>CM062811.1:671075726-672333722 GCA_031772625.1 Pinus tabuliformis | reverse complement strand
TAACAAGAAGTGCGCAGATTTCTCAAGGACCCTGGAGGCGGATACATGGACATGCTCATCTAATAATGGATCTCCTGGTGCATTAGGTGGCCTTCAAGCATTCATGAGTTTAACTCCTATATTCAAGAGAGAAACCCACTAACCTTGTAAATGAAATGCAAATCCCCTTTTCCATGCAATTTTTCACTTTTTAAACGATTGCAAGCAGGGTCTAAATCAAGGCTTAGGGTTGAATTTTGAGGGATAACAACAATCGATACTAATTTTGATAATTTAAAACAGGGTTTGCAAGGCTTCTCTTTCCTCAAGGAACTTGCATCCGAACTTATACCAACCCAGAACTATGTTGGTCACCCAAATGAACTACAAACTTGTATGCAACGAGGGTTGATGACACAAAGCATTAGAAGCATTTGTGAAATATTGTATGAATTGTATACAGTTTTGACCATCATTTCGTTGTAATAGTTTTATCATATGAATTTAATACAAGGTTTTCTCACCCAAATACAAAATCATTAAGATGACTAGTGCCAAAAAATAGGGGAAGACTATTGGATTTAACCAAGGAATAACAGCCTTTTTAGTAAAACAAACCTTGTGGGAAGGGAAAGAAAAATGTTTTCAAAGGGCATGAGTATAGGATTTAACAATATCGATAGTTCATAATCTCATATCTGGTCCTCTCTGCTTGAACTATTTGCCAAAATCAAAGAAAAACACATTATAATTATTTATGAAATACGACTAGACTTGAAGATGTTCTAGGCTATAAAAAGTTATTAACACAACCGTGTACTAAATACATCCAAAAACAAAATGTATACTATGAGGGTATGAACCATAGTCAGTAGAACTGTGTGATTGTTCCCATTCATTGACTTATGATTTCGCTTATCAATGGGGGTACTAAGGCACCTGAGGAATATATAATTGTTGGACTCGCCTATATGAGAGTTTTAGTGGCAGAACGTGTACCAAAATAATATGTTAGTTGGATCAGTTGATAAAGAAAGAAAGAATTGAAAAACTGAATGGAAACCAACAATAAATTACAAAGTAAAACAGAATGTTTACGTGGTAAAACCTTGATAAGGTGTCAAGGAAACATCCACGGGGCAAGGGTTTGGATTTTCTATTAAACCAATAATGATTCTCCTTATTACAACAATTTGGGCATTCATCATTTTATAGGAGGCTCTTCCATTACATAACAATTTTCGTTATAAAACCAACTTGGTAGTAAATACTATTTTACTCATATTTACAATTAGTTGTCAAATTCCAACAAACTCCACTTGAAAACAATTTTCCTAATCCCTTGCACATGCCCTTTCATCATCTCTTCTGCAAGCCAAGAGAATCTAAACACCATCGCAACTTCTCTACTGTAACTGGCCTCGTGAATATATCTACACAATTATCCCATGTATGGACCTTCTTGAGAGCTACTTTTCCACCATTGATCACATGTCTTAGAAAATGATACCTTACATCAATGTGCTTGGTCTTGCTGTGATAAGTTGGATTTGTAGCCAAGTGAATAGCACTCTAACTATCACAGAGTACATTCACTTTCTCCTGCGTCCTTCCAATCTCATCAAGTAAACCCTTTAACTAGATTGCTTCTTTACTGGCATCTAAAGCAGCTATATATTCTGCTTCGGTAGTGGACAACACAACTATTTCTTGAAGCTTTGACATCCAACTAATTGCTCCGCCTGCAAGAGTAAAGACATAACCTGTAGTAGATCTCCTTTTGTCCAAATCACCTGCATAATCAGCGTCTACATATCCGCATATTGATCCTTCACTACCATTAAAGATGATGCAATGGTCACTTGTGCCTCTTAGATATCGAAGTACCCATTTCACTTCTCATTAATGTTCTTCACTTGGATTTGGCATGAACCTTTTGACAACTTCAACTGCATGTCAAATGTCAGGTCTCGTAGATACCATCGCATACATTAAGTTGCCTACACCATTTGCATATGGTACATGAGACATATACTGCTTTTCTTCATCCATTGTAGGACTCAAAACCAAAGAAAGCTTAAAATGGGAAGCTAATGGAACATTAACAGGCTTCAAATTGTTCATACAGAACTTTTCAAGTACTCTCTCCACATACTTTTGTTGTACCATTGCCTGGGAGACTGCCTCAGGCCATACAATGATTTCCTAAGCTTGCAAACTAATCTTCTGTTGCAACCTTGTACAAAACCTTCTAGTTGTTCCATATATAACTCTTCATCCAAATGACCATGTAGAAAATTTGTTTTAACATCTGACTGTTCTAACTCAAGGTTAAGTAATGTCGTTAGTGCCAACACAGTACGAATAGAAACAAGTTTTACAACTGGTGAAAAAATCTCATGAAAGTCGATACCTTCAACCTGAGAATACCCTTTTGCTACCAGTCTCGCCTTATACCTTTCGATACTTCCATCAACTTTCCATTTCAGTTTGAAGACCCATTTGCATCCAACAACACTTCTCCCTTCAGGAAGTTCTACAAGATCCCAGGTATTGTTCTTGGCTAAGGAATCCATTTCTTCTTCCATAGCCATTTTCCATTTTTCGCTATCTGTATCATCTACTGCTTCCTGATAACAAGAAGGTTCCCCATCTTCAGTAATCAAAGCAAAAGATGAAGCAGAATCTTCATACCTTTTGGGAGTTTTTCTTTCCCTTGTAGACCTTCTTAGAGTGACTGGTTGTTGAACTGGTTCAGAAACTTCAACAGCTTCCTTTGTATCTTCATCACCTTTTCCTCTAGAAGTCTCTCCTTCCTTTCAAATTTCAGAGAAAGGTCTAGACTCCAACTGAATTTGTTGATTTGGCGATACCTGTTCCTATTCAATTCTTTCAAAATTTGATTTTAAAAGAGAAGATTCATCAAATGTTACATCTCTGTTAATGACTATCTTCTATGACGTAAGATCCCATAGCCTGTATCCTTTCACTGCATAGTCATGACCAACAAAGACATAAAATTTCGATTTTGGATCTAATTTTGAACGCCGATTTTTAGGAATAAGAGCATAAGCATCACAACCAAATATCCTTAAATGTGAATAATCACAATACTGACTTGTCCAAACTTCTTCAAGAATTTTATAATTAATTGCTACTGAAGGTGATCTGTTAACTAAGTAACAAGCAGTGGATACTGCTTCTGCCCACAACTCCTTTTGTAGGTTAGCATTGTTGATCATGCTTCTGGCTCTTTCCATAAGAGTCTGATTCATACATTCAGCAATACCATTTCGCTGAGGAGTATAAACAACAGTTTTGTGTCTAATAATTCCTTCATCCTTACAATATTGTTCAAATTCTAGAGAAGTAAATTCACCACCATTGTCAGTTCTTAAACATTTAATTGATTTGCCTGTTCTTTTTTCTACCATTGCTTTAAATTGTTTAAAGACATTGAATACATCAGCTTTCTTTTTCAGCATAAAGACCCAAAATTTACGGGAGAAATCATCAATAAATGTTAAAAAATATAGAGCACCTCCATATGATACAAGAGGAGATGTTCCCCATAGATCAGAATGAATATAGTCTAAAATTTCTTTACTATTATGACTTCTAGTTTTAAATCTTTGTTTACATTGTTTTCCATACACACAATGTTTACAGAAATCCAACTTCAAGGATTTCAAATCAGGAAGTGATTTATGTTTCATCAATACCTAAAAACCTTTCTCGCTCATGTGACCCAATCGTTGTTTCCATAGGCGAGTACCTTCTTCTTCTTTCTTTGACACAATTGCTGCTTCACTGACCTGAGTACTTCCTTTGAGTCTGTAAAGATTTCCGACCTTTTCTAATTTCATAACAACTAGGGCACCTTTAGAGACTTTCAGCGCTCCATTCTAACCTATAAACTTATAACCATTCAAATCCAACACTCCCCAAGAAATCAATTTTTTCTTCAATTCAAGTACATGTCTAACACTAGTTAATGTTCTAATTGTGTTATCATACATTTTAATCCTGATATTTCCCATCCCAGCAGTATGACATGATACATTATTACCCATAAACACAGAACTACCATTTACATCTTCATATGAAGTAAACCAATTTCTGTGTGGACACATGTGATGAGAAGCACCAGAGTCTAATAGCCAACTTTCAAAATCCTGAGAGACATTACATACAGGTAAAGTTTCATCTATCATACATAATTATTCAGCAGATAAAACTTCGTCTATCATACCTGAATCAATCTGATTTGCTTCCTTCTTCGGGTTATCAGACTCTTTTCGTTTCCAACAGTCTTTCTTAAGGTGTCCAATTTTATTGCAGTGCCAACATTTTGCCTTACACTTCTTTCCCTTTGATTTTGATCTGGAAGACCCCCTTGTTTTTTCTCCTATTTCCTTTCACCGTCCTCTGGCTTCGTACTTCTTCGGACAAGAGAGCTCCCACAACTGATTCAAATTTCAAAGAATCAGTAATGCTCAAACTGATTGAAGTTACGAAGTGTTCCCATGACTCGGGAAGAGAACACAACAAGGTTATAGCTTTGTCTTCTTCCTGAATTTTAACTTCCATATATGATAATTAGCATATAAGTGTATTAAAAATATATAATGTTCTGCAACTTTTGTACCCTCCTTCATCCGCAGACCCTACAATTGTCTTTTCAAATAAATTATATTGGTTAACAATTTTGTCATATATAGTTTTTCCAATTTTTCCCATAAACCTATTGTTGTACTCTCTTCAACAATGTTGAAGAGAACTTCATCCACCAAGCATAACCTGATGGTACTGAGAGCTCAGGCATCCAAGTCCTCCCAGTACAAATCTGTCATGCTAGTAGGTTTCTTATTTGCCCCATCTAATGCTTTGTGCAACCCTTGTTGCACTAGCAAATCCCTAACTTTCAGTTTCCATAGAGAAAAGTAGTTCTTGTCGGTGAATTTCTCCACCTCGAACTTTGCATTCATCATCTTAGCCATTTCTTCCCTCCTAGGGTTTCAGTCTTTCAACTAGGGTTTCTCAGAATTTATCTTCCTTTGATTTCTTAAAAAAAATGATTATGTTCCTCTTTAATAAATTTCCAAAACTTCCAAAAAAACTTCAAACCCTACTCAACTTTTCTTATATCCTTTTTAGTTCAGAATTTCAGAGGAAAAAGAAAAATTCTTTCATCCCTTTTTTTTAATAAACCCTACTCATCTTCCGTTCAGAAATTTCCCTACTCCAATTTAATATATATATATATATATATATATATATATATATATATATATATATATATATATATATATATATATATATATATATATATATATATATATATATATATATATATATATATCTTTGTTTCTGCTAAAAAAAAAATTACCCAGATTTCTTTTTAAACAGCAGCTCTGCTTCAAACAGGGGGCTTTATGCTTCTCTCTGTTGTTTTCTACTTTGACAGGGCTCTCTGAATTCTGATGCTACCCGGAGATTTTCTTTAAAAAAAAGAAATACAGACTTCAAACAGTAGCTCTTTCCAGCAACTCAATCAATCAGCAGCCCTCTTCCTCAACAGTGACAATACTTGGACCAGGAAATCCGCAGCAGCAAAAAAAAAAAAAAACCTCTTCTTAGACCCTCCTTAACGACAACCAGGAAATCCGCAGCAACAAAAAAAACCCTCTGTTCTAGCACTGTCAGTGTGGGGTTCCAGCGCTCAGGAGTTTTCTTCCAGACCCTCAGCAACAAAAAAATACACAGTGTGAGTTTTTCAGAACTCAGCGTGGGGTTCCAGCTCTGGACAACTCTCAATTCATGTGTGCCTCTTCGACAATTCCTCTAATACCAATTGTTAGTTGGAGTAGTTGATAAAGAAAGAAATAAATGAAACACTGAATGAAAACCAACAAGAAATTACATAAGTAAAACACAATGTTTACGTGGTAAAACCTTGACAGGGTGTCAAGGAAACAAGTTGATAAAGAAAGAAAGAAATGAAAAATTGAATGGAAACCAACAATAAATTACATAAGTAAAACACCATGTTTACGTGGTAAAACCTTGATAGGGTGTCAAGGAAACATCCAGGAGGCAAGGGCTTGGATTTTCTATTAAACCAATAATGATTCTCCTTATTACAACAGTTCGGGCATTCATAATTTTATAGGAGGCTCTTCCGTTACATAACAGTTTTCGTTATAAAACCAACTTGGCAGTAAATACTATTTTACTCATATTTACAATTAGTTGTCAAATTCCAACATAATCATGTGTTGAGCTCGGCCCTATCTAACACAGTTAAGTTATATATTAATAACTAAGAAAGCACCCCTCTACAGGACAATATCAAGTTCAGGTTGGAAATAGTCTCCAACCTACATACTTCATCACATCCCACAACAAAAATCATGTACTTATGTCCACTAATGTATATACGTACAAGATATTGTAAACCCACATACAATGCTATGTGACCAGCATATTTTATGAACCAATATCGTAGTTTCAGAAAATTATGGGCAAGGATAACATACCACACGCATCTATAATTTCAGTGACCACTGATTGTTTATGCATTATAAATTTAGTGTGACAAGATTCTATGAGAAATTTACTATACATATTATTCTTCTGAAATACTAATGGGAAATGGAATTTGGGACAGTGCTCACCTTCCAATGATTGACTTCCAACAATCTAGCCCCTCGTGTAGTTGTCACCCCCGAGCTTGACTTCAGGGTCTAAGAAGATTGTTCCAAGATCAAACATCCAAATGCGTTAAGGATTCCAGAGGTTTAGTCTACCTCCACCCTTCACCCAAAGAGAATTGAGTTAGAAGCTAATCAAAGGACTCCAAAGGTATGCAACCTCCACCCACTAACCAATTTATTGCCAAAGTAACTCGACCCAATGAAGGGGATCCAAAGTCTAATGCCAGATTGATTAAAATGAAGAAAAGTTGGGCTCTATCTACCTACCTTCCAGGAATCGAAGGTGCTAACTCCACCTGGTTGTCTATGGAGTCCAGAGAACAATATCTCCCACCCTATAGTCCCAAGAATATTGAGGTTTTCATCCTCACCCAGATAAGATCTTGACCATTCTCTGTTGTTCATCTATCATTTACCTTATCTCTTATGAATGTAGCTACGCTGAAGGATTTACCCTATCTCTTATGAATGCAGCTACGCTGAAGGATTTCCTTTTTCTCTATTATGTAGATGAACACTCCCACTAATATCCATGATCTGTATTCAATCCCCTCCCCATTACCAGTTGATTCAAACATATATTCTACTAGGCTTATAGTGCATTCCCAGTGGACAACCTCCAACTGTTGTCTTTTCTCCGCTCTGCATCTGACATTTCAACTCCAATTATATGTCCCTTCGTATCCTCACTTCTACACAACTCATCTCCCTCCTCCAATTTCTCTCGTCTACTGGTAATTAATGTCCAGTCTGGCCAAGCCTTCTAAACCAACCAACATTGTCCCACCTGGGCTTGTCATGGGTTGGCTAAGCCAATCAACCTAATGTTAGGACAACATTTAGAATGTTCTCACAAGTCCGAACAAGGTTTAAAACAATATACATATATATTACTTCAAAATATTAACTCTATTTATGACAGTGCAAAATGACCATGAAAGATTCACAATATCTAGAAAGTGTAAGATGACAAGGGAAATATTTACAAATTCCACACAAGTGTGAAATGACCAGGGTTATGGGTTATTACAGTGAGATAAAAACTTTTATTCCACCCATTGATCTCACCCTTTCCATCCATTAATAAAAATAACATGGGATAGGTATTAAAATTTCATAAAAACATTATTCTTTTAGGTTCCATGCCAAAAATAATTAGATTATTTAATAATATGAAAATTATTAGTATAATATTAACATTTAAGGATTAATCTTTTTTAGATTCCATGCCAAACAGAACAGGGTTATTTAATAATACGAGAATTATTAGTATAATATTAACATCTTACTTTTTTTAAGGATTAAAAAAAAACATTTTTTTAATCACTCTAAATTTTATTAATTTTATATTTATTTTAACTTTGAATTTACCAAACATCAAAAAGATTTTTTCAGTCTAAAGTAATTTTAAAATATCTCTTGACAGATATCTAAACTAGTTTAATTTCCCCTATATTCCATATGAATATAGGTACCAAAAATTATCTTTATTTTGATTATTATTTTATTTTTATAAAATTAGTTTTTATATTTAATTTCATATTTATTTTATTTTGATAAAGTTAAAATATTTACATAATATTAATATTTTCCTTTAATTTCATTTTTTTTAATATGTAATTTGACTTAATTGAAGTGTTCAACATTATGTTAAATCAAGCTCCTCACAAAAAAAAATTACAAACTCTTTATGGAGCCCTTCTGAAACATTATGTTGCAACATCTTTACTATACTAGACTGCAATAACATCTTCTCAGCACAACTAAAATGACATTACAGCTCTTAAATCAAGGGCCTCCCAAAATACAAATTACACACTCTTTATGAAGCCCTTCTCAAACATTATGTTGCAACATCTTTACCATATTAGATTGTAATAACATATCTCAACACAAACTAAAATAACATTACAACTTAAATAAAATTATGTTGCAACATCTCTACCACACACAGCTGAAAAACAGCTCTAAACACAATTAATACATACAAAACTACATTATTATTTCATAAAAACAAATAATGTGGAAATTTCCGCAGACATAGTATTGTCATTTTGCTTAAAACCCATGAGCAAGCAGACTTATGTTTTGGAAGCGAACAAAATCTGGGAGCTGAAAACGTTGATTCCCTTTCCCCAATCACTCCAAATTTTACAAGATTCCCAGGTGCACTTTTCAGAAGAATTAAAAAAAATACATACAATTTAAATTGTCATTATACTGATTAACCACCAGCAAGCAAAAGGCAAACTTATACTATTTATTGCAAGATCATGGAACAGGTGTGTTATAGCTTGAGGGAGGCAACCCTAAATCATTTTATATGCGAGTGTTACACCTTAAGACAACAAGTCCTTAATTTAGGATTTACTAAAGCGTCCAACAAATCAAATGTGAGAATAATGCAGAAATGGTTAGTTATGAGTGGTTGAACTGAATTAGTTGTAGGTGGTTAAACAGAATTAGTTATGAGTGGTTAGGAATTAGTTTGTGTTTTAACCTATATAAGTGTGATGTAATTGAGAAAAGTAATTAATGAAGTTTGTGAGTTTTTGTTTAATTTGGTATCGGAGCTCAGGGTCTGAGCTTGGGTGAGAGCGCAGGTGAGGAAGGCCGAGTGGTGTTTGCGTGAGGCCAGACGCCTGGTTTGTGGAAGATCCGGCTCCCTGAGACCTGTGTGAGGCCAGACTTGCTGTGTGTGAAGGAGCCTGGAATTGCTGTGTAATACATCACTGTTGTTTGTTGGCGTGGCGAGATAGATAAAGATAACTGAGTTATTTTCGTTGTTCAGAGAGGCGTCCGGTTTGGAGTCAAAGCCGTGAAGCAGTTCGAAGGTGGAGGAGATTGCTATTGCTTGGTGTGGTGAGCGTGGATTCGCACAGACCGAGACTGTCGATTGAGAAGGAGGCAGAGAAGAATCGCTTGATTCGAAACTGCTGTAGAGGCCGCGTTGAGGAGGCATAGCTGCTGTCTGCAACAGAGCACGTGTTGCTGCCTGGTCGGGACTGCCGTGGAGGCGTGCAGCGATTAGTGGTTTGAGGTGAACCCAACGTGAAGAGTGCAGATGCTGTGATGTTGGTACCCGTGTTGGCGTGGTGAACCCCAGTTCCGGAGGCGTTGTGCAGTTTGATGCGGAGAGTCCGTTGTGCAGAGAGTGTGTGCGCTGCGTTTGTGCAGAGAGTTTGTGCCGCTGCGTGGAGGTAATTCAGAAACTGATGTGCCGTGGTTTCCTTATTGTGTTCTTTGCAGAAACCCTGTTGCTGCGTGGACTGTAGATCTGTTGAGATCATTGCTGATCTTGTCCAAGACCGGCCAGAGGGCGTCACTGTTGTGCGTTTGTGCTGCCAAGACCCCTGTCAAGAACTCGGGTAGCAGTTGCTGTTGTGCCAGTTGCTGTAGTTTTAAGATTGCGTGGAGTGCTGCATTGCGTGGAGTCCCTGTCCAGAACATTGCCTGGTGCTGTTGAAGACTGTCGAGAATCGTTTGCTGGTTTTTTTTTTTTTTTTTTTTTGCAAGCTTACCGTGGTCATATTCTTTTTCAGTCGGCCCGGTTTTCTGTGTTTTGTTGCAAAAATCGTGTAAGTGGGTCTTGTTCAAGAGAGGGCCAAGGAGAGCAGAGAGAGAGGCAGTAGAAAAGCGTTTTGTTTGAAGTGTGATAAAGCTAACTGATATGTCTATTATTTTAGACTTTTTTGACAATGATCTTTTTAATGATCATTTTCTCATGAACTCATTTGGGATTAGCAGTGTTTTTGAGTCCATTGACAAAGAGTTTCATGTTGTTGAAGATCATGTCCCTGAAGAAATCACTCATGTTGTTGAGGATCACACTGTTGAAGCAATCACTGAGATTAAAACTTGCCCGGTTGTTAGAAGTTTTATTGGATCTACTTTCAAGATGACTCCTACTTTAGAGGATACTACCATGGATGTTCTTCGAAGGCCGCTCATGTTCAAAGATGACTGCATTTTAGTGACTCCTTCGTTGGTTCCTCATGGAAAGTGGGGAGAACATGAATTAAATTACCTCGTTCGAGATCTTGCATTGCCTCTCAATCCGAAAGAGGTTGTTGACGTTAAGTATGTAAGCAAGGAGCAAAGGAATTTCATAAGGAAACCCAAAAAGGTGAAGATGAAACTGCACCAGCAATGGAAAGGGAACAAGCATGGATCTTTTAATAAGAAGGCAAAAATGAAATGTTTTGTTGTAACCCTAGCTGAGACTTAGACCAGCAGGCAAGTTAAAGTTTAAGTCGTCATGATTAAGAATATAGTTTCTTGTATATCGTGCTATAGTATATATTTGTTATATAGTTGGAATTAAGGGGGAGTGGTAGAAAGGTATTAATTCCAACTACCCTCTGTTAATGCAGTAGCTAGATCAATCTAGAGAATACAGCAGATGTTCAAAGTACAAGTTCTAGAAGTCAGTTAGGTATGGTAGAAAATCCATTTCTCCATTAAGGGAGGATGTGATAATAATGCAGAAATGGTTAGTTATGAGTGGTTGAACTGAATTAGTTGTAGGTGGTTAAACATAATTAGTTATGAGTGGTTAGGAATTAGTTTGTGTTTTAACCTATATAAGTGTGATGTAATTGAGAAAAGTAATTAATGAAGTTTGTGAGTTTTTGTTTAATTTGGTCTATGGGATTGTATGGGATTGGATTGGTGTAGTTTTATAGCTAAGGGTCATTACTTAAACATTACAGAGTTGCGAATTAGAAGGAGCCAAGTTAAGTTAGTTATGGCCAACAAGATGACCATCATCAACTGTGGCATCACCATCTCTGATATAGATCTCTGATGTCCTACAGAACTTATTGTTTTCACACAAGTAAAATTTTCTTATTGAATTGATCGTTAGGCTCTTTGACGGAAAGAGGCCAATTATCGAAATTGTTATTGTTCGTATGTAGTTGTGCATTTATTTCTCACCATTCTTTTTTATTAATCTAATAAGAATCATACTTAATTCTTGGATTTTTTTAAGTGGTACGTGCCCTTTTTCCAGGTTTAATTTAGATCCTGTAGCCGGCTAACTATTCTATAGAGAAAACATATATATAATCACATTTTTTTGAAAACCATAATTGTATATCGCTATGAGAGATTCAAAACAGAGTATTATATACCATGATAATATATTGGTGTTAAAAGTTAAATATTACATTAGAAACCATGATATCATTATATAACACCTATACGTTGAACGAGAGAATTGGATATATCTACTAACATCGTGACAACCCATAACACATTACACCTTAAAGATTGAAGGAGAACTTTATCTTTGCTATTGTCATGAGATAAACTAGAAACTAAATGACCCCAACGATTCCGAAGACCATGTCGATAGAGACATTAATAAACCATGGTCAATGCTAAATGAGGAGGCCGGAGGCAAATATAAAGTTAAGAAAATATCGTATCGTTGCTGACATTAAACGTAGAAAGAATAATAGAAGCATGTCCCCCCATGGTTGCCCTTATGATGGCAATCACGCTCGCCTGAAGAAGACCGGATAGAACATGAACACGCTCGCTTGCAATGGAAGCCAACAGACCAGGCACTATTTAGGCCAGATAATGAAGAGCAGTAGTGATATACTGGAAAGTCACAGAGATACTGATATGAACAACACCTCTAGAGAAAGACATAACATAAACCCAACTTGATTCATTTCCCATTTTATTCATTTCATTATCCCAACTGGATTCATGAAATACTGATATGAACAACACCTCTAGAGAAAGACATAACATAAACCCAACTTGATTCATTTCCCATTTTATTCATTTCATTATCCCAACTGGATTCATTTCATGAGAGAATGGAATGAAACAATCTGAATATCTCACAATAAATAAAATACCTCGATTAGAGGTGAAAAGAACCGTTGGCATTGAAGACCATGTCGAAAGATCCATGTAGCTAAGAACCCAATTTAAACCAAAGATGTGTGTTCAATGCACAACGGAAGCGAGAGGTGAAAAGAACACAGTACACTCAAAGCCACAAGAGAGACTAAAGACTATTGAAGACATCGACCAATGCAAGAAATTAAGAGATGTGAAAAGGTTAATAGAAAGAACCACTCCGAATAACAATCTGCTACAACCACAACTGGAAAATTCATGCACACATATTGCGACAACTCAGCTGATGCTGCAACATCTGTTAAAATTTTGCACCTCCAGAAAATGCAAGCAGAAACAGAACACGATTTTAGGGCAAGCTAGAAGAAATAAATATGGAATTTGAGAGAAATCAGAAACAATGGTTTCCTATGTCTATTAAAGTACAAAATTGTATGTGTTTACCTCTAAATCACAAAAGTAACAACATAATGAAGGTGGATAACAATCTAATGAGTGCAATGGAGGAGTTAAACAGTAAGAAAAACTGAATTATTCCCTAGGCTTTCAGGCACCGGAGAGACAAGATCTGGAGTGCTTTCAAATATTTCCCATTCAATGGAAAACATGTCACGACCCAATTGAAATAATGCTTTTCCGATTCCAATAACACAACAAATATTCAACACGAAACCCCCTATGTAGATCCTGTAACAGATTCCTAATCAAGTCTCCTTGAAGAAGTTGCTAGGAATCAATCCACTTCCCATCATCGAATTCCAAATTTAGATGAATTGCCCTGCAGCCCAAGGATCAATCATCTCTCAAATCACGCATGCCAAGTACCAATATTTCCAATCCTAAATACTCATAACTAAATAAAAATAACACTAACAAACACTCGACCACAACCCCTTTATATTGATTATGCAGCCACAAAGCCCTAATTCTCCTGCCACTAAATATGTAAAAATATAAACAAAATATAAACAAGAGGAGCAATAGCATGGAAGGGGACGAAATGATTCAGATAATACTTCCAATTACAATAGCCAATGTTGTGGATGACCTTGTGGTGTCTAACATCCTATCTCCAAATCTAGTCTACCGGATAGACCAACACAAGCAGATCCCCTTCAAGGGACCAAAAAACATAAGATCACACGGTCATGTTATCAGCGCTTGTTTACAAAGCAAGCACATATAGTTATCAAGCATACACAACCCACTACCCAAAATTAACCTAATTACTTACATAGTGAAGCATCCACTGATCTATTTTGATCATCTAACCACAAAAGAAAAACACACATTTAAGCTAATCACTTAGAGAGTGAAACTTCACAAAAATGCCTGAAAGAATGCCCTAGATCTCTACACGAGTAGTACATTGAAACGTATCGCTTGACATCTCCATTGATCTATGGAAAATCCATCCCCAATCCCATCCCTAGTTCACATCTCAACATGAGCTGATGTAATATATTACGGTGTTAAAATATGTAATAGTAGGAAGAAGAAAAGTACAAAAATTAAGGATAGAGAGCGCTAGCAGAGAAAAAAACGATGGTAGGAACAATAAAAATGACTGAAATTAAGGACACAGATCACCACTGATGAACCACCGGAAGCCTCTGTTCCTTGTGATGAAACAGATAGAGCATCACCGATGAAAAACCGTACGCCTCTATATCTTGGGAGGAAAGATAACAACGAGTAATGCCTGGATACAACCACTAGCAAAGAGGAGGAAGACAGCTAAAAACTCTTTCCTCCCTTCCTTGCGTGGGACATTCATCGGATACTAGGAACCGTCGAACTCATCAATTTATAGGTGGAGGGGGTCAAATGGACGGTCAAGATGAAATGGTGAAAGAAAATGGACGATGGTGATCAAAACACCCGCTGGAAAAGGGAAAAGGGAAAAGAGAAAGGAGTGGCGTGTCTTAGATTCTTATCTTTTTGTACCACCCACTTATTATTCCCTGCTGCTTCCCTGCCGCAACAGGGTAATAATTTATTCAAAAAGAATTGTTGTTGACATTACATTTAAATTTATCAAAAATTAAACTATATTATCTAATATTTCCATTAGAAACTAATTCATTTTTTTAAATAATTTAAATTTTTTTTCTGCATTTTGATTAGTTAAATCAATTTGATCTTATTTTATAATGATGCTGTTGTATCACGATTGTCACTTCAATCTTTAATTGAATTACTATTAAACATCTTTTTGACCAAAAATTACATAGCAAAATATAATGTTAACACTATAAAATCAAAAATATATATTTATTTTAATATTTTAGTTTGATTTTTTTAAATGGAGTTGTTTTTAGTGTAATTTTTTGGAGATTCCAGTGACGGAATCTGGCAGAAAAAGTTGAGGTTAAATCTTGATTTGTATTATTTAAAATGATTTTTTAACTGCATATTTGGATTCAGCACCCTGAAAACCCCTAAGATGCTTTGATTGTGCAGAAATTAGCTATCAAACTTGTGATTCCAATAAATTGCTGCCGGATTTTGACCCGAAAAACCCACCAAAAAAACTCTCAAAAAGTCTCTTTAATGACAACTCCTTTTTGGAGATTTGGATGACGACAGAAAAAATTGAGGTTAAATCTTGATTTGTATTATTTAAAATGATTTTTTAACTACATATTTGGATTCAGCACCCTGAAAAACCCCTAGGATGCTTTGATTGTGCAAAAATTAGCTATCAAACTTGTGATTGACTGATTTAAATTGACTCTGGTTGAGCAATGATTCATATGTTACATATCTCTGATAGAACGTGTTAAAAAAACAAAACGTCAATTTAATATAGCTGTTAAACGGCCTTACACGTGGTAGATCCTGCAGCATGGACGATCCCATTGGGTGAGTTGAAAAGATTTAGCGTCTTTCCACTACTTCCACTAATTCCAGGCTGCGGCCTCCAATCAAAGCGCCGTACCATTTAAACCACTTTTAACTAAAAGTACGGAGGCATTTTAAACCTCAAGTTCAATTGCCGTACTCGTTTTAAATCATGTACGCGCTTCTTAATCACTTAATATCCTCTCTTCGAGTGTTAATCACTTATTACTCTCCCACCGTCTTAACCACTTATCATACCTCTTTCAAAGTGCGTTCGATATGGTTTTTATAAAGATAAAGATAAATGTTGCAGTGTTTTTAAATTTACTTCTAATTTTGCACTGCTTTGTTTAGATTATGCATAACCATAATGGACCATCGAGAATGAATTATAATTTTTTTATTGCATTTTTTTCCAATTTAACTTTGTCTTTGTTAATTTCTATTTTATTACAATTTTTTCCAATTAATTTCGAAATGCAATCTAAGTTGTCTTTATAAAGTGAGAAAAAAATTATTTTTCGAGTGTCAGTTTTATCTCTAAATTTACTTTCTTTATTTTTAGAAAAAAATCATTTTTCAAGTGTTAGTTTTACTTTTAAATTTACTATCTTTATGTTTTTTTTAATGTAACGGGCGCCTCCTCTGTAATTTCGTACATGTTGCTTTAAAAATTTATTGAATAAAAGACAAAGATTTGTGATCCCAATATATATGAGTCTACTAAATATAAAATATGTGCATTCACATGGCTCCACCTCAAACGCACAAGTAGGAAAATCGTGTACATAAGGAAACGTGGATGTTTAAAACAATAATAATTTAAAAATAGAACCGAATTTATAATTTAAAAACAAACGTGGATGTTTAAAACAATAATAATTTGAAAACAAAACCGAATTTATAATTTAAAAACAAACGTAATATTTAAAACAATAATAATTTAGAACAGAACCGAATTTGTAATTTAAAAACACAACCTAATTTAATAACACTAATCTAAAATAGGATAAGCATCCATGCTAAGACTTGAATACAAATCAAATAGTTTTAATATTTCCCACTTTCCCTGACAGGTTTATGATAGGGCTTGCTTGAGATTCTGCCAAGGTGTCAAAGGAAAAAGGGGATGAGTTCGATCAAATAATGATATATTATATTTTCAGAGTTTATTTATTCAATGAGTATTTTATTTTTCATTACTTCAATACAGTAAATGTCTCATCAAATTTTATTGAATACTTAATCAATATATATAAATCAAATATTGTGTAAGAATGGATGGTAGGTTTATAAAAACACAAAAAAATAAATTTAAATTTTCATTATTCGAAACATACACAATCAAATTATTGATATTATATTATATTAATTAAAAATTAATTGATTACATATTTTGTAAGAATTGTTGGTATTATGGGTGAGATATTAGTTTTATCTAGTCAACACAATGACAAGCTTGTCCACTCCTGCTTTACTTTGCCGAAACTTATCACGCAAACGTTCATAATGAAATCTCACAATTCAATTTCATTGTTAATGTCGTATATTTAGTGTTAATGTAGTGTCTTTGCTTTTACTTTTACAGACTGAATTACAACCTCGAAAGTATTGACCAGAATAAAAGTGTGATAATCTCATAAACCACTTAAAACAAAGTGCGTTAATCTCAAAGACCACTTAAATATTTTTAAAGGAAACGAAGGAAATAGGGAAGAAATTAAATTGTCAGAAATCGCTTCCATTACAGAGAAAGAGTTGCATTTCACCAGCAACTTCACCGTTTCCAAGTTGAAATTCTCCTTTAAAGAAATAATATTTTCTTAAATATTACTTTCACATTTATTACATCTATAATAGAGTAGGATCAGATTTATCACTTGAACCAATTGGCTTTGTAAATGACACATTAAAAGAAAAAGACAAATTGTTATATAACATCTTTGAGAAAAAACAATATGACAGCAACATTACTTTTGAACAATTTTTGGACTAATTACATTTAACCAAAACTAATTACATCATAACAATATAAAATCAATTAATAGCTAAATTAAACTAAAGGGCAAGAAACCCTAGTTGTGCAACCTAATTTTAATTTGAATGTCAACACTGAATTTTTTTCTACTCAAAATCTGTATGATCCTTCTTGATAGACCAAAGGAAAATTAAACCTAAACCCGGATTTTAAACAACTATCCTACCCATCAAAACCATATTGCAAAAATGCAAAAATATTGTTCACAGGTCTTTGCCTCCACGTAACCTCTATGGATGCCACAGAGAATAAGTTGGAAAGCGACGATAAATTATTTTAAAAAATTAAATGGATGATATGGGTACACAATCCAATCTATCTATTTTCAAACAAAAGTAGCATAGTTATAATTCAAAGATAGATTACAACTTGATTAGAAAATTATTTAAAAAATATAAAAAAATATAAATCAATACTTTTGATTAGAAAATTATTTTACAAAAATAAAAAGTATAAATTAATACTTACTTTTAATGATTTTAATTGATTGTTCTATATAATGTGAAAGGATGGTAATTTTTGCCCATGAGGCTTTGTATTGATGGTGAATGGGTGTATTGCTAACGTACTCCTTGCGATAGATCACTGGTTCAAATCCTCGTGCATACTTAGGTTAGTCTTAACTAAGAAATAAAAAAAAAGAATAGTAATTCTTTAAATAATTTTTTTAATGAGATTTATTAATATTAAATTAACTATATAAACTACCTTACTTTTAAAGTTAGAGAAAGAAAACTTTGTATTGATTTAGGACTTCGTCATATGTCTATATTGCAGAAATAAATATTGTTCAAAGATCTTTGCCTCCAGGGAACCTCTGTGAATGCAATAGTGAGTAAGTTGGAGGAGAAATAACTTAAAAATTTAAATGGCTGATATGGTTACACGATCCAATCTATCTATTTTCAAACAAAAGTAGCATAGTTATAATTCAACATTAAGTTGCAACTTGATTAGAAATTTATTAAAAAAAAAATCAAGGCCTATTTTCATGGATTCTAATTTATTACTCTATATTTAGTTGTAATGTGAAGGATGGTAATTCGTTAAATAGTATTACGTTAGTTAGATAATAGCATACTTGTAAAGTTAGGGAAGGGAAACTTTGTATTGATTTACGACTTTGTCAAATGATTTATTAAAAGATTTTAATTGATTGTGCTATGGATTTTAATTGATTTTTTATATTGAGTTGTAAGTGAAGAGTGGTAATTTTTTAAATAAATTTTTGTTATGTGAAAATTATATAAGACAAAATCTTTATTTTTCTAGATTTTTTTTTCTTGGGTTTAACTTTATTATTAAATTTTTATGAGAAAAAGTTTTTTTTTTTTTTTAAGATTTTAATTTATTGTCTTATTTCTTGATATCTTTTTTTTGTGTTTATGATTGTATTAATAATATTATTTATAATAATATAATTTATTATAATATTAATTATTTATTGATAATATTATTTATAATAAATTTATTTTCGAACATCTTATTTTGATCTTTTTCTTTTTTTAATCAAAACAAAATATTATTAATAAACAAATATTATTGATGTATTCTTTATTAATAATATTTATTGAGTCAAATTAGCTATTATATTCTAATGGCTAGTTAGCTTTTCTCTACATTTATTTATTTCCATGCCTAGATCTGGGTCCTCATCTTGTCCTAAATCACAAAAGTCTGAATTCAAAAAAAAATCATTAATATTAGGTTAGTTATATAAACTATCATGCCTCTAAAATTAAGGGAAAGAAACCTTGTATTGATTTAGGGCTTTGTCAAATGTCTTATTAAAAGATTATAACTGTTAGTGTTATTTTTAGTTCTAATGTGAATGATGATAAATCTTTTAATATTTTTTTATTAATGGGATTCATTAATACTAAGGTTATTATATAAACTACCATGCTCCTAAATTTAAGGAAAGCAAACCTTGTACTAATTTAGGACTTTGTTTATTTGTTCTTGTCAAATAGCTTTAACAATAAATTGATTGAGATTTCACCAATGTATTCTATAATGTTTAACTTTATTTTTTATATATACACATATAGACCAAATAACTTTTTTCACTTGAATTCACTCACCAAAATCCAGCAATACAATTTCAAGATTTTTTATTATTTAAAATACATTTTTAATGCATAAATGGATTCAACACCGTGAAAAACCCTTGGGGCAATAGAATTATACAAATTAAACAATGTAAACTTAAGTTATATTGGTCAAAGATGGACTAATGAGTTAAACAGAGTATATATATACACATTATTAAAAAAACAAATTTGTAATCTTCCATTGGCTCGTATTTTGAATGTCTTATTTCTACTTCACTACAGGTGGAGCATAATGAAATAATCTTTGTTTTAGCCAAAGTCTATGCCACCCCCAAGATTTGTGCAACTTCTATCACTAAGGTAGAGGAGCTTGGTTAATGTAACTAATTTTATGTTTGTTGTGAGTAAATAGTGACGCAAGAAGAATGAATAGTTTACCAAATTTTGATATGAATTTCAGAGGTACTGTGGATCCAAATAATGATTTTGAAGGGCTTTCGTCTTTCTTTTCAGTGCTGTAAATTGAAATTAAAAAAAAAAAATTCTTCTCAAACATATTTAATGGAAGAACTCATAAATAATGTTGGCTATTAACTCAAGTATATTTATTTACATTTTTTTATTTATCTCATCTTTCACACATATACTTACTTAAATTATGGTGGGTAACAAGTTATGGTAAATATATGATTTAAGTGAATATGAGTTATTTTCAAACAAATAATCATGTTCTTAGAAAAACTACTCTTCAACATTAATAAAATTAAATATTTATTATTAGTATATATATACATTATTCATAAAATGCATCTCCAAAAGCGGCCTAAATATTTATTAATTATCTATATATATATTTCATGAAATGCTTCTGGGAAAGGGAATCAGCCCCTAGATGCACTCTTTAACACATTGTGAATAGTTCAATGCCCGGGAGCTTTTTCAATTGAATAATTTGAAAATTTTGTTTTACATAAAATATTTAGTCATGAATTTATACCAAGTATATACCACTGTGATGGTATGCTGGGAGAAACAACTTGCGCGAAAAGATGGGACAACCCTAGAGAGTGAAGATGAGACAATCGTGAAGAGAGTGGAGAGTGCTTAACAAACGACAGGAAAAACTACTTCGCAAATTCAACAGATTGTCCAAAGTCTCAAGGACATGGCCATGGATAAGTAAGATTGAATTGAACTGAGTATGTTTTATTTAAATGACTACTGATAATTCTATTCAAGATTTGATTTAAGATCATTATGTTCTAGAATTTATTGCAAGATCACGAGACAAGAGTGTTATAACTTGAGGAAACCCCAAATCATTCTATTTTACAATTTATTGCAAAATCATGGGACAAGAATGTTACATCTTGAGGCAACTAGTTCTTAATTTTACTAAAGCGTCCAAATCAAATGATCCATGGGATTGGATTGTTGCAGTTTTATAGCTAGACAAGTAGTCATTGCCTAAACTGGGGAATTAGAAAGAGCTAGTGGACCTAAATTACTTTAAATATTTAGCTAAATTGAGTTGATTATGGCCACCCAAGATGATCAACTGGGGCATCACCATCTCCGATATCAGCGTCAAATGTCCTATAAAGTTTAGTGTCTTCACAAGTAAAATTTTCTCATTGAATTGATCGTTAGTATACCCGATTTGCAGGTGGTTGGTTATGCTCTTGGTGTTATAGTGGCAGCAATGAGGTTTGATCCTGGGTCTCCCGTGGATTAAACTTGATAGTTACCGATTCACCATGTGGTTAAAAAAAAAAAAAATTCTCATTGAATTGATCGTTAGTATCTTTAATGGAAAAGGGCCATTTATCAAAATTGTTATTGTTATAATCCCTTGACGTTTTTTCTGTGTAGGCGTCCCAGTCTCTACCACTGCAACTGACAATATATACTATCCGATGTTGTCTTAAAAGTGTTGTTGTCCTCTTGAATCATCTTAGCTGCTTCTTTGTTCTTGTTGTGGGGATATCACCCCATTGATTCTCTGGAAACACAAGGCTCCGGATCAACCATGCCCATTGATAGGTAAGGTGAGGTCGTTGTAGCCACCATCTGAGTTTGGCATCTCACAAAGTGATTCCTCGCATGCTTCATTTCATGAAATCTTCAAAGTTATATATAACCTGATTGATCTTTAGACCTGCATACTATCAAATCTTTACATTCATAGGCACTGAAACGAATATCATTTTAACAAAGCCCAATAGTAAAAACAATCATATTTTTTGCTACCTCATGACAATTTCTTGTTGCTTCAACGTTTTTATATTTTACATGAAATCTTCATAGTTATATATAACCTGATTGATCTTCAGACCTGCATATTATCAAATCTTTACATTCATATACACAAACGAATATCATTTTAACAAAGTTTATACAAAAACAATCAATTTTTTTTGCTATTCAATTTTACCTCCTTGTTCTGAAAACAACCCATAAATATATCATGGTTTGTCACGTATAAAATTCATAAACAGTTTTTTGGAATCGCATATCATTTTTAACAAAGGCCGACGGGAAGCAGATTTACTAACCAGTCGTTGCCGTCTTTAGCTCTGCCAAGTTTTTTGGTCAATCTAGGAATTAAAAGTTAGTTGATATGCATATAGTGGTCCGTTCAATCTTAGATGGCGTTGCAGTTCCCTTCTATTCTGGGGCTCAACAACATTTGAAGCGGCGGAGAATGGGAGAGGATAACCGGTGGTACGACCAATGGCATTAACCACAAAGAATGTGGCATGTAAATTCCTGTCACTGAAAAATGAGACCTTGCAATAACCAAACTGTTAATTGAGGTCATCCGATATGAACTTAGTAGAAGAATATTCAAAGGATATAAAATCCTGACCATCCAAATCATTCAAGATTTCAAATTCCTAAACCCAATCCCAATATAGACCGCGTAATAAAGAAAACATGTATGTTTATTGCTAGTATTATAAACCATGACGATTTATTGCTATTAAAAAGTTAAATAGTACATTAAACACCATGATATCATTATATAACACCTATAAGCCTAACGAGAGAATTGGATATATCTGCTAACATCGTGACAACCCATAACACGTTACACCTTAAAGATAGAAGGGAAAACTTCATATCTGCTATCATCATGAGATAAATTGGAAACTAAATGACCCAGCTGTTCCGAAGACAATGTCGATAAGGACATTAATAAACCGTGGTCAATGCCAAATTAGGGGGCCAGAGGCAAATACAAAGATAAGAAAATATCGTATTGGTGCTGACATTAAACGTAGAAAGAATAATAGAGGCACTTCTCCCCCATGGTTGTCCTTCTGAAGGCCATCTCACGCTAGCCTGAAGAAGACCAGATAAAACACACACACGCTCGCTTGCAAAGGAGGACAGGAGGCTGGACACTATTCAGACCAGATAATGAAGAGCAGTAGTGATTTATTGGAAAGTCACAGAGATACTAATATGAACAATGCCTCTAGAGAAAGTCAATGGTCATAACATAAAACCTAACAAGATTCAGTTCCCATTTTATTCAATTCATTATCCCAATTGTATTCATTTCATGAGAGAATGAAACAATCTGAATATCTCTCGATAAATAAAATACCTCGATTAGAGGTGAAAAGAATCGCTGACGTTGAAGACCATGTCCAAAGATCCATGTAGCTAAGAACCCAATCTAAACCAGAGATGTGTGTTTAATGCACAGGCTAAACCAGAGTTGAAAAGAACACAGCACAGTCAAAGTCACAAGAGGCATTGAAGACTATTGAAGTCAGTGATCGATGCAACAAATTAAGAGATGTCAAAAGGTTAATAGAAAGAACCACTCTGAAAAACAATCCGTTACAACCACAACTTGAATATTGTGGCAACTCAGCTGATGCTGCAACATCTGTGAAAGTTTACCTCCAGAAAATACAAGCAGAAATAGATCACGATTTTAGGGCAAGCTAGAAGAAATAAATAAATATGTAATTTGGGAGAAATAAAAAATAATGGTAAATAAAAAATAATGGTTTCCTGAGTCTTTTTAAGTACAAAAACCTATGTGTTTACCTCTAAATCACAAAAGTAACAACATAATTAAGGCGGATAACAATCTGATGAGTGCCACGGAGGAGTTACACAGCAAGCAAAACTGAATTATATGCCCGAGACTTTCAGACACCGGAGAGACGAGCTCTTGCGAGGTTTCAGATGTTGCCCATTCAATGGCAGCATGTCACGACCCAATTGAAATACTGCCTTGCCGATTCAAACTGAACAGCTACAATACAACCTGTAGATATAGCTTGATCCAGTCCACCTCCATCAGAGCCAGAATGCAGCTTGTCTCAGAGATACTAGAACATAAAAACCATTACACCTTCAAGATACAGACCCAAAAAAGGAATATAAAGTTTAAACTGTTAGAAATTGTATCCTTACTATTCCCAAGGAGAATATGGCGACTAGGCGCTCAAAGCAGTACACAAATATTGAAAAGATATAACTTCAACTAAAGGACTCATCCAGACGTATTATGCCCCTGCTTATCCTCTTCTTCTGTTTCACATGAATGGCTCATATGATCTTGCAACTCTAACAAACAGAGAACATGAACATATAACTGCAACTAAAAACCACTCATGAGAGCTTAATAGCAAACCTCTTGGATGATCATTTCAACCCAAAAAACACCTTTTAACCCACCTTTCAATCCACTGTCTTGCACAATTTATGGCTCGGGCTGCAGATTGTGGAGTAATCATAAATATCACCGAAATATCAATAGACGGACCGATCCTCTAAAGTTATCCAACGCTACAAAGTACACACTTAAAAATTGAAAACACACTTTAACTAAAGTACTGAACCAGACGTCTTATGCCCCTGCTTATCTGAAAACACACTTTAACTAAAGTACTGAACCAGACGTCTTATGCCCCTGCTTATCCTCTTGTTCTAGTAATGGATCATATGATCTTGCACCTCCAACAAACAGAGAACATGAAAATGTAACTACAACTAAAAACCACTCACCAATGCGTAAGAGCAAACCTCTTTTATGATTTCGACCAAACTAATGCCTTCTAACCCACTTTTCAATCCACTGCCCCGCACAATTTATGCCTAGGGCTGCAAATTGAGGGGTAATCATAAAAAATCACCGCAATATCAATAGACGGACTAATCCTATGAAGTTATCTAACACTACAAAGTAAATACTCAAAAAGAATTTTAGATCGATAGACCTGCGATACTTTGTCAGATGCCTGCTTTTTGTTGCTAAAATTTCAAGAGAATATTCTGCTTTCTATGATCAACTCGCAAATGTAGAGTAATGTATTTACCCTGCAGCCCAAGGACCAATTTTTTCCCAAATCAAGCATAGCAATAATTAGAGACAACGTTAGAATCGCTTACATGAAAATAACACAACAAATATTCAATACCAAACCCCCTATGTAGATCCTGCAACAGATTCCTAATCAAGTCTCCTTGAAGAAGTTGCTAGGAATCAATCCGCTTCCTATGATCGAATTCCAAATTTAGATGAATTTCCCTGCAGCCCAAGGATCAATCATCTCTCAAACCACACATGCCAAGTACCAATAGCGCCAATGCTAAATACAGACAATGAAATAAAAATAACACTAACAAACACTCGACCACTACCCCTTTATACTGGTTCTGCAGCCACTGAGCCCTAATTCTCCTGCCACTAAATATATAAACCGTCTAAACAAGAGAAGCAATATCGTGTAAGGGGACGAAATGATTCAGATAATACTTCCAATTACAAGCAGCCGTCTTCGGATCTAGTCAACCAGATAGACCAACACAAGCAGATCCCCTTCAAGGGATAAAAAAACATAAGATCGCACGGTCCTGTTATCAGCACTTCTTTACAAAGCAAGAGCGTATAGTTATAAAGCATACACAACCCACTACCTAATATTAACCTAATTACTTACAGAGTGAGTGAAGCGTCCACTGATATATTTTGATCCTCAAACCACAACAGAAAAACACACATTTAACCTAATCATTTACAGAGTGAAACTTCACAAAAGTACCTGAAATAATGCCCTAGATCTCTAAAACTTCACAAAAGTACCTGAAGAATGCCCTAGATCTCTGAAACTTCACAAAAGTACCTGAAAGAATGCCCTAGATCTCTGCACAAGTAGTAGATTGAAACGTGTGGCTTGACATCTCCATAGACCTATGGAAAACCCATCCCCAATCCACAATCCCATCCCCAGTTCACATCTCAACATGAGCTGATGTAGTATATTACGGTGTTAAAATATGTAATAGTAGGAAGAAGAAAAGTACAGACATTAAGGATAGAGAGCACCAGCAGAGAAAAATAAGATGGTAAGAACAATAAAAATTATTGAAATTAAGGACAGAGAGCACCACTGATGAACAACCTTACGCCTCTGTACCCTCTGAGGGAAGACACAGAGCACCACTTCTGAAAAATTGTACGCCTTTGTATCCTAGGAGGAAAAAGATCAACGAGTAACGCTACTCTAAAGCTGCGTGGATACAACCACTGGAAAGAGGCGGAAGACAGATGAAAATCCTAAACTCCCTTCATTACACGAGTCTTCGTCGCATTTCCCTTCTATCACTCTAAAGCGAAGAACGGTGGGAAAGAAGCTAATGAATGTGATTTCACGGTAACTGGAACTCATCAATTTATAGGCAGAGGAGGTTAGATGGACTGCTAAGATGAAATGGTGGAAGAAGATTGACGAAGGTGATCAAAGCGCCAGCTGGAAAAGGAAAAGAAGGAGTGGTGTGCATTGGGTTCTTATCATTTTGTACCACCTACTTATTGCCGAGATGTGGATTTTTTTAGTCGTAACATTCCTCCAGGGTCTGCGTGATAGATTCAAAGAGAATTGAACTTGCAACTCAGGGTCTGGGTGAGAACTGAATGAGACTTTCGAAGTTCTTTCCTCCCAAACATATTTAATGGAAAAAAGTAAGCATCACCATTCTCCCAACGTTAGCCTTTGGGATCAGACTAATTTCAATTTTTTGGAGTTGGCTACCGGGTTTTAGCTTTCAATTTTGCAAGCGGTGTGGTTGTTGTTATCCGTCTTTATGAAAACTACCAGGACAATGGAAAAGGTGCTAACTAAATCCGAATCCAAATTTAAAAAAAATAAAAATTAGATATTTTATGAAAGTTTGCAGGCTTAACAGAATAAACCTAAGTGTTTTGGTGATTATGTGTTTAAAAATGGAAAGCAGTGGATTCAAATATTGTCGAAAAAAAAAAATTTATGCTACAATTTTTTTTGAAATGTATTATTAGAAATCATTCTTGAATACTGACATCCAACAACAATAACAGGATGTCTTATTTTAGATAGCTTCAATTTAAACCAATCTAACTATAAATTTTATTCTTTTATTACATTATATACTTATTAAAATTGATATTGTCTTCTTCAATCAAACTTGGGTTGATGGATGCATGAATTTGACCTTCGCCTTCTTCGCAACTCGAATATGAATTTATGCATTATTTTCACTCTGCCTTCTATAGCGTTGTTTCAAATCTACCTCACTTAATTCCAAAATTACTTACCTAAGCGATGTTACCTACCTGAACAGAGCACCAGTTCATATTCATAATTACGCAGACTAGAGTAAAAGGATTTTATGCTTTGCATATCGGCCTTACCTCATGACTTGCCTATTATTTTATTTGATAGCAGGTATGAACTTGCCTTTTTCTTAAGTTTTAAAGTATCCTACTCATAGGAAAGTGGTCTTTGCATTTTTGGGAATTCAAGAACCACCTTAGATACAAGCTCCTAAACCCTTAGTTCATGATAGGAGTAGTGGCTCCACCTTTAGTTTGTGATCTTTAGAACTGTAGAGAGAGAGCGCTCCATTGGAAACTAACTTCATGTCACTAAGGATAGCCCATATTTCATCCTCATACATGAATTCAAAATACTAGTATAATAGTAATAGTATGGAGGAAGATTTATACACTGATTTGTGTTTTGAATCTTAAAAGATTAATTTTTATATACTATTTCTTTTCTTTTCTTTTTTAATAATTGAATACTTAAAAATAATAAAAGATTACCATTTTTAATATTTAAATATGTTGTATTTTTAGTGTTTAATTTTGATGTGTGTGTTGGGTGATTAAATTTTTTTTGTATTATTTTATATATATAATAAACCAATTTTCTTTATTATTATATATTAATTTTTTTTTTTATAAAATAGTATATGATTTTTTTAATTGTATTTTTAAAATAAAAAGAAGAAAATTAGAATTTTTAGAAATAGATTCATAATTTTAAAATTTGAATATATTGAATTGATTGTACTTGAATTATATATATATATATATATATATATATATATATTATGATTTTTATTTGAATAATTTTATTTGTGATCATGTTTTATTTTTTCCAAAAAAAATTGTGTATTTTTATTTATATTAAAAATTAGTTTATTATGCCATCTTTATTATTAATTAATTTAAATATTTATCAATAAAATCCCTTTGCAACATATATAAAATTATATTTTCAAATTTGTTCATATATTCATTATTTATGTTCTTCGTGGGGGTGATGAACATGGCAAGTATATCGAAGCGAGACATTAATTGCCCTCTCATGTGGCAGTAATGACGGTTAAGTGTTTTGGGTATGCAGGGCTTGGTGGCATAGACGGGAATATTATCGAAATAACAAGGGTTATTATTCCAATGGGTGATGAAATAACAAGGGTTATTATTCCAACGGGTGATGAACATGGCATTTGCAAGTAGATGCGACAACTGATTTTGTGTATAATTACTTGCTTCGTTCATTCGGGGGGCTCTTTGCAGAGTCAAGTTGGGGTCTTGACCATATGAAGTTGCTCCACATGGATTGGTAGTTCACACTGTAATATGTGACCCTAGTTTGGTTCATGCTTGGAAGTTGGCACCAGGGAAAATTTTAAGAACCCCCCTAAATTTATAAATATAATAAATGGGCGAATCTCCATGGTATATAGGAAAAATGGAAGGCGATTTTATCAATAATATAATATGTATATATAATTTTTTGGCGAATCTCTCACCAGGCATGGCGAATATTTTACTTAATTATAAAATCTTGTAAGATCTTGGCGAGTCTTTCACTAAATAATAAAACTTTGTAAAGTCCTAGTGAATCTTAGCATAGGTTACATGATGGTTTAATTCCCCCATTTAAATAGGCTACATTCCAGGTGAATACCATGGGTCAATACCATGTGCCATTTTGGTGAATACCATGGGTCAATACCATGTGCCATTTTTATTTTTATTAATTCTAATATTAGGGTTAATAATGGTTTTTTGCATGGTATTAATAACAATCTAGTCCATGGTATTTGTCCCATAGTATTTTGGCCATAGGTTTCACCTAAATATAACCCATTTTTTGAGTGTTCGTAAATATAAGGTGACTTATGGAGTAAATATAAAAAAATGTTTTATTTGTTTACCATACCTCTCGTTTATGTATATTTTTATTAATTTACCATACCTCTTTTACAAATATGGTATTTGGCCCATAGGATTCACTTAAATAAAACCTCTTTCTTGGCCTTCATAAATAGAACGATGGTTATGGACTAAATATAAAAAGAGGTTTTATTTATTTACGATACGTCTAGTTTATTTATATTTTTATTTATTTACCATACCTGTTGAGTAAGTATACAAAGACGTTTTATTTATTTACGATACCTCCACTTTACTTATATTTTTATTTGTTTACACCCTTACATGTATATAAGGTGACTTATGGAGTAAATATAAAAAATGTTTTATTTATTTACCATACCTCTCATTTATTTATATTTTTATTAATTTACCATACCTATTTTATAAATATGGTATTTGGCCCATAAGATTCACTTAAATAAAACCTATTCTTGAAAATGGGCGAATGGATTCATTTAAATAAAACCTATTCTTGAAAATGGGCGAATGGAAGGTTGTAAGTCCTAATTTCAAGGGCTAAATTTACCTTTTCTACCCTCTCCCTTAAAATAAGGTGGGCTATTTGAGGTGATTTGTAAAAATGTACTATGATACAAAATATTCGCCCACTAAAAATTTAAAACCCTTAATTTCGCCAAAGGGCTAACATTCGCCCCTAAAATTATCCTTGGTTGGCACTCTCTGAAAGTCGGGCTCAAGGCTTTGGAATGGTCGACGTGAGGCTAATCTTGAGTCCCAGTTGTAGCGAAGCTGGGGATGACAGAGAAGATGATATTGCAGCCCCTCAAGTAATTCAAATACTCTTGTTTATTGCAGTGTTTGTTGTGGTTGTGTGGTTCAACGGACTGTGTGAGCAGTGGGTCTAGGGACCATTCTCCTCTGGTGGGTGGCCTGGGTGAGTGTTTGTTCTATGGTTCTCTTATTCTAATCTCAAGTGGAAATACAGTCATTTTAGATCAAGAGTGGTCAAGATACTAGTGCCTTTTAGTATCCATTGTATCTAGAAAGAACCTCTTTCAATACAAAAGTTTTTTTTTAACCCCATTCTTTCCATTTTTATTTTATATATATATATATATATATATATATATATATATATATATATATATATATATATACCCTTAAGATTCACTTTAATAAGTTCTTTATGCTATGTCTAGCCGTTTTTGTTATATATATAAAAATATATACTCACACCCCTAAGATTCGTTGTAAATTTATTGTCATATTATCTCATTCTTTGTTTAGTCCCTTGTAAAAACTGTAATCCTCATCTTTTTATATTTGACTTATCATGCTTAATCACCAAAAATTACATTTGGCTTATCATACTTAATCAGCAAAGATTACTTTTACTTTAGTCCAAACATAGTATTATCTTCGAATATAATACTTTTCATTTTGGAGATAGAAACATTTACACTACCACATATAAACTATACACGTTTGGTAACCATATATATTTTACCATTGGACACATATTACTTTATTTTTCATATGGCTTATTTCAACCTTATTGTTGTATAATGTAACGTATGAGCTTGGATATATAACTATGTTTATTCTTTACATTAACCAATGTTGGTATAAAATTTTACTACTTTATTAAGAGATAATGTGGAGTGTTTGTGTTTTTGGAAACATCTATAGAAAAGAGGGAACATTCCATTTGTTTGCCACATTTGTACTATGATTTAAATGATTCAGATTGAGTGAGCTTTGATCCACGGTTCATATTGCATCTAGGATTTTCTGTGGCAAGACTATTTAGTTTAACCCAGGAGTGGCAACCCTTTTACTAAAAAAAACCTTGTTGGAAGGAAAAGAAAAATGTTGTCAGAGGGCATGAGTATAAGATTTAACAATATCTATATTACATAACCTCACATCTGGTCCTCTTTGCTTGAACTATTTTCTTGAACTATGTGCCAAAATGAAAGAAAAACACATATAATTACTTATTAAATATGACTAGACTCGAAGATGTTCTCGGCTATAAAAAATTATTAAACACCATAATATTGTATCCATGTCGAATCATTATAACACAACCCTATACAATGTAAATCTAGAAATAAAATGTCTACTATATGAGGGTATGAACCATAGTCAGTAGGACTATGTGATTGTTCATGTTCATTGATTTACGATTTTGCTTATCAATGGGGAACTTAAGGCACTTAAGGGATAGATAATTGTTGGACTCGCCTATGTGAGAGTTTCAGTGGCAGAACATGTACCAAAATAATCATGTGTTGAGATTGACCCTATGTAACACAGTAAGTTATATATTAATACCTAAGAAAGAACCCCTCTCTATAAGATAATATCAACTTCAATTTGGAACTAGTCTCCAACCTACATACTTCATCACATCCCACAACAAAAATCATGTACAATATTATGTCAACCAATGTATGTACATACAATGTATTATAAACCCACACACAATGTTATGTGATCAGAATATTTTATGAACCAGTAACATAGTTTCAGACAAGTATGAGCAAGCATGGCATACCACATGCATCTATAATTTCAATGACCATATATTTTTATGAATAATCATACAAAGCATGAGAAACTCATTATCAATTCAGTGTGACAAGATTTTATGAGAAAATTAGTATACATATTATTCTTCTGAAACATTAATGGGCAATGGAATTTGGGACAATTCTCACTTTCCAACCATTCAATTGTTGCAATCTAATGCCCTGTGTAGTTCACACCCAAGATCGACTTCAGGGCTTAAGAAGATTGTTCCAAGATCTAGCTTCCAGATGTGTTAAGGATTCCAGAGGTTTAGTCTACCTCCACCTTTCATTGAGAGAGAATTTAGTTACAAGATAATATAAGGATTCCAAAGGTATGTAACCTCCACCCACTAGCAAATTTATTGCCAAAGTAACTCCACCCAATGAAGGGCATCCAGAGTCTACTGCCAATTTGACTAAAATGAAGAAAAGTTGGGATCTCTCTCTACCTTCCAGAAATCTGAGGTGCTAAATTCACCTGGATGTTTAGTGAATCTAGAGAACAATATCTCCCACCCTATAGTCCTAGGAATCCAGAGGTTTGTGTCCTCACCCGGAAGAGAATTTTCCCATTCTCTTTTTTCCATCTATCATTTACCCTGTCTCTTATGAATGCAATTGTGTTAAAGGACTTCCTTTTTCTCTATTATGTAGATGGAAACTCCCACTAGTATCCCTACTCTGTATTCACTCCCCCCTATTACCAGTCGATTCAAACACATATTCTATTAGGTTTACAGTGCGCTCCTAGTGGACAAACTCCATATGTTTTCTTTTCTCCGCTCTACATCTGATATTTCAACTCCAGTTATCTTTTCCCTCATTGTGAAAACTCTCTCATCATTGACATCTTCAAGGTTCATCTCCATACGATTCTTCCTTCATAGATTAGCATGCCCAAAGATCAAATTGATTACCAAGTTACCATTTTCTTTCGGAGATTGTACTTGATATTGATTATTAGTAAATATATTCTAGCGAGAATATCTTAGCATTCTATTCATTATGGAGTAAGCCAAATTCATCTATTTAGACATCATATAATCAAATGAAAGATTCACTATGCTTGTGACCAACCTTTCTTTCAGGATTATATGAATCCTACCCAAAGGTTTCTTTTAAACATGCATTCCTAACCTTTCACACAATCATCTAGCTATATGTATTTCATAATGAGCCTTCAACTTGACCAACTGCATTCCTTCATCATTTTCACATACTAGTCTTGTCATAATGCTTCTTTCAAGAGCCTTCCAAGATGATGAATCTTACAAGATCATGATGATCCATCTTAGAAAAATGACTTCATCTAACATAATGTTAGACAATGTATGGATGAACACTTACGCAAAAGGGTCCCAAAGCTTTTCATTAAAGGACTAGATGATTTCAAGAAATTCAAACAAGTAGACTTTAAATATGATACTATCACATGCTTCTACCTATGATGCCATACTATATCAAGATGCATGCTTACTCCTTCAAATATTAGTTTCTTTAGGGTCCTTTCAGTTCTCTCCATTCATCATGCAAGGATTGCTTTTTCTAGTCCATTGTTCTCATTTTTCTTTCTTCATTATGTACCTGCAATATTTACCAACAAGTACGACCAAGCAAAATACAAGTACAAGAGCATGATAACGACCTAGGGTTTCATGATTTTCATAGAGGTTATTCTCCTAGGATTCATAGACACAAGCCCTAACTTCCTTTGATATTTCTCAGAGAAACATCAACCCTAGGGTTTAGAGGACATATCCTAGATTTCAGTTCCACCCTTGCTCAAGATTACCAAATACCCTAGATTATCTATAAACCTCAAAAGTCAAGAGTTAGAGTTTCTATAAGGGAAAAATCATATTAGGGTTAGGGTTTCCACTAGGTTTTACTAATCCAACCACCATTTAGGGTTTACAATCCCTAGATACAAAAACCTTCAACAAGATGAAGTCTGCAAACCTTAGAATCAGAATATGCATCAAAACCCTAATACATTTTATCCATACCCTTTACATATACTATACTTAGAAATCATACTTACCTGAAGGACTACATACCTTTTTCTTTCATGATCACAAGAGGTTGCTTCAAAGCCTTCTTCTTGATCTCACAGTCCTGGGCATTGTTACTTCCTTTAAGATTTAACTATGGACTTGCTTCAAATGATCCCAAGACACTTAAAAATTCCTCTATTGAGGATGTCAAGCTACTTCTCCTTAAGACTTCATGTTAGGGTACATTGTAATTACCATTATAATACTTCTTCTTTAACTCAATTGTCTTAGAAATAGACTTGATGTTTGTTTAGTGCGTATTTCTTGCAACTTCAACCCTCTTAGTTAGGGCCTACAACAGTCACTGGAAAACCTTGAGATTAGATTCATAATTCCTTTCCAATCTTTGGTATAATATCCTTTACAAGTTGTATTCCTTCACTGGCTAGAAAGATTGTTATGAGCTTGAGTCTAGACCTAACATACTTTGGCTTAGTTCTAAAACCATTACAGGGATATGCAACCTGCAATAGAGGCTTGTTAAAACCTCTCGAATCTCGATTTTTGTACAAGATTATGCAACTCGCTACCCTTTAAGACACCTCCATCACCCCTAATAGCTGCTATAGGAGCTCGACCTTCTCACTATTGTTGTAAAAATTTCAACCTTGTTTGTATGTCCCTGTAGCAGCCTTTGTTGTGCCCTAATAGACCATCCTTTCTTTGTGTTTTATAACTTGAGATAGTTTGGCCCATGAGCTTTTAAAATGTAAGCCTTGTGTCTTCCATAATAACTTCAGAACTCGTACATAATTTTGATCTAATCATTTCCTAACAATGACTTGGGAATAGTTCTTTCTAGCTAGGCTTTTCTTCAAGGAGATTATAATTAGCCCTTTTTTAGGCTTTTGGAGCATTGCAAAAATTCTTATACTCTTTCCCTAAGCTATGATACCATGTTGGAAAATTTTGATTAGGGCAGCATTTAGGATACTTTTCCAGACCATGACAATTATTTGTGATTTACATTCTTATTCTTGATTATTATGCTTATGTTCTTATCATCAAATAAATGTCAATAAAAAGATAATAGCAATACACAATGACCATAAGATATAGGCTCAAAGCTAGGAAAAAACCCCTCCAAGTGGAAAACCCAAAAATAACTTGTCTTCTTATAGAATCAACTTCAAAGGAGACTTCTGAGACCAAACCCTAGACCCAAGCTGCTACTAAGGACCATATTAGCCACCTAATTCTTTCCTTTCCACAGCAAGATAAGGTCTTCCAAGAGTAGTGAAACAATGTTCCTTCGAAATCAAGGCTCTTCTATTCATTTGATTCTCCACACAAAGTTTGCAACTTATCTTGCAATTTTCAAACCTCAAGTGTATCCAAAATCCCTAGGTTTCTCACACATTGGGAAGAAACATGCAAATTTGGACCTTCAATGTCTTCAAGAGCATCTTCCTTCTTTTCACTAGCCTTCCCTGCTTTCCAAGGACCCTTGCATTCATCTACAACTTCAGGATGAATTCATGATGAGTGGTCATTGAATGTGTGTCTCAATAGTTTGATTGCCTTCCCTTTTATAGCATTTCTTAGGGCTCAAACATCAATCACAAGGCTGACTTTATGTAGGTTTGCCAACTTGGTTCTTTGGAGTGTGCTAGGTATTTTTCATATACAAAAATAATGATACAATTTCCCAAAAGGGTATTTTATAATAACAATGACTCTTTGACTCATGATAAACCTAGGAGACCTAATGATAAATAATTTGAGCATGAAACCCATGCTTCAAAAATATTTTTTCTTTTATTCTTTACATCTTTTTCTTTCTCCAAATAATAATTACATCATTACATGGGTCAAATGACAATTAGGAAGATCAAAACTAGTTACATTATTCAACAAGAGGACGAGGAGAATTATGCCCTTATAGGCAAGAGTAGAAAGGCTAAGGGCAAGAAGGTCCAAGGAGAGGGCAAGTCCAATGAGAAGGGAAAGAAAAACTATCTAAGTAAGATCAAGTGCTTCAATTTCCATGAGTTAGAACAATATGATAGTAAGTGTCCTAATAAGAAGGAGTCTAGTAAGAATCATGTTGTTGTAGCAGCGAAGGTCTTGTCATCATGATTTTTGCACATATACATATATCTCAAGATGTAAATTAGTTAATAGCATACTGAAAAATAGTTGAAGTTATTCCCCTTAACCTTCAATCTACCTTAATGGAAAACCAAGCAGATTTAACTCAACCATTGTCTGATAAGAAAAAAGCCACAGAGAGGCATGTCATAGGAAACACTAACCCTAAGGTGGTATTAATAAACCCTAACTTTTTCTGGAACTTTGTAATATGTAATCTCTCACAACTCTAGCAATAGTCTGGAATACCAAGGTGTTACACATGGGACACGATAGAAAACACAATCAGTGCACACAAGGTTCATTTCTTGCAAACAATGTTTTTCTTATGTGTAATCAAACTAATCCACTAGACAGACCAGAATCATAGCTAAATTCTAACCCTTATTTGTATTTATCTATACATACCAACCAAAAATCTGTAATCCACTAGAAGAGAGTTAATCTTCTATGAAAATTTGGTGAATGCCAATGGAGTTCATACATGTAGTAGTCTAATTTAAGTCCTCAACTTGTACATCCAAGACAAATTAACAAACTTGAAAATTATTTCTGGACACATTGATCTATGAAAGGTCCATTTTCCATTATCTAGGGGACAAGAGTCTGTCGATACACTTTATCTTTAACACTACATTTGGATCTATGAGTTCAAGGTTAATAGACTTCTACTTAAATTGGTCAATGCATTGTTAGATTGATTGGTCAATTGATTGATAAAGGAAGCAACTAGAATCCAAGGGAAGAAGTGTTATTTTTTCTATAATCAACAAACATGGCATATATAATTCATTGTACATAAAATTCATCGATTACTCAAACTCCAAAAGAAGCAGCAAGCACGCTCATATACACTTAATGTCCTAGAGAAAGATTCAAGTGTTAGTGCAGCTCTAAGCATTCCAAACTGTTTGGAAAAAAATTAATGTTGTAAGACCTCTAAATGACAGTCACATGCCATTTGTAACATAACCAGAAATTTGTATCACATCCTCAAAAAAAAAAATAATAGTAATAATAAAATAAAATTAAGCCTGTAGCATTCTAAGAGCCTAGGCTTGTGGAAACTGAGCTTAGCAAGCTAATGCAATGCAGCAAAGGTGCATGCTTGTCTCATACTGAATATCGACTGACCATGTTGACAGGGGAAGGTTGTGTTGCGCACTACATTGCTATTCCAAAACTATATTCCTATGTAGAGGACTTCATTCTTGAAGAATAAATCCAAACAAACTGAATGGAAAGTATTAACATTTCCAGGCAATACAAATTGAAACTTCATAAGACTAGGATTCCCCAAAAAATTTAGGCCTTAATGCAAGTACTATCAGTTGCATTACTTCATACAAATAGTGAAGAAACAAGTCATAAAGCCTATGAATTGGGAGACTGTCTACAACTCTGGTTTGTAAGAAAATCAATAGATATTCCTATAGTCTGCAATAGGAGTTGCTTTGTTAATGTGCCATAGTCATGATTTAATATAAACCAGGTCATATAAGGATTCAATTAGTTTTATGAGCACAACAGAATTAATGTGATCTTGTGTAACAATAATTAAACATCAATAGTATGCATATCCACGGATACATGGATCATAGATTTATTACTGAACATAATCAATCATTGCCTTATTATGTAATAGGAACAAAGAATAATGTATATATTATACCTCATTGCATCTTTACATCAAAACATCTTATACTAACACATTATGGGTAATTAAGCATCAGGATCTGTTTGTACACTCTTCTGGTCACCATTAGGTCTCATTCTTATGAATTTTATATACAACATCAACGTAACCAGACTTGAACTTCACAGGATTTAATGACTATTGTAATAACTGTTGAATAACTGATATATTCCAAAATTTTATAGAATGTGTGTGCCACTACCTCAAAGGTCTTGTTTGAGCTTATAATGTTGGACTGGTTTTCTTTCCTTTTAACTGAAACAAAGTCTAGATTTCATGTTTTGTAGACAAATTTCAAGTTTATCCATTCCCATGATGCAATTACAAGGAATCTCATGATTAGGAAAGAAAGGAAAATTAGTTGTAATTGAACTAGGTTTCAACCAATTAGTCTAGAGTAGCTAGGACAGTGTCAACGGCTAGTTCTCAAACTTCACTCCTCAGTTAAAAAATGGCTAAGAAAATGTCAAAATTGTAAGGACATTGCAAACTTAGGCCTGTCATTAAATGACTATAGAATAGACTCAAAAATTCATTTTTAAAAATACCAAGGAAATGGTATCCCATCATGAGGTTCTCAACATGAAATAAACATGAAAGAAAAGGATTTAATAGGTCCATGAGTCTTTGTCACCTTCCAAATACCTTATCAAAAATTGTCAGTCTAAGTAACTAGTGTAGTGGAATGATACAATGTTTGAATCTTCATCGACTAAGTATATTATAGGATTACTAGTGCATGCTACAAAAGCACTTATAATGGATGCCAACTTATATAATTGGCTCAACAATTTTTTCTAACAATAGTACATGCCATTGTATCATTGCATCATTCCTAATAATGGAACAGGGTTGCACATTTTAGTTCATGTCACATCAGGCCCTGTATTGAGATATTTCAAAGTAATGACAACACTTTAGTAACAAAATTCATGACGTCATAGCCATCTACGAGTAAACTTTTGTGTTGCCTAGAGTTAATATGCACTGGCACATTTATCTTTGTGCCTAAATCATGGTAATGCAATACAACATATTAGGTTTCACTCCAAAAGTTTGTAGTAGTATTTGGTAATAAAATAACTCATATTATCTTTTTTAGAATGTTAAAGTGGAACAACATGTGCTAGGATGTAGAGAATCATAGCAATAAATTATAACAATGAAATTTGTAACCACAAGAATTGCACACAGTTTTTAGTAGTAGTTCCAGCTACACAATATTGGTGGATAACTTTATAGTAGGAATGGCATACTACCATGAGTTCTTTCATGCTATCAAATCACAGTAGCTAATTCAATATAATTTTGTTTTCTTTTTACTGTGTACATACAGTTCCAGACACTAAGGAAAATACATGTTATTAAATTACATGTAGGGGAGCTCAAGGTCAATGAAGCTACTTCCAGGTAGACACCCCAACATGTCGAGACCATGATTGTTTATTATCCATCATGAAAATGTACAACTGGTTACTAGTGCATAAATGTATATTTTTAGAATCCTTTAGGCCATACAAGACTTACATGCAATACCGCCATAATTAACTATGTTTTTAGGTTTCTAATTCTGCGTAATCCAAATTGGCATTTGCATAAGTTCCCTAGTTCTCTTCCCAACCATTGACAGTTTGCAAGCAGAGCAGCTGTCACCCCCTAGATTAGGACCTGAACAAGCATTATAGAGGCCTTTCCACACCCACCCTACCTATATATGTATGCTTATACCAAGATTCCAAAGGAAATCATCCTCCACCCATAAGCCATTGAAGGGATTCCAGAGATAAAAACAAAATATCCACCCTCTTTTGATTCAATGATTCCAGAGATTTTCTCCACCTTTCAGGGCTTCCAGAGAATTTCTCCACCCAAAAAACTTCATCTTTAGTACCTCCACCCTATGTTGGGAATCCAGAGGACACCAAAACTAATTATTCAACAAGAGAAAATATAGTAGGCCTCCACTCAAGGCCTTCAACTGTTAGATGTTGAGGGGTTCCAAAGTATGATCCTCCACCCTCAGTTCAGTTAAGAACCCTAGAGAACCAACCAGAAGCTATGTCTAATTAGAGACAAAAGGTTCCAAGGTATTTTCCAATGTTAAGGAATATGATAAATGTTAGATAATCACAAATTTATTTTGCTAGAAGTGGCTAGCTAACATAATGTCTACAACTCCTCTACCCTAGGAAAAAATTAATGCTTACATAGAAATAAAAACATAGGGATTATAAAAATCCATTCATTAAAAATACTGAAGAATCACTCTATGCACAAAAAGTTTAGGGGATTGCATTAGTTGTTCACATAATGTGTATAATCAGTGTAGACAATGTCAAAACTAGTGAGGGTATGTTCAAATGGGTCACCTCACCTCTGTGCCACGTCTTTCTAAGCCACATAAATTTGTCTCGTTGCCTCCCTGACCCATCCACTTTCCTTATCTCTTACCACCGATACCCTTCAATTTGTTGATCTAGTATTTCTTTCCCTTTTTCATTCCCACCGTGCCTTTTTCTAGTTATCCTCCTAGTCCCCTCCTTCTGCCTTTTCTTCCTATTCAAAATTGAGGTTTTACCGAAGTGAATGATGTATGGTCAGCATATTTGAGAAGGGAGTGAGGGCCATAGGTTCCAGCATAGTTAGGGTCAACCCAAAAAAAATAAAGTATTCAATTTCCATGTATGTTTATTTCTTGAGATTATGATAATAACTCATATATATATATATATATATATATATATATATATATATATATATATATATATATATCTATATATATATATATATATATATATATATATATATATATATCTATATATATATATATATATATATATATATATATATATATATATATATATATATATATATATATATATATATATCATCTCCAATTAAAAGGTATGCATTAAGTAAGTTCATGCACTCGTATATGGATAAACATGTTTATTATATTTCATATGCTTCATCAAAGAATTAACATGTTATTCATCAACTCTTGATTATGAGAGGATGAATTCTAGTGTGAATTACCAAGTGTATGTTGTTTTTTTTCAATTGTAGTTTTTTCTTTCACGATTAATTTGATCTAAGTTCTCTAGGTAGTCATCAATGACCCATTCGGTGCTATGTGTGGGTTTTATTTTTCAACAAATCCAGAGTACCTATGTTGCATTGTGATCTAGTGATATTGTTGAAAAACCCTAGAAAACATCTTTGAAACCAACTATAATATATCAAACGCCTTCCCTCATGCACAGTGCGCATAGAAGCTCTACTCTTGTAAAGGTTTGAACATGTGTTGTTTACATGGTAATGCTCATAGTTGTACCAATTATACTTTCCTCCTATCTATTTGAGAGGACTAGATCACTTAGGCATAATCTTAGGATTTATTGATTTAGACAGTAATTATTTTAGTAATTATTGACTTAGGTACGAAATTCCATAATGGTTTTTTTGCAAATAAGAAAAAAACATCATTTGTGTATTAATATTAACGCAAAGGTGTAATTTAGATCATCTAACATATATTAAATATGCTTCACATGTATGACATGATATTATAATATGTGCAACATCTAATGTTTGGTAAATATCGAAAGCCCCATAGGATTCAAAACAATATCATGAGAGTCTAGTACCGCTATGTTCCTAATGTACACTCAAACTAGATAAACAACTTGATATCCACATTAAAAACTAGTATCGAAAATTCAATAGATATGACCCTAATTATCAGAAGTGTATATATGCATGAAAAGTTAAGTCTTCAACTCAGGTTCAATCCTTATCATAAGAGTGTCACAACAATGGTGAATAATTCCATAATTGAAAATGCAAATAACTAACATGAAAATCAGAATGATCAAAATAATGGAATAAGAAATAATATTATAACAATCACATATACGACTTTAATAAAAAAATGCTATCATTGTTGTGTATTGGATGTACTAGGAGAGGCGATGGAAACAAATGAATTTATTTCCAATGAAGATAGACAACATGATTTAGGGCATCGGGTACTTAAATATTACATTAATTTATGCAATATTAATGAAATGAACTTTAGTTTCCCATCCTTGTTTTCCAAAACCTAGTAATTTGTATAGTTTATTATTCAAACTTGACAAAAAACAATGCATGTCATTGATTATTTTAGGTGGAAAATGTGTTTGCAACAAATACAAAGTTGAACCCTTTTACTATAAAACAATGAAAATATGTACACGAGGGTGGACCCCATACTTTTAAAGCACATCGCATGAGAAAGTGGGTGGAAGAAGATATGACAATTGAGAATACAAATACAATATAAATTGGCGGCAATAAACAAGAGGTTAGTCATGATGATAATAAATGGAATGAATACTTTAATATAATTGTTATACTTTGTGGTTGTTATAAATAAGTTCGGCTAGAAATTAATGTACAATATAAGTACATTATATATTCTATTCTCTAACCTTGGATAAAATAATGCAAGTATCAACTATTTTAGGTTGACAATGCAATTAGAACAAATAAGGAGTTTAATCATTTTGATAGACCAATACAAATACCTGCATATGGACATGGCCTACGCCGTACAATTAAATCACACAAAAAGAAATGGCTAGAAGAGGATATGACAATGGAGTTTGCATATACAATAGAAAATCAACACAATGAACAAGAGGTTGGTCATGATGATACTACATGCATGGATGAATACTTTGAGACAATTGTTGTTTTTGGATGTTCATAAGGCAACAAATCTAAGAATATGAAATTGACATGGCTTGTTTTTAAAACTATGTGTTCAAAACTAATATTTTTATTTTATTGTATATATGTATATTTAATATTGTTTCGTTGAGTAATCTATTGCCTATATATTTGAAATGGATCCATGTTTTAGATAGTAATTTATATATAACATTAAATAATGGTTGCATTTAATTATAGGTAAATGTTGTTGATGATACACCTAATAATGATCAAGATCCAACTAGACCATTAAGAATTCAACGAGATGATCCAATCCATCCTTTAAACCATACTAGGAGAAGAAGAGAAGCATTGAAGAGAGCACTACCACGTGAAAAATTTGAGGAATTGATGAAATTAGCATACACTAATGACATGACATCCACTGTTCAGAGTGGAGATGTGGATGGAAATGTAATGCATGAAGAAGGATTGAACGAAATGCTCATAGGTTTCTTTGGGGATGGAAACAATGATGAGGGTGATGATCCTATGCATAATAATGATGATTCTGATATAGAGGGAAATTACCACCAACATAATTATGATGATATCAACATCAATGAATCAATTAAGCAAGCATCAAAGACATTGGTGTTCTAATCAGGTGCAAGTAGAACATCCAAACTTTCATGCACATTAATACTATTGGAAATCAAGTCATTGTTTGTTTGGTCATATAAGAGCTTCACTACCTTATTGAAGTAATTCGAATTATTTTTCTATTTTTTCACTGTCAATTTGTGTCCTCAATTAGAATATAAGTACTAGCTCCATTTGATTTTATTTTAGGTGGATTTTACATTATGGTATATAAACAACGTTATAAATGACATTTCAAACATGTGGGTCTTTAAAAAACTTATAGGGCTATAAAGGATAAAATGTTCCCTGAAGATAATGTGTTGCCATCAACTTGTAGAGAAGCACGTCAATTGTTGGTCAAGTTGGGGATTGAATATAAAAAAATTCATGCATGTAAAAATGATTGCATCTTATATATAGATGAATGCAAAAACAATGAAGAATTCCCTATATGAAAAGAGAAAATATATCGTACATATGTACAAGGTTTGACAGTTCCAAATAAGGTTTTACGACACATGCTCATTCTTCCTAGACTACAATGTATGTTTCGTTGTAAATCTCTTGTGCAATTGATGGATTGGCATGCAAATAACAAGAATAAATATGGATTCATGCAAATTCGTGTGGACTCCAAAGCAATGAAGCATATAGAGGAAAAATGGCCAAGAAAATTCAAATATGAACCTCGCAGTATTTGGTTAGGACTTGCAATGGATGGAGTGTGCCCTTTCTCTTTCCTAAGCTCAAATTATAGTGTTTGGCAAGTTGAACTGATAGTATACAATATTCCCCCATGGATGAGTGTCAGAAAGGAACACCTTATGCTAACTCTCATCGTTCTGGGAAAACATCAAGTGAAAAAAATGGATGTTTACATTGTGCCTTTTATTTATGGAAAGGCAGAAGAATGTATGACATATCACATCCACCATCAAATAGGTCCTTCATGTTTTATGGCATACTATGTTGGACAATTCATGATTTCCCAGGACTTGGTGTTTGTCCTCGTAAGAGATCAAATAATTTGCATATTTGTAGTACATCATAATTTATTTTCAATTTAATTTGTATATAAGTATTAAATTATTATTGTTTTCTTATGTAAGATAGTTATTGAATTATAAGGCTACAAACAAAAGGGATTTCTTCATTTCCTAGACGTGTAAAAAAATTCGAGGGGCTATATTCTAAATATCTACACAAACTTATTTATGCAAACAACATGGTTTTTACCAACTAACCATAAGTTCATAAATCTCCTAAAGAATCAATTTGATGGAAAAATTGAAAATAAAGCTCCTCCCAAGGTTATGGGTCAAGTAAATTGGCTTAAAATGTATGGAGATGTTTAATCAAAATCTTGGAACCATTTTTTTCATCATGATCATTCAATTAGGGAACCAGAACAAGTTATGGTTGAAATTCCAAAATGAATGAAAAGGAAATCCATATTTTATTATCTCCCTTAGTGGAAGGAGATTCTATGAATATCTCATTTATTAGATCCTATGCATATTTTCAAAAAAGTCACTAATTCTATTTTTCGACATATATCTAGCAAATATAAAGACACCTTATCATCAAGGAGGGATATTTCTCTTTCACGTACCAAATTTGATAGAAGACATGTGTGGCAAAGTAAGGAAAATGAATCATCTGCAGAAGCTCCATGGATACTAAAAAAGAAAGAGTTAGATCAACTAAAAAATGTGACTCGTTCAATAAGAACACCCACTGGATATGGGTCATCACTAAATAAATCTTTTAAGGTAGAGGGGAATATCACAGGATTCAAAACACATGATTATCACAATTTTATGAAGGTATTAACATAAATTAATTGTTATTCTTATCATTTACTTACTAAAACTTATTTTGATATATTATGATAATAATTTGATTTGATAACATATCATGCCACTAGCAATAAGAGGGGATTCATGCCTTACAACTGACTTGAGGAATGCCATATGTCAATTGTCAGTCTTACAAGGTATGTGGTCGGTTGATATTTACAAGGTTTGACGTGGTATGAAATGTTCCTCTATATGATACAATGATATATTATATCTCATTCTAAATGTCACCAAAAATTCATACTAACTTAATGAAAATATCTAATTAGGTGGGTGACCTATAAAGAGATCCATGAGTCTAAAGTGCCAAGATGGAAGAAAGAAATCACATAAATTGTATGTGTATTTGAAAAGGATCTCCCTACAAGTTTCATGGACCTACAGGTCCATTTACTTATACATCTAGTTGATGACATTGAAATGGAAGGTATCGTTTCAATTAGATGGAGGTTTTTCTTTGAGAGATACATGAAAACCCTCAAAATATATGTCCGACGGAAGGCACATCCAAAGGGTTGCATGGCTGAAGGGTATGTACTAAATGAATCATTTTTATTCCTATGTGAATTCCTTGCTAAATATTTTGAAGATGGTGCACAATTTTGGGATCAAGAACGTACATCTGATATTATAGATGGAGAAAAGCCTCAAACTAATGGTGTTCAAGAAGTAATTGGTATGTAAAATATTCATTACTGTAGTAATTTTAGAATAATTTATTATATAATTTTGGGCTTTCCGAATTGAAATAATAATATTTAAAGTTTGAATTATACATTTTGATTTTTAATAGGTGTTGATGAAGGTGTTGTGCTCAATAATTTTTTCCTCTACCAAATGGAATTCATGAATAAATGGATTGATATGTATGATATAAAAAGGAAAGAAGTGATAGAAGCGAGGAAACAATTTAAGATATCAAACCCAAGGAATGCCCCACTTCCCACTGATATTTCCAGTCAATGGGGAAAATATTGCACAATAAAATGGGTTTCTAAACAAATTCAAAACCGAATGGATGAGGAAGGAATAGATGTAAACATAACATAAGATGTGCTCAACATGTGCAGAAGATGTGAAAAAAAGGTAAAGTTTAAATTATTACAAAAAAATTCTTGAATACATTAATCACACTATTAACTATTTAACTATCCACAATCATATTTATTTTCACTCAAGTAAATGGCTTGTCATAGGTGAGGAAGTATCCCACAATGTGGGCATATGGTCATCATTATCATGTAGAAAGAGTAGATGCAAAAGGACGGTACTTCGATTATGGGTCATGGTTGATTTCAAGCAATCAAGCCGAGCAATTTCAAAAGATAAAAATGTTATTGAAGGGAATGTTCAATACATTGAAAAAATACAAGAAATTATTGAGTTAAATTACCTCTCTTTCAAATGTTTTATTTTTAAATGTAAATGGTATGAAGCATTTAGCAGGACATGAAGACATGATATCCATAATGTATTTTTTCTATAGAATCATCAAAATACCTACCACATGATAAGGAGCCTTATGTTCTACCAATTCATTATGAGAAACTATTTTTTCACTAAAACAATATAAGAAATAATGGTCATATGTAATTTTTTAATTCATTTTTTATTGTGGATATATACATGCTCATTGATAATAAAATTTGATACCACTAGAGATCTAATATATTTATCTTCTTCACATGTAGGTTTTTTTTTATGAAGATATTTGGATCCGAAATGGATATTTTTCATTCATTATGATCCAAGATTAAGGCATATATTCGAAGATGACTCAATCAATATAGAGAAAAGTAGTGATGACCAACCAAATATAGTTCAATAATTGGGGAACATAGAACAAATTGGAATCAATCATGATGTTCATGATGAAAATGTTCATCCAGAAGACTGTGAACTAGATGATGATGATAACATTCCTATAGCAGTATGGAGAAGCGAGGCTAGAGGTGTATCTTCACAAAATGATAAATTAGATGAGGAAATTCACCATGACAATCAACAATTTTCAAAGGCAAATGATATTATAGAAGAAAACAATATTGATGATATACAAAATGAAGATCAAATTAATAGATCTGGTAACACTGATATTTTCGATCTAGAAACAAATTTTATTGATACAGAATATGACGAAGGTGAAGATGAGGATGAAACCAATATGACTTTAGTATAATGGTTTAGGATGAGTAATATTAATTTCCTGCAAGAACATATGAACATTGACAAGGAAACATTGGAAGATTTAGACGCAGATGATAACATAAATGAAGATTTCTAGATAATTTATAGGATATGTAATTCATATTTAAATAAGGACAATTATTATGTCCCATTTTGAAATGGCTCATTTTTATTTGGTTTTAATAAGCATTTAATACTGTGTTTAGAACCCATAATCTAAATTTATGTTTTGAATATTCTTATAGATATGCTCATTACTTGATGCAATTAATGTCATTAAAATGTATGTTAGTTAAAATGGTTTGTTGGTTGGAAATAACAAGCTCAATTAGATGGATAAGAGTTACCATGGTTAGTTTCATCTATTGGTTGAAAATGGTTAAAAGTGATATGAAGTTATGAATGAGACACAATTAAAATAATTTATGTGTGTGTAAATTGTCACATATTGTGCATATACACAAATATAACTTGTGAAGTTGAATTAAGGAATTAATTAACACAAATATATTAAACTACACTACAACAAAAATTTGAATTATTGAGGATCTTTGGATGGGTAATGAAGGTGAATTCAAATTGTCTAATGAGTTTATTCATTTTTGTAATCAATAATAACTTTCCCACATGCAAGTAATATTTCCCCATATAGGGAATTCCTGATGGCATAGGGTCCCTATCATTGTATTGTTGTTGTCGTTATCATCATTTAATCATCATCCTCATTGTCATTGACATCGTCGTCATATTCACCATCACCACCACTATCATAGGTTGTTTTTTGATGAGGATTATCATCATATCTTCTTTGGTTTCATATATATATATATATATATATATATATATATATATATGATGATGATGAGGAGGAGGAGGAAAAAAATCATTGGTCATAAAAGGTTACCATACATAGACCATATTTAACAATAGATCAAATTAACTTTTTTCACACTTCCGAAACACAGGGTTTCTATTCCAAGGTAGAAATTGAACACATTGATGAAGCCAACTCTGTCTTGGATGTATCATCCAAGCATTCTATATATTTACAAGTTCAGCTCTTATTTTCATTGTTTTTTAAAATGTTAAAGATTTTCACACATGATATATTGAATATTTAATGGACAATACAAATAGTTTCCATGGTTGATATTATTCTACTTATATGGTTGATATTATTCCACTTATTGTAACTGATCAAAAATATTAATTTTGTCTTGAGAATTAGACTTGTAGCACAAAGAACATGGTTGAGAATCATTTAATGGTTATATCAATTCACAACTACTGACAATTGTTTTTGTTTTCTCCTTAAGTTTTGCAACCCAATTTGACTTAAGCATGCTTAACAGTGAAAAAACCATTTGTCAATACTTCAAGTCTCACAAAATTCCTATAAACAACTATCTCTACTTGGTGATCTAAAAAATATCAACAAATTCACAATCTCATATATTGGTTAGAAGAGGCCATCATCAAAGTGAATCAAATACCAAGAATGTTCTATGTCTACTAAAACCTATAATAACATTGTTTCCCTAATAGCAACTAAAAACTTCTATAGCCAGCGGTTGAACTTTTGCAACCAATTATAAATCATCAACAATGAGTTGTTTTCTAATGAGTATTATTGCCATATCTTCCTTCGTTTGATGAGGAAAAGGAAATAAAATTTCATTGGTTATCAAAGATAAATCAAATTAATTATTTGCATACTTCTAAAACCTAGGATTTCTTATCCAAAGTAGATCCTAAGCACATCGATGAAACCGACTTTGTTTTGATGTATCATACAAACATTATGTACAAATACATGCTCACCTCTAATCCATTGTTTCTTAAAATGTTGAAGATTTTCACACATGATATCATGAACAGTTGGACGATACAAATAGTTGTCATCATTATTATTCCATTTATATGCTTTTTACAACTTATTTCAAAGATCAATTTTGTCCCAACAATTACACTTATAGCATAAAGAACATGGTAATACATATGATTCGACCAAAAACAAGTCCCAAACTAAAAAATAAAAATAAAAAACAAAATAAAATTTTCAAAACTTTTTACCAAAATTTAACATTTTTTTTAGTGCTAATACTAACATCACCATTACAACAAGATATCTTTCTAGTGCTAATACTGCCATTACAACAAGATATCCCAAGAGGGATAGAAATTCAAAAAGTTTAATAATAATATGTATGTAGAAGATGGTCTTAAAACTGGCGAATTCATGAAAATCAATGGGACAGAAGTCAAAATAATTGTATGTTATTTATTTGTATACATAGATTGTCAAAATAATTGCATAAATCAACTTTTTTAAACCAAAATTTACAAAAACTTTTATGGTGCTAACATTAGAACCACCATTACAACAAGATACCTTTCTAGTGTTGATACCACCATTATAGTAAGATATCTCAAGAGAGACAGAAAATGTAAAAAGTTTGATAGTAATATGTATCCAAAAGATGATATTGAAACTAGTAAGTTCATGAATCCATAAGACTATAAGGTCATTGGAATTGTCATAATCATTGTCATCATCTTCATTATCATCATCATCACCACCATCATTTTCATCGTTATTTCCATTATTAAATTATCATCATAATCACCATTCATGCCATCATCATCATCTCTATCATCATCATCATTATGGACATTGTTGTCAATTGTTCATAATTATAGCAACCCAAAAAATGTGATGGGTACTAAAAAATGGTTGTTTATGACACATATGATATATGCAAGAGAAATAACAAATCTATTTTTCAGAGATGATCGATTATGATCATCATCACCGACCTTATCATTGTCATTACCATTTTTATCATCCCCATCATCATCATTGTTGTCATCATCATCATGGACATCATAATCATTGGGATCATCATCATTCATGCCATTATTGTTGTTGATGATGACCTAGATGACAATGATGATAATGATGATGATGACTTGGATGATGACACCAAAGATAATGATTATGATTATGAAAATGACAAGATTTAAAAATTGGGAAGATTAACCAAGGTCATTAGCATTGTCATCATCATAATCATTGTCATTGTAACCACCATCATATTTATCATCATAATCACGATTCATGTCATCGTCATCATATTCATTTTCATCATTGTCATGATTATTGGCATTATCATCAATTGTTCATAATTGTCAATGTCATAAGAAATATCATCAATGCATAAAATATGATGAGTGTTGGAAAATGGATGAAAAGGCGAACACAAAAATGGGGACAAAAATAGATGTAAAATTGGATGCAACATAAGTAGATGCAAAACAAGATGCTAAACCTGACACAAAAGTGATTGAAAATCAGATGCAATAGTCAATGCAAACTTAGACTCAAAATAGGATGAAAACATGAATGCAAAAGTGGAAGCAAATATGGGTGCAATAGTAAGCATAAAACTTGGCACAAATTGTGGTGAAACAAATGTGGATGCAACAACAGATGTAGAAAATGACACAAACTTGGATGAAAAAAAGAGACAAAATTGGATGCAAAATAGGATGAAAAGAGGGATGTAAACATGGACACAAACATGTGTGCAACAGTTGAGACAAAATTAGATGCAAAAGTGGATGCAAAAGTAGATGCAAAAATTGACGTAAAAGTGGATGCAATAGGGGATACAAAAACATACACAATATTCAATGCAAACTTGAACACAAAAGAGGGTGAAAATATGGATGCAAAAGTGGAAGAAAATGTGGGTTGCAATGGTAGACGCAAGATATGGCACAAATGTAGTGCAACAAAAGAGGATGCAACAACAGATAAATAAAATATGCAAAACAAGATGCAAAAAAGGATGTAAAAGTGGATGAAAACATGGGTACAACAGGAGAAACAAAATTGGATGCAAAAAATGGTTGCAATGGAAGTAGATGCAAAAGTAGATACAAAATGAGATGCAGAACCCAATGCCTAAATCTAACACAAAAGTGGATGCAAAAAGAGATACAATATTCGATGCAAAAGAGGATGTGAACATGGATGCAAAATTGGAAGCAAAACATGGTGAAAATTGTGGCACAACAAAAGTGGATGTAATGATAGACTCACAAAAATAATCAAACTATGATGCGAACGAAGATGTAAAAAGGGATGCAAAAAGTGGAATTTAAAATGGGTGCAACAGTGGATGCAAAATTGTATGCAAAAGTGGATGCAATAGAAGTCAATGCAAAACGAGATACAAAACCCGACGCAAATCCTGATGAAAAAGTGGATACAAAAAGGGATGCAAAAATAGATGTAAAAGTTGATGAAAACCTACATGCAAATGAGGATGCAAACATGGATGCAAAATTAGAAGCAAAAGTGGGTGCAAATGGAGGTTTCAAACTAGGCACAAATTGTGGCACAACAAAATTAGATGCAATAGTAGGTACAATAATAGATGGAAAAGAGGATATAAATATGCATGCAAACAAGATGGAAAAGTGGATGCAAAACTAGACAGAAACCTCGACGTAAAACTTGGTGCATGAAAAAATGGATGCAAAAAATGATTTAAAAAACAATGCAAAAGAGGATGCAAAATAGGATGCAAGTGTAGGTGCAAAAATTGGATGCAATAGAGGATGAAAAAGTAGGTGAAACAAAATTATGTGTCAAACTTAATGCAAAACCTCATGCAAAACCCAGTGCAAAACCTATTGAAATACATGATGCTAAACTTGGTGCAAAAGTCGACGCAAATTTTGTGTCAAGTTTTGCAAGATATTTGATAAATGGATACAAATAACACCAAAAATGGGCTTTAGACACAAAAAAGGAAGCAAAAATGGATGTTAATCACAAGGTTTTGTTGTAGTGAACCATAAGTAAATATGTACAAATACCAAAACTCCTTTGCCTCAACCGACAAATAATGAAGGTGTTATCACTCCAAAATTTCTCTTGAGTTGTTAGGAAAGAAATGATAGAGGTAACCACAAACCTACTTTAGATATTAGGATCTAGCCTTCCTAATACTCAGAGAGGGATCTCTCTTTATGATTTAAATTTTTTTAGTTAATTGATTTTAGGCTAGTTATGATTGTACTTGGGCTTTGGTTTTGATTGGGTGGTGGGATCACTTACTTAGATGGATAGAGGGATGTCTTTTACCATTGGGCTATGGGGTCAAATGTCAAGCAAGCAAGACTGGATCAAGCTCTAAAAATGGTGTCTTCAGGGCAAGGTAGTTGAGTTACTTCAGATCTCAAGGCTGGATGGTGAAGTAGTTTTCAATTAGATCCAAGGAGAAATTAAGGGTTCCTTAGACCAAATTTTGAAGGAAATGAAAGAGGTCAACCGGGATGGGAGAGAAATTAAGGATTCTCAGATCCGGATATCAGAAGAAAACATAGAAATGATTAACTGTTCAAGATAGATTGTACTTAAAAAAATTATGAAATAAATTTCCAGTTAATTCATTCACTTTAGATAACATTTAGGTTTGTGAGATACATAAGAAAATAACAAATTTGAAAAAGAAAATACTTCGTTGTAATAGCTCAACACATGAATCCTGTAATGCAATCTCTTTATTACTTAGTCCAGTCTATTGACTTGAAAAATTGGTACAATAACCCTCAGGTTTCTTATTAATACAACTCTACAAATGTATATAAATCCACCCTCAATACTTCGAATTATGAAGTATTTATACAAAAATAGTTTACAAAATATCCCAAACTGTCTTGGGAATTAATCTAGGAGAAAGAAATATCTTCATGCAAGAAGATAGAGACAGATGTTCAACTGTTCTATGGTGTCCCTGTTTATTAGGTTGTGTTGTCTTTATACTCTGATATTTTGATGTTGATTCTCTGCCTTGATTTTGGTCTTCATGCTGGCTGTTCTTTGTACTTTGACCTTTCAACTGATACACTTTCACCTAGCTTACCGGTCACTTTTCTTCTACTATGTTGTTTTCGCTTTTACTATGCACTTTTACAGTAGGTCATTTAACTTTTCCCATGTGTCTACATCTCATAATTGAATTTTTACCATCTTCCTGTAGATTTCATCTGCCTCAGTGTATTTGGAAAAGGTGGGTTTATTTACAAAAAGGTGTTTTACCTCATGCTGGAGGTAAAACAAGTTTTCAAAGGTCTGATATAGAACCTTTCCAGTAGGAATCCCCTTCATAGAGGAAGTATTTACCTGATCCTTTGCCACCTCTCTTATTTTCCTATTGTAGTCCTCATGTGGCATTAATTTATCATTTATCACTAAGGGATTGAGCAGACCCTTTTGCCTCAAAACATCAAACTTTACCATGAACCTGTCTATAGCCAGTTGCATGGTTTGGCATTTGTCCTCAAGGTTTAACATCAAATTCCTCTTGGTGAGGACCTTTTTCACCTCTAGTATTGTGCCTGTCCTATCAGCTATTTCCAATTCTTGCAATTCATATTTGTTTTTGGAGTTCAGGAAATGGATTATTCTAGTGGCTTCTTCTAGCATGTATCCCAGTTCTACCTTAACTCTTTGTATGGATTCTGTAGCTTCTTTGGCTAATTCATTCTATTCAAAAATGACTTGAATGGATGGCCATATATCATTGACAAAGTGTTGGCTTGTTGGGGCCTGACCCAAGTTCGAAGTTAGTTAGCCAAACAAATCACGGTACTACTGGCCCATTTGGCAACAGTCCGCGGAGCGCGGACTGAGGTCTCACCCGAAGTAGTATGGGAGGGTGATAAAACCAGGTTTCTGCACCCTTGAGATGTCTAAGAGGTTCGACTGGTCTCACTGGGCGTCCCTGCATGCAGGTTACCTCCTGCACTTCCTTGTTCCTTACATCCTGATATACTGCCTTCATGCATCCCTAACGAGGGACTGTGGAGCTCCCGTGCTGCTAGAGCCACACTCGAGGCTATTACTTATGACCTTACTTATCTTCTTATACCAATTAATTAATTCGTGTACTTGGATGCCTTATTCTATAATTAGTTATACAAAACATTCAAATAAGCTCGTGCAGCATATAAACAATATATTTGCAAATTATACTCAAACATATATTGAAACAGGAAAAGATGCACAAAAATATGGTAAACTTTCTCTTTATTGATTCTTCCAACTATTACAGACTCGTCCTGCCCTGTGCACTCAACTACAGGGGTCTGCGCACTCAGCTGCAGACTACTAGGCCTCTGCGCACTCAGCTGCAGAGCCTTCTCCTACTCTACGACCCAAAGACACACTCTACACTTAGACTTAATCCCTTGTTTCCATTTGGTATCAATGTCCTTTACAGCTTAGAGCCTTGCCCTATTTATACAATCCCATGGTCTGCAAACCATGGGTAGGTCTATCCAGCCGACATTTCATTACAAAAACTAGGGCGGACAACCCTGTGACTCTATTGTAATTTCGTGCCCCGCGCCTGCAATTCACGGAGCTTTTACAAAAAGATTTGGTCAAAACTGTCTTGGGGGGATTCCATGCCCAACAGGCCCCCAACACAAACATCGTGACTCGCCCTCAACTCACACTATCAACGTAGAGACCTTTGCACGGAGTCCCTCCAACTCTACTCGAACTGTGGCAAGGTTGGCAACACACTGAGTTGCTGCCCGTTGGATCTGTTGCATGTGTTGTTCCAAGACCGCGTTGTCAGAAGTGCTTCTCTGTATCTGTGTGTTTATCCCTCGCATGCTTTTATATTCCCGCGTCGCCTTCCGAATCCTTGGAGCATGAAGAGTGTGCCTGGATAATTAGATAGTCAGGCCACGCATGTAGGGCTTTAATCGTTTGCCATTCACTTTTCCTGGTAAAGGTTCACCATTTAGTTTAACTAGTTGTACCATGCCTCTGCCTGTGACCTCCTTAACAACGTATGGTCCCAGCCAATGCATTTTGAACTTTCCTAGGAATTTATCAAACTTACTGTCATACAGCAGTAACTTAATATGGCAGTCGTGCTAGGCCTTCTCATGTTGCTTTTGCACCTGCTGATGGAAACCAGCCAAGAACCGTTCCTCCTCAAGTTCTTCCAACTATGCGAGCCGTTCTTCCAGGGCTTCACGGTTCATCATACCTGTGAGCACTGTTATGCACAGACTAGGTACAATATACTCCATTGGCATGATAGCTTCCATGCCATAAACCAACCAGAAAGGTGTCTGTCCCATCAGTTTCTTGCACGTCCATAATACTGCAGGTAGGCGCAAGTCCCAATCACTCCGTTGCGTGTTGAATACTTTAGTCATCACAGTCTCCAGTATTTTGTTAAATGCTTCTACTGTCCCATTGGCTTATGGGTGATACAGTGTGCTTTTCTGATGATACACTTGAAACTCTTTTGTTAGCATGCTGATGGTTTCGTTCAGGAAATGTGTATCGCGATTGCTCATCAAGATTTTCAGACATCCAAATTGAGTTAGCACGTGTTCAAACAAAAACTTTACAGTCGTGGCGGTCGTGCTGTCTTTGACCGGCTGTGCTTCTGCCCAACGAGTCTGGTACTCTGTTGTGGTGATAATGTATCTGTTATGAAACCAGCTCAAGAAAAGATAGAAAAGATATATCAACGCCTTAGAATTCAGCCTCTTTGAGAGGGAAACCTCCTTTACATTACATAAATGAACAATTCTTGGATGATACAAATGAAAAGACCTCCTTTCTATATATAGGAGTCTAAGGGGTCATAACATAATCAGAGCCGACATAACAATAATAATGTAAGGGCACAATAATAATAATAGTGGGCTTCTATGGGGCACAATAGTAACAATATGGGCACTACATGGGTACATCAATATACTAAGTGGGTTCTACTAATAAAAATAAGGGGTTATACTAATAATATAGGGGCCTAACATGCCCCTTTCCTTCAGAAAGCGTTGTCCTCAACGCTTGAGTAGTTCCTGATGCTTCTGTATAAAATTCTTGTCCTCCCATGTGGAATCTTCAGCAGGTAAGTTCTTCCACTTGATGAGATACTCTGAAATTGATCGATTTCGTAGCTGTCGGGTTCTTATTTCTGTGACTGCTCCAGGTTCCAATAGGATTTTTCCTTCCTCTTCAATTTCTGGAAATATTGTTTGAATTGGGATCTTTTGCAACTTTTGAATAAGTGGCCATACTTCTTCGTCCTTCTTCCATTCATCCTTTGCTTCTTTTATCCAATCTGGTTGGATAATAGAAATAGCACAAAACAATGTTTCCATATCCTCATCCTTGAAGAGTCTTCCCATTCGCTAAGGTCACCATTTTTTAAGTGCATGTAGTATTGCCAACATTTCCTTCTCATAAATAACCAGCTTGAGATGTAGCAGTAAAAATACCCGATCAAAACATTTTTCACTACAATGTTGATCTACCTGTTGTTTCATTTGATTTTGCACTGAATTATCGTTATCCTTTAAAATTTGGAGAACTTGGTGTTGATTCTTGATGTGATCTTTCACTACTTGAACCTTTTTCTTCTTGATATGTCCTTCTATCTCTAGAGTTTGAGTGGTAATTTCTTCCAATCCTTTACAAGATATGGTAGGATTCATTTCTTGATGCTTGATGTGATCTTTCACTTCTTGAACATTTTTCTTTTTGATATGTCCTTCTATCTTGATAGTTTGAGGAGTAGTAATTTCGACCAATGAATTACAAGATAGGGTTGGATTCATTTCTTCTTTCTCGGTGTGATCTTTCACTTCTTGCACCTTTTTCTTCTTGATATGTCCTTCTATCTTGAGAGTTTGAGGAGTGGTAATTCTTGCCAATGCTTCACAAGATATGGTCTGATTCATTGCTTCTTTCTCTGCGGTGGGGTCCTGGTGTATATCTTCTTCTTTTGATGTTTCTTGATCCTTTTCTTCCTCCTCTTCATATTCTATGTAAAATAATTTCTTCTCAGCACACTTATGACCTTTAGTGCATTTGCTATCACAATTGTAACAAAGCCCTTTTTCTCTTTTTTCTTCCAATTGTTGTGGCGTAACCCTTGTAGGTTGTGGAAGGCTAGGAGAAACAACACTTCCATCTTTATAGTTGTGAGGGGTAGACTTCCTTGTTGCCATAATTTTACTTTCCAATATGTCACAAAGCCCTTTTACTCTTTCCAATTGTTGTGGTGTTGCTCTAAAGAAGGTGTTTCTCTTTGTATCCTCATAATGTGTTATCATTTCCTCCGTGAGAATTGACCATGTAACAAGTTTTCTATGAGAACAAAGCCCTTTATACCATAAAAATTGATCTGGTTCTAAATATGAAGATGCAATACATACCTTTTGTAATAGTGGTACACAATGTAGATCAAAATATTGCTCCATCTGAAGTATCCAATTTACTGGATCCTTGCCATCAAACTTCCGCATCTTGCTTTTTCTTGATTTTAGGACCTCGATCTTGGAGCGACTGTAACTCTGTAATTTCGGATATTTAAGTTCTGAAATTTCTAGGTATAGTAGCCCTCTGTTTCCTCTTTCCAATGCCACCAGTCTGATCCAAATTGGATTCTCCAAGAAAGAGTTATGCACAATCTCCCAAGATGACCTGATTATAGACCTTTCCAGAAGAGCGAACTTGTATGAAGTGCCACGTGTCAAATTTTTTATGTTTGGTATTGGAAAAGATATACAAGAAACTACAGTATGTTCTCTTTTTTTACCTTCTTACAAAATTTCAATCCGATCCCCAGAGAGAACGTTATGACGATTTTCCCCAGGTCACCTGTTTGGAATGTAATTCAGGAGTCTATAAAAAGACCAACTTCCTGAGATCATAACTCCGCAAAAATAGCGCGAAAAGCTCTGAAATTCGGACCCAAGGTTCAGCGCGATGTCTTCTCAAATGGGTTTTTTTTTGTGACTTTTGAAACGTCACAGAAAAAAATTTATAGCGAAAATTCCATGATGACCTGTTTGGAGCAGCGAAACCCTAGAATCCAAAGCTCTGATACCAAATGTTATGTAACCAGCTCAAGAAAAGATAGAAAAGGTAGATCAACGCCTTAGAATTCAGCCTCTTCGAGGGGGCAACCTCCTTTACATTACATAAATGAACAATTCTTGGATGATACAAATGAAAAGACCTCCTTTCTATATATAGGAGTCTAAGGGGTCATAACATAATCAGAGCCGACATAACAATAATAATGTAAGGGAACAATAATAATAATAGTGGGCTTCTATGGGGAACAATAGTAACAATATGGGCACTACATGGGTACGTCAATATACTAAGTGGGTTCTACTAATAAAAATAAGGGGTTATACTAATAGGATAGGGGCCTAACAATATCTTGCACCTATCTTTCCCTGAGGTTTGATAGGTCGTACAAAGTTGATTGCCCACTTTTCGAAGGGTTGCAGCGTCATCTGTGGATTCAAAGGCATCTCGTCTCGCCGTAATGGTTTATCTGTCCTTTGAAATATATCATAGGACTTACAATGTGCTTTTGAATCCTGATGAAGGGTTGGCCACCATAATCCTGCGCGGAGAACCTTTTGCGCGGTCGCTCGTCCTGCATAGTGTCCTCCTGCAGTGTCCCCGTGCGCTTCCATGAGGATCTGACTTCATTCAAATTTAGGTACATACCTTCGCAGTATCTCATCATTTCCCATTTTGTATAGGTTCCCCGCGATGACAGAAAAATTAGCTGCACACACCACCAGTTCCTTCTTCTGCTAGATGGAGTATTCCTTCAGCGCAGTTCCTATTGTCAGAAAGTGGATTATATCCTCAAAATGTCATCCGCTACGCACACAATGAAGAGCTGTGTGTCAGGTAATCCTTCCTCCAAACTAGTAGGTTCCTCTCCCATCTCCATACGTGATAAGTGATCCGGTCTCGCATTCAAGCGTCCAGGATTTACCACGACATCAAAATCATATTCTTGGAACAATAGGATCCACCTGCATATGTGCCCCCCCAACACAGGCTTGTTGACCAAGTATTTTAGTGTGGAATGGTCGGTATACATCTTGAAATGTTCTCCTAGAAAATAGTGGCGGTATTTTTGGAGCGTGTACACCATAGCCAACCCCTCGCATTCAATTGTGGAATAGTTCCTTTATGCTTTAGACAACCTGCGACTTGCATACGTGATAGGGTGATCCAAGCCCTCTCCACCTTCTTGTGTTAACACCGCTCCCAATGATATACATGACGCATCAACATGGGCATGAAATTCCACATCCCATTTTGGGAAGACTAAGATTGGGGTAGAAGCCAATTTCTATTTTAGTACATTGAGGCTTTTCATGCAATCATCATTCTAGCAAAACGTGACATCCTTTTTCAACATCTTCTCCATTGGCGCGGTGATCTGGGCATTGCTTTTGATGAACTTCCTATAGTACCCCGTATGTCCCAGGGTAGCATACAACTATTTAACACTTCGTGGTGCTTCCAAATTCAGAATTACTGCAATCTTCGCGGGGTCTACCATTAGTCCCTGTTTGCAGACCACATGTCCCAGCAGGTTCCCAAAGGGAATGAGGAACGTACACTTTTTGAGGTTTAGCGCAATTTGGTGTCATTGGCAAGTATCCAGCATCAAGTGTAAGCTTGCTACATGGTGCTTAACCAATCCAAATACAGTCCAATCATCCAGATAGACTTCCAGGAATTTGTGGATATATTCTTTGAATTTTGCAACAACTATGCTCAAAAAAATGGCTGACGCATTCTTTAACCCAAACGGCATAACAATGTATTGAAAGCAACCCCACTCGGTCGCGAAGGTGGTCTTGCTCCTATCTTCTGATGTGATTTTGATTTGGTGATACCATGAGAACCCGTCAGTAAAAGAATATGCTTCTTGCCCGCCGACATTTTCCAATACTTCATATGTGAACATAGTTTGGAATGGGTCATGTACACCAGTGTCATTCAATTTCCTGAGGTCCACACATATTCTTATTTCTCCCTTCTGCGTCTTCTCCTGTACTATCATAGGGCTTACCTAGTCGGATTCTTCCACTAGCTCAATGATTCCAGCTACGAGCATTTTGTCTAGCTCTACGCGGACCTTTTCCTTGTACTTTGGATTTAAGCGGTAAGGCCTCTACTTAACCAGCGTCACGTCGGGCTTTAGGGTGATCTTCATCATCCCTAAGTCGCCAACGATCCCCTTTAAATCCATGATCTTGGCAGGGAATAAGTCTTGGTACTCACGGAGTAACTCAGCAACCTTATCCACCGTGGCGTCATCCCATTAGTCGCCAAGCGTTGCATACTTCGGTTCGGTCTCCGTACCAATTTTTACCTACTTTGTTTTTACCAGCGCGGTTATGTCAGGGTATTCAATCAATGGTCCTTGAACCTCGAGATAGCCCTCAGTTTCTGGAATGTTCACTTTTTGCGGATCTTCATCGTCATCTTTAATATTTATGTTATAGCACTCCAGCGCGCAGCTCAACTGGGTTGCCCAATCCAACTAAATTACTTCCATCGGTTCCTGGGGTATTTTAAAGATAGCTGCTTTTATTGCTTGTAGCACATCATCAACAGTATCCCACCAACGATCCTCAAACGTGAAGGCTATCAGGAATCCTTCGTGCAAGATATGCGATTCGTTCATTCCATGGCAGAGCTATGTCTCTACATACCAATTCATGGGTATCATATCCAAGGTATGACAAAACAGGTGCACCCACTCAGGTTGTGGCTCTTCCCCATAAACCTTTGTCAATTTTGCGAGGTGTGCACGTGGATCATCTCATCCATCATACTTGTCTTTTAATCGCATTGGTGGCTTCCCAAACTGTATGCACATCATCCTTCTGCATTCGCGCTAGTCCTAAAAACTTCATTGGTGCATACCCCACCATCTTGTGGGCGTAGCTCGCAGTACCCATTTCAGAGTGTCAAAACGCTGTTGTTCCGGTACTTCTTTTTTAATTTTTTTTAGAAGTTCATCCACCTAGCTTAACCCATCACATGTAGGCAGATCTCTTACCTCTGTCGCTATGCAGCACAATGATCTTGTCATCATGTTACAGTTGAGCGTGGTTACCTCATGTAATCGGTTCTGCCATCGTTCTATCTCCTCATCAAAACTGATGTGCAGGAGCTTTCATGCTCCCAAGAGAGTCAGCCCTCCGCGGTTGGGTTTACCCAATATTGCTCCCATGCGGTTATTCTGTAGATGCAGTCCAAATCATTGTCGCTGTCGTAGTCTCGCACTGGCTCCGTGTAGTGCGATCCTTCTATAGGGTCTAAGGGTAACACTACATGTAGTGGCTTTTTCTCAAAGATCATCTCTTCATATTTATCACTCCATTCATGTCAGTGGCCCAATCTATTCCCAATAGCGCGGGGTAGGGATTGCTATCATCAACAATATCTATTACTTCGAAATCTGCTAGCGCACTTGCTCCTTCAACATCTACTATGATTCCTAGCAATCTCCCCATCGGTAGGATCTTTTTCTGATTCGCCATTAACAACTAGATAGGATACCATTGCAACACAGGCATGCCCATGCGCTCCCATGTCTGTTTTGGCAAGATGTTCACGTCCGATCCTAGATCTAGAATCACTTGGTCCATCTCATATTCCCCAATCTACACGATCAATCTCATCTCTCTCCCTGTTCGCATCGTGTGTTTCCCGAGCTTCCAGACTATGCAGAGTTCTCTTGGCGTGATCCCAACGCATCTAGTTATGAGTTCTTACAGTCCCTTTACAACCTTGTTGTCACGCAGCAACTTCATGCATGTCTCTAAGAACGTAGTGAGCTTCAATGGGTCTATTTCTGGCTCCAGTCTGTCTTTAGTTCCTGAAGTGGAGGCCTCTGCGAAGCTCTTCTTAGCTTCCATGAAAGTCTCCTTAGCACGCTCCACATCAAATTTCGGTTCCTTCATTGGAGCCTTACGAACCCAGGGACTTTCTTCAGGTTGCTTTCCTTTGTCATCCCCTATCGTAATTCCACTCCAGAGCACGATATTTAAAATAGGGTCTTCCTCACGCAGCTTAGACCTCATCATTTGCAGGTTCTGGGGGGGGGGGGGGGGGGGGGGGGGGGGGTTGGAGTGCTCCTTTATCACGCAACCTCACTATCAGTGTGGGACAGTCTTCCGTCTCATGATCAAACAACGTACAATACAAACAAGATGGTCATGTTGGATTTGTACAGTCATGGGCATAATGCCCTGGCCCTCCACAATTGTAGCAGATCAACTTTCCAGTCCCCCTCCACCTTAGCCTCATCTGTGCCCCTGAAATCTGGTTCATGCTATCCCTGCATTCTGGTCAAGAGGCCACGTTTTGGCCTGAACCTATACATAGGGGTCTAGTCCATCATTAGCTCATAACTCCTACAGGTGCACTCATCATGTCCTACGGATCTACAGAAATTACAGAACATCTGTTTTGAATCCTGCATATACTTTTGTAATATATGGCAATTATCTATAGCATGCTTTCCTCCTATCTGACAAATCGCGCACCACAGTGCAGGCACCGCGCTTGGTCCTGCTTGTGCCTCCGGTCTTAGTGGAATTGGCATTCCTCCCGCAAGGTAATTCGCAAACATCGAGTAGTGGTCTTTGTCGTGCCCCTAACCCTTTCATTTTATGCACCATACCTCGTCGCGCATCTCTAGGCAAGTTGTCCTGTCTTGTTTCAAATTATGCATCTCCAAGCATAAGTTTTTCGACTGCGCATGAATTTGCTGAACTCTCAGGTTAGGATCTTGTATCGAGATCTTGTGCAATCTTATTTCGACCTCCAGGGTCTCAGCCTGAGTGGTTAGCCTTTGTTGTGACAATGCATTCCGTAGATGTGGTGTTAACGATGCTACAAACCATTTGCGGTGTTGCCCATCTGTTAATGTCATGTTTGCTTCACGAATTCTGCACTTCAGTGTTTGATCCAACTCCCACGAGGTTTCACCTGGTAGTATTGTGATTTCCTTGAACCTAATGATTGACCATGCCTTTAACTTCGGCTTGCTAAATACTTTGTTTAGTGCCACTTGGATATCTGCAATCCCCGCATTCGGATTGTCATTGGAATGCTTAATGTACCAGGTCAGCGCGTGATCCTGTAGAGCACTTACCAACGTTTCCTTCTTTATATTTTCATCCGTGACTCCCTGTGCTTCCCATATAGCTTTTATCACGAACCAAAATTGGTCTGGATCTTCATTCCCTACTCCCTTGAACACTAGTAGCTTTATTGCGCTTGCCATACTACTTCGCGGTCATGGTGGGGTTGGTATGGGCGAAGATGGGGGTGAAAATGGTGAAACTGGAGGTGGCATGGGTGGAGTTGGTATGTGCGGAATTCTCTGTCTTATCAAATTGATTGCACTTCTTGGTGAGATCTTTGCAAGCTCTTCTTCACCCCCCCGCGGAGGTGAAATCAAGGGGCTAATTTCTAGTTCTGAGCTACCCTCATTTCTGTAGATTTTCCCACTTCGCGTAGGCCAAAACATCAATTTATTTGCATAACCCACTTTTCACACAGTAGCATTTTAATCCAAGTGTTTAAAGATTTGATGTACTTACCTCGTGGTCCTTTGAGGAAGCGTCATTCTGCCTCGCTATAATTGACTGAAGTATATATCATGAATTCGGTGATGAATCCTCCTATGATTCGAACGAGCCAATCATCGACAGTGCGAGCGATCTTATCCTCCAATGCTTCCAGTGTGCGCACCAATTTTGGAGTCCACACAATCGTTTTGTCGAGTTTACACCTTCCTTGGCTATCTGCTAGCTTCGCGATCCACTCATACAACTCAGTGGGGAAGGATGCAAAGAAAATTTCGTGGATCTCTGTATATAAGTAGCAGTCTAACCACTTTTCTTTTGATAGCCGCGGATTCCTGTTTTCCTACGTCGTGAACTCGTGAATCTTCCTGTCCAACCAATCTTCAATTTCTTTCTTTGTTGGATTCCAATGATACGACATTAGACATCTCTTATGCAGATCCCAGTCCTGGCAACAGAACCATTTGTTGGCTTGTTGGGGCCTAACCCAGGTTCGAATTTAGTTAGCCAAACAAATCCCGGTACTACTGGCCCATTAGGCAACAGCCCGCGAAGCGCAAACTGAGGTCTCACCCAAAGTAGTATGGGAGGGTGCTAGAACTAGGTTTCCGAACCCTTGAGATGTTTGAGAGGTTCAACTAGTCTCACTGGGTGTCCCTGCATGCAGGTTACCTCGTGCACTTCTATGTTCCTTACGTCCTGATATACTGCCTTCGTGCAGCCCTAACCATGGACTGTGGAGCTCCCATGCTGCTAGAGCCACACTCGAGGCTATTACCTGCGACCTTACTTATCTTCTTATATTAATTACCTTCACGTACTTGGATGCCTTATGTTATAATTAGTTATACAAAACATTCAAATAAGCTCACGCAGCATATAAACATTATATTTGCAAATTATACCAAACATATATTGAAACACGAAAATATGCATAGAAATATGGTAAACTTTCTCTTTATTGATTCTTCCAACTGTTATAGACTCATCCTACCTTGCCCACTCAGCTGCAGGGGTCTGTGCACTCAGATGCGGACTACTAGGCCTCTACGCACTCAGCTGCAGAGCCTTCTCCTACTCTACGACCCAAAGACACACTCTACACTTAGACTCAATCCCTTCTTTCCATTCGGTATCGATGTACTTTACAACTTAGAGCCTCGATCTATTTATACAATCCCATGGTTTGCAGACCATGGGTAGGTCTATCCAGCCGACATTTCATTACAAAAGCTATGGCAGACAACCCTATGACTCTATTATAATTTCATGCCCTGCGCCCGCAATTTGCAGAGCTTTTACAAAAGTATTTGGTCAAAACTAGCTTAGGGGGATTCCATGCCCAACACAAATTCAATTATATTGGCCCATAATTGTTCCTTAGCTTGGCCAAGTGGCTCCTTTAATGTTAGCTCTTTCTCTAAGATTTTTATCCTCTCATTCATCCTGGTTGATTTTTGTACTTCCTCCTTGTGCATAATCTGTGCAAGCTTACTATCATTTTCTCGATTTGTTATTTTTCCCTTAAGCTTGTTTATTAATATGGTCTGAATGGATGTGTCTTCCATTGCCTTGACCAAATTACTTGCCTCATCACTTGGTTGAGCTGCTACTGTTGTCGAACCTATTGCTAATGTAGATGTTGTGGAAGCTGGTAGTGTTGTAGCCAATGGAGCTCTAGGAGCCAATGAAGCTGCCAAGGTGGATGGTACTGCTATGGTGATTGTTGGAATGACAATGGTTGGGGAAGTCTCAAGGTTGGCCTATTTCAACTGTATCAAGCTATCCAACTCCTTCTCCATCTCTTTTAATTGGTCATTTAGTTGGAGAACAAGGTCCATCATTTCCTCCTGATGTGTTTGGATTTCAAGGACCTCTTTTGTCTATGGATGCTCTGAATGAGGCAGTTTGAGTTGTTTTTTAAGAGCATCAATGTCCTCATTCTTTTTCTTTATTAACTTCTCAGCAGCCTTAATATCATTGGGATCATGTCCTAGCTTAATCACCAAGTCTTCTAGTGACTTGATTTTGTTGTCCTTGACTTGTGAAGAGGCCTTTTCCGACTTGTACTGTGTAGTGATGTTATCTAATGAACTTTGCAGTTTGTGTGCAGTCATAGTTTTACCCGTCAAGGTGGAATAGATCATCTCACCTGCCTACTTTTGAAACTCAATTTGGTCAATGGGATGAAAATCCCTGGCCGAAACCTCAAAATCTGTTTTCCTATAGTATGCTGATGTTTTTGGCTGCTGGACTGAAGGTTGCATAAATGACATTTGCATTTTCCCTGTTTTGACGTCAAAGGCTGACATCAACCTGTTTTGATTTTCATGTGTCTGCTTGAAGTATTAGGCATAAGTATCATCCTTCCACTTCTCATTCCTCAACTTAATTTCCTTATATCTATCTTTGATGTCTTTCTCTTTATCCACAGGCCTGGTGAATGAAGAGACCTCCATGCTGAGCTGTCTCTCAATAAGTTGAGTGTTTGATGTTGAGAGCTGGTGTGTTTTTGTGCCTTTCCTCCTTTCCACCATTATATCAGTGTCAATGATTTCTATTGAGTCAATGGTGTCTTGCTATTTAGTTACAGGATTAAGCTCGGGCCTCTTCCTGTAACTGATATCAAACTGTTCATCTGTGGTTTCCATAGCTGAACTATAATATCCTTATCTAGTTTTGTTTGTACTTTTGTCTTCATTTGTTGGAGTCTGTAAAAGGGGAGGAATTTTCATTGGTTCTACTAGTTTTGGAACCTGCAGGAAGGAACTTGTATCAATGTGTTTTTCTACATCAATCAATGTATTCTCTACATCAACTATAGTATTGTCCATGTCTATCAAAGTGTTTTGCAACCATTCTGATTGGTTGGAAAATCTCTCTATGTTTGGCCTGGGATGATAAATGAAAGGACCCAATTTGACCTTGAGTCTTAGCTTATTTATGACTCCATGAGGGTCATATTGCCACATAAAACTATTTTTGAATTTCATCTACTGTAGAATCTTATCAGCCTCTGGTCCTTGTAAGTAAATACAATGGAGTACTTTTGGATCAAGGGTGTCCAATATATGACTGATCTTGGACTGTGTTTGATGTCCAATTTTTGAATGTTAACAGGGAATTTGTCTGATTGGCAGTACAAGAACATATGAAATAAAACTAAAGAATACTTGAAAACTTTCTCACTTAGTAGTCTGATGAATTATTCATGCATCATATCTGCTATGAACTAAGAACAGTTGTAAATTACAACACGAGGCTTGCCTAGGCTAAAGATGGAAAGGAAAGTAAGGACAACCTCATCCACATGTTCATCTATAGTGTATCCTAGAATGCAGGAGAGCATGGTTATGATTTGTGTACCTCTCTCAGAAAAAATGGTGCCAGCATATGGGGGACTATTTGTAGGAGTATGACACTCCTCTATGATGAAAGTTTGGAAAATTTGGGCTATTCTGGGAAGGTCTAACTTGGTATAGAGGTCTAGCAAGGCTTCAATAGAAAGTGTGGTCTCATTTGGGCTTGGTTGGACCTGCAGCATTTCGTTAATGGATTCTGCAGTGATGGTAAATAAAAATTGATGGTCAGGGGTGACAATGACTCTTTGGCTGGGAATGTAGCAAGCATGACAGAAGTGGATGATTTCTAGGAATGGGTGTACTTTTGTAAACAAATACTTGGGAAAATTAGACTCCCAAAGGTGAATGTCATTGTTCGAGTTTAAAAATGTGTCCTTACTCCAGTAGTGGAGCTTTAGAAGTTAGGCAAGGGAAGTAGTCTCCTTAATTTGAAAGTCTCGGCTTGCTAAGGCAAGGTGGTCAATGTCCAAGTGGGGGGTTTGTAGAGGTCTCACGTCTAGAGAGGTTTGGGAAGCCATGATTGGGTTTATAGATTTGAATTAGGCTTTCAGTGGTTTCAGGAGTGTTAGCCTCCTATACCAATTGGGTTTCATATTTCATGATTGACAGTGGAAATGCTAAAAATGATCATCTTTTATGATACAAAGGTTCCATTTTTGTGGACAAAGCCAAAAGTTAAAAAATGTAAAGAGGGTATGCCTTAAAAGAATAATCAAAAGGTAAGAAAATGAAATGGTAAAAAGAAAAAAGATTTGAAATGAACCCCAAAGAAAAGACCAGGAAAGTGGCCAATCAAAATGCCACTTCTATCTTGAGGTATGGCTCAACAGTTCAAGCTGGGCCATGCCATGTTTTGAATTGCTTGTTTTAGAGTAGGTAATGAGTACCTGTTCAAACAGTTTAAGCTTGACAGATGATTAGTTGATAGAGAAAGGAAGGTGCCCACTAGCTTAATCTGGGCCCTTGGAAGACATAAGGGTAGATTTAGATAGGAGGGCAGCAAAAAGAAAAGAGCATATGAGGGTTTGCAAGTCTAAATGCACCCTCCCTGAAGTAACAAAAAATGCTAGGTTCTAAGTTGGGTAGGTAGCCAGAAGTTGCAGAATCCTGATCCTATTCAGTTTTGGCCTTGATCAAGAAGGCATATGTTGGCAGTTGCAAAGGTATCTATGTAGCATGGTGAAAGCAAAGTATAGAAGCATGTCTAACTCCCCTGATTTCCCCCAAAGACTCCCTTTATAACATCCCATGGAGGACTTCAGGACTTTCCTAAACAATCCCCCTTGTATTTCTTCTTGGAAATTTCATGATAAGTTTTCACTTTCTTCTCCGAAAAGAAGCCACATTTCTTGTGTAAAACCATTTCCCATCAACTCCTAAAAATCCAAGTTTACTCATTAAACTTAGTTTTCTATCCCACACTTCCAACCTCTCATATCCCCAATTCACATTAACTTCTAACTTTATTATTTAACTCCCTATGTTCCCCTTTTCCCCTACTACTATATCACTATTGTGAAAAGGCCCACAAAATATGTAAATATCCCCCCCTTTTGGCATTATAGTCATATGTTCAAATATTTTGAGAATCGGGCAGAATCAAAAGTTTCGTTTGATTTGTTTGAAGTTAGGGATTAAACTAACACTTGGTTAGTTTAATAACCTATTCCTACCCTTATCCCCTTGATAAACCCACTATAGTGCATTACCCGTGCCATTTGTATAAAACCATGTTAAAAACCCACTTTTACCCCTTTTCCAAAGTATCTGTTATGGCGCGCTCACCACAGAAAAAAAAAAAAACAAAAAATTTATTATTAAATCCCCGCCGGGACCCGCCGTATCCATCCCTCACCTCCGCAGCCCGTCGACCATCAGATCCGGGCCCTCCCATCCGACGGCCCACAGCAATATCGGACCACCTCTGATGCCCGAATGATAGCGCCCTAAATATGTCAGAGGGTGACGTCAGGGCTCGGACGCGTGTCATTCCTACATTGTGTCGGGCGGCCTCCTGCAAAAACCACTCCCGTACTATAAGCGGTCCGAAATTACCGCTTACCGCCCTTGTATCTCCGCCATACGTCACTTCCACGTCACCCGTACGTCACTGCCGCCTCAACATTACGTTGCCGCCCCATCCGCCCTTGCTCCGAGCTGTCCGCCATGTCACCTACCCATGTGGACCACTTACAGGCCGCCACGTCATCATTCCGTACCCGACCCCACCTATGACGTCATGTTGACGTCATCCAACAAAAGGCGCCAAAGCCTAAATTTACCATATTTTTGCCCAAAATCATGTTTTTTCGCATTTTTTACCGAAAAGCTACTGTGCCTCCTACATGAAAATTTACGACGTTCTCGCCGCCAACTTGCAGAGATTGATTTCAAAGCCGTGGCCGCCCAGAATTAAGCTCGGATAAGCCTTCACCCATTGCGTCGTGACCAGGTATTTACCAATCCTTCTTGCGCCTGGTTCAGTTTGTTCTTCACTGTAAAAAACGCCCGGAACTGCCATTTTTTCCTGAAACTCAAGCTTCCTCATCCTGCAAGTGACTCATTTTCTTCTAAAAGTGACCAATTGTGCCCCTTTTACGCCAGAATTGCCTTGTTTTCACTATAAATCATTTTTACCTGAATTTGCCGCGCAAGGTCGCATTTGCCTACACTCCTAAGTGAAATTCTGCTTAAAGAGCACCAAAAACATGGAGACACCAGTAACTCTAAACATTTCCCCTTTAAATGCCCCACACAAGGACCTGGAATGGCTAGCCCTTGCAGACAGAGATTATCAGATGCGAGACATTGTAGAGCCGTGTAACAAATACCACATAGAAACAGTTTGTGAGTTGAGAAAGAAGCACAGAGATGGTACAGACCTCCTGGGAATCTGGAAATCCAATTTGCCAATTTATTATCTCCCTCAGGTCAATGAATTCACTGACTTGATTCACCAATGCTGCACAAACTATGACCCCACTCAAAGGGTTGTTCTGAGTCCATCAGGCTCTGTCTTGTTCCACATTTCTCCTGAAGCTATCAACCAAATGCTGCAGTTCCAACCTACAAAGCCACTGGTCCCTCTTTCCATGCAGCTTTTATTAGAGCAGGGTGCCAAGCTCTCCAATTCACAAATTACAAGAATTGTCCAATTATTTATGCTTCCAGATTTCCAGCCCAAGCAGCCTCCCCCTTATCTGCAAGTCTGGTTCAATGACATAGGGAGAGTACTAGTAGACATGATATCCTTCATTTTAGGATTCAAAACCAGTGAGTTTGTGGATGAGACAACATTGGTACTGCTATCTATTTTTGCCCCAGGACAACCCCCTGCTGTCCAGTATGACTATGCTTCATTTATAGCCAACAAAATGCATGAGAAGTTCATGAGCTTGGATAGAGAGAGGGTATTCAAGTACACCTCCTACATATATCATCTACTATTGTACAATCAGCTTGATAGCTTTCCTCTTTTCCTCAAGAAACTAGATGCAAAAGGAAACAGAAGATCTGTAATATTTTGGACATCAATCTGCCATCATATTCACTACTCACCATACAACTACTGTGAGTTTATTGACCTATTCATTCATCCAGCCTTGTCATTGCTGCAGAGTTCCCCTCCTCCTAGACTCACTGATGATATGTAGAAAATCCTCCAGCTGTCCAAGAACTATAGCATTGGGGATTAGTACTTTTACCAAGACCACACAGTGATCAGGATATATGGTTGTGAGTTAGCACCATACAGGCTACCAAAGTATGTTCCCATGAGACTCTTCGCACTAGAAAACTTCAGGCAGTTCAGAAATGCGGATATGATTCACTTCCATAGCAAAAACAAGAAGGCACAACTGAAAATAAAGCATCAATTGGGTCCATTCATCTTTAACAAGAGGGAAGAAGCTTGGAATAAGGCAGACCAAATGCTAAAATCCCTCCAGCTCAAGACAAGCTTCTATTGGGCACCCTATGACCCTAACCATTTAATAAGCCTCAGAAGAATCAAGCATAGGCTTGCCACATATGACCACATTAGCATTCCAGAAGTTGAAAAATATGCTAACCAATTAGAATGGAAAGAAGGCACATTAGTGGAGGATTGTACTGAAGAAGAAATAGCAGAGAAAGCCTTTAAAACTTTAGAAAAGGCAGTTGACTTGGAATATTTTGGACAGGTTTTCTCTCCAGCCCCTCGGCATCTTGGAGAGGCTGCTTCTTCATCCACTGTTCCTCAATAGCCTGCCAAAACAACTGATCCACCAGCAGACATGACTAAAGGCAAATCAGTGCAGCAAGAAGAAACACCTCCAAATGTGGAGCAGCAAGCGGAGCAGCAAGAAGAGCAGCAAGAAGGTAAGGCCAAAGCACCTGTCTCCACAGAACAGCAAACACATGAGTCAATCCCTCCAAGGCAGGAGGTAACAGTTGAATCCTCAGTTTTGCAAACACCTGCCAATGAGGAAAGAAAAAGAAAAAGGGATAGGCAAGAGGACACTCCTCTCACTACCTCTACGGACCATCAAGGAGAAAAAAGAAAGAGGTTGAACCCTTTTTCAGAGGAGGAAGTACTAGAGAGACCAATTGATAATATGCCCCCTCCTAGCATTGAAACATCGGCTAGCTCTTTGCAGCAAGGGCAGGACATCCCACACGGGACAGAAGTGAGCTCTTCAAGGCAGAAATCAAAGGCAGACTCCAGCATTAAGCAGCAGTTCATTGACATAAAGAAAAGGAATGAGCCCCTCAGGCACCAAATTTACAACCATCTCCTAAAAATGGCGCCAACTAATCATCAGAGATTAATGTCTGCCTATGACATTCAAGAACAAAAAATGACTCTTAGTCATTTCAGGCCTACCTTGCAGCAACCTCAAACAGCTGCCGATTACATCAGAACTAATCTGGAAATTTTTGCCAGAGACATCCACCCCTTGGATAAAATTGAGCTACACAGACAAACAGGGGAAATGATATATTCCACACTGGCTGATAAGACCCTGTTGGCACACCAACTACAAAATTCTCTACACAACACTGCTGCTCAACTGGAATTAGAGAAGGCATCATCCCAGGCCAAGGACAACAGAATCAAGTCCTTGGAAGAGATCATCATAGAGTTGGGTCATGATCCAAAGGACCCCAAGGGTGTGCAGGCACTTTTGAAGAAAAGGGATGAAGATATAGCAACTATGAGAAAGCAGATCAAGCTGCCAGCTACCCTTCACCCTCAAACTGGAGAGGTGGCAGAGCAAAAGAAGGATCAGGATGTAATGACTCTACTCCTGAGTTTATACAAGAGGTTAATGGAAACAGAGAGTGCACTAGAGGTGGCACTAAAGTCAAGACAAGGTGAGGCACCAATGCAGCCAGCACAAACATCTGCATCTACTGAAGGTGTGCCACTTTCCACTACTACAGCAGGTCCTCCCACAGGACAAACATCAGAGGCAGGCCCTTCAACATCAGCACCAACTACAGGAGCATCAGCGCCAGCAACAACACCAGATCAGGGACCCAGCCTAAGCATGCAGAAGATGATGAAAGAGATAGAACCTTTAGAAGCACAGATGGCTGAACTACAAGACACCAAGGACAAATTGGCTAACATTGAAGAAAAGTATGATAAATCCAAGCAAAGTGTAGCTGAAAAAACAAGAGAGGTAAGGGCTCTTGAGAAGAAAATAAAGGAATTGGAGAAAGAGCTCTCTCTTGACAAAGTTGTAGTTGAGATTAAGAAGATCCTGTGGACCAACATTGGTCAATCTATTACAGACCAGCGGCAATATATAGAAATCATCTATGAGCATATGGATCTAATAGGCAGGGCCCAAAAAGAAAGTCAAAGAGCAAGAGCATCTCTTGGCAATATGCCTGAAATAGCCAATAGGATGATCAATGTCCTGAACAACCGCATTGGCCCTCAGTTGGCAGCAATGGGTATCACTAACAGGACTGATACCATTTTACTAGTGAAGAGAGTGCTCACTTTAAGAAATCATGTACAAACATTGGATAGAAGGTGCCAAGAAATGCAGACAGAGGTGAACAAATTCATTGAGAAAATTACAACATTACATAACAGAGGCCTTCCTAGCTTAGTAACCAATGCAGGAAGGTTACTATCTCATGAAAACTATGCTAAGAGGGTAGACACATATGCCACAAATCAAATCACTGCAGCAGCAAGTACCTCAGAGGGAACAGGGCCTCCATCTAGGCAGAGTCTCTATGACAAAATAGAGAATTTATTTTTCATTGCAAATGAGATCAGACATCTGTTTGAAGTGCCTCGAAACTACTACAAATATACTAAGGCAGATGAAACCTTAGGCATAATCTTAAGGCACCAATTACCTACACAGGAATGGTGGACGGGCATGATACAAACACTGCTATGATGAAACACGTTGATCACCATATTTTTGTATTTTTATCACAGAGTCAGCATTTTCAGAAAATGGATATATTTGCTCTAACAGGGAAAGCAGTTGAAAGGGGCCAACTCAGCAATCAAGTTTGACCACCAAAGCAAGACCAACAAATACAGATGACGGGGCTGAGATAGCCGCACCACGACAAAGCAGCAAAGAGCGTATTACTCAAAATCAATACGAAGCACCCAACCGACCCAGTTGCCTCCAAAAGTCAAAGAATTTCTGACAGAGCTGAAAAATCATTCATTGTCTACTTAAAGTAGCAATAACTATTGTATCCGCTATTTTTGAAAGTTGGTAAAGACAGTTATTGAGCAAATGACTCAGCGTTAAGATATTTTATAAAAACGATTGTATATATATCCCCACGCATAATCTTATTGGGGTTGTTGATTTTTCTTCTGGAGAAGCTATGCTGTAATTTCAGACTTTCAATACAGGAAGCTAATGGAATTTCTGAAGTTCTGAGTTGTTTTGAAGTGTTGTGGTGTGCTTGCATGCTACTACAGGATTCCTACGCTATCTCATGTCACAATAAGTTTTTCTGAACCGTGTTTCTATATATTCCATTCTTTCATAATCCATCTATGCTGTATGTTTCATATGTTTGGCAGTAGAGAAAAAGAATAGTTCTGGATTTGTTCACTGAACACCCTAAACTCAATCTGTGCTGTTATGAATGTTTTCTTCAGAATTAGTTGTGAATGTGTAATTCTTAATTGCTCACTTTCATACTAAGTCTTTCATAGTAAATACTTTTCAGGAATTCTAATCTGCTCCTGATTAATATTTCATTCTTTCACATCACCAGCTTAGTGACAGATTCTTAGTTGCCTCTCACTGGCTGGAAATACTCAATATTCCACAATTTGAAGTTTGTTTCATGAGTAGCCATTTGGCTCTACAGTTTCATCACTCTCACTCAATTCCTCAAAACAACACATAATTACAGACTCCATTGCCCAATGGATTGAACCTCCTGAAGTTCACATCTCAGCTACTAGAAGACATCATTCAACCAAAACTTTAAACAAAATTCAGTACATCATAGCTAGCCTAAAACCTTATCAAAACAAATCTAAATCCCAAAGAGAGAGCCCTCTCTGATTACATGTAGGCTAGGACCTGTAATCCAAAGATTGGTTTGTGGTTGCCTCGGCCATATTCCCTTAGGAGTCAAAGGGAACAACCCGAGTGATAACATAACTGGCGACTCCACTAGGGAAAGAACTAATGTTTCAACTACTGTCTGCTCTAGATAGTGGTTCCAAAATTTAAACAATCCCTTGACCATTCTAAAAATATTCTAAAAAATACCAAAAAACAAGCTCAGAAGCTGGCTCCTAAAAAGAGAACTAGGCATACCAGGTCAAATCCTGACCCAAATCCTCCACCTGTTTTCGATAACCCTAATTTGATTCCCAAGACTCTTAGGAACCAAAAGGAACCAGAAGAACCTGCTGAGTCAAGCCCTGAGGCAGTTCACCACAGTTATATCCCAACCCCTGCTAAACCATCAGTTCACCCCCATTTAACCCGTTCTTCCCCCTCTTCCTCATCCACTTCCCAAAACCTACTATCCACACCCTCATCCAATACACAAACTGCTTTTGTTGTCCCTATTGTTCCAGTTGTTCCCCTTCCACCTGTTGTCCCACTTATCCCTGCAAATATGGCTAATCGTTATGCTCCCCTTCAGTTACCTGGTAATCAGGGGGCTATGCCTCAAGACTACCAAAGTAAGATCACTTATTTTGATGGAACCAACACATACATGGCCTTACAGCATACCAAGAAAATGCAAGATTACTTTGAAAACTATGAAATAGACGATGATGATGTAAGGATGAAAATTTTTGTCCAAAGTTTAACAGGTGAAGTAAGAACTTGGTTTAGAGCACTTGCTGTAAATTCTATACCTGATTCAGGCACTCTTTATCAGTCCTTCTTGAATAGATGGAAAAAGAAAAAGGATCCCCTACACATTTTATCCGAATATGACACCATAAGGAGAGGTCCTCAAGAAACTATCTTGGACTATTGCACTAGATTCAACACTATCTATAATGCCATTCCTCAAAATCTTAGACCTCCACCTGATCTTGCCTTAATCAAATTTCCGGATGGGTTTGATGCTGATATGGCATATCAATTAAGAGAAAGAGCCCCTGCAACTTTGGCAGATATGCAAAACATAGCTATAAGTGTAGAGGCAAATCTGATTGCTAAGAGAAACCGGGCAAGAACAGAAAGAAGAACCACTTTCAAGGAAGAACCCTCATCATTTGAACAAAAGCTAGATGCAATCATCAAAGGTATGGATAGAATTGGGGACAGAGTGGAAACCATAGAAAGAAAATCATCATGGGAAGGTCAAACAAGCAATGTTAGAAACCCAAACTTTAGAAAGAATCAAAATCCTAATATTGGAAGGACTGATCCTGACCAGCATGTCAGACCTCCTTTCCAAGAAAATTATGTTGAGGCTTCAACATCCAATGAACCAACTGAGGAACCTCACATCAATCTAATGGGTTTGGACAGTGAAAATCAAGTCTTTTTAACACAAGAAGATCAAGAGGTTTATAATGACAATCAATTCCACACTAAGTCAGGAGAATCATTTGATTTCAGAGGAGGTTATGATGCAGCTGTTTATGAGGTACACAAGCAGTATAAACTAAGGACTAGAACAACATATGTACCTGAACCCCTTAAACCAAAGGACAATAAGAAACCAAAAAAGACCAATGATAAGACTACTCTCCCACAATCAGTTGGTAATTCAAACCCAAACTCCTCAGAAGTCACAATGGAGGATATCTCAGAGCAACAGACCACTGAAAACCATCCAGCCCCACCCCATCCAGCAAAAATAAAGTCAAATTACATCCCTGCAAACAAACATGATGCCAATTTTATTCAAAACCATACCAACCATGAGCAAAGAATCATTGATAACCCAGCTAAAAAGGAGAAACCTGCTGCACTTAATGCCAAGATGCAAATTGAAAAGCCCTTTAACTTGGAGACATAAATAAGTAAGCTCAAGATATCAGTTCCTCTTTCGGAATTAGCTAAACATGAGGTATACAGGCAGTAGATCAACAAGTCACTCCAAGTATCAGACAATAAGGATGCGGTGAATGTCCTAGATGACCAGCCAGAGTTGCTGTTTGGCCCTGAGGTTAATGGAAAAACAGAAAATGGAGGGGTTCCACCCTTTTATGTCAGTTTAAACATTCATGATAAGGTTCTACATAATGCAATGTTTGATTCCGGGGCCTCACACAACTTAATGCCCAAATCTGTAATGGAAAAACTTGAATTAGACATCACAAGACCTTACAAAGATCTATTCTCATTTGATTCAAGCCAAGTCAGGTGCTTAGGCTTGATTAAAGATTTATGTGTCTCCCTGGTCCAATACCCAACCAAGACAATATTGATGGATGTAGTGGTAGCTGACATACCTCCTAAGTATGGTATGCTCTTGTCCAGATCCTGGGGGGCCAAACTCCAAGGATCTTTGCAACTAGACATGTCCTATGCTACCATTTCAGTCTTTGGGCAGCCAAAGAGATTATACCGTGAGACATTGATGAAATATGTGGTAAGCAGTCAAGAGAAGCCCCAAAACTTCCCAATCTACTCAATACACTCTGACATGGATTCATTTATTCTCTACAATGCTGACATCTGCAGCAAGGCTTATTCTGAACTATTAATAGCAGCAGAGGCAGAGAAATTAAATGAACAATATGCTCCACAAGACCAAAGAACTGTAGGCATAACTGAGGTAACAACAGAACACAATGTATCAACCAATTTGCAGGAAACAAATCTGCCCATGATCCAACCCTCTAAAAATATCAATCCAAGTCTTGAACATGAAACCTTATGGTACTTAGAATTTGATGGTTCTGTAAACAAGTTAGGAGCTAGGGCAGGAGTCTGGATCCATAATATTTACAATGACCAGGCCAAGGGTCATGCATACAGGTTAAAATTCCGGTGTACAAACAACATGGCTGAGTATGAAGCCCTTTTTCTAGGTCTCAAACTTTTTAAAAATTTGGGTGTAACCAAAATTTCAATATTAGGGTATTCAGATCTAATCATACAAGAAATTAAAGGAAATTTTACCACAAATGATCTAAGGTTGAGAGCATGTTACACTAAAATTTGTCACCATGACTATTTGCAGTCGGTATGGCTCCATCAACTGTCATACTATCCTCCTTGCCAAGTCTTATACCTCTGATCCTCATGTCAAACTCCAAGAAAGAGAGAAAAGTCCTTAAAATCAATAAAACTCTGGGTACGCAGTTTCTCTTATCTTTACCTGCGTGTATGCACCCCAAGTTCATAAGACCTGCGTACTTGTACGCTCTGTATGTGAAGCCATGGGTACGTACTCCTGTAAAGATCAAAAGGCGCAAGTTTTACTCCAAAAAAGTTACTTGTGGTTGATTCTAGAGCATTCTAGAAGTTTGTTTGACGTGGATTGAGCGCCTCCAGATGGTTCATGCACCCCAATAAAAGAGGAACTTATCCCATGAAGAGGGGAGCTATCCCATTGAAAGAGGGGCTTATCCCATTCATGGTGGACCTGATTAACTTCCTCCAAAGCACTATAAATACAGGTCTTGGGCCAGAGGGAGGAGAGGTTGAAAGCTGAACATTCCTAAGGGTAGATGCTGCTGGAATTAGGACTCCCTTATAGAGCTTGAGAGGAGAGATACCCATCCTTTCTTAGCTTCATTTGGAAGTGGGTGAGCTGATCAAAGTAAAGGAGAACTCTTGCTGGACCCTGGGAGGGACCTGTACAACACCAAGGCCTGGTTGTAATGGTTTCTTTGTTTCCTATTTAATACAACTCAGTTCGTTTTTCTCAACAAGTTATTTTATATAGTTTGTTTCATATACTCCTTGGTCTGTATGATGAATATGTGTTATTTTATGAGTTATTCAGGTATTATTTAATTGTTTGCTTGTTGGTGAACGCAGGCTTCGAAGAGAAGGAGGAGCTCATCTGGATCGACGAGGCTGGACTACAACAAACAAGCGTTGGACTAAAGGTATGTTTTAAACACCTGATTGCTTGTCTTTTAATGCATATTTAGGGAAAGATAGGATTAAATTGTCTTGTTTTTCACTAGAAAGCCTTAGCTTCTAGGGAGGTCGGTTTTGTCCGCAAAATTGACTCTTTCCGCATGACAGAGCATATAAGGTAGCAGCTATTCAGGTACTTGATACCTTTTCACAGTCACAGTTGACTAAAATTTCCAAAGAACTCAATCTACATGCTCACAGCTTGGCAACCTTTGCTAGCACTTGTAAGCTGCCTTTCAAACCCAATCATACTTTTACTGCTGAAATCAAACACAGACCTGCAGTTCCAGACAACATCAAAAATTGGCAAGTCTTTGAGAGTGATACTCAGATAAATAATTTCCTCACTCTAAAAGAAGAATTCTTTGGCATTAACATTGATTCAATTACTCGAGATGACCAACAACAAGGACACACAAATACACAGAAAATATCAGCTGAAACAGTTAATCTGGTTTTTCACCCTACCACCTTTAACAACGAAAGTATACAAAAGTTGAGGCAGATAGATGAAGATGAACTGGCTGAAATAGAATCAGAGGTAATTGAGCTAAAAGATAATTTTCTGCCCACAGGTTTAACCCCTTTGGAGGATCTCTTTGATTCAAATGATATCTCAAGAAAACCAAAGATGCAACCACTGAATGCTGAAATTGAAGATTGCAACATTGGAACTTCAGAAAATCCCAAAATGATAAAGTTATCCAAAGCACTACCACCTGAGCAGAAGTTAAAATACATTGAGTTGTTTAAAGAGTTCCAAGATGTTTTTGCCTGGAGCTATGAGGACCTCAAATCATATGATACCTCAGTCATCCAGCACACTATACCTTTAAAAGAAAATCAAAAGCCTTTTAAACAAAAACTTAGAAGAGTGAACCCGGTGCTTCTCCCCCTCATTGAAAAGGAAGTGAAATGTATGTATGAAGCAGGAATCATTGCTCCAATCAGATTCTCAGAATGGATCTCAAACCTAGTGCCTACTAGGAAAAAGACAGGAGAAATCAGACTGTGTGTTGACCTAAGAAATTTAAACAAAGTCTCTCTCAAAGACCACTACCCCCTACCAAAAATGGATCATATCCTGCAAAGGGTAGTAGGAGCCTCTAGGATCTCATTGTTAGATGGTTTCTCAGGATTCAATCAGATTCTAGTACACCCAGATGACCAAGACAAAACTGCCTTCACAACACCTTGGGGAACTTTCAAATATGTCAAAATGCCTTTTGGGCTTAAGAATGCAGGGGAAAAATTCCAAAGAGCAATGGATATAGCCTTTGCCAAAGAAATTCATGAATTTCTAGTGGTCTACCTGGATGATCTAACTGCCTTCTCAAAATCAGACCAAGAACATTTAGAACACTTGAGGCAAGTTTTTACAATTTGTAGAAAATATGGCATATCTTTAAACCCAAAGAAATCACTCTTTGGGCTAGAGGAAGGTAAACTCTTGGGACATATAATCTCAAAAGATGGTATTAGGATCGATCCAAATAGAATTCAAGCCATCCTACAAGTACCACATCCAAGAAACATCAAAGAACTACAAAGATTTCTAGGAAAAATCAACTTCTTGAGAAGGTTCATTCCAAATTTGGCTGAGCTCACAAGACTGTTAAATAACATGCTGAAAAAGGACTCCAAGGTCAAATGGACCATGGAAGCTAGACAAGCCTTTGAGGATATTAAAAGAGCATTGACAAATACACCAGTCCTAACAAGCCCTAGGTTTGATAGAGATTTCATCATTTTCTCTTTTGCATTTGAGCATACAATTGCTGCTGTTCTGTTACAAAAGGATGACCAAGGCTGTGAAAAACCTATTGCATTCTTTAGCAAAGGTCTTAGGGATGCCCCCTTGAAATATCAGATTATGGAAAACAAGCCTATACACTGGTAAAGGCAATCAAAGACTTTAGAATCTATATCCTGTACTCCCACATCATTTCCTATGTCCCAAATGCAGTAGTGAAGGACATTTTGACCCAAGAAGGAATTGAAGGTAGGAGGGGCAATTGGATTGCCAAAATTTTAGAATATGACATGGAAATCAAGCCTACCAAACTAATAAAAGGACAGGGTCTAGCCAAGTTGATGGCTGAAACCAATTTCCAAGCCCTTGACATTAATGAACTGGACAACGAACATGAGATGGCGACTCCACAAATCAACCAAGCCTTCATGCAATACCCCTAGTATACTGATATATGTGTTGTATTGTTAAACCTGCAAGCTCCTCCAGGGTTGTCCACAACTAAGAAAAGGTTCTTGAAAATGAAAGCATCAAAATTTTGTATTATTGACGGTGTTTTTTTTTTGAGGAATCATGAAGGGATCTTACTTAATTGCTTAACATTGGATGAAACTGACAATGTCCTCAAAGAATTTCATGCAGGTGACTGTGGAGGACACTTATACTGGAAATCCACAGCTGATAAAATCCTAAGGGCTGGTTTTTATTGGCCCTCCTTGTTTACTGATGTAAGAAAATTTGTAATGTCTTGTCACAAATGTCAAATCTTTGAATGGAAGAGAAAGTTGTTGCCTTTACCACTCAAACCTATTTCAACTGAGAGACCATTCCAGCAATGGGGTTTAGACTTTATTGGTGAAATTCATCACCCATCCTCTAGCCAACATAGGTGGATTTTGAATGCTACAGATTACTTCACCAAGTGGATAGAGGCCATCCCTTGTAGGCAGGCCAATGACTCCATTATCATACAATTTCTAGAGACCAATATCTTGTCCAAGTTTGGCTGTCCAGAAAAAATCATCACAGACAATGCTGCTGCTTTCAAGTCCAAAAAGATGATCAACTTTTGTCACAAATATCATATGACCTTAGGTCATTCCACAGCTTATTACCCTCAAGGCAATGGCCTAGCTGAGTCTTCTAATAAAAGCCTCATAAACATCATCAAAAAAGTTTTGGAGGAAAACAAAAAGAATTGGCATAAGAAGTTAGTGAATGCTCTATGGGCAGATAGACTAGCCACCAAAAGATCCATTGGTACAAGCCCATATGAACTGGTTTATGGAATGGAAGCAAGGTTTCCTTCATCTTTAGGTGTTCCTGTAATCAAGTTACTGCAAGAGATACAAGCTGAGCCAAATGACATACAAAGAAGGATCAATCAGACAATTCACCTACAACAAACAAGGGAGGAAGTGTATGAAAGAACCCAAGTACTGCAAGAAAAAATCAAAAGAATATTTGACAAAAGAACCAAAGCTGAAGACTTCTCTATAGGAAACAAAGTGCTGAGATGGGATTCCAGGAGGGAGGACAATGGAAAACATGGGAAATTTGACTTTTTATGGAAGGGACCTTATGTAATTTATGTTGTACAAGGTAATAACACTTATTTTCTAAAGAGCTTGGATGGCTCAAACACTGAAGAAGGCCCAGTCAATGGGAGGATGCTCAAGCATTACTTTGATCCCCTCTGATCAAGCACTGCTCAATTATATATTGTACATTAATTTGTATTTTCAGTATGTTTATTTTCAGCGGATAGATAGAACTCCAAATAAAGAAAATTTTGAGAAGAACTAAGGTGCTGCACTATTTTGATGAATACTATTCACTTTGGCATGGGATAATGAGAGAAATTACTTGGAAACTATCTGGGAGATGAGAAATAATCAGAGAAGAAAGGCAAAAACAGAGATGTAATTTTATAGCATATCAGCTTAAGGAGAATTGCAAGTAAAGTTTCATGGATTCTGTTATCACTTAGAACTAAAATTGATATATGTAACTTTTCATCCTAGCCCGATGACAAAGGTCAGTGCTAGTTTATTTTTGTTTTAATTTTCTTCCCTTAGAATCTGGAGTTTTGAAGAGTTTTTGAGTCAAGTTATTCTCAACTCCCATTGGTTCCCCTCCATCTACCATTGTTTTATAGCCACCTGTTATCTTATGTCAGTCACCGTGCCTTTTTGTAATTTCGCAGCGCAATCCTGATTAGGCAATTTCGCAGCGCAATCCTGATTAGGCAGTTTCGCAGCGCAATTCTTATTAGGCAGTTTCGCAGCGCATCATTCAAATTTAAAACTGACAGTGCTACGAAATCATGGATTTGTACATTTCGCAGCGAATCTTTCCCGAAATGTCAAGTCCGTTAGGTGAGTCATAGGCCGTGTCTTCTCATGTCAACTCATGTACCCCTCTTATCACATTTCACCACTCATTGCCACTATCACCACCACTAGATCTGTTGATTACACACGAATCATCATTTCCAAGAAAGACCACCGTGCATAAATCTAAATGATGGTCGTAAGTCTTGCATGAATGACAAATCTGCACGATTACAACTTGAAATATTTTAAACGGCAAAATCTAAAATTCAACTACAAAGATAATCAAGCGAGGCTGTTAATCAAGCGAGGCTGAATTCAAATAGAAGCTGAATCACAATTCCAACCGGAGCTGGTAGTCATTGTTTTCGAAGATTTGGAAGAATCAATGGAGAAAAAGGAGCACAGATCTGGCAAATGTCTAAGGACTGAGCCTGAAGGCTTGGATATAACGCTGAGAAATGAAGAGGTGAAGAAAGCATTTAAAAAGGCTGGGTGCTGGAATTTTTGCAAAAGGTTACAAGGAGGACACGCACAGGTAACTAAAGAATTTTCACTTAACTTCACAGGCTTGAATTCAAAACTAGCCATGATAGAATTGCAGGTTTCGCCAGAAGTGATATCTACTGTGACAGAGATCCCACGAGGACAAGAGCAATGGTTTAAAAACTTCAAGTTTGACATGAATCCTTGCAAGGAGTTTTTGAAGGATGAATTTGTAAATGAAGATTTAAGTAAGGCAGTGCCCAGGAGTTATGTCAAAGAATATTATGCTCATTTACTCACCTGCATACAGAAATATCTGACTTGTGAAGGAAGGTATTGCAAGGTTTACTCTTACCATTTTAAACTCCTTTTGCATTTCACCGGGAAGGTCTCCATAGACTTACCTTTTTATCTTTTCCATAGTTTGAGTAAGATGTGTGATAAGGTACAGTTGAGGAAAGAGGATTGTGAAACCTCTTTGTTTCATCATGGTTTGATCAAACTACTGGTTTTATATGTGCTCCAAAAAGTAGACAGAGATTGGAATTCATTCATTTTTATGGCTGGCTTCAAAAGCCAGACTGGTCTCACTCCTCCACCTGCTAGAGATTTTACAATAGCTGAGCTCCAAACAGAAACAAGAGCTAAAAGAGTTCCAAAGTCACAAGTAAGAAAACAAGTGAAGCCACTCATCATCCAAGATCAACCTCAGCAATCAACTAAGGAAAAAGCTCATGGTAAAAAGACTGTACCTGAAACAAGCACATCTGAAGTAGTCTCAAGGATAAGAACAAGAAGCCAGATGAATAAGGAAAATGGTAAATCTATAGCAGTCGAAGAAAGTCCAGTGTCCAAGGCAATTTTAAATGACTTATTACAGGCTATTGAATTTGAGCAGTCTCTACCAGTTCAAATTGAGTTGATACAGTCAGAACAAGAAAGCACCAAGAAAGCCAAGGCCTCAAAAAGGCTTAAATTTGATGAGCCAGCTGAAGAGTTTGTTTTTAAACCTAGAAGACCTATGACAAGGAGATTCCAGCAAGTACAGGAAGCACTGCCAAGAACAGAGGAAACAGGGGAAGGGACACAGAAAAACACTGGCAAAACAGTCATTACATCTAAAGAAGATAATATAGCAGACCTGAAGAGCCAATTAGAATCAACTAAGTATGAGATTGCCAAATTGAAGAAAGCTTCTAGAAGACATGCAGTCATACAAGAAAACTATTATAAAACTCTATGGAAAGGGAATGCAACTGTAGTAGCCCAGCTGAATTCAGTGGTTGATGGCCATTCACAATTTCACACCTGGACAGTACCAGCAATCAAAGAAGCCAAGTACATCAGAAGAATCAATATGCAACTGAGAGCTGGGAATAAGGTTATGAAGAAACAAATTGAAGATCTGAAGGCTTAGCTAAGCCAGCTTAAAGGACCTGCTAAATGAGTGTTCATTTCAAGTAAGATTTTGGTTTCAAAATTTTGATAAGTTTGCTTGATCTTATCTTTCTGAAGAAATCTAAATCCCTATTCGACCTTTGGAAAGTCTAAAGAAGTTTTTGGCAATCAAACACTCGGTTAATAAAGGTCTCAAGTTAAAAACAAGCTGTTTTAAATAACTCAGCAGTTTTGTAGCGCGCTACGAAACTGCTGAAAGTGATGATTTCAACGTAAATCAAGCAGTTTTGAAGTTGAAGCGGGAAAATTTTGAAGGGCAGTTGTATACAATGAGAACACCTGAAGATACAACAACCAATCAGATTAGCACAAATGGAAATAACTAGTTTGAATCAAAAAGTGGCATTTTTTCATGTCATAAGGAAATTAAAGCATGTATCAGACAGCTGGAATACGTTTTCCTTTTTGTCTTCGAAACAGTGAATGACACATCATCAAATGGGGTTTCATAACTGCGAACAACACATCAAAATGTGGCCACCGTCATATTTTGAGGGATAATAATTAAAAAACTGACTTATGAAGATTCGAAGATCATAAAGCTGAGAAGCAAGGATAGTCTCCTAATTTTTCTGGACAGTGAAGAAGATACATCATCCAAGGTCAACATGGAGCAATAAACACCCATCTCAGCCAAACTGAAAGAGAACCAGATGTCATAGAAAGGAATCATCTTAATTAAAGCCATCATGCATGTAATATGGAGTTAGAGTCATAGTTAATTTTGATCTCTAAAAAACTCCAGTCAACACTTTGTTGTATTTATTAGTTAGTTAAAGGGTTAATAGGTGTCATTAGAAGTAGTTTTCGAATTCCCCTCATGCTTGAGGAGGAATCTCGATCAGTTAGAATAAGAGCTCTATATATAGCTGAAATAGAAATGTAATCAGGGTTGGAAAACTTTATGAAAAAGCTTGTATTTGGCTTATGTAAGACTCATTTTCAGTAATATATGTTTGACTTTACTTCTCAGGATTCATGAAGGATTTCTCATGTTCAGAATATGTGATGTTGTCTTTTCCTTAATTCTTACAGTGGTATAGATGTATAATCACTCAGAATTCACTGAATGTGCTCTGACTTCCTGTATACATTTATAAACTGTGTGGTCCCATATGAGTTTATGTTCTGAATGTCTGAATGTTGAATGCCCTGACTTCCATGTAAGGTTAAGTTCACTGTTATATTGAGGTGTTGTTGACTCCATAAGCCCAATGGATAGTTGTTTAATGTGTTTCCACCATTCATATTTTTCACAGTTGTTCTATAAGAGTTAGCCATCTTATCTTTAATCAAAATCATTAACCCATCAAGAGAGAGCCCTCTCAGGTTGAGGAGGCTAAGCCTCAGCCTAAAGTAGGTTTGAAATAGTTACTTAGAGTCAACTTGACCAGCAGCCTATCAGGGTCTGATTTTGAGATAACAGATTCATATGTTCAGTCTTCAACAAAAGGAAATGTTAAACTGCAGAAGGGTGAAAAGAGAAGGCAATCTGACCTGCTGATCTTGACTTTTCATCTGGAAAAGTCATCCCCAAGTGGAGCCACTGTTAGCCTCCTATACCAATAGGGTTTCATATTTCATGATTGATAGTGGAAATGCTAAAAATGATCATCTTTGATGATACAAAGGTTCCATTTTTGTGGACAAAGCCAAAAGTTAAAAAATGTAAAGAGGGTATGCCTTAAAAGAATAATCAAAAGGTAAGAAAATGAAATGGTCAAAAGAAAAAAGAATTGAAATGAACCCCAAAGAAAAGACCAGGAAAGTGGCCAATCAAAATGCCACTGCTATCTTGAGGTATGGCTCAACAGTTCAAGCTGGGCCATGCCATGTTTTGAATTGCTTGTTTTAGAGTAGGTAATGAGTACCTGTTCAAACAGTTTAAGCTTGACAGATGATTAGTTGATAGAGAAAGGAAGGTGCCCACTAGCTTAATCTGGGCCCTTGGAAGACATAAGGGTAGATTTAGATAGGAGGGCAGCAAAAAGAAAAGAGCATATGAGGGTTTGCAAGTCTAAATGCACCCTCCCTGAAGTAACAAAAAATGCTAGGTTCTAAGTTGGGTAGGTAGCCAGAAGTTGCAGAATCCTGATCCTATTCAGTTTTGGCCTTGATCAAGAAGGCATATGTTGGCAGTTGCAAAGGTATCTATGTAGCATTGTGAAAGCAAATATAGAAGCATGTCTAACTCCCCTGATTTCCCCCAAAGACTCCCTTTCTAACATCCCATGGAGGACTTCAGGACTTTCCTAAACAATCCCCCTTGTATTTCTTCTTGGAAATTTCATGATAAGTTTTCACTTTCTTCTCCGAAAAGAAGCCGCATTTCTTGTGTAAAACCATTTCCCATCAACTCCTAAAAATCTAAGTTTACTCACTAAACTTAGTTTTCTATCCCACACTTCCAACCTCTCATATCCCCAATTCACATTAACTTCTAACTTTATTATTTAACTCCCTATGTTCCCCTTTTCCCCTACTACTATATCACTATTGTGAAAAGGCCCACAAAATATGTAAATATCCCCCCCTTTTGGCATTATAGTCATATGTTCAAATATTTTGAGAATCAGGCAGAATCAAAAGTTTCGTTTGATTTGTTTGAAGTTAGGGATTAAACTAACGCTTGGTTAGTTTAATAACCTATTCCTACCCTTATCCCCTTGATAAACCCACTATAGTGCATTACCCGCGCCATTTGTATAAAACCATGTTAAAAACCCACTTTTACCCCTTTTCCAAAGTATCTGTTACGGCGCGCTCACCACAAAAAAAAAAAACAGAAAATATATTATTAAATCCCCGTCGGGCCCCGCCGTATCCATCCCTCACCTCCGCAGCCCGTCAACGGTCGGATCCGGGCCCTCCCATCCGACGGCCCACAGCAATATCGGACCACCTCCGATGCCCGAACGATAGCGCCCGAAATCTGTCAGAGGGTGATGCAGGGCTCGAACGCGTGTCATTCCCAGATTGTGTCGGGCGGCCTCCTGCCAAAACCACTCCCGTACTATAAGCGGTCCAAAATTACCGCTTACCGCCCTTGTATCTCCGCCATACGTCACTTCCACATCACCCGTACGTCACTGCCGCCTTAGCATTACGTTGCCGCCCCATCCGCCCTTGCTCCAAGCTGTCCGCCATGTCACCTACCCACGTGGACCACTTACAGGCTGCCACGTCATCACTCCGTACCCGACCCCACCTATGACGTCATGCTGACGTCATCCGAAAAAGGGCGCCAAAGCCCAAATTTACCATATTTTTGCCCAAAATCATGTTTTTTTCGCATTTGTTACCGAAAAGCTATTGTGCCTCCTGCATGAAAATTTACGATGTTCTCGCCGCCAACTTGCAGAGATTGATTTCAAAGCCGTGGCCGCCCAGAATTCAGCTTGGATAAGCCTTCACCCATTGCGCCGTGACCAGGTATTTACCAATCCTTCCTGCGCCTGGTTCAGTTTGTTCTTCACTGTAAAAAACGCCCGGAACTGCCATTTTTTCCTGAAACCCAAGCTTCCTCATCCTGCAAGTGACTCATTTTCTTCTAGAAGTGACCAATTGTGCCCCTTTTACGCCAGAATTGCCTTGTTTTCACTATAAATCCTTTTTACCTCAATTTGTCACGCAAGGTCGCATTTGCCTACACTCCTAAGTGAAATTCTGCTTAAAGAACACCAAAAACATGGAGACACCAGTAGCTCTAAACATTTCCCCTTTAAATGCCCCACACAAGGACCTGGAATGGCTAGCCCTTGCAGACAGAGATTATCAGATGAGAGACACTGTAGAGATGTGTAACGAATACCACATAGAAATAGCTTGTGAGTTTAGAAAGAAGCATAGAGATGGTACAGACCTCCTGGGAATCTGGAAATCCAATTTGCCAATTTATTATCTCCCTCAGGTCAATGAATTCCCTGACTTGATTCACCAATGCTGCACAAACTATGACCCCACTCAAAGGGTTGTTCTGAGTCCATCAGGATCTGTCTTGTTCCACATTTCTCCTGAAGCTATCAACCAAATGCTGCAGTTCCAACCTACAAAGCCACTGGTCCCTCTTTCCATGCAGCTTTTATTAGAGCAGGGTGCCAAGCTCTCCAATTCACAAATTACAAGAATTGGCCAATTATTTATGCTTCCAGATTTCCAGCCCAAGCAGCTTCCCCCTTATCTGCAAGTCTGGTTCAATGACATAGGGAGACTGCTAGTAGACATGATATCCTTCATTTTAGGATTCAAAACCAGTGAGTTTGTGGATGAGACAACATTGGTACTGCTATCTATTTTTGCCCCAGGACAGCCCCCTGTTGTCCAGTATGACTATGCTTCATTTATAGCCAACAAAATGCATGAGCAGTTCATGAGCTTGGATAGAGAGAGGGTATTCAAGTACACCTCCTACATATATCATCTACTATTGTACAATCAGCCTGATAGCTTTCCTCTTTTCCTCAAGAAACTAGATGCAAAAGGAAACAGAAGATCTGTAATATTCTGGACATCAATCTGCCATCATATTCACTACTCACCATACAACTACTGTGAGTTTATTGACCTATTCATTCATCCAGCCTTGTCATTGCTGCAGAGTTCCCCTCCTCCTAGACTCACTGATGATATGCAGAAAATCCTCCAGCTGTCCAAGAACTATAGCATTGGGGATTGGTACTTTTACCAAGACCACACAGTGATCAGGATATATGGTTGTGAGTTAGCACCATATAGGCTACCAAAGTATGTTCCCATGAGACTCTTCGCACTAGAAAACTTCAGACAGTTCGGCAATGCGGATATGATTCACTTCCATAGCAAAAACAAGAAGGCACAACTGAAAATAAAGCATCAATTGGGTCCATTCATCTTTAACAAGAGGGAAGAAGCTTGGAATAAGGCAGACCAAATTCTAAAAGCCCTCCAGCTCAAGACAAGCTTCTATTGGGCACCATATGACCCTAACCATTTCATAAGCCTCAGAAGAATCAAGCATAGGCTTGCCACATATGACCACATTAGCATTCCAGAAGTTGAAAAATATGCTAACCAATTAGAATGGAAAGAAGGCACATTAGTGGAGGATTGTACTGAAGAAGAAATAGCAGAGAAAGACTTTAAAACTTTAGAAAAGGCAGTTGACTTGGAATATTTTGGACAGGTTTGCTCTCCAGCCCCTCGGCATCTTGGAGAGGCTGCTTCTTCATCCACCGTTCCTCAACAGCCTGCCAAAACAACTGATCCACCAGCAGACATGACTAAAGGCAAATCAGTGCAGCAAGAAGAAACACCTCCAAATGTGGAGCAGCAAGAAGAGCAGCAAGAAGGTACAGCCGAAGCACCTGCCTCCAAAGAACAGCAAACACATGAGTCAATCCCTCCAAGGTAGGAGGTAACAGTTGAATCCTCAGTTTTGCAAACACCTGCCAATGAGGAAAGAAAAAGAAAAAGGGATAGGCAAGAGGACATTCCTCTCACTACCTCTACGGACCAGCAAGGAGAAAAAAGAAAGAGGTTGAACCCTTTTTCAGAGGAGGAAGTACTAGAGAGACCAATTGATAATATGCCCCCTCCTAGCATTGAAACATCGGCTAGCTCTTTGCAGCAAGGGAAGGACATCCCACACGGGACAGAAGTGAGCTCTTCAAGGCAGAAATCAAAGGCAGACTCCAGCATCAAGCAGCAGTTCATTGACATAAAGAAAAGGAATGAGCCCCTCAGGCACCAAATTTACAACCATCTCCTAAAAATGGCGCCAACTAATCAGCAGAGATTAATGTCTACCTATGACATTCAAGAACAAAAAATGACTCTTAGTCATTTCAGGCCTACCTTGCAGCAGCCTCAAACAGTTGCCGATTACATCAGAACTAATCTGGAAATTTTTGCCAGAGACATCCACCCCTTGGATCAAATTGAGCTACACAGACAAACAAGGGAAATGATATATTCCACACTGGCTTATAAGACCCTGTTGGCACACCAACTACAAAATTCTCTACACAACACTGTTGCTCAACTGGAATTAGAGAAGGCATCATCCTAGGCCAAGGACAACAGAATCAAGTCCTTGGAAGAGATCATCATAGAGTTGGGTCATGATCCAAAGGACCCCAAGGGTGTGCAGGCACTTTTGAAGAAAAGGGATGAAGATATAGCAGCTATGAGAAAGCAGATCAAGCTGCCAGCTACCCTTCACCCTCAAACTGGAGAGGTGGCAGAGCAAAAGAAGGATCAGGATGTAATGACTCTACTCCTGAGTTTATACAAGAGGTTAATGGAAACAGAGAGTGCACTAGAGGTGGCACTAAAGTCAAGACAAGGTGAGGCACCAATGCAGCCAGCACAAACATCTGCATCTACTGACAAACATCAGAGGCAGGCCCTTCAACATCAGCACCAACTACAGGAGCATCAGTGCCAGCAACAACACCAGATCAGGGACCCAGCCTAAGCATGCAGAAGATGATGAAAGAGGCAGGCCCTTCAACATCAGCACCAACTACAGGAGCATCAGTGCCAGCAACAGCACCAGATCAGGGACCCAGCCTAAGCATGCAGAAGATGATGAAAGAGATTGAAGCTTTAGAAGCACAGATGGCTGAACTACCAGACACCAAGGAAAAATTGGCTAACATTGAAGAAAAGTATGATAAATCCAAGCAAAGTGTAGCTGAAAAAACAAGAGAGGTAAGGGCTCTTGAGAAGAAAATAAAGGAACTGGAGAAAGAGCTCTCTCTTGACAAAGTTGTAGTTGAGATTAAGAAGATCCTGTGGACCAACATTGGTCAATCTATTACAGACCAGTGGCAATATATAGAAACCATCCATGAGCATATGGATCTAATAGGCAGGGCCCAAAAAGAAAGTCAAAGAGCAAGAGCATCTCTTGGCAATATGCCTGAAATAGCCAATAGGATGATCAATGTCCTGAACAACCGCATTGGCCCTCAGTTGGCAGCAATGGGTATCACTAACAGGACTGATACCATTTTACTAGTGAAGAGAGTGCTCACTTTGAGAAATCATGTACAAACATTGGATAGAAGGTGCCAAGAAATGCAGACAGAGGTGAACAAATTCATTGAGAAAATTACAGCATTACATAACAGAGGCCTTCCCAGCTTAGTAACCAGTGCAGGAAGGTTACTATCTCATGAAAACTATGCTAAGAGGGTAGACACATATGCCACAAATCAAATCACTGCAGCAGCAAGTACCTCAGAGGGAACATCAGAGGTAGGCCCTTCAACATCAGCACCAACTACAGGAGCATCAGTGCCAGCAACAGCACCAGATCAGGGACCCAGCCTAAGCATGCAGAAGATGATGAAAGAGATTGAAGCTTTAGAAGCACAGATGGCTGAACTACCAGACACCAAGGACAAATTGGCTAACATTGAAGAAAAGTATGATAAATCCAAGCAAAGTGTAGCTGAAAAAACAAGAGAGGTAAGGGCTCTTGAGAAGAAAATAAAGGAACTGGAGAAAGAGCTCTCTCTTGACAAAGTTGTAGTTGAGATTAAGAAGATCTTGTGGACCAACATTGGTCAATCTATTACAGACCAGTGGCAATATATAGAAACCATCTATGAGCATATGGATCTAATAGGCAAGGCCCAAAAAGAAATTCAAAGAGCAAGAGCATCTCTTGGCAATATGCCTGAAATAGCCAATAGGATGATCAATGTCCTGAACAACCGCATTGGCCCTCAATTGGCAGCAATGGGTATCACTAACAGGACTGATACCATTTTACTAGTGAAGAGAGTGCTCACTTTGAGAAATCATGTACAAACATTGGATAGAAGGTGCCAAGAAATGCAGACAGAGGTGAACAAATTCATTGAGAAAATTACAGCATTACATAACAGAGGCCTTCCCAGCTTAGTAACCAGTGCAGGAAGGTTACTATCTCATGAAAACTATGCTAAGAGGGTAGACACATATGCCACAAATCAAATCACTGCAGCAGCAAGTACCTCAGAGGGAACAGGGCCTCCATCTGGGCAGAGTCTCTATGACAAAATAAAGAATTTATTTTTCATTGCAAATGAGATGAGACATCTGTTTGAAGTGCCTCCAAACTACTACAAATATACTGAGGCAGATGAAACCTTAGGCATAATCTTAAGGCACCAATTACCTACACAGGAATGGTGGACGAGCATGATACAAACACTGCTATGATGAAACAGGTTGATCACCATATTTTTGTATTTTTATCACAGAGTCAGCATTTTCAGAAAATGGATATATTTTCTCTAACAGGGAAAGCGATTGAAAGGGGCCAACTCAGCAATCAAGTTTGACCACCAAAGCAATACCAACAGATACAGATGACGGGGCTGAGATAGTCGCACCACGACAAAGCAGCAAAGAGCGTATTACTCAGAATCAATACGAAGCACCCAACCGACCCAGTTGCCTCCAAAAGTCAAAGAATTTCTGACAGAGCTAAAAAATCATTCATTGTCTACTTAAAGTAGCAATAACTATTGTATCCTCTATTTTTGAAAGTTGGTAAAGACAGTTATTGAGCAAATGACTCGGCATTAAGATATTTTGTAAAAATGATTGTATATATATCCCCATGCATAACCTTATTGGGGTTGTTGATTTTTCTTCTGGAGAAGCTATGCTGTAATTTCAGACTTTCAATACAGGAAGCTAATGGAATTTCTGAAGTTCTGAGTTGTTTTGAAGTGTTGTGGTGTGCTTGTGTGCTACTACAGGATTCCTACGCTATCTCATGTCACAATAAGTTTTTTCTGAACCGTGTTTCTATATATTCCATTCTTTCATAATCCATCTTTGTTGTATGTTTCATATGTTTGGTAGTAGAGAAAAAGAATAGTTCTGGATTTGTTCACTGAACACCCTAAACTCAATCTGTGCTATTATGAATTTTTTCTTCAGAATTAGTTGTGAATGTGTAATTCCTAATTTCTCATTTTCATACTAAGTCTTTCATAAGTGAATACTTTTCAGGAATTCTAATCTACTCTTGATTAATATTTCATTCTTTCACATCACTAGCTTAGTGACAGATTCTTTGTTGCCTCTCACTGACTGGAAATATTCAATATTCCACAATTTGAAGTTTGTTCCATGAGTAGCCATTTGGCTCTGCAGTTTCATCACTCTCACTCAATTCCTCAAAACAACACATAATTACAGACTCCATTGCCCAATGGACTGAGCCTCCTGAAGATCACATCTCAGCTACTAGAAGACATCATTCAACCAAAACTTTAAACAAAATTCAGTACATCATAGCTAGCCTAAAACCTTATCAAAACAAAGCTAAATCCCAAAAAGAGAGCCCTCTCTGATTACATGTAGGCTAGGACCTGTAATCCAAAGATTCGTTTGTGGTTACCTCGGCCGTATTCCCTTAGGAGTCAAAGGGAATAACCTGAGTGATAACAAGGAGTGAGGTGTAGAAGTTCTGGTACAGTGGGAGGGTAATTATAGTCTGTAAAAGGGTTTGGGATGTAGAAATAAGTTTCTCTTCAATTTCAGGAAGGTTTCTTTAATTAATTCAATTAATTAACCATTCAATTACACTTTGTGTCTTCAAATTCAAGGGTCGTTTTGGTTTTTTCCAAGAATACCTGGAAATTGGCAATTTAGCATGCAAATTGGGCTCTATGGTAATTGTAGAAGGTATTGAGGCTTCAACTATCAACTAGCTACTTCAATTGGGTATCCGGAGCGTCTTCAAGCGGCAGAAGGTGGTCAAATTGGTCGCAGAGGTTCAGGGTGTCCCAAATGGCTAAGCAGTAGTTTGTAGTGAAAAACGAGTGAAAAGAGCAATTTGGGGCTTTTTCACCCTTTTAACAGGGAACAGTCACATTTTGGCACGGAAATAATTAAATGAATAGTGGGTAGTTTTCGATTTAAGCGGGGAGGTGGTTTTTTCGTCCATCGTACCGCTTTTAGAGTGCCGGCGGTACTTTTCGCGAGCATGCGATCTAACCTAGTGCTGCCACGTAGTAGAACAGTGCCGAGGAAAAACCGCAAATATTGCATGCTCTCGGGCTATTATCGGTCGAACGATGAATCCGCTCGATATGGCTGTATACCGTCAGATCTGTGGGTAGGAGATTGGAAGGCTATTGCGCAGTTGAGTTGCACGGATGGAATCGAGAAAGTGATTTGGCAGGGCCTGGGATTTAATTACAGCAAATTGTAATTAATTAACCAATAATGTCAGGATTTTCAATACAATCAAATGGTCAATTAAGGTGGGACCATGCGTTATATGGCCGGGTTTATTTTTTAACTGCACCAAGGGTTGGTGGGTTAAAAAGGGTTGTCGGGAAATATAAAGTGGGGGATGTTAATTAGATATTGCGGGGGTATATCAAATAAAAACTTAGGATAAGGGATTTTTGTGGGTTTTTAAGGGGGAAAAAGGGAAATTAACAAGGGGGAAAGTGATATTTGTATTGGGGAATTGGTTTCACACTAGGGAAAGGGGTTTTTGGGAAGGGGGGTGATTTTTGAAGGGTAATTTCTAGGGGAATGTGTGAAACCAAGGGGTAAAGGTCAAAATTAGGGGGTAAAGGTATTAATAGGTAATTAAGGGATAATAGGGAAATTAGTAAATATGTATGTGGGGGTGCAGTCAAAATGAGGCGAAATTAGTAAACAAACTTAGTAAATATCCTTTCTTTCTCACAATTCCTCCTGCACATGAAACATAGGATTAAGCATGATAAATGTGCTTTTGAGTTAGCAACCTTGTGCACTTTGCAAAACTTCTTCTACCTACCCTTTATTTACCTTAACATTTTTCTTCATTTCCATGGGTGCATTTGAGCTTGCTGACCCTTTATTTCCTTTTCTTTTGATAAGCAAACTATCTAATTCTAACCTTATAACTTGCAATGGCTTAGATTTAACTGATGAGCTCATTTTTATTCTCTACCTAACTACTGATCTACCAAGGTTAAACATTTTGGCTAGATCTTTATTCTATATCTATCAACATGAAATTTAAAGCATGAATGGGTTAAGATTAAGCTATTTGACCATCACGGATTGTGGCATTTTTGACAAGCTGCACACAATCTTATTTTGCATAATAAAGTAAAAAGTAGTGGCATTTGAATTTGCACACTTTTCATGATCTATTTTTATTTCTTTTTGGGGTTCATATTTTCACTCTTTTTATCTTTTTTCTTTGTTTTTGTCCTTTGATTATTCTTTTAGGACATACCCTCTTTACATTTTTTAATTCTTTAATATGGAAAACATTTTACAAAAAGCAAAAGTATGTATAATATTACAAGACTAACCATAGCCAATTCAAAATTTATGAATCCTATTATTATAGGACCCTAATAGTGGCTCCACATGGGGATGACATTTCCTGGTGAAATGTAAAGAACTTTAAGATCAATAGCCTTTGAAACTGTGACTGTATTTAGCTTGTAAACTGTTCTTCTGTGGTTTTGTTTTATTCATACTTATGATGGTAAAATTTTCAAAGCTCAGGGCCTTCTCTCCGGGTTTCAACTTTAAAAGATTACCATCCAATCCAATGTAAATTCTGCAATGTTATATACAATGAGAAAAATAAAATGAACTACTATTAATCTGTGGATAAGTAGTGCTTCAGCATTCTACCATTGAAAGGTCCTCCTGGTAGATCTGTTCCATCTAAATCTCTCAAGAAAAATGCATTGTTACCTCTGTAACCATAAATGATATAAGGGTCTTGCCATAGGAACTCAAATTTTCCATGTTTACCTTTATCATCTCTTCTAGAATCCCATTTTAGAACTTTATCACCTATGTAAAAATCATCAACTTCAGTCATCTTGTCAAAAATCTTTTTGAGTTTAGCCTGGATTACTTGTGATTTGACATAGACTTCTTCTCTGGTTTGCTGCAAGTGTATTGTCTGATTTATCCTTCTTTGGATATCATTTGGTTCTACCTGCAACTCTTGAATGATCTTCATCACTGGCACTCCTAAAGAGGATGGAAAAACAACATCCATTCCATATACTAACTAATAAGGAGATGTACAAATGGACTTTTTGGAAGTTAGTATGTCTGCCCATAAGGCATTTACCAACTTTTTGTTCCATGTCTTCTTGTTGTCTTCCAGTAGTTTCTTGATGATATTAACAAGCCTTTTGTTTGAGGATTCTACAAGTCCATTACCTTGAGGGTAATATGCAGTGGAATGGCCAAGGGTAATGTGATATTTGTTACAAAAGTCTACCATTTTCTTGGATTTGAAAGCAGTTGCATTATCAGTAATGAGCTTTTTTGGGCATCCAAATCTTGAAAGGATATTGTTTTCAAGGAATGAGATAATGACAGAGTCTATGGCTTGTCTAGAAGGGATGGCTTCTATCCATTTAGTAAAGTAATTAGTGGCTATCAAAATCCACTTATGTTGGGCTGAGGAGGATGGGTGAATTTCCCCAATGAAGTCTAAACCCCATTGTTGAAATGGCACTTCTATGGGTATGGGTTTGAGAGGTAAAGGCAGGAGCTTCCTTTTTCCTTCAAATATTTGACACTTATGGCAGGAGGTCACATGTTTCTTGACATCTACAAAAAGGGTGAGCTAGTAAAACCTTCCCTTAGAATTTTGTCAGCAATTGTTTTCTAATATAGGTGTCCTCCACAATCTCCTGCATGAAATTCTTGCATAATTTTGATAGCCTCATCTTTTAATAAACAATTTAATAGAATTCCACCATTATCTTTCCAAAATAAAGCATTATCTATGATACAATATTTCATTGATTTCATTTTCAAAAATCTAGCTTTAGTTCTAGATAAACCAGGAGGAGCTTGTAAGTTTAGTAAAACAAATATGATATCTGCATACCAAGGTGAATCTGTAAAAGGTTCACTGATTTGTGGAGTCACCATCTCTTCCTGATCATCTAGGGCACCAATGAAATTTATATCTAAGGCCTGAAAGTTTGATTCAACCATGAGTTTAGCTAAACCTTGGCCTTTGATAAGTTTTGTAGGCTTTATTTCTATGTCATATTCCAAAATAGTGGCAATCCATTTGCCTCTCTTTCCTTCAGGCCCATTCTGTGTCAGAATGTCCTTTACTACTGAATTTGGAACATAAGCAATGATGTGTGAATATAAAATGTATACTTTTAAATCTTTAATAGCTTTCACTAAAGAAAGTTCCTATTTTTCCATTATGTTGTACTTTAGTGTGGCATCTCTCAATGATTTGCTGAAAAATGTAATAGGTTGCTCATATCCTTGATCATTCTTTTGCAACAAGACTGCTGCAATAATATGTTCTGAAGCAAAAGAAAAAATTATAAAATCTTTTTGGAAATCAAGACTTATGAGGACTGGAGTTTTGGTAAGGGCTTCTTTGATGGCCTCAAAAGACTGTTTAGCCTCTACTATCCACTTAAGTGCTGAATCTTTCCTTAATATGTTATTTAGTTCTCTAATTAATTATGTTAAGTTTGAAATGAATCTCCTAAGAAAATTTATTTTGCATAAAAATCATTATAATTCTTTGATGTTTCTAAGATAAGTGATGGTCAAGATTTCTCTATTCTAGCTGGTTCTATTCTAATTCCATCTTTGGATATTATGTGTCCCAAGAGTTTACCTTCTTCTAGACCAAAGAGTGTCTTTTTGGGATTTAAGGAAATACCAAATTTTCTACATTTAATGAAAACTCTTCTTAGGTGATCTAGATGTTCGTTATCTCATTTAGAAAATCCTGTGATGTCATCTTGGTAAACAACTAGAAATTCATGGATCTCTTTGGCAAAAGCTATATCCATAGCTCTTTGGAATGTTGCTCCTACATTCATTAATCCAAAAGGCATCTTCAACTACATGAAAGTACCCCAAGGAGTAGTAAATGTAGTCTTTGCTTGGTTCTCTGGTTGAACTAAGATTTGGTTGTATCCAGAAAATCCATCAAGCAATGAAATTCTGGATGAGCCTACTACCCTCTGAAGAATGTGGTCCATTTTTGGGAGATGATAGTTGTCTTTTAATGAGACTTTGTTCAAATTTCTAAAATCAACACAGAGTCTGATTTCTCTTGTTTTCTTCCTAGTAGTGACCAAATTAGAGACCCAATCTAAATATCTGATGGGTGCTATGATTTGGGCATCATACATCCTTTTTACTTCCTTTTCAATGAGTGGCATAAGAACTGGATTAATTCTCCTAAGCTTTTGTTTAAAAGGTTTATGATCTTCTTTGATGGGTATCTTATGTTGAATTATGTTGGTATCATAAGACTTAAGGTCTTCATAACTCCAGACAAAGATATCTTGGAACTCTTTGAACATATTTATATATTTTTTCATGTGAAGGTAATGCTTTGGATATTTTGATAAGCTTGGGTTTTTCTTCAGTTCCTATGTTACATTCTTCTATATCTGCTCTTAAAAGCTCCATTTTTGATTTCCTAGCTAATGTATAAAGGAGGGATACCCCCTTGCTGATGTGTGCCATTTACTTCAGGACCAAACAATAACTTGGGTTGATCATCATTGAAGTATACAACATCCTCTCCTTCACCTATATTTAATGTTTCAGTGATTTGTGCTCTATAGGATTCATTTTTCACTAGCTTGGTCAAAAGAACTGATATTTTCAACTTGGCTATCTCATTCTCAATAATAAATGGAATTTGATTTTTTCTTCATTGGATGAGATCTTCCTTAACAAATGTGGTCTGTGTATTTTTATCTTCTTTTTCAGTACTAAGCAATTCAGTTTGTGTCTCAATTGTTTTGTTTTGAATTCTCTTAATTGGAATGGTCTGAGTAACAGTTTCAGTTTGAGTTTTAAATGAAGTTATATCTACAATTTTTGGACTGGAGGTCTCTTGAGTTCCCATAGGGAGGATTTGTAGGATATTGGTCACAAGAGATGTTGTTATCTTTTTAGTTTGAGTTTGGGTTGATCTCTTAGTGGGAATTTCAGTATTCTTTTTGCTTCTTAGGTTGTACTATTTGTGAACCTCATATATAGTAGACTCATAGCCTTGTTTGAAGTCAAAGGACTCTCCCGATTATAATTGTAACTATTGTAGCAAGTACAATTCTTATTCTTCCTGAGTAAGAAAAACAACATCTTCATTTTTAATCCCTAATAGTTTTATCTGGGTGTCATCCTCTCCTTCATATTTTTACGAACCCTCAGCATAGTTTTCCTGGAAGGGTGGTCTAATTTCCTGATCTGGTATTGCATTTTTTCCAGTGTTAGGATTCTTCCTAAAGTTGGGGTTTCTTATTGGGGGTGGCTGTTGATTTTCCCACTGAGCTTTTCTTTCCATGTTTTCTAATATATCCATTATTATTTCTACACTCTTTGCTAAACTATCTATTTTACCATCAGAAGTGGAGGTTTCCTCTTTAATGAGAACTCTTTTTTCATTTCTCATCCTAGCTTTCTTAGCTAATAGATTGGCTTCTACACTAACAACATTACTTTGCATTTGTTCCAATGTTTCAGGGTTTCTTTCTCTTAATTGGTATGACATGTCAGTGTCAAAACCATCAGGGAATTTGATTGATGCTAGCTCTGGTGGAGGTTTAATATTAGCAGGGATTGCATTGTATATACTGTTGAACCTAGTACAATAATCTTGAACTGATTCATTAGGAGCTCTTCTAATGCTATCATATTCAGATAATATTTGCAGAGGGTTTTTCTTTCTTTCCCATCTATCAATAAACAATCTATGAAAAGCAGCTAAGTCTGCAATATGATTAGCTGGTAAACATTTGAACGATTTCTTTACATCCTCTGTCAATGTTTGGGCAAATAACCTCATTTGGACATTAGACTCATCAATCTCATCAAAATAGTCAGTCATTTTGTTCACATGCTATTGGGCAGTATACTGACCAGTAGCATCAAACAAAAAGATTTTGCTTTGGTAATCTTGGGGCATGGGATGTAGTTGGGTTGGTAAAACTAAAGGTGCATATCTATCTTCCATGGCTGAGATTTTGGTTTGACTAGGGGGAAAAGTAGTGGTGCTAGCAGAAGGACTTGAAATGGGTGTAGATGAACTAGATGAGCTTGAGATGTTCAAATGGAGAGGAAGCTGAGGTATCAATGGTTTAGGGGAATGAACTATGGTGGATATTATAGGTGAGGTGGTAGTAAATGAAGGTGTATTTACAGTTTTTGAAGATTCTGCAGAAATTTCAGAGGCAACAGCAGTGAGAGCAGTTAATTCAACTGATTGTTGAAGATAGGCATTGTCTATATGGTTTATCAAGGTTGAGATAAAGATTCTATTTTATCAAAAGTATTCAAAACAAGTTGATCTAAATATGGATGTATAGGCACCTTTTTTGACTTAATGAATTGAATAAAATCAAGGTCTAATACAGTTTCATGAATTGAATTTTCTAATTTGGTTCTAAAAAATGAAAGCTCAAATGACAAATCAAATTGAATGTCCTCTAAACTTGATAATTCCTTGGGGAGTGAATTTTCTTTGACTAACTAGCTACTACTTGCTTGAGTTTCTACCTTTCTTGGTTTTCTTAAAATTTTGTGAGGGTCATTAACTATTGTAGCAGGGTTTGGATCTGGATTTTCCCTAGTATAGTGAGTCTTTTTGGGAGCCAGAATTTTGATTTTTTAATTGTTTTTTGTGAAATTTTTAAACAACTCAAAAAAATGACCTTAAGGGGCAAAATATGAGATTTAAGATTTCCTTAAAGTCTTATTACACTGAGGATCGAGTCCCCAGTATGGTTTCCAATATGTTATCACTCCAGAATTTCTCTTGAGTTGTTAGGAAACAAATTATAGAGGTAAACACAAACCTACTTTGGAGATTAGGATCAAGCCTTCCTAATACTCAAAGAGCACTCTCTCTTTATGATTTAACTTTGTTTAGCTAATTGATTTTAGGATAGTTATGATTGTACTTGGGTTTTGGTTTTTATTGAGTGGTGGGATCACTTACTTAGATGGACAGGGGGATGTATTTTACCATTGGGCTATGGGGTCAAATTCCAAGAAAATAGGACTGGATCAAGCTCTAAAAATAGTGTCTACAGGGCAAGGTAGCTGAGTTACTTCAGATCTTAAGGCTGGATGGTGAAATGGTTTTCAATCGGATCCAAGGAGAAATTAAGGGTTCCTTAGACCGGATTTTGAAGGAAGTGAAAGAGGTCAACTGGGATGGAAGAGCAATTAAGGATTATCAGATCTGGATGTTAGAAGAAAACATAGAAATGATTAACTGTTCAAGACAGAGTGTACTTAAACAAATTTTGAAATAAATTTCCAGTTAATTCATTCACTTTAGATAACATTTAAGTTTGTGAGATACATAAGAAAATAACAAATTTGATAAAGAAAATACTTCATTGTAATAGCTCAACACATGAATCCTGTAATGAAATCTCTTTATTACTTAGTCTAGTCTGATGACTTGAAAAATTGGTACAATAACCCTTAGGTTTCTGATCAATACAACTCTACATGTATAGCAATCCACCCTCAATACTTCAAATTATGAAGTATTTATACAAAAATAGATAATAAAATATCCCAAACTATCTTGGGAATTAATCTAGGAGAAAGAAATATCTTCATGCAAGAAGATAGAGACATATGTTCAACTGCTGTATGTTGTCCATGTTTATTAGGTTGTGTTGTCTTTATACTCTGATATTTTGTTATTGATTATCTGCCTTGTTGTTGGTATTCATGTTGGTTGTTCTTTGTACTTTTACCTTTCAACTGATACACTTTCACCTAGTTGACCTGTCACTCTTCTTCTACTAGGTTGTTTTCGATTTTACTGTGCACTTTTACAGCAGGTCATTTAACTTTTCCCATGTGTCTGCATCTAGTAATTGAATATTTACCATCTTCTTGTAGATTTCATCTACCTTATTGTATTTGGAAAAAGTGGGTTTATTTACAAAAAGGTGTTTTACCTCATGTTGGAGGTAAAACAAGTTTTCAACGGTCTGATATAGAACCTTTCCAGTAGGCATCCCCTTCATAGAGGAAGCATTTACCTGATCCTTTGCCACCTCTCTTATTTTCCTATTGTAATCCTCCTGTGGCATTAATTATCATTTATCACTAAGGGATTGGGCAGACCCTTCTGCCTCAAAACATCAAACTTTACCATGAACCTGTCTATAGCTAATTGCATGGATTGGCATTTGTCCTCAAGGTTTAACATCAAATTCCTCTTGGTGAGGACCTTTTTCACCTCCAGTATTGTGCATGTCCTATCAGCTATGTTAAATTCCTGGAATTCATATTTGTTTTTGGAGTTTAAGAAACGGATTAGTCTGGTGGCTTCTTCTAGCATGTCTCCGAGTTCTGCCTTAACTCTCTATATTGCTTCTGTAGCTTCTTTGACTACGTCATTCTTTTCAAAAATGACTTAAATGGATGGCAAAATATCATTGAAAGAGTCAATGATATTGGCCCATAATTGTTCCTTAGCTTGGTCAAGTGGCTCCTTTAATGTTAGTTCCTTCTCTAAGTTTTTTATCCTCTCATTCATCCTGGTTGATTTTTGTACTTCCTCTTTGTGCATAATCTGTGCAAGCTTACTATCATTTTCTAGAATTGTTATTTTTTCCTTAAGCTTGTTTATTTATGTGGTCTAAATGGACATGTCTTTCATTGCCTTGACCAACTTACTTGCCTCATCACCTGGTTGAGCTGCTCTTGTTATCGAACCTGTTTTTGATGTAGATGTTGTGGCAGCTGGTAGTGTTGTAGCTAGTGGAGCTGTAGGAGCCAATGAAGCTTCCAAGGTGAATGGTATTGTTGTGGTGACTGTTGGAATGACAGTGGCTGGGGAAATCTCAAGGCTGGCCTGTTTCAGCTGTATCAAGTTGTCCAACTCCTTCTCCATCTATTTTAATTGGTCATTTAGTTGGAGAACAAGGTCCATCATTTCCTCCTGATGTGTTTGGCTTTCAAGGACCTCTTTTCTCTGTGGATGCTCTGAATGAGGCAGTTTGAGTTGTTTTTTTAGAGCAGCAATTGTTGAAAATAGCAATAAGAAATGCAAAAAATAGAAATGTTATAAATAGCATTCAAAATATTCCAATTTTGATTTGTCCTTGAATTAGAATTGAGAATTAAAATTCGAATTTAGTCTCATCAGTTGCTTGAAAAAATAATTAATTAATTCATCTTGAGTTAATTAGTTGGAGAAATTTAAGCTAGAAGTGTTGGTGAAGTCATGCAACAGTTATCCCTTAAATTAAGGAAGTTATCCCTTAGTTAAGGAGATAAGGATGAGTTGTATCTGAGTTGTAATTAGTTAGCTCAGTTAACTGAGATATGTTCATTTAAATTAGTTCCAAACAATTTGAGGAACTAATTGTGAGTTCAGTCAGTTAATGCATGCATGCATGTAAATGGTGTTCTCTAGATAACTAAATATTCTCTCATGAATAACTCATTCATGTCAGTTCAGACAAAGGCCCAGTTGAGATTAAAGACAATGACATTGTACTATCAGTTGGAGGAATTTTCCTATAAAGGAAACTCATCCATGCAGAAGGAATTCCTTCCTTCAGGATTGCGCAGTTCAGACAATGTTTTGGAGAAGTGTGTGAGAGCAGTGTCACACAAGGTTACAGTAGGAGCACCCTAGGAAAACTATGCAAGGAAATGAGGCTTGGAGGACATAGGGAAAGGCATATGAGTTGTTTGGTCTGTCTATGAGCAATGAGGGATTGTACTGAGAGTTGGATATCTGTGTGAGAGCTAAAGATGTGTGTAATCTCTGAGATATTTCCAATGTATGATAATAAAGATAGCGGGGTTTTTAAATAAGGCTTTCCCCAGAGTATTCTTCTGTGTTTCATGTGTGATTGAATCTTCTTCTCTATTATATGTGTTTTGTTTGATCTTGCTCAAATCGATTAGGTTTCTCCAAGTTTGATTGTAGAAGTATATTAAGTATTTTGCTTTAGTATATTGCATAATCAAATTAATCTACAGTGAGAATTTCTACATGGTATCAGAGCTGAGATTATCGGAGCTGTGAACGGTATATGACGAAGAGAAATCGAAGTAAAAACAAAAAAAACAACAAAAAATTGGGCCGCGAGTTTGCAGAGAAGATCTGAAAATTTTTGTGCAATTTTTTTAGAAAAAGATAGCAGATATGGATTCCTTGGGGAAAAATACCCAAATTCAAAAAAAAAAATCGGCTGAATCGGAGTTCAGATGAGGGGGATATCGTTGATTTAAAATCAGCTCTTTTTCCAAAAAAAATCGTGACGACGGGACAAATGAAACAGATTGGTGTGCTAGCCAAGAACCTGTATGCTCTTGAAGTAAAAGATGAATGCAAAGCCTTGAGGAGCAAGGCAAAGGTTAGAGACTTGGTGGTTGAGACGGAGAGTAAATTACCTCTCAACATGCAGCCACACAAGAAGTCTCAGACAATTGTGGAGGAGCCACAATTGGAGAAGCAGCTTCAGGATGTTGTGGAGCAGGCACAACTAGAGAAGCCGAGAGGAGACCGAGTGGAGGCATCCACTCATGCAGAGACCTCCAATAGAGGAAACTTTCTAGCCAAGTGGGCAGAGGGATCACATGCAGCCATACCTCCAGGTGTGAGGTGGGGCGATGTGAAGTGATAGTCCCAAGAAGGCTGAAATAGGGGTAGGATCCTTGAGGTACCCAACCTCTTGGATTAGACCTTACTACGGGAGCCCTTACGAGGAGTAGCAGGACTGGCTAAGTGGGTAGATATGGATGTGGATGGAGTGGCAGAGAGAGCTAAAGTGCAGGAATCCCAAGACAGCGCAGAGTTAGAAGGCTGCAACAATGCGAGAGGCACAGGAGTGTTGCACCAGTGTAGGATGGCACAGAGAGGTGTGCAACAGTGCGAGATGCAAGGAGTTGTTGCAGTAGTGCAGAGGTCAGAGAGGGAGCACTTGTCAGTGATAGAGGGAGCTTTAGCATCAGAGGGTGTTTCTAGCCCAACAGGGAGGTCAATTGGGAGATCAGTTACTTACTTCTCGGTAACTAAGTTGCAATGTAGTAGTGCGCAGCACGAAGTGACATGATGAGAGGAGGAATCAGTGGGATTGATGCAGTCAGAGATCAAAGTGACAGAGGCTAGAGTAGTCAGATACTGAAGAGCATAGAGGTGCATAGTTTTCAGTGGACAGAGGCAATAACAGTTAGAGACTTTGATGGCAGAGGCATCATTCTGATTGAATTAGGTTGGATATTTTTTTGTTTATGGAGTTGGTAGAGCTACAACACTAGAGAGAAGTGTTGCATGCAAAACATTCCAAAGTTTCAGGATCGGGATCGAGTTGAATTCCTTTCTTGTTGAGAGGGAGTGTTGAAAATAGCAACAAGAAATGCTATAAATAGAAATGCTATAAATAGCATTTAGAATATTCCAATATTGATTTGTCCTTGAATTAGAATTGAGAATTAAAATTCGAATTTAGTCTCACTAGCTACTTGAAAAAATAATTAATTAATTCATATTGAGTTAATTAGTTGGAGAAATTCAAGCTAGAAGTCTTGGTGAAGTCATGCAACAGTTATCCCTTAAATTAAGGAAGTTATCCCTTAGTTAAGGAGATAAGGATGAGTTGTATTTGAGTTGTAATTAGTTAGCTTAGTTAACTGAGTTATGTTCAGTTAAATTAGTTCCAAACAATTTGAGGAACTAATTGTGAGTTCAGTCAGTTAATGCATGCATGCATGTAACTAGTGTTCTCCAGATAACTGAATATTCTCTCATGAATAACTCATGCATGTTAGTTCAAACAAAGGCCCAGTTGAGATTAAAGATAGGGACATTGTACTAAGAATTGGAGGAGTTTTCCTATAAAGGAAACTCATCCATGCAGAAGGAATTCCTTCAGGATTGCACAATTCAGACAATGTGTTGGAGCAGTGTGTGAGAGTAGTGTCACACAATGTTACAACAGGAGCACCCAGGGAAAATTGCGTAAGGAAATAGGAGGCATGAGGACAGAGGGAAAGGCATATGAGTTGTTTGGTCTATCTATGAGCAGTGAGGGATTGTAATGAGAGATGGATAGCTATGTGAGAGCTAAATCTGTGTGTAATCTCTAAGATATTTCCATTGTATGATAATACAGATAGTGGGGTTTTCAGTTGAGGCTTTCCCTGGAGTATTCTTATGTGTTTCATGTGTGATTGAATCTTCTTCTCTGTTATATGTGTTCTATTTGATCTTGCTCAAATTGATTAAGCTTCCGCAAGTTTGATTGTTGAAGTAGATTAAGTATTTTTCTTTAGTATATTGCATAATCAAATTAATCTACAGAGAGAATTTCTACAACAATGTCCTCATTCTTTTTCTTTATTAACTTCTCAGCAACCTTGATATCATTCGGATCATACCCTAGCTCAATCACCAAGTCTTCCAGTGACTTGATTATGTTTTCCTTGGCCTGTGAGGAGGCCTTTTCTAGCTTGTACTGTGCAGTGATGTTATCTAATGAACTTTGTAGTTTGTGTGTAGTCATAGCTTTACCTGTCAAGGTGGAATAAATCATCTCATCTACCTTCTTGTGAAACTCAATTTGGTCAATGGGATGAACATCCCTGGCCAAAACCTCAAAATTTGTTTTCCTATAGTCTGCTGATGTTTTTGGTTGTTGGACTGTAGGTTGTATAAATGTCATCTGCATTTTCCCTGTTTTGATGCCAAAGGCTGACATCAACCTGTTTTGATTTGCAGGTGTCTGCTTGAAGTCTTGGGCATAAGTCTCAGCCTTCAACTTCTCATTCCTCAAATTAATTTCCTTATATTTATCTTTGATGTCTTTCTATTTATCCACAGGCCTGGTGAGTGAAGAGACCTCCATGCTGAGCTGTCTCTCAATAAGTTGAGTGTTTGATGTTGAGGGTTGGTGTGTTTCTCCTGAAGCTATTGTGCCTTTTCTCCTTTCCACCATTGTATCAGTGTCAATGATTTCTATTGAGTCAATGGTGTCTTCCTGTTCAGTTACAAGATTAAGCTTGGGCCTCTTCCTGTAACTGATCTCAAACTATTCATCTGTGGTTTCCATAGTTGAACTAGAACCTTCTTCTTTGGTTCTCTTTGTACTTTTGTCTTCATTTTTTGGAGTCTATAAAAGAGGAGGAATGTTCATTGGTTCTCCTCATTCTAGAACCTGCAGGAAGGAACTTGTATTAATATGTTTTTTCTATATCAATCAATGTATTATCTACATCAACTACAGTACTGTCTATGTCTATCAAAGTGTTTTCTAACCATTCTGATTGGTTGACAAATCTCTCTATGTCTAGCCTGGGATGATGAATGAAAGGGCCCAATTTGACCTTGAGCCTTAGCTTATTTATGACTCCATGAGGGTCATATTTCCACATAAAACTGCTTTTTAATTTCATCTCCTGTAGAATCTTATCGGCCTCTGGTCCAACTTCCCTATTATTGCAGATAAAGGGGCCCAATTGGTTTTTCATTTTGAATTGGGTCTTCTTCTTGGCTGCGAGGAATTTAACCTCATCAGAGTTTATAATTTGTCTAAAGTAATCTAATGCAAATAACCTCATGCGGAGGTATTTGGGTAGTTTATAAAGGGCTAGTTGGCATCCATCTATTCTTATCTCTATGTGGTGCTGGTACAGATGCCAGTCTCCCACTTTACTGTTCTCGGCCAATTGTAAAACTCTTTTGATCTCTTGATTGATTCTGGGCTAAGGGCTACTCGTCAGCATATTCATAACTAGATGGAAAAATGAATCAATGAAGTCCTTGTAAGTAAATACAGTGGAGTACTTTTGGATCAAGGGTATCCAATATATGACTGATCTTGGATTACCTTTGATGTCCAATTTCTGAATGTTGACAGGGAATTTTTCTGATTTGTAGTACAAGAACATATGAAATAAAACTAAAGAATACTTAAAAACTCTCTCACTTGGTAGTTTGATGAATTGTTCATGCATCCTATCTGCTATGAACTGAGAATAGTTGTAAATTACAATAGGAGGCTTTCCTAGGCTAAAGATGGAAAGGAAATCAAGGACAACCTCATCCACATGTTCATCTGTAGTGTATCCTAGAATGCAGGAGAGCATGGTTATGATTTGTCTACCTCTCTCAGAAAAAATGGTGGCAGCATATGGAGGACTTTCTATAGGAGTATGACACTCCTCTATGATGAAAGTTTGGAAAATTTGGGCTATTCTGGGAAGGTCTAACTTGGTATAGAGGTCCAACAAGCCTTCAATAGAAAGTGGGGTCTCATTTGGGCTTGGTTGGACCTACAGCATTTGGTTAATGGATTCTGCAGTGATAGTAAATAAAACTTGTTGGTCAGGGGTGACAATGACTCTTTGGCTGGGAATGTAGCAAGCATGACAAAAGTGGATGATTTCTGGGAATGGGTGTACTTCTGGAAACAAATACTTGGGCAACTTAGACTCCCAAAGGTGAATTTCATCGTTCTGGTTTAAAAAATTGTCCTTACTCCAGTAGTGGATCTTTAAAAGGTAGGTAGGGGAAGCAGTATCCTTAATTTAAAAGTCTTGGTCTGCTAAGGCAAGGTGGTCAATGTCTAGGTGAGGGGTTTGCAGAGGCCTCACATCCAGAGAGGTTTGGGAAGCCATGATTGGGTTTACAAATTTGAATTAGGCTTTCAGTGGTTTCAGGAGTGAGGTGCAAAAGTTATGGTAGAGTGGGAGGGTAATTATAGTCTGTAAAAGGGTTTGCGATGTAGAAATAGGTTTCTCTTCAATTTCAGGAAGGTTTCTTTAATTAATTCAATTAATTAACCATTCAATTACACTGTGTGTTTTCAAATTCAAGGGTCGTTCTGGTTTTTTCCAAGAATACCTGGAAATTGGCGATTTGCCGTGCAAACTAGGTTCTGTGGTAATTGCATAAGGTATTGAGGCTTCAACTGTCAGCTGGCTACTTCAATTGGGTATCTGAAGTGTCTTCAGGCGGCAGAAGGTGATCAAATTGGTCACAGAGGTTGAGGGTGTCGCAAATGGCTAAGCAGTAGTTTGGAGTGAAAAACGAACGAAAAGAGAAATTTGGGGCTTTTTTGGCCTTTTAACGGGTAACGATTACATTTTGGCATGGAAATATTTAAATGAACAGTGGGAAGTTTTCGGTTTAAGTGGGGAGGTGGTTTTTTGGGCTATCGCACTACTTTTGGAGGGTGGGTGGTATTTTTCGCGACCACGCGATCTAACCTTGTGCTGGCACATAGCATAATAGTGCCTAGGAAAAACCGCGAATCTCTCGTGCTCTCGGGCTACTAATAGTTGGATGATGAATCCGCACGATATGGTTGTATACCGTTGGATCTGAAGGTAGGAGATTGGAGGGATATCGTGCAGTTGAGTTGCACAGATGGAATCGAGAAAGTAATTTGGTAGGGCCTGGGATTTATTTATAGCAAACTGTAATTATTAACCAATAATGTCGGGATTTTCAATATAATCAAATGGTCAATTAAGGTGGGACCATGGGTTATATGCCGGGGTTTATTTTTTAATTGCACCAGGGGTTGGTGGGTTAAAAAGGGTTGTTAGGAAATACAAAGTGGGGGATGTTAATTAGATAATGCGGGGGTATAGCAAATAAAAACTTAGGATAAGGGTTTTTGTGGGTTTTTAAGGGGGGAAAGGGAAATTAACAAGGGGGAAAGTGATATTTGTAATGGGGAATGGGTTTCACACTAGGGAAAGGGGTTTTTGGGAAGGGGGGGTGATTTTTGAAGGGTAATTTCTAGGGGAATATGTGAAACCAAGGGGTAAAGGTCAAAATGAGGGGAAGGGTATTTATAGGTAATGAAGGGATAATAGGGAAATTAGTAAATAAGTATGTGGGGGTGTAGTGAAATGAGGGGAAATTAGTAAACAAAATTAGTAAATATCATTTCTTTCTCACAATTCCTCCTGCACATGAAACATAGGATTAAGCATGATAAATGTGATCTTGAGTTGGCAAACTTTTGCACTTTGCAAAACTTCTTCTACCTACCCTTTATTTACCCTAACATTTTTCTTCATTTCCATGGGTGCATTTGAGCTTGCTAACCCTTTATTTCCTTTTCTTTTGATAAACAAACTATCTAATTCTGACCTTATAACTTCCAATGGCTTAGATTAAACTGATGAGCTCATTTTTATTCTCTACCTAACTACTGATCTACCAAGATTAAACAGTTTGGCTAGATCTTTATTCTCTATCTATCAACATGAAATTTAAAGTATGAATGAGTCAAGATTAAGCTATTTGACCATCATGGATTGTGACATTTTTGACAAGCTGGACACAATCTTATTTTGCATAGTAAAGTAAAAAGTAGTGGCATTTGAATTTGCACACTTTCATGATCAATTTTTACTTCTTTTTGGGGTTCATATTTTCACTTTTTTTATCTTTTTTCTTTGTTTTTTTCCTTTGATTATTCTTTTAGGACATACCCTCTTTAGATTTTTTAATTTTTTAATATGGAAAACATTTTTCAGAAAGCAAAAGTATGTACAATATTACAATAGTAACCATAGCCAATTCAAAATTATGAATCCTATTATTATAAGACCCTAACAGAAGGATACATAGCTCGAATTTGATCAACTATCTCCCATGTAGCTTTATCGGGCCCAAAGTGCTTCCACTGCACTTTAACTCACTCGATTTCTAGATTCCAGAGCATGAGATGTTTCCTCTGCAATATGCACTGAGGTCCCGACTATAATTCCACTTTTGGTTCCACCTACAATACAAACCAATCAATAACATGATCAACATCCTTTTCATATCTCTTAAGCAACGAAACATAGAAAACATCATGGATGTTCACTGTGGGAGGCAGCGCAATTTTGTAGGCCACTAGTCCAATCCTCTTAAATATCTCAAAAGTCCCACAATACCGTGGTGCCAACTTGGCACATGATGAAATCCTCAACGAGATCTTATTGGGCTTGACGCTCAAATACACATTCTCCCCAACCTGAAACTCCTTAAATTTCCTGTGTTGGTCTGCATAACTCTTTTTCCTATCTTTTGTCGCCTTTAGATTCTTCTTTATAACCTACATTTGTTATTCCATGTCTATCAACACATCTAGTCCTATCATCACCATATTCACTAGATCACTCCAAGTGATGGGAGTGTTACAACTCTGCCCATAGAGTGCCTCAAATAGACTCATCCTCAGTGACTTCTGATAACCATTTTTGTAAGAAAACTCAACCAATGGAAGATACTCCTCTGACCTCCTTTGTGGATTCATGACATGCATCCTCAACATATCATCCAGTATCTTATTGACCCTCTTTGTATGTCAATCTATCTACGGATGATAAGTTGTACTTAAGGCCAACTTCATCCCCAAACCTGTAAACAACTCCTTCCAAAACTTGGAAGTGAAATTAACATCCCTGTCCAGCACAATATTCTTCAAAACGCCATGTAATCTCATGACATCCTTGATGAAGAACTTTTCCACCTCACTAGCCGAATAATTAGTCTTCACTAGAATAAAGTGAGCTACCTTGCTCAATCTATTGACCACAACCATGATAGAATCATGTTGCCTTGATGTCCTCGGAAGACCTATAATGAAATCCATGGAAATGAACTCCCATTTCCATTATGGAATCAGAATAGGCTAAACAAACCCACCTTGATGCTTACACTTTGCTTTCATCCGCTGACAGCCCAAACATCTAGCCACAAACTCTACCACTTCCTTCTACAGATTCGACCAATAGTAGAATTGCTTCACTGCTTTCAACATATTTTGACATCTTGGATGACCTAAATATAGCTAGACATGAAATTCCTTCAAGATAAGCTTATTGAGCTCATTATCATTTGACACATAGATCTTGTCCCTAAATATCATCAACCCATCTTCCGTAAGATGATATTCCACATCCTGATCACCTATACCCTGTTTTAGTTTGTGCATAAGATTTCTATATCTGTCATCATATTATCTCGCCTATAAGATCTGATCCTATAAATCTGTCCCATATGAACTCATAGTTGCAACATGGTTTAACTGCACTCTCTTTTTGAGAGCATCTACAACTCTATTCTCCTTTCCTTTAATCTATTTGATATTGAATTCAAACTCACTATGGGTAGCCAACCATCTAGTTTGCATGGCATTCAGATTCAGTTGGTCAAACAAGTACCTCAATCTACTGTGATCACTCATCAACACAAACCTCTTATGAAGAAGATAATGGCTCCACATCTTCAACGAATGAATAATAGTTGTCAACTCAAGATTATGAGTCACAGTTTTTCTTGTGCTCATTCAATTTCCTTGACTCATAACACACCACCTGTCCCTCCTGCATCAAGAATCCACCAATTCATCTTTTGCAAGCATCTATACACACCAAAAACTCTTTGTTTGGATATGCAATCTTAATAACAATAGCGCTTATCAAAAACTGCTTCAACTGCTCAAAATTGACTTCACATTCCTCTGTCCATTCAAATTTCATACCTTTCCTCTACAATGATGTAATAGGATATGCAATGTGTGGGAAGTTCATGATGAACCTCCTGTAATAACCTACTAAACCCATAAATGATTTGAATTCATCCATGTTTCTAGTAGCTTCCCACTTCATGATATCCCTTATCTTTTATGTATCTACTGTTGAGCCCCAAACCTGCACTTCTTTACACATCATCTCAGCCTCCTTTTCCTATTCATTTCCTTCTTTTGCCACTCATTCCCTCCATCAAATTGCTCAAATCATTGTATTTTAGGACTTTTTACATGGTTTGCTAATTATGCTAATGACTGTGTTGTTGGTTTAGAATTTTGGTTCAAAGTGCTGCGTTTCCGCAGCTCACACAGGGTTTCCGCAGCTGATCCCGGTTTCCGCAGCCAACCCCGAATTCCGCAGCTGTTTTATTAAACGGTATGTTCCAGGTGTCCTCCGGGAAGAAGAGCCACATGGGCAAGTTCGTGGAACCAAGGACATGGTGTGTGTCCTTCCAGCTCACCCAAACCAGTCATAAAAACCCATGGTCAACAAGGAGGCAACTACGGTCAACAGAGGTCATTGGCGGTGGCACGGCTCTGCGTGTTCTGCTTTAGAGCACGTGAAGAACAGATGGAATCTTCCTCAGCCATGAAGACGGTGGGAAACACGAATCCAACAGAAGATTGAATGCCCACAACGACCGTTGCCTAAATCCGAGGACGCAGCCAAATTACGTGTTTTTACACAGCTGCTTGAATAGCATAATTTTCGTTAAGTTAGTTTGCTTTTCTCTGTTATAAATAAAGCGTCTTTGAACGCTGGATAGTTAGCTGCTGATATGTAATTTTGAACTCCCACTGTACTTTCTATTTTGATACATAATATATGAGAAGACTTTTCTCCATTTGAGCGTGTAATTGATCATTGAGCTGGCTGGAGTAGGCAGAGGGCCCCTGTTTACTTAAGGCCTGTATAGTGCTTTTTAATTTCCTGCATTTATTTTTCTCATTTTATGTATAATAGTTGTACAGAATGCCTTTGATTGCTGTGTTTTGATCATGTACAATAGCTGTATATAAACTTTGAATTCTGCTTATCTATATTTCTGCACTTTTGTTCATGACTGATCAGTGTGTTTTTGCAGATTTCTTAGGAGCCCGGGACAGTTTTCTTTCTTCTCTTTTTACAACTAGTGGCATTTGTGATCGTCTTATCTAGACTGCTGACCTTTATTTTTTATTTTCATTAGTATCATTGCTTTAGTTTGCACTTTATTTTCTGCTCATAGCTTATCAAGTTGTTCATCTTTTGATGGCTCTTTTTGTCATAATCAACTAACTTTAGTGGAGCCAAAATATCACTTAGTGCAGCTTGGTTTATTTTGTTCTAAGACTCACATTGCTAACTTTCTCATAACTCTTTCTTACATGATCAATCCAGCTGAAGGCAGAAAGGTTAAGGGAAAATTAAGTGGTCTGATTTGTCACCTAGATTTTACATTGCTTAAGATTTAATTGAAGAGTTAAAGTAGTTGTTCTTGTTTTTAATTGAGTTAATGTAGATGTCATTTTCATTTTCATTTTCATCAGCAGTAGAGGTACTGGGCCGATGCCATTGGTCTTTTATTTGATGCCTTCATTTTCCTTTAAGAGTTGATTTCATTTCAGTTGTTGTTGAAAGCTTTCTTGTAGAATACTTTTAAGTTTTAAGAAATCATTTAGAACTCATCACAATCACACACACTTCACTCGCTTTATTTCATTTCCATCACACCACAGTAGGAGAAATATATTTGAAAACAAACTTAAAAAGTTAAAAATGACAAATGCTTAAGAAACAGTTTCCTAAGTACATACAGTACACATCACTTCATCAGCTTACGAGCCCCGGGTTGACATTTAAAAGTTGCAATTTAGACATCACTAAATTGACCAAACATTTTGGCGCCGTTGCCGGGGAAGTGAAAATTAGGTAGCCAATTCTTAAAAAAAAAACAAGAAAATTTCAAGGAAGGAAAATTAATAACCTCTCAAAGTATGCTCTCCTCTTGCACCTAGAGTGATCTGGAGGATCAGAAAAGAGAAAGTTATTGGTTTAATAGTTTCTTGAGTATGCTCTCTTCTTGCACCTAGAGTGACCTGGAAGATCAGAAAGAGAATTATTACCCTGACTTGAAGGAAAATAAAAAATGACATGCATAGAGCAAGAGATTCTAGGGGAAGGTTTTTAGCTAGAGCTAAGAGTTCGATTTTTACAAGTCCATCTACTCCAAGGAATAGACAAGAGACACCTCCATCATCTCCAACTCACACTCCTAGCCCTAGGATTCCTGGAATTCAAGAGGCAATAGTTGACTCTTCCACACCATCCATCAAATTTGAGCAAGAAAGAGACCCTTTTCTTCCTTCCATAGGAGGACAAATTGTAATTGAAGAAGTAGAAACATCTGAAGAAGAGGGAGAAATTCCTTCTCATTCACCCTTAGTAGAGGAACCAGAAAACTCTAAAGTCTCCAAGGGAACTATCATAACAGAGGAAGGATCAACTGGATTTGGTAGGGGTAGAGGTAGAGGAGGAGGAGGAAATAATGGAGGAGGTCGAGGTAACATTGGGGGAAATAGGGATGGAGATAACTCATTCGGGTTTCCTATAGTCGATGAGGACTCCCGAGCCACCATGAAAAACATCTCACCATCTGTCCTCCCAAATTTCCATGGGATGAGGAATGAGGACCCTGAAACATTTCTATTTGAGTTTGAAGTCGTTTGTCGAACTTATGATTATCTGGAAGACTCTCAAAAACTCAAACTGTTTCCTTCAACATTGAAAGGAGCAACCCTGAAATGGTTCATGGGATTACTCACTCAATCCATTAGGTCTTGGAATGATATGAAACAAACATTTTTGGATAGGTACCTGGACTATTGTATGCCCACCAATCATAAGGATGAGGTATTCAAAATGGTACAAAAGGAAGATGAAAATTTGGAGGATTTGCTTGAAAGATTTCAATACAATCTGAAAAGAGCAAAAATGAACAACTTAGATGAGGAGACCTTGAAAGCCCTTTTGTTAAAAGCCATTAGAGATGAATGGATAGACATTTTGAACATGATGGGGAAGGGAGATATATCTCAACTTTCACTCAATGATATAGCAGAACTATGTGTCCGTCTCTCAAGGGGGAAATATAAAACTCAAAAAGGGCCTAGAGATCCTTCTCTCCTCAGAGCAAACAAATCTGCAACCGGATCAGTAAGTAGGGCTGAGATTGGCAGTATGCTTGATGAATTCAAAAACTGACATCTTAGGGAGTCTTAGTGAACAACTAGACACTCTTAAGATTCACAATAAGCAGAAAGCAGAAGCTAAGGCTTTGGCCATCTTTTGCCCAAAATGTAGAAAGAAACATGCTCTAAGGGAATTTCCCTTGGAAGCAAAAGTTGTAGAGACATGTGTAATTTGCTCAGAGAATCATGAGACCAAGGATTGTCCTTCAATCCCTGGGCTCAAAGCTATCTTTCAAGAAGATCCAAGTACACTTGAATCTCTCTGTTTTGTTGCAAGGAGACCTTGGCAGGGGCAACAAAATCAAGGGTATAACAACTCTATGAATTTTCAACCTCCACCAAATTGGAACCCTTGGCAACAACCTTGGCCCCAACCTCAAAATCCTTTTCAAGCATGGGTACAAGGTATGCAGAATCCTTATGGGAGATTTGCTCAATTCTACCAATATCGTCCATCTTTTCAAAACCAACAAGCTCCACAACTTCCAAATCAAAATCCACAACTATCATTACCATTTCCACAACAACACCAACCTTGTCAACAGAATCCCAATTCTCAACTCTTGCTTCCATTCCAACAAAATTCAAATCAACTTCCTTCTCAGCCGTTGCCAAACCCCAACAATAAAAATCCTCAAAATGCTTACATGATGGAAGGACAACCTTTTCCTACCTATATGATTGTTCCTCTCAACGAAGTACAACTCAGATCAGGTAGAGTCTTAGACAAACCTTCTATAAAATCTCAAGAGCAAAGCATTTTTGAGGAAGAATCTCTTGAAGCCAATAAGGGTTCTGAAGCATCTCTTCAAAACCCAAACACTCAAAAAGGAAAAGAAAAAGAATTAACCCCCACAACTCCTATAGTTGAGCAACCTACATCTCTATCCACACCTCCTTTCCCTGAAAGATTACAAATTGACAAAGGAGTGGAAAAACAAATTTGGTTGCCTGACTATAATTTCCTAGATGAATTGAAGAATGTTTGTATCAAGATTCCCTTGTTACAAGCCATTAAGGAAATTCCTATTCTAGCAAAAACAATAAAGGAGTTGAGCCTTAAAAGACCAGGAAGGAAACCAAGAGATACCAGAAGGATCCACCTGGTAGGAAAAATTGCAGACATCATGATGGGAAAAATTACTATGCAGAAATATGTAGATCCCGGTAGTCCAATTGTCAAAACACATATCAATGGGGTAGAAATACCAAATACTTTGATTGATTTAGGGGCTGCTATTAACATTATGAGTAGACAGACTATGGAACAGCTAAAACTTCCTAATCTTCTTTTTACACCTACTTTATTGCAACTTGCAGATCGATCAATTATTAAACCAGATGGTGTATTAGAAGACATTCCAGTCTCCTTAGATTCTTGGGAATATCCAGTGGATTTCATGATTTTAACTCCCAAGAGTAATCTAGGAGGACATCCTCTTATTTTAGGAAGACCTTGGCTAGCCACAGCTGATGCTTTCATAAGTTGTAGGTCTGGGGATATGTACATTTCTGATGGTAATTCGACAAAGAAGTTCAATCTGTATCCTCCAGCAAAAGAAATCACAGAAATAGGAGATAATGAGTGGGTTGATGATGAAGATACTATACAACCTGTCTTTACCATTTCTGAGATTAGTGAAGATAGTCAAATTCTGAACACATTAGAAAATTTTGAACCATCTTCAGAATATGACTCCACACAATTTCAGTTGGATCCTGACATAGAGTGTCTATCATCTAGACAAATGGCTCTTTTCTCTATGGAAGAGTTTGGTAGTTCTGCCATTGAGATCTTTCCAGGAAAAACATTAAACATCAACAGAAACTTGGAAAAATCACAACAGGGGGAGCTAACCAAAATCTTGCAAAGACATTCTACTACATTTGCATGGGAGTATACCAATATGAAAGGTATTGATCCTAAGACTTGCATTCATCACATCTACATTGAGGAAAACAGTAGACCAATCAAACAACCTCAAAGAAGGATGAACCCAAACCTTAGGGAGATAGTGAAAGAAGAGCTCCAAAAGTTACTTAATGTAAACTTCATTTACCCTATTTCAGATAGCCGGTGGGTTTCCCCTTTGGTTATAGTACCTAAAAAGAATGGTAAATGGAGAGTTTGCATTGATTACAGAGAATTGAACAAAGCAACCTTGAAGGATCACTTTCCTTTGCCCTTTATTGATCAAGTATTAGATACTCTAGCAGGTAAAAAATATTTCTCATTTTTGGATGGTTTTAGTGGTTACAATCAAATTCAGGTAGCACCTGAAGACCAGGACAAGACCACATTTACCTGTCCATGGGGAACTTTTGCTTACCGAGTACTTCCTTTTGGATTATGTAATGCACCTGCAACATTTCAAAGGGCAGTACTAGGAATCTTTTCTGATCTAATTCATGATTGTGTAGAGGTCTATATGGATGACTTTACAGTTTATGGTAATTCATTTGAAGAGGCATTAGAAAATTTGGAAAAAGTCCTTGTAAGATGTAAAGAAACAAATCTTTCATTAAGTCATGAAAAATGTTTTATGATGTTTACTGAAGGGATTGTTTTAGGACATCATATTTCAGGAGATGGAATCAAAGTTGATAGATCAAAAGTCGAAGTCATCTCCAAGTTACCTATTCCAAATTGTCAAAAAGATGTTAGAAGTTTTCTTGGGTTTACTGGATATTATAGAAGATTTATTGAAAACTTCACCAAGATAGCATCTCCACTCTTCAAATTACTTACCAAAGACTGTGAATTCAAGTGGGATCCTGACTGTCAATCTGCATTTGAAACTTTAAAAACTAGAATATCTGAAGCACCCATTTTGAGAGGGCCAAATTGGAAACTTCCTTTCCACATTTCTACAGATGCTTCAGATACAGCTCTAGGAGCTGTGTTGGGTCAAAAGGATTTAGTTCCTTATGCCATTTATTACACCAATAAAAATTTGACTCCCACTGAGTTAAATTATACTGTGACTGAAAAAGAGTTCTTAGCCGTTGTTCATGCAATCAACAAGATTAGACACTATATAACAGGCTATGAAACTTTTGTCCATACTGATCATTCTGCAATTAGATATCTCATGAACAAACCTGTTACTAATGGCAGAGTTACAAGATGGCTTTTACTTCTACAAGAATTCAATATTACTGTGTTGGATAGACCAGGAAAACAAAATACAGTAGCTGATTTCTTGTCTAGAATCCAAAATACTAACGAAGATTCTCCCATAGAGGATAAGTTTTCAGATGAATATCTGTTTGCAGTAACTACTAAAACTCCTTGGTATGCAGATATTGCTAACTATTTGGTTACAGGGAAGCTACCTCCACACTTATTTCCTAATGAGAAAAGGAAAATCATTCAGGAGAGCTCAAAGTATTCTTGGATTTCTAATGAATTGTTCAAAACATGGCTAGATTGTGTGATCAGAAGATGTGTTCTGGAAGATGAAATGCCTGACATCCTTAAGGCATGTCATGATGAACCGTGTGGTGGACACTTTGCTGACAAGAGGACGGCCTATAAAATCCTTTCTTTAGGATATTATTGGCCTTCTCTCTTCAAAGATGCAAAGAAATATGTTAGAAGGTGTGACAGCTGCCAAAGAGTTGGGAGACCAACTCCTTCAAATGAAATGCCACTACAGCCACAGGTACTCATCGAACCCTTTGAGAAATGCGCTTTAGATTTGGTTGGACCTATTAATCCACCATCTAAACAAAAGAAGTATATATTGGTTTGCACTGATTATGTTACTAAATGGGTAGAAGCCAAGGCATTGCCTTCTGCCACTGAAAATTCAGTTGTTCAATTTCTTTTTGAGGATATTTTTACTCGTTTTGGTGTCCCAAGAGAAATTGTGACAGCTCAGGGAAGTCAATTTACATCTAAATTGATGGAGAAGCTGATGGAGGAATACAAAATCAAGCATAGAAAATCTACTCCATACCATCCGCAAGCAAATGGTCAAGTGGAATCTACAAACAAAGTTCTTAAGAGCATCATCACCAAGACTGTTCATCTCCACAGAAGAGATTGGGTAGAAAGGCTTCCTGAAGCCTTATGGGCCTATAGAACTACATGGAGGAACACAACATAACATTCTCCCTATGAACTTGTTTATGGGAAAGAAGTCTTGCTCCCCATTGAGTTTCAAATCAAGACCTTCAAGATGGCAGTTCTGTTGGGGATGAGTCTATCAGAAGCCCAAAAGCACAGAATGGAGTAGCTGAATGAGCTAGATGAAATAAGACAAGATGCAATTTTAAGGACCGATCTAGTTCAGCACCAAAGAACTAAGTGGCATGACCGATATATCAAAGAGAAGAAGTTTCAAAAGGGAGATTGGGCGTTACTGTTTGATTCAAAGTTTAAAGACTTCAAAGGGAAATTTCAAACTCATTGGCTTGGGCCATATGAGATTGATGAAGTCTTTAGCAATGGAGCAGTTCGAATCAAGACTATTGATGAGTTTCAAACTCCTCTCATTGTGAATGGCCACCGATTGAAAATTTATCATAAGCCACTCTCAAAAGAGGACTTTGTCAAAATATTTCAAGAAAATTCTGCAATGAGGCTAGTGGAGAAGAATTCTTCTCCTCCATCAGCCTAATCTTTGTTTCTTTCTGAATTGAAAAAAAAAAAAAAAAAAAAATGTGTATAAGCCTGAAAACCAATCTCAGATTGGCGGTCTTATACAGAAAATATGGAGTGAAAATCAGGGACACCTGACACTCTATATTTTCCAAAAAAAAAAATCTCTCTCTCTCTTTCCATCCTCACTTCATCTTCATTCCATTTCACTTCACCTTCATCATTTTTCATCTCCATTTCACTTCATTCCATTTCATTTTTTCACTTCACTCCATTCACTCCATCTCATTCCATCAATAAAAGTCCCTTTCAGGACTATTTCCATTCAGTTAGTCTTTTTCTAACTAACTTTGTGCAGTTAAAGGGGATATGTCTTACTTTTCGCAGCTGGAAACCGTTTCCGCAGCTCGCACCAGTTTCCGCAGCCAGAAATGATTTCCGCAGCTAGCATACTCTGTCTCTACAGCTAGCAGCACTCTGTTTTTAAAAAAAGGTTAACATCATCATCATCAAAGGCAGCAAGGATATGAGGCACCTGCAGGATCAAGAAGCAATAATGGATCAACAACCTTAATCAACAAATGGCGAACCCATGAAGGTATGATCAAAATCTTTTCCAAACAACAATTTAAATGTCATTTTATGCATAATTATTAAATCGTGGACAGAGCCACTAAATGCAATGATTCGGCAAGATCATCCCATTCCTCCTCCACGATAATACTTCATCCACCTCATACCCTTCTAACAGTCCCATAATCACTCTTAGTTCAAACTCGAATTGAGACTGCGCTTTCATTTATTAGCCGTACAAGGAAGAAGTGACCTATCGTACTACGTCTCTTCTCCACCATGATCTCCGCAGCCAATGCTGAAACGTGTGCGTAAGCCACCTGACTCTAAAGGATTCGGCCGTTATTCCATCCACTTATCACCCCATTTCCGCACGCATTTGAACTCATTTCTCGTGTTTTTCTTCTACTCCCTCGCACTCACACCATTTCCACTCTCATTTTCGCTACAAACTCCACAGCTCTGTTTCAAACCCCACAGCTCTGTTTCAACCTCCACAGTTCTGTTTCAAACCCGTATTGCCTTGCATTACGTTGCGGCTATTCCACTTACAGCCGTAATCCACCTGTTTTTCCCGTGAGCATCCTCCTTGAGCATCCATACACAGTCAAAGCTTCAGCCGAAGTTGAGAGCCGAAGATGGGGAAGCTGCTTAGAGCTGAACCTGAAGGTTCAAAGTATCTAGAAGGATACCCACAGACGAAGGAATCATTAAAGAAGGCAAAATGGTTGAAGTTTATTCATTCAGAGGATATGATAAGGAGGTAACGAAAGCATTTTCTCGATCCTTCAATGGACACACTGTGGAAGTAGGGGACCTGAAATTCACAATAACAGAGAACACCATAGCAACAGCAACCAGTCTACCTCAGATGGGAGACAGATGGTTTAAGAACAGAGGGGTGGAAGATCAGGGATGGAAAGACATGCTTAAGAACCCAGGTATGGACACTTCAATATTCACCAAAGGGATTCCTGTACATGTAATTAAGGAAGAATGGACTGCATTGTTATTACTTGTTCAAAAGTTTGTTACATGTGAGGGCCGCTTTGGCACTATGTATATGTACCATGCAAGAATTATGATGAACTTCATGGAAGGCCATGCCATCAATTTACCCTACTTTCTGTTAAGAAGCCTAAAGAAAATGAGTTCCACTGTCCAAAAGAATATAGGCCATATTGAACCTCACTTGTATCATCACGGGTTCATTAGAATTCTCATAGAGGACCAATTGAAAAATAATAATGATACATGGGAAAAGTTCTTAGTCAGGAATCATTTTCAAGAAGTAACTGAAGCTTCCGCTAGCAGTTCTCCTAGAGTCCCAAAAAGAAGTAGGAGAAGGAAAAGAGATGTTGCAGCCCAAGATCCTCCTACTGTAGAAACTCAGGAAACTACTCAAGAAGAAGAGGAAGAGAGAGATAAAACCAAGAAACAGAAAAAGGATAAAGGGAAAACAATTGTTCAAGAATCATATCCATCACCTGAACCTTCAGTAGAAGAAGACTCTCAAACCTTGGCTGATAGACTCTCACAACTTCAAGCTGCTGCCCTCTCAAAGAAGAAACAGAAAGAAAAACAGAGTGCCCAGCAAAAGAGCACTAGTGCACAAGTGAGAAGAAGCAGTAGACTTAAAGAAAGAATGAGTGTGACTAAAGAAAAAAAATCACATTTCATTGATTTGGGAGAAGGTACACCTGAAAAGGCTCCAACTCAGCTTGACGTTGAATCCACTCCTCCACGGGAAGAGAGCCCCTTTCAGCCAGAACCTCAAACAGAATTTGATTTTGAACATAGCCCAAAAAGAACACCTGAAATTGACCCTGACCAGCAGGAGGTATACAATTATTTGGAGACCTTGGAGCAATCAGTTGCAGGTCCAAGCACTATATTGCCTCTTAATGAACAGGTCCAATCTTTAAAACAAGAGGTGTTTGAGCTAGAAGTCCTGAACCGGCATATTAAACAAGAAAACGAAGCATTGAAAGAACAAAGCAAGGTGGACAAAATTGTCCATGACAATACCATGCTTCACTTAGGACTCTGCCAGAAGAAGAACAGAAAGTTGAAGAGAAAATGTAAGAAACTGAGCAGGGCCTTGATCAATTTGAAATTCAGGTGTTTAGTCAAGAAACCAAGAACAATTTTGGCAGCAAGAAGAAAGAAAAGAAGGCTAAATGTTTTGGCAGAAGCATCTGAGCACATGGATTGAAAAGCAATGACAAAGTTTTGGTTGCATGAGGACATGCAACACCTTCATAGTGGGGGTATGTTGAGCCCCAAACCTGCACTTCTTTACACATCATCTCAGCCTCCTTTTCCTATTCATTTCCTTCTTTTGCCACTCATTCCCTCCATCAAATTGCTCAAATCATTGTATTTTAGGACTTTTTACATGGTTTGCTAATTATGCTAATGACTGTGTTGTTGGTTTAGAATTTTGGTTCAAAGTGCTGCGTTTCCGCAGCTCACACAGGGTTTCCGCAGCTGATCCCGGTTTCCGCAGCCAACCCCGGATTCCGCAGCTGTTTTATTAAACGGTATGTTCTAGGTGTCCTCCGGGAAGAAGAGCCACATGGGCAAGTTCGTGGAACCAAGGACATGGTGTGTATCCTTCCAGCTCACCCAAACACGTCATAAAAACCCATGGTCAACGAGGAGGCAACTACGGTCAACAGAGGTCATTGGCGGTGGCACGCCTCTGCGTGTTCTGCTTTAGAGCACGTGAAGAACAGATGGCATCTTCCTCAGCCACGAAGACAGTGGGAAACACGAATCCAATAGAAGATTGAATGCCCACAACGATCGTTGCCTAAATCCGAGGACGCAGCCAGATTACGTGTTTTTACACAGCTGCTTGAATAGCATAATTTTCGTTAAGTTAGTTTGCTTTCCTCTGTTATAAATAAAGCGTCTTTGAACGCTGGATAGTTAGCTGCTGATATGTAATTTTGAACTCCCACTGTACTTTCTATTTTGATACATAATATATGAGAAGACTTTTCTCCATTTGAGCGTGTAATTGATCATTGAGCTGGCTGGAGTAGGTAGAGGGCCCCTGTTTACTTAAGGCCTGTACAGTGCTTTTTAATTTCCTGCATTTATTTTTCTCATTTTATGTATAATAGTTGTACAGAATGCCTTTGATTTCTGTGTTTTGATCATGTACAATAGTTGTATATAAACTTTGAATTCTTCTTATCTATATTTCTGCACTTTTGTTCATGACTGATCAGTGTGTTTTTGCAGATTTCTTAGGAGCCCGGGACAGTTTTCTTTCTTCTCTTTTTAAAACTAGTGGCATTTGTGATCGTCTTATCTAGACTGCTGATCTTTATTTTTGATTTTCATTAGTATCATTGCTTTAGTTTGCACTTTATTTTCTGCTCATAGCTTATCAAGTTGTTCATCTTTTGATGGCTCTTTTTGTCATAATCAACTAACTTTAGTGGAGCCAAAATATCACTTAGTGCAGCTTGGTTTATTTTGTTCTAAGACTCACATTGCTAACTTGCTCATAACTCTTTCTTACATGATCAATCCAGCTGAAGGCAGAAAGGTTAAGGGAAAATTAAGTGGTGTGATTTGTCACTTAGATTTTACATTGCTTAAGATTTAATTGAAGAGTTAAAGTAGTTGTTCTTGTTTTTAATTGAGTTAATGTAGATGTAATTTTCATTTTCATTTTCATCAGCAGTAGAGGTACTGGGCCGATGCCATTGGTCTTTTATTTGATGCCTTCATTTTCCTTTAAGAGTTGATTTCATTTCAGTTGTTGTTCAAAGCTTTCTTGTAGAATACTTTTAATTTTTAAGAAATCATTTAGAACTCATCACAATCACACACACTTCATTCGCTTTATTTCATTTCCATCACACCACAGTAGGAGAAATATATTTGAAAACAAACTTAAAAAGTTAAAAATGACAAAAGCTTAAGAAACAGTTGCCTAAGTACATACAGTACACATCACTTCATCAGCTTACGAGCCCCGGGTTGACATTTAAAAGTTGCAATTTAGACATCACTAAATTGACCAAACATCTACTACTATGCCTTCCTTGGAACAACATGTCCCAAGTAATGTACCTATGTCCGAAAGAAGTTGCATTTACTAAGCTTGGCATATAATTGATGCTCTCTTAGCAATCTTAACGCTACTCCTAAGTGTTCAACATGCTCTTCCCTATTCTTAGAATATATCAATATATCATCAATGAATACAATAACAAAATTGTCCATATAAAGATGAAATACATTATTCATCAAGCACATAAAAGTAGTTGGGGCATTAGTTAATCCAAATGGAACTACAACAAACTCATAATGCCCATACATGGTCCTGAAAATAATCTTGTAGATGTCCTCTTCTTTGATGTGTACCTGGTGGTATCTTGATCTCAAGTCAATCTTCAAGAACATTGTTGCTCCCTTCAATTGGTCAAACAAGTCATAAATCCTCAGCAATGGATACCTATTCATGATCGTCACCTTGTTCAATTGCCTGTAATCAATGCACAACTTGAGGGTACCATTATTCTTCTTCACGAAAAACACTGGTGCACCCCAAGTCAATATACTTGGCCTAATATATCGCTTATCAAGCATTTCCTTCAACAGCAACTTCAACTCTACTAACTCTGGAGTGCTCATCATTTGAGGTGTGTTTGATATTGGTGTTGCTCCTAGTACCAACTCAATGGAAAAGTCTATTTCCCTGTGAGGAGGAAACTATGGAATCTTTGTTGGGAATACATCATGAAACCACTACAAGACTAGATAACTCTTGAATATTTATGCATCATCAACATCCTTACCCTTTCCAATGGAAATATGCATTGCAAACATCACATACCCTTTCCTGCAACTACGCTTTACTTGCATAGTTGTGACCATCTTCATCGATGTAGGTTTTTTCTTTCCCTGCAAGGTTATCTTTTCCCCATTATCATCCAAGCACTCAATAGCCTTGTCATAACAATGTACTTTGGTTCTATACCCAAAATCATACTATACGATCCCAATGGAAGCACATTTAGATGCGTTGATGTAAGTATACCATTCATCTCAAATTCACAAACTCTTACCCGATGATGAACTCTCTTCTTATTACTTGTAGCCAACTACACCAACCAAGACTCTGCATGCACTTTTTTTCTCAAGCCACACTTATCCACTAGGTAAGGAATAACATAACTATAATTAGATTCAGGATCAATCAAAATAGAAACAACTTGACCACAAAGCTTATCTTCCATCTTAATAATGGATGTCTGGCGATCTGCGTGCTTGTTGTCCACAACTGCATAGATTTAAGAAATGCTATGACCCACATCCCCAACTGTCTACGCCTCCTAAGCACTGTAAATCTGAGGCCTGCCACCCTGGTACAATGAAAAATCCTTCTTGTGATGATCTTTGCCACATATCCAACATTGCAACAGTCCCCTACCATCACCTCTATTATGATGCTCTCCAGGTTGTGACCCATGCCCCTTCTCAACTACATTCAACTTCTTGTAAGGAGCAACATTTTCATTCTCACTTGCATCCTGAGGTATTCCCCACTTCGGTGGCCACTTCTCTTTAACTTTATAATTTCCCTTCAAAACACGCTTAGGCTCAACTTTATGCTTTGATTACTCATAACAATGCTTCAACTTCCAGATGACCTCCTCCACCGATCTAGGCTCATAGAACTCAATTTGGTCTATATATTTTGTTGGCAACCTACTGATGAATATTTAAACTTATCCTTCTCATCCTTGAGGTAAGGTACATACCTCAACAGCTCCAGGAACCTGCTAGTATACTCATCATCTATCATAGAACCCATATATAGCTCATAAAACTCCTTAGCTATGTCATCATAATATCTCTTAGATAAGTACTTCTTCATGAAGAGTCTCTCAAACTCATCCCAAACCAACTCTTCTTCTCAAATTCCCTTGAAATTCTTCACATCTTCCCACCAAATATATACTTTCCCTTTGAGACTGAAGGTGGCTATCTTGGCTTTCATGTTCTCTAAATAATTATGCAATCTAAAGAATTTCTTCATCCCAAGAAACCATGCCTCTGCATCTTCTAACTTCTTCATCTCTCCATCGAATGTAGGAGGCTTGAATTTGTTAAACTCCTCTAGAAAGTACTCACTCCTCCTATAAGGATGATGGTGGTGATGATGATGATAATGTCTCTTGGATGAGGAACTAGTTTGATGCCCATACATACCAGTCCTCTTGTTAGGTGTATTTAGTGATTTTCTGCCTCTAACTGTGTGCCCTCTATTTAACATGTATCCAGACTGAGACCCACTACCATAGGCTCCATTAGTCTTCTCTTCTTTCTCTTGATTGGTCCTTAATTGTCCATGTCTCTGCCATTCTGACAAGCTCTGAAGAATCAATGCATTGACTTCTACCTACTTGTCTTAATCCCTTGCAAGTCTTTCCTGGGCCTCAACCATCATGTCCTTATCTGCTTTGCAACTTCTGATCTTTTCCCTAAAACTCCTCAATGTATCTGTTATACCGGGAAAATACTCATCTCTTTGTTGCCCAACAAATCTGTAGGGAGAGTCACAAGAACTGTAGTCTAGCATTTTTCTCGTTATCTTTGATTCTCTTCTTCCTGCAAGTAGGCCATGTCAAGTAAACTAAATAGAAAGTAAATTCAAAACCATACCTTATTGATGTTCAATGAGACTTATCTCATCTGTAAAATTAGTCCACATTAGCAAGATACATATATAATCATAATTATATCAATATAACAACATCATGCATGACCATACCAATTATATACCATGACCCCATACATGACAACCATAACCTTGACAACATCAAATTTTACCCAAGAGAGTGCAACCCACTCTAATACCACCATATAATCACCTCCTCCCACATTTACCCACTTTCACCGGTTTTCTCGGGGTAAACATGAGTTGAGGGTCACTATGATAAGACTCAGCCTTCTATATGACGTTAAGGAAATGGATTCGGAAACTTAGGACTTCACTGACCTTCCTCAAGTGCTACTAGACCTCCAAGGGCTACCCAACCCCTCTAGGTGTCCAAACCTCGAGTTAACCTTCTCTTTCACTGACCTAAAGCCTCAGTCGCTCCCTTGTCAAGGACTCCATGTCAATGTAACCCTCCAGTCGCTCTCATAGGCCTGCTTCCCAATGGTTGTGGACTTTTCCAGTCAGTTCTATGCCCACGACCTCAAATTCTGAACCATGTTTCCAGGGCTAGAACTTAGTCCTCTTCCTAGAACTCAATGAGACTTCCAGAAATGATAAATAACATAGAGACAAAGTTTCCAAAAAAAAAATTAAACAAGGAATTCACCTGACCCATCCGAACCAGGATTGACATTCCGTCAAACACATGATGAACATGCAATCTACAGGTCATGAATTCATATCTGAACATAGGGATCTGAAACTTATCTAAAGTTTAACAAGAAGGACTAATTCCCTCTCACAATATTTTTCATAACACCAATTAGGTGATGCATTCATTATTAATTCATTTACTAATCAAAACATTATGAGAGCCATGACTAGAACTGTCATAAAACCATGCCTATAACCAACATATACCCAGATAGATAACAATGATAAAACAACCATTAAAGCCACATATTAAAAAGCATAATTGTTCATCAAATACAAGATAAACTTAGCTCTTATTAACCATATGAAAAATCCAACCAAGCCAAGGACTTCCACATACCACCCAAACATAGATTGGGCTGAACCAAATCTCTCTTTCAACCAATCACCCCCGTACCATATTCCAAGAATGAATGTGGGATCTCACAGGAGAAGCCAATCCATAAACAACCAAGAGAATCCAAAGGTTAAACCACCTCCACCCTCACCGTACCCCGATCTCACCTAAACCAGTTTCGAGATCACAAAACCAAACCGAGCTTGGATGCCTCAAAATTCCTTCACCATCCCTTGAGGAATTTTCTTGTCTCCACCCACCTGTTGAGGATTTCCCAAAGAAAACCATATCCACCTCAAACCCTTAGGATTTTCCTTAGACCACCTCACCTAGATCCAAAACCTTCTAGCAATCCAAGGTCAACCAAGGGTGAATCCCATCACCCCATGGCCATCCGGAAATGACAAGACAGGGCTAAAATCAATTGTCAAAACCTGGAAAGACCCATGCCATTGACAGCAAAAGAACCAAATATCCACATGCACATACCATGCATGCCAAAACCAGCTAAGAAATCATACATGCAACCTGTTACCTGTAAGTATTCCCATTAAAACTGCTTGATCCAACCTTTCCTTTCTTGATTCTTGCCTTCCTTTTCCTTCCGTTTCTTTCCTTTTTTGCTTTCTCCCCTTGCTGCTCTTCTCCTCTCTGAACCAATTATGAAGCTCAACTGACGAAAGACCATGAATTGAGGCTTTGATGTTCTTTTATTATTGATGTCTCCAATTTCTTCATTTTTCCTTTATTTTCCTTCAATTTCCTCCTCACATGCAACTTGCGACCTTTCACCTTCCTTTTCTCCTAATTTCCATTATTTTCATAAATAAATAACAAATAATGCCTCTTTCCCTTTTCAAAACCTTTTGCATTTCCTTTGCCAATTTCCCCTTAGCCATAATAAACAACAAGCGATGTCCACTAGGATATTTTTCCCAACATTCAACTTGGAATACATTTCCCATGACCTTGGTCTTATTTTTCTTTTATTAGATTTATTACATGAACTTTTAACTCAAGGTTGTTACAAATCTCTCAGGGCTAACCTTCATTGTGGACCTGGTAGAAGATATTCGAACTATCAAACTGAATCATACTTAATATGCCAATTCTTGCATAGATTATTTCCAGCATGCCATTATTTGTCATTTTAATGGGTAATGGCCATCAAAATCTATGCTTCGGTAAGGGCTATATCAGTCTTGGTCCCTAAATACATATCTGATTTTTTATTCGAAGGGTTTCTTTATGGTATATTTCAAAATCTTCAATAACCTCAAAGGATTTTTAAATAAGGACCTTGTTTTTGGGGCTGCTCTAAGCTCTTCTCCAAGCCATGGTTTCATGGTTTTAACCTTCTTTCAATGAAAACTCTGGCAACTCCAGTTTGGGTAAGCCTCACTAATATTCACATTCATCTACTACATTTGGATCTCTTAGTTGATGTGGGAAACTCACTCAGTGATTTTATTAAGGTAGACACAAACATTTATGATGGGTTATAACCTTTGCTTGCATATGTGTAGAAAGATATCTCAGCAAAGAGTTGCCTAATAAAATGCTCTTTAATTGGAATGACCTAGTTTATTCACAACTGGTGGAGTATTGATCCGAGTTCCTTCAACTACTGAAATTATCTAAGATCTTTTACTTTTGTGATGTTGTTAGAATTGCATTTAAAAAATCATAAAAGAACACATATGCATGCTTAAGTAAGAGGAAACATGACAATGATCAGGAAGTCAAAACACGACACATTTAATAATGGAGTTCGTCTAGTGTGGACTACGTCTCTGAGCCCGATGTCAAGATGGTGGAGGTCGATTCATATAATGTTATAAATGATGATGATGTACATGGAAGACTCTTTGTCAAAGCAAGGACATACTGTTGGAAATAATACTGAGAGGGGGGGTGAATCAGTATTATCTAGCAATTTAATAAATCTTCCTTATTTGATCTTTGAATTATTTTTGCATGTCAGTACCATAAAATAATGAGCATGAACAAAGAAAACAGATAGTCACACCAAAGAACACAAGATGTAAGGTGGAAACCCAATGTGGGTGAAAACCACCTGCTGCAATATGTCTCTATCTTCTTTCAAATTAGAAACTCCTTTTACAATGATTTTGTACTGGTGCAGTCCTTTACCAGTACGCAGGCTGCAACCTGCAGAGAGCTACAACTCTCTCTCGTTTTCAGTCTTCCCCTGGAAGGGAGCTACAACCCCCTACTTATTTTCATAAAGCATCAAATGATCATCAAGTACATAACAGTTACAGTCCACTACAGTTATCAGATCAGTAATAACAGAACTAACCCAGAACACCTTATCAACAGAGAAATTCAATCAATATAACATCTTAAGACAGAGACGCAGTTTTCTTTTCTGTGGCCTGCGACCAGACACAGTTAACCTTCTTCTCCCCTGCGTCCACGCGCAGAGATCCTTCTGCTGCGCTGCGTGCCCATGCACTGTTCCTTCAAGTGCACTGCGTCCTATTGCTGCAGGGACGCACCCAGAAACACTATCGCGCCGCGTCTTTCTGCTTCAGGGACGCACCCAGAAATGCTATCGCGCCGCGTCCTTTTGCTTCAGGGACGCACCTGAACCTTAGACGCTCTGCGTCCCCACGCAGATCTCCTGATACTGCCCTGCGTCCCGGACGCACCTGAACTTGGTCTGCCCTGCGTCCCCACGCAGGTCTCTGCCTACTGCACTGCGTCCCGGCGCACTTGCCTTTCACTGTACCTGCGTACCTTCGGGTATGAATGATTTCAAGACTTTAAGTGTAACCCAAACAGTCAGATCTACAGATCTGATCATGCGCCAAAGAGATCTCGGTCTTTCAGAAGATTCGCCTTTTTAGATCTAGACCAGATCTAGCCTCATAAGATATTCAACCAAAGACTTGCCAAAACCAAATGATCTTCTTTGCTTTATATAGGCAAACTCCTCCTCAAATCATGGAACAATACCACGAGCCGACAGCATAATAACACAATACCGTCGGCTAGAAACCAAGAGTAAAACACAAGAAACCCCCACGTGTGCTTTTCTCTGCCTTAAAATGTGTGCACTAGGTGGATGCACCTCCTGAACGGCTGGCCTGCATCTCTGGACGCGGCTTCTGCAAGGTGTACCTGTGGGTACACATCATCTGAACTGATTTCCTGCGTCCTTCTTTATTTTCAATAAAAAGAGAGCCTTGCCATGGGAGTTGCCATCAAGTACAACATCTGTAACATATGGCCATACCAGAAAACATAATGCCAACAATCTCCCCCTTTGGACTTGATGGCAACCTCACAAAATTTGCTTCATTCTCCCCCTTTGACATCAAGGGCAAAGGGTATGCTCCCCCTAGGATCATGCTCCCCCTGAACCAGATCTGATACCAGATCTGCAACAAAGAACCATAATCCTCCATGAAAGAGATAGAGACATATTGCAGCTATTTCCAAGATCTCCTTCTGACCATCCTCCATAATGCCAACAATGCATTATATGCTCCCCCTGAACCTGTACCATCAATCAGAAAAGATTCAACAATAAAATGATGCATCAACAACCCCCAGCTTTTGCCTGAGGTATTCAAAAGTGTCCCTAGGCAATGGTTTGGTGAGAATATCAGCAACTTGTTCCTTAGAAGGAACATATTCCAATTTGACCTTCTGTTCAAGCACTTGTTCCCGGAGAAAATGATACTTGATTGGTATGTGCTTGGTTTTTGAATGCATAACCGGATTCTTTGAGATGCTGATTGCACTTGTGTTATCACATAAGATGGGGATAGGTGGTGTACAAGTGATTTGAAAATCCTGCAAAGTCTGCATCATCCAAAGGAGTTGGGTGCAACAAGATGCAGCACCAACATATTCCGCTTCAGCTGTAGACAAGGCAATCGAACTCTGTTTCTTGCTGAACCAAGATACTAGTCTGGAACCCATAAAGAATGCACCACCACTTGTGCTTTTCCTGTCATCCACGCTTCCGGCCCAATCTGCATCTGTATAAGCATGAAGTGTAAGATCTGTATCTCTAGGATACCATAAGCCATAATTTTGAGTCCCTTGAAGATATTTGAAAATTCTCTTCACTGCCTGAAGATGAGTCTCCTTCGGATTTGCCTGAAATCTTCCAACTATTCCAACTGCATGCATGATGTCCGGTCGGGTACCTGTCAAATATAGTAAACTTCCAATCATAGATCTGTAGGTTGGTTGATGTACTGCTGCAGATTCATCATTTGCACTGAGACTACATCCTGTGACCATGGGTGTACATACTGGTTTTGCATCTTCCATGCCATATTTCTTCAAAATCTGTTTGAGATACTTGGTTTGAGATAAAAAGATTCCTCCTTCTTTTTGTTGGATTTGCAAACCAAGGTAATATGTCAGTTCTCCTAGAAAGGACATTTCAAATTCTTTCTGCATGACCGAGGCAAAGCTTTGACTCATAGCTTCTTCATTGCTGCCAAAAATAATGTCATCTACATACACAACAAGTATTAGCAATTTGTCATTTTCAACTTTTATATAAAGATTGCTATCTGCTGAACCTTTTGAAAAACCTTGTTGATGAAGATATTTGTCCAAACGGTAGTACCAAGCCCTTGGAGCTTGTTTGAGACCATAGAGAGCCATTTTCAATCTGCATACAAGATTTGGATCATTTCCAAGAATGAACCCATCTGGTTGTTCAATGTACACTTCTTCTTCTAAGTCTCCATTCAGAAAGGCTGATTTCACGTCCATTTGAAATACTTTGAAATTTTGAAAACTTGAGAGAGCAAGGAACATTCGGATGGCCTCAAGTCTTGCAACAGGAGCAAAGGTTTCTTCAAAGTCTATTCCTTCTTGCTGCGCATACCCTTTACAAACAAGTCTGGCTTTGTTTCTAATTACTTCTCCATTTTCATTCAATTTGTTTTTGAAGACCCATTTTGTCCCGATAACATTCTTATCTTTTGGTCTAGGAACCAGCTCCCAAGTGTTGTTCTTTTCGATCTGCTCAAGTTCTTCATCCATTGCTTTCACCCAACATTCATCTTTGCATGCCTCTTTCACATTTTGTGGTTCAGTTGAGGAGAGTAATGCCAAATAGCTTGAAGCTTCTGCAATTGTTCTTCTAGTTTGTACACCTGCTTCTTTCTGCCCCATAATCTGAGATTCTGGATGATTCTTCTGAACATATCTGGATGGAGTCTTTTCTTCTATTCTTGTTTGCTCCTCTGGCTCTTCTTGAGGTTCTTCTTCTTCATCATTCTGTCTTTGAGGGTAGCCTTCATCTTCTTCGATGTCTTCATGATGGACTTGCCTAGGAATGTATCCCTTCTCATCAACCACTACATCAATGCTGTCAACAATTCTGCCAAGTCTTTTATTGTAGCACTTGTATGCTTTGCTAAATATGGAGAGTAACCAAGAAGAATGCCTTCATCTGCCCTAGGTTCAAGTTTGCCAAGCTGCTCATCAGTATTCTTGATATAGCATTTGCTCCCAAAGATTTTGAAGTGCTTTACCGAAGGAGTCCTGCCATTCCAAAGCTCATGAGGAGTTTGAGTGCTGTTCACCTAGACATTTTTTTTGTTGAGAATAACAACCGCAGCATGTGCAGCTTCACCCCAGAAAGTTGCGGGAGTTCCTGATTCATCAAGCATAGCACGAGCCATTTGTTGGATTGTTCTGTTCATTCTTTCAACAACTCCATTTTGCTGAGGAGTTCTAGCTGTAGAGAATTCTCTCCTTATCCCATGTTCATCACAGAAATTGAAAAATTCATTTGAAGTAAATTCCCCACCTCTGTCGGATCTGAGGCACTTAATTTTGTGACCTGATTCATTTTCAACCAAGGGTTTGAAGGATTTGAATTTTTCGAATGCTTCATCTTTGTGCTTCATAAGTCCTAACCAGACAAACTTGGAGAAATCGTCAATAAATAATATCAAGTATTCCTCTCCTCTAGGTGTTCTTTTCCTGAATGGACCACATGTATATGTATGTACTAGCTCAAGAGGCATGCTAGTTGATCCTTCTTTCTCTGGAAATTTAGTTCTGGTTTGTTTTCCAAACTGACATGATTTACATATGGTGTTGTCAGGAATTTTGATATCTGGAAGATCGCGAACTGCCTGATATTTGCATGCTTTCCTTATTTGTGAGAAGCTTAGATGTCCCAACCTTCGATGCCATAACCAGTGCTCTTCATCCTTGCTCAGATAGCATTGTTGTTGTCCTTCTTCAAATATGTACAGATTATTTGGAGTTCTTTTGCCTTTGAGCACTGTTTTACCTGTATCAAGATCACGAACAAGACATCCATTCGATCTGAATATAACCTCGGTTCTTTGATCACACATCTGGCTGACACTTAGAAGATTATGCTTCAATCCATCAACATACAAAACATTTCCAGCCTTGACCTTTTCTTTTAACTGAGCAATGCCTTTTCCTTTTATAGTTGCAGGAGTATCATTTCCAAAAGAGACTTTCTTTCCCTTTTCTAGAGCAGAATAAGATTCAAGTTTTTATTTATCACCTCTCATATGCTTCGAACATCCACTGTCAATGTACCATAGATTTTCCTGTCCCTCTGCATAAAATGCTATCCCACATCTTTCTGTTTGAGGTTCCTTTATTCTCCATGTTTTGGTGCTTGAGGCTTGTTCCTTTTTCTGCTGAAACCTGCTCCTGCATTCAGATTCTTCATGACCAAAGTTATTGCAAATAGAACATTCGACTTCATTTTCAAGAACCGAAAAGTTGTCATAGGTCATTTTTGTAATCCCTGTCATACTTCTTTGTTTTTGAGCTTCCCTAGTCATGATTGTTTTATATGCAACACATTGAGCTGCTTTGTGACCAAAGTTATGACAAGAAAAGCATTGTCCATTGAAGAAACTTCTGCGGTTATCGAATCTACCAGCCAACTGATTGTAATTTCTATTTTCATCTATTCTTGAACCAAATTGAGAAGATTTTACCTGTGGCTGGTTCACCCTTAAGATGGATTGCCCTTGATAGTTTCTGTTTGTAATACGTCCCTGCTTTACCTGATGATCTTCATTGTTCTTTTGCTCATTTCTTCTTGTTGCATCAAGATAACTCTTTGAGGTGGATGCTTGAGAGGTTTCTCCATTGTAGCCCAGACCTGTCTTGTTTAGAGGAGACCGCTGCACATTGATAATCTTATCCAAAGTTTCAGATCCCTTGACAAACTTAAGATTAATAGCTTTTGTTTTCTCAATCTCTTTTCTAAGACCAACAATTTCTCCTTCTAGTTTTTCAAGATGTTTTTCCTTTTCATCAATTTGAAATTGTAGAGTATCAATGATCACATTCTTTTCTTCTACACATCTCTTGAGTCTAGTAATTTCATCATAAAGGTTATCCATATCTATAGCATCCATATAATCATCATCTTCAAATGCCATTAACAACTTATATTCATTACCTCGTTCATCTTCATCACTGTTTGATAGACCATCACTATCTTCATGGGTGTAGTAGCTTTTCTTATTTGCACTTTGTTTCTTGTTCCATCTAGCAGGTTCCTTTCCTTTATCCTTATAAGGACATTTTGCAGCATAATGACCTACTCTTCCACAAGCAAAGCATTTAAAAGGTAACTTACCTCTGAACCTTCCAGAACCTCTTTGAAGATTTCTGACAAAATTTGATTCTTCTTCCTCTTCTTCTGGGACGTGGCTTGCTCCATAATAATCTCCTTTGCCTGATGCCTTGAAAGCAGCTTCTCTTCTGTCTGAAGGACCTCCCTTTCTCATTTCATAAGCAGTTAGAATTCCATGTAGCTGAGACATAGTAAGAATTCGTAGATTTTCCTTTTCTTCTATAGCAGATACTTTAGATTCAAACTTGGGAGACAAAGATCTTAGAACCTTTTCAACCACTATAGCCTCTCTTATTTCTTCACCCAAATTTTTCATACAATTAACAATCTCATCTACCCGAAGAAAATAATTAACCACACTTTCATCATTATACATCTTGAGAGTCTCATGCTGAATCCTGAGAGTTTGAAGTTTAGCACACTTTACCTGTTCATCTCCTTCATAGCTTGTGACAATTTTGTCCCATATTTCTTTTGCGGATTTGTAGTGCATTACCTTCATGAATTCCGTTTGGGATATACATCCTAACAGAGTACTGACTGCTTTTGCATTTGTTTCATACTTCTTTTTCTCAGCTGGATCTGTAGGAGTAGCTGAAGGAAAAGCATAGCCTGTTTCTACAATATCCCAAACTTCTGTACCAAGAGATTGAAGATATGCAGTAACTCTTACCTTCCAATAATTGAAGTTTGTCCCATCAAAAACCGGTGGCCTGATTGATGCTTCTCTCTCGTAGTTGCTCATGATGAACAATCTACCTTCAAGCGATCAAGCTTCTCTGAAGGACCTGCTCTGATACCAATTGTTGGAAATAATACTGAGAGGGGGGGTGAATCAGTATTATCTAGCAATTTAATAAATCTTCCTTATTTGATCTTTGAATTATTTTTGCATGTCAGTACCATAAAATAATGAGCATGAACAAAGAAAACAGATAGTCACACCAAAGAACACAAGATGTAAGGTGGAAACCCAATGTGGGTGAAAACCACCTGCTGCAATATGTATCTATCTTCTTTCAAATTAGAAACTCCTTTTACAATGATTTTGTACTGGTGCAGTCCTTTACCAGTACGCAGGCTGCAACCTGCAGAGAGCTACAACTCTCTCTCGTTTTCAGTCTTCCCCTAGAAGGGAGCTACAACCCCCTACTTCTTTTCATAAAGCATCAAATGATCATCAAGTACATAACAGTTACAGTCCACTACAGTTATCAGATCAGTAATAACAGAACTAACCCAGAACACCTTATCAACAGAGAAATTCAATCAATAGAACATCTTAAGACAGAGACGCAGTTTTCTTTTCTATGGCCTGCGACCAGACGCAGTTAACCTTCTTCTCCCCCGCGTCCACGCGTAGAGATCCTTCTGCTGCGCTGCATGCCCACGCACTGTTCCTTCAAGTGCACTGCGTCCTGTTGCTGCAGGGACGCACCCAGAAACACTATCGCACTGCGTCTTTCTGCTTCAGGGACGCACCCAGAAATGCTATCGCGCCGCGTCCTTTTGCTTCAGGGACGCACCTGAACCTTAGACGCTCTGCGTCCCCACGCAGATCTCCTGATACTGCCCTGCGTCCCGGACGCACCTGAACTTGGTCTGCCCTGCGTCCCCACGCAGGTCTCTGCCTACTGCACTGCGTCCCGGCGCACTTGCCTTTCACTGTACTTGCGTCCCTTCGGGTATGAATGATTTCAAGACTTTAAGTGTAACCCAAACAGTCAGATCTATAGATCTGATCATGCGCCAAAGAGATCTCGGTCTTTCAGAAGATTCGCCTTTTTAGATCTAGACCAGATCTAGCCTCATAAGATATTCAACCAAAGACTTGCCAAAACCAAATGATCTCCTTTGCTTTATATAGGCAAGCTCCTCCTCAAATCATGGAACAATACCACGAGCCGACACCATAATAACACAATACCGTCGGCTAGAAACCAAGAGTAAAACACAAGAAACCCCCACGTGTGCTTTTCTCTGCCTTAAAATGTGTGCACTGGGTGGACGCACCTCCTGAACGGCTGGCCTGCGTCTCTGGACGCGGCTTCTGCAAGGTGTACCTGCGGGTACACATCATTTGAACTGATTTCCTGCGTCCTTCTTTATTTTCAATAAAAAGAGAGCCTTGCCATGGGAGTTGCCATCAAGTACAACATCTGTAACATATGGCCATACCAGAAAACATAATGCCAACACATACACCCTCAAACAAGAATGGCTTGTCTCTCCATGAGACATTTCTCTTACAGGAATTCTCACTCAAGAAGGCTTCCTCTCATCATGACAAACTAACAAGATCTCACATGATGTGGCAACGAGTATCGCCTCAATATAGTTACAAAGGGATCTCAACAATAATACATAGCATGACAAGCTAAATACATCTCACATAATGTGGAAAAAGTGATCCCACAACATACCATCAAACATGGATCTCAAACATGATACATCATCTTAGCAATTATGAAGGAAAACATGACATCACTGATTCATGTACATTCACCTCTGAAGTTGACCAAAAAAATGGAAGGCTCGGCTACAAAATCTGACCACACCACTGAATTTCTATCATCGAGAGGTGTAAAATCAACTATCCATTTGTCGAATTCTGACACCGTCAAAATTTGGGCTTGCAGGAATCTTTCAGATTCCCCATGGTTCTCCAAAGACTCCATTCTCCGAAATGACTGGAGATCAACAAATCAGATCACAAATATGATCTTTCCATCATAATCGTTGTGAGATTTTGAGACTTTTGAGTATAAAGTTGGTTGCATTATGACTCTGGTGAATTTCAGCCTCCAAGGAATCTAGAAGATTCGCTCAAGATTCTTCAAAGATTTTGCTCTTCTAGGAATCTGCAAATCTGCTGCTTAGATGGTGATTTTGATTTCACCATCATGTTCCCTGCGAAATTCCAATTAAAATGACTATAAACTTCATATCATTCTGACAAAATGAAAATTTACCTCCCCATGGAATCTTTCAGGGATCAAGGAATATTCTCTGCAAAAGATTTTCTATCTCGGAATGCATGTCATCATGGCTCCTCCTTTTCACTGCAAATCATGGTTCTGCCTCCAACTTCGTTTCCCTCGTTCGGCCACACACACTCTCCGTTCCACCGTGCTCTCCCCATGCATTTGCAAAATACGCGTTTAAGTATTATTCTTGGAAAAACTTTACGACATGAGGTGGTTGGAAGTAGTGGTAAACTTAGAGGTTGGGGGATCAAATCTAGACCCTCTTCAATTAGGCGCATAGTTGTGGTGTGTTAATTTTAGTGTATTGTTTTATTGTGTTTGATATAGGATGGGGTCGTCGCATGGTGGCACGTCTTCCCACGTGGCCGACGTGGGTTTGATACCCGCTGGCCTTCCATTTAATGTATTACGCCATTGAAACAGCCCCCTTTTGCAATGTGTTATGACGTTGGGGTGGGCGGGCCGACCCGCTCCTTTTTTAAAATTTTTCTAATAATAAACAATTTGTTTTCCCTAATTTAAGGGTCATTGGGCAAATTAAGTAGGCACCATTTCACCCACTCAATGGTCAGATTTCAGTGACCGTTGTCGGTGCAATTTGTAGGTCCATTAACCCCATCAACCTTGAACTTTGAGTTGTTCTAACTCCTCCATACGAGCTCAAATTTGAGTGTCGTTTGCACCATTGGAATCAGGGCAACGAGCACTTCAATCTGATGCTGAGTTTGTTGAAATTTGAACACTTTGAATTTTGACAATTTCTAAGCCCTCTTGGACTTATGCATGTGCCTGGAGCCACCTGGATCAAGTATGAAAACACAACTTTCCACTGCAAGATCTATCAATAGCCTGATCGTCTCAAAAATGTCTGCCCTTCTTCTCAAGGGATCTCTCCCCCCTCATATGCTAAAATAAGATCCATAGATGGTAAGACCCAAAAGTTCCAAAAGGATTTAAGAGTTTTTCAGCTCACAAGCAAGACAACATTCAACAATGAAAATTTCTATGATTAAATCAAGTCCTTCAGCCTCAACTTAACCACATGCAGTGCCATCTCATCCCTCAGACACCGAGATCCACCCCACAAATGAAGATGCAAGAGACACAACCATGATCTTGACTTTGTCAATGAGAGGGCACATATGTTTCCATGAATCAATTCATTCATATATTGAAAAAGAAGTGGCCAACGTTACATTCCCCCTAAAAGCGGAAATGTCTCAATGAAATGCAACAATTGTCTCCTCTAAATTTGTACCTAACAACTCCTTGGAATGGATTGATGTTCGTAAGAAAAAGGGAAAAAGAACCTTTAGAAAAATCCATGATTGTTCTTGGGCTCAAAGACTAGGATAGTATTAAATGTATTAACATTGTCAATTTTATGTTAACTTGTGCTTTGAGTTTGGTTTTGGTTGAATTCTCAAGGGACCAACCAACCCAAATTCTCCCAAATTCCTTAGTTTTCATGTAATTGCAAGTTAGCTTGTTTTTTATATTAGAATTGGTTGGATTTTTGTGGGACTTACTATTTCAATTATATCAATTTTCTTGTAATTAATTGTTCTAAAAATAATATAATTTTTAATTAAAAAAATATTACAATGGCGATAATATTTTTAATTTGTTAAGTTATAAAGGTGAAAGAAAATATATATATATATATATATATCTATATATCTATATATATATATATATATATATATATATATATATATATATATATATAGGAATAATAAATATTATTATTAAAAAAAACTAATTTATTTTTAATTTGTTAAGTTATAAAGGTGAAAGCAAAAATATCCGAGTGGGAGATGGAGTTAAACGACAGTATAGAAAATCAATAAATCGAAATAGAAGAATGGGAAACCATGGTTAAGGACCCCAAAAACACTAGGGGATGTCAAACATTGTTCCGGCAAACAATTCAACAGTACTCGGTCATGAAGAATATCCTGGCCCGAGTAATGACATTATATAAGGAGCGAGAAGAACCGGAGGAGGCCAGACCAGCTAAGCCTAGTATGAAATATCTACACAGGGGGATTGTAGTTGCCCAGACGCAACTGTACCGAAACAACCTCATGGTGAATAGGATTTAACTACAGAACATGAAGAGAAGCGAAATTCTGGGATATAGCGCGAAATCCCTAGCCCTGGTGGACTCATCATATGAATGAAGCAGGTCTTCGAATAGAATTTTGTTTATATGTCGGCTATCATTTACTGTTTTAACTTGAATTTTATAGTAGATAAAACTACCAATGTAGCCTAGATGGTCATGAAAACTCTATTTAAATTTTGGACAACATTAAATGCAGACAGGTGGCCAACAGACCTGGTTTCCTGCGAGCAGGTTGAGGCCACCTGCAATTTTTGTTAAAGATCTACTTATATTCATAAAATATTAATAGAAAAAGGATCTACCAAGTTTAAACAAAAAAAAAATATTACAATATTATAAAAAGAAATGGTTTCTAATACTTGAATCATGATGGAAACTCTAATGCTTTCAGCCACTGCCATATTTTTGAGATATTTTCAATTATGGGTCTATGTCATTTGCCGTAAACCCCCTCACCTTTTTGTTTTTGCTATAGATCTAGTAAATAAGGGAGAACTTCTTTTGTAGTAGGGTTCTTCCTACATCCAAGTTGAGTCAATCGCTTCAGATCTCTTGATTTTTTCGGTCTTTGTGAGGACAATATCAAGGGGTACTTTTTGTATACATGTGAAAATTGTTGATCTTGTCTATATGCTTGCAGCCAAAATTCAAGATCGGATAGGAATCCCCTTCATCTTTATGCGTTTCCTACATGAAAGTAGGCAAGTTTACAAAGAGAGATTACTGCATAACCAAGAATGCTTCAATCTTCCTAGTTTCAATATTAAAAGGTGGAGCCAAAGGCTATGATGCGCCCTCTCCTTCTCAATTTAAATCCTTTAAGGATTTTCTTAAGCCAAGGTTCCCACATTCAACTCCCAAAGACCTCTTAGGGCTAACCTTCATTGTGGACATGACATAAGATATTCAAACTATCAAAGTGAATCATCCTTAATACACCAATTCTTGCATAAATTATTTCCAACATGCCTTTATTTGTGGTTTTAATGGGTTATGGCCATCAAAATTTATGCTTCGGTAATTGATGCATTGGTCTTGGTCCCTGATTTTTTGTTCGAAGGGTTTCTTTATGGTATATTTCAAAATCTTCAATAACATCAAAGGGTTTTTTAACGAGGACCTTGTTTTTGGGGTTGCTCTAGGCTCTTCTTCAAGCCATGGTTTCATGGTTTTAACCCTCTTTCAATGACATCTTTGGCAACTCTAGTTTATGTTGGGAAACTCACTCGGTCATTTTATTAAGGTAGACACAAACATTTCTAAGGGGTTATAACCTTTGGTTGCATATGTGTTGAAAGATATCTCAACAAAGAGCTGCCTGATAAAATCCTCCTTAATTGGAATGACCTAGTTTATTCACAACCAGTGTACTACGAAAACACAACTTTCCACTGCATGATCTATCAAGAGTCTGATTATCTCCAGAATGTCTACCCTTGTTCTCATGGAATCTCTCCCCCCTCATATGCTAAAAATAAGATCGATAGATGGCAAGACCCAAAAGATCCAAAAGGATTGAAGAATTTTTTAGCTCACAAGAAAGACAACATTCAACAATGAAAAATTCTATGATTAAATTAGGTCCTTTAGCCTCAGCTCAACCACATGCAGTGCCATCTCATCCCATAGACACCGAGATCCACCCCTTAAATGAAGATGCAAGGGACACAAACATGATCTTGGCTTCATCGATGAGAGGGCACATACTTTTCCATGAATCAATTCATTCATATATTGATAAGGAGGTAGTCAACATTACATTCCCCCTAGAAATGGAAATGTCTTAGGGAAATGCAACAATTATCTCCTCTACATCTGTACCTGACAACTCCTTGGAATGGATTGATGTTCATAAGAAAAAGGAAAAAAATAACCTTTAGAAAAATCCATGGTTGTTCTTGGGCTAAATCACTAGTATAGTATTATATGTATTGGCATCGTCAATTTTAGGTTAATTTTTATTGTTGTTGGGCTGAATCACTAGGATAGTATTAAATGTATTGGCATTGTCAATTTTAAGTTAACTCCTTTGAGTTTCGTTTTAGTTGGCATCTCCGAGGGACCAACCAACCCAAATTCCTTAGTTTTCATGTAATTGGAGATTAACTTGTTTTTTGATATTAGATTTTGTTGGATTTCTATAGGACTCACCCATCCAATTTTATCAATTTTCATGTAATTAATTATTCTAAAGATAATAATTTTTTTTTTAATTTATTAATTTATAAAAGTAAAAGAAAAAATAATATATATATTAAAATTAGAATAATGAATGTTAAAAAAAAAACTAATTTTAATAATTATATATATATATATATATATAAATTTAATTTGTTTATCAATATAATAAAAATGTTAATCCTTCCATCATTACTTGATAGAACATTCCTACTTTTATTATAATTCTGTATTTCATCAATATAATAAAAACGTTAATCCTTCCATCATTACTTGATAGAAAATTCCTACTTTACCAAAATCTGTAGGAGATTATTCTCTAGAAACCATTTCGAAATCCTATTGGGCCATTGAAAGTTATGCTCGTTATATATAAAAGAGATTAACAAGTTATGGGTCAAGTTTAATAAAATACCTCTTAAATAAAAAATATTTTATTTCTTTTCATAAAATATTAAAAGTAAGATTTAATAAAAACTAAATTCCTTTAGATTAATTGACCTTTGCCTCATGAATTTTGAGATAAATATCTATATTTATTTTTGTGACCTCGAAATAAAGAAACATAAACGAAAACCTTCGCTAAAGATTAAACCTTCGCTAACGAAATACTAAAATATAAAAAATAAAGAGGGTGCTGCTTCACTAAAGTAAATAAAGAGTGTGTTTTGGGATGGATGGCCAATTATGAAGAAGATGTAAAGGACGAAAATGCCTTCCTTCGTTCACACGCAAACCAGTGACATGAAGAATCTCATCTCGGATCTAGCAAAGAAACTAGGATGGAGACGAAGATGACCTTTCTGTACTGTGTGGTGGAAAGAGCTAATCAGTCATTTTCGGTTTTCGGGTATTTAATGTTCGGGGATATGTACACTTGTTAACGCGATAACACGCGAAAACCAAGTTTCTGCATTAATTAATATTTTGGCTTTTGAGTGTTATCTGGTTAAGCTGGTGCATATCCCCGGACATTAAATACCCTGGGGATGGCTGATTAGCTCTTTCCCTATGTGGTAATCATTTTTAGGATTTTGTGTTTCTTATTTTAGAATTTTGTGTTTCTTATTCGGAATCCAACTTTAGAATTTATTTATTTTTTTTTGGGAAGTTTTACTTAGTTTTTTTTCGAGGTATTACTTATTTTCTGGTTTGCCAATAATGTAAAAAAATATAAACAATATAAGAGCAAATCCATCGCTAATTCTTACTTCCAAAATTTTGGTGTTTATGTTTAAAATCTATTTGTAGTAACCTCACCCATATTCAAGATTAACTTAATGTAACGACAACAAGAAAATTGATTGACAAGCAGACCAACCAGTACATGGACCAGAATGGACCTGCAACAAAAGGAAAAGATGGCATATTCTAACATTAATTTAATGTATCGACAATAAAAAGTTGATTGACAAGCGGACCAACCAGTACATCGACGAGAATATCATCTGGAGACCTGCAACACAAGGAAAAGATGCCATATTCTAACATTAACTTAATGTATTGACATCAAAAAGTTTGATTGACGAGCAGACCAACCAGTACATGGACGAGAATATCATCTGGGGACCTGCAACACAAGGAAAATATGTCATATTCTAACATAACTTAATGTATTGAGAACAGAAAGTTGATTGACAAGAAGACCAACCAGTACATGGACGAGAATATGATCTGGGGACCTGCAACACAAGGAAAAGATGGCATATTCTAACATTAACTTAATGTATTGAGAACAATTGAGAACAAAAAGCTGATTGACAAGCAGACCAACCAGTACATGGACGAGAATATGATCGGGGGACCTGCAATACAATGAAAAGATGTTATCGGGATGGAATTTAATGGATAAATTGTTTATTATGGGGTGATTTACTCATTAAATACTGTTTGAAAATTTACAAAATTGTCAAGATATTTTGGTTGAATCTATGAAATTAATATGAAAATGGGTAAAGAAGTGTTAGAAAATTTACATAATTGTAGAGAATTTTTTTTATTGAATCTATGAAAATAAGGTGAAAATAAATAGAGAAATGTAAAAACAATCAAATTTGACTATTTTTTTTGAAATTCCAATCATGAGTACCCTAATTTAACGTTAACTTAATATATCAACAACTTTGTTGTTGATTGAGAAGCTGACCGACCAGTACATGGACGAGAATATCATTAAGGACTCGCAACCCAAAGAAAAGATGCCATATTCTAACATTAACTTAATGTATAACAACAAAAAGTTGATTGACAAGCAGACCAACCAGTACATGGACGAGAATATCATCTGGGGACCTGCAACACAATGAAAATATGCCATATTCTAACATTAATTTAATGTAGTGACAACAAAAAGTTGATTGACAAGCAGACCAACCAGTACATGGACGAGAATATCATCTGGGGACCTGCAACACAAGGAAAAGATGCCAGGGAGAGCACTTGGATGGCTTGTGACCGTTGAGGGATGGCATGCATATGAAGATCCAAAGAAAAAGAAGTAGAATATGCCCACAGAAGAATTGAAGAAAAAGAAAATGCCTTCCTGCTAAAAAGGAAAAAGGATGAAAAGAAAACGCCTTCCTTGGTTAACAAGAAAACGGATGAATATTATTAAGCAGAGGAAAAAGATTAGCAGACTGAGCTATGGGAGGAGGTGGAGATTCATTGGCACACTGAAGTGAACGTGCTATCGTTCATTATTGCTGGAAGAAATATGACAACCGAACAAGTGAAGTTAATTTTAAATCCTGTTTTATTAGCATTCCAATTCTCCCTGTGCTTGTGGCAGTTGGTAAAGCTCACACAGGTTGGGGTGGTAATACAAGGAGTAACAGGCTGGTTGCTACGACCTTTGCGATTGTCCCCGACGTATTCTCGGCTGAAACATTGTGGTGGTCGAGTTTTCAAGCGAGTCAATTGTTTCGCCCTCCAACCGGATATTCCGTCTGAGGCGAGGGGCATCGCGAGGCCCGAAGTCAATACCATCACTTTGCACTATTTGGGCAACTATGTCCTCCTCGAGAGAGAACTGGACTGGAACGGGCAAACATTAGTCGTCAGGCATTTGCGCTTCGTTAGAGAGGGAAGGGACGGGAAAAGATTTGTGACCGACAGTGATTCTTCTCCAGTGAGATATAATTCCATCACTACCACAATGTGGGAAGAATTGCAGACCTTGGAAGAGGTTCTCCTCTACGGCATTGTCGGCCGGCCCACCGCTGCCGCCGCAGACCTCGCCCAGGCCGACGCCCTCCACCCCAACGCGCTGTTTGTGGAAGGTAACATGGAATTCTGGGAAGAAGTGATCGTCGGGCGAGTCATGACTTTGGAGGAAGTCTTGGATGCAGTCCTTCAACGCAACCAGGTCATTGTACCTCTAAATAATGAGTGGTTCTTACCTGTCCACTACATGTCAGAGGAGAATCTTTTGAAATTTATAAATTTGGCTGCCATGTTTCTGCAAACCAAGGTTAAGGTACATTGGCTCATTCCTAAGTCATTGACCCTTATATCTGCATTGTTGGAGTTCAGCCAGACAATTAGGGTGTGGGTTTATACCAATGTCTCTAGGCTGTGGGTGTGGGTTTATACCAATGTCTCTAGGCACGATTTCTATGTTCGATTTGCCTTGTGCCTTTTCTTTGTTCTACTTGTTCCCCTTTTCCTTGTTAACCTAATTTTTATTGGTATTCTTCATTTTTGTTTTTTTCTTTTTCGTTTTATCGTTGTTCTGGTTAACATAATTTCTGGGTTATGTATTATTTTTCTTAGTTTTATTTTTGTCCTTCCTTTTGTTGTTGTTGGTAAAATTATTAAGTTAATTTTACCAAAATTATGTAATAGATAAAGATCATTTTGATTGGCTTATTAATGAGTTTATTCTGAGTATTTAATAGCTCAGATTATTTCATTGTAACATATTTTAATTTTAATTAAAGTTAATAAATACATATTAAGTGCTATTTTTTTCGCAAAATTTTCGTCAATAAATATTAATATCAATTTATCGACATGTTTCTTATTATGTTTTATATTAACCATTATTGTTCTCGGAGTCACTGTTATCTATGACCATAACATGGTACTTTGTTGTCTTTCCATTTACTTGCAACTTACACTTTAAGTACACTAATTGTGAAAGGTTTGTGAATATATATATGATCAAGTGATTTGTTTAAGGTTTAATAGATAAAATTGTTTGTCTATTCAATATATATATTTATATGTTAATTCAAATTTAAATTCAATTTAAATATAAAACACATAAAATTAAAGAATAAAAAAATAATTAAAAATATTTTAGGTTAATTATAAAAATTTAAGAATATAAATAGTTATAGTTATAAAATTACATTGTTTTAATAAGAATATTAATTATTAAAATATAATAGTATAAATGATTTTAGAATTACATTGTTTTAGTGCATGGAAAGAATAATTATGGGTTATTGATTTTTTATAGTTTCATCAATAAATAAGTGCTGCAAGGTAGTTTAGTCTATATCATTCAAGTTAGAAATTATGTTCTACTAAAAATTCCATAAAAAATTATAACTTACATTGGTCAATGTAGGCAAATCAAATCCTATAGTCTTGCTTTGGCATGGAATAATAAATTGAAATGTGAAGTGGATACATTAGTTGCTTGCTTAGGCCTACAGACTTGCATATTTTCATGGGTAGTAACCACTAATAAGTCTACACATTTACAAATTTACTCCTACATTAGTAAGTGGTCAGGAAAACATAAATAATGGTGGAAAGTAACTTTTACAAGTACATTTATTTGCATCTTATACTTATCCATTTTTAATTTAAAGACTAACTTAAATTATGGTATTATGGCGGGAAGTAATTCATGTTAAATATGTTATTTACCGTAGTATGAGCTTTTTGAAGGATTTTATTTTTTTGATGGTTTTTATACAAAACTAAATAATAAAAAACCACTACACAAATATTAAAAGAGTTAGTCTAACTTATACAAGAAATGATTTTTTGATCCAATCAAATGTTTGAAAACAACCTTTTTTTTATAGTCGAATCAAATGTTTGAAAACAACTTTTTTCAATGTTATCGAAAATAAATATTTATTTTTAAAATTTAAACATTTTACTTTGCCTAGGTGAATGCTAAACTCTTAGTGGGCAATAACCAAAATGTTTGTTAGAATCATACATTGGCATAGAAAAATAACATCTATATATAGACATATGGAATTGCAAATATCACTGTGACAGGAGGGAATGTTAGGTACTAAAACTTTTTAAAAATTATTCCAATAATTAAAAAATAAATTTTAAATTTATATTATTTTTTTATTTTTTGATTAGAAGAATCAACAACTAGGCCAGTTTTATACTCACTTGATATGCAAATGATTTTAACCACTATCATTATAGCCTCTAGGTACCTTTTTATGCCCCTTCCACAAACATAAGTGAGGGGGATTTGAACCTTGAATCTCTTGATACATAACATTATATTTTCACAGCTCTTGTTAATTAAGCTACACCTGATAACTTTATATATATATATATATATATATATATATAATTTTAAATTTGTAATAACATATATATGCATAAATTTATTTTTTATATCAAAAGTTTATTTTCCATAACTTCTCAGAAATATGCAATCATTATTTCCTCATCGTGGAAGGAATTGATGTGTGGAGAAAGATTTCAAAGCTTTGTTTGGATGAGAGCTTCTTTTTCTTTTGTAAGTTAGATTTTGTATTACCTTCAAATTTAAGTGGCGTCATTCATAAACCATTTTCGAAAATTATATCGACCTCAATCTTCCACAAAGGAAACATGATCTGTTGGATGATAAAGGAGAGATAAAGTTTCAACAAAAAGAAACATCGCCTGTTCATGGAAGTTCCATAATAAAACAAGGCTACATGATATAACAAAAGAACTGCATAACAACATTCTCATGAATATGAGGATATCATAGGAGTAGGGTCCCTTGAACTTATACCTTTCGGTATAGAGGGCTTGAGATAACATTAGAGGTGACTCTCTAGGTGGGCCAAGTGAGCATCCAATCCATCTAGATAAGAATATTGATAATGCTACAACTTTTAGATTTCATTTAGGGAGGAAATGATATCATTTCTATCCTTATGTTTCTCCTTTAAAACTCAACCTAACAGGGTCATCAACTAGCATTGTAAAGTGATGGAATGAATCTATTAGTTCCTTCTTCCCTTGGTATGACCAAGGTTAGGAATCCAATTAGAAACCTCCCTGATTATATTTGAATATAAGTAGGCTTAGAAATCATGGATGACATAGTTCTCTTAGAAAATGAATATCCTCCTTAAATCTAGGAGATGTAGATAAATGATAAATGGTGGTTGCTTCTTGGGCCTGGGTTTGGGAACGTGATTGACCTTGCTAGCCAAATATGATAACCACTCTATGGTTTTTCATCATCTATCAAGGAATTTAGGTCAAGAAAAATGGGAATCAGACATATGACCAAGACCATAACCAACTCCCACAACAAGAAAACCTACCACTCAGAACCCCCTCAATTATGAACCAATGACAAAATAGATTCTTGAGATCCCAAACTAGTCTAAAATAATAGTTAACAAGAATAAGATCAACTCTTAGAACTTTTGTCATGCTTGAATGCTAAATGACCAAGAAATTCCAGGGTGAAAACCGCAAGGCATAGCTAACTTAGTGAGTATACCACCATGAAAATAAAGCCAAAGAATTCGTAACATGAGGAATACAAGGCTAGAAAAGGAAGACAACACAAGATTCACTAAATAACTTGAGATCTTAATACCCAATAAACAATAATGAAATAAGAGAAAAGCATGGGGGAACTAGCATAGAACCAACGTTAAACATATAATAAAAGATACAATTCGTGTAGCAGGAGGGAAAATATTACCCAAATAGCATTGCTAAAATTTTTTAGGACCAAAAAAACCCCTAAACATCAAAACCAAGGGGTGGCACCAATAAACTCCACTAAGTAATGCGACTGAGCCCACGGTGTACCAACACTTTTTACTAGGACAAATTAGGACCTGGAACAATGACGCCACCCATAACCCCAATAAGAGACCATACTCTCTTCGAAAACGGAAGTAAAAGACATAGAAATCCTATGTTGGTCACTGTCATTGCTACACCATCGACATGCAACCCTCACATTGGAAAAATTTGAGACTCACTCCATTTATTAAACTAGCTATCTATGGTTCCATAAATTATTATGCAACTTAGAGGGAAATAAAATCCCACCGATAATGGGGACATAATTTTAAATAGGCATACAAACTAGCCTCCATGTGATAAAATAATAAGTCAAGGATCCTATGGGAAATATACCACTATGACAAAGGAATTAAGGTTTGGCACACTTCATGCATGGGAGGAGTTGGACCTTAATTGCAATGGGAGGCAGCGAGGTGTGTAAATACACCCCCTTACCCTTGAGGATGTGTTCACTATGCTAACCCAACTTCACTGATATAATTAAAAAAATAGGGTAACTTTTTTTTTACTTTCTTTTGAGTTTCCAAAACTCAATTTTGATGTCATCATTGTACTCATATCGGTGAGACCTTTCTCATGCTATACATTTTTGTCCCAATAAGACTCTAGGATTTCAAGTTATGTCCTTTTAAGTTCTAATAGTTTAAATGTGTCAAATATCTTTTTTGCCACGTGGTGCCCACATGGCCTACCCCTATACCTTCCGTGTCACTCGAGCACATGGTGTCCCTTAATGCCACATATCTTGCATTAACCCCTCCACATGTGAATATATATGTGTGTGTGTGTGTGGCCCACCACTATTCACCATCCAACGACTCACGTTAATAATCAATCAATGGTTGGGATTAAATGTGCCACCCCCCATCCCTATTGACATCACGAGCGAGTGGCATTTCTATTAGAGATCCACATTAGGGTTCTAAGTGGGTCATTCAATGGCCTGCTACATTCTGATTCATCCGATGACACACATCTAAAAACGCCACCCCCCCCCCCCATAGGGGGGTGTCATGTTGTCTTGGTTACATGAATGGTTCCAGGTGGGAATTCAATGGACCACCACTATCTGATTCTTTCAATGGCGGTCGTGTAATAACACCCTCCTCCCCTCGCTAACATCATAGGGGGGTCCCGCTATTAATCACGATCATTTATTTGTGAATGATCTTCACTGTCCATTATGAACTATGATTCCACCCCCAATTACGACACATGGTTATGTGGGTGAATGAATTGGCCCTCATGGTTAATGCATCCTACTTGATGCATACATATGGATAAGCCCCATCACCTATGAAAACCCATGTGGCACCTTACATGACTGCTCTGCCACCATAGCATGCCACATTGTTAGCTACACTCCTTCAGGTAGTCAGAGGTCAACCTCACCCACCATTTTGTAGGTAGAGCTATAATCCAAGGTCCCGACCCAAACCTAGCCAACCGATCCGACCCCTGACCTTGCCTGACTACTAATCTTCTACCTGGATCTGACCAACTATTTTCGACTAGACTATCAGGCTTGACCAGTCCAACCCTTAACTAGTGGGTCCCACCTAAATAGCTCGACGAAACTTCTTTGGGCCCCACTCATATTGAGGTTCGACAATTTTGTTCGGCCTCCCGAACCTTAATATAGCCGGTCTCATAGGTCGATTCAAGCTTGTTTTTCAAGGATTTACACTTAGAAATATTTCACCTCCTTCTTGGTTTTCGCAGGCGATGTAACTTTCAATTGAACTTGTTGAAAGGTACACATGACTCTAATGAGGAAAATTCAAAATAAAAATAACATGCTTCGAAGGCTCATTGAGTGCCTTCCTTTGGAATCACAAGGAACTTAAGCATCCAAATGTTGTTTCCTTTATATGTTCGTTATAGATTTGAATTCTCTGGCTTATATGTGAGCTCTTTCATTTGCATAGGGATCATAACTATATATCATAGTCAACTCATTCTGAGCTTTGCTTGCTTCAGTATTTCATGTTAAGCACAACAATACATTATGACATGTAAAGGTTGAGAACCATATATGTAAACAACCCCTCAAACATGGTCTCATCACATCATCTAAGTACTATTAAGAAAAATATCTATAACATACCAATCAACTATGTTAACAACCAAATTACATGTAATGCCTCATACATCGATGGCATCATTTCAGTTCAAAAATTATAAACATACATTCTTTGCTACTAATGAACATATGATATACTTATCTCAAAATCAATATGGGCAACTAAAGTTGGGACAAAAACTCTCCACCTTACCATAGATAAGCTGCAACCAATACTCACTTGTAGCTGTCACCCCCAAGCTAGATTCCAAATACTGAAGGATCATTTGCTCGAGGGAATAAATTCCAATTTCCAGTTGAAGCGGGGATTCTAGAGGTTCTCCCACCTCAATCCACCAACTATTGAGAAGTCAAAAAATGTGCATGGAGTCTAGAGGCTCACTACCTCCACCATTTAGCTATTCAGAAACAAATATAATTTAGGGAATCTAAATATATAGATCTCCACCCTTCAAGGCTACAAAAAAGTGGTTCCACCCAACTTGGGGACTCCACAACACACTTTAAAGAAAACAACCATAACAAGAAGGGGATTTATAAATCCTCCTTACAATAATCCAAGGAGAAATCATCAACTCAAGCCATCAGGGTACTCTAGAGAAAACCATCCCCACCTTCTGGCTAATAGGGAACTGAGAGGCCATTATTCCTCACATGAGAGAAATTCATTACTGAGTTCTTTCCAACTGAAAACTGATATTCCTTGTTATTCCCATTTACTAGGTTGGTAAGCCCCCTTCTGTGATCCCCTTACATCCATTTTATTCCTCTACCTCTTCTACACCATTTTTTATTCCAGGTTTACTTCCGCCTTCCCTAGCTACCCATGCAACCCCTCCTTCAAAAAATTTCATCATTTTTTTCTTATCAATTTTTCCAAAGCATGAATGGCCCTCATCCTTCGTCTACTTCATTAAATTGGAAAACTAGTCCATTTAAGGCATACCCACCAACCTTCAATGATTGTCATAAAATAGTTCCTATTTTCTATTGTAAGGAAACCTTGAGACATCTAAAGAAAGTAACCCTCCTCAACTTTGGAATTTGTTTCTCTTGACTCAACCTTTTTTTGATCAAATATTTACATTGTATACATAAGTGTAAAATAATAGGGACTCTCACAAACCCCTTCCCCTTTGAGGAACAGCATCCTTGATGTTATTTGTATATGTACAACATAAAATACATTCTTAAAAGAAAACATATTGTTTACGAAGATTTATATAAATAACTATGTACAATATTTACAATTTTATGTACATTTTCTTCAATCAACAAAATAGAGAGGATATGGTGCCCGCATTGTATAAACTATTTCCCAAGTGGATTCCTCAGGTTGAAAGTTCCTCCACTTCACTTTGAATTTATCTATTGCTTGATTCTAGAGCATAAGGTTCCTTTGGTCTAGGATGCAAAGTGGTTCTAGATGAAACTCTCCTTCTAGTTCCACCTATAGCACAAACCAATAATTCACATGATTAGAATCCTATGTGTATGTTTTAAGAAAAGAAACATGGAAAATTTTATGGAATTTTATTGATGGAGGTAATGCCAACCTATAAGCCACTAGCCCTATTCTTTCAAGTATCTAAAAAATCCCACAAAACCATGGTGCTAACTTCGCACATGATCCAATATTAAAGGATTTTTTCTTGGTGTCCAACTTTTAAGTAAATATATTCCCAAACTTGGAACTCCTTATGCACCCTATGTTAATAAGTATATCTTTTCTTCCTTTCTTGAGCTACCTTTAAATTATGCCTGATGATATGCATTTGTTTCTCCGTCTCTTTCAACATATCAAACCCAATAAGGACCCTATTTACTGGATCACTCCAGATGATAGGACTGTTGTAACTCTTTCGATAAAGTGCATCAAACATACTCATATTTAGAGATACTTGGTACCCATTGTTGTATGTGAACTCTACAAGTGGAAGATACTCTTCCCACATCTTTGACTAGTGCATCCCATACATCCTCAACATGTTTTCTAATATTATATTTGTCCTTTGTGTTTTCCCATCCATTTATGGATGATACGATGTACTGAAGGCCAATTCTATCCTCAAGCCTATAAATAGTTCCTTCTAAAACCTTGAAGTGAATTTGGCATCTCTATCTGAAATTATTTTTTTGGGAACCACATGCAACCTCAAAATCTCCTTTATGAAGATTTGAGCCAACCCACTAGCTAAATTGGTGGATTTGACTACTACAAAATGAGCCACTTTGCTCAACTTATCAATTACCACCATAATTGCATCATATTGTTTGGAGGTTCTTGGAAAATTGGTAATGAATTCCATGGAAATCACTTCCCACTTCCATTCTAGAATGGCAATGGGTTACAATAAACCTATTGGATGTTTTCATTCAACCTTAACTTGCTGGTACTTGATGCATTTAGAAACAAAATATCTACTTCCTTTTTCAAGTTGGACCAATAGTAAAAAAAAATTGATGGTTACAAGGGTCTTTTGGTTTCCATGGTGGGAGGAATATGACTTACCATGGAACTCTCTCATTATGAGCCTCTTCAAATCATCAATGTTTTATACATATATTCTATTCTTGAATCTAACTAGACCATCATCTATGAGATGATATTCTTCATCCTTCCCACCCTCACCATCTTGCTATAGGGTGATATCATGGAGATGGGTTACCCTTTTTGGCAAGAGAGGGCATGTTTAAGTTAAAAAAAGAGGGATCTATCAAGCAATTGAAGCACTCGACTGAGCTCCTTGAGTGCTAAAAATATAGCTTGATCGAGGATTAAAAATAAACCCTCGATGGAGCATTAAGGATTATAAAACGTACAACCACTATTTGTGCACATCATTTTCCATAGACTGCGGGATATCTAATAACTTGACTGAGGGTTTAAGAGCTTGATCGAGTAATTGGAGCATGGAGTGATCCAACCCAACCTCACCAACAACCCCACCAATATCTCAAACGCTCAAGTGAAGGTACACATTTTATCCTTTCCATTTTTTCATTTAATTTTTTTTGCAAAATTAAACAAATTAATTTGCAAAAAAAACAAAATAATTTTAAAAAAAGAATAGATTAATTTGAAAAAAAAACTTACTATACAAAAACCTTTAAAATCACAAAAAACCAAAAAAAGCATTAAAAACCCCTTTAAAATAACTTAGAAAACCAAAAAACCAACCTAGAAAACCAAAAAACCAACCTCGAAAACCACAAAACAACCTAGAAAACCACAAAAAACAACCTAGAAAAGCACAAAACACAACTTAAAAAACCAGAACAAAAAAGCTAGAAAACCACAAAAAACAACTTAGAAAACCACAAAAAGCAACCTAGAAAATGCTTCGAAACCACCAAAAGAATTATAATTTAGGTTTTAATTTTTTTTCTTACTTGAAATGGTAGCATGTTTTGTTTATTATGCATATTTTCTAATTTTGAATGGTAAAAACATTATTTTCTAATTATTTTAGGTTTTAAAGTTTTTCGTTAGCAATTTTGTGAAATAAATTTTTAGTTTTTTTTATTTGTTTCTTTATTTAATTTTTTGTTGTTTAAAATGCATTTTAAATTTCTAACAAATTTTACCGAAGATATACCCCAAAAAACTCCAAAATAGAAAACAACCATATTATAACAAATAAATAAGTAAATTAGGAGCTTTAAATTGTTACAGGCCTGATGAACTCCATAATGAAATGTATATTTTATTGAGTACAATCATAAAGTATTTATACAAGAAAATACAATTACCAGATCATAATTGTTGGTGGTTTTCCTAACTGTAATAAGAAAACTACCTAAACTATCAATTCTAATCTACTAATGTTACAATATATCCTGAAGGATTAGTTAACATTCCCCCTTAATCCGAAGGGACATCTGACATGCTAAGTAACATTATGAATTTTTCAAACTTTTCTCGTCCTAGTGCCTTGGTGAATATATCTGCTATCTGTTCTGAAGTAGGACAATGTGTCATATGAATAACTTTGGCCTCTACATAATGTCGAATCAAGTGATACTTCGTGTTAATGTGCTTTCTTCGATCATGAAACTTTGGATTCTTGGCCAACTGAATTGCAGAAGAATTATCGACAAATAAAGGAGTTGAATCTTTCTTCTTCTCCTACAAGTCTTCAAGTATCTTGTGAAGCCAAATGATTTATTTTCTGGCTTGAGATGCTACAACCTATTCAGCTTCGGTGGTAGGATCTGCAGGTTCAATTTGCTTGCGTGACTCCAACTAATGGTTGCTAATCCAAAATTCATCAAATAAACAAAAGTAGAGACCCCATTCTCTTTATCACCACCAAAGTCAGAATATGAATATCCAGTGAGATGGAAATATGCAACTTTGGAGTATTTTATGCCAAAAGATTGAGTTCCCTTCAAGTATTTCAACACTCTTTTTGCTGCATTCCAATGACCTTCATAGGGCTGATGCATGAACCTAGAAAGTATCCCTACAACAAAAGTAATGTCAGGTCTAGTAGTGGTTAAAAAAATTAAACTTCCAACAAGTTGCCTGTACTTTGTTGGATCATCAAATGGACTTCCTTTAGTGGAAGTAAGTTTCAAATTCTGCTCCATAGGAGTAGAAACAGGGTTACAATCCTACATTCCAAATATGTTTAATAGTTGTCCAACATACTTCTTCTGAGAAATGAAAATGTGTTTGGGTTGTTGAGCAACTTCAATTCCCAAATAATAATGCAACAGACCCAAATATGTCATGTCAAAGATTTTTTGCAACTCCCTTTTAACAAACGCTATATAACTATCATTGTTCCTTGTAATCATCAAATCATCAACGTAGACAACTAGATATACAACATATTTTCCAATATTTTTGACAAATAAAGTTGCATCATCTAGGTCAAAAATTTTGTAATTCAACTTAAGGAGGTGTTCAGTTAACTTTTCATACCAAGCATGAGATGCTTGTTTCAGTCCATATAATGCCTTGACCAATTTGCATACCTTATTTTCTTTTCCTTTGACAAAAAAACCCTTAGGTTGAAACATGTAGACATCCTCTTTCAAATCTCCATTAAAAAAGGATGTTTTCACATCCATATGATGTATCTTCCATCCTTTTTGTGTTGCAAGAGAAAACAAAGTTTTGATTGTGCCCCATTTTGTTGTAGGAGCAAAAGTCTTTGTATAATCAACACCTTCCTTCTAAGCATAACCTTTAGCTACAAGTTTGGCCTTGTATTTGTCAAGTGAACCATCTCCTTTATACTTGACTTTATAGACCCATTTACAACCAATATGTTTGATGCTAGTAGGAGGATCTGCCAACCTCCATGTACCATTTTTAATAAGGGCATCATATTCTTTCTTCATTGCATCCTTCCATTCATCAGAGTTAGTAGCTTCTTCAAAACAACTAGGTTCACTAACTATGGAATAATTATAATCGTGAGAAATATTACATGTAGAAGAACTATTTGTCTCATAATCCTCATATTTTCTTGGAATTTTGTGAATACAAGTGGATCTTCTCAAAGATTATTGAGGTTGTTGTGAAGGATGTGTTGGGAATCACGATTGTCATTAGACAAAAATGCATAGGTGTTAGTAAATGATCGCATCACCAAAGATAAGGATCCATGAGAGGTGGTTAGCCTATTTCATGAAACACACGGGGATCGTTGGCTTATCCAATGTCCAACAATCAGCCCCTCAACACGATCCATGTGTGTATCAAACTCGTGACCTACCCTCTAATACCACTTTTTTGGAATCACGATTATTGTTAGACCAAAACTTACTTGTTGGGAATCACAATTATTATTAGACCAAAACCCACAGATGTTAGTCAACAATCGCATCATGAAAGATAAGGACCCATGAGAGGTGGTTAGTCCATGTCATGAAACACACGAGGAGCATTGGTTTATCTAATGTCCAACAATATCCCCCCAACGTGAGACGTGTGTGTATCGAACTCGTGACCTACAATCTGATACCACTTGTTGGGAATCATGATTGCCATTAGACCAAAACTTGGATGTGTTAGTCAATGATCCCATCGCCAGAGATAAGGATCCATGATAGGCAGTTAGTCCATGTCACGAAACACACGGGGAGCATTGGTTTATCAAATGTCCAACATGATGCTCATCCTAAAGTGCAGGTTCTTTAGGAAAACTTTATAATTTTGTAGAAACAATATTATCTTCAAAGTTTTGTCTGCAGAAACATATTCATGAATTAAAGATGGAAAACCCACAGACTAAGCTAGAATGGGGACTCCCCCCTCAGTATGTGGAACTATATTTTTAGATTTAAAATAAAATTTATTAGATGTAAATTTCTCTAAATGAGAAAGTTGTCTATTGATAGTATGTTAGTTCCCTATAATACTAATGATTCCCACATTACTATTGTCATTGTATCCCTTATTGTTATTAGTGTACCCCATAGAAACCCACTATTGTTATTATTGTGCCCTTATGTTATTATTGTTATGTCGGCTTGATTGTATTATGACCCCTTATACTCCTATATATAGAAGGGAGGTTTAGTCATTTGTATCATCCAAGAATTATTCATTTGTGTAATGTAAAGGAGATTGCCCCCTCGAAGAGGCTGAATTCTAAAGCTTTGATCTATATTTTCTATCTTTTTGTGAGCTGGTTTCCTAAAATTTGGTATCAGAGCTTTGGATTCTAGGGTTTCGCTGCTCCAAACAGGTCATCGTGGAATTTTCACTATATTTTTTTCTGCAACATGTCAGAAGCTAAAAAAAAAACCATTTGAGCCATAATCGTTTTTAACTCAGGTCCGAATTTTTCAGAGCTTGTCGCGCTATCTTTTCAGAGATATGATCTTAGAAAGTTAAGGTTTTTGCAGACTCCTGAATTACATTCCAAACAGGTGACCTGGGGAAATTAATCATAACATTTGTTCTGAGCATCAGATTGAACTTTAGTAAGATGTTTCAGAAAGAGGATGTCTTGTAGTTTTATGTATATCAGTTTTAGGTACTAAGGTCAAAACAGTGACACGTGGCACTTCGCACAAGTTCGCTCTACTAAACTAGGATATAATTAGGTCAGTGTGGGAGATTTGGCATAACTATTCCTTGGAGAATCCAATCTTGATCAGACTTGCAGGGTTAGGAAGGGGACTGAAAGGGCTACTGTAGGATGCAATTTCAGATATTTGAGATCTGTAGTTATAAAGATACAACAGATTCAATGTCAAGCTCTTACAAAGTGAAAAAAAGTGTGTAATTTTTTTTAAATTTTGAATAAGATTGGTTTGAAAAATTAGTTTGAAGGAATTCACAGGGAATAGTGAAGAATTATTAGCATTAGTTGATGCCCCGAAAAAAGAAAGTGGAAACACCTAGTAAGAAACCTGAAAGGTCTTGCATGACTTGTGAAGAAGAGGAAGAAATGCAACATGATATATCAAAATTACAAGGCCAAGTACAACAAATTTCACTCTCACAAAAGGTAATTGAAGCTAAGATGGATGACATGGAAGTTAAGATAGATGGCATGGATGCTAAGATGGAAGAATTAAAGATAAATTTGAATGAGTTGCTACAAGAAATGGTTACTAATGGTGAAAGGGTAGTAAAGGAAACTCACGATGAGAACAAAAGAAATGTTAATCATGATTTCATAGACTCTAATGTTGGATTGAAGACCCACCATGTTCAAAAATCGATATGAGGAAGTTTTATGGCAAGGATCTCGGAACATGGATACTATAGATGGAGCAATTTTTTAATCTCCATAATGTGCAAAACACACAAAAAGTACGTATTACAACTTTATATTTGGAACCAAATCAGTTTGTATGGTATCTATGGCTTTTCTCTCGTAAACAAATTGTCACTTGGGCAATTTTTACAGAAGAAATTATAACACATTATGAGGATACAAAAAGCAACACCTTTTTTTAACCAATTGATAAGTCTCAAACAAAAGGGTTAAATGATGGAGCACATTGAGGACTTCCAAAAATTGAATATAATGGTAAAAGATATTCCAGAGGAGCATAGGATTGATCTATTCATAGGGACTTTAAATGATAATATCCAACATGAGGTTTGCCTTTGGGAACTTGATTCATTGGAGAAGGCATTCAGGTTAGAAAGAAAAATTGAAAGCAAAATTATGGCAACCAAGAAGCCTAACACTCATAACTACAAAGATGGAAGTGTTGTTGCCCCTAGCCTTCCACAACCTACAAGGTTGACACCACAAAAATTGGAATAAAAGAGAGAAAAAGGGATTTGCTATAGTTGTGATAACAAATACACTTAAGGTCATAAGTGTGCTGAGAAGAAATGATTCTACATAGATTGTGAAGAGGAGGAAGAAAAGGAACAAGAAATGTCAATAGAAGAGGATATACTCTAGGAACAAACCCTAGATAGAGAAGAAATGAATCTGACCATATCTTGTAATGCATTGGTTGGAATTACCACTCCTCAAACTATCAAGAGAGAAGGACATATCAAGAAGAGAAAGGTAATAGTGTTGATTGATTCATGAAGTACCCATAATTTTATTCATTGTAAGATAGCTAAGGAATTGAATTGATTCCTATATCTAGCTCCAGAGTGTCAAGTGATGGTTGCAAACGGAGGAACCATAATTTGCTCTGGAAAGTGCCATAATATCAAGTTATCCATGGGAGAATATGTATTCAATAGCCCAATTCTTTCCATTCCAATGGGTGGTGTTGATGTTCTACTAGGAGTCCAATGGCTACAATCCTTGGGTACAATAGCTTTTAATTTTCAAGAACTTTTCATGAAATTTTGTGTGGAAGGAAAGGAAGTTGAATTAAGGGGTATTGCAGGGAAATTGAGAAATATAATCAGCTCTAACAGTATGACAAAGCTTCTAAAGAAGGAACAACGAGGCATGATTGCACAATTATGTTCACTAGAGGTTCCCACATCGAAATCATCAATTTCTTCAGATCTCCAAAAAGTCTCGGACAATCATTTCAAGGTATTTGATACTCCCAAAGGCCTCCCATGTATTCGTGATCATGATCATGCTATTCATTTGAGTCCAGGAAGTGTTCCTCCAAACAACAGGCCATACAAATATCCCTATGCCCAAAAGAGTGAAATTGAATGTATGGTTGCAAAAATGCTAGAGGCTGGTATAATTCAACCTTGTCAAAGTTCTTTCTCTGCTCCAATAGTATTGGTGCACAAGAAGGATGGATTATGGCGGATGTGTCTGGATTATAGGGAGCTCAACAAGCTCACTATTAAAGATAAAATTCCCATTCTTGTCATTGATGAATTATTGAATGAATTGCATGGATCAATTTACTTCACCAAGTTGGATCTTCTTTCAGGATATCATCAAATCAGAACTAAGACTAAAGACATTCCGAAAAAAAATTTTAGAACTCATGAGGGTCATTATGAATTTTTGGTCATGCCTTTTGGCCTTACCAATGCACCTTCTACATTTCAAGGTTTGATGAATTCCATTTTCAAACCCTTCCTCAGAAAATTTGTGTTAGTATTTTTTGATGATATACTAATCTACAACAAGTCTTGGAAGGATCATGTTGAACATGTTGACAGGGTGCTCAAACTATTGGAGGAGAAACAATTATATGCAAAAATCTCCAACTGTTTCTTTGGAGTACAAGAAGTGGAATATCTGGGTCACATTATATCTCATGAAGGTGTTAAGGTAGACCCTAGCAAAATTAAAGCCATTAAGGAATGGAAAATCCCAACATCCATAAAGAATCTACAAGGATTTCTCAGGTTGAGAGGGTATTGTCTCAAGTTTGTTAAGAATTATGGGAGAATAGAAACACCTCTAACAACATTATTGAAGAAAGATGCATTTTCATGGACTCTAGAAGCAACAAAGGCCTTCGAACATCTTAAAGAGGCAATTTGCCAAGCATCGGTCTTAGCTACGCCAGACTTCACAAAAACCTTTATTGTGGAATGTGATGCTTCAGGAAATGGAATTGGTGTTGTTTTAATGCAAGATGAAAGACCCATTGCTTTCGAAAGTCGTCCAATCAAAGGAAAGTATTCACATAAAGCTATTTATGAGAAGGAAATGTTGGCAATACTACATGCACTTACAAAATGGTAACCCTACCTAATGGGAACACACTTCAAGGTAAAAATGGATCATGATAGCCTTAAATACTTTTTAGAAAAAAGATTTTCCTCTGAAGAGCAACAAAAATGGGTCACAAATATGTTGGGTTATGACTTTGAAATCATCTACAAAAATGGAAGAAAAATGTTGTGGCAGATGCACTCTCAAGAAAAGATGAGGATGTGGAAATATTGTTGTGCGCCATTTCTATTATCCAACCAAATTGGATAAACGAAGCAACAGATGAATGGAAGAATGATGAAGAAGTGTGGGCACTCATTCAAAAGTTACAACAAGATCCCAATACATCTGATACATTTAACTGGAAAAATGATTCGTTATGGTACAAAGATCACTTATACCTATGTAAGAATTCTCAACTTAGACAAAAGATTCTTATGGAATTGCACACTTCTCCCTTAGGAGGGCACTCAGAATTTTTAAAAACTTACCACAGGGTTAAGAAGGAATTTTTTTGGGATGGCCTTAAATTGGATATTCAAAAGTTTATGGCGGAATTTTGGTTTGCCAACAAAATAAAGTTAAAACAATTAAGACCGCAGGTCTATTACAACCTTTATCCATTTCAAGTCAACATTGGGAGGAAGTTTTAATGGATTTTATCATAGGTTTACCCAAGTCTGAAGGAAAAAGTGTCATCATGGTGGTAGTTGATAGACTTACCAAGTATGCACACTTTTGTACATTATTGCATCCATTTAAAGCTAGTACAGTTTCTACTGCATTTATGGAAACAATTCAAAAGCTACATGGAATCCCAAAGATTATTGTAAGCGACAAAGATCCCATTTTTACTGGAAATTTTTGGACAAAATTGTTTTCTTGTCTTGGTACTCAGTTAGCTCATAGTTCATATTATCATCCTCCATCTGATGGGAAAACTGAGATAGTAAGCAAATGTTTGCAAGGATATCTTCATTGCTTTGTATCTAATAAATAGACACAATGGGTCAAATGGTTGCCTTTGGCTAAATGGTGGTATAACACTTCCTTCCATACTGCAGTAAAAATTACCCCATTTATGGCACTTTATGGATATCATCGACCATCCATCACATCATATTTAAGAGAAAATTCCAAGGTTCAGGCAGTGGAACATCACATCGAGCATCAACAACAAGTTCTCCAACTCTTAAGGATAACCTCACATTGGCGCAGAATAGAATGAAACAACAGGTAGATCAACATCACAACAAAAGAAGTTTTGATGTAGGTGACTGGGTATTCCTATGGCTACATCCATATAAACAAATGTCCCTCAAGCAAGCTAAGAAGGATAATAAATTATCACCAAAGTGTTATGATCTGTAAAAGGTGTTGCAAAAGATTGGTACTATGGCATACAAATTGGAGCTTCCTACAGCTTCCCGAGTGCACCCAGTTTTCCATGTTTCATGTTTAAATAAGGTTATAGGTGACAAGCTCCCAATTCAAACAATATTTCTAGAACTTGACGAGGAAGGAGAAATCATATTGAAACTAGAAGCAGTCACAGAAACAAGAACTCAATAGCTGTGAAATCGATCAATTTCAGAGTATCTCATCAAGTGGAAGAACTTATCCATTGAAGATTCCACATTGGAGGATGAGAATTTTATACAGAAGCATCCATAACTACTCAAGCATTGAGGACAACACATTTTAGAAGGAGAGGGGCATGTTAGGTCCCTATAATACTAATGATTTCCCCATTACTATTGTCATTGTAATCCTTATTGTTATTAGTGTGCCCAATATAAACCCACTATTGTTATTATTGTGCCCTTATGTTATTATTGTTATGTCGGCTTGATTATATTATGACCCCTTATACTCCTATATATAGAAGGGAGGTTTAGTCATTTGTATCATTCAATAATTGTTCATTTGTGTAATGTAAAGGAGGTTTCCCCCTCGAAGAGGATGAATTTTAAAGCGTTGATCTATCTTTTATATCTTTTTGTGAGCTAGTTTCCTAACATAGTAGATACAAATTTTAAAGATTTTAAAAGAATGACATCTCTGGAAATAATAGATTTTCTTTTTTCTTCATCATATAATCTATATGACTTTGAAGTATTGGAATATCCCAAAAAAATAGACTTTCGACTTCTAGCATTTAATTTGTTTCTTTGATACTTAGGAATAAGTACATAACAAGTAGATCCAAAAACCTTAAAATGTTGAACTGCTGGTAACTTGTTGCACCAAAATTCATATGGTGATTTGTTGTTGAGGACAAAAGAATGACATCTATTTTTAATATATGCTACACGAACTACTACTTCTCCCCAAAACATTAATTTGACATTTTTGAAAAACAACATTGATCTAACCATGTGAAGCGAAGTCATAGTCATCCTTTCTACAACACCATTTTGTTGTGGATTATATGGAATAGTAGTTTGGTGTTTGATGCCATTGTCTGTTAAATGTTGTTCAAAATATTTTAAAGTATATTCACCTCCATTATCAGTCCTTAAGATACCAATATTCTGTTGAATTTCATTCTTAACCATAGAATGAAATGTTGTGAACATATAAAAAATTTATATCTTTTCCTTCAAAAGATAATCCCAACACATCCTCAATCTAAAGCCAATTTTCCTCCCATGAAGAAAATGCAGTATTAAAAAAGTTATAAATATTAAAATTATAGTGAGAAACTATATAATGTGCAGATTCATTTGTTTAATTTTTCTCAGAAGATGGTTTCTTTGTCTTGTCATTAAATGAATCTTTCTTTTAATTACTAATCTTCTCTCAAGGAATCCTCAATTAACTGAACTATGACCAATTTTGCCACACCTATAACATCTGATATTTGATTTAGACTAAAAATTCTTCTATGTCTGGTAATTTTGTTTTCTATCACACCGATTGTTGTTATTGTTCCTTCACCCCCCCTGCCCCCCCCCCCCTCCAAATTTCCTTCTACCTTGGCCTATGGGATCCTTTCCACCTCAAGAAAACTCATTTTGTGATTTATGTTCCTTTTGTGCACAACACAAGGTTTCTGTGTTAATAGTAGAAACATACTCTTTCTTCCGAGAATCCTTCTCTCTTTCTACAATTTATCTATTAACTTATAAAAAGTAATATCCTTTAATTGTCCACTAGCTTGGAGAGATTCCAAGTAGTGAGAGTATGTAGGGTGTAGGGCCTTGATGAAGGCAGTCAATTGTAAATCTACTTTAACACTTGTGGCTTCTATATCATGGAAAATAACCTTTATTTCAGAAGCCAATTTCATTGGATCATTGTCCTTCATCTCCAAATTAAATAACTTCAATAACAATTGAATAATCTCTAATTTTGAATGTGAATCATAGAGTTCCTTTAAAATTTCTAATGCTGCATATGTCGTGTTACAAGAATGAATGTACCTGATTACCTCTTCTGAAACTGATGTTGTGATCATAACATAGGATTTATTGTTCTTGACTTCCCAAATAGCACATTATTTTTCATCTTCTAGAGCTTCTGGTGCAATTTCTTTATTGTCTTTGTCTTTCTTCCATTGGCAAATATCTTGCCACAAATCATTAAAAATCAATGCACTCTTTAGCTTTCTTATCCATTCTGGGTAATTTTCTTTCCCATAAAGGAAAACTCCAACCAAATAAATTATGGATGTCATCTTTAAATAAAATAAAAAATTTAATGAACTACAAAATATGTCACTGTTTGAAAAAAACTTGAAAATATTTGGTAAGAAATTGACGATCCTGTGGCAAGGCCTTTGCAACAAATAAAAATTTTAAAAATATTAACCAAATCTTACCAAGGTTGAAAGCTTCGTCAAATAATAATTTACCAGACGTTAAAAAATTTACGACATATAACATTGGTGGGGAAAACACACAATTGATGGGGACAACAACTCTCGTACACGTGCCAATCTAATCAACGTCTAGAAAAATCAATGGTCTATGACAACAAAAAACTCGTCAGATTTTAATGAGATGAGTGGTCCCAGGGACAGTTTCAAGAAAACAACTCAGCGCTTAAATCGATGACCCACATTCAGTATGGGGGCACCCAGAGTGGTTTCCAATACCACGATGTGTGGTGTCGGGGTGGTTTCCAAAACCAGCAGTCCCGCGCACTATCAATTGGTCACGTTGACTTCACCACATGCTCCCACTACGAGTTTTGCTGACCACACAACGTTGTCCACCTAGATCACAACAGGAAGCACATCCACCACTGTAAATCATCAATGGAGTTCAAACCAGGCTCTCACTGCTTCTAAACCTCGCCGCTTTGATACCACTGTTACAGGCCCAATGAACTCCACAATGAAACATATATTTTATTGAGTGCAATCATAAAGTATTTATACAAGAAAATATAGTTACCAAATCATAACTGTTGGTGGTTTTCCTAAGTGTAATCAGAAAACTACCTAAACTATCAATTCTAATCTACTAATGTTACAATATATCCCAAAGGATTAGTTAACAAAGATTGACATGATGATTATAGTTGCTCATGGTGAACCTCTATTTATCAAATAAGACATTTTATTATTTTAAATTTAATTTATATTTTAAATATTCTTTAATAATAAATTAGTATGGTTAGTTTTAAAATAAAATATTAATCTTTAAAGTTAAAAATCTAAAAAAGAAAATTTTGTTATATATATATATATATATATATATATATATATATATATATATATATATATATATATATATATATAAATAACATCATGTCACTATATATAACAAAACATTTAACTTAGTTATATACAATATTTAACTATATATAATTATAACATAACATAACTTAACTATAGCATAACTTAACTATATTTTATTATTATATAACTATAATATCACATAGCTATATATTATAGTTTTATGTATAAAATATAACTTTTAACATGGTTCTCTAATTATATATATATATATATATATATATATATATATATATATATATCTATATATATATATATATATATATATATATATATATATATATATATAGCATGTTATAGCATGTTGCTATATAACCATAGCTATAGTTCATAATTATATAACTATAGTTCATAACTATATAACTATATATAAATAACTATTATAAAGTTATGGCATCACATCTAGATTATATTTTAGTTCTATATATATTGTTTATAACATAACATAGCGTAACATGTATTGTGCATAAATATAACATAATATAATTATAACATTTAACATATAAAAAATATTTAAAACATAACACACACACACACACACACAAGTTCACATTTCAACAATGCATCATTAATTGATACATTAAATCCATTATGAAAAACGCATTTGGAGTGAATAAAAGCATTTTGACTCTTTTCTAATTTGTACCATATAGTTTCATTATGCAGTGTGTTGTACAAGAAGCATTGCCTTCATGTGCTTGCACATAGTACATGTCATGTGTCAAAGTAAAAGATTATAAGAACTTAAACTCTATTGGATTATTTAGTTGGCATGAAATTTTATTAGTTCTGAAAATGAGTTTATTTCAAATTTTTACATATATATTTACATATTTATTCCCTATGAATAAAGGACATTATTTAGAAAGGAGAAAAAGCGTGAAGGTAGATTTGATCACTTCTTTCAATTGTGTTTACATGGAACTCAATACTTTGGTTGTTAAATTATCAAAAAATGGACTCTAAAGTTTAGGACTTTAGGCTAGATTATTCTTCTTGAGTTTGGAAATGGATTTTTTGTCAACATTATTTCTAAGTCAACATTTTTTCCTTGGATTAGTTTATATGTATTATATTTAATATGCAGAGGCATCCCATATACGCGCCCCAAATGTAGGTTGTTAGAGTGTGAGGAGATCAATTATACATGGTCAGGCTGATGATATATCATGTAGCCAACCTAGCGTGCACATTCCACTCATAGATCATGCCTATGACACTAGCCAGAGTATCAAAGGTAGTGTTTCTGTCTCAACTAATGATCATGCTACCTCTAGTGGACCTTTATTTTCACTTATTTTAGGTACGCCACCCATATTTTAAAATCCTCTTTAAACTTTATGTGTTTATGTCTTGAAATTGTCTTTAATTTTTAAATTGTATTCAATGGATGTGTTTGAATTTAATGTATATGTTATTATGATTCTAGTTTGTTAAATATATATGCTAAATTATGTTTATGATTTGCATACTCTCAGTAGGGCGAAGCTGAGGGTCACAGTGTAACATCGATCCCTCCATGGGATGATGCTACAACTCATATCACATTGGAGGATGTTATAGACTAGCATATGTGGATCATATGAGAGCTACATAACATCCTTGCTAGTTCACCTATTATTCATAGTATGTCTTTGATGTTGGAAAGCATCAATAGGTTGATTGAGACATACCAGAGGTCAGACCCATAAAGCCGCATCCTACAGTCCATACAAATGATTATGAGGCATGAGGTTAGAGGCCCACATACTTGAGAGATGGTGAAAATGGCCATCGAGAACATTGATGTTCATGGGGAGTTGTTTGACATCCCTTCAGATGGCCCTACTAAATGTTAAGGTATTATTCCATTGAAATATTTTAAGAATGTTGATAAAGTCGCTTTTTTGTATGATTGATTCATTGAAGCTTGGGGCCAATTCCCCCACCATGACTAGGTCATAATTTATTTTTTCAAGCATATATATGCAGAGATCATGTTACATATGAGGTTGTATTACCCTAATACCATATCACATTATTATGGACTAGGCTTGGGATGTACATATGATTGCGAGGGAGCTCGTAGGGACCCTAGGAATGTACCACCACCTCCAAGATTCTTGCCACTACCATGTCAAAGCATAGTATTACCAATAGAGCTAGAAGAGTTATCAAAGCTTGGTGTTGAGACTAGGGAGACTATTGTAGATCATTGGTTAATGCACATGTTGGATTGCATGGAGAGATTAGGATACCACCACCATTTCCCCGTGACCCACCAGTTTCTTTATATGATGATTCATTTCTCAAGAGTTTACCTGATGTCTAGATTTTGACATATGCATGTATGTATCATGATTCCATCTGTGACACTTGGAGGGCGCATGACCCACATGAAACAGACCAGGTACATATACATATGAAACTTTTGACTCTTATTGTCAAATTATGCATAATTATTTATATCAATTTCTAGTTCATATTAGATTTCATTTATTTTAATAAGTTCATGATAATATGTAGACACAACCTAGCTACATGGATGAGATTATGAGGTCATCAAAGGGGGAAGTTGATCAACCATGCCTTCCTCCACCAAAGTATGTTTCCATGGATTCTCCTCCACCTCCACCTCCTCCTCATAACACTCATGTGGAGGAAAGTCACTATATACAACCACATGGACCAACAATTGAGGTAAACTTTTTTATTCCTAATATTTCAGCATTTTCCTTTTCTAAGTTACACATATATGGTAATCAATTGATAGAATAATTACAATTTTTCCTTGCCATTATGTACACAGGCCCATATCTAAAGTGTTATTGATGTCGTAGTTATGTGGACACATGAGTGGGATGTCGGATATAGAGGAACTCATGATGCAGGCCCCAATCATTGAGCCAGAGGTAGGGGAGCACCAAACCCAGATTCATCAGACCCCCATCTTATCTAACTTTCATTTGGACTCACCTAAGGTTAGTAGATTCATATATGTAATTAAAAATGTGGTTGAAAATCATTTATTTCCATATTGTTTATTTTTTATAAATAATGATCTAATTAGTTTGCATTTGAATGTGCTATATTGCGGTACCAACTTATGGACACTTACATTACATGGCATAACTCACATAGGAGTTCTGGTGGTACTTAGAGTGGATAATTTGTATATTTCAGGCCCATTTCATAGGGTACATTGACATGTGATACAAACTTTGTATATTTTAATACATGGACAATTAATGGATGTACATGAACATTATTTCAGTTTATGGATGCTTATTATTTCAGTTTATGGATGTTCATGTGATATTTTTTAACTTGTATATATTTTCATAAGGATATTTTATTGATACATTCACTACTTCAGTTTATGGATTTGTATTAATATTGTTTATGGATGCTCATGAATTTTTGAAGTTTATGGATCTATTAAAATTATATCACCAGTTTAAATGTTTCTCTATATACTATAAATTTTATTATAAAATATGACAATTTTGGTTTCTAGTTTCATATACTAAGAACATAAGTACTATCTTAAGTAATGATGAAAGTCAATTCGATACTTAAAATTAATTAAAATATATGATGGTTGAATTAAAAAGCAATACAGGACTGAAATAAGTTTTAAATTCAATTTTAAAAGGTATGGTAAACAACAAATAAGTTTTATTCAATTTTATTTATTTTGAGGTCATCTAGAAGAGATTAGTCATAATATGATATCTGTACAATCTTACTATGATGCAAGTCAACTTGATGCTTAAAATGACCTAAAATATATCATGTATCCATTTAATATTTAACATGGAAACAATTAGAATCATGCTTCATATTGCCTTGTATAAAATGTCTTTTACTGTAATCAACATGTATGTTATTACAATTCAATTTTAAGAATAAATTATTTGAATTCTAAACTCATCTATATTGTAATAAAAAATCTATATGTAATTTTCTTTTATGACCCACCCATATACCATTACATGGTCAACTTTTTAAAGTATTTCAATCAATTTCTTATGTCAAGGTTCAATTAAAAAACAAAAATAGGATTGAAATAAGCTTTATTCAATTTTATGTAGAAGTAACTCAAAATTTTTAGTTGCTAATGAATTCGAACTTAAAACAATATACACAAATTTATTCTACTCAATCTTAGGAAGATAAACCATACAATGGAGACACATGCAATGATTCAATCACAACGAACACAATATTTTTATTGGGGAACCCAACTGGGAAAAACCCCTCCTTTGTTTGTATTATATGTTAGGGTTCAACCCTAACCCCTTTATTTATTTAATAAGCACAATGGGCCGAGTCAGAGTCATAGTTAGTTAGAGATTCAATAAAGCCCACATTGATAATTGTAAATGGTTGATCTGCATTAGAGAAAAGGGACCACAGCTAGTTGTAAATGAACCATAGTTAATAAATAAAGTGGTTAACTTTTGTTATGCAAGGGACCACTAGTAGGGTTTTAGATGTCATTTAGCTATAAATAGTCTTAGTTAGTAAGGGAAATATCATCTAGTCTTATTGTAATTGATCTCTGCTCTGTTGTAGGTTTCCCCCTCGAAGAGGAAAGTGAACATTGAATATGTTTATGAATAATAAAATACTTTGTTGTTTTTCTCATTTCATGTGATAATCTTGTGTTTTGGGCTATATTTCTTCGTATTGCTAGTATTCTGGATTTCTCGCAAGTCAAGAGCATAACAACATGTATCAAAGCACTTTCCAGGGATAGATGTACCTCCAATTTTTGCATATTGTTTTTTAGGCTAGAGATGTGTTCCAATGTCTTTAAACCATGGAAACTGTCTTTGAGCACATAAACCTGTGTATTTGAGGAGGCATGCATGCAATAACTACAAGATGTGGTCACGCTTGTTGGACTCCTTTGTAACCCCTATGGGTAACCCTTTGAGTAGTAGCGCATTAGACATAACCGTGCATGGACTGCACTTCCACGTACCTTGGATAAATTCAATAAAGGTGGGAAATAAGAGATATAGTTGGCATATCATTACATTAAAATAATTCTACAAATATGATTAGTGCAAATTTAAAAAAATTACAGTTTATAAATCTAAACTCGAATCTTAAAAAGTTGTTAGACATCACCGATCTTATGTTATTATGAAGAGCACATTATATTAAATAGTTATAGAACTATGTTATATATATATATATATATATATATATATATATATATATATATATATATATATATCTATATATATATATTGTTAATAAAATATAATTAATATTAGTATGCTGCATAAAATTTAATTTAGTTATTATTTTATTTAAGTAAAATTAGTTTTTTTAAAACAAACTAAACTATATTTAGTATTAAAAAAAATAAAATATAATTTAAATTAAATTAAAAAAAAACGAAATATATATTTTTATTTAATAAATAGAAGTTCACCATGAGCAAACATATTTATCATGTCAATATGAAGTTCCTAATTTATTTATTTATTGTTTATAGTTTGGTTGTTTTATATTTTGGAGTGTTTTTTGGGCATATTTTTGGTCAAATTTGTTTGAATTTAAAATGCATTTAAAAAAAAAATCAAAATCTTTTGAAAATTTATTTCACTAAATTCCTAAACAAAACTTTAAAATCTAAAGTAATTAGAAATTATAGTTTTTTCCATTCAAAATCTGAAAACAAATCATGATAAACATGCCACCATTGCATTTATTGAAACCTTTGTGGTTTTCAAGGGTTTTCTTGGTGACTTTGTGTAGTTTTCTAGGTTTTTTTTTTGTGGTTTTCAATGATTTTCTTGAGGTTTTCATGGTTGTTTTTTGTGGCTTTTGTATGGTGGGTTTTTATTTCAAATCAATTTATTTTATTTTGCAAGAAAAATTAAATAAAAGAGACAAAAAATATAGGAAACCTACCTTGGCTTGAGCCTCTGGGACTTTGGCGGGGTGACTGGCCAATTGGTTTGAGTGTCTCCATCATCAAAAAACCCTCGGTTAAGCTTAGAAACCCTTAGATGAGCTCCTTATCCCTGATGGTCTTCACGAAATGACTTTCACAGATTGTGACGAGGTTTTTAATAAGACTTAATGGCTCGAAATATCCCTAGAGCTCATTCGAGGGTTTTCCCATAGCTTAATCAATGATTTGTTTTAACCCTTGCTCGAACTATCTCTTAGCCCTGAAGGAGCTTGATCTAGCACCTAATATGGCTCGAAATTTCTTTTGTCACCTAAACATGCCCTCTCTTTACCAAAAGTGTAACCCGACTCCATGCACTCACCCCATGGTCAATATCTAAACAATATACAGAAACTTTCTATCAACTTTTCAATCAATCTATATTTTATTCATTATTAATATTTTTTTAACTAGGAAATTGAACCAAATGTTGAAAAGGAAATGTCGTAAGTAAAAAAAAGCCATACATTGGGAGGGTTTATGCCTTTAATTTCTTTCATTGAGGCTCTTTATGAGAGTTGACTAGGCTCACAACAACCTTGAATAAGAGGAGAGAATGTCCATAACAAACTAAAAGGTGGTGGATCAAGGATTATCATTCGAAAAATTTCCACATTGACATTATTGATTGTCCTTCTAATTTTTGGATTGTAGATGTGTTAGAGATTCAATTGGATTTCTATATTTTTTGTAATACTATTACCCATCATCATGTTTGCATGAATTTGAGGCAATTATGGAAGTTTAAGTTATCCTTCATCCAAAATTAGTAGAGCCAAAGAAGCTGTAAAAATTGTAAGAACATCATGAATTTGAAGCAATTATGAAAGTATAGATTCTGCTTCATCCAAAATTATTAGAGCCAAAGAAGTTGTAAAGATTGTAAGAACAACCAAATAAGGACCAACCTGATTCCACACTATAATAATACTAGGTACTACTAATCTTCTCTACCCTAAATTAATAACCTCTTAGGAATTTTCCAATTGCCATACTTTGCAACAACAAAATAAAAAACACATCATAAAATTAATCCTCAAAAGGAATTCAATAATGGTAGGGCATATGTACACTAAATTAAACTAATCCTTGGAGAACACATGAACGAACATGGAGTCTAGGCAACAACATAAGCAAGGCCCTCGAAGTCATAGGTTCCAGTCTTGCGACCGTTATTTTGATAACAATTTTTAGAAGCATATGAAGCATGGGTGACTGTTATTTTGGTAATAATTTTTAAAATCATATGAAGCATGGGAAACATCACAAATTGAAAAAAATGCAGATAATTAACTTCACAAATTAATACACATTCAAGACCCCATCATAATATTACTTGTTAGTTGGAACTATCTATCACGCACCTCCAAGATGAAGCCATCCCAGGGATCATCGTACTAACACTTTGGTGCATTGTAATATTTTTCATCTTCACTAGAAGTTAAACTTGTCCATACAGGTTGCACTGAACCCAATTTTTCTACATCAGTTTGGGTCATTAGGGGATCTTGATCACCTGTACTAGGAACTATACAAATGACTGCCCTGAAAGTTGTAATTAGGTGATACAATAATGTTAGTTAATATCAAGAAGGCCTAGGTGTACATTTCTACCTTTAAAGTTGCTAAGAAATCGTTGTAAACATATAAAATATATGATAAGAGCTCCTTTGGAAACTTTTACAGAGAAGCATTGGAAACAAGGATCTTTGTAAGGGCATAAAAATAATTGAAATACGCAATATCCTAGTATACAAGTATGTCAACATATGTCTATTTGAAATAAGACTGCAATAATTTTAATTTAATTATTAAAGAGATGGTAGAGATTTAACCTCCATGGAATAATTTAGAATATTCTTAATAATATACACAAATGAAAGCTTACAATTTATTTTCGAAGTACTTGTGTAAAAAATGTCATGAACAAGTGTCAATGAGTTATGGGGTTTCATACATGTAGTGTTGATAAGTCATGGTATTGGCCCATTGTAATGTAACAAAACCTAGTTAAAAATTAAGAATCTCCGTAGTAAAATGGAGATGTAAATCTCCATAACTAAGAATCATGTTTCACGTTTTTAAAATGTATATATATATTTAACTTATATGTTAAGTATTTTGATGATAATAATAATAATTTAAAATTAAATTATAATATGATTAGTTTTTATGATTTTTATAATTTTAACAATATGAGATATGTCATAAAGTAAATATTTTGTTGTTTATTATAAAATTATGTATTATAGACATTTACCAAATATTTAATTTATATAACTATTTTAGTATAAGTCAAGTTGATAGATAAGTTTAAGCATATAATATAGCCAATTTTAAATAGATAAACTAATAGTCATTATTTTTTTTAATTCTTTGGAATAATATATTGATAGTTCAAATTAGTAATTATATATATTAAATTAACTAATTTTAAAATTAGTAAGAAGATCTAAATTAATAGCTAGATGGTCCATGACAACAAAAAAAACATATAAAAACAATTCAAAGCAATGTATTTCCCCCCAACGAAAAATATCAATTTTTCATTAATTTAAAAAATTACATGTAGTAGAGGCTTGTATGACATATGCTGTAAGGTTGGCCATAGCCATCAAAAAATATAAGTCTGTACAAAATTACCATGCAGGGTATACTGTAGCTATTCATAGAAAAAATATATACAATGTATAAACCAAGTTCTGATAGTAATCACTGATATTTATTGCAAAAATTAGGGCCTATCGGCCTGTTGGTAGAACTAATATATATCAGGTTTATGATAATATTAGAAGTGATCAGCTCCCTGCTACTCCTGTATTATTGACAATCCCCTGGGTTGGACCGTGGCCGCCTTGGAAATCTGGTAGACAAGCATATTATGCTCCCTATAAATATGTTGACAAGAGATATAAGTAAATTGTGCTTTTAAGAGCATGACATCATCCAAAATGTTTCTGAGAGAGTGCATATGACATGGAGATGAGTTATTGAACCAGTTTATGATGATTTTAGAGTCTCCAAATATCTGAATATGTCTGCATTCATGTGTAAGAGAAAAATGGAGGAGATGTCTAAGAGAGATCAATTCAACATAATTGTTTGTACCAATCCCCAAGCCCATTTGGATTCGAAAGTAATGATTTTCAGATTTATGCAATAATATACCCCCCCCCCACATCCTTGTTCTTGTGCAACACCATCAAAGTATGCCCAAGAGAGATTATGGTCAATGACTTCTGGTGTCACAACGTGGCCAGAAGGTGTGGGATCATCTTCTGGGATATCATGATAGGCATTAATAATTTGGGCAATAGATGATGGCCAATGAGCCACTCTGTCTCTAAAGATGAAGCCATTCCTATTTAGCCAGATGGTCCAACATATTATCAGAGGAAGGCAGTGAATTTTCTGGTTCAATGATCCCTCCCTCCACCGATTCCAGGCCTCCAAAGCATTTTTCCCGTTCCATCTGATGGAAATGGACAATGTTGATAGAACTTGTTCCCATATGTAGATCACCGTAGGGCAATGGAGAAAGAGGTGATCATTTGTTTCCTCTGCTTGATGACAAAGTACACACCAAGTGGGGCTGAAGAAGGATCGTTTCATCAAATTACCCCTGGTTGGTGTCTTATTCATTAAGATGTTCCACATAAACAGTTTGGTTCGGGGAGGAGATTTAAGCTTCCAAAGAGTACGCCACCAATCCATAAGCGCAGGTGGCATATGGGCAACATGTATGATGGGATAACCATCTTTGGGAGTGTATGCACCATGCCCAGTAGGGGCCCAAATAAGTTCATTAACCCCCTCCTTAATGCGAACATGAGATTCTGACAGTGCATTGATATATCCTTCCCAAGCTTGTTGCCACTGTATAGGTATATCCAGTTGATCAGCTGATTTCCATGCTTGAGTGAATAGGGAGGTGTTCTTTGGATTAACAATGTTGGTGATCACGGGGATCTATGTTCTTGAGAAACTGAGTGAGTTCAGGAGGAAGTCGATAAATGTTTCCACATCCAGTCCAGGGGTCTATGCCAATACGCACAAATGAGCCATCTCTAATTTGCCAAGTAAGTCCATTTCTGATAGTGGGTAGAGTATGTAAGACAACTCGCCAGATCATAGATATACCAAATCTTTTCCATGTAGGAAGACGGATCCAATCCATAAGCTGGTAAGGCCAAATATATTTATAGTGTACCACCTCGGTCCAAAGACTGTGGGAGGTAAGAATAAGCCATCCCATCTTTGCAGAAAGTGCATGAGAGAATGAGGGAAGGTCTTTCAAGCCCCATCCTCCCCATTTCTTTGGAATTGCAATGTGTCTCCATACCACCCAAGGTTCAAAGCAATGTATTATACAATAATAAAATTATAATTAATAATATAAAAATTAAATTAAATAAAAAAATCCAGTTTTTTTTTTTTTAAATATTCTATTAAAATCAAATATTTTTAATCAAATACGTTACTAGCTCCATTTCTCTTAAATCAAATAATGCTATTTATGCATACTATGAAAAACACCGATTGTCCTCATTTTAAAAAGAGAGTTCATCGAGTCAAAGAATCAGATGAAAAGTAAGGCAAAAATCCCGTTCTTATTAAAAGAATTATCACGTTTATGGAAAACACAAAAACAACTTGTACGAAATTATGATTGCAACAACTCGCTCGGAAAATGGCTCCAAGGATGAACCCTAGTTCTGCCGCCTCCATGCCCTCGGCCGCCGGCGGGTCTCTGTTCGCTCTGGCCGCGAAGGGATTCGAGAGATTTAGGCAAAGATCAAGGGTCTTTCTTTCCGCTGCAGGTTTGCAAGATGGCCACACCAGGAAAGCCGGCGCCGCGGACTCAAATGCGCTTGCAGACCTCTTGGCCGAGAACTCAGGGGTTGCATGGCCCCGATCCCCTGCTTCCACAACGCGTTTATACAGCCCTCTTCAGAATGACGGAGCAGCGGCCAAGGATGATCATGCAGATCCCTTAGCCACTTATCCTCTGACCGTGGCTTTCGGGAAGGAAGGGCTTGCACCGAATGGCTGTACGCCTCTGTTGCCCATGAGGCAAATCCAGGAAACGAGAATCAATCAATGCATATGCCTGCCCTCTCCACAGATCTGCAGGGGAAGGAGGCGTTCAGAACCCTCTTCATCATTCCAGATACAAATCAAGCTCATTACAGGCAAAACTATGTTACTATGGGTAAGCCAGACGGATCTAGTGCAGCATCTCAAGCAGACACTGAACATCAAACTGGGGATCCCCTCTGCAGCACAACGACTTCTCCACGAAGGTAAACAACTTGAGGATCTCTACCCTATTTCTTTTTACGGCATTAAGAAAGATGCATCTATTATTTTAACCCTTCGTTTGAGAGGACGAGCTGCTGGAGAGCCATCCTCAGCTAAAACATTTTCATATAAAGATGCAGTCCATGCCAAGAAGCCTCACAAGACAGCTCCACCAGTTCAGGCTTTACCCAAGCCTTTTTTGGTGGACAAAGTGGAGGAGGTTCCCTCTGTTGAGATCTCCTACTCTAACCTGGCAGACGACACCCAAAAATTCGCAGAAAGGGCCATCATATGCAGATTCAATGGGCTCTGGCCATGCTCAAAAGATCTTTTGGACTGGATCTATGACAACTGGACACACAGTTGCAAGATCTACTTCTGTGCAAAGGGATATTTTATAGTGCTGTTCGACAATCTCGAGCACTACGAAAAGGCCTTAGAGGAAGGCCCTTGGTTCATGGGTACGACAGGTCTCTTCCTAACTCCATGGTTCCCAGACTTTGACCCAGCTTCTGCAGTTATCACAAAAGCCCCTGTATGGATCAGGCTTCCAAATCTCCCAATATATCTGTGGAACACAGCAGTATACAGGCAGATAGGCAACGCTTTGGGCTGCTTTCTAATGGGAGATTACCAGAGGGAACAGCAAGGCCTCTACACATACGCCAGAATTTGTGTAGAGCTAGATCTAAGCAAGGGTCTGCCAGAGCAAATCAATCTCAAGATCAATGACACTGTTTGGACCCAGTTTCTAGATTACGAAAATACTGCCTTCCGATGCCGCCATTGTCACCTAACAGGGCATCTACAGACCTCCTGCCCATCGCTGACAGCAAGAGCGAAAAAGGGAATCTTCGCAAAAACCAAACCCAAGCGTTGGGCTCCCTGTACTCCGCAGCCAGCTCGAAGCTCCAGCTCCCCAAGTTCGGAGGACGGGGAAAGCGATTCAGAACCGGACCAGGCGCCTCAGCCGATGGATTCACCCATGAACACCATGGGGCACACCCATGACTCAGCTATAGCCCAGAAACGCGTCCATGAGACCTCCTCGGAATCAGAAAGGGAATTCCCGATGAAAGAGAATTCCAGTCTTCAAGTTGTCTTAGCTCATTCCCCCCAGGGTGGCTGGACAAAAGTCAACAAAAAGAAAGGGAAAAAACAATGTGTTGTAGTTTCTGCCCCTATGGGGGATTTAGGCAGTCTGTGATTTCTAGTCATCTGATGTAGCTATGAGTTTGAATCTTTCCTCCGGAACCGAGGTTGATGGATCCATCATTTCCGGTCTGCCGGTTTTTTTCTTATCCTGATTGTACTATATTTCACTTAATAGAATTAGTCTTTATCGAGAAAAAAAAAAAAAAATTATGATTGCAACAACTTTTGTAAAAAAACATATTGTTCATTATCCTCCAAAAATTTTAGAAATCAAATGTGAAATAAAAGTAATTTGCATCAGTCACGTGAAGGCTCTAACGCATAAAAAACAAATCAATCACGAACAATCCTCATGTTAACCATTTTAAATTAATTTTAAGTTTAAATTTTAAAAAGTTTGGATCTAAGGAGGGTATTGGAAAATATGGCCTCCCAAATTGAAATGGAAGAATAAAAGCATTGAGAATTCCATGCAAAAGGTTGTGATTTCTCTCCATCTATACTGTGATTTCAAGCTCCTCCAGATACGTCTCTGTGCTTTTTGGCCAGTGATGTTAATAATTGTTTCACTGCCTTAAAACTACATGGCAACATTAGCCTCAAATGATGTTTTTGTTTGTTGTTTTCCCAAATTGGATTGTTAGTCGATTGTTTCTCTTTCTACTCAATAAATGTATATTTTCCTCAAGCTTCTTAATGTAATGATCTGCCAAACTTGGATAAGATTAAAAAAAACAGAAATTAATTTAGGCAAAGGTACTATTAAATGATTTTGTAGATATAATATAAGATTTAAATCTTAAAAGACAATATAAGCCTCGGAAGTTGTCTAAGGTTGTTACCTTGGCAGGAGTAGCTAGAAAAAAAAAAATTCATTTGCTCCCTGCACATTTGGGTTTTATTGCTATAAAATTTCAATATTGGATCCATATCTAGACATATGTTACATGTGATGCCACAATGAAGATGTCGACACTGACCACTTTCCTTGCAAAAAAAGTCTTCATCCATCCACAACCAATTGCCACCCACCACAGTGTCCATGAATTTCACATGAAAAATTCTAGATCTTTCTTCTGCATCTATAAATTTCTAATCTCTCATCAACCTAAGCAATGCAAGCAAAGCCAAGGTCTCTGTGGAATGTAAAGTGTGATTTCATTCTCCATTCATAATATATTTTTAGTTTCTTTGTCTGTCTGATGCACACAGACTGATGCAATTACGTTGTCTCTATTAGTCTTTTGCTTCTCTATTCTCTAACAACTGGTGTTAGAGCTAGGTTGTGAGTGTGCAAATTGTTGTTGAAAGTATGAAAGTATTTTTCGTTGTCTGACATTGTGTGGGGTTTCCACCTGAGATGTTATGTGTGGTGCACAACTAAGAGAGTGAAGCGCAAATTCGTAGAATGAATGGTATGAGTCAAGTGGGCTACCAGTATTGAACTTGGCGTAAGAGGAAGCGGTGGATTCATCACACAGAAGTTCATGACATCGAACAACGTCAAAGCCTTTAAAAGGACTGATTGATAAGAAGAAGAGTGTTGAGATTTTTCCCTAACAACTAAGTTTTCTTGGCGAGAAGTGGCATTACTGCGAGAACAAATTTTTTTTTGCAGAACTGATAGAACCACGGATTATGATGACTGAGCTTAGGCAGATTTTATCCAACTGAGAATGCCAAGTGAAGGATCTGTCCAGGAGATTGCTGAAAAGAGGAGAGTCCGAGAATGTTGGGACTAAAAGACAGTTATTGCAAGAAACAAAAATGATGTGGACATATGGTGAAATGTGCCACTAGATTCTGAAACATGGAGTTCGTAAGTTTTTTCTTAGGTCAACATATCTATGTATATGTGAAGTGTGAAGTGTTTATGTCTTTATAATAAAGGTTCAAATATTATATATGTTTTAATAGTTATTATGAAACATATATAATTATAAGTGGAAATTTTGAAAAGGATATTTTTTATTATTAAAGTTTAAAAGAGTAATAATTAAAGCTTTACTTTTAAGTGGAGTTTTTGTTTTGTTTTTGTAGTGTGAATTTTATTCAAAATGGAGACAACAGTTATAGATATGGAGAAGTTGAGCGGGGCTAATTTTTCCCTATGGAAATAAAAAATTGGAGGATATACTAATTTTGAAGGATCAATATTTGTTGATTGAGGGCAAAACAAAGAAGCCCTAATCGATGACAGATGAAGAGTGGAATAAGCTAGATAGAAAGGAAATTGCAACAATCCACTAATATCTAGCAAAGAATGTTTATTTTGATGTGTCTAGAGAAAAGATGACAACAGGATTATGGAAGAAGCTCCATGATCTATATGAGAAGAAAACAACATCAAACAAAGTGTTCTTGATGAATAATCTTTATAATCTCAAGATGAAGGAGGGCGCTTCACTTTCTGAGCACTTGAATGCATTTAATATTATTAATAATCAGCTTGCCTCTCTTAAAATCATTCTAAGTGATGAAATTAGAGTCATTTTGTTAATGTGTTCTATGCCAAACAATTGTCAGAATTTAATTGTAGCTATGAGCACTTCAGTAACTGTAGGGACCCTAAAGTTTGATGATGTCAGTAACAATTTAATGAATGAGGAGTTGCGACGCAAGTCAATTGGTGAAAACTAGGGAGGAGAAGCTCTAGATCTAGTTGATCGTGGTAGGAGAATTCATTGAGGTCAAAAAGGGTGATCAATATCAAGAGGCCGATAAAAATCAAGGAGGGGCAGGATCATATTCTTTCATTGTGGCAAACCTGGGCACATGAAGAAAGAATGTCGATTCTAGAAGAAAGGACAAAATGATCAGAGATTGACCGATACGAATCACAAGTCATCCAGTATGAATGAAGGTGAAACTGCTGTTGTAGCCACAAAGGGTGATGTGTTGTTTACTGTTTCAATAGAGGATGCATGTGTATATACTTGTAGCAGTAGATTTGATTAGATCCTTGACTCTGGGGCATCTCACCATGTAACCCCATGTAAAGATAGTTTTGTTGCATATAATCCTAGTGATTATGACAGAGTTCATTTGGGGAATAATCATTTTTGCAGTAATGTTGGAGTGGGAGATGTACAAATCAAGATATATTGTTGAAACAGGTTAGGCATGTATGGGAAATGTGCATGAGTTTTATCTTTATTATTCCACAAGCTTTGGAAAAGGAGGCTCAAAAATTAAGAAAGGAGCATTGGTCATGGCCAAAAGACCCAAGCCAAGAACATTATACACATTGAAGACACTGATAGGAAAATCAAATTTGGTTTCTATCACAAAAGAAGGAAATTCAACAGATCTGTGGCATAAGTGCCTCGGTCACATGAGCCGAGAAGGGCTTAAAAATCATCATTGGTAAAAATTTATTATCATGTTTTAAATCTTACAATCTTGATATTTGTGAGCATTACATATATGGTAGAAAAAGAAGAGTTTCATTCCTTAGAGGTCGCCATGGCAGAAATAAAAATGTGTTAGAATTGATACATTCATATGTGTTTGGGCATGTTAACACCAAGTCATTAGGAGGAGCATCATATTTTGTAACATTTATAGATGATGCATCTAGGAAGGTTTGGGCATATCCTATGAAAAATAAAAGTGAAGTGTTTGGAATATTTCAAAAATTCCATGTTGTTGTTGAAGGAGAAACTAACAAATTGCTCAAGTGTTTGAGAATAGATAATAGTGGAGAATATTTTTCAAATGCATTCAAGGAATATTGTAACAGGTTTGGCATAAATCATGAGAATACTGTGTTTGGTACTCCTCAACAGAATGGTGTCACAAAAAGGATGAATCACACCATTATGGAAAAGGTGCAATGTATGTTGTCCAATTCTCATTTGGAGAAGAATTTTTGGGCTGAAGTAATCAGGACCACTTGTTACCTTATAAATAGATCCCCAACTATAGCCTTGGATGGAGGTATCCCTAAAGAAGTATGTACTGGTAAGGAGTTGAGTTATTCTCACTTGAAAATCTCTGTATGTGAAACATTTGTACATATTCCCAAAGAAAATAGAACTAAGCTAGATGATAAATCTATGAAATGCAATTTTCTGGGATATGCGGATGAAGAATTTGGTATCGTCTATGGGATCCAATCAAACATAAAATTATTCTAATAAGGGATGTTATATTTAATGAGTCATAAATGTTTAAGAGAACCGTAGGTGAGATGGAGGTCAAGAAATTTATTGGAAGTCTTGAAGAGAAACATGAAGACATCCCACCAATGTAAGAAAATGGACAGAAAATTCAGGAGCAAGAAGAACAACAAGTTTAAAATGAAGAACACCAAGAAGAAGGAATCTAGCAGGAACCTTTACAGGAGATTCAACCTAATAATGCACCACCATAGTTGGTTCACATATCTTCTAGGCCTCATAAGCCTTCACAAAGGTATCCTCCTTCAAACTATATTTTGTTTACTAACGAAGGTGAGCCTAATTGTTTTCAAGAAGCTTTAAAGTTGAGCACAGTAAAGAATGGAAGAAAGAAATGGAAGAAGAAATGAAATCTTTTCTGGAAAATAAAACTTGGGAGATGGTAAACCTCCCAAAAAGAGGAAAGGATATACAAAACAAATGGGTTTACAAGATTAAGCATGAAGTTGATGAAAAGAAGAATAGGTATAAAGCAAGGCTGGTGGTGAAAGGATTTTCCTGAAAATAAGATATTGAATTCACTAAAATTTTCTCACCTGTTGTTAAAATGTCATCTATTAGAGTCATTCTTGGCCTTGTTGTTGCTTTATACTTAGAATTTGAATAGTTAGATGTAAAAACTTCTTACCTTTATGGTGAATTGGAGGAAATTTTTTATATGGAGCAGCCAGAAGGCTTCATAGAAAAAGGCAAAAAAGACTTAGTTTTTAGGTTGAAGAAGAGTCTCTATGGGTTGAAACATGCACCTCGACAATGGTACAAGAAATTTGATTCATTCATGTTGGAACATGGTTTTCATAGGTTGGAAGCTAACCATTGTGTTTATATCAGGAGGTATGATCAAGGAAAGTATATCATATTATTGTTATATGTGGATGACATGTTGATTGTTAGGTATGATAAGAATATGACCAATAGGTTGAAAAAGGATTTGGGCAGCAAATTTGCAATGAAGGATTTGGGACCAACACAATAGATGTTGGGCATGAGGATTATGCGTGATAGGAAAAACAAAAGGTTGTGGATGTCACAAGAAAAATATATCAAGAAGGTTCTTGACAAGTTCCTTGCAACCCACTTCAAAATGAGTACTGAATTATATCCTAGTGATGACAAGGAGAAGGAAGAGATGGGCAAGATTCCTTATGCTTTAGCAGTTGGAAGCTTGATGTATGCCATGGTATGCACATGACCAGACATTGTATATTTAGTTGGAGTAGTGAGGAGGTTCCTTGCCAATCTAGGAAAACAACATTGGCAAGTAGTAAAATGAATTATGAGATATCTCAAATGTACTAGTAATTATTGTTTCTGTTTTGGTCATAACAAGACTATTCTTGAAGGATTTATAGATGCACATATGGCTGGAAATATGGACACTAGAAAGTCCACTACAGGTTATGTGTATACATTTGCAGGTGCAATAGTATCTTGGGTGTCAAGGCTACAAATAATAGTAGCTCTCTCTACAACAGAGGCAAAGTACATAGCTGCAATAGAGGCTTGTAAAGAGATGGCTTGTAAAGAGATGTTGTGGATGCAGTGATTCCTATGAGAGATAGTAATAATTTAGGACAAATATGTGTTATATTGTGATAGTAGTGTCATTCACTTAGTGAAAAACCCAGCATTTCATAAAAAAACCAAGCACATTGACTTCAGGTACCATTGGATCTGACATGTGTTGGAGGAAGGATAGTTATCCTTGGAAAAGATCCATATAGATAGGAACCCTGCTCATATGCTCACTAAGATTCTACCAAGAAACAAACATGAGTTATATAAAGGTTTTTTAGGACTCAATGTGTTTTGATTCATGATTCTTCATTTGGCTTCAAGTGGAAGACTATTACACGTGAAGCAATAATGAAGACATAGGCGTCGATTGCCAACAACACCATCCGTGTCGACCGCTGCCCAAGCAAAAAAGCCATTGCCCAAGAAAAAAAGTCTTCAGTTGTCCACAACCAACTACCACCCACCACAATGTCCATGAATTTCACATTCAGAATTCTAGATCTTTCTTCTGCCTCTATAAATTTGTAATCTCTCCTCAACCTGAACAATGAAAACAAGGTCGAGGCCTCTGTGGAATGTAAAGTGTGATTTCATTCTCCATTAGTAATATATTTATATTTTATCTATCTGTCTGATGCACACAGACTAATGCAATTATGTTGTCTCTGTTAATCTTTTTCTGCTCTATACTCTAACAACATACCCTTTCTTTAAAATCATTATAGCCCTGCAAGTTTACTAAATCTGCATCGCATGAACTCTCTTGGAGGTAACTCACAATCAACCTACAAATCACAATGTGGAACATTTGAACACATTATTATACTGGTAGGAAAAGAAAGATAAAGTAGGAAATGCTATTCTGTCAGCAGGAAAAGAACCAAAATACTATTTTAAGATCGTTTCCCATAGTGAGAAAAAAGCTAAAATATACACTGCAATGGCACATGCTTTTAACTATTATAACTGCTTTATTATTTATTAATTAACCACTGTTTTATTTTTTTGCAATGTTTTAATTAATTATTTTTTTTAAATATAATTATTAAGTGTTTTAATTTAATGGAAGATTATAATATGATGGTCAAGTTCTTCCTAACTACAACATATTATACCATGTGGGAGCCGAGACATTTATTATAAAACAATACAGGGGGAAGAGAAGTCGATGTTGTCACCCACAATAAACATTTTGCACAGTGAGAACCTACTAAAGTTAATTACTTTTATCGTGGATCGAGGAAATTTCACTCACTATGGCTGGATGAGAATATTTAATTTATAGAGAAAGTCACATTATCTCCTATTAGACAATGGAACTCAAAAACACAAAGTACCGTATCAATTTCAATAATGCCATATGCTACATTTGCCTCCATAACGTTGGTTGCACCCTCCACCTTGTATTTGCATTTCACATCTCGTAACTTATATTTTATTATTTTTTAAATAAAATTTAAAATAATAATTAAATTTGGAAGTACTTATTAGCTTATTTATGAATCACGTTAGGTGGCTTGACACGTATTGGTTAGAAAATTATCTATATAATTAATTCAGAAAGATTTTTTTCTCAACATTATGAATTACAAAAGCTTATAATCATAAATAATTAAATTAATTAAAATGTCATATTACATTTTTTTTAACCTTGGTAAGACTACATCTTTATCATGTCCAATATATTATCTTTAATGGGGCAGGGAATTGAACTTGTGACTTCACATCAAGGAGTGCTTTAACAAAGCACCCGATCACTGTCTTAAACCAGTGACTTCACATCAAGAAGTGCCTTAACAAAATAGTTGATCACCATCTCGAACTGATGACTTCACATTAAGGAATGCCTTAACAAGGCACCCGATCATCACCTATCCAAGACCCCGCAGAAAAAATATCATATTACATTTTAAAATATACTAAAATATATATTTGATTATGTGTAATTTAAAAAATAATATTTAATTAAATGCAATTTAAATATAGTATGTATATATAATTATATTATAATACATTTTTTAAATTAAAAGAAATATATTATTATGTTTTGAATATGCATATATAGTATATAAAGTTATATATATCTTTTAATTTCATATTTTAAAATTGTATTCGTAATTAATGCTCTCATGACCTTCCACTAGGGAGGTTTTAGCAACGAGAACGTGACGAATTGAGCTAACTCTCAAAGTTAAACAATAAATAACTTTATAATATCAACTTAAATATTACAATATTAACAAGAGTCATTACAATATTAACAAGAGCCACTTGGTGGCAATGTCACCATTCTTGCTTTTTTTCACATTGCTATCAAGTGATTTTTTATTTACTGTGCAAGAATGACATGAGTCTATATCTGAAAATAATATTTTCAAGAAATCTTCAAAAAAATTCAAGTGTGTTGTCCATTTTTTTATTCAAGAAAACAAAATGTTTCAAAATAACTTAGTAGTGACATAGTAACCATTGTTTTATATATATATATATATATATATAGATATATATATGATTTTTTCCCAAAAATATAATTTTAATGATCTTTTATAATGTATAAATTTAAATAAATATATGGATGACTCGTGAAAAAATTGATTACTAAGTTAATTATATAAGAATGGTAAGAATGAAGAGAAAATAGTCGTCATAACTTAAAAAAACATTATGGAAAAGTTTTTATGTAAAATGGGTTTAGAATTTTTTTAATTGAGTTTAAATATAAAACTAATTTTTAATTGAATGATGTAGAAATTTAGAATAATATGACACATATTCTCAGAGATTATCCTGATCATACATTATTTGCAGAACCTGCATAATACATAATCTCCTCTATGTTTTGATCATCAATTTAGCGGAAACAAAACAATCATATGCACACATAGAAGCATCAATCAAACATATCAACACAGTATGTATCCCGGGGAAAGCATACAGCTAAAAACCCCACTGCTATCTGTATATTATATTGATTGAGAACATGTAACAATACACAGTACAATACTCCTCGCAAGTAATCAATACCAGCTCCACCTGTTACACACAAAACTAGCTCAGATCCGAACAAGTCACAGGTTCAAATCTCCTTCACTGCTTTGCCTGCCTCTATTGCACAATTACCCAAGAAATCACGTGAGCACAAGCTATTCACTGGGCATATACCACGCAATACTCATTGGCATTACTCAATCCATGATTTGTGTGCAAATCTCATGCACAACTGACTCACAACTGACAGCTGTCTCACCCTTTCACTTACCTCTAACACTTGTCTCCACTGAACTGTGCATGCACTGAGTTAACTGATGTATTTTTTTGTTGCATTATGAGTTAATAATTTATGATTTAATTAATAACTAATTCACCCAACTCATCTCTAGTCTATTTGCCAGTTAGACTAAATACAACTAGTTTAACAAAGTCAAACTGAACACAACTCCATCAACTCCACTGTCAACTCCACTAAACTCAATCACTTGAGTTCCAAATGAAGTCCTGCATTCAATAGCTCAGTCATCCCATAAGTTACCACATGATTCCTTTTAGGATCTGCATGTGCCACATCTATAGCTCATCCTGAAGTGCTCCAAGAGAATAAGATAATGTTTATAGTCCAAATATTATTAAGGGCTAATAATATTCGACTGTTCTATATTTAGACTGACAGTCACTCCGCTGTTGTCTAAAAATAGAAGTCCATCTATTTTTTCCCAACACGACCAATCATCCATAAACAACATCCTGCAACTCATAGACCATGATCCATATGTCTAAAAATAGACATAGTCTAAAAATAGACTTGCGCCAAAAATAGCCTGCGGGCCCACTTAGTGAAGGCGACTCCTTTTCACTAAGCTCCATCATCTTGTTGCAATCTCAACAAATGAAAAATTTCAATTATATATATACATGCACTGAACAGAAAATGTGTAATTTTGAATTATAAAAAATATTTCTATATAAATATTTAAAAATACATTATTTATTAAATAGTGTTTTTTTTTTATTATTTTTAGATATTTTAATATTGAAAACGGGTTTATGGGATCTTTTATAAATAATTACCATTGATTATTTAATAAATATTTTATTTCAAGTTAATTGTTTAATTGTCTTATTAATCTCTATTAAATTGATGACATATATTTAATTATTTAATTTTTGTACGTGACTTCAATTATGATTTTCAACGTTATAAAATATGTTATTAATGACAAAATATCAGTGAAGACAAGTATGAAACATAATCAACTCATAGCTATCAATGTTCACTAGTTGCTAGTTAGGTACTTGTGCTAGTAAAATATATATTTCTTGATGTTTAATGCTTCACATTATTTAGTGGTCCTCACTCATTTAAGATGCAAATGAGTCATTTAACTTCTATTTTCTTACTGAAATTATTTTAAAATGTGAAATTTAATATTGTTTAATAAATTGACATTATTTAGAGATCCAATGCATATTTATAACGACATAGTCTAACTTATAGATGAAATAACCTTTTTCACTGGAATTCACCAAAATCTGGAAATACAATTTAATATTTTTTGTTGTTTAAAATACATTTTTGAATGCATAAATGGATTCAACACCCTAAAAAACATCTAGGCCACTCGAATTATGCATATTAAATAATGTTGGACACCTAATCCTCTATGGGTTAGTGTGGAAGCCGAATAGACTAAGGAAGTCCAAGAGACCTTCGAATATGAAACCAAATGTCACACAATGTACTATAAATGTATATCATTTGTTAATAATAGAAGTGCTCTCATGTTTATCTTTCATACTCTGTTTCTACCATGTGTGTGTTTAACATGGTATTAGAGTGGGTGATCTCCTGCTGCACCATGCTCCATTATAACTATCAACCAACATAAAATTGTTTCAAATGTTAATGCCCGTGCTCAAGTATGAGCCACTTGTTTATGTGAGCTTGTTGCTTTGTGGCCTTTCTATACATATCAGTCCTGTACCTCTGTTCTAGACTGCCATCTTTGTAAAATCTGTATTGTCGAATGAGTTGGTCAAGAGTTAAATGTTATACCATACCCTGAATTTCATGAACTACCTTAATACGCTTTCCAGTATCTATTTGCATATGGTTAGAATGCAAGACGTAAATTTGGCTCTTTGCCCCATGAAATCCTGGTATATATGCTCTTTCTTTGTGCGTTAATTGAAGTTCAAAGTTTATATGCTAAGTTATAACGTTACTACTGCAGTAAATTTCGGTTGTATTTATATATCTGTTAAGATCATTGTGAGCACTATATCATCTGGTTCATAGCTCATTCATAGCTGCTCCAATTTGAGTTTGGTTTGGAATTTACTTGTGGTCTCATTAAATTTAGGACTTTGCCATCTAAGCCTATCTATCTATTACCTCTAAGGCAACCTTGAATTTTTCCTTTGGTAATGGTGAGCATTCCTTTTGAATACGGAAGTGTACGTGTGTTGGAAGAGGTGTCTTCAAAGCCTTGAATGCATTAGTCTCAAATTCATATCCACAGAAAAGTTGAAAGAGTCCCATCAAAAATCGAAATCGTTTCACCCATGAATGGCACCACAGCCTCAGTCTTTCTTCGCTTTCAAACCTGGGAATCCTATTGAAACTCAAATGCCATGCATTCTCCTTGCCTGCCCCAGCCTATGTGTTGTCTGTCAAGCTTAACTATATCATTGTCTCCTCCATAGTATTACCTTGTTCACACTTCGGTCCCTACCACTTTGGTTCACACTTCGATATCGAAGCTCCTCCAAACCACGACTCTAATATAAACTACTGAAAGTGTTAAATTTATAGTGAAATAGTGGAAAACACGACAATTTAGAGTCAAAAGTTGAAGGGGAGTAATATCCATCCGATCGATAGATCGACAGATCTAAGAGTCATTGCTTGGAGAAGACGTGCGGAAGATAGCCAGTGAAAAAGGTGGTCTTTGTACAGGAAACAGTATTTTGGGGGCATAAAAAATGGTAAGCAGTAATATAGCGAGTCCACTCGATTCCACTCATAGAAAATTTTAGGGGCGAATGTTCGCCCTTTGGCGAAATTAAGGGGTTTTCAATTTTTAGTGGGCGAATATTTTGTATCATAGTACATTTTTACGAATCACCTCAAATAGCCCACCTTATTTTAAGAGAGAGGGTAAAAAAGGTAAATTTAGCCCCTAAAATTAGGAGTTACAACCTTCCATTCGCCCATTTTCAAGAATAGGTTTTATTTAAGTGAATCCATTCGCCCATTTTCAAGAATAGGTTTTATTTAAGTGAATCCTATGGGCCAAAGGCCCAAATACCATATTTATAAAAGAGGTATGGTAAATTAATAAAAATATAAATAAATGAGAGGTATGGTAAATAAATAAAACATTTTTTTATATTTACTCCATAAGTCACCTTATATACATGCAATGGGGTAAACAAATAAAAATATAAGTAAAGTGGAGGTATGGTAAATAAATAAAACGTCTTTTTATACTTACTCAAAAGGTATGGTAAATAAATAAAAATATAAATAAACTAGACGCATGGTAAATAAATAAAACCTCTTTTTATATTTAGTCCATAACACTCGTTCTATTTATGAAGGCTCAAGAAAGAGGTTTTATTTAAGTGAATCCTATGGGCCAAATACCATATTTGTAAAAGAGGTATGATAAATTAATAAAAATATAAATAAACGAGAGGTATGGTAAACAAATAAAACATTTTTTTATGAAGGCTCAAGAAAGAGGTTTTATTTAAGTGAATCCTATGGGCCAAATACCATATTTGTAAAAGAGGTATGGTAAATTAATAATAATATAAATAAACGAGAGGTATGGTAAACAAATAAAACATTTTTTTATATTTACTCCATAAGTCACCTTATATTTACGAACACTCAAAAAATGCGTTATATTTAGGTGAAACCTATGGGCAAAATACTATGGGACAAATACCATGGACTAGATTGTTATTAATACCATGCAAAAAAACATTATTAAAATGGCATATGGTATTGACCCATGGTATTCACCAAAATTGCACATGGTATTGACCCATGGTATTCACCTGGAATGTAGCCTATTTAAATGGGGGAATTAAACCAGCATAGATCCATCTTTACTCTGGATCTACTAACCCCCGAGAGGTGTCAAATATCGTGATATGTAAACTAGCATAGAGTGAAGAAATATTTGATCCGATCAAGAGTAAAAATGGATGTTGTAATTTAATGTATGTTAAACATTTTAGCTTGGTTAAAATAAAAAATAAAATAAAAATCAACTATTAATTTTATTAATTTTTATAAATTACTAATAGTAATTTTTAAGCTCTAGGTTTATGATAACCCATGGTAATACCATGGTATTCATATGAGCATAGACTATTTAAAGGGGAAATTCTATCATCTTGGATCCATCTTAATTCTGGGTCTACCAAGTGCTTCGAGGGATAAATAGATTTCATCCCCCTAAGAGTGGTAGATGTGGAGTTAAGACGGATATAGGTTGGTTTTTATGATAATGAAGATATTAAATAGACTTAGGAATTTATATTGTAAAAACATCTTAAGGTGAATGGTTAAAGCATAGACATTGGACAAGTATATTTGTATACTTCTGTTTTAAACTGAAACAAATCCAGAGCTAAAAGGAATGGATTGATTGCACTAGTCATCCTTCTATAACTTTCCAACATATGCTGGAGTAGACAGATTGTAATTTGGGTAATTTTTCTAATTGCATACAGGAACATAATTGTGTATTGGCAAGGTGGTTATGAGGTCCCTAGAAGTGATGAATTTGAATTTTTCTTGGTTTTATATATAGTATTAGGTTTTTTCTCATTCTTTCTGTGAATGGCACGAGTGAATTTTATCCTACACCCACTAGGTTATCGATATGTAATTTCAGTAATTTTGATTTCAAAAGATATTTTAAAGAAATGCAATGATTTCATTTGTGTATTCAATAAACACAAGATTTTATAATTGAGTAAAATATTCCCCATGCCTGGTGAGAGATTCGCCAAAAAATTATATATACATATCATATTATTGATAAAATCGCCTTCCATTTTTCCTATATACCATGGAGATTCGCCCATTTATTATACATGTAAATTTAGGGGTGGTTCTTAAAATTTTCCCTGATTCCACTCACTGCACAACACGTAGCCACTAGAGGAGAGAGAAAAACCACCCATTTTGGATAGGTAACCTTCACACAAGTGTTCCTTCCGAAATCGCTAAAGACCGTCAGATCTTGTGAGTGCAGATCTACTATGGAGGATGGTTGTGCAAGTTTGATTGATTGCAGAAAGGATATCAACTGTCAAATTGTGGGATTGAAATCTATAGTGGAGAATGAACCCAATAAAGTTAAACCTCGGGAAATGTACGAAAGCCGCAGATTGGTGAAAATGTGAGTTTACGTGTATTCCACTATTGGTTGATTGACCAAGTTCTTGATGCAGGAGCATCTAGACCTAGCCAGCAATGTGATGAAATGGTCACATGTTGTGGCTAAAATAGAGTGAAATTCACTGACTGTCAGTCAAAATCGATTTACTGAGGAGGTTGGATTCCTCAAATAGTTTGTTATTGTAATAAATGGGAGATTAGCTTATTTTGGATTTTGGGATAGAGCTGTTAGTTTAGATGTGCTTGAAAAGCAACGAAATAGAAGAATTCTATTCTATCTTGATAAAAATAGGAAATTCTGTTAGATAATTTAGGAGAATTACTCGAGTGGATAATAAATAGAGAAAATTTGTAATAAGCGAGGGAAGGATTCTTTTAGAGAGATTAGAGTGACTGAGATTAGAATAGGTTTGGGGTGGAGTGTAAGTTTAGAAGTGTGTGTGAGGATTGTGCTATGTAAAAACATAGATCATTCTTTGTGTAATTAGGCAAAAGGCCGAGACTCTGTTTGTGAATAAAATAAATGTTTCATGTTTCAATGCAGAAGAATTCGTGAGGATAGATGTATTACTTTCCTTTGTAATTTGATTGTAGTGGCTGCGATCTGTGTGTTTTTATGTTAAATTGTAGAATTCCCATGTTTAATGTAATTTTGGCGCGTCGACATTTGTGAATTGAATAAGGTTTTAACACAGAGAAATGGCGTAAATCACTTAGTGGAACCTTTTGAGCGGATTTGGAAACGTATCAGTTGCTTTGTATGGCATATCGGGTCCGATAAGACCATCGCATCGGATCGGAAAGAAGTTTACAAATCGCATTCTATGACATTGGAATGTGCCGATCTCCGATTTCCGATTAAATTGGATTGGAACTGTGGTGATTGAATCGCATCGGTACTATGGAAACTAGTTAATGGTTGTGATATATATAATCCATGCGATTTCCGATTCCGATTGAATCGGATTGGAGCATAGGAATTGGCATTAGATTGGAGATGGTAATTGCATTGGTGTTGAAAGGAACGGAGAGAAAAAACGCTAATCTAAGCAGTGTTTGATTATCCAATCGAATGCATTATATAGTCAAAGGCAAAATGCACAATTATAGAAATCATTCAAGGAATTCGACTGTGTAATATAACCCAGTGAACACGTTGATAAGTGATGAGAAGCGTTAGACGCAGAGCAGAAAGCATGTGATGAAGGCATCGAGAAGTGTAGAGGTGGAATGATGGTGGATTCGTCGATGGCCGATAAGCAACAGCTCCATGAAGCGGATGAGAAATTTGATACAGAGTGGCCTATACTCTTATCAGGTCCGGAAGGCATGTTGGGTCGGCGAATTGAACTAATCGGAATGACCCTTGTAACAGAGCGATTGCGATAATGTGATGTATTGTGAACCATCGGATCGCGAATCCGGATCGACGGTTCAGATCTAATCGGCAATCGGCATATCGGAGTGTCAGAGGTCGGAAGGTCAGTAAATCAACAGTGTAGTGGAGAGATAACAGTGTGGACCCACCGATATTTATAGAGGTGGGCGTATAAAATTTGAAATCTGGATATGTGAACCGGAGTAGGGTTTGTTGCACTAAAATTTGTCACCATGACTATTTGCAGTCAATATGGCTCCATCAACTGTCATACTGTCCTCCTTGGCAAGTCTTATACCTCTGCTCCTCATGTCAAACTCCAAGAAAGAGAGAAAGTCCTTAAAAAGTCAATTAACTCTGGTTACGCAGTTTCTCTTAACCTTACCTGCGTGTACGCACCTCAAGTTCACAATACCTGCATACTTGTACGCTCTGTCTGTAAAGGGGTGGGTGCGTACTCCTGTAAAGGTCAAAAGGCGTGAGTTTTACTTCAAAAAAGTTACTTGTGGTCGATTCTAGAGCATTCTAGAAGATGGTTTGACGTGTATTGAGTGCCTCCAGATGGTTCATGCATCCCTATGAAAGAGGAACTTATCCCATCAAGAGGGGAGCTATCCCATTGAAAGAGGGGCTTATCCCATTCATGGTGGACCTGATTAACTTCCTCCAAAGCATTATAAATACAGGCATTGGGCCAGAGGGAGGGGAGGTTGAAAGCTGAACATTCCTAAGGGTAGATGCTGCTGAAATTAGGACTCCCTTATAGAGCTTGAGAGGAGAGATTCCCATCCTTTCTTAGCTTCATTTGGAAGTGGGTGAGCTGATCAAAGTAAAGGAGAACTCTTGCTGGACCCTGGGAGGGACCTGCACAACACCAAGGCACTGGTTGTAATGGTTTCTTTTGTTTCCAATTAATACAATTAAGTTCATTTTTCTCAACAAGTTGTTATATATAATTTGTTTCATATACTCCTTGGTATTTATGATGAATATGTTTTATTATATGAGTTATTCAGGTGCTATGTAATCGTTTGCTTGTTAGTGAATGCAGGTTTCAAAGAGAAGGAGGAGCTCATCTGGATCGGAGAGGCTTGGCTGCTACAAACAACGTTGGACTAAAGGTATGCTTTAAACACTTGGTTGCTTGTATTTTAAATGCATATTTAGGGAAAGATAGTGCTTGATTGTCTTGTTTGTCACTAGAAAGCCTTGGCTTCTAGGGAGGTCAGTTTTGTCTGCAAAATTGACTCTTTCCACATGACAAAATGGCGACTCCACTGGGGAATCCATGGATTTGATTGATTTCTCTTTTGATTGATACTTTGATTTGAGAAAAGTCGATTTCTTTCTTGTTTTTGACTGATTGACTGTGAATTTGGGTGGAATAGCTTAGGGTTAAGTTAGTTTTTATTTTTCTTGGTTTTGTTAGCAGTACGCACCCTCTGCTTTAAGCACAGTGCGTACCTGTACGCACTGCAACTTTGTACACAGAGCGTGGCCGCACCTGTGCAAACAGGCTGCCTGCGTACTCTGTCAAAAGTTGAGAAAATTCCATTTTTTCCTTTTTTGCCTCTTAGATTTTGTTTATAATTGGTTTTTTGCTGCCCAGATCCACTGGTTACCTGTCAGAAGTCTTCATCTAAGCTTTTTTCATTAGCATCAAGGGTTTTAGTGAAGTTCATAGAAGTTCTAGCCCTAGGTTTGATTTTTGCATCGGTCTTGTAGTGACTTTGGCTTTAGAAGTTGTAAAAACCTTGGATATCCCTGGTCTTTTCAGTCTTCTTAGGAGTCAGACCTTTCATAAAATCAACCTTTGTGAGAAACCTACCTTTGTGTTGTCTCTTTGCAGAATTTCGAGAAGGCTTGTTTGTTAAGCTGTGAATTTCATTCTTAAGAAAAAGAACAAAAGATTTTTATTTTTGTTTTTGACTGGTTTATGATTCTGCATGAACTAGTCCTTGGTTGAATTTTAATTGAGTAAAACATCCTGGAATTATATTTTGTAAGCTTTTAACTCATTAGATTTTCTTTTAGGTAAATTTCTTATTAGATTTGCTTCTAGGTAAATTTCTCTTAGATTTTCATAGATTTTTAAAATTGATTTTTGTTAAGTAGTTTTACATGCTTTGTTAATATAGAAAAAATACAAAAATCTCTTTTGAAGAAAAGTTTGTTTTAGTAGCATTTGAAGTCTTTGAAAAGAGAAAGGAAGTTTTCGTGAAATAATTAGTGGTCATGTGTTGTGTGCTTTGGAAAAGATAAAGAGATTGTTTCTTTGATTTTCATTGCCAAGAAAGTTGTCTTTATAAATTTTGCATTCTCCAACTCTCTTAGCTAGGGAATTCATTGAAAAGGAAAAATAGTATAAATCATCTTAGGTGCATCTTTTTAGTGGATTTGAGTCGAGTCTACACACCATCAGTTTCATCTCCACTACCTTTTGTCCTAAAGAAAAGCCATAAAAATTAACTCTTAAAGTAAAATTTACTTAGTAACTTTTTATTTACTAGGGCTCTGAAACACCAATATATATCAGGCTAGTGTCTTGGAGTAGGAGAGTAATTAACTCTCCAAGACAGCAAAACCAAACAAGTAGCTCATCTTCTGGTAGGATAAATCCAACTGTTACATTTATGCTCTGGGAAAGCTCTTCTTAAAGGAGAAGCACGAGATCGTGTCCGAACAAGTGAGGGGATCAATCCTCCTTCATTGGGAACGACGCCAGATACGCACGTACTACAAACGGTAAACCTCGGATTGACCATTGTTGAGGAGCCTGGGGTCACTTGTCGGTAAACCTTGGATTATTGTCAAGGAGCCGACAAGGGGATTGAGCTTGTTACTCTGCCCTTGCATGCTATCGGATCGTAGACTGTTCCCCCAGGTATATTTGTTGCTGTTGGTGACCTTAGTGACCATTATCTTTAGGGTTCTACCCAAGGTGACGGTGGAGGGAAGATCCCACTGTACCTGGAGCAGACGTCGGCTAGACTCACTTGGATTTTCTGGGGGGTTCACTTCACTCGAGATGGTTAAAGTGGAGGAACTTGTGCCAGTCTATTCATTAAGCAGGTTGCCGGGGTAACTGTTCCACCCGCCACTTCTGTACTGAATTCTGCGATGTTGGATTTCATCACCAACTAGTGTTTTCGGTCCGGAAGGTTACTGTTTGTGTATGGTTTGACGCCCTAGATTCTTTAGGCGTGTGATTCGAATTTGTTTGGTTCTTTAGAGACTTTAGGTGGTTTTCTTTGAGATTTTACTTTGTTTGCATGTGCAGTAGTTAAAGGTTTTTAACTGTGGCTGAATTATCGAGACAGTCCCGTAGACTTCGGGGCCAGTCTCCTGAGATTGTAACCGTGGCCAATCTGTTGAGGAAGTCCCGTAGACTTCGGGGCCAACCTCCTGAAGACGTCCCGGGTCATTACGAAGGTTTGAAAGTCCTCGTAACTCCTAGTGGCAGTAAAGTAGGTTCACCTGAAGAAGGAGAATCTTCGTTGGTAGTTCATCCTGATTACCAAAGTCTAGAAATAGGTTATAATCCCGAAGCTATTGCAGTTTCTGATCTTGCTGGTAGTTTTTCATCTACTAGTGATATAGGCAAAGAACCTGAGATATCTGAACCTGTTACTCCAACTTCTAGTGCTCCTGATTCACCTAGGGTAGAAAGAGTCATCACCGAAAATCTTCCTTCTGGTTTGATAGCTATTGAAGAACTTGCTCCAGAAGAAGAAATAGGCATCCCTATCCCTGAAAATCAACCTATTGATCTAAGGGAGCGTGAATCAATTTTTTACAGTCCACCTAGAAGTACTACTTGGTATCTTTCTTTAACTAATTATTTGGACAACTCAGGGTTAAGTTTTTCTCCACCTCGTGCTCCTTATCCACCTAGAGGTATTTATACTCCTGTAAATATGTCAGGTCAGTCGTCCATGTTTACTCAATCGCCTGAATCCTTTTTGTACGGCGGTCCTTCCGTTCCCTCTAGGTATCAGTCACTTTCTGGTACTTTTGCGGGAGCATCTCCTCAACCCATTGAACATGGGTTATTAACTGGAAACAATGGTAATAAATCGTTGAGCGTAGGAGACATTTATATGATGTCAAGTTCAATTCCCAATTCTCAACCTCAAGGTGGCCAGTTACCGCCTGGGGGGCAACCTCAATTAATGCCTGGGGGGCAACCTCAAGGTACACAAATTGCGTCTGGGGGGCAACCTCAAGGACAGTATGTACCTATGGTGCAGTACATTCCTCAAGGTCAACCCCAGCCTCAATATGTACCCCAAGGTCAACCTCAGTATCAATTTATACCTCAAGGTCAACCCCAGTATCAGTACCTACCTCAAGGGTATCTACCCCAAGGTTAGTACTCGAGTCAAGGTTTCCAACCACCCCAAGGTCAATCTTATGTTCAAGGTACGGGAAATGTACCTTTCAATTATCAATCCTACCCTCAATCCGGTTATGGATCTCAATATCCTCAACCTGTTATGGGTCAATACCCCGGAATGAACATAGTGTGGGATCCATCGCAAATTCAACAGGTATTGCAGCCAAGTGTACAGTTGTCATCTCAAACTGGACAACCCTTAGTTTCTGGTTCACCCCAGCAACCAGTCTAGTCTAATGTTCAAACTTCTGTACCTTCGGTAGTTTCTCATTTTGGGCCTATTGCACCTAGTACTCCATCTCAAACGACTGCTACAACTACCGCAACATCTGTTCAATCTACCCCACTTACTTCTGGAGTATCGACAGCTCCGGTTTCTACTGTCTCTGTAACTACTCCTCAGACATCTTTACCATCGTCTGGATCCACAATTCAAACTACGGTTCAGATGCCTGTAGGACAACCTGGTTTAAGTACGGTTGTCACAAGTCAACCACAATTCACTTATCAACCATACCAGGGACAGTACCAATTCGGGCCTGCTGTCCACCAGCCAATTTACCAGTATCAACCATATCCTGGGTACACTTATCAACAATCACAACAACCCCAGTACGGTCCGGTTAATCCTAGTTTTCCGGGAAGATACAATATCCCGAATGCGATTCCAATTCCTAGTTATCCTGGATATCCTCCTCCTGGGACTGGTCTCGTGACCCAGAGTTTTAGGGATCCTAATCAGCAATTACCGTTTATCGCAACTTTGGATTTACCAGACTTGTCGCGCCTAACGAACGATCCAATAGATTATCTTCCGTTTTGGCCGCCAATGCCAAATAAGTTGCCCAGTGACATTCCCAAGTTCGAAGGTAAGTCTGGAGAGGACCCGTCGAATCATGTGATGACTTACCACCTCTGGTGTGCCTCTAATTCCATCTCGGATGATTCGATCTGCTTACGTCTTTTCCAGCGTACTCTCATTGGTCTTGCGGCCAAGTGGTACATTGAGTTACCACGGGCCTCTTTTTATAATTTTAGCCAGTTAGCTACCTCGTTTTTAACTCATTTTCAGTTGCCGGTCAGATATGATAATGGCATGGAGTTATTAACTTCATTAAAGCAATCGACGTCCACTTATATTTCCGATCATATTCATGAATGGAGACGTTGAAGGCGGTTAGTGAAAGTTTTTATCCCGGACCAAATCTTAGCTGAATGGTTTGTTAAATCATTGTTACCGAAGATTACTGAAGACGTAGCTAAGGCTGGAGTAGTTACTGAGGAGCAAGTGATTGCTCAAGCGCAGTACCTTGACTTAGTTTATACTCAGTCAAGTACGTTACACGAAAAGATCCTAGATCTTTCTAAGTCAAATCAAATCGCTGCTGCTCCTTCGGGGTCTCATGCCGCTGAAGGTATGATTGGTACGGTGAACACTAAAAGTAAGAAGAAGTCTTACAAGAATTCTTCTCCTATTATAACCTTACCAGACTCCCCGACAGGAGATTCTTCTGCTGAAGTTTCCGTTGATATTCGCGCTGTAGAGTCATCTATGGCTAAATCAAAATCTGGTTGGAAAAAGAAAGGTAAGAAGAAGAATAAAGCAGAAAAAACTCCAAAGGAGAAAACTGAAAAGTCGGAAACCAATGACGAAAAACGCAAACCTCGATATCCTTGTCTTATTTGTGAAGAGGATCATTTTACAAGAGATTGCCCTCATCGGGCAGAGGTTGTGAAAATTGTCAAAGGTTCCCCAACTCCTGCTGTTTTGAAAGACCCATTTCCAAAGCAGGAGAGTAAGATGATAGGTTCTTCCTCGAGTGCCAGTGAAGAACCCATATTGATGATCTCTCATGTAAGGATTGCGACTCGATCGCAAGATTATGGTAGTAAAAGTCCTGTTGATGGCAAAGAAGCAGAATCTTCTCATTCTAATCCATCAACCTCAGCTCCCGGTTCTGATCCACTACAGATCGAGAAGCCTAACCCAGACTTAGTAATCAAACCGCCCGCCAAGGGTATACTTCGAAAGTCTGCTTTCAATCCACATGCGAGAGCGGCCCAGAATTATAACATTGCTGAGGACTTAGCTGTTTCACCCTCAGCAATGTCGGCTTTGGAAGTGCTGCAATCATGCCCAGCACAACGCAAATTACTTTTGTCGGCTATAGGAGCTGTTGATGTTTAGGACTCGAACCTAATAATCTATGATCTAGAAAATAGTACACCGCGTTTACCTCATCAAATGGCTTTCCAGATCCCAGTGATAGTAAAAAACAGGCCTATTCATCGGACTGTAATTGATGAGGGAGCTTCCACGTGTATTATGTCGATACAGTGTTGGAGATCGCTTGGTTCTCCTTCACTAAATCAATCCCCGACAATTCTTAAGGCCTTTGATGGCCGTGGGTTTCATCCTTTTGGCATTCTACAAGATTTGCCTATAGGGGTTGAAGGAAAAACCGTTAGTCTAGATGTGGAGGTGGTTGATGCCCCTCTAGACTACAACCTTCTCTTGGGTCGAAGTTGGTCTTACGCTATGACAGCGGTCGTTTCATCGGTCTTCCGAGTAATAAAGTTTCCACATAATGGCAAGATCGTAACAATAGACCATCTGGCTTACTTTTCATCTGACACAGCCTCTTCAGAGAGCATTCAGCATGTCGGTAAAACGACTATCCCTTATAAGGATGTTGGAGTAGGATTAGTTAAAGATGTCGGTTTACTGGGAACTTTTCCTTTTCCTCCAATCAACGCATTGTCTTCGTTTGCATCCATTCATATGATTACATCAGACACTATTGTTTACGATGATCCTTGGATCGTTCCTTCTGAATCTGAGATAGACTCATTTGGTGATGCTATGCCTTTGAGTCCATATGAAATTGCCTATGAAGCCGTGCAGTCTTTTACCGACCCGCGTTCAACCAAAATCAACCAAATGAATGTGGTCCGTGAGGAATCACTTTTCACATCAACGTCGGAGATAATAGCATTTCTCGAAGTTGTGTCATCTGACGAGCAACTTCGTGAAGTCCTGTGTGTAGACGATTTACCATGGGAATATCTCCATCACAGATCTTCGTTTTTACCTGAGGAGGATCGTTTTGAAAATAATTTCTCATCAATCTTTACAGCTGATTATGTCAAAGAAGCTCAGAATCCAATGAAACATCCTGATTTAGAGCTGAATTTGGGAAACATCTCTCGCACTATTCCCATTGACATTTCAGTCAAGCCCGGAATTGTTGAGCACATTCATATAGGTGCCTCGTGTTCAGATGACGAAATTCAGACATACAAGGCCCTATTTCAAGAATTCCGCGACGTGTTTGCCTGGTCTTATGAGGAAATGCCAGGAATTGATCCCGCGATTGTTGTCCATGATATCAAGACTTACCCGGATGCTAAACCCGTCCGGCAACGTTTGCGTCAGATTCACCCACGAAAAGTGGCTGCAATTAAAGCAGAAGTTGAGAAGCTGTTGAAAGCAGGGTTCATTTATCCAATCCCGTTAACGGATTGGGTATCGAATATTGTTTCGGTTAACAAAAAACAGGGAACAATAAGAATATGCATCGATTATAGAGACATTAATCGAGCTTGTCCAAAGGACAACTACCCAACACCCTATATCGATCAAATAATTGATGATTGTGCTGGCAGTGAAATATTTTCCTTTATGGACGGTTTTTCCGGTTACAATCAAATCAATATTCTACCTGCCGATCAACCAAAAACAACTTTCATTTGTCCATGGGGGACATTTGCTTATTGCAAATTACCTTTTGGACTTAAGAACGCCGGAGCAACTTTTCAAAGGGCGATGTCTTATGCGTTTCATGACATCAAACACATTGTGCAACCGTATCTCGATGATTTTCCTGCTCATTCATTACATCGAGCTCAGCACCTTGTCCATTTACGAGCACTCTTTATGAGGTGTAGGCATTATCGTATTCGGTTGAACCCACAGAAATGTGTCTTCTGTATAGAAGTGGGACGATTGCTGGGATTTGTAGTTTCGAAAGCCAGAATTCGCGTCGATCCCTCGAAGGTAGAAGCTATCATCAAATTGCCTCCTCCTTCGAGTCTTCGCCAACTGCAAAGTTTGCAAGGGAAAGCAAACTTTTTACGACGATTCATTCCTAACTACGCCGAGGTTACAAAGGGTTTTACCCAGTTGTTGAAATAGAACGCTCAATTCCCTTGGGATGAGATAGCTCAGAAATCTTTTGATGCACTCAAACACGCGTTGACCCATGCACCGTTGCTGCATCCTCCCAGCTACAACCAGGATTACTTTTTGTACCTCGCCGCCTCCCATTCCACCATTGGGATGGTCTTAGTTCAGGAAGTTGAATTCGGAACGGAACATGTGATATATTACCTTAGTCGGACGTTAAACCCAACTGAGCTAAAATATTCACATGTGGAGAAATTGGCATTGGCAGCCGTTCAAGCTGTCCAATGTTTTCGTCACTACATTTTACTCCGTAAAACTACAGTCATTTCGGATTGCAACCCTATGATCTACATTTTGACTAAACAATTGCTAGGGGGCAAGTACTCTAAATGGATCATTATCCTGCAGGAGTTTGACTTGGAATTTGAAAAATCTAAGTCTAAGAAATCTTTAGTTTTTGCAGAGTTAATGTGTGACTTCCCGTGTGCTGACACGGAAACTGTGGCAAAGGAGCCCATTGCGGACGAATCTTTGTTTCTAATCAGCACTTTAGATCCGTGGTATGGGGATATCATCGTCTATCTCCAGACCCAATCCTTTCGGCCCGAAGTTTCAAAGTCTGAACGTCGGAAAATTCGATTCCAGTCCGAACAGTACAAAATTATTGGAGATACTCTTTATCGTCGTGGGGCGGACTTGGTTTTTCGACGTTGCTTAACTCACGAGGAAGCTGAAAGGGTTCTGAATGACTGTCACTCTGGAGCGTGTGGTGGTCATATGTCTGGGTATGCCACAACCTAAAAGATATTGCGCGCTGGCTACTTCTGGCCGTCCTTGTTTAAAGATTGTATTACTGCGGTCCGGAAATGCCACAACTGTCAAGTGTTTGATCGCAAGATGCACGCTCCACCTGCTCCTCTCCACCCTATAATTGCCGTTGGTCCTTTTGCCAAATGGGGTATTGATTTTATTACATGTAACCCTCACTCTGCCGGGGGGCATGCGTATATCATCCTTGCGGTAGATTATTTTACTAAGTGGGCCGAGGCGATGCCTACATTCGAGGCAGACGGCAAGACAGCTGCAATTTTCGTGTTCAATCACATTATTGCTAGGTTTGGTGTCCCACAAGCGATAATCACTGACCATGGGCGCCATTTTCGAAACGTTATGATGACAGAACTTACAGGTCAGCTTGGTTTGCGTCACGATAGCTCAACTCCTTATTATCCACAAGCGAATGGTCTGGTTGAGTCCATCAACAAAGTTTTAGTTATCATGATCTGACGAATCATTGGTATTCATCGGTTGAATTGGAACAACATGTTATTTTCAGCGCTTTGGGCATATCGAACCTCAGTGAAAACATCAACAGGGTTCACTCCTTTCCAACTAGTTTATGGTTTGGAAGCTGTGCTACCCATTGAATGAGAAATCCCATCACTGCAAATGGCCATCGAATTACTTCCAGCTACTTCCGAAGAGGACAAGCGTTTATTATACTTAGCTCAATTAGATGAGACTCGACGTGATGCTGCATTGGCGATCGAGACTCACGCAAAACGTATGAAAGCTCAGTATGATCGAAATGTGACCCCTCAAAATTTTTCGGAAGGAGACCTAGTGTTATTATATGATCAAGCTAACGATAAATTAGGTGCTGGAAAATTCGTTCCTATGTGGCATGGGCCCTATATTGTCAAGCGAAAGCTAGCAAAAGGGGCCTATGAGCTGGTAGACTTTGACGGGGACTCTTTGGGTAAACCCAGAAATGGACTTCACCTAAAGAGGTATTATGCTTAAATGATGGGTATGGAGAATTTTTAGTTAGGTTAGTTTTTCTTTCTAGCTGGTGTGTTTGTTAGTTTAGACAGTGTGCTTAGCCTAGAGAGTTTGTTTTTCGTCGTTATTATGGCTTATCTTGGTTTTACTCTTGATATTGTAGATGTCGATGCCTCTCCAAACATACATTGGATTCGTTGATGGTGCTTGTCGTAGTACACGGAATATCTCTTCCGCAGCTTGGGTTATCTATTTTCCCTCTGACGAGTTAGTTTCTATGCATGGGGTGAGCCTCGGTCGAACAACAAACAACATTGCCGAGTACAGTGCAGTGATTGAGTTATTGTCTGAATCTATTTCATTTGGGATTCGGAGTTTGATAGTGAGGTTAGATTCTCAACTCGTTGTATTACAACTTAATAGAGTGTATGCCATTAGAATCCAGTGTTATTAAGGTTATTTTTGAGAGTGCGTCTCTTGGAACGTGAATTTGATTACATTGAATATCAGCATATTCCAAGGTCTTTAAATACATTATCAAATGCAATTGCTTCTCGAATGTTAAATAGACATTTGCAATAATCATACATGTAAATTTAAAAACATTTCATCACACATGTTTCACAAGATAAGCCAGTAATAATGATATATATAGATAGGAGTGTGTCAAAAAATACATTGTCTTCGATCATAGGTTGAAAAACACCTTATGATCGGCAAAAATGATAAGTACAAAAAACTAAAATGTCACATGTGTCTACAAAGCGACCATCTAATCACTGGTGATGCTCTCTATACGACACCACTGCACGGGCTACCCTACACAAGAACCTTCTAAAAGGTCCTGGGACTGCAACTACATAACGCTGAAGCCTGATAGGAATATCATCTATAGTAGTCTCTGGTATATCTGCCGTTAGACGCTCTATGTCTTGTTCCAACTCAGCTAAGGTCTCTGTGGCCTCGTCCCGTGGGGCCGGTACCGCTGCAACTGGTAGTCTCCTCTCGAAAGGCCGGAGATTGGCTGGACGACGTGGGCCTACATCTGCATTTTGAAAATTATTACTGTCAGTTTTGAGACGATATAAAAAACAAAAAAAAATAGATAATTTAAAAAACTTGTGAAAATGAATTACCTGTGTCATCCCATTGTTCTCCCGGTGGAAGAACCATGTCCGGATCTCCACGAAAATCAACTCCGGCATAAGGAAAATCCTGTATAGAAAAGACCTGGTCCTCTAACCAGTGAAAGTACTCCGGAGTAAATCGGACAACCTCCGTGCCCTCATCAGGATGACGGGCCATAACCGCAACCCATTACATCAATTTAGGCTCTCGGGGAAGCCCAGCCTCAACAGTGAGCTGCTGTGGGATCAGCATCGGAACCCTCTCTAAGGCAAAACTCACAACTAAAGGCCCATAACCAAAAGTCTTTAGCTGTCCGTTTTTTACTCTAGTCAGTTGGCCCTTTAAATTGGCCAACACAGCATCACACCAGTTGAAAATGGTGCCTCGATAGCAATCAATCGCCATCCGCATCTGGGATCCAGTGGCAATGTGTAAAGCGGCAGCCCCGCAAAGTCTGGTAACTGTAAAAGCAATCACCATAAGTTCAGGTCGGGATATAGTTTTGATCTCTATCCCCTTCTCCTGAGACTGAGTGTTACACCACTCTAGTCGGAAACTAGCGATGGATTGGCCACCCGGCCTAGTCCCGAACAGAGTCAAGTGTTCGCCTCTCTTGGGCAAACCAGTGAGGAAGTAGATATCTGAGGGCTCTATCTCAAGCTGGTGCCCTCCAATATAAAAACACTAGTCCTGAACATTCCATCTCTCTACCAGCCACTCTAGAAAGCGCACCTGGGCCCTCATGCCAGGTATGGCCCAGTATTTGTAAAGGCTGCATGCCTTCAAAGCATCAATGGACGGTTGATGACTAATGGCGGCCAAATCAACATCTTCGTTCTCTCTCTCGCGCCAATCAAGCATGGTGGGCAATCTACACACCAGAAAACATCCAGTAGAATCCATGAAATTTAAAATTGTTGGTCCAATTTGGAGAATTTGGGGTTTGTAAACCCTTTGCGCGGAGTACGCACCCCGCCTTTAGGAACAGAGCGTGCGTACGCAGGTTCCCTTAAGGCAAGGTTCGTACACCCGACATTTTCCCAACTAAGAAAATGTCGGGGTACGCGGGTCCCTAGTGTGGCACCTGCGTACCTCGAAAGGCGGATCTTGAAACCCCAAAGCCTCCAAAAAATGACACCTAGGGCCTAAAAAAAAATTCTAAACGGATGAAAATGAAGAGGAGGATGTTGTAGAATACCTGAAAGAGACGGCGTTCGATTTCGACGGTCGGATTCTCCGCAATGTCCACGGGAAGTTTCTTGCCAAAAGCCCTTTTTCTCTCCTCAACAGTAAAATGGTAAAAATGAATTGGTAAAAGCCCTTTTTATAGGTTTTTTGGATAAATAAATGGTAAATTTGTTTATTTTTCACCATGAAAAGGTATTTTTCAAAGTATTTTTATCTATCTTTAAACAGGTATGAGTAATGTGTTGGTTTTTGTGCAGGATAAAGGATTTTCAGGGAAAATTGTCATTTTTTACAAACAAAAACATCAGAGTCATCTTTAAGCCTTTTTCTGACTCCTAAAACATGAAAAGATTGCCGAGCGTTTCTTTTACACTCATTAAAACGGAATTAAAAGACAGTCCTCTTATAGCCCTTTTCTGACTGTAAAAACATGAAAAGATTGCCGGATTTTTGTTGTTTCAAATTCGATATTGGAAATAAAACGACGTGTCCTTGATCGCTTTTTACTTTTCAGGTCAAAGACACTAATCATGAAAGTACTCCTTGGTCGTAAAGATCAAGCGGTTCTCTCAAGTATTATTTTATACTTTTTCGGGCTTGGGAGACACAAATTTACGAAAAAGGTCAACCCTGGAGTCTTCTTAAGTTTTTTCAGACTCTCTAAAATTGAAAAACACCGAGTTTCTCCTATACTGGACTCGTTAAAATTTCACAGTAAAGGACCTGTTCGATTACAAACAGGAATGGACCACTCCTTCTTAGGGTTCGAATCTAAACTAAGTTGGACTCATCCGAAGGATGAGCTTATAATCAAGCATATGTTATCCTCCTCAAGCTTGTAAAAAATAAAGAGGTACTTGCCAGAAATGGTGGGGGAAAACAGAGGAAAATGAGCCTATTTGTTATCCTTTGTCTCAGAAAAACCTTATCACCACTCTTGAAAACGACACTTTTTCATTCACCTGGGTTGGGAAATCCTTTGCCTAACAGTTGATCAAACCACATTGAAAATCGTCAGCCAGTTCCGGGTATTAACTTTGGGTCAATTGTCACCAAGCCATCTGTTGTGTCATTATGTGTTCAAGAGGTCACTGCAAACAAACCATTCATCTGCAAAATACCCGTCATCCATCTTGACCATCCCTGAGTCAGTCCTTATAGCTACATTCCTTCAACTTGATCTATGATTTCGTGTTGTGGGCTTGCCTGCAACGGGTCGCTTTCTATTGACATCAGCACATTATCTAGAAAGATGACCTAGAAACCGTCAGTACCTTGAAATCTGCATGCATCAATGGCAGGTTTCTCGCCTTTGACGACGGTTTACATCATTGACTTTCGATCGAAGGATTCCGTGACATGTTCGACATCAACACATTTATTCACATCTCATGGATTGTACTGGGTACTTTGAGAACCATTAACATCACTGGTGGTCTCTCTCACACTTGTTAACAGTTTACATCATCGACTGGTAATCAAGTGGTTTCTACCATGTTCGACATCAACTCATTTATTCGCATGGATAGAATCGTACTATTTCGGGAAGTAGAAATGAAGACCCTGGATCTACTTTCCACCATCCAGGCTGCGAGGAGTTTTGTATTCATTATATAGTAGACTAATCATAAATAGATGGCTGCGTCCATACTGTGTCTACAGGAGTCTATGATTATGATCAAGGATAATTTTAGGGGCGAATGTTCGCCCTTTGGCGAAATTAAGGGGTTTTAAATTTTTAGTGGGCGAATATTTTGTATCATAGTACATTTTTACAAATCACCTCAAATAGCCCACCTTATTTTAAGGGAGAGGGTAAAAAGGTAAATTTAGCCCTTGAAATTAGGACTTACAACCTTCCAATCGCCCATTTTCAAGAATAGGTTTTATTTAAGTGAATCCTATGGGCCAAATACCATATTTATAAAATAGGTATGGTAAATTAATAAAAAAATAAATAAATGAGAGGTATGGTAAATAAATAAAACATTTTTTATATTTACTCCATAAGTCACCTTATATACATGTAAGGGTGTAAACAAATAAAAATATAGGTAAAGTGGAGGTATGGTAAATAAATAGAACGTCTTTTTATACTTACTCAAAAGGTATGGTAAATAAATAAAAATATAAATAAACTAGACGTATCGTAAATAAATAAAACCTCTTTTTATATTTAGTCCATAACCCTCATTCTATTTATGAAGGCTCAAGAAAGAGGTTTTATTTAAGTGAATCCTATGGGCCAAATACCATATTTGTAAAAGAGGTATGGTAAATTAATAAAAATATAAATAAACGAGAGGTATGGTAAACAAATAAAACATTTTTTTATATTTACTCCATAAGTCACCTTATATTTACGAACACTCAAAAAATGAGTTATATTTAGGTGAAACCTATGGCCAAAATACTATGGGACAAATACCATGGACTAGATTGTTATTAATACCATGCAAAAAACCATTATTAACCCTAATATTAGAATTAATAAAAATAAAAATGGCACATGGTATTGACCCATGGTATTCACCTGGAATGTAGCCTATTTAAATGGGGGAATTAAACCAGCATGTAGCCTATGCTAAGATTCACTAGGACTTTACAAAGTTTTATTATTTAGTGAAAGACTCGCCAAGATCTTACAAGATTTTATAATTGAGTAAAATATTCGCCATGACTAGTGAGAGATTCGCCAAAAAATTATATATACATATTATATTATTGATAAAATCGCCTTCCATTTTTCCTATATACCATGGAGATTCGCCCATTTATTATATTTATAAATTTAGGGGTGGTTCTTAAAATTTTCCCTGATTATGATGTACTGCGAAATCATTCCTATATCAGAGCAGTAGTTAGTTTGTTAGTTAAAGTTTTCAATCTGAGTATGGGAATGCCTACCTCAGCGATGATATGATCCTATATATGTATTTTGTGTTGAATATTTGTAGGTTCTGACTGGGCTCTCCACAAGATAATCCTTGAAATGATAAAGTACTTCACCCTTCCTAGATGATATGAAACCCTAATCTACTACAGGCTTCGCACTTTAGGGGGCAATCTGTTACACTAAAATTTGTCACCATGACTATTTGCAGTCAGTATGGCTCCATCAACTGTCATACTATCCTCCTTGGCAAGTCTTATACCTCTGCTCCTCATGTCAAACTCCAAGAAAGAGAGAAAGTCCTTAAAAAGTCAATTAACTCTGGTTACGCAGTTTCTCTTAACCTTACCTGTGTGTACGCACCTCAAGTTCACAATACCTGCGTACTTGTACGCTCTGTCTGTAAAGGGGTGGGTGCGTACTCCTGTAAAGGTCAAAAGGCGTGAGTTTTACTTCAAAAAAGTTACTTGTGGTCGATTCTAGAGCATTCTAGAAGATGGTTTGACGTGTATTAAGCGCCTCCAGATGGTTCATGCATCCCTATGAAAGAGGAACTTATCCCATCAAGAGGGGAGCTATCCCATTGAAAGAGGGGCTTATCCCATTCATGGTGGACCTGATTAACTTCCTCCAAAGCATTATAAATACAGGCATTGGGCCAGAGGGAGGGGAGGTTGAAAGCTGAACATTCCTAAGGGTAGATGCTGCTGAAATTAGGACTCCCTTATAGAGCTTGAGAGGAGATATTCCCATCCTTTCTTAGCTTCATTTGGAAGTGGGTGAGCTGATCAAAGTAAAGGAGAACTCTTGTTGGACCCTGGGAGGGACCTGCACAACACCAAGGCACTGGTTGTAATGGTTTCTTTTGTTTCCAATTAATACAATTAAGTTCATTTTTCTCAACAAGTTGTTATATATAATTTGTTTCATATACTCCTTGGTCTTTATGATGAATATGTTTTATTATATGAGTTATTCAGGTGCTATGTAATCGTTTGCTTGTTAGTGAATGCAGGTTTCAAAGAGAAGGAGGAGCTCATCTGGATCGGAGAGGCTTGGCTGCTACAAACAGCGTTGGACTAAAGGTATGCTTTAAACACCTGGTTGCTTGTATTTTAAATGCATATTTAGGGAAAGATAGTGCTTGATTGTCTTGTTTGTCACTAGAAAGCCTTGGCTTCTAGGGAGGTCGGTTTTGTCCGCAAAATTGACTCTTTCCGCATGATAGGGTTTACAGGGTTTTTCCGTGTAATTGGATTTGTGTGGCGTCGCGGGCTTTAAGGCTCATCCCGATAGTTAACGCTGCAGATATGTGGTGGCTTCCGATGGAAATAAAGGCTCCGATAGATTAATATAAGGTCATGGCCAAAGGCAGAAGCCTAAGAAACACTTCCGAAAAGCTTAGTGGGCCATAACCCACAGGCCTCAGGTTCAAAATTTTTACATGAAAGGGGATTTTGGCCAATACCCAAGATCTCTTTTCATCATTTTGGTATAATAGCTTGGCTCTATTGAAAGTGAATATGTTTGTTTTCTAAATGAAGTTTAATACCAGATTACAACAGAGAGGAAATTCGTTCAACATACAGGTGACAGCTTAAGAAAGAATGAAGACTGCAACAATCTAGACTAAGAGAAGTTGTGAGAGAAGAACCAGATGTGTTCTTAAAAGCAGAATAAGGAAAGTCCTTAGAAGTGGCAGTGAACCTGTAGAATTCAACAAGAGATTGGACAGAGGACAATTGAAGTGTTCTCGAAAGAGAAAGTGAGAGATTGCAGAAGCCTAGAGGGAGCAAAGGTGTTGCTCAAGAGAAGATTCCAGATAGGGGATCGTGCTTACCAAAAGACTGGGTGAGGAGATTTTAGTGAGGTAAGATTGCAGTAAGGAGGACTTACTGTTGCAGAGGTTTGTTACAGAGGTGCAAGGAGCTCATGGAAAGAGAGGAGCAGAAAATGACTACAGATAGTCATAGCAGAACTTCACAAAGAAGCCACAACAGAAGGGAAGATGCCAAAGAAAATGGCATGGGGATGAGTCAAGAAGAGTTTGACCGAGAGAAAGCTGAGATAGATTTCCAGATTGGAATATTGATGAAGATGCTGCAGAAAAGTGTTTGGACCATGAGGAAAAGAGTAAAATGGCAAAGGCTATGAGAAAGGAGAAATCAACAAGTGAAGTTAGAGATAGTAGAAGAGTTGAGAAAGATTGAGTAGATATTGAGTGCTCAAGAGGAATCGGAGGAATTCAGAGAAGCATAAGTAGAAATGGAAGTTTCCATTTGTAGACCAGAACAAGGTGAATTGTTGGGGAACGAGGATAATGAGAGTTCAGCTGATGATCTCATGGACTATTGGCATAGTTCAGAACAATTCGAAGATATGTTGACAAGGGAAGCAGATGAGGCAATGAAGCCTTGTGGTTTTAATTCTTATAGTTTGTGTATGTTTGCAGGATATGCCGAGGATGATGGACAGTCTGATGAAATTGTCACAAACAAGAATGAAGCTCTTGAGGTGAAGTATGATGGAGAATCCATTTTAGAGGAAGAAGGCATTGATCTACTACAACAGAAGGAGTTCATAGATGAAATCTTGTTTGGTGTGAAACAGCCAGATGAGGTTGATATAGATCAGAAGTCTATTGACAATTCCATAAGGGGACTACAAGAAGGTAAATCAATGAATTTGTTTAATGGAATTGATGAAAGATGCTTGCAATATGATAATGTAGAAAACAGGTCAACTCAGGAGTATTGCCAGGAAAAGAATGAAGCTGAGAATGGAAATTGTGATGAACTGCTGGAGAGATTTCACAAGGAAATAGAATTCTTGGAGAATTTACTCAAGGAACCTAAAGGAGAAATGAAGCTTATAGAACCTGATGGAGGAAAAGGTGTGGAAGACAACATTAATAAATATGATGCTGAAATCAGAGAAATTGAGCAGCGATTATTTGAAGGTGAGATGAAAGATCAGGAGCAACAAGGGAGTTATGTCCTCAGAGGCATGAAGGAGACAGAAATATTAACTCAGCAAGATGAATATGGAAGTAACCAGCAATTTGGAAGGAATGATCAGCTACATGAGAGTGAATTTGAAGAAGGCATTAAATTGCAGAAGTATAGAAACTGGCAGCAGAATGAAGAACCAGAAATTGGTCTGGTAGTACAAAGAAAGACAAGTGAAGACCGAAGATACAGATGGAGACTGAAGAAAAGGGTGAAGTGGAAGCTATTGCAACAGAGGTGGAATGGCAAGCTGATGAATGAGTTCAGGGAACTTGAACAAATTCATATTGATTTGTTAAAAAAGGAAAGACACATAGAAATGGAGTCACAACAAGAAGGATCCGCTGAAATCCAAAAGATCTATGATGGAGGATTGGTGCTTGAAGCATCAAAGGAAAATGGAAGGTATTGTATTTTGAAAACTGAAGGTTGTTGTGTGTTTGCAGGTCATATCGACTTGAGGAAAGACAAACAGTTATTGAAGACTGTTGTATTAACAGATGAAGAGATGACTACTCATAGTCATATGCAGAATAAGGAGGGAAGTTACAATCAAGTGCAGGGAGATGTCCACTCAGATGACATTCAAAGAATAAGTCAAAAGGAGGACGGCAAAAGAATTATTGAAATCAAAGGATTCACTGAGTTGTTTAAAACTGCAGCTAAAAGAGGACAGCTATTGAAGATTGAGCAGTCATTGAAGATCATTAACCTTGAAGAAAGCCAGAGTAAAGAAGGATTAAAGACAGATATTGTGGACAATGCAGTTAGTGAAGATTGTGCAGAACTTTTGAAAGAACTTCCAGATGGGATGGCAGATTTGTGGTATAAGTCGAATCTTTTGATGAGGAAGACAGGTAAAGCATTTGTGTTTATTGAGTTTATTAATTTTGATGAAGATTTACATGCAGAAAAAAGGCAATGTGGAATCAATCTGAAACAAGAAGTTAATTCGAAAGAACAGATCGGATTAATGGAGGGTGAGATAAGAAAGCCTCAGAATGAGGAAATGGTGGTGAATTTATGCTATGAAACTACTGAACTAAAGTTGAGTTTTCAAGAAATTTGTGGAGATATAGGTATGCTGGAATTTGAAGTAAGGAATGATGAAGTCATGAATGAGAAACCAGAAGAAGGACTTGGGAAAGACATTTGTACATTTCAGAAATGTATATGGAAGATTATGGGCACATAGATTATGATGTTCTAATTCAAGAACACAATTAGTTGCAACAGAATAGTATTCAACACATGGAAAGTGAAATGGACAAAGAATTGAATGAGTTCTGGAAACTCATACTACAGCATTCCAGTAAAACAAATATAGGACAAAAGAAGAAAGGAAGATTGGCTGGAAGAAATGGTACAGGTGAAGGGAATGGAAAACTGCGAATCAAAATGAGCAAAACAGTAGTGAAATATGTGAAAAGGACAGTAGTAGATAGTGAGGCATTACAACATAGTGGATAGAGACTTGAAGGAAAAACAACAACAGCAGTAACCGATGACAAATTATCAAACCAAGTATGGGATCCAGGAGGAGACAGACATGAAGTACATGATCAGGAGATCATGGTTAATTTAAACTTTGGGAGTCTGATGCAGGAGCATCTAGACCTAGCCAGCAATGTGATGAAATGGTCACATGTTGTGGCTAAAACATAGTGAAATTCACTAACTGTCAGTCAAAATCGATTTACTGAGGAGGTTGGATTCCTCAAATAGTTTGTTATTGTAATAAATGGGAGATTAGCTTATTTTGGATTTTGGGATAGAGCTGTTAGTCTAGATGTGCTGGAAAAGCAACGAAATAGAAGAATTCTATTCTATCTTGATAAAAGTGGGAAATTCTGTTAGATAATTTAGGATAATTACTCGAGTGGATAATAAATAGAGAAAATTTGTAATAAGCGAGGGGAGGATTCTTTTAGAGAGATTAGAGTGACTAAGATTAGAATACGTTTGGGGTGGAGTGTAAGTTTAGAAGTGTGTGTGGGGACTGTGCTATGTAAAAACAGAGATCATTCTTTGTGTAATTAGGCAAAGGGCCGAGACTCTGTTTGTGAATAAAATAAATGTTTCATGTTCAATGCAGAAGAATTCGTGAGGATAGATGTATTACTTTCCTTTGTAATTTGATTGTAGTGGCTGCGGTCTGTGTGTTTTTATGTTAAATTGTAGAATTCCCATGTTTAATGTAATTTTGGCTCATCGACATTTGTGAATTGAATAAGGTTTTAACACAGAGAAATGGCGTAAATCACTTAGTGGAACCTTTTGAGCGGATTTGGAAACATATCAGTTGTTTTCTATGGCGTATCGAGTTCGATAAGACCATCGCATCGGATCGGAAAGAAGTTTACAAATCGCATTCTATGACATTGGAATGTGCCGATCTCCGATTTCCGATTAAATTGGATTGGAACTGTGGCAATTGAATCGCATCGGTATTATGGAAACTAGTCAATGGTTGTGATATATATAATCCCTGCGATTTCCGATTCCGATTGAATCGGATCGGAGCGTAGGAATTGGCATTAGATTAGAGATGGTAATTACATTGGTGTTGAAAGGAACGAAGAGAAAAAACGTTGATCTAAGCAGTGTTTGATTATCCAATCGAATGCATTATATAGTCAAAGGCAAAAGGCACAATTATAGAAATCATTCAAGGAATTCGACTGTGTAATATAACCCAGTGAACACGTTGATAAGTGATGAGAAGCATTAGACGCAGAGCAGAAAGCATGCTATGAAGGCATCGAGAAGTGTAGAGGCGGAATGATGGTGGATTCGTCGATGACCGATAAGCAATAGCTCCATGAAGCGGACAAGAAATTTGATACAGAGTGGCCTATACTCTTATCAGGTCTGGAAGGCATGTCGGATCAACAAATTGAACTAATCGGAATGACCCTTGTAATAGAGCAATTGCGATAATGCGATGTATTATGAACCGTCGGATCGCGAATCCGGATCAACGGTTCAGATCTAATCGGCAATCGACATATCGGAGTGTCGGAGGTCGGCAGGTCAGTAAATCAGTAGTGCAGTGGAGAGATAACAGTGTGGACCCGCCGATATTTATAGAGGTGGGCGTATAAAATTTGAAATCCAGATATGTGAACCGGAGTGGGGTTTACAGGGTTTTTCCGAGTAATTGGATTTGTGTGGCGCCGCGGGGCTTTAAGGCTCATCCCGATAGTTAACGCTGTGGATATGTGGTGGCTTCCGATGGAAATAAAGGCTCCGATAGATTAATATAAGGTCATGGCCAAAGGCAGAAGCCTAAGAAACGCTTCCGAAAAGCTTAGTGGGCCATAACCCACAGGCCTCAAGTTTGAAATTTTTACATGAAAGGGGATTTTGGCCAATACCCAATATCTCTTTTCATCAGTTCTTTGGGAATGTTAGAGAATTATATATTACAGAGCAATGGAACACATAAAAATATTGCAAAAATATAAACACAGAAAATGCATAAAAGAAGAGAGACACAAATATATGTGGTTCACCCAGTTTGGGCTACGTCCATGGAGAAACAACCAGTCCTTCTTTTTATATTATCCAGCAAACTAAAGAGATACAACCTACAACAAATCCATTGTAATTCTCTCTTCTCTCTCAATCTCCTCTCTCTTCCTCACTCAGAATATAGATATATATAGACGCAATAAAATTCCCTCATATATAGTGAGGGGTTGCCTTCTAGGTCAAAAAACCCTAAATTAAACATAACTTCTACCGTCAGATCTCTGGCTAATGAATGGCCGAGATTGACTATCAAATTAAAACATCTTACAAGGCAATTTTACATCTATTCTTAGCTTCGGGGGCGCTGCCCCTGATCCCCCAACCAAGGGGGGCTCCCAAAGGTCGCAGCTGCCCCCCCTGGACCCCCCTGCAGCGAATATTTTACAGGTAGTGTTTCCGCCCCATTATGAATTGGGGTCCAATGCAGCGATACTTTTGAATATAAAAGATAATAAAGCTCCACACCCAACTGGGAATTAAAACATTTCCGTGGTCTGCATATACAAAGAACACCGATATATGCCTTCATGGTCTCTGCTTCAAACTTTTGGTATCCATTGAACGCTACTCCATCCATCAAGTCTACGAAAGCTCCTGCTACCAAGCTAGCCAAGGCTGCTAAACCAGCTACCCCAGCAAAGAAGGCTACTCCAGATGTGTGTAACATAAACAAAGTGAAGAGTTGATGCACAACAACCATTGGATCTGGAAGATCAACGGTCAGGATTAAATCGATAGAGTGGAACAAGCAATATCGCATCGTAATACATCAAAGGGAGACATTAGTGTTGAGTTAAGTGTGATATGTGACATGCGATTTAGGAGCAGACCTGACAAATTATATACTGCAACCTAGAGCCCATCAGATCCGTAAGTCATGTCGGATCAAAACTTTTAAGTGGAAGAGGCTAGGTGTGAAGGATGATGCGATAGCCGATAGCCGATAGTGATAAGCGCTGATTAGAGATCGGGCAGATCAGAGATTGGAGTTCGGGGGAACTGTTGCAGCGGAAAGGCTTCGAGAGATAGACCTGACGATATTTATAGAAGTGAGTGTATGAATTTTGAAGTCCGACTTATGTTGTCAGAGTGGGGTTTTCTTTTGTTTTCCAGTGTATTTCTATGTATTATGATAAAGTGGTGTGTCTCGGGTTTTAAAGGAAAATGCATTAAAGATTGAGTGATTCCGATTTAAAGCCTTAAGAGTTATTTAAACACTTTAGATAGTCGCATATTGGATGCAGAAGGGATGATATGTGGTGGGACCAAGGCGAACTGCGATGAGCGATTGCGATAAAGGTAATCTCGAGTAATGTGCAGAGCCTGGAGAATAGGCGAAAAGATTCCATGGGCTGCAAACCTGTCAAGCTGGACATTCTATTAAGGAAACAATATTAGGCTTGCTATGTAGAAATTGAGGCACAAGACATTGTGAAGTGAGAACATGAGCAGACATCAGTGCAAACTAATTCATGTTGAAAAGTTTGCAAATTAATTTTCTAAAACCATTATTGTTTCTACAAGTGAATTTTTGGTCATTTATTTATTTGATTGTTTGAATAATGGAGAAAATTCATGGATTATTACAGTTATTAAGTACTCTAATCTTATCTACTGGTGAAAGCACAATTAAAGTCAGCAAAGACACTCTCTTTGACATCCAAACCTGTCTGCAGTATACACAAGAAAAGATAGAATTTTTGGAGCTTGAATCTCAGCTACAGCAAGAAGAATTAAAATAGAGGAGTCATCATTCTGAACCTGTTTCTATTTAGAACAATGAAACAGACTCCCGTAAGCAGCAAGTTGATTCAGATCTAGTGACCAATAAAGTAGTAAGGTTACATGCAGAAGTAGAAATTCAATCTGCATTTCCCAAGCCAATCATCAGACCTTGGGAAGAGCTTGTCCACAACAAGCACATAACTGGCCTTGGATATGACAAGGATGTGTCTTTTTATATTCCAGATTACTCAAAGGCCATCCAGTTTTAGAGTTTTGGATTCCTTCATGATAGTTCACCTTTAGTTGTTCTAGATTTTGTCACTCTTCCACAGCAACAGATTGTGAAATTACAACACTGTGACCGGGTTGGCCATCTGAAATATCACTATTTTGATTTTCATCCATGTAAGCACTATCATAAAACCAATCATTCTTCAAACAGATGCTTCAAAAACAAACCTCCTGCAAGAACAAAAATTCATCTTGGATGGATCACTTCTTGGCAATGGGCATCAATAGGCAAGAAGATATTTTAGTCACATGTCAGAACTTGTTCAAGAGTATTGAACAGTCTTGCAGTTGAGTTTTCTCCATCATCTCACCTTGTATCTGACAAGGGGGAAATGATGGTCATCTATAAGCTTCAAAGCCACATCAAGTGAGCTTGAGCCACAACCTGCCACACCAGTTTCAGAGTTGTAGCTAGAGACAAAGATGCCCCTAAGCATGCCTTCAGTTGATAATGCCCCTTCAAAGAATTTGGGATACTTCCTCTAGCAGAAGACTTCAGCTTCTTGCCAGTTTCAGAAGAGTTCTAGGAATAGAATTGGGGACACTTCCTCTAGCAGAAGACTGCATCTTCTTGCCAGTTTTGGAAGACTTCCAGGAATTGCATTAAGCATTCCAGAGTTGTTGGTAATCCTTAAACCATCACAGGTTGAGACCTCCCCTTTCAGGTTGAGATTCTCCCTTTTATGTGGGGTGAGACCTCTCTTTCATGGTTGAAGGTTTCCCTCTTTAAAACAATAAGAGCACTTCTTCTAGTAGAAGACTTCAGCTTCTTACCAGTTTTGGAAGAGTTCTAGGAATCACACTAAGCATTCCAGTGTTGGTGGTCATCCTTAAACCATCTTCCTTTATACCAACATGTCATAGAGCACATTTAGCCTAGTGTTGTCATGCATTTTTGCACATTTTGTATTACAGCTCTCTTCTTGGACTCATACATAACCCTTTAGATTAAGGGGGTGAATTTTGGACATCTAATCCTCTATGGGTTAGTGTGGAAGCCGAATAGACTAAGGAAGTCCAAGAGACCTTGGAATACGAAACCAAAGGTCACACAATGTACTATAAATGTATATCATTTGTTAATAATAGAAGTACTCTCATGTTTATCTTTCATACTCAGTTTTTTCCATGTGTGTATTTAAGAAATAATTTAAACTCAAGTTTTTAAACATCTCTGTGGGATTTTGATTAAAATTAATGAGAAAAAGAGCTGTAAAAAATGTCATTTCGTCTATAAGTTAGACTACGCCTATTTCTAATTGTAACACCCCACACTGCATAGACATTTAATTTGGCTACCATGTTTTACTTATTACTTTATCTTTTTACCTTGTCATCAAATAGTTGACATGGAATATTGAAGAACCATGGCTAGAAGGTGAGAACATATTTTACTATTTGATTAATGAATAATTAAGAGTTTAAGTATTTTGACAAGAACTGAAAGAAATAGTTGTTAGCCTCCTGAGACAATTAAAATTGGTTACTCATCTGTCTCCTCAAAATAGGAATTCAGGAAAGTCCTATAGGGGGCTGGAGAAGACATAAAGAAAAGAAGATGAGGTGGGTGAAGGGAGTAGGGCAATGCTACCCAGAATTACTTGAGCTAGTTGGAATAAACCAGTGGGAAAACCTTGAGTATAGTCTGAGAGGTATGTGACTGAGGCTGGACTGTGAGCCTTGATGCCCAACATACATGAATGCAACAGACTCATTTTACTGTTTGGAGGAGGAAGAGCTCAGGGGAGAATCTGGACGTAATTTCTAGACTCACAATTGGGTGGTGAGACCTTCCTGAAATATAAAAAGAACTACATAGCTACAAGGTAGTGAAGAAATAAGTAATCAAGCCCTTGACTTAGTGATCATTAAATAAAATGATTCTATAGTGATTGATAAATAAAAACCAGGATTGTGCTTTGCTAGTTAAACTGAAATTGTCTGTTTTATATTTTAAGCTAGTAGCCTACATATCAAACCAGAGATTTATTATTGGTCTGAATGTAGAACAACTTATGTATTTACACAGAGACTTAAGTTGTATCTAAAATCGAAAATTGTTCCTATGACACAGAGAAGCATAAAGCAATTATCTATAAATATTTAGACAGAGAACTACTAAATATGTTCCATATGTTCAATATGTTCAACTGAGAATAACGTAAATGCTGAGTCATACCATCGTTAATATTACGCAAATGCCTTAGCCTTCTGTATGTTGTACACTTTTATAAAACAGATGGTAACCTTAAGTGACAACCTGACATAACTCTTTCCTAATAGTTATAAACCAGAGAATTAAAATTACATATAAGGAGACTGTCAAATACTAAGAACACAACTAATTATTCTTGAAGTAATACTCGATCGATTCCAGAAGGAAAAATGAGTTAACACAGTCCATAAATATGTTCATAACTTAATCAAATGGAAATAGTAAATCCATGTACAAGCTTTTTAAAGTCCATTGAAAATGAACCGACAAGCTTTAATATCAGAAGTCGAACAAAAAATTAAAGGAGCTCTAAACCATGGAAAGTTAAATGCATTTATCGACGTTGTATTCAAACCCTCGAAATAATTTCAAACCAAAATTACAGACCTTTCAAAAATAAACTAATGTCAAACCCTCAGTAAGGCCAAAACTACATATGTTTATGTTGTGGAGAATTTGGAACAGTTCAGTTTTCCAAGTACCCAAAACCCTTTTTAAACAAAGTATCAAATACAAACTATGGCCGGCTTGTAGCCTCTACCTAAATACACGCTTTCACCCAGAAAAGCCACGATAACATCCAATGGAGAGATTACAAGCATAGCCACCATATGCATGAAAACATTTGAGAAAGACAAACCGTCATATGGTTTGGCAATGAGACCAACTTGGAAACAAGAAGGCAATAACCATGAGTAATGAGGAAGAATTTGAGCCTAGCATGACCACAAGTGAATGGTTTTGGCAAAGTTTAATACTTGTAAATGCACAAAGAGTGAGATTAAAATAAAACCCTTAACACTGAACTTAAATTAGTACTTAGAGGAACTGCGAGATACCTGAGACAAGGCAGTACTGGAATGTTGAAGGCTGCCTGTGCCAGAAACCCATGTATCAAGTTAACAGCTGCTTGAATTAGGGAAGATGGAAAAACCTAAAGAAAACCCTATCATAACTATTATTACCTCCTCAAGGCCGATAACCTCCAAATTCATCTTCATCTAGATGGGTAAGCTAGCGGAAACGTGCATCCGCTGAATAACAGACCGAATGAGTAGAGTAACCTGTCTGGGTACCTTTGAAATAGAGTTGGAAACTGGAAGCAAGTACCCAAATTAAGGAGGAAAGAAAAAGTTGTAGGGTACCTGCAAGATAGGGTTTGGCGCAACTCTCCATCGAGTTAGGAATGGGTAGACAAAAACCCTCCCTATTGCAGTGAAGGCTTGTTTCGGTTGCAGAGCAGAGAACCAAAGAAATTACACAACACAAATGAAACCACTTCGACAGGATGTTGAGGGAATGGTTACAAGGTTAAACCTTGGGTGCTGAGGACCATCGGATCGCCAAACCCAGATCAGAGGGAGCAAGCCAAGCCAGGTGTCCCGAGCTACCAGATCCTTCTGGCGTCGGACACCGTGACATTAAACATATGAGTAGCATGTGTTATGTGTTGTACTGCCGACTTTATTTCCCTTAAAAATGACATTAAAGCTATAGTGTGGAGAATGTCAGGTCCAATTATAACTTCAATGCATATACGAAAATATATTTAAAGGTTGATACATATCATCGCATGGTAATATTGTTAACTATTATCATATGGTAAGTTTGATATATGTTATCGCATGGTAAAGGTTTGGGATTTGTAAAGATTTTTTTTTAGGTTAATATTTGTTGTTGTAATATGTGTTACAAGTGGTATCAGAGCATCAGGTTCATACACTGAGGCTTCTGGGAGATATATATATATATATATATATATATATATATATATATATATATATATATATATATATATATATATATATATAAACAACTAAGTAAATGTGAATGTGAACACAGAGATCAACACTAAGGAGCAGAATGCAAAGGGGTCCCAGACCACCGAACCAGCCAGAAGAAACTTATGTGTGGGCCAACACTAACATATGGATACAATTGGGAGAGGAATCTCGACAGGTCAATGCTTTCGTACTCAAAATTGTTCAACAGTTAGGTGCTGAGATGATAAACTTGAGGAAAGATAATGAACAATTACATAAGAGCAAGAGAGAATCCTTAAAAGTTTGTCTGACCGGCAGAATCAACGGGGACCAAACGCTAGTGCTGGTAATGGGGAGAAAGCCACGGTGGTATCTTAAGGGTAAGATAATGTAGAGTTGGGAAAAAGACATGAGGAAGATGAAGAAGGATGTTCTGATAATGTTTCTGACCAATGGAAAACAAAAAGACATAAATTGGAATTACAAGGGGAATTCAAAAAGATAAAACCATCACTCTTTGAAGGAGAGTCTGAAGAAGAAACAGAAGCATGGTTAATTGACATGAGTAAATACTTTCAGATTTATGACTACAATGATAAACTTAAGGCACGGCTGGTAGTTTATCAATTAAGGGGTAAGGCCACCCTTTGGTGGGAGGAAGTCAAAACTGTGAGAAAATTTGACGAAGAGCAAGTTACATGGAAAGAATTTCAAAAGAATTTTAAGGATAAATACTTAACTGAGCATTATTATGATGAAAAAGAAAAGGAGTTCCATGATTTAAGGTTGGGAGCCTTGACCATGGATGAATATGTGAAACGATTTACCTCCCTATTACGGTATGTACCATATATGCAGGAAGAAAAGTCCAAGATTCAACATTTTATTAGTAGCCTACCCAACTTTATGAAGGAAAAGCTGGAATTTGATTACCCAAGAATAATGGATGATGTGATGCGAAAAGCCCATATCTGTTATCAATAAATGAAACAGAAGAGTGAGGGATTAAAAGGAAGATTGGGTCAGAGGGGGAGAAATTTACCCCCAAACAGACATACAAAAGCTACCAATGGAAGGAATGTACATCAAAGGCCCTTCAGTAAATTTCCAGCAATAAATCAACCAGAGGTCCTAGCATCTGCTGAAAATAGACAGTCAGAGGGGATTAATAAACCTGTTAATGATCAACAACAGAAAAGTCCCTAGTAATGTTGGGGATGTGGAGAACCCCATTATTATGAAAAATGCCCGCATAGGGTCAGAACATAACAAATTTCAAACATTCAAGAAGCTTCCATGGTTGGGGAGGTGGCAAGGAGTATGCCCAGGATTAGTATTGCATTTAACGAGCATCAAGCAGAGTACCAGCCCACCATGATTGAGTGTGAAGGTATGATCGCTAATCAACCTGTCTCTGTTTTGTTTGATCCGAGTGCTAGCCTAAGCTATGTTATTCCTAAGGTTTTAGAGAGATGCCAACTGCAAAGAAGTAAGTTTCAAAAACATTTGTTAGTTCAATTAGCCATAGGGGCAAAGAGAAGGGTAACTGCAAAAACATAGTGTTGTCTTGTAACTATTTCAGGACAATCGATTTATGTTGATCTAAATATACTCCCTTTGGGTTTGTACGATGTACTGATAGGGATGGATTGGTTGGAACGAAGCTGGTCCTTAGTTGGTTGCAAGGAAAAATATGTTAGTGTTAGTTACCTTACTGAGTCAGGGCAGAGAAAGGAAATACAAGGAATCAAGAAAAATATTAAGTTGCATCCTGTTACTGCTAGCCAGTTGGGGAAATGCATTAGGAAGGGTTGTCATATTTTTTTTGTCCAAGTAGGATACATAAATTTTGAGAGTAAAATGACCTCCTTGGAAAATATTCTTGCCATTCAAGGTTTTTTTGATGGGTTTCCTAAATCCATTCCTGGATTACCACCTAAATGTGACATTGATGTCATGATTAAACTAGTCTTTGGAGTAGCTCTTGTTTCTAGAACTCCTTATCACATGAGCATACCTAAGTTAACAGAACTCAAAATGCAGCTTCAAGAACTTCTTGATAAAGGTTACATTCACCCCAGTGTGTCCCCCTAGGGAGCCCCCGTACTGTTTGTATGGAAAAAGGATGGAACTTTGAGGCTATGCATTGATTATCGTCAGTTGAATAAACTGACTATAAAAAATAAATACCCTTTACCATGTATTGATGATTTATTTGATCAAGTGCAAGGAGCTAGTGTGTTCTCAAAAATTGATCTAAGGTCCGGCTACCATCAAATAAGGATAAAGGAAGAAGATATTTGTAAAACTATGTTTTGAACTCGTTATGGTCATTACGAGTTCATGGTATTACCTTTTGGCCTTACCAATGCCCCAACTACTTTTATGAGTCTGATGCACGGTATTTTCCAGCCATACTTAGATAAGTTTGTGCTTATTTTTATTGATGACATATTAATTTACTCTAAGAATCAGGTGGAGCATGAAAATAATTTGAGAATAGTGTTGCAGACTCTGCGGGACAATCAATTATACGCTAAGTATAGAAAGTGTGATTTCTAAAAACCCCATATATAGTATTTGGGTCATGTCATATCAGTAGAGGGTATAGTGGTGGATACAAAAAAAGATTAAAACTATTACAGAATGGGCCACCCCGAAGAATGTTGCTGATGTTAGATCATTCTTAGGCTTAGTCGGTTACTACCCTTAGTTCATTGAAGGATTCTAAAAAATTTCCTTTCCTATGACCTTGTTAGAGAAAAAGGGGCGAACTTTCCGATGGATAACTGAATGCCAACAAAGCTTTGAACAATTAAAACAATTACTTACTACTGCACTCGTACTAAAAGTAGTAGACCCAGAAAAATCTTTCGTGGTTTGCACAGATGCAAGTAAGGAAGGTGTTGGTAGAGTATTGACGCAAGAAGGGAAAGTTATAGCTTATGAATCCCACAAATTGAAAGAATATGAGCAATGATATTCTGCCTACGATCTTGAATTAATGGCAGTAGTGCATGCACTTAAAATGTGGCGACACTACTTATTGGGAAAGAAATTTCTGTTATTAACAGATCATAGTAGTCTTACAAATTTCTTTAACCAATCTAGCTTAAACACCCAATAGGCCAAATGGACAACATTTTTGAGCGAATTTGACTTTGAAATGAAGCACCTTAAGGGAAAGGAAAATCAAGTAGCCAACGCATTAAGTAGAAAATTGCATTGTATTTATGAAGTGCAATTCAGCCAGGTACGATCAAACCTCCCTGATATAATTAAGGAAGCATCCCTTAAGGACCCAGAGTATGCCTTCCTTTGGCAGTAGCCAATTGAAGCCCAAAGGAAGGGAAAAAATCTGAATATGGTATAAATATGGATAAAATGCTAACTTTCAGAAACCAAATTTATGTTCCTAATCAAAATTCTGTCAAACAATTAATATTGGATGAATTTCATAGAAAACCTTATGCTGCCCACCCAGGGTACCAAAAACTACTTTCTGCCATTAGGAAAGGTTATTTCTGGCTAGGTTTAAGAAAATATATCACCAAGTACCTATCTAAATGTTTGGAGTGTCAGTTGGTGAAGGCAGAGCATCAGCACCCTGTTGGACTACTGCAATCATTGCCCATTACTCAGTGGAAATGGGAGACAAGTACTCTAGACTTCATCACCAGTTTACCTTGTTCCAAGAAGCAGCACGACTTAATTATTGTGGTGGTTGACAGGCTAAGAGAAACTACTCATTTCATACTGGTAAAATCCACTTACAAAACTGTTGAAATTGCAGACATATTTATGAGGGAAATTTTCCGATTGCACGAAATACCCAAGGTGGTAATTTCTAACAGGGATGTAAAATTTACATCCATGTTTTGGAAAACACTCTTTTCTAGATTGGGTACCCAGATTCAATTTAATATCGCTTACCATCCACAGACGATGGCCAAACGGAGCAAGTGAATCAAATTTTGTAGGATATGTTAAGAATGTTTGTGATGCAACAACCACATAAGTGGGAAGATTACCTCCATTTAGTGAAGTTTGCTTATAATAACAGATACCATGAGTCATTGGGCATGAGCCCCTTTGAGGTGTTGTATGGAAGAAAGTGTAGGGTGCCCATAGATTGGAATAGTCCTATCAATAGACTAACATTGGGTCTTGATATGTTAGCCAAGATGGAAGAGAAAATTAAGAAAATTCGTCAAAATCTAAAAGCTTCCCAGGATAGACAAAAGGTTTATGCAGATAAAAGAAGAACATATAAAGAATTCCAAGTAGGGGATCATGTGTACTTGAGCATAAAGACTCGAAAAATCACTTTGCAATGGAGGGGTTGTGCTAAGTTAGCACCCCGCTACTGTGGATATTTTCATGTTTTGGAACAGATTGGACCGATAGCGTACAAAATTTCGTTACCAAGCCATATCCAGGTCCACAATTTTTTCCATGTCTCCCTGTTAAAAAAATATGTGTACAACCCTCAGCATATAATTAACTAGGAAAATGTATAAGTAATAAGTTAATAGAACAAATAATGTATAATTTTTTTTTTGAAAAGTTTCTGATAGTAGGTTGTAAAATGTGCAAGTTGAACCGGAAGGAGTGTTTTTGGCAGAACCTCTTTGTATTCTCTATCAAAGAGAAACCACCTTGCAGAAACAAGTTAAAGTGTAATGAAAGCACTTTGGCCTGGAAGAGGCCACCTGGGAAGAAGAGGAGTTTATGAGGAAAGCTTATTCGACATTATTTTCATAGATCGGGAAGAACACTAGGGATGGTGATCCTCACAAGGGGGGAATATGTAACACCCCACATTGCATGGATAGTTAATTTGGCTACCATTTTTTACTTATTATTTTAACTTTTTACTTTGTAATCAAATACTTGACATGGAATATTAAAGAAATATGGTTGGAAGGCCAGAACATATTTTACTATTTGATTAATGAATAATTAAGAGTTAAAGTATTTTGACAAGAACTGAAAGAAACAATTGTTAACCTCCTGAGACAATTAAAAGTGGTTACTCATTTGTCTCCTCAAAAGAGGAATTCAAGAAAGGCCTAGGGGGCTGGAGAAGACAGAAAGAAAAGAAGATTAGATGGGTGAAGGGAGCAGGGCAATGCTACCCAGAATTCCTTGAGCTGGGTGGAATAAACCAGTGGGAAAACCTTAAGTACAATCTAAGAGGTATGTGACTTGAGGCTAGACTATGAGTCTTGATGCCCAAGATACTTGATTGCAACAGACTCATTTTATTGTTTGGAGGAGGAAGAGCTTGGGGGAGAGTCTGGACGTAATTGCCAGACTCACGGCTGGGTGGTGAGACCTTCCTGAAAAGGAAAAAGAACTACATAACTACAAGGCAGTGAACAGATAAGTAATCAAACCCTTGACTTAGTGATCATTAAAGAAAATGATTCTATAGTGATTGATGGATAAAAACCAGGATTGTGCTTTGCTAGTTAAACCGAAACTGTCTGTTCTATATTTTAAGCTAGTAAGAAGTAGCCTACATATCTAACCAGAGATTTATTATTGGTCTGAATGTAGAACAACTTATGTATTTAAGCAGAGAATTAAGCTATATCTAAAATAGAGAACTGTTCCTATTACATAGAGAAATAGAAAGCAATTATCTATAAATATTTAGACAGAGAATTGTTAACAATATGTTCCATATGTTCAATATGTTCAACTGAGAATAGCCTAAATGCTAAGACATAACATTGTTAATATTATGCAAATGCATTGGCCTTTTGTATGTTGTACACTTTTATAAAACAGATGATAACTTTAAGTGACAACCCGGGATAACTCTTTCCTAATAGTTATAAACCAGAGAATTAAAATTACATATAAGGAAACTGTCAAATACTAAGAACACAACTAATTATTCTAAATTTATTAACTGTAGAGAGAATGCTCATTATCAAATGCAAGGGCTCGAAGTAATACTCGGTCGATTCCAGAAAGAAAAATGAGTTAACACAGTCCATAAATATATTCATAACTTAATCAAACAGAAACAATAAATCCATGTACAGACTCTGTAGAGTCCATTGAAAACGAAATAACAAGCTTCGATATCAGAAGCCGAACAAAAAATTAAAGGAGCTCTAAACCATGGAAAGTTAAGTGCATTTATCGACATTGTATTCAAACCCTCGAAATACTTTCAAACCAAAATTAACATAGTTACCGTTCAAATGAGAAAATCAACTGTACCCGTTTTTTGAGGCAGCAAAATATCACCCGATTTTGAAAAATGGTGATGCAGGAATACACTTTTTCTAGCATATTTTTGGCACTTTAAATTTTCTTATGTGTCAAGTATGAACATTTTTTTTCAATGTTAGTGATTTTCATGCTGATTTTGAAAAGTGTTGATGTAGCATCGACACATTTTTTTAAATGTAAGTGATTTTCATGCTGATTTTGAAAAGTGTTGATGCAACATCAACACATTCTTTTAGAGGGCTTATTTTTGACACTTTAAATTTTTTATGTATAAAGTGTGAAAAAAAAAAAATGTTAGTGAATTTCATCTTGATTTCGAAAAGTGTTGATGAGCATCAACCCTTTTTGTTTAGACGGCTTAGTTTTTACACATTAAATTTTCTAACGAATTAAGTGTGGATAAGTTTTTTTAAATGTTGGTGATTTTCATGTTAGTAATAAAACATAAAATTAAAATTAAAAAAACATGACAAAAAAAGAAAAAGAAAAACCCTATAAAAAAGTTAAAAAAAAAACAAATTTTACTCGTAAAAAAAAAAATTTGAATTAAAAATTAACAGAGAAAAAATAAAAAAATATAAAAAATAAATTAAAAAATGATATATATATATATATATAATTTTAAGAAAAACAAATTAAATCAAAACAAAATCTTTTTTTTTGAAGTTAAAGAAAATAAATTAAATAATAAAAACCTCGTTAGAAAAAAAATTAAATAATTAAAAAAAAATCAATTAAAAAAAAACTAAATTGAATAATTTAAATAAACAAAATTAAAAATAAAAATGAAATAAAATAAAAATTTAAGAATTACTTTTTAAAATTAAAATTTAAAAGAAAAAATAACGTATAAAAAATAAATAAATAAAATTAAATTATAAAAATTAGAAGAAAGCAAAATTAAAATATAAAATTAAGAAACAAAATAAAAAAAATAAAATTCAAAACAATTAAAAAAAAATTAAACTATAGAAATTAAAAAATAAAATTAAAAAAAAAATAAAAAAAGATAAATTTCAAAACAATTAAAAAAATAAAAATAAATGAAAACTAAAAAAAATTAAAATATATTCAAATTTAAAAATAAAATAAAACTATATTAAAAAAAACATAAAAGAAAATTAGAAGAAAATAACAAAATAAAATAAAATTTAAAAGCAAAATTAAAAAAATAAAAGAAAAAAATAAAAATTAAACCATTAAAAAAAAAAAAAACCAAAATTAAAATATAAAAATATAAAAAATAAAAATTCAAAACAATTAAAAAACAAAATTAAATTATTAAAAAAAAAAATTCAAAAGAAAATTTAGATAAAAAAATTGAAAACAATTAGAAAAAAATAATTAAAAATTAAATTAAAAAAAAAACAAATTAATAAAATATTCAAATTTAGAAATTAAAAAAAAATTGAAAAAAGTCATTAAAAATAACAAATTTTTTTGTTTTGTTTTAAATACCCACCTGCCCCCTCGCTCAGCCCAACCTCACCACCTCCCTCTATCTCCCCATCCCCTAGCCCCCCATCCTCCTCTGCCATAGCCCCCCCTCCTCCCTTCTCCCTCCCCCTCCTCCACTCCCCACCCCACACTCTCCCTCCCCCAGACCCTCCCCTCTGCCCTCCCCCGATCCTCGTCCCTGACCCCCTCCCTCACTTCCTGACCATCCCCTCTCCCCTCCCCTAACCCCTGTCCCCCACCCCCTCCCTCACCCCTCATCCCCTCTCCAACCAACCCTCTTCGCCCACCCCGGCCCCTAGCTAGCGGCCAATAGGCCACAAGACTATTCCAGAAATCGACCTACAGATAGTTAGTTGTTGGCTAGGGGCTCGGGCAAGTTGAGGGTGGGATATGCTCAACCCTCCACCCCCTAATGCCTGCCTGAGTCCCCATCTAGCAGCCAAGTGGAAGCGGAAGGGGACCAAGAGGGTGGGGAGGGAGGCGGTGCGGTGGGGCTAAGAGAGGGGGGAAGGCGGTATGTTAATTAAAAACAAACTTAATATCTTTCTTTTTTTCATTTTTTTTTGAATATTTTTTAATTTTATGTTTATTTTAATTTTTTATTTTATAATGATTAGGATCTTCTGGAAATCAAATGAAGGATTATTGGTCGACACGTTTCGAACCTCAATCTAGGTTCATCATCAGGACCAGGCTGAGGAGCAAGATCAACAGATTCCTAAAATATATCTCAGAGATGCAACGATCAATATCCAATGTTCAAAAGAATAATTAATGACAAGGAGTGTTAAGGGATAAAAATTGATTTAGTTAATAGTTAAATTTGACTTTTGGAAATTAATTAATTAATTAATATTATTATTATTATTATTAATATCACTATTTGTTTAAATGTAATATAAAGAATTTCTATAAATAAACTATATTAGTTTTAAATTGAATTTAAAATTAATCTTAAGACATTAGGACATTATTACAAAAAAATTAAGGACACAATAACTAACAGAGGCAGGGGCACGAGGTTACGAACAAAGAGAAGGAACCCATGAACTACCTAACTTCCATCCATCGTCTCTATTAAGAGTCTTATTCCTCTTTTCAATTTCAATGGCTTCTCTTAATTTCCTGTGATGGAAATGGTCAACCCTCACAAGGACCTTTGATTCCTCCAAGAAAATATGGTACTTCATTAATTCAGTGTGTTCTGTTAGAGCATAGGTGTGGGTACTACAGTGCCTAAGGTCCCCTATGTGGTCTTGAATCCTTTGTGAAATGGAATGTCTTGTCTCTCCAATGTAGGGGATTCCACAAGAACAAGGAATTAAATAAACACCTTTCATGCATTTTGGATCAATAGGGTATTTGATGGATCTTAAAGAGCTACGAATGGTTTTTAAAGGTCTAAAGGTAGAGCCAATCGATTACTTCCTCAAAATCCTAGCAATCTTGTTAGTTGTCCCTTGGATAAAGGGAAGCTGGACACTAGGGGCTATCTTAACTTCTTTCTTAGTTCTAGGTCCTTGAGTAGCTTTTAAAAAGGCCCGGAGACCTTGGAACTTATTATAACCATTATTCTTGAAGACATTTAGGACATGGGTCTTCTCATCCATCAGATTTTCTTCATGAGAAACCCTTAAAGCCCTAGTAGCTAGAGTGTTGAGAACACATAGTTTCTTGGCTGGAAAATGATGTGATTTAGAAAGAAGATACTGCTCACTGTGGGTATTCTTACAAAATACCTGGTGGGAGAAAGAACCATCATCTTTTTTAGAGATAAGAACATCAAGGAAGGGTAAAATACCATTAACCTCACATTCCATGGTAAATTTAATGGAATCATATTGACTATTAAGATGATCAAAAAAGGAAGCCAATTTCTTCTGACCATGGGGCCATAAGTTGAAAGTATCATCTACAAACCTTTTCCAAATTTTTGGTTTAAAAGAAGAAGAAGCTAAAGCTTTTGATTCAAATTCCTCCATAAAAAGGTTAGAAACTATAGGAGAGAGGGGAGAACCCATCGCAACCCCGCAAGTTTGCTCATAGAATTTGCCTTCAAAACTAAAGAAGGTCGAGGTAAGGAAAATCTCTACAAGCTTAACAGTATCTGGATTTGTAATTCTATTGATGACATCCACCGCCTCTTTAATAGGGATGTTAGTGTAAAGAGAAACAATATCAAAACTAACCATTAAATCTTTAGGTTCAAACTTAATGTCTTTCAACTCATTGACAAACGAGAAATCTTGAGTCTTTAACAAAAGAACTAGACTTACCTACAAGAGGCTTGGGCTTCTAAGCTAAATACTTAGAAAGGAGATACGTAGGCCCACCTATGGTATTGACAATGGGTCTAAGGGGGTCCCCTTCTTTGTGAATCTTTGGAAGCCCATAGATTCTAGTAGTGAGGGGGTTACTTTCTATAAGCTTGTGACTTAAGGAGCTTACAGATTTATTAGACTTTATAGCTAATGCAACATCCTTGGAAACATTTTCAATGGGGTCCTTATTTAGCTTTCTATAGCTCCCACTATTGCATAAGTGATCTAACATCTTCTTCTTGTAATCCTCTCTATCTAAAATCATCACCCCTCCTCCTTTATCAACTTTAACAACACCAATATCAGGGTTAATGTTTAAAGATTTTAGAGCTTCAAATTTAGCTTCGTAATATTGCTTTTTTGGCAGCCTAACATTCCTAAGAACTATAGAACAATCTTGCTTAATGACATCCTTAACGGGATCAGGTAAATCCCTGATGCTGGATTCAATGGAGTAGATGATCTCCTCAACTGGAATCTTTCTAGGGCCAATGCAAAATTCAACCCTTTCTCAAGAAGGCTATAAATCGAAGGTTCAAGAGAGAACTGAGAGAGGTTAATAACCTTATTATTAAAAGAATGATGATGATTATTATTATTATTATTATTATTATTATTATTATTATTATTATTATTATTATTATTATTATTATTATTACAAGAAGACAAATTATTAATACAAAAAAGAGGAAGATTTATTAGAATTATTATCATTCATATAGTTACTTAAGAATTTGTTGATCTTGCTCCTCAGCCCGGTCCTGATAATGAACCTAGATTGAGGTTCGAAACGCGTCGACCAATAATCACTCATGTGATTTTCCGGAAGATCTTAGATCATGAATCACAAAAGCATCTGATTGGAGATTTATTTTCTTTATTTTAATTGTTTTTATTTTTTATAATTTAAGTTTTTTATTTATTATTTTTAAATTGAGATATATTTTTTTTAATTGGAATTTTAATTTTTTATTTTTTTTTAATAATTTTTTAAAATTAAATATTTTAATTTTTTTAATTTTTTTTTTGTAATTATTTAACCATTTTTTAAATCATGTTTTTATTTTTATTTTTAAATTATATATATATTTTAATTTTTTGTTTTTGTTTATGGTTTTTTATTTTATTTTTTTTTTATCTATTTATTTATTTAAAATTTCATTTTTACAAGTTAATTTTGATTTTTTTTTAATTACTTGTTATTATTTTTTATTTTTTATTTTTTTCAATATTTGAAGTTTTATTTTCTTTTGTAATTTTGTTTTTTTTTTAATTGGTTTTTTTCAATATTTCAATATATTCATTTCTATATTTTTTTTTATATTTGAATTTTTTGTCATGTTTTTCTTCTATATTTGATTTTTTTTCTTATATATATATATATATATATATATATATATATATATATATATATATATATAGATATATATATAGGGTCCGTGTCGATGTTTGTCTAGCAACCCAATCCCATTATGTGCAATTTAATAGTTGATTTTAAATTTTTTGTTATAATGAATCGAGTTTGCCCCACAATGTGTTAATTTCATGGTTGGTCTTTAAGTTTTCATTACAATGGGTTGAGCTCACCTACATTGTGTGTCAATTTGATAGTTGATTTTTAATTTTTTTTGCAATGTATCAAGTTGTCTTAGGCTAAGATTTTAAAATCACTATACATTTAACATTTTTTAAAAATTACTCTTGGTATAATAACTCATTCAATCAGATGTTTATTTTTAAAATATTTTTAGTCATAAAATTTTTCATAATATCATGCTTGAAATATTTTGAAAACTTAAGATTGTTTTGTAGTCATAATCTTTGGTTTTAATTCCATGGTTGAAAAATTGTCAAGATTTTAATGTTTTTCTAAGTCGTGATATTTTATCTTTAATGTTATGGTTGAAAACAGTTATAAATATTTTTTCTTAGCACCATGCTTGAAAATTGTTGGAATTTTAAGGTTTTTCAAAGAAGTGATATTTTAACTTTAATGTCATGCTTTAAAATCATTGAAATTTTAAGGCTTTTCAAAGACGTGATATTTATCATTAATGTCACGCTTGAAAATTGTAGGAAATTTAAAGCTTTTCAGTCATGATATTTTATTTTTAACGTCATTATTAAAAAATGTTGAAAATGTGCCCTGAAAAAAAGGCATTATTCTGGTATCAACACTTTTTGATTTCAAGGTGTTTTTTGCACCAAACAAAATTGCTTTTATTCTTTTTGACTGTTATTTTTAAAAAATATTGAAAATTTACCTCGAAAAAAAAATGGTGATGCAGAATCTAGACTTTTTATTTTTGGGTTGGTTTTTCATGTTTTTTTTTGGGATCTTTGGGCTTGATTACTTGTATTGAGGTAATAGTTCCCATTTGATCGGTAACTATGTTAATTACAGACCTTTCGAAAAATAAACTAAAATCAAACCCTCGGCAAGGCCAGAATTACATATATTTATGCCATGGAGTATTTGGAACAACTTGGTTCACCGAGTACCCAAAACCCTTTTTAAACAAAGTATGAAGTACAAAATATGGTCGGCTTGTAGCCTCTGCCTAACTACATGCTTTCACCAAGAAAAGCCATGATAACATTCAGTGGAGAGATTACAAGCATAGCCACCATATGCACAAAAACATTTGAGAAAGACAAACCATCGTAGGGTTCGGCAATGAGACCAACCTGGAAATAAGAAGGCGGTAACCATGAGTAATGAGGAAGCATTTGATCCCAGCACGACCACAAGTGAATGGTTTCGGCAAAGTTTGATACTTGTAAATGCACAGAGAGTGAGATTAAAATAAAACCCTTAACACTGAACTTAAATTAGTACTCAGAGGAATTGCGTGATACTTGAGACAAGGCAGTACTAGAATGTCGAAGGGCGCCTATGCCAGAAACCCATCTATCAAGTTAACATTTGCTCAAATCAGGGAATATGGAAAAACCTAAAGAAAACCTTGTCATAACTATTATTACCTCCTTGAGGCCGGTAACCTCCAAATTCATCTTCATCTGGATGGGTAAGCTAGTGGAAACGTGCATCCCTTGCACAGTGGACCAAATGAGCAGAGTAACCTGTCTTGGTACCTTTGAAATAGAGTTGGAAACTGGAAGCAAGTACCCAAATCAAGGAGGAAAGAAAAAGTTGTAGGGTACCTGCAGGATAGGGTTTGGCGCAGCTCTCCATCAAGTTAGGAATGGTCAGAAAAAAACCCCCCTTGTTGCAATGAAGGCTTATTCTAGTTGCAGAGCAGATAATTAGAGAAATTACACAACCCAAATGAAACCACTTGTGGAAGGATGCTGAGGGAGCGGTTACAACGTTAAACCCTGGGCATCGAGGACCGTCGGATCGCCAAACCTAGATCGAAGGGAGAAAGCCAAGCCAGGTGTCTCGAGCTACCAGATCCTTCTAGTGTCAGACATCATGACATTAAACATATGAGTAGCATGTGTTGTGTTGTACTACCGACTTTATTTCCCTAAAAAATGACACTAAAGCTATAGTGTGGAGAATGTCAAGTCAGGTTATAATTTCAATAAATATATGAAAATATATTTAAAAGTTGATACATATCATCGCATGATAATATTGTTAACTATTAACATATGGTAAGTTTCATATATGTTATCATATGGTAAAGGTTTGGGATTTGTAAAGTTTTTTTTTTAGGTTAATATTTGTTGTTGTAATATGTGTTACACTACCATGTTGAATTCGTAATAAATATATATTTGTAATGACTTTGAGCCTACTTGTTTGTACCTTTAAAAATTAAAGGTGCATATATAAATATCACATTATTTAGCCTTTATTTTAACTAAATAAATAAAATATCTATAACTTACTACATATTTATTTTAACTATTCTAATTTGTTTAAATATGAATTTATTATTATAAATGGATAATTGTGAATATACATTTTAATAAAATAATATAAACTTTTAATTATAAAAAAAATTATAGTTTAATATGATATATGTTTTTATTATTGTGGAGGCTTATTTTTTAATTCTAATTTTCCATTATGTAAAGTTTTATATTGCAAATAATAAGTTTGTACACATCAATACACTACAATATTAGTCAAAGTGTATAAATAAATTTATAACAGTTATATGGTAAATTGAGTATTATATTAATTGGAAAAATCATTATACAAAAGTAGAATCAATCTCATCATTATTATGGGTATAAAATTTTTAATGATTAAAAACCTCTTAAATTTCTCATATTTAAAATGTCATTATTTGTGAATGATCAATGATTCAAATTAGATGTATTACTACATAGTATGTCACATATTATCTTTTAGTTAGGAGATTCACACAATATTTCTATATTTGTATTTTAGAATTTTGAATACATAATATTTTTAAAACTATAATGTTATAATAAATATTGTGATTTTATATTTATGATAAGGTTGAGATTTTTTTTTTTTTTTTTTTCATTTTTTAATATGGCAAAACTTATCCTGCTCTATTATTAATTGACAATAAAAACAACCTTTCAAGAACCTAATAATTATATTTATTACAAAAAGTTATTAACAATAATTATTACATAACTAATTAAAATTTTACTATAACCTTATTTATTTGTTTTACATGGTTCTCTTAAGCTAACTTTAATGTACCAACTATTTTAAGATGACATGTTTTAATACATTTTAACTCGCCATATTAAAATGATCTAATTTACAATATTAAAAAAAACTTCATAAAACATTTTTCATATTAAATTCACACATTACCATTTAATTATTTCATAAAGCACGATGTCTTAAATGAAATTATACACTTTATTTATATTTTTGTGAATACATATTTTAACATAGTTTAATTTATGACACATGATACTATGCCATAAATTCCACTTTTGCTATAGACCTTCATTATTTTTAATATTTTTTTAATTTTATAAATATTTTTATTATATATTCCCCTTTAGCCTTTGGTGATATTAAGAGTTAAATAGAACTATTACCTAAAGCTAATTGCCTCGTATTAGTATCAAAAACACTTTTTGTTTTTAATTTACTATAACTCAATAAAACAAACAAAAATATTATGAGATATTTTTTTGCGAAACAAATATGAAACCAAAAAACCTCAAGTACAGAGGAAACAAGACACATCATTTTTTCCATTAAGATTTAGCGACAAAGTTACAGCCAGTACTTGCATTTATCGGGTTCATGATTTAGTTCCATGCTAGTTTTCATTGGAAATTTTTCTGTCAGACTTAGGTCTAAGATGGATGCCAATATGAACATTGGGGTTTCAAGCGTTAAAAACAGTTTAACATATATTTAAAAAAAATAATGTTCTGGTGAATTTTCAAGGCCTTTCTGTGTCATAATGGTTAATTTAAACTCCAAAATATTGTTCTAGAAAATCTGAGAAAATCAAGGATAGCATTGTTAAAAATCCTCCAATTTCATATTACATACAACTTAATTTGAAAATCAATGATTTTGGGATTTTGGGGTGCTTTATCAGAAAAACATAAAAAAATTAGAAACTATAAATAAGAATGACATCCCTTTATTAGCCAATTCATAAAAAAAAATCAGAAAATAATTATTATATTTATGTGGCCATTTCACTTATTAATACAAAAACAATTGATCAATATAAACTTTGACTTGGTTCAGGTCAAATCCAAACCTTCATATAGTTTCTTGATCGGAAAACGCAGGTTTTTACCCTACATTTATTAAGTTATGAAAGTGATTTATTTGTTTAGTTATGAAAGTGAAAGAAACAAAATCACGAGACCAAAAAAATATTATTAAAATAAATTAATTAATCATAAAAACAAGTAAATTTCATGATAAATATAACTACTATAAATTTAAAATTAAAAAATAGCAATTTTAATAATAAATTTTTTAGATTTTACATCATTGTTTTAGAGTAGTTTAAAGCAATTTAAGTAGATGATAATTTCCTTTTGAAAATATAGATTTTTCTATTATATTTTTGGAAAACTTTAGTTGAAAATTTTGGAAATATAAGTTATAATTGTTAAACTATAAAATTTTAGTTGTCTTAAATCTTTTTTTGAGAATCCTGAATCTATTTCTATTTTCAAAATCCAGATTAAAACATTTATAAATAAAAATTTTATTTTTTACGCCGATAGGCATCCCTCCTATTGGAATTGGGCACTTTAATGATTTTACTAATTAAAAATTTTGATCGGATGGACTAAATTTAAAGATGCTAGTATATTCTCATCATTGCCACTAGATCAATGGATAAAATTCACATCACTAACTTCCTTGCATATCTAAATCACATGTTTAAACCATACTTAAATTAATTTTTTACAAAACATGATTAAAAATTTACTATACCATTTATTAATTGACAGCTATCGAGATTAACAAAGAGTGTAATGATATAGGAAATGAATCAAACTGCAACATTAAAATTAAAATTTACTATACCACTAATTAATAGCCACGGAACATGGTGCTACACTCATGAAAATTCCTCTATCCTCCGTCGTTAGCAACTTGGCATTCCAGCTTATGGAATTCCCTCTAGTTAGCAGTAAAAATAAATTCCAAAAAATTGCATCCTCCGACATTACAAAATAAAAATAATCGGCCATTGCAACTTGGCATTCCAGCTTATGGAATTCCCTCTAGTTAGCATTAAAAATAAATTCCAAAAAATTGCATCCTCCGACATTACAAAATAAAAACAATCGGCCATTGCAACTTGGCACCTCAGTTATGTAGCGCCTGCCTATTCGCCCTAAATAAAATACAAGAAAATTACGTTTTCACGAAGAAACATTGCTATGGCACTTGGGTTATGTATCTCCCTCCTATTCCTGCTAAATAAAATCCAAGAAAATGACCTTAAAAATATATCGTGAAATGCCCATGACCAAACCCAAATGGGTTTGAATGGTATTTCTTAGATCAAGATTATTAATTACTCAAAGTTCTGCTTGCAACGAACTATTTTGATAATCCCATGCGATTACCATTTCATCTTCTTGTAGCATGATTGTTTTTATGTGCGTTTTATTTATTAATTTATTTATCTTAGTTTTCAATTGGTTTCATTTTACATATTTAATAATTTTTGTTTCATAAAAAGCTTTGTAAAAATTATAAGTGTCTTAGGTTGATAATTAATTGGTAAATATCTATTTGGTTTTAATCCTTTTCATTTATGAATATTTTTTTTAGATTTTTGTTGTTAAAACTTTTCATGTAAGCAGTGGATGTGAAGAGGCGTACTTTTCTATGACTCTCTTGCCAGATCTGTTTATTTTCTTGCAGTGCAAATAGTGTGCCATTATTTCGTGGTAAGTGGAAGTACTCTGCAACTATTTGGCTCCCATTTACTGTCATGGTAAGGGATCTGCAATTGTTTGGTTCAGTATTATCCCTCTCTCCCTTGGCTCAAAAATAATATGGTGGTTTTTCTTTATAATATTCTCTTTAATGTATAGAATTATTCATGGGATTAAAGATTGATGTTGTGTGAATAGTTTTCCTAATAATATTTTCAATTGTTTTGCTAATAATATTTTGAGTGTGTTTATAAGGATTATTAGTTTTAATTATTTGATTGCTGAAAAGTTAAACCTACTCATTTATAGTCATTGCATTGATACATTCAAACTTAGTTTTTGTTAAAATGATTAAAATCTTGAATTAACTAAAGCAATATATTTATAAGAACATGCAATTTCTATACCAAAAATTATAACTTTCTTGTTAGTTTAATAAATTAATTAATAAATATGCATTTGGTTTTAATTCTTTTCATTTATTAATTTTTGTTGTTATAACTTTTTGTAGAAGTATTAGGTTTGAAGAGAGGCATTTGTTATAGTCATGTGGGACTCTTTGGCTAGAAGAGATTTGTATTTCATCCCAATGCAAACAATGTGCTTTTGTTTGGTGATCAATGCAAGCATTCTACATATGTTTGACTTGTATTTGTTGTGATTGTAAAGCATTTGTAATTCTTTGGTTGAGTAAAAGCAGTTTCTCTCTTGACTCAAAATACAGTGCCTTTTCTTTACAATGTTCTCATATTATTTCATTGTTGAAAAGTTAAAGCCAACCATTTATGTTTTGTCATATTAATTGAAGTTGGGTTATTTTTTTTAATATTCAACCATTTATGGTGGTCATGTTAAACTATATGGTTCATAATATTGTTAATATTTGAATTCAATCCCACACATGGTTTGGTTTTCCAAATGGCTTTGATTGGTATCTCTCTCTTCAACATTATTAATTGCTCAACATTTAAGAAGTTTTGGTTTATTAAAAACTTTGCAAAAATTTAATATGGACAAAATATAATTATTGGTTGTGATGTCAAACTAAAACTCAATATTGTAATTATCAAACATACTGTATTGCTGATGAAAATAGAGATTGGTTTTGGGTAAAAACTTATTTTAGGTAATTATTGAATATATTATATAGAAAACTAAAACATAATATTATAACCCACTCAATTAACTATAGACAAATAGAAAATTACAAATGCTTTCAAAAACATAACCCTTGTAATTTTAATGATATAAGATTATTTTAAATTCATTATTTTTAATATTAAAAAAGAAATATTAATAATAATATTATTAAACATTAGATTAATATAAACATAAAATTTGTTATAAAACTAATTTTTCGTCAAACTAAAAATCAATATTGTAATTATCAAACATACTGTGTCAAAAAACATGTTGATGAAAATAGAGATTGGTTTTACCCGTTGATGAAAACAAAGATTGGTTTTGCATTTTAGTTAATTATTGAATAGAGCGATATTAATATAAATAATATTAGTATTATATAACAAAATAAAACCTAATATTATAACCCACTCCAGTGGCTAAGAAGAAATAGAAATTTACAAATGCATTCAAAAGAATAGCCCCTTGTAATTTTAATGATATAGAATTTAATTATTTCCTAATAAAATAATTGTCAAATAAGTGATAGGTCAACTAAATGGTTACAGGAACGAAATCTTTGATCACTTTGAGAGGAAGGCATAAAAATATTGAAGTTCTTGGTATTGTAAATGAATATGTATCTATTGACTCTATCATTTTTCAATTTTATGGAGGAGGATGGACCAACAAAAATACAAAAAATATAAGTTGAATGAAATAATTATTTCTGTTAGCAATATATCAAACCCAATAAATTAAATTCAAAATAAGTAAGGCTACACCATTGAAACAAATGAGATATTGCAAAATTTAGAATGCCACGCTAATATTTTGATATACCATGCTCATAAACAATTTACAAAGTTTATTTTTTAATATAAGATTTACTAATAGATTTACTAATATATTATTTTATGTTTATTAAAATTTAAGTTAATAATAATAATAATAAAACAATTTAAGAATCTAGTATAATTATTTTTTTGCTAATACTATTATTAGATGTAAAAATTTAAATTTAATATATTTTAGCAATTAACTTTAAAAAAAATTAATAAGTTACATCATTGAAACAAATCAGATATTTCAAAATTTAGAATGCCACTCTAATATTTGTCATATACCATGGATCTAAAGAATTTACAAAAATTATTTTTTAATATGAAGTTTTATTTTTTAATATTAGTTTTAGTATTAGGTTTATTAATATATTATGTTATGTTTATTAAAAATTAGGTTAATAATAATAATATAATTTTAATAATTTAATATAATACTTTTTAGCTATTAAATGCAATAATTTAATTTAATATATTTTAGCAATAAATTAAAAAAACCTTTAATGTTGTTAATAAAAAAGTACTTATCATACCAATATAAAGAAAAAATAGATTATTTTAATAAAAATTTTAAATTCATACCATAAATATTTAATTTATTTTATTAATTATAATTTTTTAAAAAAGATAGATTACTTTGATTAAAATTTTAAATTTATACATTAAAACATTTAATTTATTTTTCTATTACAATTTTTTGTTTTTTCAATATGTAAAACTGTGGAAAATCTTAAAAAGCGTTGAAATTTCACTTGGAAAATGAATCTTGAGTACTTAGCATTTATTGTTTAATAATATTAGAGTTAATATGAGTGTTTAGTTCGTCCACGCTTGGGTTTGCTATAAAGGTCTTAGTATAGGTTCTTATATTACTTTAGGTTTTAAGGTTTGGTTTTATTTTTAATATTTGTTTTTTGCTTTTTAGTCCCTGCCATCTGGCATTCGGCAGGGACTATAGTAATCGTTCGGGTGGGATATAGCATTAGTTCTTAGTCGCTGCCGAGGGTTATTCGGTGATTATGCTAAGGTTTGCAAATGCCCTGTGCGCCGATGTGCCCAGATAACCTAAGTTCCATTTCCACCTGAGACTTTGCGATCTTATTTGGCCTCTTCCCGAGGCGGAAGAGGCTCGAGCATAGCTTAAATTGGTTTTACGCCTGCTGCATTATCGCTAACCGTCAACGGTCTGGTTTTAATGTTAACATTAATTCGATTCGTATTATCTGCAGGGGTATGCTAAGGTTTGGTAAGGTTTGGTTCCCTGTTACAAGGTTGTGCATGTTGGCAGCTGGTGCATGCCATGATGCACCATGGTTCAACAACTGTTATTCCGAGGTACTAGGTGCTGTTTCCTCGGCCCTGCGGAATGGTGAGAGCAATAGTAGTTACAGAGGACAAGCTTTTCAGCGCCCACGCAGACCACGAAATCCGCGTGTGAGGCCGCTCTGGTTCGAGTTCTGGGGATGGCCACAAGCGAATAGCCACAATACTCACGCTGCTGGATTACATACATCACTGGATGAAGCCGAAGCGCGACGTTTTTGGATGTTGGTCAGGTGGTACTGAAAACCCTAAGTCAACAAACCCTAAGTCCCCGAAGCATGTGGGCGCGATACGCTGTCTGGCTTACACCAATGGTTTCTTGTATTCAAGCTCCTTAGATATGACTGTGAAGGTATGGCGAGTCTCGGACCTCAAGTGCGTCGAAACGATTCAGGCTCATGATGACGTTGTAAACGCCATTGTTGTCGGGCGGGATGGGTTGATCTTCACTGGGTCGGATGACTACATGGTGAAAATATGGAGAAAAATTTTGGGGCCTTCGTCGCACGTTCTGTTAACAACCCTACACGGGAAAAACAAACACAGGGACTCAAATTTAATCTCAAACTCGCCTGTCAAAGCCCTCGCTCTGAATTCGAATGGGTCTTCTCTATACACAAGATCCTCGACTGCAACTAGATCTGGATCTATACCCGTAGAGCACCTGCGAAATGCGTTGTTCGACCTGCAACTACGGCTCTGTGACGGGGCGGGAGCAGCCGGGACTGAGAGCTGGGTGGCTGCTTTTAGTTTCCACTTCTTTATATCCTGCTTGTTAGCATCGCTTAGTTTACTAAGCTAGATCGGTAGATGGCTTATGATTTGGATACTAATACAACTGGGATTCAAAGAAGGATTAACAGACGATCTATGGACTTACTTGGCTTGGTCCCAGTTTATAGGCATTAAAGAAAGATATAACTAGTTGGAAAGGGTGCAAGCAGGAAAAAATGCAGTCAAAAGAAGCCTGCCTTAGTCTCAAATAGGGCTTAGCCTCAATGGCAGACCAACTACCAAATGCGGAATGACGGTCGTGAGCCGGTCCTTATGGAATTCCTAGGCGTGAAGGTGGACAAGGTGGCGGGAAGCCTCTTTATATGGCGTAGCCCTTCGAGTGAAGAATTTGATTATGCGTGTTGGCCGCTCATCCTTAAAGGCCGGGTTGAGAAGGAAGACTTAGAGCGGACGGATAGAAGGCCTTTCCTCTGAAAATGGCAATGCTTCATCGGAACTCTTGGAGGAGTTGGGTATACTACATTACTTCTTCAGGAGCAAGGTGGGCATTGATGAATATTGGGCGTAGTTCATCGTCTGTGCCCAAATTGATCTGCTTGACTTCGTCTTCCGTGGGAGGAGCTCTAGCTTGGCGTTATAAGAAATTCGGAAGCTATTTTCATTTTTCTTGTGGAAGGTGAAGGATGCTCCAAGGCCTTCCCAGCAGTGGATATGATTTGATGGGGGTTAAGGTAATTCAGGCGATATCCTCAACATCTGTTGGGCCATCAGCTAAGCTGATTTGACGGGGGTTACGGTAATTCAGGCCATATCCTCACCATCTGTTGGGCCATCACCTAAGCTGATTTGATGGGGGTTAAGGTGATTCAGGCGATATCCTCAACATCTGTTGCGCCATCACCTAAGCTGATTTGATGGGGGTTAAGGTAATTTAGGCCATTTGTACTTGTCTTGTGTACACATTTCGTTCCAGCTGACATTATGCATGTAGCGTCCGCTACGTGTAACGTAATTTTGTTGTTATATAATAAGCTTATAGATGATTTCGTGGTTACTTCGCGTCGGCTTGTTATTTCGCTTTGGGTCCACTACACTGGTTTATTTCAGGTACTGTTTATGTTTTCGCTCTGCTACATTGTATTTGTATTCAAATTACCTCTTTTGTATTATCCTTCATGTAATGTATGCATTTTTATAATAATAGATTTTTGCTGATATCTAGACTCATATATTTGCATAAAATACAGAGTAGTGTTCTGTTATCCAGTGATCATAGAATACGCTAGCATGCCACAGGAAGATTTAGTTCTTGAATTTCTGGTCATTCTATACTATCTAGTTGAGGTTTTATGCTTTTCTTCTTTGAATTTAGTTTTAAGCATTAGCTTGCTTAACAATCCATTATGGAATGTTTTTGTTGCTTTTATGTGAGGCTAGGGCACTCCTTTACATAGTTTGCTGCCTCTCATGCTTCTACTATAAAATTAGCAGAGCAGTCAAAAATCAACGAAGCAAATAACAGGATCAGCCATTTCCCAGACATGCGTGCACAGGGTTTATATTCATCCACAGAAATAGCAGCAACGCAAGTTTGTATCTTAAATGATAATATTTTCATATATGGGAACCTCCATTGGCAATAGAGTTGGCCTTCTCGTGTCTTCAACAAACTCTGATTTAAGTCTGTGATGAGGCAGACTCTAAACCAGCCCTCAAATGCCATGAAATAGGCCTCGGCCTACTCTCCTTCAGCCGTGGTTTGCTTCAGCTTCCAACATTAGCCTTCTTGATGGACATATCTAGACTCAGCTCCTTCTAGAACAGACTTCCCTATCTGTAGTCATCCTTCAAGGCCTGTGGCTCTCCATGAGCAGCAGCAACCCGTCTATCTTTACCAGGGTTAGCCATTTTCTCGTTAGAGATTAGTCAGCATCCTCATATTGAAAATTCATGGGTTCGAATACTAAAGCTTATTTATGTCTATAGTCACAGAGACATGATACATTTTGTTAGCAAGAGGGAATTCTTCTTGTCACAACCAGTGTTAATGAAAACAGCCAAATCAGATTCTGATTTGGAATTTCCCTCAGAACCAGGGTCATACTGGTGCGCCCTCCTACCTGAGTAACTGAAAATATGCAATAAAATAGGAGAGAAAGGCCTTTGCAAAGTTTGAATATGCATATAGCATCAAAGGCTTTTTCCTCCTATTTTATTGCATATTTTCAGTTACTTAGGGATGACGGCGCACCAGTATGACCCTGGTTCTGAGGGAAATTCCAAATCAGAACTGATGGCCAAACTGGTCGATCCAGCCAGTTTGGGATGGAACTTGCCTATCAGTCCAGATCACTCTCTCTCTCTCACAGACGTACATTATATATATATATATATATATATATATATATATATATATATATATATATATGTGCATATCTATGTATTTTTTATCAGGCTAGTTTTCCAGCTGGTTCTGGTCCAGTCCCAGTCTGGGCATTAGCCAGTTCCAGTTCCGGTTCTGACCAATATAGCACTCCTTTGCATAGTTTGCTGCCTCCCATGCTTCTACTATAAGATTAGCAGAGCAGTCAAAAATCAACGCAGCAAATAACAGGATCAGCCATTCATAATTTAGCTCCATGAACTATAACATGCATTGGCATTTCCCAGACATCCGTGCACAGGTTTTATATTCATCCACAGAAATAGCAACAACGCAAGTTTGTATCTTAAATGATAATATTTTCATGTATGGGAACCTCCATTGGCAATAGAGTTGGCCTTCTCGTGTCTTCAACAAACTCTGATTTAAGTCTGTGATGAGGCAGACTCTAAACCAGCCCTCAAATGCCATGAAATAGGCCTCGGCCTACTCTCCTTCAGCTGTGGTTTGCTTCAGCTTCCAACATTAGTCTTCTTGATGGACATATCTAGACTCAGCTCCTTCTAGAACAGACTTTCCTATCTGTAGTCATCCTTCAAGGCCTGTGGCTCTCCATGAGCAGAACTCAGCTCTCTAGGGCTCTTGTGGGTGTGATCTATCTCCTACAGGCAAAACGTGTACCCTGCTCTTTACCTCAATCCAACTGCATCCAGGTTCCTTCTCTATACCTCTGTCTTTCATTGCTTTCCTCAACTTTGGTAGGCACCAAGTAAGGCTCCCCAAACAGTAACATTAGGTTTAAATGGCATTTTTTTTATAAAATCATATGCCTCATCCAAACAACCAGCACGGCCAAGGAGATCAACCATACAGGCGTAATGCCCTGTTCTTGGTGGGATACACTGATCTCGAGTCATGGTATTGAAATAATGCCAACCTTCATTCACTAGACCTGAATGGTTGCAAGCAGTCAGAACAGGCAAGAAGGTTACATTGTGACGCTTCAAGCCCGATTGCTTCGTTTCTTCAAAGAGTTGGAGAAACCACATCCGTTTCACTCATTATCTTGTATACAAGGAGCGCATTGTCGAGGCTTCCACACTTAGAATACATGTCAGTGAGGCCATTAGCCAGTTCCAGTTCCGGTTCTGACCATATTGGTCACAAGAGGCTTGTAAATGCCAAATACAGCATCGCGGAAGCAATAGAATCATATCAACTCCTGAATCCCTTCCACTAAGTCAACATAAAATATGATATATAGTTCCAAAATTCACAAATGAATTCCAAAAGAATTTGCACTTACCATTGGAATGATAAAATCAAATGAAATGCCAATATCTCGCCCGACAATTGGAGACAACAAACAATTGCTAAATGCACTCTCCAAAAGTGCCAGCATTTTGTCTATTAGAATCAATGACTCGAGGGAATGCTAATAGAAAACGGTGCATGGATCAAAACCTAGAACACAGATCAACCTGTGAATGATGTCTAAAACTGGAATGACCAAAATAATTGCATAACAGTTTCTGATTATGTCATTAATATAAAGTTTGTTTGAGGCAAATACCCAGCTTCTTTCATCTGCCCAGCTAACTTTTGCAACATGGCATAGATCTCTTGTATTTGTGGGTGTGATCTATCTCCTACAGGGAAAACGTGTACCCTGCTCTTTACCTCAATCCAACTGCAGTGTTCTGCTGCAACTTTTCCTATCTCCATATTGCCATGGGCTTGGCAGGCACCAAGTAAGGCTCCCCAAACAGTAACATTAGGTTTAAATGGCATTTTTTTTATAAAATCATATGCCTCATCCAAACAACCAGCACGGCCAAGGAGATCAACCATACAGGCGTAATGCCCTGTTCTTGGTGGGATACACTGATCTCGAGTCATGGTATTGAAATAATGCCAACCTTCATTCACTAGACCTGAATGGCTGCAAGTAGTCAGAACAGCCAAGAAGGTGACATTGTCAGGCTTCAGGGAAACATAACATGTAATCTCTTTTGAGACATTGCTGTCATTTACTGCAAATGTCAAACGCTGACTTTTGATAATGTAGCAGGCATAACACGTACCCTCCTTATAGAATTGGTGTCATGCGATTTCACTTAAGAAACAAGCGTGACCAACCACTAAACTACACCATCTTCAGCTGCAAACAGCAATGTGGTGCCCAGCATTTTCCCTTCATTTGCTCTCTCTCCTTGATCCTTACTTGGGGAACCAAAATCTACAAACTTGTTCTAAATGCACGTTTTTCTCAGCAGTTCACTATCTGTGCTTCCACTTCTCTTCCATGACCAAGGAAGCAAAGACCAACTCATTCCATGCATCTGGGACCCCTGGAAGACACCAATGGCTGCAATCCTGATATCTCCGTGATTTCTTTTGGTTTAATTCTGTAAAATGCTTGCCATAAACAGAAGGGTGCCCATCCTTACGGAAATTTGTCAATCTTGTAACATTTAAAATAGTAACAGGAGTATGCATTTGCTGGACCAGAGTTCCATTCACCTCCCCCTGTATTTAAGATAGCCGTCTTACAATATCTTTTCTGAAGTTTATTCATTTATTTAGGCAACAATATAAGGAACGTAATGGAAAACACAAAGCAAGATTGGAATCTAGCACTCACCTGAAATGGGCGGCTGAGTAGCCACGATAGAAAACACGGGTTCTTGCAGGATTCACATTTTCATCAATGCATTTCCCCCATGTTGTCATTGCCCGCCTGAAAGCTGTGAGCACATCTAATTTTTCATGCACTTCATCTCCTTCTTGAAAGTAGTCTTTCCTGTTATAGTTTAATCCCATTCCAAAAATTTACCGCCAAATGAAACCTTGAATTAAAAGTTTGACCTAAGATTCTGATATATAATCCAGGCTTTAATGAATGAAAATTTATTTGCAACGAAAAAAATGTTACAGAGCAATATTCATTATAGTGCCTCACCCCTTTGATGTCTTTCCATGTGCCCACCAATGCCCTCCTTCATTCACTAGACCTGAATGGCTGCAAGCAGTCAGAACAGGCAAGAAGGTTACATCGTGAGGCTTCAAGCCCGATTGCTTCGTTTCTTCAAAGAGTTGGAGAAACCACATCCGTTTCGCTCATTATCTTGTATACAAGGAGCGCATTGTCGAGGCTTCCACACTTAGAATACATGTCAGTGAGGCCATTAGCTAGTTCCAGTTCCGGTTCTGACCATATTGGTCACAAGAGGCTTGTAAATGCCAAATACAGCATCGCGGAAGCAATAGAATCATATCAACTCCTGAATCCCTTCCACGAAGTCAACATAAACTATGATATATAGTTCCAAATTTCACAAATGAATTCCAAAAGAATTTGCACTTACCATTGAAATGATAAAATCAAATGAAATGCCAATATCTCGCCCGACAATTGGAGACAACAAACAATTGCTAAATGCACTCTCCAAAAGTGCCAGCATTTTGTCTATTAGAATCAATGACTCGAGGGAATGCTAATAGAAAACGGTGCATGGATCAAAACCTAGAACACAGATCAACCTGTGAATGATGTCTAAAACTGGAATGACCAAAATAATTGCATAACAGTTTCTGATTATGTCACTGCAAGCATTACAGCTCTTGACCATTGTCTAAGGTTGTATGGTGATATTCACATCCCCCATGGCAAGCATCTTACCAATGGTGTAACATTGTATGTAATTCTACTGTTCTTCTATACCATTTAATATAAAGTTTGTTTGAGGAAAATACCCAGCTTCTTTCATCTACCCAGCTAACTTTTGCAACATGGCATAGATCTCTTGTATTTGTGGGTGTGATCTATCTGCTACAGGGAAAACGTGTACCCTGCTCTTTACCTCAATCCAACTGCAGTGTTCTGCTGCAACTTTTCCTATCTCCATATTGCCATGGGCTTGGCAGGCACCAAGTAAGGCTCCCCAAACAGTAACATTAGGTTTAAATGGCATTTTTTTTATAAAATCATATGCCTCATCCAAACAACCAGCACGGCCAAGGAGATCAACCATACAGGTGTAATGCCCTGTTCTTGGTGGGATACATTGATCTCGAGTCATGGTATTGAAATAATGCCAACCTTCATTCAGTAGACCTGAATGGCTGCAAGCAGTCAGAACAGCCAAGAAGGTGACATCGTCAGGCTTCAAGCGCGATTGCTTCATTTCTTCAAAGAGTTGGAGAAACCACATCCCTTTCGCTCATTATCTTGTATACAAGGAGCGCATTGTCGAGGCTTCCACACTTAGAATACATGTCAGTGAGGCCATTCCCTAAAACTAAATGCAACTTAAACCCATTTAAAACCATATGGGCATGGATCTGCTTGCCTTGCTCTATGTCCCCTATGCCAGCACATGCCTTTAAGGCAGTACAAAATGTGACCTTGTTGGGCTTGATGCCAAACCAAGGCATTCTACAAAAGAGTTCCATGGCTTCCTTACAATACAAAAGAGTTCCATGGCTTCCTTACAATTCCCTTGCTTCACATAACCTGCAATAATGGCAGTCCAGGACACTAAATCTCTAAGAGACATTTCATCAAATACTCGACGTGCATCCTTGATACATTTGCATTTTGCATACATGTCAACAAGAGCAGTCATGAGAACAACATTAAACCCAAACCCACTTTTGATAGTATAGGCATGGACTTGCTTCCCAAGTTCTAGTGCTACTAAGCTAGCACACACCTTGAGAACACTTCCAAGAGAAAACTCATCCGGTGTCATGTTTGTCTCTCCCATTTGCCCAAAAAGACTTATAACCTGCTCATCCATGCCACGACGAGAGTATTCTGCAAGCAGAACATTCCATGAGACGGAATTTCGTTTGGGCATTTTGTCAAACACTTGGCGTGCATCCTCCAGATTGCCAGACTTCGCATAAAAAATGATAAGTTTTGTGCTCAGAAAAACGTCTGGTTCAAATGCATCTTGGCTCATGCGAGCATGCAATCCCTTTCCCTCTGCAACCTTTTTCTCATAAATGCAGTCCTGCAATAGGCAACAATAGTTATAGGAATCTGTCCAACTCCCTCTTTGATTACCAGTAGACAAAACATTCAAAGTTTCATTCATTGGCAGTTCTTCAAGCAGTGTGTCATCATATTCCTGAATGCCACTTTCATCATGGCCACCTCCCAGTTCTTTGCTAAAAAATTTCAATGTCTTGGGTTGTAATTTAAAGCCATTATTGTCAGTTGTGCTTGCAAAGGGATTACTTTGTTGATGCAGTAGCTTAGAGAAATAAGTCATTTTCTTTTGTCTTAAATGCCAGCATAAGAAAGAGAAACAATATATCTGTAACAATTTGGTGTGGCTTGCTCCATTGCATCAAAAGCTTCCATCCAGTGTCAAATTTGATGGTACTACTGACATTACATTGCTTTTAGCTTGTTTGATTTGCCTTTCCAAGTTATGTGACATTGCATTTACTTGCATAATTAGCAAAAACAAGGACATTGGGTTGATATAGATTGATCAATGGATTTACAGTGACTGATCCTAACGTACAGCAGGGACTGCAGGTTCCTTTTTTATCTTGGCAGTCATATTTTGAACTTCATCCCAAAGGTGCACACAATCACTTCGTGTTCTATATTCATTTTCATTGTTCAACTTGCTATTATGATTCTGTGGTTGTAATTGCATTGCATCAATGGATTTACGTTCTTCTTTATCTTGGCAGTCATATTTTGAACTTTAGTATCAAACCTGTGCAATTGAACTTCAGTATCAAACCTGTGCAGTGGATGCTACCTGACATAAGCAGTCTCCGCAGCTTAGCAGACATTTGCAGTCCCAAAGGTGCACACAATCACTTCGTGTTCTATAATCATTTTCATTGTTCAACTTGTTATTATGATTCTCTGGTTGTAACTGCATTGCATCAGTAAACATAATATTGCATCGAACACTTAGTCGTCATCATGTCTTCTATGTCTGATAAACACAAGTTGCAATTAGTATTGCAAAAGCATCACTTATTTCGTGTGGACAATTTCTCATATCTAATTGGAGACTGTTTATTCGATAGTTTAGAACTTTTGCTAGATTTCTGATACACATCAGTGGAGCTAAGGAAAGGAACAATAGAATATTTTAGAGACTGTCTCAAAAAACAAGATAGTGAGGCAATTTTGTCTTATGAACATGAACTGCATGAAGCCTCACTTAAAGAAATGCATAACATTAGCAACCGTGAAGTCTATTTAGACAAAATGGCTAGATCTGCCTCAAACAATATACCCCTAGCATCTAGAGGTCTATGGGGAGATATTTTCTGCATCCATTGGCTGTCAAACTGGTCGAAAATTCCAATTAGGGTTTGGTCCAAAACAATGATGCGAGTGTATTTGCACTTCAATTCAGGTATTACAACAAATACTCGTGACATACTGTTCCATGACGAGGACCCTTTGAATGGGCACTTCAAGCCTTTGGTTCATAGGCAGCCTACAATTGGTTGTACCTTTCAACAACAAGCCAATACCTCAAAGAACAATATCGAACCACAACCTGAGACAAAATGTCAATCAATCGAAGCTAAATTACACCCACCTTGTCACTTAAACAAGCGTGTGCTTAAGGACATTGCTGAGAAAAATCGGAAAAGGCAAAACGTAGGCATTCAATATAATAGAAGTACAATGGAACAACAAGTGGTTCTAGACAACACAAAATATGTTTGTGACACACCTATGTCTGATAAACACAAGTTGCAATTGGTATTGCAGAAGCATCACTTATTTCGTGTGGACAATTTCTCATATCTAATTGGAGACTGTTTATTCGATAGTTTAGAACTTTTGCTAGATTTCCGATACACATCAGTGGAGCTAAGGAAAGGAACAATAGAATATTTTAGAAACTATCTCAAAAAACAAGATAGTGAGGCAATTTGGTCTTATGAACATGAACTGCATGAAGCCTCACTTAAAGAAATGCATAACATTAGCAACCGTGAAATCTATTTAGACAAAATGGCTAAATCTGCCTCAAACAATATACCCCCAGCATCTAGAGGTCTATGGGGAGATATTTTCTGCATCCATTGGCTGTCAAACTGGTTGAAAATTCCAATTATGGTTTGGTCCAAAACAAAGATGAGACTGTATTTGCACTTCAATTCAGGTATTACAACAAATACTCGTGACATACTGTTCCATGACGATGATCCTTTGAATGGGCACTTCGAGCCTTTGGTTCATAGGCAGCCTACAATTGGTTGTACCTTCCAACAACAAGCCGATACCTCAAAGAACAATATTGAACCACAACCTGAGACAAAATGTCAATCAATTGAAGCTAAATTAAAACCACCTTGTCACTTAAACAAGCATGTGCTTAAGGACATTGCTCAGAAAAATCCGAAAAGGCAAAACATAGGCATTCAATATAACAGAAGTACAATGGAACAACAAGTAATTCTAAACAACACAGAAGATATTTGTGACACACCGCACACAAAAGATGTTAGTGACACACGGAGGTTCCGATCACTTAGAAACTTGAAAGAACATATTAGAAGCAACAGACAAACAGAAATTGTAACTTCTTGTCGATTAGACAAACAATCAAAAAGGCTATCTTTGCGTTTGCTTAAAGGCATCATTCGGAAAAATTTGAAAACACAGAAAATAAGACTTGCCTTCAACACAACAATAATGAAACAAGAAATAGTCATAGAAAACATGGACTACAACCCATCTGCAAGAAGATCAATGGATCTATCAGCGCAATCAACGAACCAAGTAAAATTTGAGACACTGAGATTTCGATCACTTAGAAACTTGAAAAAACATATTAGAAACAACGCACAAACGGGAATTGTAATCCCTTGTTCATTAGGCAAAGAGACAAAAAGCTTATCTTTGCATTTTCTTAAAGGAATTATCCAGACAAAATCGAAAACGCAGAGAATAAGACTTGCATTCAACACAGCAACAATGAAACAAGAAATACTCATAGAAAACATGGACTACAATCGATTTGCAACAACATCAAAGGATCGTTCAGCACAATCAAAGAAATAAGGAAAATCCGACCTATCGATTCAATCAAGATCAATGAACAAATTACCAGAATTATTAGAGTTTGATCAAATATATCAAAGACAAGTAAGTGACACACCTATTTTCAATTGTTCATCATGTGAAACAACTTTTTTCAAACGAGACATCTGCTTTGTGAAACAAGAATGTCAAGCAAAACAAAATAAGATTAGGAAACTATCAACTAGTTTCGAGAATGTTAAATCTCGTGTTGAAAATTGCTACATTTGTAAACATTGCAAAAAAGCAATTGAACATGAAACAATTGCTAAATATGCAGTTCCTGAACAGATAAGAAGAAACAATGGCACTAGAACACTGACAGAACTCACTGAACTAGAAGAAAGACTAGTCGCATAAGATTGCCCTTCTTGCAAATAAAAGAAATGGGCCATCGACATAAGAAGTCGCAACTGGGCTTAACTGGAGGAGTCATCAATGTCCCCACTAACATTTCCAGAATCCAATCTGCATTGCCTCGAACTATAAAAGACACTGACACGGTTGCCGTTGTTCTCAAAAAGAGTTTAAGATTCAAAAGTGCTTATGCATTTGGTCGAGTTCGAGTTCACAAAGTGATGAAAGCATTAAAACAATTATGCAAAAGGATGCTTTATAAGCTCGAGAACGCTACCATAAATGACAATTTGAAAGAGGCATTCCTACAAAACCAAGAGGCATATGAAAGTTCAAGTGATGCTGAAGATAGCGAGCACGATAACCAAGACAACGATGAACCAACGACAAAAACATTGGTCCATGGATTCATTGACGCGCACACCGTCCATGACCTTGTAAATAAACAAATTAACATTGCACCTGCTGCCGGATACATGCCATTAGGAATCTTCAAAGATAAGTACTCAGAAGAAATGAGTTTCCCATCGCTTTTCTATGGCAACAAACGCCCAGCTGACATCTCCAAAAACTTTACATATCAAAAGATTTGCCACTGGGAAGTGCTGCATAAAAGCCACGATTTTGCTTATCATACTACAAACCTGTTCTATAAAGCAATTCGCATTATCATAAATCAGGTGTTGAATACAATGTGGATTAGAATTAGAAAAGGGCAGTTGAAGGGTAGAAAACTAGTTGCAAAAGACGTTAAGTCAAAACCAAACCTAGATCGTATTTTAAATTCTGACATTGGGTACATGGACCTAAAAACAATTCGTACCTCACCTGACTACCACCAGCAAATACGGAACAAACTCTATGCAATGATACGACAACTAGGGCCACCCACTTTCTTTGTTTCCTTTAGCAGTGCGGAGCATCTTTGGGATCCTTTAATGCATGCATTGAGACACATAAAACAAAACACTAGAAGACCAAATACAGGTGAACTTGATGAAAATGAAGCTAGCTCATTAATAAGAAACGACCCTGTTACTTGTGTACGTTACTATAGATCTAGGAGGGATGCATTACACCAATTGATATCTCATGATCACAAGTATTATGGAGAGCTCACTGACCACTTCTATGTAACTGAATTCCAAAACCGGGGCAGTGAACATGAACATGGCTTACTATGGATAAAATCTGCACCAATCTACGGTCAAAATACAAATATTGAAGTCGAAGAATTCGTTGACAATTACTTGTCAACTAATTCACTGTTACTTGCAAGTGAACTTAGAGTTCTACAACACCATTGTCACACAAAAAGTTGTAGGAAGCGTGCAAATTCTAATTGCAGATTTAATTTCCCAATACCACCAATGAAAGTAACAAAAATACTTGAGCCTCTTGAATTCGATAGTGATAAAACAAAAGCACATGCAAAGCTAATCTTCGAAGCAATAAACAACACAAGATACAGTGAGAATGATACATTTGATAGCTTTTTAGCCAACCTTGGACTAGTACACAATGAATACATACATGCTATCCAATGTACACTAAATCGAACAACACTCTTATTGCAAAGGAACCCAGTTGACACCTGGACAAACAACTTCGCAAAACATATTCCAGGAATTTGGATTGCAAACAATGATTCCCAATTTGTACTTGATTCATATGCAGCTGCAATGTATTGCAGTTCTTATATGACAAAAGAAGATAAAACACTCACAAGAACATTTAAAAACATATGCGACAATCATGTGAAAACAAAATCTGATATCCTAGATACCATTAGTTCTTTAGGGAAAGCTTTGGTCAACTTGCAACAAATGTCTGCACAACAAGCAGTGCATATTGTGTTATCGCTCCCACTAAACTCTAGTTCACGGAAATGTGTATTTATTAACACATCTCCTGTCAATGATCATGCATTTGTTCTTAAAAGACAAAAAGACCTGCAGAAGGAAGCAGATGACTCAGAAGACATAATGTGCCCATCAATTACTGACTACTATGCTCTCCGACCTACCGCTATTGAACATGCATGCTTAGTAGAATTTGCATCTAGCTATACAAAGAAAGGACAAGAACGCAAAAAATCAAGTAGACCATGTGTCATTCGATCTGTTAGATATAACAAATACAAGGACATTGAAAATCACTGTAGAGAGCAATTAATGTTATACTATCCTTATCGAGGAAGTGAAACTGCAATTAAGCAACATCACACAAGTTGGCAAGCTGCATATGTTGCGGTCGAAGAAATAGTCAAGCAAAATGAACAGAAGTTCAAATTTGCTACAACAACTACATGGGGTGACATAGATGACGCAATGCACACAGTAGAAACAGAAACTAGAGAAATATTTGACATAGATAGTTTGAAATCAAATGAAACAGAAACTATAACATTTAACAAATCGATAGATGACAAATATGAAAACTACGACTTCCAAAATGACTTGGGACATTTGCAAGATAGCAAGAAGTTTGCTCTACCATCTACAAGGCCATATGAAATCGTGAAACAACCACGTATACTTGAAGACGTAGAGTACTATGAATTAATGCGACAATTAAACACAGAACAAGCAAGCATAGTTACTGATGTTATAACAAGGAAATTTTACAGACCAGATGAGCTAATCTACCTGTTATTAACAGGAGGTGCAGGAACAGGAAAGACACACACAGCCAAGGCAATCTTCCAATCCTTAGTACGCATACACAATGTGGCATTGCCTTATAACCCATCACAACTAATAGGAATAATCACTGCATACACGGGCAAAGCTGCCTTCAATGCTGGTGGTGTGACATTGCATTCTGCATTCTATTTGCCCTTTAACAAAGTAGATTGCCCCTCACTAAACAATGAAAAATTGGACACATTATCAAAGCATTTCCAACAATTGTGTGTACTCCTCATAGATGAGGCATCGCTCGTTGGTGCAACAACACTATATCAAATTGATAAGCGCCTGCGACAAATCTTACACACACCAACTTCATACTTTGGTAATGTTGACACGATATTCTCCGGCGATCTTTACTAGGCAAACCCAGTCAGAGACTCCTTGATCTTTGAAAACCCAAAAATCAACAAAAACACAATTCCATATGACTTCTGGCCAGAGAAAATAAAATGTTATCAACTGCACACAGCCATTCGCCAAAAAGACCCATTGTTCATTGATGTACTAAATAGGATGAGATTAAACATGCAAACAGATGAAGATATTGCTTATGTAAACAATAACTGCTATAGGATCCCACCTTCAAGCCCAGTTTTCCCACACATTTTCTATCGCAACAAAGATGTCCATATTCACAATGTGAAAATGCTTTCCCTAACAAAGGGGGAACAAATAATGCTCGTTGCAATTGACAACTACGAGCTTCCTGGGTCGAGTTATTTTGCTTTTGATAAAACAATCACACTGCCATCAACAATTACAGTTAAACAGAACATGTTAGTTGAACTATATGCAGGAAATTACAATACAAACGATGGATTAGTTAATGGTGCTGAAGGGATTTTCAAATCCTATTCATCTAATGACAACAGGCCTGACATTGTCTGGATAGAATTTTCAGACCCAGAAATTGGGAAACAACAAAGAAGCAACTTCAAACAACTATACGACATAAATATATTGCCAAATTGGACACCAATCTTTTGAATTGCAAAATCGCTACCAATGTCTCGTAATAAATTACAAATTACAATTCGAAAACAATTTCCAATCCAATTAGCCTGTGCGCGGACAATACACCGAACACAAGGGTTGACATTGGATCAACTTGCATTTGACCCAACTGGTGTCACAAAACATGGTCTAGTCTACACTGCATTATCACGTGTTCGAACTATTGACTCACTATACTTGATTAACAAATTGACACAACAAAACTTCCATGTCAAAAACAAAATAATCAATGAGATGGCACGGCTAGAAACAATTGGTGCATGGAAACTAGAATTCGCAAAGAAGAAATCTATTAACAAGGATGTTTTATCGATTGCAAACCTGAACACACGTAGTCCACGTGCACATCTTAGTGATGTGATTCATCACAATGACTTAATGGACAACATGATTCTATGTTTTCAAGAAACTCATTTGTACACTCCACCAGTAGTCAAAGAATTCTTATCATTCAATTTTGCGGCTGCACATTCTACACATGGAGTTCTTACTTGCATAAACAAAAAAATACCTATTAGAGCAAAAAAGACATTTTGCAAGAACAAAACAGAACTTACCCTAATTGACATGTACTTCCAACGACCAATTTGTTTAATGAACATTTATGCAGCACCATTTGAACAAGTATCCACCATAATGCAAATAATTCAAGAAGCAAAATCGCAAACTACATATACTGACTGTGTTTTTTTAGTTGTTGGTGATTTCAACATTGACATACAACAAGAAACAGCCCGTAGCAAACTCTTTGTACAATTTATGGAAATGGAAAACTTACATGAAATAACAAGAAAACTATCTCCGCACCGAAACACAGTAATAGACCATATCTGGACAACTTTGCCTATGAAACAGTGTGAAATAAATGTAACATGGGCTTATTGGTCTAATCACAGCATATTCTATGCGCTACTACAGCTCTAACGACCCTTGGAACAAATCAATTTTAGCGTATAGCAAAATCAAAGTAGCATTGATACACAAGTTTCTCTACAATTTGCTAAACTTCATATTCAAGCAAACTTCATATTTCCCTGTTCAAACAAATGCTGTGTTATCCGAGCAATATCAATCTCCAATGGCCATACTAAAAGTCTATTTCTTGTAGCCCACTTGCAACATTCTGTTCAAACAAATGTTGTGTTATCCGAGCAATATCAATCTCCAATGGCCATACTAAAAGTCTATTTCTTGTAGCTCCCTTGCAACACTATGCGTTAATTGATCTAGGTATGTAATGACACATAGAATAACGTTATGCACAGATTTATTATTACATAGAACACATTTTTCTTGTAGACCTAATAGAGTACATATTTATTATTACATGGAACAAGTTTTGCTTGTAGACCTAATAGCTTGTACTCGTGTTCTACAGATAACTAATAAGAAAACACAGCACGAAGAAGTAACTCCTCCAGAGCCTTGCTGCCTTTCAGATCAGAGACTGATAAACATATAATTAATATGAAAAGACAACACGAAGAAGTACCTGCTCCAGAGACATGCTCCCTCTCAGAGACTTGTGACGTCTCAGAAACTGCTAAAAAGTAACTAAAAAACCTTCAAATCTATTCTTACAAGTTTTGTAGTACAAACATAATGTTAATTCAGATTCTTCAATATTTTTCTACAGGCAGAAACAGGAAAGTACATCAAGTTTTGTAGTACAAACATAATGTTAATTCAGATTCTTTAATATTGTTCTACAGGCAGAAACAGGAAAGTACATCTGAGATAGCAGCCAAGCATCAATTATGCAGAACAATCACAATACAGGAGTTGAAAGGGCTAAAAATGGGAACAACTTTTCACGGCCAGATTCTAGTAATATACAAAACACTGGTCGACGAAGTCCACGGAATTGAATTGTTACGTGCTGACCTAGTGGACAGCAGAGGGAATATGACAATCACGCTAAATGTGCCACACAGCCTGATTGCTGCTACTGAAGTGAAACTTGTAGTGGGCCAGGCAATCTGTATTACAGATTTCAAGGTCTCTCCGAAGACAGTTTACGACCATGGAGACTGTCCGTGCATACTTGTTTTGCATGGGAAGAGCATCTTGGAAGCAATTTCACCTATTTGTACGGAATACAGATTTGTTCCCACGACGACTATTAACCAGCTCACCAGCACAACAGCTGCGTTTGCAATCGGCACAGTAGTCGGCCTTGTAACAGCGGCGAAAGAAATAGCTGGTCAGTATGTCCTAACTATCAAGGACGGCCCAGCTCAAAAAGACAAAGCCACGGTATATACAAATTCAACCATTTATTCTTTTTAACATTTAAATCATCTATACATTTTAAGTAACCATTTACTTAAAAGCAATTACATTTAACACTAGTACATTTTGCAACGCAGGTGCATCTTTTTAGTACATTTCAACCAATTTTCAAATCCATCCAACAACAAATTTCGAAACAAGAAGCACCAATGATGTTGTTTCGAAATCTTGCCCGAGGCAAAGAACGTGGGTCATTACGCACTTGCAGATCCACATTCATTACAGCCGTCACTTCACACAGGGTACTTGCAGACCTGAGAAAACTACCTGCCTCAACAACAAAGGTTCTTTCATACTCCACAAAATATATATTATAAATCTTTATTTCCTGTTCTCCTAAATTACGCTCGTTCATTTAACATCCTCTTAGCATTTTTATTACAATATCTAACGCTAGGCTTGTACTGAAACATGGACCAGGTTAAAGGGATGCTGACTATAGCAAACATACATGCAGAACCCTTTGTTATAATCTATAACAATTGCTCTCTGCCTGCCGATACATTTGGAACAGTTATCATGGACCAACTTAATTGTTCCACATGCAAACAGCTAACGACATATCGACGCAGTTTGCAATTGAATTGCATTATCCAAATAGAGGCAAATGTTCAATACAAGTGCATCCTAAAGGACAGTTTGCTGCTCGAACTTTGTCCATCCTTAACAGGACTGACGTATGAAAAATATCTCGAAGACGTTGCCGACGTTACATACAGTTTACGAGATTTCCATGTACACAACAGCTTTCTGTTGGATAGTTCGGATGTCATTGTCCGTACAGATTGACACATTTTATCCTCTGTAGGATGTGACTTTCTCTGGTCTACGAGTTCATATCTGGTGGAAGCTTGGAATACCATCTTCATGGTATTGTTATATCTGTCTTTATTATTATTTGAACATAAGAACTCTTCTTCTGGGCATTTTAGTTTATGTTGGGTTGAAAATAAACAACTCTGATGAATGTTTTGATGGTTCGGATTACCATCTTCATGCTACTGTTATACCTGTAGTTATTCTTCCTTTGGGCATTTATTTTCTGCTGGAATGAAAAGAAAGAAAGCTCCTTATTGTTTAACAGCAGGAGTTTGTCATGCCATTTTCATATACTGGTGAGAATGCAGAATATTGTGTTCTGCAAATAGAAATACGTTCAGATCTGTCTACATCGGTCTGGGTATACTGAGTGGGTTCCTCTGTATATGCGTCTAGATTTTGTGTATGTTCTGTTCGACTGTCCAGTTCATCTTCCACATTCTTTGTTCCTACTTGGTGGATGCCATGCTGGTTTCTTCTCCTCGACAAAGAATATTAGAGAACAAAAGTCTTTTATGCAACTGAGTGTTGGTGGGCGTGTTTCTGCCTCTGAAAAATGGATTGGGGAAGAGTAAAGCCTCTTTTTGTTGAGGAAGAGAAGGTTTTTTTGGAAAAGGAGAAAAAAATTACAGGATCTAGAACATGAGCCAAGCGATGCTTCTCAGCAGGTAAGCAAGGAGCATTTATTCTTTTTTGTGTTTCTATTGTCCATGTATGCATAAGGTTGTTCTCAACACTCCGATTCTTGTTAACTGGAAATTGAAACCAGTGTCTGAACTTTCTTTAAAATATCGCAAAATATTGTGTTCTGGAAATAGAAATACGTTCAGATCTCTCTACATCGGTCTGGGTATGGACTTGTGGGTTCCTCTGTATATGCGTCTAGATTTTGTGTATGTTCTGTTCGCTCTTCACTTCTGTCAGTGCATTAATTTTCCTTATTAGCTGATCGATACATAGATTGCCTTTGTGTTGTACATAATTTGATGTTCTAATTTATATCTGCATGCCTGAAAAGCACAAAAGGTCATTCCGGCCTTGAGAAGCAGCATGTAAAGCAATTAATTCTCTTTGTATTACTACACTTTCCTCTTAATTGACAATTGAGTGAATAATTTCAGTAAGGAACTGCAAATTTTCAATTATTTTAATAACATGTGAATTTGAATCTTACACAAAACTCTCTTGTTTTTCTTTGCAGTGAAACTGTCCCCTTACTATCCCACTGGCTCTTGCAAATCCAAGCTATAAAGAATGATTCAATTCGATTTCTTTCTGCCACATATTCAAGGAACAGAACTCTCAAGTGGACCTCCTATCTAGGAGGTGGATCTCCTTACTCTTTGGACTCATTAGATGTCAATGCATTGATCAGCGATCAGTCATCTCTCTATAGTTCATTTTGTTCTAGGTAAAAATAGAGATTGATCTGATCCTGCAACTGGAAAATGTTGTTGTAACTATTGGCAACTCAATGAAAATGAAGCAGGCTACTAATATTTTGGACTCTTGTATCAGTTGAATTGACTTAATATCCACTTGAAACATTTTTTTTACTACTGTTTGATCTGAATGACTATGCTGACTGCTTTTTATCAAATACCACCATATTGGCTTAAACATACATTCCTATTAATTTAGATACTAGCGAATCACCTGGCATTTTTTGATACTAAACCAGATTGTTGGTTCACTGGACATTGTGGAATCAGTGAAAACTCCGCCAACAAAGATTTCTGATGAATTCAGGTGACCTGTTAAAGTATGGTCCTCTATCTTACCATAACTAATTAACAACCTTGATTACTCATATCTATGTATCTATGCTTACAACTATCCAACATTCAATATTGCTGCAGGTGATACACCCATTGCAAGATTTGAATTTAAATTGCTTTCCAATATACCACCTCCCTTCAATGCCGTTTAGCTTAGTGAATAAACATGACCAGGCTTATTTACCAGGTTATTCAGCTATTAATACGCGGGATAATATATGTTATATGTTTATGGTTGGATACTGTTCCGATTCAACAGTGCCCATATATTGCTTTAATTTCTTTAATATAGGTTTAATAGACTTGGAAGTATTGCTCCAATTTATTTATGGCTCAATAGACTTGGAACTATTGAAATATTGCTTGCCAATAAACATGAGCTGAAGTTGCAACTATCTCTCCACATGGATTCAACCCTATCCTCTGCTTAACGTACGATGCACATGAGCTTCTGTACAATTTGTCAGGTATGCGTTAAAGGCCTAATTGACTCAGTCACTTCTCATTCCATTGAAAGAAGCTATTCCCATTTCATTTATAGAAGCTAAGGCAACGTTTAAAAAGTTGTGAAACAGACCTCTGGCCATTAAAACATACATGTTTCAGGTTGCAACAACGTCTTATTTTGCCTACTTTCTGTGTAACCCTAGGCCTTTGTACAACATAGGATGCACACATGCATGTTGTGCACTTTTTCGGGTACGCATTAAAGGTCTATATCCTATATGCTGCTGTATAGATACATTCTATGTTTCCATATTAGCTTAGAGCTTTATAAGGTTGGTATTCAGCTCCATTATGGAGATAAGCATAGTGAGTGTTAGACATACCTGTACCCATTGAGCTATGAAACACATTGGCTTGTTACTCATCAATATGAGCTTAGAGGTTGTGATATCATGCAAATAAGGCACATACACGAGCTTGGTTGATTCAAACACAGCTTCTATACCCATACGTCTTACCTATGATCTCTATTGATTCGGGATAAAGAGTGGTGAGTAATGTGATATCCATACTTGATTAGTCAGATAAGCATTAGATTAGTGCTATTCCCATTGCTTAGACCATTGTTGTTGTTGCATATTCCTGGGTTTCCTGTATTTGATCACAACTTTCATACGTAAATCACTACTAGCAACAGGTCAATGGTAATAGGGTAACATAAACCTAGCCTCACCTGTTAATCATTGTCTATTATGGTTCCACATTCAGTGTTCACCTATACGTCAAATACTACATATATATTGCATAAGCTATAGACCACCCTTCCTTTGTAATGAACACAAAGGTGCTAAGATCGAAGCTATACATGGCAATGGCACACAAAGACGAAGGCAAGCTCCTAAAGCTGCTTCTGAGAAGGGCAGAGCAAATCAATGTCGAATCAAGTATTCTATGATCACTGGATAACAGATCACTACTCTGTATTTTATGCAAATATATGAGTCTTCCAACTATGTGTCCTAGACTTGAAACATTCAAGTACGACTCAATTGTATGATAACAATGTCTCAGACAGTTGTGGCATATGTTTTGCCTTACTGTCTTCTATAACAGCAGCATATTTAATCTACCGCAATAGGCTCAAAGGGGCTATCTTCAAGAAATTTGGCTGGTTAAGATGCTCTTCTTGTGGGCACACTGGCCACAGCCACCTAATTTCGCATTTACTACTGCCGCCACATCCATCATTCCATATGCCATTTGCTCCCCATGTCAGATCGATCACCTCATTGCACCGATCGCTCACTTAACGTAAGGTTTTCGTTTTATGCCCATCATTAAATACTGGCCTGCTCCAATCTGATCTTCAAGTATTTCAGCTCCATTCCAAATCAATCCGTATATGTACTTATTTCTGCACCTAGATATTGACATAGATCTCCTGTCTAGCCAATTGTTTATTAGAATAGCTTGGACCCAATCTACCACCAAGATTGCCCGATGTCAGATACATCACCTAATTTCGCATTTACTTCTGCCGCCACATACATCATTCCATATGCCATTTGCTCCCCATGTCATATCGATCACTTAATTGCACCGATTGCTCACTTAACGTAAGCTTTTCGTTTTATGCTGACCATTAAATACTGCCCTGCTCCATCCGAGCTTCAAGTATTTTAGCTCCATTCACACTTAAAACCAGCTTACAAACACGTTGAACTTTTTTATAAATTGGCCTCTTCTGCACCTGGATATTCACATACATCTCCCCGCTTCACATAACATGGAATCCATTAGCATAAGCCAACTTACTCAAATCGCAGCATTGTTTCTCTTAGCACTTGTTCTCATGGCTCTTCTGATTATTGACATCGTAAAAGTCGAAAGACAAAGAAAAAAGAAACCAAAAAAACAATAACATCTCTTTTGCATTATTTTACGCATTGTCTTATTTCCCCGCTTCCTTCTCTGTTACAGGTGTACGACGGATGCTTCAAATATGCATTTGGGTCAGCCATGGTGGTGCAACTCACATTTTTTATGCTTCTATCGTCTCTTCTCAGATGCCGGACTAATGTCCTAATTGTTAGCATTCGTGCTTGTCTTGTATTCTTCACATGTTACAGTCTGTCATAAGAAATGCTTATTTTCAAGGTCAAATGTAAGCTTCACGGCGGTTTTCATGTTACTCGTGTCTTGAATTGATGATGATTCTCTGCAAGTTAGTTATTCAATAATGTTCAAATCTTTGGTATATAGTGCTCATGTGACTATTTCTATTGCAGTTGTGTGATTTTGGGCTAGCAACATAAACTGGTGTATCTTGAATTGATGATGATTCTCTGCAAGTTAGTTATTCAATAATGTTCAGATCTTTGGTATATAGTGCTCATGTGACTATTTCTATTGCAGCTGTGTGATTTTGGGCTAGCAACATAAACTGGTGCATATTATATTATTCGACAGCCCGCGATTTATGTATTACTGAAACTTGCTCATGTGACTATTTCTATTGCAGTTGTGTGATTTTGGGCTAGCAACATAAACTGGTGCATTGTTTTGAAATAACTGGTGCATTTTATATTATTCGACAGCCCTCGATTTATGTATTACTAAAACTGGTGCAAGCCCAAAACTTCAATAAGTTTCAGAAGAAGTTGACGCAGTCTCTACTTACACGTCTTATCAAAACACCGATCAGCCTTGACATTTATTGAAGAAGAAGAAATATTTCTATATGTTTTCTGAAAAGTACCCTTGTTACACTTGCATCTGTTCCTTGAGCCCAGTAGTGTAAATGCATCAAGCTTTGCAAAAAAGCTTATTGGAACCCAGTTCAACACAAATTGCATCAGGAGACAGCAGTACTGAACATAAACACAGCAGTACTGAACATAAAGGGGAGTGCAAACGCTGTGATCAAGGTTGAGAATAGCAGCATGCTTCTTCCTAACTGTCAGTTTACCGATCAATTGCAGATGCATACGCCAACTTTTGAATTTTGTAATCTGTATTTAACTTGGTCCAGGCTTTACTTGTTTTGTCTTCCTGGCTGGCTGAGAGCCCTGTACCTTTACTTAGGCTTCGGAGGGACTCACTATACAGGATTGGCAGAACTAGTAGATCTTTAGCCCTAGACCTTAAATGTTAACTTCATGCAGGGACTCGCTGCCTCGCAGCTTCCCTTGTTTTATATTAGATTTTAATAGTAAGTTTATTAATAATAATCGATTTATATTAACATGTTTTTATTGAGGGTAATGATTATAATATATTTATATTAAAATTAATAATAATATCAGACTTAATGTAATTTGTCTTAGATTCAATATTTATATTAAGTAATAATTATTACCATTATAAACATTATTATTTTAAGATTATATTTAATAAGTAATGATTATTAATATTAGTTTTATTATAATATTAAATATATAAATACTAATATTAATTATTATATAAAAGTAATATTAATTATTTGAAACATTAATATTATTAACATTATTGATGACTAATAACATTATTAATGACTATTAAGATTCATAATATTTTAATATTAAAATTTAATATTATTTATTGATATTAATTTTAATATTATTATTAATTTTAATTTAAATTTAATATATTAAAATTAATATTAATTTAAATATTAATAGAAATTAATATAAATACAAATATTGATATTATTTTTATTATTATTAATATTTATAAATAAATTTTAATTTTAATGTTAATTATTAATATTAATAATATTAAATGATTTTAATAGTAATAATCATTAATTAAAAAATTAATATACAATGTGAATTATGTTTAGAAAATTAATATTAGTAATATATTTAATCATAATAAATTTTTGAAATTGTTAACATAATAGAATTAATATTATTAATAACGTTTAAGTTACAATATTAAATTTAACAAGATTTAATTAATGTTATTAATGACATTAACATTTTCTATATTCAAGTTTCTGTGATCCAAAAAATTCTCTCATGTGATTTCTACCAAAAGACTTTGTTTAAAACATTAACATTATTACTATAAATAATATTAATAACATCTAGTATTAATAATAATATTAATAAATTTTAATTTACTAATATTATTTAAAAATTTTATTTATTTTTTAATATTATTAATATTAAAAAAAATTAATATATTTCAACATGAATATCATTAACATTTATATAAATAGTGTTTTAATATTATTTATTAATTTTAATTTTAATTTTAATTTTAATATTAATATTAATTAAGATGAATACAAATATTAATAATATTAAATAATCATGGTCAATCATGGTTAACCATGGTCAATAACCATGGTCATATTGTGATAAATATTGTCTCTTGGTCCAACATCACATTAACACAACCATAGTCAACTATGGTCCAACTATGGTGACAAAGTTTGTCTCAATATAATAATCAACCTTGGTCAACCATGGTGTGAAATCGCATTGTGACAAATATTATCTCAATATGAAAATCAACCACCATCCAACGTCGCATTGTGACAAAGATTGTGTCAATATGAAAATTAACCATGGTTAATAATGGTCAACCGTGTTTATTTTAGGGTTTATAATATTTATCTTAGGGTTTATATACATTGGGTTTATAATATTAAATCCTTGGGTTTAATATTATTCCCTCAAGTTTATAATCCCTAAGGTTTTTAGTGTTAATCGCTTGTATTTATTTGTCCCTTTGGTTTACAATATCAATACCTTGGGTTTATTAATCTAAGGGTTCATATATTTCTAGGCTATAATATTATTCATAGGGTTTATAATATTAATCCCACGGTTTAATATAAATCCCTTAGGTTTATAATCTTGGTCGACCATGGTTAACGAGTGGCCAATGTCACATTGTGACAAAGATTGTCTCAATATGAAAATCAACCACGTTCAACCATCGTCAATCATGGTCATTCATGGTCAACCATGGTCCAATGACACATTGTAACAACAATTGTCTCAATATGAAAATCAATCATGGTCATTCATGGTCAACCATGGTCCAATGACAGATTGTAACAACAATTGTCTCAATATGAAAATCAATCATGGTAATATTAATACAATGAGTTTATTAATCCCTTGGGTTTATAATATTGTTCCTAGGGTTTCTAATATTAATCATAGGGTTTTATGTTAAGCTTATTGTTTATAATATTAATGTTATGGTTTGATGTTAGTACCTTAAATTTATAATCCCTTGGGTTTATTGTACTAATCCTTTGGGATTATCAATCTTACGGTTTGTGTTCCTAGGATTTATTATTAATCATTAGGTTTAATGTTATTCCCTTGGGTTTTTAAAATTAATCCCTTGGTTTTATTAATCACATATGTTTATAATGTTAATCTTAAGGTTTATAGTATTAATCTTAGGGTTTCCTGTTTATTTTAGCGTTTATATCCCTTTGGTTTATAATATTAATTCCTTGTGTTTAATATTATTTTGACGGGTTTATAATATGTTGGGTTTATCAGTCCCTTACGTTTATGATATCAATCCCTCGGGTTCATTAATCAAAGGTTTCATATTCCTAGGATATAATATTATTCACAATATTTATAATATTAATCTTAGGGATCAATTCAAAGCTCTTGGGTTATAATCTGTTGGGTTTATAATATTGTGTCAATATGAAAATCAACGATGGTCGATAATGACCAACCATGTTTGTTTTAGGGGTTATAATATTTATCTTATGGTTTTTCTGCATTGTGCTTACAATATTAAATCCTTGGGTTTAATATTAATCCCTTGGGTTTATAATCACTTTGGTTTTTACTCTTAATCCCTTGATTTTATTAGTCCCTTTTGTTTATAATATTGATCCCTTGGGTTTATTAATCTAAGGGTTCATATTCCTAGGGTAGAATATTATTCATAGGATTTATAATATTAATCATATGGTTTAATATAAATCCCTTCGGTTTCTAATCAAGCTCAACTATGGTCAACAAGGTTCCAATGTAAAATTGTGACAACGATTGTCTTAATATGAAAATATACCATGTTCAACCATTGTCAACCATCTTCAACCATAGTCCAATGTGACATTGTAACAAATATTATCTCAATATGAAAATCAACCATGGTCAACAATATTCAATCAGGTTCAACCATAGTCAAATGTCACATTGTGATAAAGATTGTCTCAAAATGAAAATCGATCATGGTTACTCATGGTAAATATGAAAATCAATCAGTGGACAATCATCGTCAAACTCGGTCCAACATCACATTGTGACAAATATTTCCTCAATACAAAAATCAACCATGGTAAATCATCATCAACCATTCTCCAATGTCGCATTGTGACAAATATTGTCAATATGAAAATCATCCATGGTGAACCATGGTCCAATGTCACATTATGACAAATATTCTCTCAATATGGAAATCAATCATGGTCAACCATGGTCCAATGTCACATTGTGACAAATATTGTCTCAATATGAAAATCAACCATGGTCAACAATGTTTGTTTTACGATTTATAATATTTATCTTAGGGTTTATATACCTTGGGTTTATAATATTAATCCTTTGGGTTTTTGGGTTTTTAGAATTAATCCCTTGATTTTATTAGTTCTTTGGGTTTATAATATCAATCCCTTGGGTTTATTAATGTAAGGGTTCATATTCTTAGGGTGTAATATTATTGATAAGTTTTATAATATCAATCATAGGGTTTAATATAAATCCCTTGAGTTTATAAACCATGGTCCAATGTCACATTGTGACAAATATTGTCTCAATATGAAAATAAACCATGGTCAACCATGGTCAACAATGTTTATTTTATGATTTATAATATTTATCTTAGGGTTTATATACCTTGGGTTTATAATATTAATCCTTTGGATTTTCGGCTTTTTAGAATTAATCCCTTGATTTTATTAGTGCCTTTGGTTTATAATATGAATCCCTTGGGTTTATTAATGTAAGGGTTCATATTCTTAGGGCATAATATTATTGATAAGGTTTATAATATCAATCCTACTGTTTAATATAAATCCCTTAGGTTTACAATCTATTAGGTTTGTAATATAAATTCATTGGGTTCATAGTATTAGTTATAGGGTTTATATTCCTAGGTTTTAATATTAAGCCTATGTTTTACAATATTAATCCCTTGGGTTTATTAATTTTAAGGTTTATATTCCTAGGGTTTAATATTCATCCTAGGGTTTAATTTTATTCCCTTGGGTTTATAATCCCTTGGGTTTTTAATATTAAGCCATTGGGCTTATTAATCCATTGGGTTTATAATATTAATGATAAGGTTCATGACATGAATCTCTAGGTTTAATGTTTATTTTAGGGTTTATAATATTTATCATAGGGTCTATATCCCTTTGGTTTATAATATTAATCCCTTGGGTTTACTATTATTCGCTTGGGTTTATAATCCCTTGGGTTTTTAGTATTAATACATTGGGTTTATTAGTCCCTTGGGCTTATAATATCAAGGGTTTAATATTGTTACATTTGAATAGTACAAAAATGTATCCAACATCACATTGTGACAAACATTGGCTTAATATGAAAATTAGTTTGATCATTATTGCAATGTTAAATTACATTGTAACTTATTCAATGTCACATTGTTGCATTACAAAACTTGGATTTAATACAAGGTTTATAATATTAGGGCCTTTTAATATTTGGTTTATAATATTAAATTTTAATATTGGGTTTATGATTTGTAGTATTAGGGTTTATAATATTAATCTTAGGGTTTACTATTAATCCCTTGGGTTTTTAATATTAATCATTTGGGTTTATCAATCCCTTAGGTTTATAATATTAATCCATTAGGTTTATTAATTCCTTGAATTTGTAGTATTAATATCTTGGGATTATAATATTAATCCTAATGTTTATAATATTAATCTTAGGGTTTAATGTTAATCCCTTAAGTTTATAATTCCTTGGGTTTATAGTATTAATCCTTTGGGTTTATTGATCTTAGGGTTTATGTTCCTAGGGTTTAATCTCTTGGGTTTTTAATATTGTCGCTTGGGTTTTTATTCACATAAGTTTATAATTTTAATGTTACAATTTGTAATATTAATCATAGGGTTTAATGTTTATTTTAGGGTTTATATTGTTTCATTTTCTAATATTAATTCCTTGTGTTTAATATTATTCCTATGGGTTTATAATCCCTTGGGTTTATTAGTCCCTTGCATTTATGATATCAATCCCTTATGTTTATTAATCTAAGGGTTCATATTCCTAGGGTATAATATTATTCACAAGGTTTATAATATTAATCCTAGGGTTTAATTTAAATCTCTTGGGTTTATAATCCATTGGGTTTATAATATTCTATCAATATGAAAATCAACTATGGTCAATGATGGTCAACCTTATTTATTTTACGGTTTATAATATTTATCCAACATCACATTATCACAACCATGGTCATCAATGGTCAACTGTGGTTGACCATGGTCCAACGTCGCATTGTGATAAATATTGTCAATATGAAAATCATCCATAGTGAACCATGGTCCAATGTCACATTATGAAAAATATTTTCTCAATATGGAAATCAATCATTCTCAACTATGGTCCAACATCACATTGTGACAAATATTGTCTCAATATGAAAATCAACCATGGTCAACAATGCTTGTTTTACGATTTATAATATTTATCTTAGGGTTTATATACCTTGGGTTTATAATATTAATCCCTTGGGTTTTTGGGTTTTTAGAATTAATCCCTTGATTTTATTAGTGCCTTGGGTTTATAATATCAATCCCTTGGGTTTATTAATGTAAGCATTCATATTCTTAGGGAATAATTGTTAGGTCCCTATAATACTAGTGATTTCCACATTACTATTATCGTTGTATCCCTTATTGTTATTGTTGTGCCCCTATTGTCCCCATATTGTTATTATTGTGCCCATAGAATCCCTCTATTGTTATTTTTGTGCCTTTATATTATTATTATTAGGTTGACTTGGTTATATTGTGACCCCTTAGACTCCTATGTATAGAAAGGAGGTTTTGTCATTTGAATCATCCAAGAATTGTTCATTTGTGTAATGTAAATGAGATTGCCCCCTCGAAGAGGCTGAATTCTAAGGCATTGATCTATCTTTTCTATCTTTTTTTGAGCTGGTTTCATAACATTTGGTATCAGAGCTTTGGATTCTAGGGTTTTGCTGCTCCAAACAAGTCATCGTGGAATTTTTGCTATAACCTTTTTTCTGCAATGTTTCAGAAGCTAACAACAAAACCCATTTTAGACTAAATCTCGCTGAACCTTCGGTCCAGATTTCAGATTTTGTCTCTCTATATTTTTGGAGATATGATCTGAGGAATTTAGGTTTTTTGGAAGCTCCATAATTTCATCTAAAACAGGTCATCATGGAATTTTCGCTATAACTCTTTCGCTATGAATTTTAAGAAGCTAAAAAGAAAACCCGTTTGAGAAGATATCGGTCCGAACCTTGACTCTGAATTTTAGATCTTGTTTCACTATATTTTCAGAGATATAATCTAAAGAATTTAGGGTTTTTGCAAACCTCGAACTACATTCCAAATAGGTCACCTTGGGAAAATCGTCATAACTTTCGCTCTGAGCATCAGACTGAATTTTCGTAAGAAGTTACAGAAAGAGGATGGAATGTAGTTTTTCTAAGTATCATTTTCAAAACCTAAGGTTGAAACAGTGACCCGCGGCATGTCGTACAAGTGTGCTCTACTGATCCAGTCTATACTCAAGTCATCGTGGGAGATTTGGCATAACTCTTCATTGGAGAATCCAATCTTGATCAGACTTGCGCGGTTAGAAATATTGCTCAGAGGGTTACCACAGGAAGAAAGTTTAGGCCTAGGAGATCCAAAATTACAAAGATACATTAGATTCAATATCGAGCTCCTACAAAGTGAAAAAAGGTATGTAGTTTTTTTTATAAATTTTTGCATAAGCTTGGTTTGAAAAATTAGTTTGAAGGAATTCAAAAGGCATAGTGAAGAATTATTATTGGTAATTGATGCTCCGAAGAAAGAAAATGGAAACACCTATCAAGGAACCTTAAAGCTCTAGCATGGCTCATGAAGAAGAGGAAGAAATGCAACATGATATATTAAAATTACGAGACCAAGTGCAACAAATTTCACTCGCACAAAAGTAACATAAAATAAGATGGATGGTTTAAAGAAAGGTGTCAAAGCTAAGATGGATGGTTTAAAGAAAGGTGTAGAAGCTAAGATGAATGCCATGGAAGATAAGATGGACAGAATGGAAGCTAAGATGGACGGTGTGGAAGCTAAGATGGATGGTTTAAAGAAAGACATGGAAGATTTGAAGATAGATTTGAAGACAGATTTGACAAAGTTTCTACAAGAAATGCTTACTAATGGAAAAAGGGTAGTAAAGGAAACTCATGAAGAGAAAAAAATAAATGTTAATCATGATTTCATAGACTCTAATGTTGGATCGAAGAACCACCATGTTCCAAAGATCAATATGAGGAAGTTTGATGGAAAGGATCCCAGAACATGGATACTATAGATGGAGAAATTTTTCGATCTCCATAATATGCAAAACACACAAAAGGTATGCATTGCAACTTTATATTTGGAACAAAATCAGTTTGTATGGTATCGACAACTTTGCTCTCGCAAACAAATTGTCACTTGGGCTATTTTTACGGATGAAATGATAGCACATTTTGAGGATACAAAAAGCAACATGTTTTTTAGCCAATTGATAAATCTCAAACAAAAGGGTTCAATGATGGAGCACATTGAGGACTTCCAAAAATTGAACATAAGGGTAAAAGATATTCCAGAGAAGCATAGGATTGATGTGTTCATAGGGACTTTAAAAGATAACATCTAACATAAGGTTCTCCTTTGGGAACCAAATTCATTGGAGAAGGCATTTAGGTTGGCAAGAAAAATGGAAAGCATAATTATGGCAACAAGAAAGCCTACCACTAACAATCATAAAGATGGAAGTGTTGCTACCCCTAGCCATCCACAATCTACAAGGTTGACACCACAACAATTGGAAGAAAAAAGAGAAAAAGGGCTTTGTTACAGTAGTGATAGAAAATACACTAAAGGTCATAAGTGTGCCGAGAATAAATTATTTTACATAGATTGTGAAGAGGAGGAATAAAAGGGACAAGAAACGTCAAAAGAAGAGGATATACACCGGGAACAAACCTTAGAAAAACAAGAAATGAATCTGACCATATCTTGTAATGCAGTGGCTGGAATTACCACTCCTCAAACTATCAAGATAGAAGGGCACATCAAGAAGAAAAAGGTAATAGTGTTGATTGATTCGGGAAGTACCCATAAGTTTATTCATTGTAAGATAGCCAAGGAATTTAATTGCTTCCTATATCTAGCACCAAAGTGTCAAGTGATGGTTGCAAGTGTAGGAACCATAAATTGCTCAGGTAAGTGCCATAATATCAAGCTATCCATGGGAGAATATGTATTGAATAGCGCAATGCTTTCCATTCCATTGGGTGGTGCTGATGTTGTACTAGGAGTCTAATGACTACAATTCTTGGGTACAATAGCTTTTAATTTTCAAGAAATTTTCATGAAATTCTCTTAAGAAGGAAAGGAAATTGAATTAATGGGTATCACAGGGAAACCATGAAAGATAATCATCTCTAACAGAATGACAAAGCTTCTAAAGAAAGAACAATGAGGCATAATTGCACAATTATGTTCACTAGAGGTTCCCACATTGAAATCATCCATTTCTCGAGATCTCAAAAAAGCCTTGGACAGTAATTCCAAGGTATTTGAAACTTCCAAAGGCCTCCCACCTATTCGTGATCATGATCATGCTATTAATTTGATTCCAGTAAGTGTTCCTCCAAACATCAGGCCTTACAGATATCCATATGTCCAAAAGAGTGAAATTGAATGTATGGTTGTAGAAATGCTAGAGGCTGGTATAATTCAACCTAGTCAAAGTTCTTTCTCTGCTCCAGTAGTATTGGTTCACAATAAGGATGGATCATGGTGCATGTGTCCAAATTATAGGGAGATCAACAAGCTCACTATTAAAGATAAATTTCTCATTCCTGTCATTGATAAATTATTGGATGAATTGCATGCATCAATTTACTTCACCAAGTTGGGTCTTCGTTCATGATATCATCAAATCAGAATGAAGACTGAAGACATTCCAAAAATAGCGTTTAGAACTCATGAGGTTCATTATGAATTTTTGGTCATGCCTTTCGGCCTTACTAATGCACCTTCTACATTTCAAGGTTTGATGAATTCCATTTTCAAACCCTTCCTTAGAAAATTTGTGTTAGTATTTTTTGATGATATACTAATCTACAGCAAGTCTTGGAAGGATCATGTCCAACATGTTGACATGGTGCTCAAACTATTGGAGGAGAAACAATTATATGAAAAAATCTCCAAATGTTTCTTTGGAGTACAAGAGGTGGAATATCTGGGTCATATTGTATCTCATGAAGGTGTTAAGGTAGACCCTAGTGAAATTAAAACCATTAAGGAATGGAAAATCCCCACACCCATAAAGAATCTACGACGATTTATCGGGTTGACAAGGTATTATTGCAAGTTTGTTAAGAATTATGGGAGAATAGCAGCAGCTCTAACAACATTAATGAAGAAAGATGCATTTTCATGGACTCAAGAAGCAATAAAGACCTTTGAACATCTTAAAGAGGCAATGTGCCAAGCACTAGTCTTAGCTACACCGGACTTCACAAAAACCTTTATTATGGAATGTGATGCCTCAAGAAATGGAATTGGTGTTGTTTTAATGCAAGAAGAAAGACCCATTTATTTCAAAAGTCATCCAATCAAAGGAAAGTATTTACACAAAGCTATTTATGAGAAGGAAATGTTGGAAATACTACACACACTTAAGAAATGGCAATGCTACCTAATGGGAAGACACTTCAAGGTAAAATTAAATCATGATAGTATTAAATAATTTTTAGAAAAAATATTATCTTCAGAACAGCAGCAAAAATGGGTCACAATGATGTTGGGTTATGACTTTGAAATCGTCTACAAAAAAGGGAAGCAAAATGTTGTGGCAGATGCACTCTCAAGAAAGGATGAGGATGTGGAAGCATTTATTTGTGCCATTTCTATTATCCAACCAGATTAGATAAACGAAGCAAGGGATGAGTGGAAGAATGACAAGGAAGTGTGGGTACTCATTCAAAAGATACAACAAGATCCCAGTACATCTAATACATTTAGCTGGAAAAATGATTCATTATGGTACAAGGATCAGTTATACCTATGTAAGAATTCTGAACTCAAACAAAAGATTCTTAGGGAATTGCACACCTCTCCCTTAGGAGGGCACTCAGGATTTATAAAAACCTACCACAGGGTTAAGAAGGATTTTTTTTTGGGATGGCCTTAAATTGGTTATTCAAAATTTTGTGGTGGAATGTTTGGTTTGCCAACAAAATAAAGTTGAAACAATTAAGACCCCAGGACTATTACAACCTTTATCCATTCCAAGCCAACGTTTGGAGGAGATTTCAATGGATTTTATCACAGGTTTACCCAAGTATGAAGGAAAGAGTGTTATCATGGTGGTAGTTGATAAACTTACCGAGTATGCACAATTTTGTGCATTATCTCATCCATTTAAAGCGAGTATAGTTTCTACAACATTTATGGAAGCAATTCAAAAGCTACATGGAAACCCAAAAATTATTGTAAGTGACAAAGATCCCATTTTCAGTGGAAATTTTTGGATAGAATTATTTTCTTGTCTTGGTACTCAGTTAGCTCATAGATCATCTTATCATCCTCAATTTGATGGGCAAACTGAGATATTAAACAAATGTGTGGAAGGATATCTTCATTTCTTTGTATCTGATAAACAAACACAATGGGTCAAACGGTTGCCTCTGGGTGAATGGTGGTATAACACTTCCTTCCATACTGAAACAAAAATGACCCCATTTGTGGTACTTCATGGATATCATCCACCATCCATCACATCATATTTAAAAGAAAATTCTAAGGCTCAAGCAGTGGAAGATCACATCAAGCATCAACAACAAGTTCTCCAACTCTTAAAGGATAACCTCACCTTGGCACAGAATAGAATGAAACAATAGGCATATCAACATCGCAATGAAAGGAGTTTTGATGTACGTGATTGGGTATTCCTACGACTACAACCATATAAACAAATGTCCCTCAAGAAAACTAAGAAGGATAATAAATTATCACCAAAGTATTATGGTCCATACAAGGTGTTGCAAAAGATAGGTACTACAGCATTCAAATTGGAGCTTCATGTAGCTTCCCGAGTGCACCCAGTTTTCCATGTTTCATGCTCAAAGAATATTATAGGTGACAAGCTTCCAGTTCAAACAATATTTCTAGAACTTGATGAGGAAGGAAAAATCATATTAGAACCTGAAGCAGTCAAAGAAACAAGAACTCGACAGCTACGAATCGATCAATTTCAGAGTATCTCATCAAGTGGAAGAACTTACCCATTTAAGATTCCACATCAGAGGATGAGAATTTTATACAGAAGCATCCAAAACTACTCAATCGTTGAGGACAACACTTTTTTGAAGGAGAGAGGCATGTTAGGTCCCTATAATACTAGTGATTCCCCCATTACTATTGTCGTTGTATCCCTTATTTTTATTGTTGTGCCCATATTGTCCCCATATTGTTATTGTTGTGCCCATAGAATCTCTCTATTGTTAGGTCGGCTTGGTTATATTGTGACCCCTTAGACTCCTACATATAGAAAGGAGGTTTTGTCATTTGAATCATCCAAGAATTGTTCGTTTGTGTAATGTAAAGGAGGTTGCTCCATTGAAGAGGCTGAATTCTAAGATGTTGATCTATCTTTTCTATATTTTTGTGAGTTGGTTTCATAACAATAATATTATTGATAAGTTTTATAATATCAATCCTATTGTTTAATATAAATCCCTTGGGTTTATCAACCATGGTGCAACGTCACATTGTGACAAATATTGTCTCAATATGAAAATCAACCATGGTCAACCATGGTCAACAATGTTTGTTTTATGATTTATAATATTCATCTTAGGGTTTATATGCCCTGGGTTTATAATATTAATCCTTTGGGTTTTTAGGTTTTTAGAATTAATCCCTTGATTTTAAGGTCGCATTGTGACAAATATTGTCAATATGAAAATCACCCATGGTGAACCACGGTCCAATGTCACATTATGAAAAATGTTTTCTCAATATGGAAATCAATCATGGTCAACCATGGCCCAACGTCACATTATGACAAATATTGTCTCAATATGAAAATCAACGATGGTCAACAATGTTTATTTTATGATTTATAATATTTATCTTAGGGTTTATATACCTTGGGTTTATAATATTAATCCTTTGGGTTTTTAGAATTAATCCCTTGATTTTATTAGTGTCTTGGGTTTATAATATCAATCCCTTGGGTTTACAATCTATTGGGTTTGTAATATAAATTCCTTGGGTTCATAATATTAATTATAGGGTTTATATTCCTAGGATTTAATATTAAGCCTATGTTTTACAATATGAATCCCTTGGGTTTATTAATTTTAAGGTTTATATTCCTAGGGTTTAATTTTATTCCCTTGGGTTTATAATTGCTTGGGTTTTTAATATTAAGCCCTAATCCAATCATAAATAATGTTTTTCTCTAACCTAGTATAATATTAAGCCTAGGGTTTACAATATTAATCCCTTGGGTTTATCAATTTTTGGGTTTGTATTCCTATGGTTTAATATTCATCCTATGGTTTAATATTAATCTTAGGGTTTAATATTAAGCCTATGGTTTACAATATTAATCCCTTAAGTTTATAGTCCTTCGTGTTTATAGTATTAATCCTTTATGGTTTATTTTAGGGTTTATAATCCATTGGTTTATCGGCCCCTTGCATTTATTATATCAATCCATTTGGTTTATTAATCTAATGGTTCATATTGCTAGGGTAAAAAAATATTAAATATATTTATAATAGTAATCCTAGGGTTTAATTTAAATCTCTTGGGTTTATAATCCATTGAGTTTATAATACAAATTCCTTGCATTTCTTAATCCCTTGGTTTAGAATATTATGTAAATTATGTTATTGTTTGAAATATAACTATTAATATAATATTTTATGAAAACATAGTATTATATTAATATATAGTATAACATTAATATAATAACCATATTATTATTTATATCCGTATTAACAATTACAAATATTTAATTTTTAATCTCCACCTATACATTATATACCTAGTAATTATTAATTTGGTTGATATAAGCCTATCGGCATATATCAACCACATTTACTAATGTGGTTGTAAGCATAATTTATATATGCCTATCTGTGTATATCAGCCACATTAGTAAATGTGGTTGTGATAGTATATAACAAAATAGTAATAAATATCTTCATTTAAGATTTGACCAATATATTAAAAATGTGAATCTGTGGTGTTATCACTCCTCCAGATCTCCAAGGCTAAGTAAGAGTCCAACTGAGGTAACCACAGACCAATATTTTGACTTGGTAGCTAGCCCTACCAGGTCGGAGAGGTATCTCTCAAAAGGATCACAACCAAGAGGGTTGGATGGATTAAGGTTTTAGGCTAGGTTTAAAGTGCAAAGGTTGTTTCGATTTGATTTGATTGGGGTGATTGTTGGATGAGGGCATTAGGTCAAAAGGCTAGGTCAGGGGAATGATTGCAGACATTCAAAGGGGCGAGGTAGGCAAGAGGCTTAGAACTTAAAAGGTGATTTGGTGAGATGGTTTAAGATTGATGAGGAGTTAGGAATAGCATAGGAGATGTATTCTTCCTAAACTGAAGAAAAATGGACAAATTATGATAAATTCCACGAAACAGAGCATAAGAAAACATGTATTCTGCCTATCAACTTGAAAATTACCATATAACAGACATGAAATGGTTTATGAACTTAGAAAACATTAATACAAATGATTACAAAGAAGAAACAATGCTAAGCATCCATACCACATGTATCCCAAAGGAATAACTGCAACTCATCTATTAAAACTGGCCAAAATCCAATACAATAGTATCTCTAATCACTAGTACAACATCCAACTGAGTCGAACCTCTAAAAAGAGTGAAGAAAGGGAAGATATAGACATCAAAAAAATCTTCTCCCAACCTTAGGGGTCGAATCCATGAGAAGAGGAGCAGTTCCACCAAAAACTGAATTGATAGCTGGAGTGTAGGGTGGTGAAAGTGTTATGAAACCAACTCAAGAAAAGATAGAAAAGATAGATCAACGCCTTAGAATTCAGCCTCTTCGAGGGGGCAACCTCCTTTACATTACATAAATGAACAATTCTTGAATTATTCAAATGACAAAACCTCCTTTCTATATATAGGAGTCTAAGGAGTCACAATATAACCCAACCAACCTAACAATAATAATATAAAGCCACAAAAATAACAATAGAGGGGCACAGTAATAACAATATGGGGATAATAGAGGCACAACAATATTAATAAGGAATGCAACTACAATAGTAATGGGGTAATTACTAGTATTATAGGGACCCAACATGCCCCTCTCCTTCAAAAAAGTGTTGTCCTCAACGCTTGAGTAGTTCTGGATGCTTCTGTATAAAATTCTCATCCTCCCATGTGGAATCTTCAGTGGATAAGTTCTTCCACTTGATAAGATACTTCGAAATTGATCGATTTCGTAGCTGTCGAGTTCTTGTTTCTGTGACTGCTTCTGGTTCCAATATAATTTTTCCTTCCTCGTCAAGTTCTGGCAATATTGTTTGAATTGGGAGCTTGTCGCCTATAACCTTCTTTAAACATGAAACATGGAAAACTGGGTGCAATCGAGAAGCTGCAGGAAGCTCCAATTTGTATGCCATAGTACCAATCTTTTGCAACACCTTGTACGGACCATAATACTTTGGTGATAATTTATTATCCTTCTTAGCTTGCTTGAGGGACATTTGCTTATATGGTTGTAGCCGTAGGAATACCCAATCACCTACATCAAAACTTCTTTCGCTACGATGTTGATCTGCCTGTTGTTTCATTCTATTTTGTGCCAACACGAGGTTATCCTTTAAGAGTTGGAGGACTTGTTGTTGATGTTCGATGTGATGTTCCACTGCTTGAACCTTAGAATTTTCTCTTAAATATGATGTGATGGATGGTGGCTGATATCCATAAAGTGCCATAAATGGGGTCATTTTTGTTGCTGTATGGAAGGAAGTGTTATACCACCATTCAGCCAGAGGCAACCATTTGACCCATTGTGTCTGTTTATCAGATACAAAGCAACGAAGATATCCTTCCAAACATTTGTTTACTATCTCAGTTTTCCCATCAAATTGAGGATGATAAGATGAGCTATGAGCTAACTGAGTACCAAGACAAGAAAAAATTTTGTCCAAAAATTTCCAGTGAAAATGGGATCTCTGTCACTTACAATAATCTTTGGGTTTCCATGTAGCTTTTGAATTGTTTCCATAAATGCAGTAGAAACTGTACTGGCTTTAAATGGATGTGATAATGCACAAAAGTGTGCATACTTGGTAAGTCTGTCAACTACCACCATGATGACACTCTTTCCCTCAGACTTGGGTAAACCTGTGATAAAATCCATTGAAACCTCCTCCCAACGTTGGCTTGGAATGGATAAAGGTTGTAATAGACCAGGTGTCTTAATTGTTTCAACTTTATTTTGTTGGCAAACCAAACATTCCACCACAAACTTTTGAATATCTGATTTAAGGCCATCCCAAAAAAATTCCTTCTTAACCCTGTGGTAAGTTTTTAAAAATCCTGAGTGCCCTCCTAAGGGAGAAGTGTGCAATTCCATAAGAATCTTTTGTTTTAGTTGGGAATTCTTACAGAGGTATAAGCGATCTTTGTACCATAAAGAATCATTTTGCCAGCTAAATGTATCAGACGTACTGGAATCTTGTTGTAACTTTCGAATAAGTGCCCACACTTCTTCATCATTCTTCCATTCCTCCCTTGCTTCGTTTATCCAATCTGGTTGGATAATAGAAATGGCGCACAACAATGCTTCCACATCCTCATCCTTTCTTGAGAGTGCATCTGCCACCACATTTTGCTTCCCTTTTTTGTAGATGATTTCAAAGTCATAACCCAACATCTTTGTGACCCACTTTTGTTGCTCTTCAGAGGATAATCTTTGTTCTAAAAAGTATTTAAGGCTATCATGATCCGTTTTTACCTTGAAGTGTCTTCCCATTAGGTAGGGTCGCCATTTCTTAAGTGCATGGAGTATTGCCAACATTTCCTTCTCATAAATAGCTTTGTGTAAAAACTTTCCCTTGATTGGACGACTTTCAAAAGCAATGGGTCTTTCATCTTGCATTAAAACAGCACCAATTCCATTTCCTGAAGCATCACATTCCACAATAAAGGTTTTTGTGAAGTCCGGTGTAGCTAAAACCGGTGCTTGGCACATTGCCTCTTTAAGATGTTTGAAGGCCTTTGTTGCTTCTGGAGTCCATGAAAATGCATCTTTCTTCAATAATGTTGTTAGAGGTGCTGCTATTCTCCCATAATTCTTAACAAACTTGCGATAATACCCTGTCAACCCAGAAATCCTCGCAGATGCTTTATGGATGTGGGGATTTTCCATTCCTTAATGGCTTTAATTTTGCTAGGGTCTACCTTAACTCCTTCATGAGATACAATATGACCCAGATATTCCACCTCTTGTACTCCAAAGAAACATTTGGATCTTTTTGCATATAATTGTTTCTCCTCCAATAGTTGTAGCACCCTGTCAACATGTTCAACATGATCCTTCCAAGACTTGCTGTAGATTAGTATATCATCAAAAAATACTAACACAAATTTTCTAAGGAATGGTTTGAAAATGGAATTCATCAAACCTTGAAATGTTGAAGGTGCATTGGTAAGGCCAAAAGGCATGACCAAAAATTCATAATGACCCTCATGAGTTCTAAATGCTGTTTTCGGAATGTCTTAATCTTCATTCTGATTTGATGATATCCTGAACGAAGATCCAACTTGGTGAAGTAAATTGATCCATGCAATTCATCCAGTAATTCATCAATGACAGGAATGGGAAACTTATCTTTAATAGTGAGCTTGTTGAGCTCCCTATAATCCGGACACATGCGCCATGATCCATCCTTCTTGTGCACCAATACTACTGGAGCAGAGAAAGAACTTTGACTCGGTTGAATTATACCAGCCTCTAGCATTTCTGCAACCATACGTTCAATTTCACTCTTTTGGGCATAGGGATATCTGTACGGCCTGATGTTTGGAGGAACACTTCCTGGAATCAGATGAATAGCATGATCATGATCACGAATAGGTGGGAGACCTTTGGGAGTCTCAAATACCTTGGAATGATTGTCCAAGACTTTTTGGAGATCTGGAGAAATAGATGATTCCAATGTGGAAACATCTAGCGAACATAATTGTGCAATTACACCCTTTGTTCCTTTTTTAGAAGCTTTGTCATACCATTAGAGCTGATTATCTTTCCTGGTTTCCCTGCAATACCCCTTAATTCAACTTCCTTTCCTTCCATAGAAAATTTCATGAAAAGTTCTTGAAAATTAAAAGCTATTGTACCCAAGGATTGTAGCCATTGGACTCCTAGTACAACATCAGCACCTCCCATTGGAATGGAAAGCATTGGGCTAGTCAATACATATTGCGGCACTTTCCAAAGAAATTTATTGTTCCTCCATTTGCAACCATCACTTGACACTCTGGTGCTGGATATAAGAAGCAATTCAATTCTTTTGCTACCTTACAATGAATAAAATTGTGGGTACTTCCTGAATCAATCAACACTATTACCTTTTTCTTCTTGATTTGTCCTTCTATCTTGATGGTTTGAGGAGTGGTAATTCCCACCAATGCATTACAAGATATGGTCGGATTCATTTCTTCTTTATCTAGGCTTTGTTCCTGGAGTATATCCTCTTCTTTTGACCTTTCTTGCTCCTTTTCTTCTTCCTCTTCACAATCTATGTAGAATAATTTCTTCTCAGCACACTTATGACCTTTAGTGTATTTGCTATCACAACTGTAACAAAGCCCTTTTGCTCTTTTTTCTTCCAATTGTTGTGGTGTCAACCTTATAGGTTGTGGAAGACTAGGGGCAACCACACTTCCATCTTTATAGTTGTGAGTGGTATGCTTCCTGGTTGCCATAATTTTGCTTTCCATTTTTCTTGCTAACCTGAATGCCTTCTCTAATGAATCAGGTTCCCAAAGGCGAACATCATGTTGGATATTATCCTTTAAAGTCCCTATGAACACATCAATCCTATGCTCCTCTGGAATATTTTTTACCCTTATGTTCAATTTTTGGAACTCCTCAATGTGCTCCATTATTGAACCCTTTTGTTTGAGACTTATCAATTGGCTAAAAAAAGTGTTGCTTTTTGTATCCTCATAATGTGCTATCAATTCTTCCGTAAAAATTGCCCAAGTGATAAATTGTTTACGAGAGCAAAGCCATTGATACCATACAAACTGATTTGGTTCCAAATATAAAGTTGCAATACGTACCTTTTGTGTGTTTTGCACATTATTGAGATCGAAAAATTGCTCCATCTGTAATATCCATGTTGCGGGATCCTTGCCATCAAACTTCCTCATATCGATTTTTGGAATATGGTGGGTCTTCGATCCCACATTAGAGTCTATGAAATCATGATTAACATTTCTTTTGTTCTCATCATGAGTTTCCTTTACTACCTTTTCACCATTGGTAAGTATTTCTTGTAGAAAATTTGTCAAATCTATCTTCAAATCTGCCATGCTTGTCTTCAAATTTGTGTTCAAATCTATCTTCAAGTTGTCCATCTTAGCTTCCATGCCATTCATCTTAGCTTCGACGCCATTTATCTTAGCTTCTGTTAGCTTTTGTGAGAGTGACATTTGTTGCACTTGTTCTTGTAATTTTGATATATCATGTAGCATTTCTTCATCTTCTTCATGAGTCATGCTAGAGCTTTCAGGTTGTTTACTAGGTGTTTGCATTCTCTTTCCTCGGGGCATCAGTTACCGATAATAATGCTCTACTATGCCCTTAGAATTCCTTCAAAAGAAATTTTCAAACCTAGCTTAAGCAAAAATTTAAGAAAATCTACACACCTTTTTTCACTTTGTAGGAGCTCAATATTGCCTCTGATGTATCTCTATACTTTCTGATCATACAGTTCTAAAATTGTGATCTGCAGTAGCTCTCTACGTCCTCTTTCCAATGCCACCAGTCTGACCCAAATTGGATTCTCCAAGGAAGAGTTATGTGAAATCTCCCACAGTGACTTGATTATAGACTAGTTTAGTAGAGCGAACTTGTACGAAGTGCCACGAGTCACTGTTTCAACCTTTGGCTCTGAAAAATATCTACACGAAACTAAAGTCCATCCTATTTCTATAACTTCTTACGAAATTTCAATCCTATTCTCAGAGAGAAAGTTATGATGATTTTCCCCAGTTCACCTGTTTGGAATTTAATTCAGGAGTCTGCAAAACGACCAACTTCCTCAGATCATATCTCCACAAATATAGCGCAAAAAGCTTTGAAATTCGGAACCAAGGTTCACCGCGATGTCTTCTCAAATGGGTTTTTCTTTTTAGCTTCTGAAACATCGTAGAAAAAAAGTTATAATGAAAATTCCACGATGACCTATTTGGAGCAGCAAAACCCTTGAATCCAAAGCTCTACTACCAAATGTTATGAAACCAGCTCAAGAAAATATAGAAAAGATAGATCAACGCCTTAGAATTCAGCCTCTTCGAGAGGGAAACCTCCTTTAAATTACACAAATGAACAATTCTTGGATGATTCAAATGAAAAACCTCCTTTCTATATATAGGAGTCTAAGTAGTCATAATATAACCCAGCCGACCTAACAATAATAATATAAAGCCACAAAAATAACAATAGAGGAGCATAGTAATAAAAATATGGGGATAATAGGGACATAAAAATATTAATAAGGGATGCAACTACAATATTAATGGGGTAATTACTAGTATTATAGGGACCCAACACAAAGTGACTCATCCCTAATTACATTGAAACTTTTTCATTTGTGTTGATGAAGTCTATTTACCTAATGTATTTACCCCTAGGTAATAGTAAAAGAACATAATTTCATTTACCATGTCAATTACATCAGTAAAAAGCCGATTCCAAAAGATGAAAATCAAAACTGGAGAAAATAATGAAAAATCAGGCAAATTTTCAAGTGCGTCATCTTTCTGTCAAGTATGCCCTCACAGTGTCATGTGTGCCCTCCATCTTGTAGGCTGCTTGTGACTACCTTCCCTATGTCCAAATTGAGCCCAAGATAGCTCATTGGAAATATTATCTTGTCTAGTTTCCAAATCTGCTTTTAATTTTCCAAATGTACTTGATTTGACCCTCCAAAACTTCATTCTCCCAAGATTGGTCAAGTGCGTAGCCCCTAGCTAAAAAAGAGGGCAGAAATGTGATTTTTTGCTAGTTTTTTTTCCCTTTTCACTTGCCAGTTTTGCAAACCAAGGCTGGAAACATGGTTTTCTTAGATGTATTTGTCATTCTGCATCTAGTGATGGTCTCCATTTCTTTAGAAGGTGTCCCAAAAAACTGCACAACGCCTAGGGCATTGCACATTTGATCATGTAGCTGATATTTAAATTGCCTAAAAAAACACAGAAAAAATATATTTGCAAAAATGTGCCAAGAGGCTTCAAAATTAGTCAAGGAGATGATGTTCGGTGTGGCTAGGCTTCAAGAGAAGCCTTTGCAAGTATGTCAGACTTCTTCTTCTCTTCTTGGTGAGTTAGGGCTTCAATTTTGGCCTTTGTAGCCTTGAGCTTTTCCCTTGCATTTCTTTCTCTTTTTGCATAGTGTTTTTCCGTCTTCCTATGAATGTCATTTTGTTGATTAGCCTTTTATAGGAGCTTCTCTAAATTTTGGTTGACTTTATCAAGCCAATGATCCCAGTTCTCATTTATCAAGATGGAAAATTGCTCATTCCATGTGAGCTCATTTGCAAGCTCAACCTCCTTTTGTTTCTCTAGTTCTAGAGCTCTTTTCAGCCCTCTAGTCCTAGGTCTACTTCTTGGTTCTTGCTCTTCTTCAGTTTCACCATACCTATCATAGGCCTCATCAAACAATGCCTTGGATTTCATTGCTTCCCTTTTTTCCTTGATGAGCTGAATCTCCATGACATCATGTTTGGCTTGAAGCTACTCATTCTCTTGCTCATAATATGAAATGATGTATTTTGACCTCTCTAGGTTGATCTGGAGCTCCCTAATGAGTGCATCATTTTCCTTGATGACAGTTATAGTGTTCTTATTTCCATCATGCTCACCTAGATCAACCAAGTCAAAATCCTTCTCTATCTCATGGAGGTTTTCCTCCTCATGCTGAATATCTATCTCTGTCATCTTCTCTTTGCCCTTCTGTACCTGCTTTGCTGATGAATAAGGAAAGGCCCCTTCCACAATCTGTGGGGAAAACACCTACCTATGGCCTCTCTAATAAGTGTGTGCCAAAGTGCCCAAATTTGTCCTTTGAGGCTTGACGACCTCAACCTGCTCAATTTTCTCCGGCTCACTAAACTCATCTCTGTCAGGTGACTCAATATGATCATGAAATGGTGATGATGGAGGTGACTGTGAAGGTGAATGATATATGGGCTAAGATGGAGGAATAGAGGTGGAAGGATGAGATGATGAAGGGACACATTGAACATTCTGAATATGATGGATCAGTGAATATGGGATTGGCTATGAAGGTACTCCATGTAATGTTCAACTCTTTGAGGTGATAGAGGACTATGATTTTAATGAGGGAATGATGAAAAAGACTCTTCATTTGATGATCATATTCCCTTTTCTGGACAATATAGTTCATCTTATTAATGCTTTGGTAAAGATAGTAGGGTATGTTGAGAAGTTTTACCCTAGTGAGATGCATTAAGAGCTGGATGTGATAGGTTTAAAGCCTAGAAAATATGCCTTCACATGAAAAGTATTTCATGATAATCTTCATCATTGGGGCATATCTATCTATGAGATGATAAGAGGAAAATATCCCTTTATCTCATTTCTGTACCTTGGTTTTATGAAAGGCTCATAATAATGTTGGAGATCTCCAACTCACCTTGTTTAAACCATTTCTCCCTAACATTTGGGGTCCTAGTGGCAGCTGATATAATGACAGTAGATAAAGTGAAAGTAACACCAACTAGAGTAACTTGGTTTTCATGGATTTTGGATATGAAGAGTCTAGTGAACATAGCATGGTGTTGGACTGCTTGAATTTTCTCACAAAAATCATAACAGTCAAGATATTTGAAAGATGTCACAACCATAGGAGTTGCTAAGAGTTCTTTGAGACTAGTTGGCTCAAATTTGAGTATTCTTCCCCCTTTTTGTGGTTTCTTCAACTCTGTTTCTTCTCCTTCTCTTTCTTCTCCCTCACTGTATGGTTTTTTTTTCCACTTCTACCATGGTCTATTAATATCAAACCCTAGGGAGGTAGGATGTTGTTGGAATATGGTTTTTTAGGTGTAACAAATGGGGAAGGGAAATTGAAGGATATCAGTAAAGGGATTTATGTAATGGAGGGGGGAATAGGGAGTATTAATATAATGGATTTTTGAGGATGGGGAAATTTATTTGCAATGTTGGGGGTTTGGGAGCCTTGGTAGTTGTAGCACCTAGGGCTTAGGGTTTTGGGATAAAGGTTATGGAGTGCTGGGATAAAGGGTTTAGGGAAAGGGAATGAAAGTGTAGGGGAGTTGAAATTTGGGAATTAAGAGTGAAATGATAGTTTGAAGGCATAAACTAGGGTTTCAATGTGACAAAAACACCATAAGTGTGACTTTATGAGAAAGAAACACACTATCTTTAGTTGTTACTTACTTTTTTGGAGGTTGAACACAATTTTGGGCGAGCTTTAGAGGCGATTTTAGCTTTCCTGGACAAATGTGCAGTGCCTAAAGGAAGTACGCCCTTCTCTGGCAAGTGCATAGCACTGGTAGAAAGTGCATAATGCCCAAAGGGAATGTGCAGTGCCTAGAAAGAGTGTAACACCTGAAGGGTGTGCATAGCACCTGGAGGAAACATGCAACGCATGGAGGAAGTGTGCAACGCCTGCTCTGTTTTTTCAATTTTGCCTAGAATCATGAAAAACACTCTCTTGGGGTTTGCTCAGTCGATGGTAGGAGGCAAATGAAGTTGTGTTTGAAGCTAAGAAGGACTTTATACTTGAGTGAATTTGATATTGTAGCTTTAAAACCCATTTTCTAATTTTCAATTCACCTTTTTGAAATCTTTGCTAATTTCCCTTTACACTATGATTTTCTTCTTTGTAGGTTGATGATGTTGGAGTTTGACACTCTTTACTTTTGAATTTTCTTGGATGAAGTTGGCACATAGAGCTTGAGTTAACAGCCTAGCAGTAGTAACTTATTACATATAATGAACATAAAATTACATAAATTAAAAAAAATATTACATCTTTTTTTTTTGAAATAAAATTACAATCTAAAATAGAACTAATACTTGGAATGAAAATTAGAACTTAGGCTAGCATGGTTACATGTTTGCAAATCCTCTTTAAATGAGAAAAGGGATATTATTTTCTCATTGTCATGATCTTTTTCTGGCTTTATGCAGTGAAATGGAGTATTATTGGACCTTGGAGAATGAAACCTAGTGACCTAATGGGACCTTGAATGACCAGACTCCATGTGGACTTGACTGACACAAGACATGATGAAATGAGATTTTATGATTGATGTATGCTCAGTAAGACATGAAGGTGGGCCAACAAGTATTGATTTTTTAAGGGAGAGTGAGGCTTTTGACTTGGGCTACCATCAGTGAGTAAATATTTGCATGAGGACCTAGGTGGAATGCCGAAAATTTCAGAATGGGACCTTAATATGATATAAAAGATGATTTTTTATGACCGATTGTAGTATGCAAATACTGACTCTAACATCGGCCTTATTTGGGGATGGAATCTCCTTGGAGGTGTCAAGAACATCGTAGACCAAGTGCCTAACAATGTGGGCCAATACGGTAGAAAACTTAAGCTGAAATGCATGACTAAATACTCACAACTCAAATAACACAAACTGACTCGAAATTGTCTTGAGATAAACTGAAAAGGTGATTCAAAACTGACGTACTTAACTAAATATTGAACTTTGGAAATGGAAGAAAATTAGTGAAGCTCCATGGCCTTCACTTCAGGCTCCAAACTCCAGTGATTCTATACTTCACACTTTTAGAAAGTTAAACCGTTATGTACAATGAAACCAAGAAATTTCTGAGAAGCATATTTCAAAAAAGATAGTTCTTCAAGACCCAACCATTGACTAGCCCTCCTAGACATGGTTCTCCATTCATCTCATCTAGCAAGAATTTTTTTTTTTCCATCGGAAAGATGAAATCTGATAAGGGCCTTTCCACAAATTTTCAAATTTACCATGCTTACCCTTGTCCTCGTTTCTAGCATCCCACTGGAGAACCACATCTCCAATTTTGAAATCATCCTCCTTTGTTTTCCGATCATATATTTTATTTATCCTATTATGGAGCTTAGAGGTGTTTTGAAATACCTCATCTCGTGTCTATTGTAGGTGAATCATTTGAATGATCCAGCACTGTATATCATTCTCTTCACTTCCTACCTCTTGTAACAATTTCATGACTAAGACATCTAATGATGAAGGAAAGACAATGTCTACTCGATACACTATTTGATAAGGAGAAAGCCAAATAGATTTATTACTACTTACCTGATCTTCCCACAATGCATTGTTCATCCTTTTATGCCAATTCTTTTTGTTGGCCTCCAACATTTTCTTGATGATGTTGATTAAGGATTTATTGGAGGACTTCGCCAAACCATTTCCTTGTGGATAATATGTTGTAGAATGTCCCAACATGATGTTATATTTGTCACAAAACTTAGTCATATTTTTAGACTTGAATGTTGTCATGTTGTATGTGATGATCTTATTAGGACAACTAAAATGGGACAAGATGTTAGTTTCTAAAAACCAAATGATAACTGAATCTGTTGCTTTCCTGGTTGGAATAGCTTTGATCCACTTAGTAAAATAGTTTGTAGTTGTCAATATCCACATGTTTTGTGCGGATGATGATGGGTTAATCTCGCTTATGAAATCTAGGCCCCACTACTAAAAAGGTGCATGAACTGATATAGGTTGTAGAGGCAAAGGAAGAAGTTTTCTTTTACCTTGGAAAACTTGGCACTCATGACAACTCATCACTACCTTGTAGATATCTACAAAAAGTGTAGGCCAATAGTAACCCACTCTCAATACTTTACTCCCCCACAATCTCCTTTGTGAAAGTCATTTATTACCTCTTTAGACTCATCTTCGGTCAAACAGTTCAGCAACACACCTCCAGGATCCTTCCAATAAAGTGCGTTATCCATAATGCAGTATTTAAAATCCTTCAACTTCAATGACCTGCTCTTAGCCTTAGACATACCGGGAGGAGGGTTTAGATGTTGCAAAACATAAATAATATCAAAATATCATGGAAATGATAAAAAGATATCAGATACCTGAATGAGATCTATGTCCTTGTTGATTATCGGGAAATGTTGCTACAAGGTTGACATCTAGAGCATGGATATTTGACTTAGCCATGAGTTTGGCTAACCCTTAACCCTTGATCAGCTTGGTAGGCTTGATCTCAAGATCATATTCTAATAATGCTGCTAACCATCTACCTCTTCTACCTTTTGGGTCATTCTTCACAAGAACTTTTGTTACCGTTGCATTAGGCACATAAGCAAGACTATGTGATTGTAAAATGTAAACTTTGAAATCTTTCACTACCTTTACCAAAGCCAAGGCCTATTTCTCTATGATGTTGTACTTAAGGGCTGCATCCTTAATATTGCGACTGAAAAATGCTATTGGTAGCTCGGTTTTATCCCTTTTCTGCATTAATACTACTCCCATGGTATGTTCAGAAGAGAAAGAGAATATAATGAAATCATTGGAGTAATTGGGACTGATTAAAACAAGGGGCAGTGTTCAAGGAAAGTTTTACGCATGAAAGGATTTGTGGGCTTCTTAAGACCACTTTGCATCATTATCCTTTTTCAACATATTTTTCATTTCTCTAAGATGTTCACCCAAATTAGGAATAAACTTGTGTAAGAAATTCATCTTACCATTGAATGCTTGGATTTCTTTCTTGCTGCAAGGGAAATCAATTTGTTGAATGGCTTCTACCCATGAAGGGTCTATCTAGATGTCATCCTTTGAGATGAAGTGTCGAGAAGTTTACCTTCCTCCATGGAAAATAAACTCTTCTTTGAGTTAAGAGAGATCCCGAACTTTTTGCATCTCTAGAAAATAACTCTTAAATGATGCAAATGCTCATCATCTGAATGTGAAAATATCATTACATCATCTAAATATATAACCAAGAAAACATATTTTTCATTGGCAAAGGCTATGTCCATGGCATGCTGAAAAGTGGCTGACCGAATGGCATTTTTGCATATTTGAATGTGCCCCAAGGTGTGGTAAATGTTGTCTTGTCCTGATCATCCTCGTGCACTAGAATTTGATTGTAACCGGAATAACCATCTTGAAGTGACATCCGGGAAGTGCCAACAACTCTCTAAAGGATATGGTCCATCTTGGGAAGTGGATAATTATCTTTCAGAGATACTTTGTTCAAGTTTCTAAAGTCTATGCAAAGCCATATTTCCCCAGTCTTCTTTCTCATCGGAAGAAGATTTGATATCCAATCGGAAAATATAATAGGAACAATGATGCTCGCCTTGAAAAGTTTGTTAACTTCTTTCTCTATGGATGGAAGAAAACTTGGGTTAATCCTTCTTAGATTTTGTCTAAAGGGCTTTTGATCGGGTTTGATTGGGATGGTATGCAGAATTATTTTCTTGTCATACTCCTTTAAGTTTGCAGAATCCGAGGTGAAAACATTAGAAAATTCAGACAATAAATGAATATATTTCTCTTTTACCTTGGGAGATAATGATTTGGGCAACTTGATCATTTTTGGTTTGTTTGTTGTTCCGATGTTCACGTCTTCGACACCTTTCTCCATAGGAACCAAAGTGGGCTTCCTTTCTACATCATCTCGATCAAACAAATCTTCCAAAGGTATAATACCTTTCGAAATATTGTTTTCCTTCAGCTATAGTATATCAACTTGAACTACCTTGATGAGTTGATCATCCTTGTCGTAAACTTCATCCATGGAAAAATTCTCAAACTCTCGTTCACTTTGAAGAAAGTTATTTACCTTCTTGTCATCCAAGAATACTTGCCAATATCACAAGTTTTCAGGAATAGAGGGCCGATGCTTTACATGAATCTCAATTTTCCTATTTGAAAAAATCGGGATTTTGAAATTGCTTACAGTTGTAGCCAATGAATCCGCCATAAGATTTTGACTTCTTGGTACAACTGAAAGTGTATATTCAAGAAACATATTCAAAATATCTAAAACAACATTTCTACATTGTCTCATTCATGGATGGTGAGCTTGATATTCACCTTTAACTTGTTTGATCACAAGTTCTGAATCACCATACACAGAAATTTTCGTGCACTAAAGTTTTTCAAGATCTTTAAGCCCATGATCAGTGCTTCGTACTCCACCTCATTGTTAGTGCAATCAAAAGCTAACTTGTACAAGCATAATCTAACATTTTGAGGGAGCTCACCTTGCTAATGATGTGTAATTTCGATCCAAATGCCAATGCTTGCCCCATCTTTCCTAAGAGCACCATCGAATTCCATGGTCCAAAGACCATGCTCCTCTTCCAAGGGCTGTAAATCTTGTTTCTACTTTGGGTCAACTTTTTGAACTTTCTCTTCATGGCTTTCTGAATTTTCCATTACCTTTTCGGGTGATTGTTTGATATCCTTCTTTGCCTTGTTCGATGGTTGTTCTAATGAACTTGGTAGATTTTCTTTTCCCTGATCTAAAGTTGTTCTTATACTTTCAGAAATATCTAGTACATCTTTTATTTCTACAAGTTGACTGTCTATATCATTCAATCCACGACCATTATATAAAATAAATGACTCTAAATTTGTATGTACAACATTTATAGGATGATTATTCAACCTCTCCTTGCTAGTTATCATGAATTTCATTTTGGTTTCTCTGTACAATTTCCTCAATTTCCTGAAAACTGAGATGGTGGCATAGGAGAAGTCTAAATGCAGTGTGCCTCTTAGTTTCGCTCCCCAGGACCTTGACCATAACATACCAAACCATGGTGGGATATCGGCTACCACCACATCCATTAAGAAATTCTTTGCCAGGATTTGAACTAGGGATACAACCAAATCCTTGATCAGACCAAGACAATGAACCTTACTGGAATCAAAAGAATACAGGGCATGGTATTCACAAGTTATATCTAGACCCAATCTTTCCACGATGGCTTTGGGCATTAAATTATGGGAGGCTCCATAGTCAAGCATGGAGTTATGAAGGATGCACTGGTGGATTCTTAGACTCAGGTAAAATGGAGTAACCTCACTATCTTCTGACTAACCATCTATGGCTGGACCAAAAATTAATTCAGGCTGGTCATCTTCAACATTAACCATGTCAGACATAGGATCAACTTTCAGCATTTTTGACTAGTCCAATAAGAGGGATTGACACTTTTAGCTTTGAAATTTCAGTTTCTAGATTGAATGAGACATATTTATCTACCGCTCTTCAGATGATGTCTCTCTTCTCGAGAAAATATTTTGATGTCTGATCCTTCTTCTGATTGCCATGGTCCTTGTTTGGATTGCTTCTAGATGGTTGATTTACTTTACTTTAGTTATCTGTAACCAACTCTTTACCTTTACTTTGATTACCTTGAGGATTTGTATTCTGTCAGGTATCCTTCTACTGTGATGTCCTTTTTTGAAAGGGTGTGATCGAGACATCCATGTTCCTCAAGGAATATTTCTTCTGTTGAGAGCTTAGTTCATTCAAGTATCATCTTTTATAATCATCTGATTGAGTTTCCAAGGTATAATCATTCACAAGTATGTAATCTTCATCTTTGGGTTCTTCTGTCTTCTCGACATACTTCTCATTTTCAGTCAAGAAAATGGGATGGTAATCTTCCCTGAAGAAGTGGTTTTCATTGAAAATCGGGTCTATCTCATCCTTTGATTCTATTTTAACATAATTATGCTACAAGGGTGTCCGAATTTGATGATGAGATGTCGATGCTTCAGAAGCTTTCTACTTGCTTTTTTTTTATCTTGTACTGAGGCTGTTGTTGGTTTCTGAAATTAACATTTCTAACTTATGGCTCCAGCTATCTATCTGAATTTATCATTTGGTCGGTCATCCTCTCCATGGTTCTAATCAGTGTATCTAGTTTAAGATTGGTGGAAGAAGAAGGTTATTCTTTGATTGTTACTTTCTTCTTTGGTTTCTCATGTTTTAACTGAGACTTTTTAATCATCAAATTTACTTCCACGCTCACTGCATTATTCTTCATTTCTTCCAGAGTTGTAGGATCTCTTTCCCATAGTTGATAAGCTATCTCTAGATCAAAGGCATCTGGATAATGTTGAAGTGCCAAATGAGGTGGAGGTTTCATGTTATGGAATTGTAGATTTGATTGAACCTTATAGTACACTGATGAACCGTCTCGTTTGGATTCCTTTTCAATGTATTTATTTTGCCAAAATATGCAATGAATTTTTCTTTTCTCACCACCAGGCTATGAACAACTCATTAAGCCTCTTAGGAGTATCAATGGAGCGAGCTACCAAACCACGGAACCATTTTTTCACTTCTTTAGAAAAACTTTGAGCCACTAGTCTCATTTTGGCATCATCTTCATCAAGCTCCTCTAAATCAATGAAATCAACCATTTTGTCAATATGTTGTTGTGCTATGATTCTCGGGTTGCCATCAAAAAGAGGAAGTCTCTAGCCATAGGTCTGAGGTAAAGCTTCCAATTGACCAGGTAATACTAAAGGTGCAAATATCGCCATAACTGCTGGGGGGTGGTGAATGGGAACTACAATGGGTTGTGTTGGTTGGGATGAAGATGGAGGTATGGATACAAATATTTTTGGAGGTGTAGTAGAGGGTATGGCAGAAGATAAGATTTCAAGCTGATACTGGATATAGAATTTTCTACAGTAATTTGTAATTGATCAACTAGGCTTTGAAGTTTATCGAAATTAGACCAAAGCTCGTGTTCAAGTTTTGAAAACTGGGATTTCGCAAAAGGTTGAGCAAACAAAGGTTTTGAGGTGGGAAAGTACAAGTCAAACTTTATGGGATCAAACACTATCTTTGTAAGACAAGACTCAGGCTTTGAATGAAATAGGGATAGCTCAAATTTAATATCAAAAGGAATATCCTCAACATTTCGTATCTGATCTGGTAAGGAGGTAGTTCCTTCCAATTTTTTGCTTTTAGTCTCAGGGAAAGGGATTTTAGGTTTTCTTAAAAATATTTCAGGATCATCAACATGAGAAGGAGAGTTTGGGTCAGGGTTTGACCTCGTATATCTTTTCGGAGCTAGTATCTTAACAAGGTCAAATACTATGTGAGGTAAATGAATTCAGACTTGAGCGGAACAAAGAGAGCTTAAAACTTCATAGCAAAGGAAAGTCTTCAAGAGAAAATTTTAAACAGGTAACGATCAAGAGCTTACCAATGAAATGAGGTTTGATTGAACTTGTTATTTTTAAACTTATTTTCCTTTCGAACAAGCTCTGAAAATATTCAACTGAATCAGCTGGATCAGGATGCAAAATTTGATCTTGTTTGTCTCCTTGAAGCCAACTCTACAATCTTGGCACTGCAATTACAAAATCAGCCCTTGTGAAACTTAGTCCCATTATCCAGAGGACCAAACTCCAATGAAATATTGACATACACCCAGGGAAAATTAATCTTTCTTTCCCCAACAACAACGACAATATGTTATCACTCCTCCAAATCTCCAAGGTTGAGGAAGAGTCTAGCTAAGGTAACCACAGACCAGTCTTTTGACTTGGTAGCTATCCCTACCAAGCCGAAGAGGGCTCTTTCTGAAGGATCACATCCAAGAGGGATGGATGGATTAGGGTTTTGGGCTAGGTATAAAGCGTAGAGGTTGTTTTGATTTGATTTTATTGGGGTAGTTTCTGGATGAGGCTATTAGGTCAAAAGGCTAGGCTAGGGAAATTCAGATATGATTGTAGACATTCAAAGGGGCAAGGTAGGCAGGAGGCTTAACACTTAATAGGAGATTTGGTGAGATGTTTTAAGACTGATGAGGAGTTACAAAGAGCACAGGAGATGTATTCTTCTTAAATTGAAGAAAAATGGACAAATTATGATAAATTTCCGAAAACAGAGCATGATCAAACATGCATTATGCCTATCAACTTGAAAATTACCATATAACAGAGATGAAATGGTTTATGAACTTAAAAAAATTCATACAAATGATCACAAATAAGAAACAATGCTAAACATCCATACCACATGTATCCCAAAGAAATAACTGCAAGTCATCTATTAAAACTGGCCAAAATCTGATACAATAGTGTCTCTGATCACTTGTACAACATCCAACTAAGTCCAACCTTTGAAAAGAGTGAAGAAAGGGAAGATATAGATATCAAAACAAACTCCTCCCAACCTCAGGGGTCAAATCCATGAGAAGAGGAGCAGTTCCACCAAAAACTGAACTGATAGCTAGAGTGTAGGGTGGTCAAAGTGACTTATCCCTAATTACATTGAAACTTATTCATTTAAGTTGATGAAGTCTATTTACCTAATGTATTTACCCCTACGTAATAGTAAAATACCATATTTGCATTTACCATATCAATTACATTAGTAAAAAGTTGATTCCCAAAGATGAAAATGAAAACTGGAGAAAATAGTGAAAAAATAGTCAAATTTTCAAGTGCGCCATCTTTTTGTCAAGCGTGCCCTCACAGTGTCATGTGTGCCCTCCATCTTGCAGGTTGATTTTGACTACCTTCTCGTGTCCAAATTTAGACCAAGATAGCTCATTGGAAAACTTATCCTGTCTAATTTCCAAATATTCCTTTAATTTTACAAATGGACATAATTTGACTCTCAAAAACTTGATTATCCCAAGATTGGTCAAGTACTCAGTGCCTAGCTAAAAAAGAGGGCAGAAATGTAATGTTTTGCTAGTTTTTTTCCATTTGCACCTGCCAGTTTTGCAAAACAAGGATAGAAACATGATTTTCTTAGATGTATTTCTCATTCTGCATCCGAAGGTGGTCTCCATTTCTTCAAAAAGTGTCCCAAAGAAGTGCATGTTGCGCATTTAACCATGCAACTGATATTTAAATTGCCTTAAAAACACATAAAATATATATTTGCAAAAATGTGCCAGGAGGCTTAAAAATTGGTCAAGGAGCTGATGTGTGGTGTGGCTAGGCTTGGAGTGAAGCCTCTACAAGTATTTCAAGCTTCTTCTTCTTCTCTTCTTGGTCACTTAGGGCTTCAATTTTTTCATTTGCAGCCTTAAGCTTTGCCCTTGCATTTCTTTCTCTGTTGGCATAGTGTTTTTCCATATTCCTATGAATGTCATTTTGCTAATTAGCCTTGTATAGGAGCTTCTCTAAATGCTGATTGACTTTATCAAGCCAATTCTCTCAGTTCTCATTAATTAAGATGGAAAATTTCTCATTCCATGTGAGCTTATTTGCAAGCTCAGCCTCCTTTTGTTTCTCTAGTTCTAGATCTCTTTTCATCCCTCTAGGCTTAGGCCTGCTTCTTGGTTCTTGCAATTCTTCAGTTTCACTGTACCTGTCATAAGCCTTATCAAGCAATGCCTTGGCTTTCATTGCTTCCCTTTTTTCGTTGATGAGCTGAATCTCCATGACATCATGTTTGGCTTGTAGTTGCTGATTCTCTTGCTCATAATATGAAATGATGTATTTTGACCTCTGTAGGTTGATATGGAGATCCCTAATGAGTGCATCCATTTTCTTGATGACAATGCTGGTGGTATTATTATCATCATGCTCACCTAGATCAACCAAGTCAAAAACCTTCTCTGTCTCATGGAGGTTTTCCTCCTCATGCTGAACCTATGCCTTTGTCATCTTCTCTTTGCCCTTTTGTACCTACTTCGCTGATGAAGAAGGAAAGGCCCCTCCCACAATATGTGGGAAAACACCTGCATATGGCCTCTCTGATAAGTGTGTGACAAAGTGCCCAAATCTGTCCTTTGAGGCTTGATGACCTCAACCTACTCAATTTTCTCTGACTCACTAATCTCATCTCTCGCAGGTGACTCAATATGATCATGAAATGGTGATGTTGGAGGTTATGGTGAAGGTGGTTGATCTGATGACGATGAATGATCTATGGGCTAAGATGGAGGAATAGAGGTGGAAGGATGAGATGATGAACGGACACTTTGAAAATTCTGAATAGATGGATCAATGAATATGGGATTTGCTATGAAGGTACTCCATGCAATGTTCATCTCTTTGAAGTGATAGAGGACTATGATTTTAATGAGGGAATGATGAAATAGACTCTTCATTTGATGTTCATATTCCCTTTTCTAGACAATATAGGCCATCTTATCAATGCTCCAAAAAAGGTAGTAGGGTATGTTGAGAAGTTTTACCCTAGTGAAATGCATTAAGAGCCGGATGTGATAGGAATAGAGCATAGAAAATCTACCTTCACATGAAAAGTATTTCATGATAATCTTCATCATTGGGGCATATCTGTCCAGGAGACGATAAAAAGGAAAATAGCCCTTTATCTCATTTATTTACCTTGGTTTTATGAAAGGCTCATAATAGTGTTTCTCCAACTTGTGTTGTTTAAACCATTTCTCCCCAACATTTGGGATCCCGATGGCAAATGATATAATTGTTAGCACAGTTCTGGGCTAAGTCATGAGTAGGTTTTGAAATTTTTTATTTTTAAGACTAATTTTGTAAATTTCAAAAAAATCTAAAACGCTACCGGAATTTCAGTAGCGCCCGTTTTTCTCATTCAGATAGTCTCCCCTGTTTTTTAGACAATCCTTCCGTTTTTTATGCTATTTCTTGTTTTTTAAATTTTTCGACGTTGCTGGAATTTCCGGTAGCGTTTCCCATTTTAAAAATAAATTCTAAAAACACAACTATTTCTGATTACCCACGTGTCATGTCAGCGGAATATCAAATCCAAATCATGAGATTTCGTGATTGGATAGGTCATGAACTCCAAGTCAAGTCAAGTGGTAGTCATTAATCATTTTGGTTGATCATGTTTGCTAGGTGTCAGCCATAGCCATATCCAACCATTTTCTACCCCACCCATCTTAAATAACTTGGGTTTCCCACAGCTTATAACATGTCTGTAGTGTCAATTCAGCTAGATATCTAAATTCCGACAGTCGTTCTTTCCGTTCCTTTTAATACGCTACCAGAATTTCCAGTAGCATCTGAATTAAATGCAGGAAATTTGCCAGATTTGCAATATTCTCGTACAACCACCTATAGCAGATCAGCTGGACTCTCCAAAGAAACTAGATGTCATGATGAGGTTGTTGAAGGTTGTATTTAATTAAGCCATATGTTCATTCAATAGTCAAGACCATAAAGAGAAAAATCTGCAGCAAAAGGGGCACAACTAGTCAGTTTTTCCAACAAAAAAGTGTCATTTTTCCTCTTCTTCTCATCTACACCTATACTTTCTGTTGCAATTCGATGGAACATGATCTTAATATCTAAAAGACACCTATGTAACAAGGAAATAGGTGGAATCACCAATTTAGGAGAGCTAGAGTTGGTGCCTCTCTCCATGTATATACCTTTTGTAAATATCACTTCAGGGTTGGATTTTGGTCCACCTGAAGGCTCAGGTTAATAAAATAGCTTTTTTGACACTTCATGCTGAAGGATTTTGTGATTCAAGTCATATCTAATGTGTGGTTTGTCTATATCCTATTTTCAACTTTCTGAATTATAAATTTGCAGTAGCTAGTATAGTATGAGTGAGAATCATTAAGAGGATCTAATGATGACTTATCTACTGTCCAATTTTCTACAAATTATAATATGTGTTCAAGTAGAACTTGCTAGTGAATATTTCACAAAGGATTTGCGAGATACTTTATACCTTTTTTCACTTCCTAATTCTTGTTTTCCTTGTAAATCCTGTTTTAATATTTTAAATGATAAATTACAACAACTAGTATAGTATGATTGAGAATCATTAAGAGGATCTAGTGATGACTTATCTACTATCCAAGTTTGTTGTAAATCATAGTATCAGTTTAAGTAGAAATTGTTAATGAAGGTTTTACAAAGGATTTGTGAAATGTAGAAATTTTGAATAATATGACACTTATTCACAGAGATTATCTTGATTATACATTATTGCAGAATACATGCATAATACATAACCTCCTCTATGTTGATCATCAATTTTGCAGAATCAGAAACATTCACATGTGCACATAGAAGCATCAATCACACATATCAACACAGTATGTACCCGGGGAAAGCATAAAGCTGAAAACCCCTTGCTATCTGTATATTATATTGATTGAGAACATGTAACAATACATAGTACAATACTTCTCACAAGTACTCAATACTAGCTCCACCTGTTACACACAAACTAGCTCAGATTTGAATCAATCACTGGCTCAAATCTCATCCTGCTGCTTGCCTGCCTCTACTATGCAATCCCATGCTTGGAATACCTGCAAGAATGAACCCCCAAGTGAAAATCACGTGAGCACAAGCTATATTTCACTGGGTATGTACTGCGCAATCCTCATGGGCAATCTCAATCACTTCATGTGCAAATCTTATGCACAACTGATAGTCACAACTCACCCTTTCACTTATCTCTAACACCTGTCTCCACTGAACTGTCCATGCACTGAGTTAACTGATGTATTCTTCAGTTGCTTTATGAGTTAATAATTAGTGAATTAATTAATAACCAATTCACACAACTCATCTCTAGTCTATTTGTCAGTTAGACTAAATACAACCAGTTCAACTAAGTCAAACTGAACACAACTCCATCAACTCCACTGTAAACTCCACTAAACTCAATCACTTGAGTTCCAACTAAAGTCCTACATGCAATAGCTCAAGTAACCCATAAGAAACACGTATTTCCTTCAGCCAGTTGCATGTGCCACATTAGCTTGAACTAAAGTGCTGCAAGAGGATAAGATAATGTTTATAGTCCAAATATTATTAAGAGCTAATAATATTCGACTGTTCTATTTTTAGATTGGCAGTCTAAAAATAGACTCCGCCCAGATGTCTAAAAATAGAAGTCCATCTATTTTTACCAACATGACCAATCATCCATAAACAACATCCTGTAACTCATAGACCATGATCCATATGTCTAAAAATAGACTTGGCGCCAAAAATAGCCTGCGGGCCCACTTAGTGAAGGCGACTCCTTTTCACTAAGCTCCATCATCTTGTTGCATTTTCAACATGAAATACTTTATACTTTTTCCTACTTTCTATCTATTATTCTCCTTATCAAAAAACAGAGTTTGCTATAAGGCTTTATGTAGTTGAGGTCACTGTCTTAAGATACTCAATTTTCTTAGGATAAGTATCAACTACCTATTCTCCTTCCTCTACTCCCCTATACTACTCACTTAACCATACAATTTATGCTTGCCACAGCTTTCCAAATGCATGAAAGTTAAAGAGGAACACAATCATTTCAAAATCCCTTCAGAAAGCCATCCCACCACTCAAAAAACCCTTTTAAATTTTCGAATGAAATCATGATGTGTAAGGCTTACTCCTTTTGTAGTCTAGGAGCAATTCTTTGTGCTAACAATAATGACAGTAGATAAAGTAAAAGTAACACTAGCTTGAGTAACTTGGTTTTCATGGAGTTTGGTTATGAAGAGTCTAGTCAAAATAGCATGGTGTTGGACTGCTTGAATTTGCTCACAGAAATCATAATAGCCAAGATATTTGAAAGATGTCATAGCCACAGGAGTTGCCAAGAGTTCTCTGAGAACAGTTGGCTCAAATTTTAGTATTTTTGCCCCTTTTTGTGGTTTCTTCAACTCTGTTTCTTCTCCTGTTGTTTCTTCTCCCTTGCTATATGGTTTGTTTTCCTCTTCTGCCATGGTGTTTTAATATCAAACCCTAGGGAGGTAGGATGTTGTTGGAATATGGTTTTTTAGGTTTAAGGAATGGGGAAGGGAAATTGAAGGAGATGGGTAAAGGGATTTATGTAATGGAGGGGGGAATAGGGAGTTTTATATAATGGATTTTTGAGGATGTGGAAATTTGTTTGTAATGTTAGGGGTTTGGGAGCCTAGGTAGTTGTAGCATCTAGGGCTTAGGGTTTTGGGATAAAGGTTATAGAGTGTTGGGATAAAGGGTTTAGGTAAAGGGAATTAAAGTGTAGGGGAGTGTATGAAAGGGTAGGGGAGTTGAAATTTGGGAATTAAGAATGTAATGATAATTTTAAGGGATAAACTAGGGTTTCAATGTGAGAAAAACACCAAATATTCATTAAACTTTAAAAACACCATAAGTGTGACTTTAGGAGGAAGAATCACACTACCTTTAGTTGTCACTTACTTGTTTGGAGGTTGAACACAAATTTGGGCGAGATTTGGAGGCAATTTTGGTTGGAAATAATACTAAGAGAGGGGGTGAATCAGTATTATCAAGATAATTAATCCTTTTTCAAAATCAAATGATATATGCTACTTCATCTAATTAAACCAGCGTATATACACAATTATGCAGAAGGAAACCCGCATATACAATGCAAACTTTTAATTTACTTTATCTTTCTGATGTTGATTGTTAATCTGTGTTTCAGAATCAAATAACCAGTAACCAGAAATAGTAAAATAGGGCAGAAAGACAATCCCACACAAGAACACAAGATATAAGGTGGAAACCCAATGTGGGTGAAAACCACCTACTGCAATTCGTCTCTATCGTTCTTTAATTAGAAACTTCTTTTACAATGTACTGGTGCAGTCCTTTACCAGTACACAGGCAACAACCTGCAGAGAGCTACAACTCTCTCTCATTCTCCAGCTTCTCCTGGAAGGGAGCTACAACCCCCTTAGCTATTGCACTAGCCAAGATACTAGTGCGTAGGTGCTGGCCTACAAAAGGCTACAACCTTCTCTTTCTTCCAGGGACCACATTTCATAAATTTTCAGACTGGATCCATGAACATCAATCAATCATCAAGATTTTTGCTTCAACCAAACTCCTTTCCACCGAACAAAACTGATTCACAATAATCACTTCTCTGATAGCTGTACCCAGAACACAGTAACAGTAACCAAATACTAGATTCTGAACCTAGAACACTGCAGCAACAACCAGAGGCAGCTAGATCACAATAAAATACATATATGCTACTTACACAACTTGAAACCTGCGTGTATACGCTCCTGTATTTGGAGCAACCTGTGTATACGTAGTTTCCCTTTGCCGAACCAGCGTGTATACGCGCTTGCTCTTCACTGAACCAGATCAAGATCATACAGATATACTATCATTCAAGCCTTGAAGATTATCACCCATCAATAGATCTTATCCTCCTTTATGCGCTTAGGTTCTTCCTTTATTCAGATCCAGATTTGCACATAACCCCAATCACAAAATGTTTCAGATCTAGAACCCGTTAGATATTCAATTGATTCCAAAGATGCCTTCCCAAATGATCTTCTTCCTCCTTTTATAGTCTTAGGCCTTTCTCAATACCACAATCCAAAACCATAGTAACATAATACCACGGGCTCGATACTTGGGATCAACACGTCTGACGAGATACCATGGTCCAAAACCATAGGTTCAATTACCAAGGACTAACTGCCATGGACCAAGGGTAAGTTTTCCAACATATACGTGCTTTCTTTTTCATGAAAGAGTGTGTATATGCATACGCGCCTTCAAAACATCCAACCCGTGTGTATATGCGACTTTGTCTAGCTAAACCTGCGTATGTGAATTTTCCTTCATTCTGAAAACCTGAATTGAGATCTGTCACCAGATAGAGTTGCCGTCAAGGACAACACCTGTGCCATAGCTCCAAACCTGTACCATAATTCCAACAATCTCCCCCTTTGGACTTGATGGCAACCCAAGATCTTCAAAGTCTTCTCCCCCTTTGTCATCAAGGGCAAAGGGGTGTGCTCCCTCTGAGTGCATGCTGAAATCTCTGCCCTCCTGTGCTGACCATGCTCCCCTTGACTGTAGACAAGATCTACAAAAATATGTTCTTCAAGAAGAACCAAGACTTATACATCATAAAATATCTTCCTATCACCAAAAAACTCAATACATACATCCATCAAACCTCCATATACGTGACTGTCTCTGCACAAACCAACGTATGTACGCGGATCCTCCTCAGGCAACTCGCGTACACCAAAATTTCTCTGAAATAGACAAGGTTCAACAACAAGATGATGCATCAACTACCCCCAACTTCTGTCTGAGGTATTCAAATGTCTCCCTGGGCAGTGGTTTGGTGAGAATATCAGCAACTTGTTCCTTAGAAGGAACATACTCCAACTTGACCTTTTGTTCCAACACTTGTTCCCGGAGAAAGTGATACTTGATTGGTATGTGCTTGGTTTTTGAATGCATGACTAGATTCTTTGAAATACTAATTGCACTTGTATTATCACATAAAATGGAGATAGGTGGAGTACAAGTGATTTGAAAGTCCTGCATGGTTTGCATCATCCAAAGGAGTTGAGTGCAAGAAGATGCAGCAGCCACATATTCTGCTTTAGCTGTAGATAAAGCAATAGAACTTTGTTTCTTGATGAACCAATATACTAATCTGGAACCCATAAAGAATGCTCCACCACTTGTGCTCTTTCTGTCATCCACGCTTCCGGCCCAATCTGCATCTGTATAAGCATGTAGAGTGAGATCTGTATCTCTAGGATACCATAAGTCATAGTTTTGAGTTCCTTGAAGATACTTGAAAATTCTCTTCACTGCCTGAAGATGAGTTTCCTTTGGATTTGCCTGAAATCTTCCAAATATTCCCACTGCATGCATGATGTCTGGTCAGGTACCTGTCAAATAAAGTAGACTTCCAATCATAGATCTATAGGTTGGTTGATGCACTGTTGCTGATTCATCATTTGCACGGAGACTGCATCCTGTAACCATAGGGGTACATACTGGTTTCGAATCCTCCATGCCATACTTCTTCTGAATCTGCTTGAGGTACTTGGTTTGAGACAAGAAGATACCGCCTTCATTTTGTTGGATTTGCAATCCAAGAAAATATGTCAGTTCTCCAAGCAAAGACATTTCGAATTCTTTCTACATCAACAAGGCAAAGCTTTGACTCATAGCTTCTTCATTGCTGCCAAAGATAATATCATCTACATACACAACAAGTATTAGCAATTTGTCATTTTCAATTTTTATATAAAGATTGCTATTTGCTGATCCTTTTGAGAATCCTTGTTGATGAAGATATTTGTCCAAACGATAGTACCAAGCCCTTGGAGCCTGTTTAAGACCATAGAGAGCCTTTTTTAGTCTGCATACAAGATTTGGATCATTCCCAAGAATGAAACCATCTGGTTGCTCAATGTACACTTCTTCTTCTAAGTCTCCATTCAGAAAGGCTAACTTTACGTCCATTTGAAATACCTTGAACTTCTGAAAGCTTGAGAGAGCAAGGAACATTCGGATGGCCTCAAGTCTTGCAACGGGAGCAAAGGTTTCTTCAAAGTCTATTCCTTCTTGTTGAGCATACCCTTTACAAACAAGTCTGGCCTTGTTTCTAATCACTTACCCATTTTCATTCAACTTGTTCTTGAAGATCAATTTTGTTCCTATGACTTTATTATCTTTTGGTCTAGGGACCAACTCCCAAGTGTTGTTCTTTTCGATCGGCTCAAGTTCTTCATCCATTGCCTTGACCAACATTCATCTTTGCATGCCTCTTTTACATTTTGTGGTTCAGTGGAGGAGAGAAATGCCAAATATCTTGAGGCTTCTGCAATTGTTCTTATTGTTTGTATACCTGCCTATTTTTGTCCCAAAATTTGAGATTCTGGATGATTCTTCTGTACATACCTGGATGGAGTCTTCTCTTCTATCCTAATCTGTTCCTCTGGTGCCTCTTGAGGTTCTTCTTCATCATCAATCTGATTTGGAGGGTAGTCTTCATCTTCTTCGATATTTTCATAATTTACTTGCCCAGGAATGTTTCCTTTTTCATCAACCACAACATCAATGCTGTCAACAATTCTTCCAAGTCTTTTATTGTAACATATATATGCTTTGCTGTGGGGAGAATAACCAAGAAGAATGCCTTCATCTGCTCTAGGTTCAAACTTGCCAAGATGTTCATCATTATTCTTAATATAGCATTTGCTTCCAAAAATTTTGAAATTTTTTACTGAAGGAGTCTCACCATACCAAAGCTCATGAGGAGTTTGAGTGCTATTTACCCGGACATTTGTTTTGTTGATAATAACCACCGCAACAAAAGCCGCTTCACCCCAGAAGGTTGCGGGAGTTCCAGACTGATCAAGCATCACATGAGCCATTTGTTGAATCGTTCTGTTCATTCTTTCCACTACTCCATTTTGTTGAGGAGTCCTAGCTGTAGATAATTCCCTTCTTATTCCATGTTCTTCACAAAAATCGAAAAATTCATTTGAGGTAAACTCCCCACCTCTATCAGACCTGAGGCATTTAATTTTGTGATCTAATTCGTTTTCAACCAATGCTTTGAAAGATTTGAATTTTTCGAATGGTTCATCTTTGTGCTTCATAAGTCATATCCAAACCATCCTGGAGAAGTCATCAATGAATAATATAAAGTATTCTTCTCCTCGAGGTGACCTTTTCCTAGATGGACCACATACATCTGTATGAACTAGTTCAAGAGGCCTGCTAGTTAGGAAGTTAATTCTGGTGATCCGGATTTAAACAGGAACGCAACAAATTACAGAGATAACCATATACACAAAGATGCAGCGGAAATAATACATTTCATTAATGGAAAATACTGAAATATGCTTACAACCAGAAATGGAAATAAACCAGCTAGGGCGATGGTAGCTTATCTCTTAGAAGAGATGTGATGGCTACATGCCTCTGAACCATGTTACAATGAGGCTCGAATGCCTATTTATTGTTGGGAAACAATGGAAAACCCTTAACATTCCAAAACCTAACCCTAGGAGATGAAACGCCAAACTGTGGGCCCCGTTTGGGGTAAATTGGTACATCAACTTCCCGGGGTCGTAACTTTGGCATATGATCTCCGTTTGACGCATACAATAGCTCGTTAGAAAGATCTATCCGAGCACTATCATTGTTGGAACGGGCAACATTGGTGAACCCATGTTGCCCCCGGATTCCCCAGAAAACGTCGTTTAGGGCCTCAAAACGGGTCTAGAAGTTCAGGACCCGAAAAACTGCGAAAAATAGTAAGTTGTGCTACAATTAAGGAAACTGAAAATGTTGAGAAAGACAATGGTGGGGGTCCAGGTGGACTTGGGAGGTGGCCACCAATATCCACCTGAATCATTCCTCCCCCCTTAGGAAGCAATGGTCCCCATTGCGTTGAGCTCCTTCATGAGATGAGGAAACTTTTGCTGAACTTGTTCCCTGGTGAGCCACTTGCCCTGCTAAAGGAGTTGGCCTGCTTTGACAACTCGATACAGTTGGATATTCTGTTGGCGAGTGTTCTTGATCTGTGTGTCCATGATCCGATCAGTTGCAGCTTGTTCCATGCAATATGGATTTAATTCTGTGGGTTTGAGCTGTTCTGCAATGTCGGATGTGTCTAGCAATGGTGGAAAGTATGGCCGAAGGCGGTCCACATTGAACACTGGGTGCAGGCCAAGGAATGGGGGAATGCTGAGCTCAAATGCATTGTCTCCCATAGCCTTAGTAATGGTGTACGGACCATATTGGAGTGGTCTCAATTTCCGATAGGCTCCAGTAAGGTGTTCCTTTTCCAAATGCAACCAGACTTTGTCGCCCACCTGAAACTTGTGTGGCACCCGATGTTGATCATGTCGCTGCTTGTACTTGGCATTTGATTTCTCAAGAATGTCATGGACCTGCTGGCGAATATGTTGGATGCGCTCAATGAAGCTGGTGGCCTTATCTGTTTTGGACTGGACATGAGCTGAATTCATGTGAGTAGCTGCAAGTGGCATGGCCACATCAATGGGGCATAGTGGCTGGAATCCCAAACCCACCTGAAAAGGGCTATGGCCAGTGGAGCTGTGAAGAGCTCGGTTGTAGCTGTGCTGAACATAGGGGAGGCTCTCATCCCATGTCCGTGGATGCTTTGAGTTATAAATGCGCAGAATGTGCACAATCATCCTATTGACAACCTCTGTCTGGCCATCAGTTTGAGGATGGAAGGCTGTGGACTTCGTGAGTTTGGTGTCCAGCATTGACCAGAGACTGGACCAAAATGTGCTAAGAAATCGACTGTCTCGATCTGAGATGATAGACTGTGGGATCCCAAAGTGCACCCACACTCGTTCAAAGAAGAGTTTAACAGTGGCTTCTGCTGTGATATTCTTCTTGCAGGCCACCATAATGGCCATCTTCGAGAACCTGTCGACGACCACAAAAACACAGTCATTTCCATGCTTAGTGGAAGGAAGGCTTGACATGTAATCCATGGAGATGGATTCCCAAGGTCGACTAGGGGTAGGCAACGGGGTATAGAGGCCGTGCTTCTTAATGGTCGGTTTGGCAATGGCACAGGTAGTGCATGATCGGATGTACTTCCCAACATCCTGTCGAAGATTCGGCCAATAGAAATAATTTTGCAGTACTGCCACTGTTTTCTCGACCCCGAAATGCCCAGCAGCCCGACTGTAGTGTGCTTCCCAAATCATCTTGGCACGCTCGCTTGAAGGAACACAAAGGTGACCGAGGTGGCATAATAGGGCATCCTGGAGGTGAAAATCTGCAACATGCCGACCCTCCAAGAGTGTCTGGTATGTGTGGCCGAATTCTGGGTCGCTTTTGTAGAGAAGTGGCCAATCAGAAGTCTCGTGCCCACAAGAGTTGAGCATGGTGGTTAACGCCATGATCAGTGGTCGGCTGAGGCAATCTGCAACATTATTGATGTTGCCCTTCTTATACTTGATATTCAAGTGGAACTGTTGCAGGTATGTAGACCACTTTTGATGGCGATCATTCTGCAATTTCCCTTGGGTCTGTATGAACTGCAGGGGTCGGTGGTCTGTGTGGATGACCGTTTCCTTCCCCAAAATGTAATGCTTCCATTGTCGGCAGGCCTGTACAATGGAATACATCTCTTTATCATAAGTGGGGTACTTCCGGACTGTGTCTGAAAGTGTTTCACTGTGATATGCCACTGGATGTCCATGTTGAGTAAGGACTACCCCAATAGCATAGTCAGAGGCATCTGTCTCGACCTCAAATTGTTGTTGTAAATCTGGTAATGCGAGCACTAGTGCCGTGCATAGGCGATCCTTCAACTCCATGAATGCCTTCTGTTGAGATTCAGACCAAAAGAAATTTGCTTTCACCCCTCCCTTGGTGACTTGACTCAAGGGCCAAGAAATATGAGAAAACCCCAACATAAACCTGCGGTAGAAGTTGGCAAGACCTAGAAAGCTGCGGAGCTCTGTTAGAGTGGTTGGAGAGGGCCAATCCTGAATGACTTGGATCTTGGCTAGATCGACATGCACCCCCTGTTCATCAATGATGTATCCCAGATACTGAACTTGGGTCATGCCAAAAGTGCATTTCTCCAAATTGGCACATAGCTTGTGTTGGAACGGGCAACATTGGTGGACCCATGTTGCCCCCGGATTCCCCAAAAAATGTCGTTTAGGGCCTCAAAACGGCTCTGGAAGTTCAGGACCCGAAAAACTGCAAAAAATAGTAAGTTGTGCTACAATTAAGGAAACTGAAAATGCTGAGAAAGACAATGGTGGGGGTCCAGGTGGACTTGGCAGGTGGCCACCAATATCCACCTGGATCATCTGGTTTGCTTACCAAACTGACATGATTTGCATATTGTGTTGTCTGGAATTTTGATATCTGGAAGACCACGAACTGCCTAGTATTTGCACACTTTCCTTATTTGTGAAAAGCTTAGATGCCCCAACCTCCGGTGCCATAACCACTGTTCATCATCCTTGCTCAAATAGCATTGTTGTTGTCTTTCTTCAAATATGTATAAATTATTTGGAGTTCTTTTGCCTTTGATCACTGTTTCTCCTGTATCAAGATCACAAACACTACATCCATTTGATCGAAATATTACCTCAGTTCCTTGATTGCACATCTGACTGACACTCAGAAGATTATGCTTCAAGCCATCAACATACAAAACATTTCCAGCTTTGACCTTTTCCTTCAATTGAGCAGTGCCTTTTCCTTTTATGACTGTAGGGGTATCATTTCCAAAAGAGACTTTCTTTCCCTTTTCTAATAATTCAAGTTTTTCTTTATCACCTGTCATATGCTTCGAACATCCACTGTCGATGTACCATTGATTTTCCTGTCCTTCTGCATAAAAGGCTATCCCACATCTTTCAGGTTGTGGTTCCTTTATTCTCCATGTTCTGGTGCTTGAGGCTTGTTCCTTTGTTTGTCGAAACCTGCTCCTGCATTCAGAATCTTCATGACCAAAGTTATTACAAATAGAACATTCAATTTCATTTTCAAGAGCTGAAAAGTTGTTATAGGTTCTTTTCATAATCCCAGTCATACTTCTTTGTTTTTGAGCTTCTCTAGTCATGATTGTCTTATAAGCAACACATTGAGCTACTTTATGGCCAAAGTTATGGCAAGAAAAACATTGTCCATTGAAAAAACTTCTGCGGTTATCAAATCTACCAGCCATATGGTTGTAGTTTTTATTGTCATCCATTCTTGAGGCAAATTGAGAAGATCTTACCTGTGGCTAATTGTAGCTTTTGTTCACCCTTAAGGAGGATTGCCCTTGATTTACCTGGTGGTCTTTGTTTATTCTTGATGGAATTCGTCCCTGTTTTACCTAGTGATCTCCATTTGGCTTTTGTTCATATCTCCTTGCTGCATCGAGATAACTCTTTGAGGTGGATGCTTGAGATGCTTCTCCATTATACCCCAAACCTGTTTTGATTAGTGGAGAGCACTGTACATTGATGATCTCGTCCAGAGTTTCAGATCCTTTAACAAATTTAAGATTAAGAGCCTTTGTTTTCTCAATTTCTTTTCGAAGCCCAACAATTTCACATTCTAACTTTTCAAGAGATTGTTCCTTTTCATCAAGTTGGATTTGCAAGGTGTTAATGATCATATTCTTTTCTTCTAAACATGTTTTGAGTTTAGAAATCTCTTCATAAAAACCATCTACATCTATAGCATCCATGTAATCATCATCTTCAAAAGCCATTAAAAGTTTATAATTGTCACCTCATTCATCTTCATCACTATTTGAAAGACCATCACTATCTTCATGAGTGTAGTAACTTTTCTTATTTGCATTTCGTTTCTTGTTCCATCTAACAGGTTCCTTCCCTGTATCCTTATGAGGACATTTGGCAGCATAGTGATCGACTCTCCCGCAAGCAAAGCATTTGAAGGGTAACTTACCTCTAAATCTTCCAGTACCCCGTTGAAGATTCTTGACAAAATTTGATTCTTCTTCCTCTTCTGATGCATGTCCTAACTCATAGTAGTCTCCTTTGCCTTAAGCCTTGAAAGCTACTTCTCTCTTGTCTGATGGTCCTCCTTTCCTCATTTCATATGCAGTTAGAATCCCGTGTAGCTGTGACATGGTAAGATTTCGTAGATTCTCCTTTTCCTCTATTGCAGAAACTTTAGATTCAAATCTAGGGGACAAAGATCTTAGAACTTTTTCAAACACAACAACCTCTTTTATTTCTTCACCCAAGTTTTTCATACAATTAACAATCTCATCTACCCGAAGGAAATAGTTAGCCACACTTTCATCATTGTGCATTCTGAGATTTTCATACTGAATCCTGAGGGTTTGAAGTTTTGCTCGTTTTACCTGTTCATCTCCTTCGTAGCTCAGAACAATCTTGTCCCATATTTCTTTTGCAGATTTATATTGCATAACCTTCACGAATTCTGATTGAGATAGACATCGTAATAGGGTATTGACTGCCTTTGCATTTGTTTCATATTTCTTCTTCTTAGCCGGATCTGTAGGAGTTGTTGATGGAAAAGTGTACCTTGTATCTATGATATCCCCGACTTTTGTACCAAGAGATTGAAGATAGGCAGTAACTCTTACCTTCCAATATACGAAGTTTGTCCCATCAAATATTGGTGGCCTAATAGATGCTTCTCTCTCGTAGTTGCTCATGATGGATCTTCCTTCAAGCGATTAAGCTTCTTCAGAAGGACCTGCTCTGATACCAACTATTGGAAATAATACTGAGAGGGGGGGTTGAATCAGTATTATCAAGATAATTAATCCTTTTTCAAAATCAAATGATATATGCTACTTCATCTAATTAAACCAGTGTATATACGCAATTATGCAGAAGGAAACCCACGTATACAATGCAAACTTTTAATTTACTTTATCTTTCTGATGTTGATTGTTAATCTGTGTTTCAGAATCAAATAACCAGTAACCAGAAATAGTAAAACAGGGCAAAAAGACAATCCCACACAAGAACACAAGATATAAGGTGGAAACCCAATGTGGTTGAAAACCACCTGCTGCAATTCGTCTCTATCTTTCTTTAATTAGAAACTTCTTTTACAATGTACTGGTGTAGTCCTTTACCAGTACACAGGCTACAACCTGCAGAGAGCTACAACTCTCTCTCGTTCTACAGCTTCTCCTGGAAGGGAGCTACAACCCCCTTAGCTATTGCACTAGCCAAGATACTAGTGCGTAGGTGTTGGCCTATAGAAGGCTACAACCTTCTCTTTCTTCCAGGGACCACGTTTCATAAATTTTCAGACTGGATCCATGAACATCAATCAACCATCAAGATTTTTGCTTCGACCAAACTCCTTTCCACCGAACAAAACTGATTCACAATAATCACTTCTCTGATAGCTGTACCCAGAACACAGTAACAGTAACCAAATACCAGATTCTGAACCCAGAACACTACAGCAACAACCAGAGGCAGCTAGATCATAATAAAATTCATATACGCTACTTACACAACCTGAAACCTGCGTGTATACGCTCCTGTATTTGGAGCAACCTGCGTATACGCAGTTTCCCTTTGCCGAACCAGCATGTATACGCGCTTGCTCTTCACTGAACCAGATCAAGATCATACAGATATGCTATCATTCAAGCCTTGAAGATTATCACCCATCAATAGATCTTATCCTTCTTTATGCGCTTAGGTTCTTCCTTTATTCAGATCCAGATCTGCACATAACCCCAATCACAAAATGTTTCAAATCTAGCACCCGTTAGATATTCAATTGATTCCAAAGATGCCTTCCCAAATGATCTTCTTCCTCCTTTTATATTCCTAGGCCTTTTTCAATACCACGGTCCAAAACCATAGTAACACAATACCACAGGCTCAATACTTGGGATCAACACGTCTGACGAGATACCATGGTCCAAAACCATAGGTTCAATTACCAAGGACTAACTGCCATGGACCAAGGGTAAGTTTTCCAACATATACACGCTTTCTTTTTCATAAAAGAGTGTGTATACGCATACGCGCCTTCAAAACATCCAACCCGCGTGTATACACGACTTTGTCTAGCTGAACCTGCGTATGTGAATTTTCCTTCATTCTGAAAACCTGAATTGAGATCTGTCACCAAATAGAGTTGCCATCAAGGACAACACCTGTGCCATAGCTCCAAACCTGTACCATAATGCCAACAATTTTAGCTTTCCTGGACAAACGCGCAGTGCCTGAAGGAAGTGTGCCCTTCTCTGGAAAGTGGATAGCATTGGTAGAAAGTGTGCAACACCTGAAGGGAATGTGCAATGCCTGACAAGAGCACATCACCTGAAGGGTGTGCGTAGTGCCTAGAGGAAATGCACAACGGCTGATCTCTATTTTTTCAATTTTGCCTAGAATCGTGAAAAATGCTCTATTGGGGTTTGCTCAGTCAATGGTAGGAGGCGAATGAAGTTGTGTTTGAAGCTAAGAAGGCCTTTATACTTGAGTGAATTTGATCTTTTAGCTTTAAAACCCATTTTCTAATGTTTCAATTCACCTTTTTGAAATCTATTCTCTTTACACTCTGATTTTCTTCTTTGCGGGTTGATGATCCTGGAGTTCGACACTGTTTACTTTTGAATTTGCCTTGATGAAGTTGGCACATAAAGATTGAGTTAACAACTTAGGAATAATAACTTATTACATATAATGAACATAAAATTACATAAATTAAAACAATATTACATCTCTGTTTTTTGAAATAAAATTACAATATGAAATAGAACTGATACTTGGAATGAAAATTAGAACTTGGGCAAGCATAGTTACATGTTTGCAAACCCCCTTTAAATGAAAAAGGGATATTATTTTGCTCACTCTCATGCTTTTTTGCTGGCTTTATGCAGTGAAAAGGAGTATTATTGAACCTTGGAGAATGAAACCTAGTGACCTAATGGGACCTTGAATGACCAGACTCCATGTGGACTTGATTGACATAAGACATGATGAAATGAGCTTTTATGATTGATGTATGCTCAATAATTCATGAAGGTGGGCTAACAAGTATTGTTTTTTTAAGGGAGAGTGAGGCTTTTGTCTTGGGCTAACATCAATGAGTAAATTTTTGCATGAGGACTTAGGTGGAATGACAAAATTTTCATAATGGGACCTTAATATGATATAAAAGAATAGTTTTGATCATTGATGGCAGTATGCAAATACTGACTCTAATACATGGATCATTACTTGATGGATGAATTCTACTTTTATCAAAATTCTCTACGAGTTATTGTCGTTCAGAAACCACTTCGCAATACTATTGGACCGTTAAAAGTTATGAGGGTTATATATAAAATAAATTAACAAGTTATTTCAAAGTTTAATAAAATACTCTTTAATCACAAATATTCAATTTCTTTTCAAAAAATAAAAATTAGGATTTAATAAAATATCTTTTAAATCACAAATATTCAATTTCTTTTCCTAAAATTAAAGTTATGATTTAATAAAAATAATTCTTAAATCACAAATATATAATTCTTTTGATAAAATTAAAACTAAGGTTTTGATTGTTTTGGGGGATAAATTTCTATATTTATTTTAAAGAATTTGAATTATAAATTAAGGGGTAGTTTAGTTTAGTTGGTGGAAGATCTTGTTAAGTCATTGACCCTATGTTATAAAATACATATTAAATTTATCAGTGCTCCCAAAAATAACATTAATTTGGTGGGCAAATTAGACTCCTCTGGGATAGTGCCGGAGAAGAAAAATTAAACCTTCGGTCACCTGCAAACTAGTAGATGTCAAAACTCATGTCGTACCTATAGGAAGATGGAAAAAAAAAAATACTAAAATATATAAAAGAAAGAGGATGCTACTTGTCTAAAGATCGTCTGCAAAGCAGTAGATGTCGAAACTACAATGTCTTAATAATGACAACACCCTGAATAACCTTCCTAACATGGGGAATTATTTAGGAATAAAAAACAAATGGGAAAATTTCAACAACGTATATATGCGAGTTTGGTTGAGCCTCGAAAATCTATTTCCTTTGTCATGACCGACCTCCTTCATCACTTTCGATCACAAAACCAGGCCTCACTGTCATGGCTATCTGCTACACTACAGGGCCTTATGTTATCTTTCTTCCGAGGCAACGAGAAAGCGTAATGACATAGAAACATAAGTCGTCACAAAAGTTGGAATGTGATTTGTGCAGAGCTCATGGACCATTTCAAGATTTTAACCTGGGGCGTAAGCCTTGAGGAATTAGTTGTCTGCGGCTTGGTGATCACCCGGAAAATAAGAGTGGATTTTTATCGTAAAAAATGTATTATCTAGGTAAGCCTAGCAAATTGGAGGAGCTTCCTAACCATAGTAAGGTGAAGCGTCGTTTAGAATGTCTTTACCTTTGGGGTGAAAGCTTATCAATTTCTGAAGCCATATAGACGTGGGAGCTGGGTAGCGATAACTACCGGGTCTTGGAATGGATCAGCCACACTCTTGCGGTTCCTCGTAGACTAGGTTTGTTCCAGCTTTGTATTATCATAGTGCAATGTTTCAATATTTGAGGCAATTGCCTTGCTATTTTGAAGCCTCCTCATTCTTTTGTAGTTCACATCAAGGAAGAGGGACAAAAAGGCAACATTTTTATTGATTTAACTGATCAATATTTTAGGACGATCAGATGACCTAAGTCGGAAGCAAATTGCTTTAGGTACCATTGAAATGATGGATTTCAGTGTTACAAAGAATGCAAGGGAAAACCTTCTCATCCCAAATTGACAACCTGATGAATTGTAGGATAATTTTCAAGGAGCCTACTTTAATGTACCAGTGAATTAATTTCGATAAAAAAAATTAAAGCCTGCAAATAGTATCTGGCCAGAAGAGAATGTAAGATAAACAACGATTCTTAATGCGGGAATAAACTTAAAGAAATCATAAAGAATGTAAAAATTGGATGCCCAAGAAAAATACCTTCAACCATTGGTGCTTGCTCACACTCCCAATTTTGCTGCTGTACAGGGTATTGGAAACGTTGAAATTGACGAAGAGTCAACTAAAATTTCTGCATGCGCCTTCCATATTTTAGAGATCCAATCGTAAGAGGGTCACACTATTTTTACAGGTGGAAGGGTTTTAGTTTCTGAACGGAGGAACTTGTTTAACTCATGAAATGACATGCGGCCTTTTGAATAACATTGACTCGCATTTCCTCTCAGAAGATTTGAAATACTATAATAACAAATTGCAGGAAAAAGAAGAGGGATGATAGCAGCAGCGTCCCTTCTCGTGCATGAAGAATCAACCCTTTCTATAAGAACTTACAACAACAGCCCTATATTCACACACACGTAGGCAGCTTCATATTGGACTTACAATCCAGACAGGAAAAATATCATTGGATACACACACCCCTTTCTGTGACAGATTACGATGAGAGGCCTATATATACACACATGAGTAGCCTCGTATTGACTTAGTATACTACTGGAAGGTTATTGAAATGACCCCAAAACCAATTAAGAACGCGCGCATGAAAAACAAACATCAGCAAGCGGTCCACAATCAAACAACATCAAGGATCACGCCTAAGAAAAATATGCCAAAGCAAGCAGATAAGAAAATCTGAAGGCACTTCCAAGCTATACTCACTCAACTTGATGGTGTAAAACTGAAGGAGATTGAGATGCAAGCTTGGGGACCAAACAGAAAAATATATAACCAAGCTTCCGTCAAGCTTCTGTTGGCTATGTGTCAGGTGTTCCACAGATCATGGTAGAGAACTCCAGATGGAGTAATGGACCACTTCAGAAGCTCCCAACAAGAAATTAATTAACTGTATTTGATTTTCGCAATTTAAGGAAATTACTACAGTTGGTTTCCAGAAATTAAGGAAATCAATGTAGTTCACTTCCGTAATTGTAGGCAGCAGTTGGGAAAAACTTAATGGAGCTTAAAATTCTCCCACTTGGTCCATACTTCCAAACTTAATGTCTCATCTTAAAACCCATTGATAATCTGTATTAAGTAATAGATACATGAATCATGGCGATAAGTCCTCTAATGACGAGTATTATCTTCCATGTATTACTATGTATTCATTCTTATTATAATTTATGTCGCAACAATTTCTTAATGAATAAACCTTATGTTTATTCCTGGTCCTACACAAATGAGTTTTCTCAAATCAAATTAAGGTGCACATAAATATGAGAAAAACATCACAATAATTAAGATTTTCATTAAAACAACATTTTCCATACAATGAGAAACTACATAATGGAACCAAGTCCCATATTCATCACATGATCCTTGAATTTAAATGGTGGCATGCCCTTAGTCAAAGGGTCAACGATCATCAACTCAGTGCTAACGTGCTCAATGACCACTTTATTTTCTTTAACACATTCCCTTATAGCTAAATACTTAATGTCGATGTGTTTATTTCGACTCCCACTTTTGTTTTTTTTAGCCATAAAAACAACAGCTAAATTGTTGCAATATATTCTCAATGGCTTAGAGATAGAATCCATAATTCTAAGCCTAGAAATGAAACTCTTAAGCCATACACCATGTAAAGTAGACTCAAAATAGGAGACAAACTCGGCTTCCATAGTGGAAGTGGCAATCAAGGTCTGCTTGGCACTCCTCCATGATACAACTCCACCGGCCATCATAAAAATGTATCCTGATGTTGATTTCCGTGAATCAACACATCCAGCAAAGTCAGAATCTGAGTAGCCAATTACTTCCAAGTTGTCCATCCGTCTATACATAAGCATGTAGTCTTTAGTTCCTTAAAGGTACCTCATTACTTTCTTTACAGCTCTCTAGTGGTCTAACCTAGATCACTCTGATATCGTCCCAACATTCCCACAACAAATGCAATGTCAGGTCTTGTGCAGACTTGAGCATACATTAGGCTTCCGACAGCAGAAGCATATGGAATGTTCTTCATTTGTTCCCTTTTCAAAGTCATTCTTCGAGCATTGGTTCAAATTGAACCTATCACCCTTCACAATGGGAGCTACACTTAGTTAACAATCCTTCATCCGAAATCTCTCTAAAATTTTATTAATATAGGTTTCCTGTGACAAAACCAAGATGCCTCGAAATCTGTCTCTATGGATCTTAATGCCAATGACATAAGATGCCTCACCCATATCCTTCACAGCGAAATTTTAGAGAGGAATTGTTTCACCTCATGTAGCAAACCCTTATCATTAGTTGCTAGCAAAATGTCATCCACATATAAAACAAGAAAACAAATTTTACTCCCACTAACTTTCAGGTATATATATTGATCCATAATGTTTTCTACAAAATCGAAAGAAGAAATTACATTATGGAATTTCAAATACCATTGGCGGGATGTTTGTTTTAAACCGTATAATGACTTCTTGAGCTTGCAAACCAATTGCTCACCATCACCAGAGGGAAATCCTTCAGGTTGTTTCATGTAAACCTCCTCCTCTAGATCTCCATTGAGAAAAGCCGTTTTCACATCCATTTATCGCAACTCCAAGTCGAAATGGGCTAATAATGCCATAATAACGCGCAAGGAATCTTTCTTAGATACAGGAGAAAATGTCTCCGTGTAGTCGATTCCTTCTTTCTGAGTGAATCCCTTAGCAAGAAGTCTTGCCTTGTATCTCTCAATGTTGCCCAATGAGTCTTTCTTTGTCTTAAAGACCCATTTGCATCCAATGGCTTTTGCACCATTAGGAAATTCAACAAGATCCCAAACTTCGTTACTCTTTATAGAATTCATCTCTTCCTTCATGGCATCGTACCATAATTCTAATTCTTTGCAACTCATGGCTTGTGAAAAGGACTCGGGATCATTTTTAGCTCCAATGTTATAGTCAGATTCTTGTGGATACACAACATAATCATCAGGAATTGTTGATCTCTTTGGTCTAGTAGATCTTCTTAATGTTGTACCACCATCTTCCTGAGAAGTATGTGGTTCAACTTGTTGTTCAAAAGTTCTTGGAAACTCTTGAACTACCTGATCTATTGGAATGTCGTTAGCAGCTTGTGGAACTTCAACAATTGGTTGTTCAACACTAGTTTGTACTTGAGGGGTGCTATGAACAATAACCAATCTATCACTTGAGGTGGAAGGTTGAGATTCTGAATGATCCTTCTCAAAAACTATGTTACTGGTTTCATCGCTCCCACTGATTAAGTCATTTTCAAGAAACTTTGCATTTCTTGATTCCATAATCCTAGTGTTGTGAGATGGACAATAAAATCTATAACCTTTAGACCTTTCAGCATATCCAATGAAATACCCACTAATGGTCCTTGGGTCCAGCTTCTTCTCTTGTGGATTATATATTCTCACTTCAGACGGGCATCCCCAAACGCGCATATGTCGCAAACTCGGTTTCCAACCTTTCCATAATTCAAATGGTGTTTTAGGAACAGCCTTGGTTGGAACTCAGTTTAATATATACAATTTTGTCTTAGGTGCTTTAGTCCACAAGGATTTAGGAAGATTGGAGCTGCTAATCATACTCCGCACCATGTCCAATAATCTTCGGTTTCTTCTTTCTGCTACACCATTCTGGTTGGGTGAACCAAGCATGGTGTATTGGGCAACAATCCCATGCTATTGAAGAATTTTGCAAATGGCCCAAGTGCTTGTCCATCTTCTGTGTATCTACCATAATACTCTCCACCTCTATCTGATCTCACGATCTTAATTTGCTTGCCGCATTGTTTCTCTACTTCAGCCTTAAAGATCTTAAAGGCATCTAAGGCTTCGCTCTTTTTATGAAGCATGTAGAGATACATATATTGTGAGTAATCATCTATAAAGGAGATAAAGTATCTCTGACCATGTGAGTCCATGTCTGGACTACATATATCAGTGTGTGATCTCTAATATGTCCGAACTCCTATTGGCACCTTTCTTTGACTTGTTGGTCTGCTTTCCCTTTATGTAGTCCACACAAGTCTCAAAATCAGTAAAATCTAGAGTATTAAGTACCCCTTCATTTACCAATCTTTTAATTATTTCTATGGAGATGTGACCTAGTCTTTGGTGCCATAATTTAGAGGAATCTTCATTAATAACACATCTTTTAGTGCCAATGTGAACATGCATTGAATCATAAGTGACATTGTTTTGTAAATTAATGCAGTAAAGACCATTAGTCAAAATACCATTCCCAACATTATCAGATTTATAAAATAGACTGAAGGATGTCTCTGAAAAGTTAAAGGAATATCCAAAAGGTAAAAGCCTTGAAACTGAAATCAAGCTTCTAGAAAAACTTGGAACATAAAAGGTCTTTTCTAATTCTAAAACAAGGCCACTACTTAAAGTTAAATAGCATGTTCCTATAGCTTCCACATGTGAGCCCATCTTGTTTCCTGATAATATGCTTTGCTCACTTCCCACTGGCTTCCTTAGGTTTTGCAAACCCTGCAAGGAATTCGTAATGTGAATTGTTGATCCAGAATCGATCCACCATGTGTTAATATTGACATTAACCATATTAAATTCATAACAAACAAACGAGATTAAGTTACCTTTGTCCGCAAGCCATTTCTGAAATTTTTCGCATTCCTTCTTCATGTGTCCCTTCTTTTTACAAAAGAAACACTTGGAATCTTTCTTGATATTGGCGTGGGGAGGTATTTTAGCTTTCCCTTTCCAATTGGCTTGAGATTTTCCCTTTCCACGCATTGCCAGCATTGAAATTTCTCCTAGTTCCATCACCAGTCTTTCTTCCTCTTGAACACACATGGTCATGAGTTCATTAATTGACCATTTATCCTTATGTGTGTTGTATGACATTTTGAAAGGTTTGTATTGGTGCGGAAGGGTGTTTAGGATGTAGTGCACCAGGAAGGACTCCGATATTTCAACCTTGAGTTTCTTCAATTGAGCCACAATGTCCCTCATCTGCATGATGTGCTCACTCACACCTTTCACACTGGTGAGCCCTAGGGATGAGAACTTCATGATTAGGGTGCTTGCCAGTGCCTTGTCTGAAGTGACAAATTGATCATCAATTGCCTTTAGCAAGTCTTGGACCTTTTCATGCTGATCAATGGAACCACGAATACCAGCTGAAATTTTAGTCTTAATGAACATCATGCTTAGGCGATTGGATCACTCCCATCGTTCATAAAGCATGATGTCCGCTGCAGTGCTGGTATTAGTGAGTGCCGGTGGTTCATCTTTCCTAATAGCATAGTCTATGTCCATCCACCCCAAATGAAGGAGAACCCTCTCCTTCCAGACCTTATAGTTATCTCCCTTAAGTTCATGGATATCACAACGAATTTCAAAGAAATTTGCAGGTTGTACAACTGCATAAAATTAAAGATCACATGCTTAAGTTAAAAATTGAGGCCTAAATAAAATTTCATGTTTTACCAATGTAAATCATGCTCAAAATTGAATCTAATGACATAAAAATTGCCTATGGGCCAAATTTCCAATTCAAGCAGATTCAATTATTCTTTATGATAGAATTTATCAAAATATTCACTTAATTCATAATTCTAAGAGTATATTATGATTATAATTTGATATAAATTCTATCTTAGTTTTGAACTTTATGATAAAACTATTGATTCATAATTCCTGTGGGTAAGTTATGAATATTTTATCCTAATTAATTACATAAATATAATAAAAATTCCTGTGGGATAAAATTTATTATATTTAGTATAATTAATTACAATTTAATGTCTAAATAATCTTTATGTGATCCTAACCAATCATAATATATAATTTTATTTAATTAGAGATGCTGTGGCTATTCTCTAATCAATTAAAATTATATGGATCACTAGACATTATTTCTTATAAATTGCATAAACAAAAATATACACAGTACTTCACATTTCATGCTACGTGAAATGGCGTATACACAGTTTAATATGAAGCAATTTAAAAAAATATGGAAAGCGGAAACAATTACCGCACTGACGAAACACTTAAAAATTTACTTATAAAATTATAAACATTTCTTTAACCAGAGTCAAAAACAATGTTTGGTGAAAAGAATAAGTCAAAATGACATTTTAAATAAACTCCATATGACTCCGCACTAATATAACCAGAACTATAAATGACATAGTCTAAGTAAAAACTGCCATAAATATCAACATTACTATAAATGACGACAATAATTCCTCACAAGATAAAATAAAATTAAAGCACCGTTGTAAATTTGCACACACCAAGGCAGAGATAAAATATTGCTTTGATACCAAATATAAGATAAACAATGATTCTTAATGCGGAAATAAACTTAAAGAAATCATAAAGAATGTAAAAATTGGATGCCTAAGCAAAATACCTCCAGCCATTGGTGCTTGCTCACACTCCCAATTTGCTGTTGTATGGGATATTGGAAACACTGAAATAACGCTGCTCGGTCCTCTGCCTGGAACTTGAGGAAATTGACGAAGGGTCAACTAAAATTTCTGCATGCGCCTTCCATATTTTAGAGATCCAATCGTAAGAGGGTCACACTATTTTTACAGGTGGAAGGTTTTAGTTTCTAAACAGAGGAACTTGTTTAACTCATGAAATGAAATGCAGCCTTTTGAATAACATTGACTCGCATTTCCTCTCAGAAGATTTGAAATACTATAATAACAAATTACAGGAAAAAGAAGAGGGATGATAGCAACACCGTTCCTTCTTATGCATGAAGAATAAGCCCTTTCTATAAGAACTTATAACAACAACCCCATATTCACACACATGTAGGCAACTTTATATTGGACTTACAAGAGACAGGAAAAATATCATTGGATACACGCACCCCTTTTTGTGATAGATTAAGATGAGAGGCCTCTATACACACGCACATGAGCAGCCTCGTATTGACTTAGTATACTACTAGAAGGTTATTTAAATGACCCCAAAACCATTTAAGAATGCGTGCATGAAAAACAAACATCAACAAGCGGTCCACAATCGAACAACATCAAGGATCACGCCTAAGAAAAATATGCGAAAGCAAACAGATAAGAAAATCTGAAGGCACTTCCAAGCTCTGCTCACTCAACTTGATGGTGTAAAACTGAAGGAGATTGAGATGCAAGCTTGGGGACCAAACATAAAAATATATAGCTAAGCTTCCATCAAGCTTCTGTTGGCTATGTGTCAGGTGTTCCATAGATCATGGTAGAGAACTCCAGATGGAGTAATGGACCACTTCAGAAGCTCTCAACAAGAAATTAATTAACTGCAGTTGATTTCCGTAATTTAAGGAAGTTACTGCAGTTGGTTTCCAGAAATTAAGGAAATGACTGCAGTTCACTCCCGTAATTGTAGGCAGAAGTTGGGAAAAATTTAATGGAGCTTAACAGAGAAAAGGCTGAAAATAAGGATTTCAGACATAAAACATTGTTTAATAACAGTGACCAGTACCAAAAGATATTGCTGGATACGCTTCCCTTATTTTTCATTAGCAAAAGAAAAAGCACTGGAATTCTTATCTCAAACCCTTCATGATCTATTGATCTAATGAAAGTTGAGGGAGAATATGTGAATAGGGATCTCAATGTTTCAAGAGGACTCGAGCATAATGAATCTTCGTGCTCTTCTTCTTCCAAAGATGACAATGAATCCCATGTTCATAACATCATAATAAATAAAGGTATTGCTCAAGTTGACAGAGAATATGTGGTACTTCTCTTCTGGTGATGGAACTATTGTACTTCATGAGGTGGATTCTCACGACATTGTGCCATAATAGAAAGCCTCTACAAACTGGAGTATAGTGCACATACTATTACAACTAAGATTCAAAAGCATCTTGTTGCGTACCTTGTGCATCTTCACAATGTCAAAAGTCGGAATTGGAATGTTGATGCACCAGTAGATATAGATTAGGATGTTGTTATTGATATCATTCTCTGGGTGCAATTATTTGATGTGCACCTGGAGATGATGTAGCCAACGAAGTATAGCTTGGGACAATGAACAACTTTCTGACAACCAGACTGAAAAATTATGTCGATGATCAGAATGATCCTTCAAACTTGATAGGTTTATCTAGAATTTATCCCTTCTTGCATTATGCCTACATTTTTGCACAATAAAGTTCTCTAGATGGAAAACTTAAAGGTTCTTACATTTTGGAAAACTTATACATGTGAAAAGTGGGAACATAGCTACAGGAGAGACTCTTTCTTGCCATGTGAATTGTACTGCAATTCATCATCCATGAAAAATTTACATGGAAAATTATATCACACAAGAATTGGAACAAACATAGCATCAAAGCCATCCCCACATAAAAATGTGAGATATGTCGGTCATGGATATTATTGTTGCCACCAGTGGTAGAAATGCACGCAACTGTCCTTGATTGCCACTCAGCTCATCCATACTCTTCCCATTTGCATCCAAAGATGCTGCAAAAATAGACCCAAAAAAGTTATCATAAGTAAAAATTAAAATCTATCAAACAATAAACATTTCCCTTTAAGCAAAAGATCTCTACAAACTAACTGTAACTCGCAATAAAGTTTTATAAGGCCTCTGAGAACTCAAGATTTAAATTTGTTGGCCATCACATAACCTCCTTGGTTTGTTGCAGCCCTTCAAAAGAATGACCAACAAAATATGGAGACTGGAGATTGGTTTGTGTGTCCACTAATTCCAAAGTGCATCTACGATTTCATGCTTACTAATGGCATAAATACAGATACACTCTGCATAAAGCTTGTTAAATCACTGGATTCTTCCGGGCTCCATATTTAAGCACCAGGTGTGAGGGAAGGCATGAACTAAAAGGTAGATAGACACAAGGCATTGTAGCTACATCACTCTGCAACTGCATCAACACAAAAACATAGAAAATGTCCCGGTAAACGTCCTACATTGCCATGTTCATGTTATTATCTAGATACCTCGAAACACTAACGTAGACAAGTGCCCCGCATGCAAGGCCAACTATTATTTGTTTCCGAATAAATAAAGTTATGTTCAAATTAAAAAAAATAAAACATAATTAAAATAAAAAATAAATAGATGAATGATTGGGCGGCCACGCAAGTTGGATGCAATCCACTTGCCCCCTTCCCCTACTGCATGGAGTCCACTGTTTCACTATAATATGTTAAGGCTTTTGTGCATCTACCATTTTTATTTAACAAAGATCTTGAAGAGGCAACCAAATTTTCTTTTATGTAACAAAGAGCTTGAAGAGGCCACCAGAGTGCAGGCCCTAGAAGCTGAGAAGGATATATTGAAGAGAAAGCTATCCCCATAGTAGATGATCCCAAGAAATATGCAGAGGCTATGTCCAACCATAAGAAAAAGTTAGGATAAAGCTAAAGAATTGGAAAACTTCAAACCCTTTGAAACCATCGCTATTATCTAGGAAATGCATGAAGAGAAGCAAAATTTGATGGAGGATACTAGATTCTTTGGAAGTGAGAATGTTGTGTTTCATACATAGTTACCAAGTTCGGACATACCAGCAAAAAAATTCGAAAATTTGTTGACTTGGTTCAGTACAATGAATAATTCATCTGTTTCCAATTCGGTACTGTCACTGTGCATGATTTTGGTCAAATGTTTCTATTGGTTTATGTCCAACGTCCACTGCGTTGTTCTTTCTAAGTTGACAACATAGTTATGAAATTTGAATTCGATTCGATATGGAAAAAGTTACCAAATTTGAATTCCAATTCGATTCGATATGGAAAAAATTTGACCCTATAAAATTCAATACGGAAAAAATTCGACATTATACATCTTACAAATACTTAATTTTTTTTGTTTTTAAATTTAAATAAACAATCATTATATGAAATTTCATTAAATATTTCCCTAAAAAGGATATTTCTGTTTACTTATTTCGAATGTTAACTTCTCCTATCTAAAATGTTATAGACCCCTTCTCTCTAAAATGGCTTAGAAATAATGAGGATCAAAGTGCATCAAATTAATTATTATTGTAGACTAGAAAAACATGTAAAAGTAAAATCTAATAATATGAGTCACAACACACAAAGCTAGAGTGCAATGTAAAAATTGAGATACTGGATATTAAAAATATGATTTAAGTGATCTCTAAATACTATGAAATTTATGTCTAAATCACTAAATAGATCTATTTTAAAATGTACATGTCAACTACAAACATTGATACCACTCCTTAAGGGTCTTTTTGTAGATATCTACAAACTTCTAGAGAATCTTCTTGAAAGACAACAACATTGATATCCAATTTAAGATTCAAATATGAATTTAGATCATTTGCTTCATGCTCATTTTGTATTATAGTTAAGAAAGACAACAAAAATGATATCCAATTTAAGATTCAAATATGAATTTAGATTATTTACTTCATGCTCATTTTGTATTATAGTTAAAAAACAATGTTACTTATAAATAAACACCTTTAAACCTTATAAAGCAATACAATAAAAGTAACTAAGAATCATAATATGTCAAACTAGGACAATTCAATCATAAAATGTCAAAAAGTTAAAACATAGTTTAAGGCTCATGTGCTTATACAAAATGCTAATAGAAATAAAACAATTATGATCATTACCATGAATGAAGGACGAAATTTATCTTAATGTGTGTAGGTCATCTCATCTCCATTGTCCTCATCCACATCAGTATATTCACTCATGAGAGAGGCGTTATCACTACTAGCACTCTCATCTAGAATATCTATGAGCAAGACATCACTCTCATTGATGTGATGTGTGGATGTAGAAGACGATCTCACAATTGGTGCTTGTGAGGTTGCACTAGATGCATTAAAAATAGGGGGAACCTCTCGTACTATATTTGAAGTTGTTTTCTCCCCCTCCAAAGATTTCAGCCGCAAGTGTAAATTGCAATGAATGCTAGCCATATCTGCCAATTTTCTAGGTCTTAAATGGTTTCTTTAGTTACTATGGATGAACTCATGAGTGCACCAACTCCTTTCACATGATGATGCGCTAGTGACCTATTTTTTTACATGAAAATAATTTTATATTAGTATAGTAATTTACATGGAATAGTTTGCAAATATACATAGAAAGTATAAATAATTATGATGCCTACATACCTGACTCAACACCCTCACTACAAATGTTTGTAGTTGAGGTGTCTCATATCAATGGAGAAACCACCATTGAGCAGGGGTGACATCTGGATGGTCCATATCTCGTAGTGCCCTAGCTGTAGTGAAAGCATGACTAGCCCCTTGCCTATATGATATTGATTGTATTCATATTTGATATTGTATCTCAAGATCATGATACATCCTCTCCATGAAATTATAAAATCCCTCCATGATATCTCTATCCTTAGGAACATGAAAATAATTAGGTGATATAAAAAGCCCCGCAGCATGTAATGATGTATGCAACATACACCACCTTTTGTCCACAACTCTATATATTCAATTATATACTGAACTATCATTCTTACATATTAATGATAAGTTTTCTCTTACACTATCCATGCCCTCATATACAAAACCCATACATGCAGCATTAAGATCCACAATCCTCAATATTTGTACAATAGGCTCACAAATAGAGATGATTTCTTCTACACGTGACCAAAACATTTCATTGAAGATTGTTTTCTCTACTAGTTTACCACCTTCTGACCTTGAAAAATGAGAGTTCACCCACTCTTCATTACATACAAATGATCTTAATGCATCATTTTGCTCTACCACCCTATGCAGTGCAATAAAATGGGTGGAAAACCTAGTGTCACCTGGTCTCAGTAGATTTCCGGTTTTGTATTTTCTAAATATACTCAAACTCAATCGGTGGTTAAGAATGAATTTGACCAGTTGCCTTTCTTGAGATATATTTACCTACACCAAACCTATTTGACCAATGTCATGAAGGGCTAGATCAATACAATGTGCTACACAAGGTGTCCAAAACAACTTAGGGAAATGCTCCATCAATAGCTCACCTGCACGAAAACAATTGGATGCATTATCAATGACAAGTTGGACTACGTTGTCCTCTCCTATAGATAATATGGTGTCCTTTGGTATCTGAAATAAATATTCAACAGTCTTTGTTTTGTTCATACAATCAATAGTAGACAAATGGATCACTCCTTGAGGACAACAAGCAAGTGTGTTCAAAAGAGGTCTAGACTGGTGATCAGTCCAACCATCACTAACTAAAGTACATCCAGAAATAGCCCATGAATCCCTTATTGGTTTAACTCTTTCCTCTAATCTTTGTTTTCTCCTATCAATTCCTTTGGTCCTAAATCTTTCATTGCTTGGAAGAACATATGAGGGACCAAAATGGCCTATCTTTTTTAACATGTCATGAAATAATGGGTTTTTGATAGTGTTGAAAGAGATATTACAACCAATGAAAAAATCATAAACTGCATCATCTACCTCATTTTGCTCGAATGGCTTCCAAGATTTCTCCAATGCTTGTTGTGTTGGATCAACGTCTGGTAAAGTAAGTTCTCTTTGTGATCCTGTTGTGGTAAAAACACAACCCCCCCATTTTTGACTTGCTTAACTCAAATAATGGGGACCCTTTCTATAAAAATTTTGGCTAAACACCTTTTTTGGATTTTTACTTAGTTGATTGCCCTACGCTTTTGTTAATTTTACATTTTCTTTGGATTCTTGTTTTGATTGCTTTGTTAGAATCGATTTTTTATAAAGCTTCCCATTGACGCTTGTTTCGCCTCATTTGGTCAACTGGTTTGAAAATGGCACTCCTTTGAAGTCTCATCATTTATCTAGCCTGGGTTAAAAATGCATAAAATGTACAATATTGCATTTTGTAAATAAATTAGTTCAATAAGGCATTCATTTTAAATATTAACCCGTAGCGAGTTTTTACTAACATTTTTCATTTTTAGTTATGCAGCCAAATTATTAATTATCAGGATTTTAAGAAATTCACTCTAATTTCCAAATCAAATCCTAATCTCGAAAACCTAAACATTCAAGTGGCTGTAGTTTATTTTTATTATTTTTAATTATTTTTCAAGTGGCTGTAGTTTAAATAATTTCACAACTTAACTAAAATTCATTAAAATAAAATCAAAACCAAAAAAATAATATTAAATATTAATTTAATTAAATTAATATAATTAATTTAATTAAATTAAAATTTAATATAAAAAATAAATAAATAAATAAATAATATATAATCGCATCGGAGGTTTTATTCGGAACATATTATAAAAACCCTGACATTAAACCATACCCCCGATGCGATATCTGGTCGGAAGTTTTGTTCGCAATATATTTTACAAACCCCCGATATACCCCCATAAGCCATCCCCGATGCGATTTGCCGATAAGGTAAGGTGCAACGAGGCATTAACTAAGGTTTTCATATTTTGTCTTTTTAGTTTCATCCAAAGTCACTCATACGTGAGTGTAATAAGTAAAGTAGAATAATTATGAAATAGATAGGGTAGTATTAATATAAAATTAATATTTAATATTTAATATTAAAATTAATATTTTATAGTAATAAATTTTATTTTAATTAATTTAATTAATATATAAAATTTAATTAAGTTAATTAAATTAAAATTTAAATATTATTTAAATTAATTAATTTATAAATAGTTAATTATATTAATTAGTTAGATTAATTAATAATAGTTTAATAAATAATTAGTTTGATTTATTATTAAGAATTAAAATAGAATTAATTATTAGATAATTAGAATTCTAATTTAAGATTAGATTTTTAATTAAAATTTTAATTTTTAGCCTAGCAATAGAATTTCCAGATTCATGTCAGATTTGACTCATGAACTTTGGAAGCTCATAGAATGAGTTTTACTTGGCCAAATGAGGCCCAGGACGGCTCATTGGAAAGAGAAAATCAAGGAGAATATTTCTGAGGAGATTTCATTGACAGATTTGGTCATTTATTGGGTCAAAAATCAGACAGAAGATCAAGCTCCGAATTTTGAAAACAAAATCATTTTTCTGAGTTTTATTTTCATTGGTCCAAGCCTCTTCTAATTGTAGATTCACTCATCAATGATATTCTTGGCCAATTAAATCATCCCAGGCATCAATAGAGAATTTATATTTTATAGAATTTGATTGGATTTGATTTAAATGCCAGCAATGCCATGTTGATTTTATTGTTGCATTTTAATTTATTTTGATTTCTTTTTGTAGGAAAACAGTGGAAGAAATATGGAGAAAATGATCTCAATCAATGAGAATGCTCCAGCAATTGGATTTGGCAGATTTCTCTTCACCAAACTTTCCTCTCAAGAATTCCTTCACAGATAGTATAAGTAATAGATTGCAGAATGTAATAAGGGGCTGCTCTCCTCTGCAATGCTAGACTTCTAAAAGCACTACTGTAATAGGAATTTAGAGTTGCAGGAGAGAGGAGAGAAAATCTCAGATCTGAGGATTATTGAGGATTTTTCCTTTGTATCTTGAATTATGTATGAGGGGTAGAGTTTTCACTATTGTGGCTTTAGCTTTGAAGGCAGAAGTTCAAGCAATGTAAAGGACTGTTGGAGACCAAGATCAGAGAAATGGATGTAATAAATTGGTATTTTTAATACTACTGTTTTAAATATCAGTTTCATTTTTATGGTAACAGGAATGTGTCATTTTATTCATGTTTGTGCATTATTGTCAATATGGGTAGTTTGTCTCAATGTTGTTATCATGTATCTCTGTTCTTATGGATTAATTTCTGATTTCTGAGTAACTATTTACTCAGAAATCTGCCTTATTAAAACTGATTTATTGAGTGGTAATATGTTGTGAACTATTTCCACATATTATTGTTTAGTTATTGGATTTGCTGATTTGATAATCAATATCATTTATGTGAACTACTTCCTGAGTGTTGTTGGTTTATTATTTCAGTTAAAAGGTCTCAATAGGATGTGTTTTGATATCCATAATATCAGTTAATTGAACTACTTCATTAACTTGATATTCATTATAAACAAGACATATCTAAATCCCAATACTTTAATTATCTTGCTCTTAGTTGGGTTAGATCTATATCTGCCTAATTAAGATAGGATTTAGATTAATTTCTTTTGCTTGCATCATAGAATAAGCTTGCATTTAGAGTAAATTCTACATTCTTTTAAGTCCTCTCCTCAAAGAGGCAAAATTTTAGTTGTGGCTTGGCTGAACCCAAATCAGCTTAAGGGTCATTCTCTTGCCTGATCAGCAAGAAGAAGTGATCTGATATCCCTGTCTATTGGTAGTTAAAGATACATTATAAACCAATAGCAATAGGGAGAAGGTAACTGGACCTAGTTAAACCAGTCGGAGCCACCACACCAAACGGAAAAGGAGCTGCTTTAAGGTCCGGACCGGGTGGTTATCCCCCAATGTTGTTGCAGTGATTTTCGAGGCATCAACATTTTTGGCGCTAGAAGGAGGGCCTGAGAAATTTGTCTATTGGAGTCTTTTCAATTTTAACATTTTGTTTATGGCTCCTCTTAAGCTTCTAATTTGGAGTTGTATCCATGGACGTGCATCCTCCAATACCCCACCCGAAGTGGTAAGACTCTTGTCTCAGTTAAAATTCAATGGTAAGAGAAGTTCTTCTGCTTTTAACCATGTCTTTCAATTTATTCAAAATGTTTCAAATTACGATTTTCAAGGAATTGATGAAGGCATTTTATGCAGAATTTTTACTCTCACATTTGCGGCAAAAGCCAGAAACTGGTGCAAAACTCTTCCAGTTGCCTCAATCCATAGCTGGGATCAATTTGTTACAATTTTCATTTGTAAATTTGACAGCTACGATTATGAATAGGTATGTGAAGAAATTGAATATCTACGAAGGTTTAAAAATGAGTCTGTTAATGATTTTCATATTCGATTTCACTTGAATTGTTTAAGATTTAAAGACGAAGATAAACCTACGGAAGAAGAATCATTAGATTGGTTTAAATATATTTGTTCTCTTTCAACCATTCCCGATCCATATGAAATTGATTCAAGCTTTGTTCCATCCCCTTCCAATACAAATGAGAATCCCAATTTGGATGTGCAAATAAATTGTGAAGAAGTGGTTTCACAAAGCTTAGAAGATATTTCTAATCAAATGCAAGAAGACAACAACAGCAATTTTGGAGAAAAAGCCGCATTGAAATCTGAAAGCTACTTCGAAGTAAATTCGGAAAATCAAATCGCAAATCAGCAAGTACAAGCAGCAATCAAAGTAAATAAAATGCAAACTGCTATACAAATTTCTGAATTTTTCCATGATGAGCAAATGCCAAAATCAGAGAAGCAAAGCAGCGTTCTTCAAGAAAGCATACGCACGCAAAAGAATGATCTGCAATCTGAAATTTACAATGAGCATAATGCACAAGAGTTCTCAAACAGAGACAGTTTTAAATGCACTGTTTCAGGTTCACATTTTTCCCTTTATCCTGATATTTTCAATAATGGTAATATTTTTCCTCTTGGTATTAATGATATTTCAGAAATTAAAGAGGAAGATTTAAATGAATTACCATTAAATTTTTATCAAGATAAAGAAACAATAATTGATCATTCTTTTGCCACTAATGAACATGAGATTTTTGTTCCTCCTTGTTTTGGTATATTGGATGAGATAGAAGGGAATTCTAGAGAATATTGTGAAGTCATTTATGATGATTACTCTGACATTGAGGATGTTGATTTTTATTCTTCTCAAGAGAATCCTCATGATAAAATTCAAATAACATCTGAGGATGAAGAACGCTTCAATTTAGGAATTATCTCAACTAATCCTCATTTTAGAGCAGCAAATTATCTTAATGATTTCACCATTCAAGAAATCGCTCCAATTTATGATTCATATGAGGATCAAACTCCCATTCCTATTCATAATCATAATTTGTTTTCTATTTCACAAGTTGGAATTCAAAATTATTCAAATTCCATAATTCTGGCCATTCCTTGTGAAAATGAAATTATTTCAAAACGATCCCAAATGTGCTGTAACATTAGTTGTACAAATAGTGATTTCATTTTAGTTTTTCCTTCATAGCTATTTTGTTTAAACTTAGATTTATTTTCTGATTTTATTTTGCAAAATTTTCACACTTTTCGCTGGCATATTGAACACCTTACTATCAAACACTCAATTGATGCATTGCCCAATTGGGAAATTCAAGTTTCATATTATAATCATCAGCATCGAAAGATATTAATATTCCAATTTATATCAATGCTAATGTTTCATCAAAAGCTTCTATCTTTTCAAAGACAATGTCAACAAGAGAATCTATTTTTGCAATCTAGCCAACAATTCAATTCAATTAATAAATTGCCATTTTATTTGAAAGGCTTCCATCCATTTTTCATTGACTCATTTGAAAATTGTTTGGAAATTTTTCCTTAAAGGAAAATTGTCAATGATTTAACATTTGTACATAACACTAACAAATTTTTTCAGGTCAAAGAATCTAAAAGCTCATCTTCACAATCTGGCCTGTTATCTCTTCCTTTGAACATTTCTCAATCCTTAATAGAAATCCATCCAGATTTTTATGATCCAATTGGTAGTTAATTGGAAAGGAAATTTCAGGAGAGAGAGATTTTAATCAAGTTCCTAACAATAACTGTACATTATGATTTCATATTTATTTTCCTTAGTTTAGTCAAATCTGTATTTTTATTACTAACATTTGAACTGTACATAAACGCGGGAATAAAAATGAGAAAATGGCTACACTGGAAATATGACTATACCTAGTCATTTTCATGTATATGGTTAGAATAGGAGTAGAATTAATTTAGTTAGTTTGTTTTGTATAGATAATTTATTTTTAACAGTTCTGTAGATTAAAAATAAAACAAAGCAATCAGCCATTCTCATACATGTTCAGTGAAAACATTTTTCCCTATCAGAAAATTTTAATTCTTGCTTTACAGCAATACCTCTACTCTGCCTATTTCGAATAATGTCTTGATTAAATTCAATTAAAGTTGCACTTGGTATCGATTGCCTCAAAGCCACTTTTCTTCATTTCGGGATTTCCTTCTAAGATTTTCTTTTGAAATTTATATGGTAAGGATTTGAGGATAAAAAAGCTTCATGACCCCATTATCCCATGAAATGTATCACTGTCTATCATAAGCTTAATTCTAATTCAATCATTATTAGTCAGTCTAACCTTTCACGGTAATCATATGAAGTTCATATTATCTTCCTCGGAGTTTGCTAAAAGCTGATTTTAAGGATGTCCATTTTGCCAAGTGCACACATTCAAATCTGTTTTGATATTTTTCTACAATTAGTGGCTTAATCTCATTCTAATCTTTAGTTTATTATCTGATGCTGTAAAATGCATCATATTCATTTACTAAAGGTATTATTAAACAATCGTTATAACAATACGGATTCTTCTCAAGTTATTCAAAATAAGTAGAGATAATAAATTGTTGTTTCAATTCAAAAGGGGAGTCTATTTTTATATTTATTTCTGATAAATTTTATATTTCCTGAACATGAATAAACAGATTTTATTTAGGCTGATTGCACACTTAGATTTAGAATAAATAATGAGATGATTTTAAACGAAGAAATTTTTTTGATAAATCAAAGGAAGAATTTGAAGATTCATAAGGTAAAATTTCCAAACAATTTCCTTCCAGGTACGCATTTGCAAGCTCGTTTTCATCTCTTATTAGTTTCTCTTTTCCTTAGTTTATTTTTATTTGTGTTCTGTTTTATTTACATGTTTTTATTTTCAAAACATAAAGCAAGCAGTAAACCCATTTCAAATTTGCAATAGGTTCAGGGAAATTTTATTTTTATCATTAGAATTTAAGCATTTTTTTATCTTTGCTTTCATTCATTATAAAACCCAATTGAAATTTCAAGGAATATCATAAGACCATTCACATCATAAGATTTCATCGGAAGTAGTTCTTAGCATTTCTTTTGATAACAAATTGTTCATCAAAGACCTCCGATGCATTACCTCACTCATATGCCATATCGCATTTCGCATATCGGAGGTTTGCAAGTGAAGTATACTTCCATGATCATGAATCGCTGATCTCCGATAAATGACTTTACCGATATTGCGATGACCACATAATTCCAGACCCGATATGAAATTCAAATCAAATTCATAAAAATATCGCGTCCGTTCAATCGAAATAATGGTAGGAGCATAACTTTAAAAGGACCGATGTCTCAGATCCGATATGTTATCGAATTTTCATCATAAATTTATCGGGTCCACTCTTCATCACATATTGGCATATCAAATATTGTTACACCATGTGCTTAAAATTGCCGATCGCCGACTAGCCATGTCATTTATCGCATATCGGCATCGCAAGAATCATATCGTGTTATATCGGGTACCAAAAGTTTGCCAATCGCCGATATCGCAATCGCTTCGTCGCATTGTTATTTATGCTTACATCAAATCTCTGATTCTGCGATGTGCGATGCGCGATGTGGGAAATACAGTGTCAATATTCCCCAATCCCCGATATAATATTTCTTTAATGATGCGATCGCTCCATCTCATAGCACAACTTCTCATCGCATATTTTCATATCGGCGATTCGCCGTTGCAACCTTTGATGCGAGAACTTCCAATGCATGCCTCTAAGCCGTTAACATTTAATCAATATATGGCATCGCAATTAAAGTGAAGTTTTGCAAATTAAAATTCAAGCATGGTGAAGAAACATGTTGTGTGGATCATCCGATGAGGCGATGTGTTAAAACGAGCTTGGGTAACCACTATGGGAAAAAGGCAATTGATGACAAATTTGCAGCATACAAAAAATCATTTCAATTTCTCATACATTTTAGTTTTAAATATATAATTCCATAATTAAAAATGGAATTCAAGACCTCTATCTTCATATTTAAATTTTATTATCTTGGATTTGGTCTTGATTCTGAACAATTTATCAAATCATGGAATTTATATGAAACGTATAATATTCTAAGGAATAGTCATTACTGCAAATTCTCATTCTCATTTCTGATGCATTTGTTTTAATTTCAATTCCCCTGAGCACTAAGCATTCTATTTTGACATTTTACTGCTTGCTTTAGTTTAAATAAAATAAATAATGATTTTGGGTTATAGGATTTTGGTTAGTGTGACTTCTTCATGTTTTTAATGTTAATTAAAATAAGGAGTCAGCTAGTTTGGAGAAATTGATACCTTTCAGGTAAGATCAAAAACAATTATCCAATGGTAAGATTCATGTGCCCACTTTCATTAATTTCCATTTCATCACTCTAGTTTCATTTTTGTTTTTAAATTATGCTGATATAAAACTCTGTTTTGCAGCTCTCCATTTGAAGTTTCCAATCCTCCGCCAGATCATATTTTCAAAGTCTTATACTCTTCTCCTGGCTTTATTTCAAGAAGCAGCGATAATCTTCATCAAAACAGCTATACCAGGAAGTTTCTGAACCTTTAGTTTGTTTCTTTAAGCATTCCTTTTATTAGAAAATGATTAAGATGATGCTTTGAAACAAGAAGATTAGTATCAGACATAAAGTTTTCATTGTGGCTGAATTTTATCGTCGCTGCTATCCAAAAAAGCCTAAAACACTCACAACCCTGCGAGGTATGATTTTTCTAAATCTCAACATAAGAAGGTGTGATTACACGATTATTTTCTTTTCTTCATATTGTGGAGACATTGGTATAAACATTCTTGTTTGAGTTTATCTTGCGAAACTTGGATTTTCCTTTCCATTTTTTAGAGATTTCTTTGTTTTAATTTTTGTTCGCTGATTTCTTTTCTCATTTTAGCATAATACTTCTTTTCTTTTGGTTTTCAGTTTTGATTTTGGTGACTTTGCCGTGATTTATATGGAAGTTCTTTTTGTTACCTAACAATGGTCAGGATACATGGAGAAAAATTGTTAATAGTCACCTATTAGCTTGAATCTCTTAGTGAAGTTTGATTTTCTTATTATAAAGGTAGACATACTTAAGGAAGAGATTACCAATCAAGAGAAGTTGGCAAAGTATCATAAAATCTGAAAAATTTCTTTTTCATCAAATTGTAATCATTTTGAGATTTCAAAATTTCATTAGGATCTTTCAGAGTTCTATTATCAATCAAGAAAAGTTATTTTTAACCAAGTAAAGACACTTTACAGCAAAGCACCTTCAACTTTGAAATTGTCATTCTTAACTCTTAAGGAGTCAATGATTCTCCCTGTCCCCAAGAGTCTTATTTTTCTAGAGTATAATCCAGAAATATATTTAAACTTAAAAGATAAGAGGTCTCATCATGAGCCTGCTTACCATGATCATAGGGGAAAAATAGGCTGACATTACCAACACTGCTAAACAAACCAGGGTAATGGCTTATGATTGCAAACAATTATAAGACAAGGGGTCTCATCACGAGCCAGCTTGTTCAGTCCGATTATAGCCAGTGAATGGCATTGTCAACTATCTGGCCACCAAACCGGGACAATGGCTTTTAAGATTTATAAAAAAATAAAATTCAAAAAAAATAAAAAAAAAAATAAACATATATAAATGGATTTATCTCTGGATCAATAATTCTTAAACAGATGGGATTCTTAATCATTTATGATTAAAAGGTAACCCTGTCGAAACTATAGATGTTTGCTGGCAGCAGTGGCTCTACCTATGACAAAGGAGTATATTTTAAAAGCTAAGCTGTAAAGTGATCCCTGCTTTATCTATACAACTAATTAAGGACTGATATAGAGTTTTGAAATATTTTAATTTATGAGAAATTTTGATAAAAATTACAGTTAGATGATTCTTGTTTTTATTAAGATTAATGAACCTAGTCAAGCATTCCAAAAAATAATTCTCTCTTCTTTAATTATTTTTATTTTAAATCTAATTCATATCAAAGAGAGATCACTGGTTCTTCTCCCGTGTGTCGCCATTGTTGTGGTAAAAACACAACCCCCCCATTTTTGACTTGCTCAACTCAAATAATGGGGACCCTTTCTATAAAATTTTTGGCTAAACACCTTTTTGAATTTTTATTTAGTTGATTTCCCTACGCTTTTGTTAATTTTACATTTTCTTTGGATTCTTGTTTTGATTGCTTTGTTAGAATCGATTTTTTATAAAGCTTCTCATTGACGCTTGTTTTGCCTCATTTGGTCAACTGGTTTGAAAATGGCACTCCTTTGAAGTCTCATCATTTATCTAGCCTGGGTTAAAAATGCATAAAATGTACAATATTGCATTTTGTAAATAAATTAGTTCAATAAGGCATTCATTTTAAATATTAACTCGTAGCGAGTTTTTACTAACATTTTTCATTTTTAGTTATGCAGCCAAATTATTAATTATCGGGATTTTAAGAAATTCACTGTAATTTCCAAATCAAATCCTAATCTCAAAAACCTAAACATTCAAGTGACTGTAGTTTATTTTTATTATTTTTAATTATTTTTCAAGTGGATGTAGTTTAAATAATTTCACAACTTAACTAAAATTCATTAAAATAAAATCAAAACCAAAAAAATAATATTAAATATTAATATAATTAAATTAATATAATTAACTTAATTAAATTAAAATTTAATATAAAAAAAAATAAAATAAATAAATAATATATAATCGCATCGGACGTTTTATTCGGAACATATTGTAAAACCCCGACATTACACCATACCCCCGATGCGATATCGGGTCGGAAGTTTTGTTCGCAACATATTTTACAAACCCCCGATATACCCCATAAGCCATCCCCGATGCGATTTGCCGATAAGGTAAGGTGCAACGAGGCATTAACTAAGGTTTTCATGTTTTGTTTTTTTAGTTTCATCCAAAGTCACTCATACGTGAGTGTAATAAGTGAAGTAGAATAATTATGAAATAGATAGGGTAGTATTAATATAAAATTAATATTTAATATTTAATATTAAAATTAATATTTTATAGTAATAAATTTTATATTAATTAATTTAATAAATATATAAAATTTAATTAAGTTAATTAAATTTAAATTTAAATATTATTTAATTTAATTAATTTATAAATAGTTAATTATATTAATTAGTTAGATTAATTAATAATAGTTTATTAAATAATTAGTTTAATTTATTATTAAGAATTAAAATAGAATTAATTATTAAATAATTAGAATTCTAATTTAAGATTAGATTTTTAATTAAAATTTTAATTTTTAGCCCAGCAACAGAATTTCCAGATTCATGCCAGATTTGACTCATCAACTTTGGAAGCTCATAGAATGAGTTTTACTTGGCCAAATGAGGCCCAGGACGGCTCATTGGAAAGAGAAAATCAAGGAGAATATTTCTGAGGGGATTTTATTGACAGATTTAGTCATTTATTGGGTCAAAAATCAGGCAGAAGATCAAGCTCCGAATTTTGAAAACAAAATCATTTTTCTGAGTTTTATTTTCATTGGTCCAAGCCTCTTCTAATTGCAGATTCACTCGTCAATGATATTCTTGGCCAATTAAATCATCCCAGGCATCAATAGAGAATTTATATTTTATAGAATTTGATTGGATTTGATTTAAATGCCAGCAATGCCATGTTGATTTTATTGTTGCATTTTAATTTATTTTGATTTCTTTTTGCAGGAAAACAGTGGAAGAAATATGGAGAAAAGGATCTCAATCAATGAGAATGCTCCAGCAATTGGATTTGGCAGATTTCTCTTCACCAAACTTTCCTCTCAAGAATTCCTTCACAGATAGTATAAGTAATAGATTGCAGAATGTAATAAGGGGCTGCTCTCCTCTACAATGCTAGACTTCTAAAAGCACTACTGTAATAGGAATTTAGAGTTGTAGGAGAGAGGAGAGAAAATCTCAGATCTGGGGATTATTGAGGATTTTTCCTTTGTATCTTGAATTATGTATGAGGGGCAGAGTTTTCACTATTGTGGCTTTAGCTTTGAAGGCAGAAGTTCAAGCAATGTAAAGGACTGTTGGAGACCAAGATCAGAGAAATGGATGCAATAAATTGGTATTTTTAATACTACTGTTTTAAATATCAGTTTCATTTTTATGGTAACAGGAATGTGTCATTTTATTCATGTTTGTGGATTATTGTCAATATGGGTAGTTTGTCTCAATGTTGTTATCATGTATCTCTGTTCTTATGGATTAATTTCTGATTTCTGAGTAACTATTTACTCAGAAATCTGCCTTATTAAAACTGATTTATTGAGTGGTAATATGTTGTGAACTATTTCCACATATTATTGTTTAGTTATTAGATTTGCTGATTTGATAATCAATATCATTTATGTGAACTACTTCCTGAGTGTTGTTGGTTTATTATTTCAGTTAAAAGGTCTCAATAGGATGTGTTTTGATATCCATAATATCAGTTAATTGAACTACTTCATTAACTTGATATTCATTATAAACAAGACATATCTAAATCCCAATACTTTAATTATCTTGCTTTTAGTTGGGTTAGATCTATATCTGCCTAATTAAGATAGGATTTAGATTAATTTCTTTTGCTTGCATCATAGAATAAGTTTGCATTTAGAGTAAATTCTACATTCTTTTAAGTCCTCTCCTCAAAGAAGCAAAATTTTAGTTGTGGCTTGGCTGAACCCAAATCAGCTTAAGGGTCATTCTCTTGCTTGATCAGCAAGAAGAAGTGATCTGATATCCCTGTCTATTGGTAGTTAAAGATACATTATAAACCAATAGCAATAGGGAGAAGGTAACTGGACCTAGTTAAACCAGTCGGAGCCACCACACCAAACGGAAAAGGAGCTGCTTTAAGGTCCGGACCGGGTGGTTATCCCCCAATGTTGTTGCAGCGATTTTCGAGGTATCAACAGATCCATATGGCATAGAAGATGTTGTAGATGCCACAAATAATGGGAAAGAACTTCGCATTGAATTAATAACATTTTCTCTTCCAATGAGTGTATCTTGTGTTATTTTTTTTCTTGCTTCTTGGACTACCTTTCCTTGCTTATGAGCATTGACTTATTCACTTAAGATTTTCTTCACATCTTGTGCAATTTTAGTACATGTTGCCACTCCTCCACCAGTTCCACCCACAATGCCAAGCAAATGATCTCTTGCTCGAGTCACTGATGTCCCACAGGTATTATTGAAAAACCTGCAATAAATTTTTCCATCATTTTTTCTTTCAAGATATTTCCATTCATGAAATTTCGATCTAGGTGCCATCAATGTTGTTTGAAGGGTCTCCAAGTATCTTGTTTGCAAGAAAAAAAAATCATTCAAATTCAATGAATTATATTTGTACATATTTTGAAAAACAAAAATTTGCAAACTATAGAGAATACAAAAGAGGCAATGCATAGAAGCCTACTTATGATATTACTTATAATTGAATTAAAAACATGGCATTCTATGTGAAACTAAAACACATCAATTCCTAGGAATCTAGTAGAAAATTGCAAATATGGCCACGGTATACAATTTCAAAACTATTACTCGAGTAATAATTGGATAGATACAAGGAAATTAGTATTTACATGTCTATTAACAACTAAGACAAAATATTTGATCACAAATAACAAATAATAGTTTTCATTTAATTTCAATTTGTTATGTGTCCTATCTTATCCAAATTATTTAGACAATATGTGGTAGTGCCCAACCTTTTTGGTTGTCTATGGAAAATGAGCCCCTCTATTTGAATTCCACACCAGTGATCCTTGTTTTGCAATGGAATGCAATCCAGGTAATCACTACACTCCAACCTAGTAATGGATATCATAAAAAAAATCATGAGAATAAAAACAAAAAATGTGATTTAAAGGTATTTGCATTTTCGTAATATAAAGCATACAATTCCTTATATTTTTTTAATTCCAAAAGTGCTTAGTTGATGCATTGATCCAAAATTCTTTGTTGAAGAGAACAAATTCTTAATTCTAACTGTTTTGCTACTATTTTGACCAAAAATTCTTTATTGAACGGAATAAGTTTTTAATTCTAATTTCTAAGTATACTTTGCTACTACATTAAGACGTAATTCCATGTTAATTCTCATTACTTGTAGAAAGTTTCCAAGAAAAAAAGATTAGTTGGCAAACTAGTTTTATTGGAATTTAAAAAAAATAGAATTTACCTTTTCTGTCATAATTTAAATATGGAAAAAAAAACACAAGTACAAACTTATAATTTTCTACTATACTTTAATATAAAATTGAACATGTAAATTTAGTTTATTGTTTTTTATATAAAACATGTAGCATGCAAATTTACTAAACATACCAATCTTACTATACCATTTGTAACTACATAATTTTTTACATGCACTTTATTATTTTACACATAAAAATTAAAAATGTAAATTTACTTTCTATTCTATTCACAAGTGTAAACTACATTTATTACTATTTCATAGTTTTTTCATCTAAATTTAATTATTATTCTAAGCAAAACTTACCTTTACTATTTTCAATTGTACTTCAACATAAAAATAACATAACAAATTTACCTATTATTTTATTCACAAGTGCACACTTATCTTTAGGTAACTGCAATTTCTTATTTTATATTCTTGTAAGTTGTCATTTTTCTATCCTTTTGTATAGGAGTTATGGATTTGCAACTAAGCTTTTTCAATATATATATATATATATATATATATATATATATATATATATATATATATATATATATATAATACTAGATTTATCCGTTTTCTATTTTTTCATAAGAGTTATCCATTTTAAACTGAAATTTTCCATTTTATATTTTTTTGTAATATAGAAGTTGCTCTTTTTCTATTTCCTTTATTCACAAGTGCAAACTTATCTTTAGGTATTCTCATTTTATAATTTTTTGTAATATAGAAGTTTGTATAAAAGTTGTGGATTTGCAAGTTTACCATTTTATAACTTTCATATTTTTTTTTTAAATATTGGATTTATCTTTTTTTATTTTATTTTTTTTATGGGAGTTATACATTTAATACTTAAATATGTCAGTTTATAATTTTTCCAATATAGAAGTTATGGTTTTTGGTTTCTTTTATAAGAGTTACCAATTTGCAAAGAATTTACTATTTTATAATTATTTTTAAGATTGAGGTTATCCTTTTTTTTTTTTTTTGCAATTTGCCATTATATAGAAATTTCTAACTAGTTATCCATTTAACAGTGAAATTTCTCAATTTATAATTTTTTCAAATATAGAAATTAGGTTTTTTGTTTTTTATAAAAGAGGTATCAGTTTGCAACCAATTCATTATTTTATAATTTTTGTTAAAATAGAAGTTATATTTTTTTAGTTGCAATTACATAGAAATTACTAACTCACTTCTCATTTAAAGCATTTTGATTCACTGTTTTAAAGAGTAGAATTAAAAATCAAATTTGAGTCGCATGATGCCTCTTGGATATATATCGGAGCTATTTATATTATTTAATGTCAATGGCAATAATTTTTGCATTTGATTCAATTTTTAATTAAATTAATTATTTAATAAGAATTCTACATTTTCATGATAGCAATTTGTTTTTGATTATATTATATTGTGTCTTAGAACAATTTGTAAATGATATGTAATGAAATAATAAAATCAAACTAAGATTGAAATAATCAATTTTCCAACCAAATTTGATAGAAATTATTTTTTATATAATATAAGAATTATTATTTTTAATTTTATTTTAATTTTTATAAAAAATTATTATTCATTTTTTTCCCGATTCTCAAATTAATTCTCATATAAAAAAGTACCCGCATAAAAAATTATAAAAACTAAAAATCATTATCCGTATAAAAATATTATGAAAACGAAATAATCCTAGCATTAAAGCTAAAGGATCCCCGCATTATTTCAATTTTCCGCTGCTTTATTTTAATAAAATATCAATTCTCAAATTTCCACCCGGCGGAGGTTGAATTTTATTGTTCCACTCACTTGCTAGAATATTTGGTTATGGAGGAATCGGCGCATCTTTCAGGCCTCCTGCCTGTCTTTGCACACCATCCTTCCTCTCATCTCGGGATCCTTATCCACTCAGCTATAACATGGAATCTATGTCCAGCGCAACAGTACACAGGTCTTTATGGATTTCTTCCCATATGTCTGTTTCAGGTTCCATACGCTCCTACTTTGATGGCAGCTCTCTCTCAGCCATTCAGTTTTTTTCCCGTCGTATATAGATCGCAGATGCTCTCTTACATATATATTTTGAATCTTAGCTTTATGTAGCTGAACAATACATGTGCAAATCCGGAGCCATGTATTCATACATTCTGCGTTTATATATGCTTTTCTCTGGTATATTTCGCCACTGCCTACTTCAGGTCGTTTTATTTTGCCTTGGTTTTACATTGCTGATGCTCTCTTCTATATTATGTCACTTGGCCTTCACAGGCGGCTGATACTCTCCATGTGCATCATTGGTGCTATGTATTTTACAAGACTACGGTCATATATGTATCATGATCCATATCTCAATATAATATGTCGATTTTTTCCTACTGAAAAAAAAGAATTTTATTGTTCCACACAACGACAGTTAGGAATGCTGACAGATCACTGCGGGATAAAATCATAGCTTAAGTAAATCCGATTTTTTCAATTACCTTTTATAAAAATAAGCAGCCCCGGTGGAAATTTGAGAATTGAAATAACACAGTTCTGAAAATTGAAATAACTCAGGGATCCCTGAGCTTTAATGCGAGGATTATTTAGTATTATTTAGTTTTTATAATATTTTTATAGGGTAATTTTTTTTAGTTTTTATAAGGGTAATGTTTTAAATAAGAGGTGAGTTACTAATTTCTATATAATTGCAATTAAAATAATATAACTTTTATTTTTATAAAAATTATAAAATAATAAATTGGTTGTAAACTGGGACTTCTTTTATAAAAAACAAAAAATCTTATTTTTATATTTGAAAAAATTATAAACTGAGAAATTTCTGTGTTAAATGGATAACTAGCTAGTAATCTCTATATAATCGCAAATTGCACGAAAAAAGAGGATAACTTCTATCTTAAAAATAATTATAAAATAGTAAATTCTTTGCAAATTGGTAGCTCCTATAACAAAATACCAAAAACCATAACTTCTATATTGGAAAAATTACAAACTCACAAATTTAAGTGTTAAATGGATAACTCCTATAAAAAGAAATAGAAAAAAGATAAATCCAATATTAGAAAAAATTATAAAAGTTATAAAATGGTAAACTTGCAAATCCACAACTTTTATACAAAAAAAAAAAAAAAAACAGTAACTTCTATATTACAAAAAATTATAAAATGGCAAAATTCAGTTTAAAATGGATAAGTCTTATGAAAAAATAGAAAAAAAAAAAAGTCCAATATTAAAAAAAATAATAAAAAATAGAAAATGGAAACCTTAGTTACACTTGCAAATCCATAACTCATATACAAAAGCATAGAAAAACAACAACTTCTATATTACAAAAAATTATAAAATGAGAATACCTAAAGATAAGTTTGCACTTGTGAATAAAAGAAATAGAAAAACAATAACTTCTATATTACAAAAAAATATAAAATGGCAAATTTCAGTTTAAAATGGAAAATGCTTATAAAAAAATAGGAAAAAGATAAAATCCAATATATATATATATATATATATATATATATATATGAAAGGAAAAAGCTTAGTTGCAAATCCATAACTCCTATACAAATGTATAGAAAAATGGCAACTTCTATATTACAAAAATATATAAAATAAGAAATTGCAGTTGTGTAAAGATAAGTGTGCACTTGTGAATAAAATAATAGGTAAATTTATTATGTTATTTTTATGTTGAAGTACAGTTGAAAATAGTAAAGGTAAGTTTTTCTTAGAATAATAATTAAATTTACATGAAAAAACTATAAAATAGTAATAAAGGTAAGTTTACATGTGTGAATAGAATAGAAAGTAAATTTACAATTTAAATTTTATGTATAAAATAATAAATAGCATGTAAAAAATTCTATAGTTACAAATGGTATAGTAAGATTGGTATGCTTACTAAATTTGCATGCTACATGTTTTATATAAAAATACAATAAACTAAGTTTACATGTTCAATTTTATATTAAAGTATGGTAGAAAATTATAAGTTTGCACTTGTGATTTTTTTTTTTCCATATTAAATTTAAATTATGACAGAGAAGGTAAGTTCTATTTTTTTAAATTGTAATAAAACTAGTTTACCAACTCACCTTATTGTTTTTGGAAACCTTCTACAAGTAATGAGAATTAACCTGGAATTATGTCTTAATGTAGTACCAAAGTATACTTAGAAATTAGAATTAAAACTTATTCCATTCAATAAAGAATTTTTGGTCAAAATAGTAGTAAAACAGAGTTAGAATTAAAAATTTGTTCTCTTAAACAAAGAATTTTGGATCAATGCATCAACTAAGCACTTTTGGAATTAAGAAAGTATAAGGAGTTGTGAGTTTATATTAAAAAAATACAAATATCTTTAAATCACATTTTTGTTTTTATTCTCATAATTTTTTTTATGATATCCATTACCAGGTTGGAGTATAGTGATTACCTCAATTGCATTCCATTGCAAAACAAGGATCACTAGTGTGGAATTCAAATAGAGGAGCTCATTTTCCGTAGTTAACCATAAAAGTTGGGCACTTCCACATATTGTCTAATAAATTTGGATAAGATAGGACACATAACAAATTGAATTAATAAAAACTATTATTTGTTATTTGTGATCAAATATTTTGTCTTAGGTGTTAATAAACATGTAAATACTAATTTCCTTGTATCTACCCAATTATCACACTAGTAATAGTTTTGAAATTATATATCGTGGCCATATTTGAAATTTTCTACTAGATTCCTAGGAATTAATGTGTTTTAGTTTCACATAGAATGCAACGTTTTTAATTCAATTATAAGTAATATCATAAGTAGGATTCTATGCATTGTGTCTTTTGTATTCTCTATAGTTTGAAAATTTTTGTTTTTTAAAATATGTACAAATATAGTTCATTGAATTTGAATGATTTTTTTTCTTGTGAACAGGATACTTGGAGACCCTCTAAACAACATTGATCGCACCTAGATCGAAATTTCTTGAATGGAAATATCTTGAAAGAAAAAATGATGGAAAAAATTATTGCAAGTTCTGCAATAATACTTGTGGGACATTAGTGACTCGAGCAAGAGATCATTTGCTTGGCATTGTGGGTGGAACTGGTGGAGGAGTGGTAGCATGTACTAAAATTTCTCAAGATGTGAAGAAAAGTTTAAGTGAAGAAGTCAATGGTCATAGGCAAGGAAAGGTAGTCCAAGAAGCAAGAAAAAAAGAACACAAGATACACTCATGGGAAGAGAAAATTTTATTTATTCAACACCAAGCTCTTTCCCATCATTTGTGGCATCTACAACATATTCTATGCCATATGGATCACAAAAAGAACATACTTTACCAGACATTGATCCAACACAACAAACATTGGAGAAAGCTTGGAAGCCATTGGAGAGAAATGAGGTAGATGATGCAATTTATGATTTTTTCATTGGTTGTAATATCTCTTTCAACACTATCAAAATCCCATGATATCTTAAAAAGGATAGGCCATTTTGGTCCCTCATATGTTCTTCCAAGCTATGAAAGCCTTAGGACAAAAGGAATTGATAGGAGCAAACAAAGAATAGAGGAAAGAGTTAAACCAATAAGGGATTCCTGTACTTTAGTTAGTGATGTATGGACCAATCGCCAGTCTATACCTCTTGTGAACACACTTTCTTGTTGTCCTCGGGGAGTGATCCATTTGTCTACTATTGATTGTATGGACAAAACAAAGACTGTTGAATATTTATTTCAGATACTAAAGGACACCATATTATCTATAGGAGAGGACAACACAGTCCAAGTTGTCACTGATAATACATCCAATTGTGTTCGTGCTGGTTAGCTATTTATGGAGCATTTCCCTAAGTTGTTTTGGAACCTTGTGCAGCACATTGTATTGATCTAGCCCTTAATGACATTGATAAAATAGGTTGGATGCAAGTACATATATCTCAAGCAAGGAAACTAGTCAAATTCATTCTTAATCACTGATTGAGTTTAAGTATATTTAGAAAATACAAAACCAGGAATCTACTGAGACCAGGTGACACTAGGTTTGCCACCCATTTTATTGCATTGCAAAGGGTGGTAGAGAAAAAAGCTGCATTAAGATCATTTGTATGTAATGAAGAGTGGGTGAACTCTCCTTTGTCAAGGTCAGAAGGTGGTAAACTAGTAGAGAAAACAATCTTCAATGGAATGTTTTGGTCATCTGTAGAAAAAATCATCTCTATTTGTCAGCCTACTGCACAAATATTGAGGTTGGTGGGTTCTAATGTGCAAGTATGGTTTTTTTATATGAGGGCATGGATAGGGTAAGAGAACACATATCATTGATATGTAAGAATGATAGTTCAGTATATAATCCAATATGGATAACTGTGGAAAAAAGGTGGTGTATGTTGCATACACCATTACACGCTGCGAGGCTTTTCCTAGCACCTAATTACTTTCATGTTCCTAAGGATAGAGATATCATGGAGGGATTTTATAATTGCATGGAGACGATGTATCATGATCCCGAGAGAATATAAAATACAAATACAATCAATATCATATAGGCAAGGGACTGGTCATGCTTTCACTACAGCTAGGGCACTATAAAATATGCACCATCCAGAGGTCACCCCTGCAAATGGTGGTTTCTCCATGGATATGAGACACCTCAACTACAAACATTTGCAGTCAGGGTGTTAAGTCAGGTATGTAGGCATCATAATTATTTATACTTTGTATGTATATTTGCAAATTATTCCAGTAAATTAATATACTAATATAATACTATTTTCATGTAAAAAAATAGGTCACTAGTGCATCAGCATGTAAAAGGATTTGGAGCACTCATGAGTTCATCCATAGTAAGAAAAGAAACCATTTAGTAGCTAGAAAATTGGCAGATTTGGCTAGCATTCATTGCAATTTACACTTGTGGATGAAATCTTTGGAGGGGAAGAAAACAACCTCAAATATAGTATGAGAGGTTCCCCCTATTTTTAATGCATCTAGTGCAACCTCACAAGCACCAATTGTGGGATCGTCTTCTACATCCACGCATCACATCAATGAGAATGATGTCTTTCTCAGAGATATTTAGATGAGAGTGCTAATAGTGATAATGCCTCTCTCATGATTAAATACACTGATTTGGATGATGACAATGGAGATGAGATGACCTGCACACCTTAAGATAATTTTCGCCCTTCATTTATGGTAATGATCATAAATTTTCTACTTCTATTAGCATTTCGTACAAGCACATAAGTCTTAAACTATGTTTTAACTTTTTGACATTTTATGATTGAATTGTTCTAGTTTGACATATTATGATTCTTAGTTACTTTTATTGCATTGTTTCATAAGGTTTAAAGGTGTTTAATTTATAAGTAACATTGTTTTTTAACTATAATACAAAATGAGCATGAAGTAAATGATCTAAATTCATATTTGAATCTTAAATTGGATATCATTGTTGTTGTCTCTTTTAACTAGAATACAAAATGAACATGAAGCAAATGATCTAAATTCATATTTGAATCTTAAATTGGATGTCATTGTTGTTGTCTTTCAAGAAGATTCTCTAGAAGTTTGTAGATATCTACAAAAAGACCCTTTAGGAGTGGTATCAATGTTTGTAGATGACATGTACATTTTCAAATAGATCTATTTAGTGATTTAGACATAAATTTCATGGTATTTAGAGATCACTTAAATCATATTTTTAATATCCAATATCTCAATTTTTACATTGAACTCTAGCTTTGTGTGTTGTGACTCATATTATTATATTTTACTTTTACATGTTTTTCTAGTCTGCAATAATAATTAATTTGATGTATTTTGATCTTCATTATTTCTAAGATGTTTTAGAGAGAAAGGGTCTATAACATTTTAGATAGGAGAAATTAACGTTGGAAATAGGTAAACAGAAATATCCTTGTTAGGGAAAGATTTAATGAATTTTCATATAATAATTGTTTATTTAAATAAATAAAAAAGTATTTGTAAGATGTATAATGTCAAATTTTCTCCGTATTGAATTTTATAGGGTTGATTTTTTTCCATATTGAATCGAATTCGAATTCGAATTTGGTAACCATGGTTTCAGACCAAGAATAAGGCCTTAAACAAAAGGATCACAGAATTAGAAGTAGCCCAGGAAAATGCCATAGGCTTGGAAGCACGACTAGAAGAAGCAAAGGAAGAGGTACGGTCATTGGGCCAGCAACTCATAGTGGCACGTAAATTAGCTAATTCCCCAATTTGTTAAGTCAAATATAGTGTGGGGGAGTCTTTTATGGACCAGATGCAGCACTGATTGGAAGGGATACTCAAGGAAGTACATGATTGGAAGGACAAGCATAAAGATAGTGTTGATCACGCAGCAAGATTGTAGGCTCTTGTTTACAAAAGAAGGGAAGATCTTGAGAAGCAGAGGATAATTAGTGCAAAGGTAGCAACAATTGTTTTACAATATTAACAACCATGATATTCTTTAATAAGAATGCAAGTTGGGAACAATAGTGCTACTTACTCTCACCGCTCGATGAAATAAGGATAGTTTGGTCCACCAGAGATCGCAAGCATGCTCAAGATGTTGCTTTATCCACTATGCGATTTCGCAGCTAGATAAGTTGCAACTTGGTGCTTGGTAAAATGGTGTGCATCTTGGTGCTGGGTAAAATGATGACCAGACAGAAAAGGTTTTCTGGATCAGACCCCGGTCTTTCTATGAATGTTGTTGACTCTGTCTAAGAAGAATTCAGATACTATAACCAAGTTTTTTTTTTTTGCTGTTCCATTTCCTTTTGTTGTGGGGTGGGGTCACCACTTGGACTAGTCTTTATGCCTTCCGTTATGGTGCCTTTCCATCAATATACATAATCTGCCATTTCTCTAACCCTTGACCCCTCATCATTCTCAATAAATCCTTTTTGTAACATGATGCAGGTAGGATTTCACAGCAATGGCTAAAAGACCCTGCATTGTACTTGAGAAGTCCATTGTTCAAAGACTGTAGTGTGAGCAATTCTATACCATTCTTCAATTGTGTTCAACTATTTATTTGTCGAATTAAATGTTTTATTCACTAGTAGCACATGCATTGTATTGTTGTGCAGTTTTCTCACCTGCCTCACCTCAGAGGAGCCTGGCTACTTTGGAAACATTGTGCTCACCTCACTAGAACGAGTCTAGCTACTTCGGAAACATTGCTGAAACATTGCTCGGTGACAAGTAGTACATGTAGAGGGAACATGCATATAGCCACACGATCGCCATGTGGTGTGGGGTGTGCATGTACGAAAAGACATATATATTACCAAACCATAACATTGGCAAACAAAAACTAAATATTTAATGCTAATCAACTAATGTTGACATTAGTTTTAATTTCAAAAAATATTTGAAAAAATGGAAGAAAAAAATAAATATAAAATAAGATTATAGCCTCCTATATTTGAAAAAATAGAAGATAGAAATAAATATAAAATAAGATTATAGCCTCCTCGCCTCTGGAAGAAGCCAAATAAGATGGCAAAGTTCGGAAAAGTAGCCAACTCAAAACCGCTCAAATTAACGTAAATCACCACCATTTTCATTACTATACTCCCATTCATGCCTCCGTAAAGACTAATAAAGAGAATATTGCTTGAGTAAAGAGAATAAGGAGAGTGTTTAGTGATCGATGGCCAACAATAAAAATGTAAAAAAAAACTAAAAAATGCCTAAGAGGAGAAAATGGCTTCCTTCAATACAAACTACGAGAGTTCATTCGTCTTCATCCTAACTTTTTTTTTCGTTGGATGCATGATGAGATTTTACATGTCTCTCGTAGTTTGCTTGTGAACAAGGAAAGGCATTTTCTTTTTTCAGGCATCGTCTCATTTTCCTTACATCTTCATCGTTGGCCATACATCACTGAACACGCTCTCTATTTCCTTTAGTCAACCAGCACCCTCTTTATTTTATATATTTTATCATTGGCCATCCACCATTGGACACGCTCTCTATTTCCTTTAGTCAAGCAACATCCTCTTTATTTTATATATTTTAGTGTTTCTTTTTCATCCATCTGCAAGTACGACATCAGTTTCAACATCTACCGGTTTGCAGGATATTGAGAATTTAATTTTTTTTCTTCGGAACTATCCCAGATGGTTCTAATTTACTTGCCTAATTGATTCTATTTATGGGAGATTGACTAATTGGTTTTAATGAGAATTCAACTTGGATTTCATGAAATGATGGAAAAATGTTTAAACCAACTAAACTAACGATCAAGATTAACTGAAGATTTAATATTTAGTTAAATTTTTAATTTATTGTGTTGAGAGTTGAGGTAGATCTCAAGTAAACGTAAATATTTAACTTGTAATGTTTAACATTTAACATTTTTAATTTAATATCGGTCTTATTAAAAAAACAATCTAATTATTATTATGTATAAACACCATATAAATTTAAAATATGAACACTAAAAAAAAGTATGGTAAATAAATAAAAATATAAATAAACAAGAAGTATAGTAAATAAATAAAACTTCTATTTATACTTACTCCCGAGATATGGTAAATAAATAAAAATATAAATAAACAAAAACTATGGTAAATAAATGAAATGTCTTTTTATATTTACTCCATAAACCTCTTTATATTTACAAAAACTAAAAAAAGAGGTTTTCTTTAGGTGAAGCCTATTGGCCAAATACCATTGGACAAATTATTATTAATACCATGAGCCAAATACCATATTTAGAAAAGAGGAATGGTAAATAAATAAATATAAAATAGGTATAAACATTTATGGTAAATAAATTGAAATATATCCAATAGTATTAGAAATTAACATCTAATTATATACTAAGCCTATGCAAAATACCATGGACCAAATTATTATTAATGCCATGGAAAAAAACATTATTAACCCTAATATTAATATTAAAAACTTATTATTATTATTATTAGTATTATTGTTAAATCTACTATTCATATTAATATTATTAAATATAATAAGTTTTCATTAATACAATATTAATTTTTTATATTATAATATATATTGATATATCATGATATATATATTAACTCTAGATATATATGGGAGGGGAGAACAAATGCATAGAGTGATAGGGGTGGAGAGATAGGGGGTGTGACAAGAGAGAGTTGGAGATAAACTGAAGGAAAGGGGAGATGACGAATGAAGAGAGGGAGAGAGGGAGAGGAGTGAGAGAGATATAGAGGGTAAGAGACGGAGACATAATGACAGAGGTGGGTGAGAGAAGGAGAGAGGGCGGGAGATAATGAGAGGATTGGAAGGAAGAGAGAGATGGGGAAGAGAGAGGGAGGTAGGAGAGAAAGGGGGAGAGAGAATTTGAGAGAGAGGAGGAGAGAGCGAGGGATATATATATGGAGTTGGAGGGGGAGAGAGGGAGCGGAGAAGAAATACATAGAGAGTGAGAAGTGGAGAGACAAAGGGAGTGACAATGGATAGATGGAAAGAGAGTCTGTATGTTTAGGGATGAGATAAAGAGACAAAGAAGGAGAGATGGAGACAAGGGAGGGAGACGGATGAGAAAGTGAAAGGGAAGGATATAGTAACACATTTGGGGAGAGAGAGAGAGATAGAGTTATGGGAGAAGAGAGAGGATTTGAGGGAAAAGAGAGAGAGGATTGGATGGAAAAGAGAGAGAGAGAGAGAGAGAGAGAGAGAGAGAGAGAGGAAGGATTGGAGAGAGGACTTGAGAGAGAGGAATAGAGTGATGGGGGGCAGAGAGAGGATTGGAGGTCAAAGAGAGAGAGAGAGAGAGTGAGAGAGAGATGGGGAAAGAGTGAGGGAGGTAGGAGAGAAAAGGAGAGAGAGGAAGGATGAGAAAGAACTTGAGAGAGAGGGAGGGATAGAGAGATAGAGTTGTAGCAGGAGTGAAGGAGGGATAGAGAGATGTATTTGGAGGAGGAGAGAGGGAGGGAAGAAGAAAGAAAAAGAGAGTGAGAAGCGGGGAGAGAGATGGAGTGACAAGGGGGATATGGAGAGAGAGAGTTTATGTTTGGGGGTGCGATAAGAAGACAAACAAGTAGAGATGAAGAGAATGGGGGAGAGAAGGAGAGAGAGAGGCATATATTAATAGAGTTGGAGGGTGAAGGGAGAGAGAGTGAGAGAGAGGTGGGAGAGAAAGGGAGAGAGAGGAAGGAAGAGAGAGAGGATGTGAGAAAGAGGAGAGAGGTAGGGAAAGAGAGATGGAAATGGAGGGGGAGAGAGAGGGAGGTAAGAATAAAGACATAGAGAGAGAAAGGTGGAGAGAGAGAGGGGGAGTGATAAGGAATATGGAGAGAGAGGGAGAGAGGACAACATGAGGGAATATAGATAGAAGTGGGGAACAAAGAGAGAAGGGGAAGGGAGAGAGAGAGGGAAAGAGAGAGAGAAGATGAGAGAGAGGAATTGAGACAGAGGAAGAGAGAGGATTAGAGGGAAAAGAGAGAGAGAGAGAGATGGGGGAAGAGAGAGGGAGGTAGGAGAGAAAGGGAGAGAGAGAGAAAGGACGAGAGAGATGAGGAGAGAGGGAAGGATAAAGAGATGGAGTTGGAGGAGGAGAGAGGGAGGAAATAAGAGAGGCACAGAGAGTGATAAGTGGGGAGAGAGAGAGGGAGTAACAAGGGAGAGACAGAGAGAGAGTGTGTATGTTTGGGGTGAGATAATGAGACAAAGAAGGAGAGATGTATAGAAGGGGGAGAGAAGGAGAGAGAGATAGGTATATAGTAACATAGTTGGAGGGTGAAGAGAGAGAGAGAAAGAGAGAGAGGGAGATAAGAAGAAAGACATAGAGAGAGAAAGGTGGAGAGAGAGAGATGAAGTGATAAAGAAGATGGAGAGAGAGGGAGAGAGGATAACAGGAGGGAAGAGAGATAGAATTAGAGGAGAGTGAGAGAAGGAGAAGAGAGAGAGGGAGGGAGAGGAAGAGCGAGTCATAGATAGATAGATTGGAGAAAGAGAGTGTATGTTTTGGGGGTGATATAGAGAGGCAGAGGGAGGTAGAGATATATATATGGAAGGTGAAGAGAGGGAAGAATAGAGAGATGGAGATAGGGAGGGAGGGACAAAGAGATTGATAGACATGGAGTGAGAGAGCGTGTGAGTTTGGGGTGTGAGGTAGAGAGACAAAGAAGGAGAGATGGAGGGAGATATAGATATATATGAATGGGGAGAGAGGGAAGAAGATTTCTTTCACTAGATGCATTGATTTCAGTGTAGATGGTGATTTCTAATCCTATTTGATTTCTTACACTAAATGCATTGATTTTAGTGTAGATGCTGATTTATAATGATATTTGATTACTTGCACTAGATGCATTTATTTCAATGTAAATGATTTCTAATCCTATTTGATTGCTTGCACTAAATGGATTGATTTCAGTGTAGATGGTGATTTCTAATCCTATTTGATTGCTTTCACTAGATGCATTAATATCAAAGTAGATGTTGATTTCTAATTATATTTAATTGCTTGCACTAGATGCATTAATTTCAATGTAGATGATTTATAATCTTACTTGATTGCTTGCACTAAATTCATTGATTTCACTATAGATGATGATTTCTAATCCTATTTGATAGCTTGCACTAGATGTATCCATTTCAATGTAGATGTTGGTTTCTAATCCTATTTGCTTACTTGCACTAGATGCATTGATTTGAGTGTAGATGTTGATTTCTAATCCTATTTGATTACTTGCATTGGATGCATTGATTTCAGTGTAGATGTTGTTTTCTAATCTTATTTGATTTCTTTTATTAGATGCAGTGATTTGAGTGTAGATGTTGATTTCTGATTTAATATAATTGGGTGTATGATGGTACATTAATTTTAAAATGATTAGATTAACAATGTGCATTTATTTCAGTGTATGCACAAAAAATTATTGACAATGTACATTGATTTTTTTGTTATAGTAATTCAACCTATTAATATTGGAGAGCAAGAGAGACAAGGTATGATTTTTACTACAACAACTCGAGTTAAATATTTAAATGGTTTACAATTTCAATTGTCCTTTTATATAATCGATATGAAAAGATGAAAAAACTAACAAGGGTGACAATAAGAATAGCACATGAAAATAGTTTGAGACTTATCACAATGAAGACTATTTGTAATTGAATACATTCTTATTATTCACATTTTCTATCATTCAACACTATCACATTGTCACTTTGCATTCAAAATTTGTATTCCATCATTTTTCATCATTAAAGTTATTAATAATATTTATCATCTCAACAAACTGAGGTAACTAAGAAAATTTAAAATTAAAATGATTGAATAAATCTCACTCACATTGAAAATATTTAAAATGATTTTATTAAATTAGATGTATTTACATATTATTGATCAAATTAATCATATGTTTGATAGATTTTCCTTGGTTGCGCATGACTAAAACCAACCTAGATCCATCTTAACTCTGTATTTATCAAGTGCCATGACGGATAAAATCTCTCGAGGTGCAAAACTTCCTCAAGTTTTGCACTAAGAAAAGATGTTTGTGCCTCAAGAGATTTGATCCTTCTCGACGCTTGCTAGATCCAGAATTAAGATGGATCTAAGTTGGTCCCTCCTTATTTGTGTGTAGATTAATTATAAAAAACTAAATCATAATGTGTAAATTAATTAATGTAATGGAATTTAATTTTTATAAAATCTTAATCTTAGTTTATTTTTATGAAAAAAATGAGTATTTGCGATTTAAGAGGTATTTATTATCAATTTTCCTCCTCCGATATGACTTTTTTTTAATGGGAATACCTTATTTCGACTTAGTTATCTCACCTATAAACAAAAATTGTTTTATATCAAATAACACATTTTTTTTAAGTATTGTCCAAAAATTTATTAATAGCCTTTACAAGTTACGCTGCAATGTTGGTAAGTAATAAACTCTTATATATATATATCATGGTGAATTATAATTATATATATCATGGTCTCCAAAAATTTGTTGGTGGCATTTACAAATTCTTTTTCAAATTATGTAAATAACAAAATCTAATGGAGTAGAATTGAGTAGATGGACTCACATACAATAACACATAGAGATATATAAGTTATAATAAGTATAACCTTTTTCTTTTATAGATCACATTTATTTATACAAGTTCCCAATGGTGCTTGATTTCCGAAACCATTGCATTTTAGTTATTGGCAGTGATAACCTTCAGATAAACCCATTAAAAAGGAGATTAGATGCAATCATCCCTAATGAGGTACATCTTTCATCAAAGGAAAAGGTTAATGTTTGTGGTGTTGATGTATTAACAATTCAAAATCAAAATGAAGAATCACTGCAGTAGATACACAATATGATGACAGAAATTGAACATAAATACTCTGGAGAACGTGCATTATGAATGATTAATAATGTTATAATAGACACAAAGGCAAGATTACCTCCTACACAGAACCTAGGTATCTATCAAAGACTGACTAGTCAAAATGTATTGCAGACTACTCAAAATATATTGAATATGATTGTGTTACATCCAAAAATGGGTGTGCAAGCACAATCCATTGGTTCTAGGGCTACTTCTATTAGTATCAACTTAACAAAGTTTACGATGCAGAGATAGTTGAATGGCATAACTATACTAGTGAACTAGTAGAGGTAATGTTCCTCGAATCCACTGCGAGTAACAAAAATCTCAAAACCATCCTCACCAAAGTTCAAGAATCACTAAAGGATGCTAAAACCACTAATAAGAGGTTGTTGATTGATAAATGTGATTTGTTGTGTTATTAAATAAATGATTGAAGGAAGGTTTCAAATTCTATGTATGTTGTGTGAACATGAGCCACAATGATTTTCTGTTCAAGGAACTATATGAATGTTTATATGAATCTTTGTATGTGTTAGTGAGATTTAATGAAACTGTTAATTGGCATGTATTATGGCCATCATTGTGTGTATGCCATGTGTATCACTGATAATGACATGGTTATGTGTTTATATTGTAATTGAGGATGTTGATTACGTTTCTTATTATTTGATGAAGTCCATTGAGGTGTTTGTTCTGTATATCTTAATGGGAAGTTCTCCCTATCCAACTTATTGCGTTGGCTAATGAAATTGTTATCAAGCTAATTTATTGCTTTAAGCTTAGGAATATATAATTGTATTTTAATTATTTTAAAACTATATAAATCATCACAATTTTGAAAAAAAAATAATAAACTAGATCAAAACTTTACTACCCTCATAATTTTAGAAAATTAACACTAAGAAGGAAAATATAATTGAAAATGAATATGATGAATAAAGTTTATTAAGACCGGAATGGTTTTCTGGATCTTAATAAGGTAAGAGATTACTCATAATTCTTTAGGAATTTATTTTATGCTAAAAAAACATTAAGAGAAGTGTTTCAAGATCACTATAGTTTTGCTAACTTATAATGCCAAAATGATTGAAATTGTGACAAATATTTTGAAATTTAGATCTAAGTTGAGTATAAGTGGGATAATCGAAGATAATTTTATTTTTCACATTCAACCCTCTTAGTGTAAAAAAGGTGATAGACTCTTTCATCCCATTAGGAATAGACCAACACCTAGTTTGACTATGAAGCTCATGAGTATTTCTTTTTATTTTAGCAATGTTTATTTTATTCATTACACTATTAGAGGCAAGTTTTTGAGATTTGGGTTAATAACCTCCTTGTAATTTCTTAGTTTCATTTTTTCCTTTAACTCTTTCTTAGCTCACATTTTCTCCTTAAATTTCAAAGTAATAATATTTTTAATATTGTCCTTATTCTACAAAATGATCTCCTCCTTTATCCCCTAGTGGTCTAGTCAATACTAGGAATCCTTATGCTATCCTCACTTGAGTTGAAGGTGGTGGTTTTGGCTAGAATGAAAAGAAAATTTAGGAAACCTCTTGTATTCCATTTTGTTTGAATTCTTTTTAGATATACGATTCCTAGACATAGTCATGCTTTGAGTGGGCAAAACGTTTGCTTCAATCAAGAGCATATGACAGGATGTATTCCATTTAGTTTTGAGATTGTAGGTTATAAACTCTTTTAAATATTTTCTATCTTCCTCCATGACTCTCTAGAGATTTTTCAACTCAAAACCTTACATAACAAGAGTGACTAGAACCTTAAATATGGGATTCTTTTTATCACATATAAAAAAAATATGCTAACTTACGTTTTCAATCTAATAATAATATTTTCATCCTCCATTTATCGATAATTCTTCAATGCCATAGTTTCAATTGAGATTGTAATCAATATTGCTTCTAATATATTTGTATGAAGGAACTTCCTCTAAGTTGTTATTGTCATAAATGAAAGTACCACATGCAATCTTTTTAGATTTAATTATCATGTGATCCAGATTTAAACAGGAACACAACAAATTACAGAGATAACCATAAACACATAGATGTAGTGGAAATAATACTTCATTTCATTAATGTAAAATACTGAGATATGATTACAACATAAAATGGACATAAACATCTAGGGCGATGGTAGCTTATCTCTGAGAAGAGATGTGGTGGCTACATGCCTCTAAACTGTGTTATAATGAGGCTCGAAGGCCTATTTATTGTTGAGAAACAATGGAAAACCCTTCACATCCCAAAACCTAACCCTGGAAGATGAAACGCCAAATAGTGGGCCCCATTTGGGTAAATTGGTACATCAATTTCCTAGGGTCGTAACTTTGGCATACGATCTTTGTTTGACGCGTACAATAGCTCGTTAGAAAGATCTATCCAAGAAAAACCACTTTGGAAAGGGAAACATCGGTCCATGGACCCATGTTCCTCCCATATTTCCCAAAAAACGTTGTTTAGGGCCTCAAAACGGCTCCGGAAGTTCAGGACCCTAAAAACTGCTAAAAATAGTAAACTGTGCTACAATTTAGGAAACTGAAAAAAAATAAAAATAAATAAATAAATAAAAAAGAGACAGTTGTGGGGGTCCAAATGGGATAGGTGGGTGGCCACCAACATCCACCTGGATCATCACGACTACTGTTTTGTTGGTATTAACAACCATATCCATCTTAGAACATAAATCTTGGAGGTTTCTTAGTTTCTTTCAAATATTATAATGAATCATTACAAAAATAACAATATCTTAAACATAAAGGAGAAGAGTTATGACTATATCAATGAGTACAATGGCATCACAACCTCCATCTTCCAAGCATTCTTCTAACTTATCAATGTATATGTTGAAAAGGGTACGAGACAAGGGAAACCCTTGCTTGAATCTAACATTTCATTAAATTTCTTCTAACTAGATTTTGGGGATCCTAAAATTGGTATTAACATTCTCATAGAACCTTCTCACAACAACCCTCAACTCTAGAGGAACCATTATCTCTTCCATCATCTTCCATTTGTTTGTCTTGGGAATGGAGCTGTAAGCTTTTCTAAAGTTAATGAAACAACCGATGAGGTTAATTTAGTATTGTAACAATCCTCTGCAATGATATTGAGGTACACAAATAAATGTTTTCTCATAAACCCAATTTTTCCTCTCATTTTTTTATCATGGATTTCTGACCATAGGTTAATATTATTTTCCAAAATGATTCCATACAAGGTGGCTAAAATGTGGATAATCTTAATGGTCCTATAATTAGAAGAAATATAGGTAAAACAAGGCTTTGTGTCCAAAGCTTATGAATGCTTCGCTTCACTACCAAATTGAAGAGCTTACTCATGTGAGGGAAGAGATTAAAACCTCATATTTTAGCATTTTGAGTTTGATAGTCCTAAATTTCCTTAACTTTTCTAGTTATGAGAGGCTTAACTCAAAAATCAATATATTTTAGCAAAAATATTTCATTCTCTATAAAAACATTCAAAATGACACTCTCTTAAAATTGTTAAATAGGATGTTAAAGACAACATAGCATGAGGAGAAACCTACAATGTATTTAGGCTGGAAAAGTAAATATTGAAAATTGAGAGTTGTTTCATGTAAGACGTGGAACATGTACATTTAGTGAGGAAATTATCAGAATAATTGAGTGGTGCAAACAACCATGAACCGCTAGATCTCTTCTTTTAGCACATGAAGTTATGGTGACTCATCCTTGTCCTCTTCTTGTAAGTCATGTCATCGTAGCATATGATTTATGTTTTCATGGTGAGTCATTACATGAAATTTTGTAAGAGCTCCTTTAAGGAAGGAGGTTCTAAATCATTGTGGTTATTGATTATCTATTGACATAGCTTATTTCAGAGAATCCACCCCATTCTTCTCCATTAAGAGATTTTTCACGCCATGAAACAAAGAGACCATGATTTTTGTGTTGCATATGTTGGGAAACCTTTGATTTGTACATGATAGGAATATTATAATGAAGAATGACTAACATCCTCACCTTACTTGCGCAATCAGATCGTCAAAACTATATGTTAAATTGAAATTCATTGTATCAAAGATTTTGGTTGGCCATTACTCCTAGAATTCCACAAATTCATGGTATTGGTATATAAAATATCTATGTATTTTTCTTATTTAGTCACACTTAGTTGTACTTCAATTAGACTAGTGGATTCAAGTCATGCATGCATGATTTTTACTTCTCTTTGCTATAAGTAGAGTCACACTATGAGTGGAGTCATTCATGAGCCATGAAATAGTTAATTGATGATTGCATGTTGATTCTCTAGTTAACTAGGACTAGGTTTTAGTTGACTTCAATATAGTTCCACTTATGCATGTTGATTCTCTAGTTATCTCTAAGATTCAACTAGTTTACTTAACTAGTTAACTAGGCCTATACTTGAGAGACATTATCCATGCACTATGACACCCAACCAAGGCACATGTCCTCATGGAGGTTATATATCATTGTATTATATTTCATTTTTTGATATAGAGATATAGAGATAAATTGAATTCTAATCTCTTTTGCAATATTTAGTTATTAGCTTGCAATTGTTACTTTTGTTTCCACCTAGATTCTCTTCAAATGTAACACAAAATTTTGCGTGCTATCACAACATGGTTGGTGGTGAAGCAAAGTACACCCATATTTGCAAGTATTGAAGATTGAAGAATAAATAATATGGATTATTATCAATAACAAGTGATTCTCTTACCATCCAACTGACATGAATTGAATCTAAAAATCCTTCTTCTTCTCAAAAGTAAGGGGCTATTTAGAATTACTATGAGCAATGAAGTTGAGTCTAATGTAGCTCTTGAGAAGACAAAATAACTCAACCGAATGGATGAAGCATATGGGCTTCTTTTCTTATCCATTTCTCCATATCTACTCTTTCACATAGAGTCTACCACCACTACCAACGAAGTTTGGACAACCCTTGAGGGTCTCTTTTGGCAAGTAGGATATGATGCATGGACATGAGTTGGAGAAAGATTTAATATCATTGAGCTTGAGTGGTTTTGAAACCCTACAATACATCTTCACAAAGATGAATTCACTACTTTGAGAGCTAAAGGAATGTGCTATTGAAAATAAAGAGGAACAACTTATTCTCTTGATTCTCTCCAAGCTCAGACCAGAATACTTCATTTTCATTTCTTCATTCCATGCTTCAAGATTAGTAATTTTTGCAACTTGGAAGATTCCATCGATGGACTCTTTCATTGAGTCTCTCATGCAATAATAGGACAAATGTATCAAAATGGGAACCCTCAAAAGTTCCAATGTGCATGCACTTGTTGCTCAGAGAAGTAACAAGAGAAACCAGAATTCAAAAAAAAAGGAAAGAATGAGAATGATAATAGAAATGGACCAAATTCTGGATCCAATAATGAATCTTCCAACTCCAAAAATGGGAGGTCAAAGAGGGAAAATAAAATTTACACTTACTACAATAGAGGCTTTCATCCTAAATCACATGCATGAAGAAGCATATTAACATCATGGCACAAAAACTCCAAAAACACAATCTTGGAGATTTCATTCACGATGGTGTCAAAATTTCAAACAAAACATCAAACGATCGTGGTAAATCTCATGCAGTTGCAGCATTTTTTTATTTTTCTAATTCATTGATTATTGATAGTGGGGAATCACACCATATGGCTACCTCACGAGATTCATTTTCGACCATGAAACATGTTTTGGTCTTCCCATACTAATTGCTATCACCTAAATGGTGATCACCTAGCCATTTTCCACTAGGATGATCGAAATACACCATGTAGTGTGAGTTCTACACATTAAAACCCATATCCACCTTAGGAAATAATTTAGAAAACTATTTCTCCTAAGTTATTTATGAAAATAACCCAAAAACCCATATGAATGATTAAATAAATCACTATTTGTTTATTAATCCTTTGAAATTATTATTAAATCATCATTTATTAAATATTTCTAACCACATTACCTAAGAATATTCAAATAAATCATTATTTATTTATTATTCCTTAATCATCACACATTTCTGCTATGAAATAATTATTAAACCATTATTTAGCAATTATTTCTAACTCACCTTGATCATATCTCCTTAAATTAATTAATATATCATATTTATTTATGAATTAATTAAATCATTATTCTTAATTAACTCAGTTAATTATTAGTTTCTTAATTATTTCACCAAATAAATATTTTTGACCATTTCACTAATATTTCCCTCTCCTAAATATAATAAAATACTCCTAATAGTTAGATCTTGATTTTCTCTAATAATATTTTATTATTTAGCTAGATCTAGATCTATCCTAACATTTTATTATGAATAGAGTGGTTTTTCCTCCACTCGTTACAAGTGATCATAATCATCATCATCACTCTTTTTTCATTATCCATGAGCTTTTCACATTGAATTCAACCAATATTCTCCATTTACTCATTTGCAACCAAGAATAGAAAGAGAAAGCAACCACAAGAAGTGTACGGAATCAAAAGGAGTAATCTATTGAAAATGCAACAAGAAAACCCTAATTTAATTTTGTTATTGAATTAAATTAGGAATTAAATTGTAATTCCACATCTCATGATAACTTGTAATAGTTAACTAAGTTAATTTGACTTAGTTGGCTTAGTTCATTCGAGTTGGGATTCTAACTAGAGTCATGTAGAATGTCTCTTACCTTTTAGGAGCCCTGGTTGAGTTTATATTGAGTTGTAATTATTTAATTTAGTTTAGCCGAGTTAAATTAAGTTACACTAGTTCCAACTGATGGAGGAATTAGTGGGAGATATAGTAGTCGGGTGTAACCAACACTAATAAACCATTAAACTGAAGATTCACTCATAATTAGCACATTCATATGATATCAGAGAAAGACCTAATTGAGATTAGATTTTAGGGACAAAGTAATATCAACTGTATAATCACCTGAATTGTATAGGTGGTGCATACAATCAGAGGAAGGCCTATGAGGATTGCATAATTCATAATTAAGGAATTTCCCAATTAAATATGGGCTAATTCCATGAGAAACTGCACAATGAAATAGGAGCTTGGCAGACAGTATAATTGGATAAGTATTGGCTTGTGCTTGTCTTAGAAGCAGTGAGATAGATAGAGATAGTGTAGAGGTTGCTCAAGTTTAAGCAAAGCATTGTAATATTCTCATATTTTCTGATTAATGCAATATACAGATAGCATGGGTTTTTAGTTGTGCCTTTCCCTAGAAAGTTATTCTATTATGTGTGATTGAATTCTCTCTTTTATGCTTCGTGATTTCATCGATCATTTATTGTTTCCACTAATGAGTAGAGTAGATTCAAGTCAATTGTTTTAGCATATTACAATCTACAGTTTAAATCTATAAGCAATTTATAGATGGTATCACAGTTGAAATAACTATAGAAGAGGAGAATACAAGCTTGTCTTTTGCAGGGGAAATCGAATTTGTAGTATCATACTTTAGAGTGAGCAGGATGTCGTTCTATGAATTGAGACTCGAATATTCCCTTGAGGGTAGTTCAAAATATATTTCTTGGAAGGACATGATGGAGGTAGTGTTGGAAGACAATGGGCTTAAGGAATTCATAGACAAAGATATTCCTAAGCCAGTTGATGCTCAAGATCTAGTAGAGTGGAGAAAGTGTGTGGAAAAGGTGAGAAGGATTATCCTAAAAGGAGTACGAGATCATATTTTCTTGAATATACACAATAAGGAAACTCCATTTGCAAAGTGGAAGGCATTTACAAAACTATTTCAAAATAGCAGTGATGACAAGAAGTTGGCACTGAAGGATAAGCTCAGAATGATCAAGATGGAGAAGGGAAACACAATACTTAAGTATTTGACCAAGTTCACCCAATTCGAGATGAGCTTAGAAGTGTTAGTGTCATAGTTGATATAGATGATCTGGTAAGCCTAGCACTTCTAGGCCTTCCCAAGAGCTAGAACAATTACCAAGAATCAGTTAATGAGAGGGAGAAGCTACTAGATTGCGAGCAATTGTGGTCTGACTTGGTACAAGAAGAGATTTGGCAGAACACCAGAGATGGATCCTCATCCAACCATGATGATGAGAAGAATTTTTCCTTAGATGGAAAGGCGAAGAAAGGGAAGGGGAATTCATCCATTCCAAATTAGATTCCAGTCAGGGTGGAAAGAAGAAGGACATGTCGAAGATTAAATGTTTTCACTCTCATGTTCTGTGACATTATGCTACAAAGTGTCCGCACAAGAAGGCCGGTAAGAAACCCTCAAGAGGAGCGATAGGTGAATCTCTTGATTCATAATTCAAACCTGATTTCACCCTCATCACATGCATGTTGACATCAGTTATGGGTAGTGCGTGGTACTTGGATAGTGGAGCCTCATTTCATATGACCAAAAACAAATATTTATTCAATGTCTTGGAGGATAAGGACCTCGAGATGCACAATGCGATGGGAGATGATGGGAGGTATAACATGATCATTCTGCAATCCAACAAGATGACAATATTTTGTATAGATGAGAATTTAGATAAAGAGAAGGCCATGAGATGTTCCCTTGAGAGGGAGCTTCAGTTACATGCAGATGAGGAGATTTTAGCTCCAAAGGAGGAACCTCAAGATGATGTGGACAAGCCACATGCAGAAGAGTAGAGAGTGGAAGCTCCCACTCATGTAGAGACTTCCAGAGATAGAAGGAAGCACACCAGAGAGGCTGACATATTTATGCATGATATTAGAGAGAAAGATGGAGAACCCACTTTAATGCGTAAGAAGAGGAGGTCACCATATCGGTACATAGGTTACATGGCTCTAATCAGTGAGAATGTAGAGGTTGATCCATCCTCATTCGAGAAATCAATGCAACAAACAATATGGGTTGATGCCATTGTTGAGGAGTAGGACTCCATTATCAGAAAATGTGTTTGGGAAGTGGTCCCAAGACCAACAGACAAGTCAGTGTTGATATGCAAATGACTTTACAAGGTAAAGAAAGCAACAAATGGGAGTGTGGAGAAACACAAGGCGAGATCTTTGGCTAAAGGGTTCTCTCAGCTGGAGGGAATTGATTATGATGAGAACTTTACTCCAGTGGCAATGTACTCTTCAATCATATATATTATGGCACTTTCAGTGAATATGGGATGGAAGATACATCAGATGTATGTGAAGACAACATTCCTCAACAATATGATTGAGGAAGAGGTCTATATTGAGAAACCAAAATGAACTTATACCTTCAAGAAAGATTCACATGTGTGCATACTCAAGTGAGTGATTTATGGACTAAAACAAACACCTCATGCTTGTTACACCAGGATTGATAGTTATTTCACCGAGTTGGGCTTCACCAAAAGTGAAACATATGTGAACCATTAACATATTGTGGTTGAAGGTAAATTGTTGATTATAGTATTATATGTCGATGATTTGATTCTAACATGTGATGAGAAGCTGATAAAATATTGTAAAGAGGGTCTTGCAAGAGAATTCGAGATGAAGGACCTAGGGCTCCTGCATTACTTTCTTGGTATGGAAGTATGGCAAGGAAATGAGGAACTATTTGTCTCTTAGGGAAAGTATGCCAACGTGATATCAAAGAAGTTCCATGAGGAGAGAAGAAAACCCATGGAGACTCCTCTAGTAGGTAATTGGAGGAAGGAAGATGCTACTTCAGGTGAAGTAATGGAGACTATTATTTATAGACAACTTGTGGGTTCACTTATGTATTTGGTGAGCACACAACCGAACATGTGTTTTTCAATTAACCAGCTTAGTTAAGCCATGGTTAAGCCAACCAACCTTTATTATAATGAAGCTAAACATGTGTTGAGATACCTCAGAGGCACCACTCAGTTTGGTCTTTGGTACAAACGGATAGAGGGAGTGAAGCTTCAAATCTTCACAGATGTAGATTGGGCAGGGAGTCCATCTAACAGAAAGATCACATCAGGGAGAATCTTCAGTATTGGGTCAGCAGTAGTTTCTTGGTATAAGAGGAAGTAGATATTAGTTGCACTCGATTCACTAGAAGCAGAGTACATGGCCTCTAGTCAAGCATCTTGTGAGGCTCTCTAGATGAGGAAGATCCTTTTTGTGTTATTTGGTTGGTAGATGGATCCTACAGTAATTTATTGTGAAAATTAGAGTTGTATCAAACTCTCTGAGAATCCAGTTTTTCATGAATGGTGCAAGCATATCGACATCTTGTATCACCATCTATGAGATTATGTGTAGAGGAGAATCATGTTGTTGGAGTACATTCCCACAGAGCAGCGGGATGCAAATATTTTTACAAAGGCATTATCAAGATGCAAATTTGAGGTCTCGAGAGGCAAGATCAGGGTAGCTGATAATCCTTTCTTGTTTAGAGGGAGTGTTGAAAATGAAACAAGAAAATCCTAATTTAATTTTTTCCTTTCATTAAATTAGGAATTAAATTGTAATTCCACATCTAATGACAACTTCTAATAGTTAACTAAGTTTATTTGACTTAATTGGCTCAGTTCATTCGATTTGGGAGTCTAACTAGGGTCATGTGAGTGTCTCCTACTTTTTAGAAGCCCTGGTTGATTTTAGTTTGAGTTGTAATTATTTAATTCAGTTTAATTGGGTTAAATTCAGTTAAACTAGTTCAAACTAATGGAGGAATTAGTGGGGGATCCAGTAGTGGGGTGTAACCAACACTGATAAACCAATAAACTAAAGATTCACTCATAATTAACTCATGTATGTCAGGTCAGAGAAAGACTGAGGTGAGATTGGAGTTCAGGGACATTGTACTATGAGTTGTATAATCATTTGAATTGTATAGGTGGTGCATGCAATCAGAGGAAGGCCTATGAGGATTGCGCAATTCATAATTGAGGAATTTCCCAATTAAATATGGGCTAATTCCCAAGGAAACTGCACAAGGAAATAGGAGCTTGGCCAGCAACATAATTGGTTAAGTATTGGATTGTGCTTATCTAGGAAGAAATGAGATAGATAGGATAGTGCAGAGGTTTCTCGGGTTGGAGAAAAGAATTGTAATATTATCATATTTTCTGATTAATGCAATATATAGATAGCGGGGTTTTTTAGCTGTGGATTTCCCTAGAAAATTATTATGCTATGTGTGATTTAATTCCTTCTCTTTTATGCTTCATGATTTCATCGATTGTTTATTGTTTCCCCTGATGAGCAGAGTAGATTCAAGTCCATTGTTTTAGCATATTATAATATGAGCTTTCAATCTACAATGAATTTCTACACTATTCAACAAAAGAGGACATTACCAACTCAAGTATATGTTCTACTCCACTAGATGCTTTCATTAATAAGAAGCAAATTCTTTCCATTGGGTTCATTATTATATCTTTTGGCATGTATTTTTTAGTATTTTTAGGTTTGTAAGTTTTTCTAACATATTTCTTGCAGATATGAGAGTCTTTCCAAAGGGTTAAGGGTTTTTTGCAACATATTTCTCCTTGTTTTCTTCCTTGTTAGGAAGAATTGTCACCAGCCATGAAAGTATCTTTTTGAATCATCTGCTCAGAAAAATAGCCCTAACACTAATGGCAGATAATACCCTTTTCCAAGTACATGGAAAAGGAAGAGTAGATATGGACAATGGTTTCTTTTAGGACATATTTCATGTCTCATATCTATCCATAAACCTAATGTCAATCTAGTAGATAACACATTATGGCAAAGGAAAGTAAGTTTAATTTACACTTGGTATTATTATTATCTTTGATTATTATCTTTGAGATGGCTCCACAATTGTTGTTGGTATAGTAGATCATTCTACTAGGTTGTATTCCTTTTCAAAATTTTATTCTTTGGTTATGTTACTAATGCATGCAAACCAAGAGAATGCATTGTGGCATGAAATATCCGGGCATTTTAATTACATGTACCTCTATCAACTTAGTAGAGAAGGAATTGTTACGAGTCTTCCCAAAATTCAATTTTCTAGAGTTTTCTGTAGATGCATTATGGGAAAACATCTAGATGAAAATTTCAAGAAAGGAAATACAACAAGGGAACCATCAATCCTTGAGCTTGTACATAGAGATATTACTGGACCATTTCCCCAACCATTAATGAGTAAGATGAGATATGTTCTTACATTTATAGATGTATAGTCATGTTATAGTTGGGTCTATTTATGAAATCCAAGTCAAAGGTATTTTCATGTTTCAAGAACTTTAAAGAACATGAAAAAAAATTGGCAGGAAAAGGCATCAAAATATTACACACAGATAATTGGGGTGAATATGTGAGAAAAGACATGGAAATTCATTGTTAGATACAAGTATTCAATTACAACATAGAGTGTCACACACTCCATAGAAAAACAGAGTATTAGAAAGGAAGAATATGTCAGTAAAAGAAATGACCAATTTCATATTGCATGCAAGGTCATTACCTTCAAAGTTATGGGTTGAAGAAATCAACTTTTCCACTTACATCTAGAACAAAGCACCACACAAATCTATGAAGGGGGGAATTCCTTATGAGCCTTGGTGTGGTAATAAATGAGATGTCACCGACTTATATATATTTGGATTGCAAACATGGGCTCAAATTCCATTTGATAAGTGAAAGGCCTTAGAGCCACAAAGTGAGAAAGGCATGTTTTTTGGATATTTAGATGGAGTCAAATGCTACAAGTTGTTATATATTTCCATAGAACAACATTTTATTGGGAGGATTGTAAATTTTGAAGATCCTCTACAAGAAACCCTAGAGGAACTTCTTGTGTAGCCTCTACCACTTCCATATGTCAGTCTTCAAGATGAAGATTCTTCATGCACTTCATATCAAAATTTTGAACCTAATCAACATGTCATAAAATATTCATATTCCTCACCACATTCAACACATAAGTGACACCTCATGAGGGATCTCTCAGATGATTCTACCACGAGATATCAAGTGGAGTAAACTTTGCAAGCACTTACATTTATGGAATCATTTGTACCCATGCACTACTACATTGTACTAGCTTCTAATTCACAATCCTATGAGTAGGCTAAAGGAAATTCTAAATAGGAAGCATCAATTAATGAGCAATACAATTCACTCATTTCAAACCACACATGGGATTTGGTTCTGTTATCACTCCAGGAAACTCTCCTAGGTTGCATCTCAGAGATGCCTGGTAACATATAATCTTCAATATTGTTCTCAGAACTATTGGAATGGATGATGGTTTGGATCAAGCCAGATAACCATTTCAACTATGTTTTTACTCAAGACATGCATGAAAACTCTCAGCTTACAAGGCTTGAACCATTCATGCTCAATAGTTTGTAGATTCAATGAATGGAAGGAGAATACTGACCATACTGGCAGATGCATACATAAAAATAAATGAATGGCTAGCTACGACAGTAAAAGAGAATACTGACTGTACTAGCAGATGCATATATGACCACATATGAATGGCTAGGTATAGGTAGTAAAGAAGCTTACAAATCTAATTCATCAATGCAAAGATAAGATGACAGTTATCTAGCATTAGACACAAAAGAAACATGAGCAACCTGTTCAAGTGCAAGCTTAAAAGAAGAGAAAATGAACATTGAACATATAACAGTAAAAGAAGCCTGTATTACTAATTAATGAAGATGAGAAGCTTGAGTAGCAAAGTCTCATTAGTCTCCAGAAGTTGAACCTATATTACATATTACTTTAAGCTATTTATAGCCTATTTACAATGCTCCTGAGCTCTAAGAGGCTCAGAGTCTTAATCTGTCTGATTTGTCTTGTTAACTGATTGATTCCCTCAATAGGCAAGCATGGCTCAGAGGTTTTCTCCTTCTGACATAAACATAAATGAACGGCTAGCTACAGGAAGGAAAAGAGAATACTGACTGTACCGGAAGATGTATATATGACCACATATGATTGGATAGCTACAGGCAGTAAAGAAGCTTGCAAATCTAATTCATCAACGCAGAGATAAGATGACAGTTATCTAGCATTAGACACAAAATAAACATGAACAACTAGTTCAAGTGCAAGCTTAGAACAAAAGAGAAAATGAACATTGAACATATAACAAAAAAAGAAGCTTGTATTACTAATGAATGAAGATGAGAAGCTTAAGTAGCAAAGTCTCATTAGTCTCCAAAAGTTGAACCTGTATTACATCTTACTTTTAGCTATTTATAGCCTGTTTACAACGCTCCTAAGCTGTAAGAGGCTTAGAGTCTTAAACTGTCTGATCTGTCTTGTTAACTGATTGATTCCCTCAATAGGCAAGCATGGCTCAGAGGTTTTCTCCTTCTGACAGAAGAGTAACTGCTTTCAGATATTTTGGGTAGTTTGTTGTGCTATCTGGGAGCTCTCTCGTGCCAGAGATGCCCCACAATTGATTCCGTTGTTATGGATGAGTTGCGTTGTGCTGTTGATGCTCTATGATCATTTGTTGCTATTGATGTGTCGTGCCGTGTTGCGTTGTGCTGCTCCATGGTTTCTTTGTTAGTTTGGGGTGAGCTACGTGTGTTGTGGCCCTTTCTATGGTTTAACAATGCATGCTTCCTGTTAAAATAGAATAGCGCTGCTCTATTGTAGACCTTTGTTGGAAATAATGAATATTTTTGTTTTAAACAGAAAACATAGCAACACTGAGAAATCCCGCCCCTCTCTATCCTTTTCGGACTTCAAAATTCCCCAAAAATGATTTATTCCTTTATCGGGTCTGCCCTTCGGGTCGTTTTCACCCATCAGAAGTGGCCTGGTCTCTTTGTTCCTTTGTATTTCAAAATATGATTGAAAAACACTGAAAATATGGGAAAAATGCCTTTGGCGGACTTCAAATAATATAAATTTCACTTCCCAGTCCCTTTCGGGTCTGGGCTTCATCACTATTGTGTTGCCCCTATTTCCCTTTGTATTTCGTTATATAATGAAATACACAAAAAATGCATTAAAATGGCTTTGGCGCGGACCTGAAATCTTATGAAACATCATTTATAATTCTGTTGGGTCTACCTATCGGGTTTCCCATATGTATATGCAAAGGCCCCGCCCCATAGTATAGTGCCAATGCGATATAAAGATGCGATCCAATCACAATCTCTAATCGCTCAACCGCCGAGCCTTTCCTTAAATCGTCGATACCTCACCAATTCGACCTGCTGATCCGATCATCAGCGATCACTGATTGATGGTGTCTTGCACCAAAATTTAAGTTGTCCTTTCTACTCGGTCGATTTGTGATTTTTAGCTTAGATCTGGATTGTTGATCGGCCAGATCTAATGGCTACTATGCATTCTTGAATTTAGGCCTGTGATAATGGTTTTTTTACTGTTTTAACGTGTTTTTTGCCTTCCGATAGTGCATTTCTGCCCTTCCAAGGGGTCTCCTCCCTCACTTGTTTCGATCTTTGGATGATCTTAAGCACTTTTGCAGACTTTTGGGGCATACTTGGATCCTTTGGCATGATTTTAAGCAAACTTTGGAGACTTTGGGAGTGTTTTGGATCTATTTTTGGGCCAAACGCCAACAAAGCTAACATTGGCTCCTTCTGGGGATGAAATCCTCCCTATGAGGTTTCAACGATCATAGATCAATGCCTTTCTTGTAAAACAAGATTAAATCTTCCTCCTAATGTTGCATTGGGCATGGAGTCTCTTTAGCATGAAATAAAAAACTGAAAACAACATATTTACAATACCAAGGCTTGAAAGCCTTAACTGAAATAAAGTTCAAAGAACAGCCCATTGACTAGTCTATCAAAAACATATCCTTCCTTTGATGCATCCTTTTTGAGAAAACAGCCACCAAAATGAAAATTGACCCTTTTTACCTTTCTATCAAAGGTTTCTTTCTCTTGGTCAATGTGCATATCAGTAAATTCATCAAAGACTTGCAAAGCCCTATTGATTTGATCACCTACTTCAAAAATTTCCAGCATTTGACATTATCAGGTAGAGATGTTCTATATTTCACCTCATCTCTGTATGCTTTCAGCCTTGGATGTTTTTCTTGGAAGGTTTTGTACACCTGTTGAATGCTAAGGTCTGCTTCATACTCTGTTGTGTCATTTGTGACCTGAAAAGTTAATATAAAAGATGAATCAATGCATTGTTGTGTGGGGGACATAAGTATTACACCCGCTCCTACAGCTTCTTAGAACAAGTCCCATCAGAGAACACGTCCCAAATTTCTGGGCCTACTTCCTCTGTGATCTGGAAAACTGGTTTTTTAAGCTACATGGAGGCCAACTAAGATTCTTTAACCTGAAGAAAACAAGCTCCAAAATCAGTGTCGACAACATAGATGGGATGATTAGTGGGATTCGTTTCATCACTGATTATATAAGCCAACTGAGCCTCTCTATACAGTCTCCTATTTTCACCTCCAAAAAATTGGGACAATAGCGTAGGATAAATCATTTTGCAATGTTCCACCTAATCTCTTGACCCAAGCTCTGGAAAGTAACATGCCAAACTTGGCGGGTACATCTGCTACCACAATTTCCATCATCATGCTCTTCATGGGCAGCTGAGGCAAAGTGATGGCTAGGTCCTTGATTAATCCCAAACATTTCACCTTTCTAGAGTCAAAAGAAAACAGGTCATGGTAAGGCTTGGTAATGTCAAGACCCAATTTATCCATGACAGCCTTGGGCATTATATTATGGTTGGCTCCTGTGTCCAGAAGCTAATTGTGAAGGATTTTATCATGAATAGTCAGAGAGACTTAGAATGATGGGGAGTTGTCCTCACAATTTTCAATCATTGAGCTGAGAATAATAGCTGGCTTGTCATCTTGTAGATTTACATAGTTAGTGGAGGCTTGGATGGCTTTAGGCTCAAGGGCCTCGAGTGTTAGAAAATTATATGTTACAGAGCAATGGAACACATATAATATTGCAAAAATATAAACACAAAAAATGCATAAAACTAGAGAGACACAGATATATGTGGTTCACCCAGTTTGGGCTATGTCCACCTGGAACAGGCAGTCCTTCCTTTCTATTATCCCAGCAAAATGAAGAGACACAACCTACAGCAGATCTGCTGTAATATCCTCTGTTTTCTCTCACAGTCTCACCTCTCTGTTTCTCGCTCGGATAATACACATATATTACATAGACTTAATACAATACCCTCATACAAAGAGATGGGTTGCCTTCTAGGAAAACAAACCCTAAAATAAACATAAGTTCTACCGTCAGATCATCCGCCTAATGAATGGCCTAGATTGACTCTAAATTACTATACTTTTACAAGGCAATTTTACATCTGTTTTTAGCTTTGGGGGCGCTGCCCCCAAAACTCCCGTCGGGGGACCACTGGCCCCCGGACCCCCCAGCCAGGGGGGATCGACCCCCCTGAACCCCCACGGGGGGGACAAGTCCCCCCGCACCCCCCCGCGTGGAGGTGTGTACAAACTTCCTAGGGTATACATCTAGCTAAAACGAAGACCTCTAAACAATCATGCTCCATACTCAACATCAAGGATGGATCTTTTGAAGGACTCATTCTTCACTAGTTCAATTGGAGGCATTGGTATTCTTAGCTTCTAAATTTCTGATTGAAAACTAAAAGGAGAATGAGACTTATCAAGGCCTCTTACCTCATGAAATGGAGCTTTGAGGATGATAGGATCAACTGCTAGTTGCTTCTGCTTATTAGCTTTCTGTATTGCAGGGACATTAGCTCTTTGAATAGGGGTTTCCTTGGCATTGTTCATCTTCGACCTCAGATTATATCTTTTCTGATCTTCAACTTGTGGAACAGCTTCATTGTCCCACTCTTGGCTAATTTGGTCATTGAACAATGAATTTTCATAGGCAACAAAGGTCAAAAAAGGGGCACTACATTTGTCTTCAAAACAATGGATCACATCATCTTCCTCAAACTTCTCTTCCTCCATGATTGCGTTTTGAAAACGGGTCTTTAGCCTTTGGTCTTCATGGGCATCTTTACTTCTTTGCAGAATCTGCAACTGCTCACTTGCTCTTTTATATGGATTTGGATTTGGAGGAGCAAAGGTGTTAGGAACTCTTCCTTTCCTAGGGTGCTGCTCAACCTTTAATTTGGAGATTTTAGAGGCTAATGACTCTATCATCTTGGTCATTTTATCGATCTTGGGATCTGAAGATGATGAAGAATTGTCCCTCTGTCTCCTTCTGTCAACATTATCTTTGAGCTTTTCTGCAGCCATGATGTTTGATTCTACTTCCAAGGCTGCATCCTGCATATCATCCAAAGTAGCACATCTACTCTCCCTCAATAGTAAATAGAAGTTAGAATCAAAGGCATTGGCATAGATGAGTCTAGCAGAGGTAGTGGTGGGTTTTACTTTAGCTAGTATCTTGTTGTACATGCGGTTAAACCTCTTATTAAAATCAGATAGCAACTCATCATTTTCCCTCTTTAAGTTCCCAAACTCAGTGTGATAATAGAGGAGATCCTTATTATCCCCCCAATTCTTTATAAATGCATCATCTCAAGCCTCAATATCTGCCATAGATCTTGGGGTCAGTTCTCTGAACTGTTTTCTAGCCTCTCCATCTAGGCTTTGGACAAAGACTCTCATCCAGACATCATCTTCACTAATGTCCAGGTTATCAACATAGCTATAGAATGATTCAAGATGTCCTTCAGCTGAAACACCTTCAGTCCCAGTGAAATTAGGCATATACTTATGATATTCTCCAGTAGGCATGGCATTTAAAGGAGTGGGCAGTACTAGAGGTCCATTCGTAACATCTATGATTCTTTCCATTTTGGTGGGTGCTTGTGGACCTGCCATAGATGTGGTAGCTATAAGAGTACTGGCAGCCTAAATGATAGAGGACTGAGGTGTGACTGATAAGACTAAAGGAGTATGATGGATAGGAGGTGAGGTTTCCTTTGGGCTTACAACAAAAGGAGAACCTAAAGAATAAGGAGCTTTACAAATCTCTGAGAGTTTTTCTTCACTGCTAGTATTAGATGCTATACTCTCAACATGTATTTGTTCTATTGCAAGATTTTCTTGAAGAGCTATAGAAGATTGTCTAGGTCTCCCTAAACCTGATCCTCCTTTCTGCAATGCCTTTCCTTCTTTGATTATTTTTTCAGGGTCAGGTACTGGATCAGCTTGTGGCTTCTCAGGATTTCTCCAAGTATGCCTCACAAACTGAGCCAGAACAATGAAGAGGAGTTGCCAAGAGGTTTGTCCTTTAGTAGATTCACCCGATAGATGATTACAACCAAAAAGTGCCCAGACTTTGTCCATCATCAAAGCTACGCCTATGTCATCTCCCAGGGAAGCTGAGCTTCAGTTTCCTCTCCCCAGTAATGACACCAATTATGTTATCACTCCAGGAAACTCTCCTAGGTTGTAGCTCGGAGATGCCTGGTAACATATAATCTTCAATATTGTTCTTAGAACTATTGGAATGGATGATGGTTTGGATCAAGCCAGATAACCATTTCAACTATGTTTTTACTCAAGACATGCATGAACACCCTCAGCTTACAAGGCTTTAGACCACTAATGCTCAATAGTTTGTAGATTCAATGAATGGATGGAGAATACTGACCATATCAGCAGATGCATACATAAACATAAATGAATGGCTAGCTACAGGCAGCAAAAGAGAATACTGACTGTACCGACAGATGCATATATGACCACATATGAATGGCTAGCTACAGGTAGTAAAGAAGCTTGCAAATCTAATTCATCAACGTAGAGATAAGATGATAGTTATCTGGCATTAGACACAAAAGAAACATGAACAACCTGTTCAAGTGCAAGCTTAGAACATAAGAGAAAATGAACATTGAACATATAACAACAAAAGAAGCTTGTATTACTAATGAATGAAGATGAGAAGCTTGAGTAGCAAAGTCTCATTAGTCTCCAGAAGTTGAACCTGTATTACATCTTACTTTCAGCTATTTATAGCCTGTTTACAATGCTCCTGAGCTCTAAGAGGCTCGGAGTCTTAATCTGTCTGATCTGTCTTGTTAACTGATTGATTCCCTCAATAGGCAAGCATGGCTCAGAGGTTTTCTCCTTCTGACAGAAGAGTAACCGCTTTCAGATATTTTGGGTAGTTTGTTGCATTGTCTGGGAGCTCTCTCGTGCCAGAGATGCCCCACAATTGATTCTGTTGTTATGGATGAGCTGCGTTGTGCTGTTGATGCTCCATGATCATTTGTTGTTGTGGTTGTGTCATGTTGTGTTGCATTGTGCTACTCCATGATTGCTTTTTCAGTTTGGGGTGAGTTGTGCATGTTTTGGCCCTTTCTATGGTTTAATAATGTATGCTTCCTGTTAAAATAGAATATCATTGCCCTATTGTGGACCTCTGTTGGAAATAATGAATATTTTTGTTTTAAACAGAAAACACAGCAACATTGAGAAATCTCACCCCTCTCTGTCCTTTTTACACTTCAAAAGTCCTTAAAAATGATTTATTCCTCTATCGAGTCCACCCTTCGGGTTGCTGTCACCCATCACAAGTGGCTTGGTCTCTTTGTTCCTTTGTATTTCGAAATACGATTGAAAAAAATTGAAAATACAAGAAAAATGCCTTTGGCAGACATCAAATAATATATATTTCACTTCCCGGACCCAAAATCATCGCTATCGTGTTGCCCCTGTTTCCCTTTGTATTTCGTTATGTAATGAAATAAATGAAAAATGCATTAAAAATGGCTTTGATGCAGACCTGAAATCTTATGAAACATCATTTATAATACTGTAGGGTCTGGCTATCAGGCCACCCATATGTATATGCAAAGGTCCTACCCCATGGTATAGTGCCGATGTGATCCAATTGCAATCGCTAATCTCTCAATGCCCAAGCCTTTCCTTAAATTGCTGATGCAACCCGCCGATCTGATCATCGGCGATCGCTGATCAGCGGTGTCTTGCGCCCAACTTTAAGTTGTCCTTTCTACTTGGCTAATTTGCGATTTGCTGCTTAGATCTGGGCCATTGATCGGCCAGATCTAATTGTTTTTGTGCATTCTTGAGTTTAGGCCTTTGATAATGGTTTTTTGACTATTTTAATTCTTTTTCCCTCCCAATAATGCATTTCTACCGTTCCAAGGGCTCTCCTCCCTCGCTTATTTCGATCTTTCGAAGATCTTAAGCACTTTTGCAGAATTTTGGGGCATAGTTGGATCCTTTGGCATGATTTTAAGCAAACTTTGGATACTTTGGGAGTGTTTTGGATCCATTTTTGGGCCAAACGCCAACAAAGCTAACAGGTTCCACTTACAACAGGTTGAAATCTTGTCCATTATAAATGGATATACGAAGCCAAAAGAGCAATAGATGGAATGATCAACAAGTAAAAATCTGGGTTGGTAGCCAAAGTATTTTCATAGGTACATGGGATTGATTATGATAATACATTTGAACTAGTGGAAAAAATGAAATCCATTAGGATGGCTCTTGCAATTGCAGAAGCAAAGAATTGGGTGGTTCATGACAATGGATGTGAAGAACACATTTATTCATGGTGATATTAGTGAAGAGATTTATATGGAGCAACCAAAAGGATATGTTCAGGACTCATCATTAGTGTGCATATTGAAGCAATCTTTGTATGGCCTCAAACATATAAGAATTTAGAGGGTAAGTTCCTCAGACAAAACACCAAAGGACACCGCTCACAACCAGATCACAAATCAATACACCAGTATTTTGATGTGGTTAAAACCCTCAAAGAGGGAAACAGTCCATAGCCTGAGCCAATGCAGCCACTTCAGGCAATTTATTAATAAAAGAATGGAAATTTACATAAGCTTCTCTCATAGACGGATTACCCTAACAATGACCCTCCATGCTCTTTAAATAGAGATCATGGACTAATCGGGTGTTAAGCCACGGATCAAGTGTCGGTAATACCGAGGAGAGAATGAACCGTCGGATCACTACATATCATGACCGTCGGATTATAAGTTACAAAATGTACATAGTAAAGAAACACACTTTACCTAACTCTATACTAGACCAAGTTATACTTAACTATTTCCTATGTGTCGGAATATCCTAACATCCCCCCTTAAGAACAACTTGGGATAGGATTGAAGGATTTACAAATATGACACAATAGGAGAAGGAAGGAGGCACTAGAGCCTATCCCCCCTTAGTGACAACTTCCTGAACTCCAAGCATAAATCCAAGTTTAGTGAACTTTGCCTCTGTGAGAGCCTTTGTAAAGAAGCCTTTGTAAAGATGTTTGCAACTTGATCATCTGTTGAACAATATTGCACTTCAAGAACATGGTCGTGAATGAGATTTGTGATGAAGTGCATGTGCAGTTCAATGTGTTTGTTGCACTGATGTTGGACTAGATCTTTGCATAGTTGAATGGCACTTTGATTATCACACCAAAGTGCAGTCGGATGCTGCTGTTGAAAGCCAAACTCTGACAGGATCTGACAAAGCCACAAGGCTTCCTTACTAGCTTCTACGACACCACGATACTCTGCTTCTGCTGAAGAAAGAGAAATGGCACCTTGTTTCTTGCAAGCCCATGTAATAGGTCCTGAACCAAGAGTCAACACATAATTGGCAGTAGAATTTCGATCATCAGGGTCACCAGCCCAATCAGAATCAGTGAAACCAACCAATAGAGGAGCTGCTTCGGCTCTGATACCATGTAGGAATTTACAGGGTAAGTTCCTCAGACAGAACACCAAAGGACACCGCTCACAACCAGATCACAGATCAATACACCAGTATTTTGGCGTGGTTAAAACCCTCAAAGAGGGAAACAGTCCACGGCCTGAGCCAACGCGGCCACTTCAGGCAATTTATTAATAAAAGAATGAAAGTTTACATAAGCTTCTCTCATAGAAAAATTACCCTAACAATGACCCTCCATGCTCTTTAAATAGAGATCATGGACCAATCAGGTGTTAAGCCACGAATCAAGTGTCGGTAATACCGAGGAGAGAATGAACCGTCGGATCACTACATATCGTGACCGTCGGATTGTAAGTTACAAAATATACATAGTAAAGAAACACACTTTACCTAACTCTATACTAGACCAAGTTATACTTAACTATTTCCTATGTGTCGGAATATCCTAACAAAATAGGCACCTCATGCATGGTACGTGAAGATAGAATCCTACCTTCTCTCATGGGGTTTCCAACATTGTAATTTTGATCCAAATGTTTATATGTTGAGGCAATTTGATTCATTACTATTGATAGTATTGTATGTAGATGAATTAATTGTCATGGGTAATTCACCCTTAACAATTGTTGTTTTCAATTCTACTCTATGTGATAGTTCTCCATGACTAACATGGGGCTTCTCAACTACTTTCTTGGTCTTGAGATTAGTTAGTATAATTCAGGAATCACATTGGCTTAGTCAAAGTATGCATGGGATCTACTTGCTAGATTCAAGATGATTGACTGCAAGCTAGTAACCACACCTTTCTTATCTGAAATTAAGCTAGAAAATGGAAGTACAACATTATTGGTAGATTGTACAATTTACATTTGTGAACATACATAACTATGTAGTCAAAACAGATTATACCAATACCAAAGAAATGGTTCACCAGCACGAGTATAGAGTTAGAAAATCAAATACCATTCATAGGAAGCAACATAAAGTTTGGAGTATGAGATAGCATGTGAGTAGACCGCAAATCAAATAGCTTTCACGAACAATTGTTCCATCAAGTGAAGAAAAATACTCATGGCATTAGCACATAAAACATTTGAAGAATCCAATATTAGAAGCTTACAATCACTCCTTGCATATATTAAAAGGACATAAATTCTCTCAAGCAATGTATGTCTCCAAAAGAGCCCGCAAAAGATCCTTACAAATGAGGCATGAGGGTATATTTATAGGGTAAGAGCAACTCTTGGCCTACCCTTAACTATTGGACTACCTCATGACCTTTCATATTCACAAAACGAATTTTGGCATTCTACATGACCTTTCATATTCACAAGGTGTTCTATGCTACTGTAGAAAAAAACGTCACAAAATCACTATCAATCTAATACATTAATTTAATAATGGCAAGTTCTGGAATGTAAAGCCCGAGCTATTCTGTCAAATATGTGTGCCAAAAGTTGTATTCTACTACAATGGGAGTGATCTATGGCTGGTCTTCATCATGGGTGCAGGAACTCAAGGGCATCTGGGATGAGGGTGTTTCATTTGGCATGCACCCGATTATTCAAGGTTACCAGTTTGGTGTAGAGCCTCACTAGTTCTACCACATAACGTGTTATGTTTTCTCTGGTAATCAACATGTCCTTCATATGGGCTACTTGTTTAAACATCTCTATGAATGCCTATACTTTCTTGGTGATACCATTTTGCTTCCTGAATTGACCGAATTCTCCTATAGAGGGAACTCCATGTAATTGGATCACTGATTCGAAGCCACTGAATAGATGCCTGTAGGATGCCAGTACCCTTTCCACATCTTTAGCTAATTTGTCTTTGCACTGAAATTTGATGAGGAGCTGGGCCTTAGTATTTTGCATGGTGATCCAATCTTTCTTAAGGACCACTGTCGGGCCCCTAGGGTACTTAATGGACCATTCATGTATCCTATCCAAAGTAGTCATAGCCTCTTTAAGCATGGTGACTCATTCTTTTGTGTGAGCTTGGATGGCCACGATGGGGACTACCATGTGTTGTAGTTTAGACATTTCCTCATAAACTACTACCATGGCTTCACCCAGAGTCTCTATTTCTGCCTAAATGGTTGCTTGGAACTCTATTGCACTTGTGTTTACTAGGCAGAGTGCTGCATTCTCTTCCTCCATCTTCTTCTTCTCATGTTTTTCCATGGTGGCCCTTTGTGCAGATGCATAAATCTTGTTCTAGAAATCCACAATTTGTTTGCTCATCCTGGCCACACTGTGTTCTGTGGCGGCAGTGAAAGTTGTCCCGATTGAGGTGATCATTTGATGGTTTTCTATAATGTTAGGCACGATATCTTTGGCCATGGTCACTGACAGGGACTCGGTTGGGTTCCTATTTCAATACTTCTTCCTTTCTTGCATGATGTTGAGGTTTATTTCATCGAAAGTGAATTTAGTGAGATCTAGGACCTCCTTAACCTGATCCTCTGAGATACCCAGCTCTTGGAGTGGAAGATGTCCGCCAATGAGGGGAGTAGTATGAGGTACATATAATGGAGGAAGCTCACTTTTTCCCATGCCTAGGTTAGTTGTTTTTCTGTTCTCCCTCTGTTCACTCTCCCCCGCTTCCTTTCCCTAATCTCTCCTAATCTCTTCTTCCTGTTGCCTTTTTGCTAGTGCCCGTTGCCTCTCTAGTTCATCTTCCATGTTCTTCAGCTCTTGTTCCAAACTCTTGTTCTCTTCTTGCCTTCACTCAACTTCTTCTACTCATTTTTTATTCTCTTCCTCTTCCTGCTTTTTTCTCTCCTCTTCTTGCTTTCTCTTCTCTTCCTCTTCTTAGGCTCTCATATCTTCTTCCCATTTCTTTTCTTGCAACTGTTTCTCCCTTTCTTTCTCTTCTTGCCTTCTTCTTTTCTTGCTTTGGCTCTGGTTGCTAGAATCTGGAGGTTGTTTGCTCTCCAGCTCCCTTTGCCTCTTGAGCTCTCACTTCTTTCTTAGCAAGATGGAATTTATTTTTTCTAGTGTTGCATCCTCCTCATCATTATTTCTCATGGGGTCTTCAACCTCTTTCCCTTTGCACTTCTCAACTTCACCAATGCGTCTTGGTGCTTCACGCTACTTTTTCTTTATGGCAGAAGCTCTTTCTTTGAGGCTCATGTATTCCTGGGAATCTTCTTGGGGCTCATCCCCTACATCCTGATGTTCGTTTGGGTTGAGTCTCCTTGTATCGTTATACCAGTTTCTAACCCCGTCTTCAATGTCCTTTTGGGTATAAGAATATGACCAACTAAATTTCCCTTCTTGCAATGGGCGGCCACTACTTTCTCTGGATCATAAGTTTGGTAGTTGAGCATTACGAAATGGCTTCCCTTCAGTGCCTTGACCTCTGCCTCCACCTGCTTTCAATTTTATATCACGTACACCCCAATGGTGAGAGGGAAGACAGGCCAAGGTTTCTTTTTTCCTTTTTTCAATATCTTTGAAAACCCTTGCGTCATCTGATAGAAGACCTCTCGCAAGAGCACCTTGTCTGTGGTAAACCTGGGTAGGGCATGTGGAGGCTTATGAGTATCGAACACTTTAATTAACGTTCCTTCCTCAATGGGAAACCAATGTGCTATCTTGACGAGTGTCTTCATAGCCTTCTTAGACATGCATGGTGGTCCTTCCCCAAATAGTAGCTGGTACAATGGGATGATGAAAGTTTCAGAGATTATATCTAGCATGGCTTTGTAAAATGTGTCCCAAAAAACTTTATAATGGCTATGCACAGTGTTGGCTATCAACAAGTCCTAGTTACAGCTCTAATTATCAAAGTAACATCTCGAGCAAACAACATTGAGGAGGTATGATGACATATAGAATTTTGGAGGTTGTTCTGGTTGTGGGAGCTTGGCAGCTGTTATGTTTGTTTTCAAGGAGGAGTACAAGATGTTTTCCCAATTAAAAATGGTCCCTCATGTGGCAACGACGTACATGAGGGGAACCCAGGCGCCATAGAAAATATCATAGTCTGGTTTTCCATGCAACCAGCACATCATTGTAGCAATTAACTGATACACTTTTCTCAATCCCTCTGTCTTGTAAGCTTGATCTATCCTGACCCAAAACTTTGAAGGGTCTTGCCACCATTCCCTAAGGATGTCCTTCGTTGGAGTTGAGGACGTGGTGAGCCACCTGGTATTGAAAACCTCCTATTTCTCAGGGAGTCTGTAGTACGCGATGATGTTTGTCGGGGAGATAGCAGCCATGGGTGCCCCATCATGACCCCTGATCATCCAGGACTCTATTTATGTGCATTGCAAGATCCATTCAATGGTTTCCAAGCAAGGGAAGATTGGATGGTGCAATGCTACTTTGTGTAACATCGATCTTTTGACATGGAGGTACACCTGAAAATCCTCTTGTGTCTCTGGGATGCATGGCTTTGCAAACCCTTTGTAAATGCTATACAAGGAGAGCCTTGTGGTTTTGTTGATGTTATAGGTAGTGTCCCCGAAGATAGGTGTCTCTTCTTCTCAGTCGGCTTGCCATGACTCGCTTCCTAAGGCCCTATGAGTGACTTTAGTGGTAGGGGGAGCCATCTCGTCTTCAAAAGAAGAAATGGAAATTCACTCTAGATCTACATCATTTGGCATGTCAACAACACAGTCCCATGATGAGAGAGATGACATGAAAATCAAATAAAACTTGCGAAAACAAGAGGTTGCAGTAGGTGAAAGGCGAGTTGCAGGGAGGATAGCTCGCAAGGCTACAAGCTAAGGAGTGTGACTAAGAAACTTGCACCATGAGTCATAGCTCACCCAGGGTCGTAAAGTCACATGCTAAGGAGACTAGTCATAAGTTGCAACCCAACAGGGTCGCGAGGTCATGAGGTCGCGAAGTCACAAGGAAAAGGATATCGCGTTTTCAAAATGCATGACTTAGGTTGAACGAGGATCAGGGAAGATACTGAAATGGCCTTAGGAGGTCAGGGTCTTCCTTAGGTGAGTAAGTTCATGCCCACTGTAAGAACAAGGGGGTTTAGGTTGAGGCAAAGGCCGCTGTCCGGGACCAGGCAGGGAAAGAGTAGCCAGGACAACTGTTGTGGGCAAATGATGAAGAAAAACTAAGTAAAAGAGCTAAAACCTTAGGGTGAGGGGATTCCATAGGTTGGGGAATGCAGAGAATGACACTTGGAAGAACATCATGATTGTTGGAAGTTTTATGGTTACTTACTAGAAAACAGACGCGCGTGTGAACCCAAGTCGAAGGAACTACTTGCTCTTCATGTGACCTATGGAGCAGTTACAAAATGACGTTGGGGTGGCTTCTTTATATAGTTTTGGTCGCACGTGTGAGATCGCATGGGAATATCATCCGACTTTGTGACCTACGTGACCATGCAATTGGGTAAGTCACAAGGTCGCAAGGGTCGCATGGTCATGTCCATGAATGGGAGACAAATGTGCGACCTCACGACTTGTGTAACCTTGCGACCTGGCGGGTTGCGAAGTTACAAAGGTTGCATAGTCACGTCGATGTTTGCATGGGGACGGTGTGACCTCACGGCATATGTGACTTAGCTAGTCACAAGGGTCACAAGGAACTACGCAGAGGGAAATGCAACTCCACGACCTTCTCAACCCATGAGTTGCATAAGTCGTGATAGTCATGAGGCTTAGGCTTAGCTGCGTTCCAACTTTGTGGCCAAAATACTAGGGAAGGAAGTAGTGACCTAGTTTTACTTAGAAAAATTAGAATCTTCCTTGGGTTCTTTGAGATTGCTGAGCTCTTGAACAAAACATGGCGAGGCCAGTGGATCTGCCCAGTATAGGGGCTCCGAAAACTTTAGGGTTCCCAGAATTTTGGGAGGGGTTGTTGCAATAGCTACAGCAGATCTCTTTTGCAATCTTTAGTTATTAGATTGAAATTGTTACTTTTGTTTCCACCTAGATTCTATGCAAGTGTAACACAAAATTTCACACACTGCTACCTGGCATTGTGTCACTCCACATTTGAACTATCATCCTTCTAATTCATCATACTTCATTGTTACATGAACCACCATCCAAATGTGAAGTATGCCTGAAAATTAATCCCATTAATAGGTTGTAATTGTACTTCCTTAATCAATTTGTATTATGCATAATGGGTATATATTTTGCAACAACGTATGAAATGGTATATACATTAGGATATACATGATTAGATTTAAATATTCTATGTTCCATATATATAAATATAATAATTTAATTTATATAATTAATACAATATTTAGTATAATGTTTAGGGGTACATATTATTTTTGTATAATGCTTAATATAGTATTTAAGAGCATATATTGTTTCCCATGAATCAATTCTACAAAATAATCCGTGTTAATAAAATCATGATAATTAACAAGTAAATTACAACTAACTTTTAATTTGTAATTTTGTGGCCATTTTCTTAGTAATTAGTTTTTCAAAATAAACTTCGTTACTTAGAATCATAATAACTCATGTAGTCATATAAATTAAATGGTTGGTAAACATCGACAGACATCAATCAATGATAAACATCAAAACACTTACTTCATGATACACGTCACATTGCTAAAACTTAAAACAAAATCATAAAAATTAACTAAATTATAACTTTATTTAAATTATTATTATTAATTATAAAAATGTTTTACAAAACATCATTAGTCATTGAAAAGTTGAACTCTTCAAAGCATGTTTTAACATCAAAACCCTAGCAATTGCATTTTTGTGGCCCTCCATGTAGTCTTCCCATAGCTAGTGCTACTGAATGGAGTGGAGCTCCTTCATATAGTCAGATTGAAATAGGTTATAATCATGTTAGGACACCTTCTGCCCCCAACCTCAATGTTTCTAGGCAAAACACTAAGGTAGAACAACAAAATGTCTTTCCACCTAATACCCCACCAACGAAATGGATAATAGTTAGCTTCCTTCCCAAAGCAGTAGTAGATCCTAAGTTTTAAGTTCAATCTAGTCGTTTTGGCGAATATATACAATACGGACGAGACCACACCTTGATTGGAAATTTTTTGGCATTTTCCCTCGAAGAAAGTACCTTCCCATTGGATCTAGCTAAAATGGAAACCCAAGGGGAAGAGTAAATTGGAACTGGGTTTCAATGGATTCTTCACCAGAGTATTTGAAAATGTTGAATATAGAACTCAAGTATTTTAAAATGGCATGTACTTCTTCAACTTTTTTGGGTTATACCTTCACTTATGGATGAAAGGATTTGTACCTAACAAGAAATGCTTCATCACAACTCTAGTCTTGATAAAATGTATTCACTTCCATGGAAATTTTGAGACGAGGAAACTCTATATGACATGGGAAACTCTCTTGGCCACATGAACATCTCTTAACCCCCTCCATATTCCATTGAAATTTACTATCAATGTCAGCTCTAAAAGCAACCCCTAGATTATGAACACATCCCCTTCCAATATCTAAGATGCCATGAGTATGGCCATCTCTACAAAAAATTTCCACTTTTGGTTGTATATGCTAACTCTAATCCCATCCATTCCTTAGATGAGGATTGCTTCACCAAAAGCATAAGAAAGTACAAGGGTCTTAAAAAACCTCCCCCCCAACCTTATCACATAGGGAAGCAAGTACTCGCCAATAACAATTTCCACCCCATCTCCATCCTAAAAAACATTGACACTCCTATGATCTCTCCATCTCTTAAAGTTTCCCTGCTTGATTCTATTCTTCTCCTTCTCACCTCAATTGATATGCCCCCTCCTCCTTCATTCAACTACTTCTAGCCATTTTGCATCGTGCTATCTTGGAAAGAGAACCCAATCACATCATGGATTTCAATGAGGATATGGATATGGATTCTCTTGACCTTCTTAAAATCATCAAACCCTGGAAAGGCAAAGACTTAGCACCCTCCTATAACACCAGGTTAAGGTCTAGGGTAGTGTGTACCTCAAATGTTGTTAATCCATCCCAAAATAGTCATCAGTGAAACCTAACACCAAAATTCTAGGAGTCCAATCCAAACCAATGAAAGAGAAAACAAAAACCTACATGGAAGAAAAGAAAAAAGATAGGAAAATTAATCAACATATATTGGAAGAATTGGGATATATGTTATTTAATCCAAGGAAAATAAAAGTTCTTGGAGGTTTACTCTACCACAAACACACCCCCAACATGCATAGCATCTCTTAAAACATTAGAGGCCTCAATTGCAAAGGAAAACAAAGGATCCTTAAAGAAAAATGGTTCTTTGAAAACCGTACCTTTATGATGTTCCAAGAAACCAAATATTCAAATGATGTAATTAATAAAGTAACCCAAAAATAGGGGAGAGACTATAGGGAAGTTTCTCTCTATTCTTAGGGAAAATCCTCACCGTAATCTGGAATTCCCAAGAATTTCTCATATTAAAGATGTAGGAAAAGAGAAAACTAGAAAAGAATATGGAAACCATTTAATAGGGAGCCATCCTATATGGTAGATTAGAGACACTAATCATATAAGAGTCTACCACTCTCACCCAACTTGAGGAGTGCAAGAAGCAAGAATAACTGTTATGGAAACAAAAATCTAAGGTACAATGTCTTATATACGGGGAATGAAACAAGACATTCTTCCATAGATATATGCTATAGCATCACCATAATAATAGCATTTCCTCTCTTTAAAATAATAGAGTTAAACTACAAGAGAATCAAGATGTAACTCAAGAGATAAATAGATAATATCAAGATCTTCTCGTAGAACCCATTCCTAATAGACAATAAATGATCCAAAAAACCATCCAGCATATCCCCTCCCTAGTAACGTGAGAATAGAATAAGGCTCTTCTTAGAGAATATCCTTTAAATAAGTGGAAGAAAAAATCAAAGTGATTCCCTGTAACAAATCCCCAGACCCAGATGGTTTCAGAGTAGAATTTTTCCCCAGACATAAGCTACAATGCTCAGAAAATAGAAAAATCAAATCCATTATAAAATCCATGGATGCCACCTTTCTCACACTAGTTTCAAAGGAAGAGAAGGTGTATGAACCCAGTGGATATTTTCCTATTACACTATGTAATGTCATATATAAAGTCATTACGAAATCCATAGCCAATAGGCTTAAACCTCTTCTTCCAAGGTCATCTCACTAGATAAAATAGGTTATGTCAAATGCCACCAGATCCTAGATAGAACAATGGTGTCCCATGAAACTATCCACACTATAAATCTCTAAAAAAAGATTGGTTTGTTGCTTAAATTAGATCTATCCTTGGGAAATCTCAATTGGAAGTACCTCTTCAACATACATAAAGCCTTTGGATTTCATCAAAGAATGGATCAAATGGACTAATAACCTGATATCATCAACCTTATTCTCTATTCCATTAAATAGCTCCCCCACCAATTCATTAACATCCTTTAGAGGTATGTGTTATAGAAACTTGCATTCAACTTTCCTTTTCATATTAGTTGCAGAAGGGCTAGGGAGGGCTCTCATAGCAACAAGAATTAAGAACAAAATTAAAGGTATTCACTTGTTTGGATCAGACCTTCCATTAACTCATTAATAGTTTTTTGATAATACAATGAGCATGAGTACTCCTACAATCAACCAGGTGAGGATTTTCATGCACATTTTAGATGAATTCTCCCAAGCCAAGTCAACAATACTAAATCTCAAGTATATTTTTCAATACGCGGCTCTTAGTTCAGAGACATACAGCAATAACCATTGGGTTCCAAATAAGAAAAATCCCCTTGAAATAATTTGGTGCTCCATTAGATAATAGCTTAAGTGGTTCTTATGGAAGGAACTTTTAACTAAAATCAATAACAATATGGCATGGTGGAAATTATGCTACCTCAATGTAGTTGGACGATTAGTACTTTTAAAAGAAATTTTGTATACCCTCCCCATTTACCTATGCTATATACTCATGGCACCAACCTCTATCTTACAAAAAAAAATTCAGCTACAACGCTCTTTCCTATTGGGAGTAGCCAGCCTAGAAAAAGTATGATCCCTAGTGGTAAGGGACAAACTTTGCTTACCAAAATTGAAAGGAGGATTGGGCTTGTGTGACCTCACCACCATGGAAAAAATCCTAGGAGTCAAAACATGGTGGAGATGGTTAAAGGATGATAAAATCTGTGGAAATTCATATGGCATGTAAAAGATGCCCCTCACACTCCCCACATAATCTCATTTCAATGCATTTTCCCCTCTTTGGCTCATCCATGTGGACTTCGACTAGAAAAGCATTACAAAAAAATTGAGTTCTAAAATGGGCCTTCTAAGGAATATTATAAAATAATAGTGGAAATAATAAAATAATATTAGATTACATCGTCAAATTTTAGAGGGAATAAAAGTACTTTTTCAACTTGTATTTTCAATTTATATCCCTATGGTTTTACTCAAATTTCGAGTGGGAGCACTCATTGGATGCAGAATTCAACTCCTCATCCAAGAAGTACCCGTGTTGCATACTTTCAATGGACCATGCTACATGATAGCATGATCCATCGAAAGCATGCAAATGGGTACTCCTTGGATGAGGAATTAAATTATGCATCCAATGAGTGCTCCCACTCGAAATTTGAGTAAAACTATAAGGATATAAAATGAATATGTGTGTGTGTGTGTGTGTGTTTACTCCAAAAATGTTGAACCATCCCCCATGGTTGACATCATCATCTTGAATCCTATTGGTTCTTATAAAGCTGATTTTGGTTTTACATTTTTGTTTTGAGGTCCATTTTTAACCTCAAAATTTCTCTAATGGGAATTCACTTGGAACAACAACATTTCTTTTGGGAAGTAAAAGATGGTCACAATGCTCTTTTCTGGTATGATTCATAGCAATAAATCCCTAATATTTGAGATCAACAACAGCTAGATATCATATTCCTACATATCATTGCATGAGGTCTAATAACAATAATTGACTATAGGATAAGTCCAGCCACAAGACAATAGTCGAGGAAATAGTTTCTGCAAGAAGAATGGAATCTCAAGCCAGAGGGGGAATTGTGGAGTCAATTTTTGTGTAACGCCCAAGAATTATTAATCCCATATTCCTCCCACCTAAATAAGCTCTAATGTGGCTACATTTTAAAAGGCTCCTTCACCATCCGAGAAGCATATCATATGGAAGAAGGGAATCAGGAAATACCAAGAGATGGGGTTTGGATTAACATTTTGAAACAAACACTACAAGGAAAATACCCTCTGGTGAAGGTTTTTGCCAAAGCCCCTATAAAAATAGCCCAAAAATTGTTTGTTGTAGAGGTCACTAGCAGAGTTGGGCGAGCGTATGCTTTAGTAGATTTTCCTTAACAATGCATCTATAATACACAAACGCACCGATTCTTTAATGTACACATATGCACTAGTTCCCAATAGAACATGGTGTATCGTGTTAGATCTTTTTTTTTTAATAAAAAAAATAATGGTCCACCAAGTACAAAAGCACACTAGTGCGTATACTACTTGATAGCACTGGAAAATGGTTAAATTTATAAATATTTCAGCCATAAAATTTATTTTGCGTGCTAAACCAGTACACTAACACCCTAGTGCATGCATATTATAGCCCACCATCGAAGCATTATTTAAACAACGTCTTGACACCTATATATGATGCACCAATTCATACACTACTCAATAGCAGCAGAAAAATGTTAAATTTAAAAAATATCGGTCCTAAAATTATTTTCACCATATCGGTGCTATATCCCCTCAAAGCACTAGTGTTGTTCATGTATGAAAAAACTTCGACGCATACTTAACAAGAGCACTGCTATAGGGTTTTTTTATTTTAAAAACAATGTGGTGTTATATTCCAACGAAGCAACAATGATGTTCATGTATTAAAACTCATGGGTGCTTCTTAACAAGAGCACTGCCATAGGGTTTTCAATTTTAAAATAATGTGGTGCTCCTTCAAATAGTATGCACTAGTGTTGTTACAGTAATGCACCAAAACAGGGTTAAATAAAGAAAACCTATCGTCCGTAAGTTTCATTTTAGCATTTGTAGTGTTGTAGAGCTTTGAAGCACCAGTACCACTCTTGCCTCACTTAAGCACCCTATCATCGTTGTTTATCTTGCTCACCATTCTTTCATCCTATGCTCAATGTGTATCTTTTGAATTTTCTCAAACGATGGTGAATTTTTTTTTCTCATTTGTGTGTCAACTATGCCCCACTGATGACCAAATCTCCAGGTAATGTTTATGTTTCTCTTTAATTTATTTTTTTATTAGATTAGAATTGTAAATTAGGTCCAAAAATCAACACTTCTTGAAAAATATTTTTCATGTGTGGTGCGTTCTACAAGTTTGGCTTGGACCGATAGTGGTGCACCCTGTAAAGTTACAGGGTGCACTGCAATTCGGTGTGTGAACTTAATGCAAAATAGTTTTTTCGATGCATTTGGTAAATGAAAATTCACCAAGAAAAGTTATAAATTGTATGTCAGTTGTAACACCATCCTCCCAAATCCACCCAAGTAACCATGCCAATCGGGGTAAACATGAGATGATAGGTTACTGTGATCAGATTCAACCTCCTATATAACCTTAAGGAAGTGGAACCGACGAAACACCACACATAGTCATCCAACATCATCAACAAAACCCTCATGAGACAAGTGAACTACTCAAAAAACTTGTCCCTGGGTCCCACTACTATTCTGGAACTCTTTGTAGGTTTTAACCCTGTACAGAAATTACCTGCATACGAATTCTAAAACACATAAAATAAACAATGCGAGAGCATAACACATAAAACACATATACACAAAGATTTTCCCCTAGATCCCAAAACCGGGACTACCAGCTTGATTTTTCATTATGTTCATTTCAATATTATAATACATATTTATACATGATGAAGCATCCAATACCATGGACTGAAAACCATCACGTCCAATACCATGGACTGAAAACCATTGTTTCTAATACCATGGACCGAAAAACATTGCGTCCAAAAAACATGTGCAAAAATCATGCACAAAAACCTAGGTGGGTCTGCCCAACCTAACATAGGGTGATGGGTATGCCTCAAACCCCCTGTGAACCCCCTCCCCCGTTACATAATCGGCATAGCAAAGGGGGGGCTTCGTCCCCCCTCTAACACAACCCAACATTCTCCCACTTGTTGTTTTCTTTCCACAGGGAGCCACAAGAGAGCTTAGTCATTTTTCCAGCCCTGAAACGCCCATTGTCTCTCTACACCAAGAGAACTTCTCAGAGCTCACAGATTTTGTCAATGCATGTGCAGTATTCTTCAAAGTGTCCACCTTTACCAGCAACACCTTTCTGTCTTCTATCATATCCCTCACAAAATGATACTGAACATCAATGTGCTTTGTCTTTGAATGATATGTGGGGTTCTTTGCCAAGAAAATTGCACTTTGGCTATCACAGTTTATCCTTATAGCTCCCTGTACTAACCCCATACTTGAACACAATCTCTACAACCAAACTGCTTCCTTGCTTGCATGAGTGGCTGCCATGTATTCTGCCTCTGTAGTTGATAGTGCCACTACAAATTGTTTCTTACACATCTAGCTAACTGCACCTCCAAATAGGTTAAACACATACCCACTTGTAGATCTTCTCTGATCTAGATCTCCAGCCCATTCTACATCAACAAAGCCACGAATATCCAACATTTTATCCAATCCTGGTTTTCCTTGGTAGCACAAACCATAATCACTAATGCCATGCAAATACCTGAAAACCCACTTCACTATTTTCCAGTGCTCCTTCCCTGGTTTTGACATAAATCTGCTCAATACTCCCTCAACATGTGCAATGTCTAGTCTAGTACAGACCATTTCATACATCATGCTACCTATTGCACTTGCATATGGAACATGGGACATGTCCTCTTCCTCTTCTTGTGTCTTGGGACACTGTTCAGCAGATAACCTCACACCTACAGGAATAGGAACCTTCACCGGTTTACTATCCTGCATAGTAAACCTCTGCAGTATTGTCTCGACATACTTCCTCTATTTTAACCAGAGCTTCCTCTTTGCTCGATCTCATTTAATTTCCATGCCCAAAATATGGTTTGCAGCACCAAGATCTTTCATGTTGAATTTGGAGGACAATTGGGTCTTCAAATCCTGCATAATTTCTTTGTCATTTCCAACCAGTAACATATCGTCCACATACAAGACCAAATAAATAACATAGTCACCAATTAATTTAAAATACACATAGTGATCGGCTTTGCTTCTGATGAAGCCAAGTCCTCGTATAAATGTATCAAATTTCTGATACCACATCCTTGGTAACTATTTTAACCCATACAAAGACTTCTTTAACTTGCATATCAGTTCTTTCTTACCCTTCACCGCAAATCCTTCAGGTTGCTTTATGTAGATTTCCTTTTCCAGATCCCTGTGAAGAAATGTTGTCTTCACATCTATCTATTCTACCTCAAAATAAAAAGTGGCAACAACAGATAAAAGTAATCTAATAGAAGTTACCTTGGTAATACGGGAAAAAACATCACCAAAATCAATTCCCGGTACCTAGGAATAACCTTTTGCTACCAACAGAGCTTTGTATTTCTCCACCTTTCCTTCTGAATTTGTCTTCTTCTTGAACACCCATTTGCTGCCAATGGGTTTCCTTCCAGCCGGCAACTCCACCAGATCCCAAGCCTCATTTTTGTGCAAAGATGCCATTTCATCAACCATGGCCTCTTTCCAGAGTTTTCCATCCTCTGAATGTACTACTTCTTTCACAGTTCTGGGATCATCATCAGTAATAGATAAAGCAAAATTTGAACTAGAAAGTAGATGGAGTTTGTGGCTCTTCATCTTCTGATTCCTCCTCTGTTGTAGAGTCTAATTCTTCCTCCTTTAGCTCAAACTCTATCTTCTCAGGTTCCTTTGGTTGGACTTCATGTTTAATAACATATTTCACCTCTCTGAACAACATATATCAGCTGTACAGAACCTTCCTTGTTACTGGGTTCCAAAGTTTATAACCCTTTAAACCATCCTTATACCCAATAAAGATGCACTTTTCATATTTACTGTCCAAATTGGTTCATTTCTCCTTTGGAACATGTACATATGCATCACATCCAAATATACTCAAATGTGAAAGAGAGGGTTTCTTACCAGTCCATACCTCTTGTGGAGTTTTATCTTCCAACGCTGATGAAGGTGATTTGTTGACCAAGTAACATGCCATCTCCATCAACTCTACCTAGAATTCCTGTCCTAACACAACACCACTAAGCATACTTCTTTCCCTTTCCATCAACATCTTGTTCATTCTTTCTGCAACTCCATTTTGCTAAGGTGTATATGGAGTAGTCTTCTGCTGTGCTATACCACACTTCTTGCAGAATTCTTCAAATTCCTTATTGCAAAACTCTCCATCGTTATCTGTACTCAACACCTTTATCTTCTTCTCTGTCTAGTTTTCCATCAGAGCCTTAAATTCTTTAAATCTATCAAAGACTTCAGATTTCTTCTTAAGGAAATATATCCATGTATTTCTTGAGAAGTCATCTATAAATGATACATAGTACATAGACTTACCGAGTGATGGAACCTTCACAGGTCGAAAAACATCACTGTGCACAAGCTCTAATATTTGTTTCTCCCTCTTACCACCAGAGGGGAAACTAACCCAATTCTGCTTCCCATATATGCAATTTTCACAAAAATCAAAATCGAGAGAGCTATTACTCATACCTTCTACCATACATTTACCATGAAGTATTTGAAGGCCCTTCTCTCCAATATGTCCCAGCCTTTGATGCCACAACATGGTCTTCTCTCTAGAGACCACTAGATTTTTTGCTCCACTTTTAGGAACCACGGAACTATTGCACCCATCAACAACAGTGCTACCTTGTAGCTTGTACAGAGTTCCAATTCAAACTCCCCGCATCAATACCAGTGCTCCCCGAACCATCTTGTAGGTATCCTTCTTGAACACTGTTTTTACACTTGCATCATCCAACTCGCTTACAGAAATCAGATTTCTGGCCAATGTGTTATAGAAATTTTTGGGCACTGCAACCCCAATCCTAAATGTCCATAAACCAAGGGCTCCTAAGTCCCTAAAACTGTTGTTCCAACCCCTAAAGGAACAAGGTCAGCTGATCACATCATCTCCCAGAAGTTCTCCATGAAAAACTACTCAAAACTGGTCAAAACGGGGCCATCTCTCCTGCTCCACGGACAAAGTGCGCTGCATCCCACCTAAATACACAGAGAGGGTGCGATGCATGTTGAAAAACCCTTCTATGGGGTGCGATGGGCGAGAATGGACAAATGGCAGAGGCAGTGTGCGAGGTGGAAAATCATGGAATCTTCCAGAAGCTTCTCCTGTGACACTTACCTCCCTGAATTCACCTAGGGATGAGTAAGAGATCATCATTCTCCAAGTGGAATCAAGAACTATCAGAGAGAGGACACTAATCAAACCCCAGAAGCTGACTCACCCTCCTTTCAAACATCTATATATGGATCCCTCATCCTAGAGATCCAGAGGCTGGAATTTTGTATCTTGTAAGGAAGTAATGTTGGTTTCTTGCTGCAACATCATAGTATTGGGTGATCTAAGCTTTTCATGAGGTGAAGAAGGGCTTCTTGCTGAGAGGATGACGCTAGGTCAGAACAATTGGTTGTAATCCTCCCCTGCTCTTTTCTTTATATCAATAAAGCTATTCAAGTTTTCCTCCATGTTCTTGCATATTTTATGATATATGTTTGTGTGTGGTCAATATACATATGATCTTATATTGTTTATGCTAGTAGATCTCTGTTCTCGGATAGTATTGTGCTGCTTTGATTCCACAGGTGCTCTTTGAAGCTGGGCTGACGAGGAAGCAAGCGGCAAGGGTCTATCAGAAGAGAGAGGAACCAAAGTGAGGAACCAAGCGCAAGATTGAGGTTGGTCCCTTCATTCCTCTCTTATCTATTAGTCATAAAGGAATACGAAAGTAGCTTTACTCTATTTGTTTCTAAGGTTGCTACCACCCTTAGTGGGATTAGCAGTTCTGCATAGACACTATTCCCGGTAACAAAATGGCGACTCCGCTGGGGAGCGACTAGATTGTTTGTTAGCCTATCTTTGTTTCTTTTATAAACTTACAAACAGAGCCTGAAGCCAAGCCAGCTAGCCTTCGAACTGCATTTGTTTTACGAATGCAAAGTAGATCAATGCTGCTTCAGTCAATCTCCGGGTTTTGTTTATGAATTAAACAATCGATCTACAAACAGACTAATTGCCCTAAGTGGTAGCTCTAGTAACCTCCTTAGATCCACCTCTGTGATTTGCATATACTAAACATTGCTTTCTTAGCTTAAATCCCCGAACTGAATTGTAAATTGTGAGTAAAAACTTGTTCAAAGTCTCATACTGGTACCATCGCACCCTGCCTTAAAGGCAGTATGCTTACATCGCACTTCTCGAGTGCAGTAGGTGCGCTGAAAGCAGAGATCCCTGTGTAACAGGTGCGTTGGTCAGATAAGGTTAACTCTACCTTAAGGCTTTGGTTTTTCACTCACTGTTTTCAGTCCTATTCTAGAGTTTAGCTGTCTATGGTCAGTGTATCTCTATAAAAACCCCCTTCCTTTACATCTTTCCACCTCCATAGTGCAAAGAACTGTAAGTTTTTTTATGTATTTTTCATCATTTTCGGTTCTCTTTTGCAAAAAAGTAGCATAATCGAGCTGTCGTTCTTTGATTTGAAAGTGTCATAACTGTCGTTTTTAGCCATAGAACACAATCCCCTTGCTTTTGGTAGTCGATTATACAAGTTACTATTGCATATGATTTGAATTAGTAGTTTTTAAAGTGTCGAAAATCAATTTTTCATTTCGAAATCGCAAAGTGTCTCTCTTACTCTCACTTCATTTTGAAAAGAAATTTGTTGAGTATTGTCGCTTTGGAAATAATTCAGATTTGCACTTAGCTTTCTTATCATCACATACGCTAAGAAAGCTAAAAAACAATACATGCATGTGCATTTGCATTTAGACTGCTTGTTGTTTTGATTTAGGACAGTGCATATAGTGTGCGCTCTATGCTCTATGCTGAAAGAAAATCATCTCTCTTTCCTTAGTAGCTAGGATTTTCATTGCTGAAAGAAGATTAAACGACTGTTTATCATCTTAGACTGCATTTTAGGAATTGTACATCTACATCACGCGGTGAACCTGAAAGGAAAATTTCTTAAGCAAGATCAACTATAAAATAAATTCAATGAATCTAAAAACACTTTGGAACCTAACACACAACATTTAGAAGTATAGGCTAGAGACGTGTTCTAGTGTCGTAAAACGTGGTAACTGTTGCTTTCATTGTTGGTTGGGTGATTCCTCCACTTTGAGACGATAAGTGCCAATACGGACTTGTGCTCCCACGTACCGTCGCGTATATATTGGGAGACCACAATAGGCTTTATCCTTTATCCATAGGAAGCCATGTCTGCCGCCCTATCGATCGCAATGCACTGAACACAGCATGCGGGAAGATTGACTGCCGTACCGTAAAAAGTATTCTGCAGTTTTACGATTGGTTTGGTAATCCCTCTATCTAGATTTCGAGAGTAGTCTCTTTCGTTCCTTTTCAGACTCCTTAAAAGAAAAGGTCCATCTGAGCACTTGTCACTTCAGGCTCATTAAAAATCGAAGGCGACTAGAGTCATCTTTTTTTTTTCTCGACTCTTAAAAATTGAAAAAACAAGTTGTGTCAAAGCGTCTAAAATTTATTTTAAACGAAATAAATATCACCTTTCCTACGTTGATCTTGAGTTGAGGAAAATGGAGTCCACCAACCAAGGGGTTCCTCTCGGAAGAAATCCTAGTCCTTTCTCCTCTTGGGGAGATGTTGGTGCACCCCATATGGCCACATTGTCACTTCCTGGATTGACGATCGGCTTGCCTGTATGGCTTTTCTCAACTTCTGTCGTTCAGAATACCGTAACTCCTGAACAGTCAAGTTAGCAACTAAATGATACCAGAGTTACCCCCCAACCTTCAACTTCGTCTAATTCCTCCTCTCCTCCTTCCTCTTCGCTTGATGAAGCTGGTAAAGCCAAAAATCAAGTAACTAAGAAGAAGAAGGAGAAGAAGAAGAAAGAAGAGAAGAAGGAGCCAAAGGCGAAAAGGGGCAACCAGACATCATCTAGTGAAAATCCACACACTGCACCGACCATGCCTAAATCACCATGCGTCATTTTCAATGGAGACCACTATAATCGAGATTGTCCTTGCATCCCTCGGATCTTAAGGGACTGGTCTCCTCATTTGCACAACCCGGTGTCATCAACCTCTGATGATCATGTTGAGAATACACCGTCAACTAGTGAAAGTGAAGTCTCTGGACAAAAAGGGAACCACAGATTTCCTTGTAAACTATGTGAAGGCGATCACACTGTCCACCATTGTCCCTTCCTCGATGAGGCTAAAAGAGTTTTTGACAACCGTCTAATTTCACTAGTATGGCTTCCACCAGAATATAAGAAACTCTTGCCAAATCCATCACTAGTTGAAAATCTGGCTGACACGCCATTGTAGTCAGCTGAAACATCTATCATCGAAGATGAACCCTCTGAATCCATACCAGATGAAAGTCAAAAGGTCGAGACGGCAGTTGACCCAGTATTGCCTTCAGAAGATCCATCTTTAGATGATACAATCACCGAGGAGAATAAGAACGACACCGTTCAAATTCTCTTCATGAACATAGACTCTGATGAACATAGGGACAGTCTACCCGTTCCTTTACCGCAGGAAGGAAGTTCATCAGAGTCATACCCGGCCATCTATTTGGTCCCACATCCAAGCAACCTAGTTGTTTCCTTCGACTGGAACCTACTAGGTAGACCCCATTTACCGGTTAGTGTACCATTTCGAATTATTGTACACGCTTACAAAATGGTCATGTCTGGTACCATCATAGATGAAGGGGCATCTGTGAGTATCCTTTCCTCAATAGCTTGGGAAGCACTTGGTTCGCCACTACTTCTACCTAGGATGAGAAATCTGACAGGCTTCGACAAAGGAACCAATCGACCATTAGGGATCCTTCCCAATGTACCTATAACGTTGAGAAGGAAAACCATTCACATAAACGTAATGGTAGTCCGAGGACCCTTGGATTATAATCTGCTCCTTGGACGTGACTATATTTATAGCATGGGAGCCATTGTCTCACTCTTTAGAGTAATGTGTTTTCCGCATGAAGGCAGAGTGGTCAAGCTCGTAGACCAACTGTCATTTCCCAGCTCACACATAGCTAATATTCAGGTACCATCCCTGAATGGTCTTTTCATGCAAGGAATGTCTCATCAAATCCCAGTCCGTCCACCTGATGAACGTGAGTGATTCGGAGGGTATGACTGAATCCCAGGGGGCATGCACCCTGGCCTGTTTTGACAGGAAAACCTTGGGTATAGAGTAAATTTCTGTGGAGGATATATGACTAGTTTGACACACCCGTCCGTCTAGGAAAATGGGATTAAACTGGAATAAGATTCCCTCGTCAAAGTTATGTGGGTGGAGGTGTCTGTGCCACTCACCTTTTTTTATTTTGGTAAACATCGCCAAAGAAGTGTTTTATCCGCAACGCGGTTAGAACAATCTTTGGTAACCTGGAAATTTTTCACTATACCTGGGGGCATGCAAACCTTTTGGCATGCAAGCAAAGAGCGACCATTTATTTTTTTAAATTTATAGGTCCTCTAACCCTTTAAACTCATAGGATTGGGTGTTTCCTAGCTTGCATAAAGAAAGGATGCGGAGCAAAGCTTTGTAAGGTGCAAGCTCCACAAAAATGGAATCTTAGATGAGACATCTGTATTATACGACTGGATCGAGTAGTTTTAATGCGGAATTCAAGCTCGTTAAAAAATAAACATAAGAAATGAGCAAATTTTTCCCCCAGAGTTTAAGCTCATTAAAAAATGAACCATCTTCCGGTAAATAACCATCGTGAATGCCTTATCATCAGCCTTTGAAGCCTTGGTCGTGATCTCATCATCACCTCCACTCTATATTGGCCGATCATTCACCCCCACTTGATTGTTTACCCTTTTGAGGAACAGCTGTGAAAAGTGATACAGTTAGCCATCCTTGTGACACTGCCATGATTGGAAAATTCCAAACCTTACCTGGAATCAGCTGCTACCCGAATTTTATCACTCGTTCCTCAAAAAACGAGTCTCCTTTAAGCTCTTTTCAACTGACTCATAAAATATGAAAAGATTGCTGAGCGATTGGCCTCTCCAGCTCGTTAAAGGGACCGGAAGTGCTATCCCTCCTTTAGATTTTAATCTTTTTGGATCCAAGGGATTATTACACAAAAAGGTCGAGCGCTTGTCTTGTTCGACTAATTAAAATTACCGAAAATTCATCCCTTTCATATTGTTTTATACCTTTTCGGACCTAAGGGATTATATGACGAAAAAGGAACTATTGGAGTTTCCTTTACGTCCTTTTTAGACTCTCTAAAATTGAAAAGGACTGAGTTGTCTTTGTCGTTAAACTCGTTAAAACCTAATAGCGACAAACTTGTCCTCACAGACAAGACCGAGTTTCACTATCGCTAGGCTCATTAAAACATAGCGTTGGGTTTGCCCAAAGGGAAAATTATAGAACAAGCATATGTTATCCTCCTCAAGCTTGAAAAAAATAAAGAGGTATTGGTCAGCAATGACTGGGGAAAATTGGGAAGAAAAATTGAAAAAACTTTGTTGGTAGCAAGTCACTCTTGAACATGACACTTTCACTCCGCATCTGAGTCGGGTTGGGTTGTTCCATTCACCAGTCACATCAGCATGGTTCCATCACACCATCCATATTTGGGGTTAATGCTACCAATCCATCATGTCAGTGTCGCCGATATGTTCAAGAGAAGTCACTCAGAGGATTCACCTGTGTCTCATCCACTGCAATACATTCACTCTCCATCTTTTCATGACCACCATCCTAAACCTTGTATCCTCTAATCGTTTTCACCTCCATTAAAATCATTTGCTCCGTTCCATGTCATAGATGTGAGATTCATTAAGGCCCTCCTGTGACGGATCACTTCTTGTCGACATCAGCTCATTATCCAAGAAGTCGATCTAGGAACAACCATTCCAGTACTTTGAAGCTTGTATGCCTCAATGGCAATTTTCTCACTTTCGGCGACAGGTTTACATCACTGGCCTTCGACCGAAATATTTTGCATGGTGTTCGACGCCAAGTCCCTCTTTCACACCGTGCGAATTGTACTACAGTACCTTTAAGGTCATCATCATTATTGGTGATTCCTCTCGTGCCTGTTAACAACTTACATCATTGGCTGGTAATCAGGCAATGTCTTTCCATGTTCGACTACATAACATCTCTCACATGGATTGACTTGTACTTCGAGTGAAGATCGAACAAGATTGAAGACCCCGGATCTATTTTCATCCATCTGGGCTACGAGATACATTCAGGGAAATAAAGACATACAGTGTACAACATTGTTGCATAGATAATCATCCAACCTAAGGGATGATGGCTCTACCGGAATCATCAGTCTGCACTCAGACGATTGTCTGTCCTATGTACATGAAAATGAACTTATAAAGCTAAGCATGGGAATGCCACTCAGCCAGGAAATGAAAAATATTATGAAGATAATGTGTTGTATTGTATCTTATTACAGGTCACCTTCCAGCTCGAAAAACTTCGGATCCTCATGATAAAGCATTTCACCCGACATCAAAAATTAATTAACGACCTCATGCTTTAGGGGGAAACTATTATAGACATTTTTGGGCACTACAACCCCAATCCTAAATGTCCATAAACCAAGGGCTCCTAAGTCCCTAAAAGTGTTGTTGCAACCCCTAAAGGAACAAGGTCAGCTGATCACATCATCTCCCAGAAGTTCTCCATGAAAAACTACTCAAAACTGGTCAAAACTGGGCCATCTCTCCTGCTCCATAGACAAAGTGCGCTGCATCCCACCTAAATACACAGAGAGGGTGCGATGCATGTTCAAAATCCCTTCTATGGGGTGCGATGGGCGAGAATGGACAAATGGCAGAGGCAGTGTGCGAGGTGGAAAATGATGGAATCTTCCAGAAGCTTCTCCTGTGACACTTGCCTCCCTGAATTCGCCCAGGGATGAGTAAGAGATCATCATTCTCCAAGTGGAATCAAGAACTATCAGAGAGAGGACACTAATCAAACCCCAGAAGCTGACTCACCCTCCTTTCAAACATCTATATATGGATCCCTCATCCCAGAGATCCAGAGGCTGGAATTTTGTATCTTGTAAGGAAGTGCTGTTGGTTTCTTGCTGCCACATCATAGTATTGGGTGATCTAAGCTTTTCATGAGGTGAAGAAGGGCTTCTTGCTGAGAGGATGACACTGGGTCAGAATAATTGGTTGTAATCCTCCCGTGCTCTTTTCTTGATATCAATAAAGCTATTCAAGTTTTCCTCCATGTTCTTGCATATTTTATGATATATGTTTGTGTGTGGTCAATATACATCTGATCTTATATTGTTTATGCTAGTAGATCTCTGTTCTCAGATAGTATTGTGCTGCTTTGATTCCATAGGTGCTCTTTGAAGCTGGGCTGACGAGGAAGCAAGCGGCAAGGGTCTATCAGAAGAGAGAGGAACCAAAGTGAGGAACCAAGCGCAAGATTGAGGTTGGTCCCTTCACTCCTCTCTTATCTATTAGTCATAAAGGAATATGAAAGTAGCTTTACTCTGTTTGTTTCTAAGGTTGCTACCACCCTTAGTGGGATTAGCAGTTCTGCATAGACACTATTCCCAATAACACAATGCAGGAATATGCAGAATACCCGAAAGTGTTCTAACCCTTCCACCTTGCAACTTCAACTTTACTTTTCCGTGACCAACGATTCTAGCCTTCCTATCATCCCCTAAGAAGACATCACCACCATCATTTTTCTCATACCCGCAGAGCCACTCTCTACGGGGAGTGAAGTGAAAGGATGTACCTGAGTCAATCAACCATGCCTCATGATCTACATGTGTACTTGAAGAAGCCAAGTACACATCCCCACCTTCATCTGAGGTGGTTTTCACCTCTGCAGAAGGAGCATCATCAGATCCCTTTCCTTTATCAGGAGCTTTAGATTTACAGTCCCTTTTGTAGTGCCCTTCCTTTCTGCGTTTCCAACACACCACCTTCACAGGTTTTCCTGGAGATTTAGATCTCCCTCTAGATTTAGATCTCCCACTCGATGACTTATTTTTGTTTATGTTCTGGGACCGTCCTCGTACAAACAAGGCATCACAATTCTAGCTCTCCATATTTTTCCATCTCATCTCCTCCGTCAGCAAGGATGAGACTATTTCATCGAAATGCAAGGCAGTTGCATTGCTACCTATTGCAATAACCAGACTATCCCATGAATCTGGTAGAGAACACAACAAACTGATGCACTTCTCTTCATCTGAAATTTTAATATCAACAGATGCTAACTGACTTACCATAGTATTAAATGTGTTCAGATGCTCTGTCACCGAGTCTCCATCTTTCATCCTCAGGTTATACAGCTTTTTCTGCAGGAACAATTTATTCACCGGAGACTTAGATTGGTACAAAGTCCCTAACTTGTTCCACAAAGCCTTTGTTGTAGCTTCCCCTGATACATTCAGCAATACTGAATCTGAGACACACAATTGTATTGTGCTCTTTGCCTTTCGATCCAAATTCTTTCATTCTTCATCGGACACTCTCGTTGGTTTAGTACCCGGATCTACCATGATCCACTGATCTTTATCCACCAACAGATCCTCCATCTTGAGTTTCCACAACTCAAAACTTTGACCATTAAATTTCTTGATCTCTATCTTTCCACTACTCGCCATCTTCTTTTACCACCAGAATCGATCTCGCAGATCTCCCACTGAACAGGGTCTACCACAGGCCCGAGCAAAACCCCTTAGCAACAAAGGCATCCCCTTGAAGCCAAAAACAGATCTGATACCAAATGTAGGTTTTAACCCTATACATAAATTACCTGCATATGAATTCTAAAACACATTAAATAAACAATGCGAGAGCATAACACATAAAACACATATACACAAAGATTTTCCCCTGGATCCCAAAACCGGGACTACCAGCTTGATTTTTCATTATGTTCCTTTCAATGTTATAATACATATTTATACATGCTGAAGAATCCAATACCATGGACTGTAAACCATCGCATCCAATACCATGGACTAAAAACCATCGCGTCCAATACCATGGATCGAAAAACATCGTGTCCAAAAAACATGTGCGAAACTCATGCACAAAACCATAGGTGGGTCTACCCAACCTAACATAGGCTCCAAAACCAAAATTTTCTGGGGCGCTACCTGAGATCCCATAAAGTTGGGTTACGGGTATGCATCAAACCCCCTGTGACCCCCCGGCTACACAATCGGTGCAACGAAGGGGGGGGGCTCTGCCTCCCCTCTAAGCCCCCAGTTAACTACGTGGGCTAGTCGTGGAAAGAATATAACACATCCCAACACTCTTAAGCCATAGTCACTCTCATGTTATGGGTAAGGGAGCGACCAACAACTTAAAGACGTTCTCATAGGCCTATCTACCAACGACTATGGACCAAAATTTCTAGTTTTGTGCCAGCGACCCCAGGATCTAAGCTACTTTTTAGGCCCAGAGCCCAACCTACTACCCATAATGGAATGATAACTTAGAATCACGAAAATTACAGCGAAAAAATTATGCAAAAACAATGAGATGATCACGAACTTAACCATATTTCATCGAATGTATCGTGAACATGTAACCTACATGTGTAAACAACATAATTAAGTGTATGGATCTCATAGTTATCTGAGAACCAGCATAGTTTTTGTCATAAAATGTGCATATAGCCAGCATAATAGGAACAACAATACAATAAACATATCAACCATCAAAATCCATATATACACCAGCACATTTACACATGAAAATAAAGGAAATGAATTTCTCATTAATGAATACAATGAAGCAACTGAAGATGGGACTACCACGTTCCACCTGACCATAGATTGGTTGAGCCAGGTCTCTCTTCAACCAATCACCCCTGTTCCATATTCCAAGCATGAATGTGGGGCTCATAGAACACATCAAAAACACCAATTAATGTGGATGCCACCAGAGTTCTCCACCTACACCATGAGGAATTTGAGTGCCTCCTAGTCTCTCAGGCTTTACCATGCATCCAGAGTCCAATCTACGGATCACTAGGCCTTGAAATACCCATCAAGCTTTATTGTGCATTCCATTGTGGAATCACTAGGCATAACAGCCAGAAAATACACCTCTTGTATTTGTCATATATCCCTCCATTCACCAACAAGGATTCCTAGGCCCACCGAGGCACACAATATGGCTTTACCACAACCCACAGTCTGGTTCAGGGGTTACTAGGCTAGTGGCTTCGTGAATCCCCAATTCGGTTAAGGGACCACTACACCATGTGTTTTTCAATTCAGAGATCCACCCCACTCATCTTTGAATCCAATCCTTCCATCCCAAATAAACCGAATGAGAGAACCCATCTCATCAAAGCTATCAGGAAGTGGCAAGGTTAGGCTAAAAATACTGTCACACCTGGAAAAACCCATGCCATGGTAGAAAAGAAACACATGCAATCCCATGCATGCGAAATATAGCAATGAAAATACACATGCAACTCAATACGTACAATGAAGCCTGATGTAGCTTCTTGATCCTACCTTTCCCTACTTGATCTTTGCTTCCTCTTGCCTTCTTTTCCTTTCTTGCTCCAATGCCAAATTGCTCCAAGAAAACTCTAAGTGGCCAAGAGTATGAGAGAGAGAGAGGGTGTAATGAGAGAGATCCAACACTGAAATGACAAAAGGTTACCAATTGATCCTCAAAAGCCTTTTTATGAATGAGGTCTCTATTTTCTTCATATTCCATTATTTTCCTTCTTTTTCCTCCTCACATGAAACCTGTGACCTTTCACTTCCTTTTTCTCCTAATTTCCATTATTTTTATAAATAATTGTGCCAAAAATGTCATTTTGCCTTTCCAAAGCCTTATCCATTTCCTTTGCCAATTTCCTTAGACAATAATAACCAAATGAATAGACACTAAGATGTATTGCCCAACGATCAGCTTGGAATAAGTGTCCCATCGATTATGGTTATTATTTTTAACTTTTATTACTTGGAATTTTCACCAGGGCTATTATTGAACCCTCCCCCTTGGGGGACACTATGCTCGGTGGTTAATCACACATATACCTTAGCAACCTGCTGAAAGAATACATACTGCTCATGGAGCTCTATAACATAGCTCAATGCAGTATTTATAATGAAAGATCTACTTAAAATAAAACATCCTGACAACATGATAACATACTAAATAGTGGAGCTTTATAACATAGCTCATTACAGTATTTACAATGATCATCCTTCTTAGTTCCAATCCACATGACATCATAACATCATAATAACATATCCACGTGATAGTATAATAACATGACAACATAATCTTAATGACTTGACATCCATACTGCATACTGGAGCTTTATAACATAGCTCTTTATGGTATTTACATCGATATACATGTGTACATATATCAACATCACCATAAATATAGATACCAAAACATATGCCACATCATATACCAAAGAATATATCAAAACATATACTAAACATCATATCTAATCATATATCAAAACATCATATAGCTTATACTAAACCATCATAAAGCATATACCAACCATCATAAAGAATATACTAAACTACCATAAATCAACTACTCAACCACCATAAGCATATACTAGGCCACCATAAAGAAAATACCAAACCACCATAAATAATATACCAAACCACCATAAAGCATATATCACACCACCATATTGAAGCTTCTTTGCCTCAACCAGAAGACAAGAAAGGATACATAACCCGCATTTGATCTGCCATCTACCATATAGCTCCATCCGATCCAAAGTGCTTCCATTTCACTTTAACTTGCTCGATTACTCGGTTCCAAAGCATGAGCACATTTTTCTACAATATACACTGAGGTTCCAGTTGGAATTCTCCATCTAGTTCCACCAGTAATACATACCAGTCAATCACATTATCAACATCCTTAACATACTTCTTAAGCAAAGATACACAAAAAAGATCATGTACTTTCACAGTCGGAGGCAGTGCAAGTCGATAGGCTACTGGCCCAATCCTCTCAATAATACTGAAGGGTCCACAAAATTGTGGTGATAGCTTGGCACATGACCCAATCCGCAAGGATCTCTTCTTCAGTTTGATGTGCAAGTACACTTGTTCCCCAACCTGGAACTCCTTGAACAACCTGTTCCTATCTGCATAACTCTTCTACCTATCTTGTGCTACTTTTAGATTCTTTTTTATCACCTACATCTCATGTTCCATGTCTGCCAATATATTTGGTCCAATTAATACCCTGCTAACTAGATCACTCCATCAGATGGGAGTGTTACAACTATGCCCATACAATGCCTCAAAAGGACTCATCCTCAAAGACTCATGATAACCTTTTCTGTATGCGAACTCTACCAAAGGGAGATAATCTACCCACTTCCATTGTTGATGCATCACATACATCCTTAACATATCCTCCAATATCCTATTGACCCTCTCTGTCTATCCATCCGTCTGCGAGTGATAAGTTGTGTTGAAGGCCAAATCTATGCCCAAACCTGCAAATAACGCCTTCCAAAACTTGGAAGTGAACTTTGCATCCCTTTATGATACAATCTTCTTCAGAAAACCATGTAGTCTAACCACATCTCTAATGAATACATGTGCCATCACCAGAATGAAGTGTGCAACCTTTGTTAACCTGTTCACAATGGCCATGATGGAATCATGTTTCTTCACTACCTTCGGCAACCCTATGATGAAATCCATGGAAATAACCCCCCATTTCCATTTTGGAATCGCGATCGGCTATAGATCCCACCTAGATGTTTTCACTTTGCTTTCACTCAATGACAATCAAAACACTTCACCACAAACTCTGCTACATCCTTCTTCAGATTCAACCAATAATAATCTCTATTCATCATTGTGAGTGTCTTCTGATAACCTGGGTGACCTGAATAAGGTTTCACATGAAACTCCCTCAAGATCACCTTCTTGACCTTACTTCTATCCGATACATATATATTGTCTCAGAACCTGACCAATCCATTCATTGTAAGAAAATATTCCATGCCCTGTGCACCTACACCTGTACCTATACTTGTGCTTGTACATGTACTGCCACCTATACCTGTACCACTACATGTAGATGTACCTGCACCTGTACCTATACTAGCATCTTGCTATAATCTATGTACAATCTCCATATACCTGACATCCTACTTTCATACCTACAAGGTCCTATCCTATAAGTCTGTCCCATCAGAGCTCATAGCTTCCAAGTGATGTACCTATACTCGTCTACTAAGAGCATATGCCACCCTATTCTCTTTACCTTTGATGTACCTCATCTCAAAATCAAACTCGTTGATCGTGGCCAACCATCTAGCCTTCCTGGCATTCAGATTTAGCTAATCAAACAAATATCTCAAACTAATGTGATCACTCATAAGTACAAATCTCCTACTAGGAAGATAGTTTCTCCACATCTTCAAGTCATGTATGTTCACTACCAACTCAAGATCATGTGTCGGGTAATTCTGCTCATGCTCATTTAGTTTCTGTGACTCATAACAAACTACCTATCCATCCTGCATATGGACTCCACCAAGGCCTATTTTACAATCATTTGTTCATACCACAAACTCTTTGTCTAGATCTGCAATCTAAAGCACTAGTGCATGTGTTAACAACTGCCTAAGCTACTCAAATCTACCCTCACACTCCTCTCTACATTTGAACATCTTACCTTTCCTTTGCAATGATGTAATGGGATAAGAAATTTGCAAGAAGTTCCTGATGAACCTCCTATAATATCTCGCCAGACCCATGAAATATCTCACCTCATCCACACTCTTAGGAGCTATGCACTCCATGATGGCCCTTATCTTTTTTGGATTTACTGCAATGCCCTCCTTGGAGACAACATGTCCCAAGTAGTTTACCTCACTCTAAAAGAAACCACACTTGCTAAGTTTAGCATACAACTGACGCTCCCTCAACAACCTAAACATTGCTGCCAAATGCTTGGTATGTGATAAGCACCAGTATTGCAGCAAGAATGTTGCAACTCCTGGGGCTACCAACTTTACTTCATCAAGCCAGGGTTCATACAAACTTGGAGGTGATAATGTTGTATACACAAATAGATGCAATGGGTCCACTCTTTGTCACTGCTGAGCTGGTGATAGACCACTAGGGTTTCTCAAACCAGCCTTCTTTCGATTTCGAAGAAGTTTGATTACTAATGGAGAAAGGGGAATTTTACCCTAATTTAGAGAATTGAAATATTATCTACTTCAGTAATGAAAGATCGAAACAAATGTTTAAAACACACCACTCATCTATCTATTTGTTAAGATATCTTGCTTAAAAATAATTCCAAGCCAACACATGTGGAACCCTAACTAACTTAAGCATGCAATCTAATCTAATCAAACACTTTATTGTTGTGCATATGAATGAACATAACAACCTTTTTCTTTTTGTCCTTTTTGTGAAAACATGAATGCTAATTCTTCTTGATTGTATGGCAGGTGGGTTAGGTGTGGAGAGAGATGGTTGTGAAGGGTCAAATGGCTTGAGAGGCAAGCAAGGGCCTTCTCCTATCTTTCATGATGCATTTCTCACAAATTGGCCTCAAAACAGGCCACTAAAGGTCATCCTATAGGATGTCTACAGGATGTCCTAATTCACCTACAGGATCCCCTGTATTCCTACGGGAATAGGCCGCAATCATAAGGAGTGATTTGGATAGTGGTATAGGGCTTAGGGAAGGTGAGTGATGGAACTCATAAGGCAAGGAAGTAACTAGGATTTCTTTAGAAATAAAACCCAAGTTTGTATGATGGTTGGATTTGCTCAACAAGCATGGCAAGTTGTTCTTATGAAATGATAACTTAGTTTATGGACTTAGTGGCTTTTGGCAATCATGGATGGGTGAGGTTAGGCTAGGGCTGCTTATATGGGGTCTTCCTGCACTATTGAAACTCATGCAATACACACATCACTGGAGTTTACCCATAAATCATGTCAAACAAGAATGATATCCAACAACATAAGAAAATAGAATTTCAACATTCATTTGCCTAGTTCATTCATGGAAATGCTCGTAGCCTATTGTGAAACATCATGAAATATAATACAAAGCTAGAGATATCATAAATAACAACTGCAACCTATCCTTAAAAACTGAAAGATGTTCACCTCATTAGCAAAAAACCCTAAATTTCATACGAAATCAAAATTCTGTCTTTTTGGGGTTGAATGGGAGTTTTCCTTCAAACCATGGTCCCTGAAGGGAGGAGTGAGGCAAGATCCACCTGTTATCAACCTTTTTGGTATTCCTTTATCTCTCTAAATATATTTCTAAATCTATGCATAAATGGAAGCAAACTAATCAAATTCACCAATACTTGCAATGAAACAATGACAAAATCAATTCAACAAGTAATCTATGAAATAACCTAAGCATACAAGTATAGTAAGAGGAACCTCCGCTTCTAGGGCTGAGATCTAACCCAAGAGCTTTATCCCTCTGAGTCAAATCAGTGTTGGATCAAGGAAATGCTCATTTTCATTAACATATATCAAAAAATACATAATAGTGTTTTTCCGCAATCCTTCAACTTGAGTGCTTAGTTATCTTGCATAAAAAATCTGAATCCTAATGATGCTCTAGGCCTCTTAACTGTCACTGGCTCAACTACCAATGATCCTCATGACTCGGCTGCCTGCAACTCTGAGCTAGTGTGATTTGATTAAGGGGTCTCTGAATGAGTGAGGATTTAATGAGGAATATCCATCTCCTATAATATCTCCTTCTTGTCTCATTCGATTTCCTACACGTTAATTAGCCATAATTTGCCATAATTTTCTCCCAAAAACCCGAAATCAATGCACATTATACCACTAGACATAACATCTTACTTTTGCTCATCTCATTAAGCCAAATATAATTAAAACATGTAAGGAATCATGAGAAGAGTTGATTTTAGTAAGCTTTGGAGGTGTATTAAGGTCCATAAATTTACCCAATGACGAGCCTCATCATCACCCCCCCTACTGAAAGTGTTTCTCATCCTCTGAGAAAATTAATCTAACTCCATGTACTTCATTGCTCTGGTGGCTTCCCTGAAATCACATGCTTTTTCTATAGTCTCTTCTTCCTATGAATAAAATCCTTCCTTCCTCTCTATCTCTTTCCACTGCTTTCTTTCTTCTTCTTCTTTCCTTCCTTCCAACATTCCCAAAAGAAATGGTGGATTGAGCCTCAAGCCAACCTAATTTACTTTGAGTCTTTGTAGAGCATACTTATACATGGGGGTTCTATTTAGTGCCTCTCTCATTCCGTCAGGAGAATGGTATTCTCTGACTTTTAGGCTGTAAAGAAAGGTGTTCCATCTCCTTTGGCAGGCTTGCTAGATTTCATCGCCTAGCAATTTGAACATGTCTTCAAAGTGTGTGACTGCTTGTTCTTGTGTAGCAAGGTACCTAGGTGCAAGCTTAGGATCATTTTCAATGAGGTTGTGGGCGTTGATGACAGATTGTTTAGCTCTGATCATAAGGGGTTCTATCTCTTCTTTTTACATTTCCTTTTTCATCTTTGTAGTTCTTTCCTCCTCATTATTCATCCATGATGCTAAAGCCATCAATTGCAAGTCTCCTAGTTTTGAATTTGGGTCCCACACATTTAAATCTATCAAGGCCAAGTTGTGTAGGTAAAACTTAGATATTTTTGCTCCATTTTCCAAGGTTCTTTGATCATAGACATAAATGAAGTGTCTATAGTCTTGGCAGGGCATAGTTCCTCTTTGGGCTAGGGTCTTTATTTGGAATTGTAGTCATTGTTCCTTGAGATACAAGGCATAACACTTTGTTGGCATCTTGAACTAGATTGCCTCCAAGGATAAATTGGCCATAGTTGCCAACTGGCTTTCCCTTTTTGGTAGTTGTCCCTTTAGCCATGTGTTCTCTGCTTCTAACTGAGATTTCATCATTGCTTCTCTCTCCCTTTTTCTACTCAGTTCTCTGCCCATCTCCTACAATTTATCCTCCATGTGGCCTACATCCTCCACACCTTTTGATTTGGAAATTTGCATCCACCTGTGTGTCCTTTCCCTCTCTTTTTCAAGTTCAAAGAATAGGGAAATGGAAAAATTCTATGGTATTACCCTACCTCCTTCAATGAACCTATTGTAGGAGCTGAGGTTTGGATGTGGACTAGGTTCTCTCATTTCTTGGTCTTGTTTCTTTGCTTCTGATTGAGTGATACCTTCCTAGTACCCTTTCTATCTTTCTGTAGGTTTGATAGAGTTTCCTATAGGATGGCCTCTGCTTCATGTAGGTCTATCTGTGTCTCCTATAGGAAACCTTTTCCCTTTGATGAGGCTAATCTTTTGATAGGCCTCCTAACTTAAGTGATTGGAGACTTGGGAGAGGCTTGTTCTAATGATCCTTCTCCTTGATTTTTCTGTAGAGGGGATGCCTTTTCTTGCTACTTTGGTGAATCCTCGATGAAAATTAGAGTTTTGGTGGGGGTTTGAGGTCTCCCTTGTCTAATCCTAGTCCTCTTTCTTGTCCTAAAGTAAAATGGGGTTTGTATTTGCCTCTTACCCTTTGATTTGATAGGTGTGCTTAGGGAAGTAAGAGTATTTGCTGCCTCTTTCTCTGTGGGTTCTGTAGAGACCCTTTGCTATTATTCTCCCTTTCTTCCTTGAGCTGCAGACTTTGGTTCATCCTTCTATCCTTTTTCCTCTTTTCCATTTTCCTTCTCATTTTGTTCTTTGTCTCCACATTCCTCTTCTTCTTCTTCCTCTATTTCTTCACTCTGCTCATTTGTCTCTTCTTTTGTTTCTTCCTCTCTCTCTTCTTCATTCTCCTCCTCTGTTTCTTCTTCATTTTCCTCCTTTGTTTCTTCTTCATTTTCCTCCTCTGTTTCTTCTCCCATCTCACTAGCAGTGGGGATTTTGTCATATTCTTTTGCTTGAATTGCTCCTTCTGCCTGCATTTCTTTAAAGGTTGTCCATGCAATAGCGAGTCTTAGGTTTTGTAGAGCATATTCAAGGATGAGTTTGATTAACCCATGATGGGCTAGTTGTTGATGTTTTCCTTCTTACACTTTGATGCTCATGTATATCATTGATTGTAGAAGAAAATAGGGTATACTTAATCTGTTTTAAGGAGGTGTGTTCTCTCGAAATCTCAGTTCTTGGAGGAGTCTAAAGTGGTATCCATACACCACACTGTATCTCCCTTCACATGATATGTATTTAATGAGGTGGTAACTGACTTCATTCCAAGGGTATGGAATTCTTTCCCTTCTAACCCAATTTTTGTCCTGCATTGGCTCCTCTCCTTCCAAAAAGAATCTTTTATTTCCAAGGGTGTTGTTACCCTTGTCTTATTTTCTCCATGGTAACCCTAAAGGGAGTGTAGTAATTCTGCTTATAACATCAGGGATAATTACTACTGATAAGCCCTTCACCACAGTAGTGGCATTGATCCTAGTGAGAGGTATGAGTGAGAGGGAAAATTCTCTCGCCACATCATCATCGTAACCTCTCATCCTCTCAAAAAACCCCATCCATTCGTGCCTTGTGAAAATTTCCACTACAGGAGGATGCTGGTGGATCCTTGCTGTGTTTGTGGGTTCTCTCTTGTTGAAACCTCTTGTCATCTTTCCCTGGTAATTGTGGAGGCTTGTGTGGATACAATTCAAGAATTCTGGTAGGTGAGGGAGGTTTGAATGTTAACTTTTAGTGACATGCAATACAACTCTCCTATACTGCAATTTCCTTAATCAAATTGAGGATTTTTTCTTCTTTCCAATGGAAAATATGGAAGGTATAGCTCCTACCTCACTTTGCTACATTTTGGTGAGGATAACCCTTGATTTCACCTCCCTTAGTGCCCACTGACAGTCCTGTAGGTTGATTCCTCTATATCCTGTAGGCTTCCTGTAGGTTTCCTGTGCTATAGATGTTGAATGTTTCTTGTAGGTGTTTCTTCAGGAAGGTTGAGAGAAGCTTCTTCGTTCGATGAATCCCTGAAGTTGCTTATGCTCTCTTTGTATGGGAATCAACGTTTTATCTCCATATATGGATGATCGTGTGGGGTTGTGTGCTGACTATCTAAGTACGAGCACCTCCTTTTGGACCGTTGGTCCCATTATCAGTCCATCATTCTACCTTACCTTGTAATCATCTCCCACTCCTTTGCTCCGTAACTAAACCATTTTTGGCTTTATTCCATTTTTCTCTTCTTTTGACTTTTTCCACGTGTGGAGTGGTCTAACTGTTTTCTTATCATCGACTGGAAAAAGGTGGCGAAGTTAACTCACCATATTTACTTATTATAAAATAAAATCTCACATAATCCCATAGTTTTGATCATATCATACTAACGAGAGAGCATGAGTAAGATGACATACCTGTGGGTAAGATGCTTTGATGATGATGCATGCTGGAGAGTGATGCCTTTTTGTTGCATTTTTGCTGCATATTTTTCTGTGTATTTACCTCTTTTGATGCTTGTTTCTTTTGATGTGCAGGTGTTGGAGAGTGATGTTGGTGATGTTTTTGCTACTGTTGAGATCTGGAGGAGCTTCTTCATCCTTGGAATCATTGTTCTGAAGATGGTTGCAAACTGTGTGGTTTCCTTTGTGGTATATGCTGCTACAAGATACCTACAGGATGTCCTATAGCTGCCTCTCCCCTCAACCTTCATACTTTTCTTCAACTCTGAAGCATAACGGATGTTGAAATGAGTGGAGAAGGGTGATAGGGAATGGTAGGTTAGATATGTTTTCTCTGGGTATTGTTCCTCTTTCCCTCTTCTCCCTCTCTTCTGTTTGTTTTTTTTTTTCCTTTTTGTAATTTGTATTTTTTGAACTGATTTCTTTGATGGATGCAGGGGTGACATGGTGATGACAGGAATGGCTATGATGTGGTGGAGTAAATGGTTTTTTATCTAGACACATTCTTGTTTCATCCCCTTTCTCTCAGACTACCTTTCTTGGGATTTTCAAAGTCACTGTAATTCCTACAGGAAACTCTTGTAGGCTTATAGCGAATCCTGTAGAAAACATAGAGTTTGTGTAATATGAGTTGGAGGGGTTTATAAGTGGAAGAATAGGTGAATAGTGGAAGATATGAGATGGGTGGATTGAAAAATGGCTATTGTATGTACTTATCTCCCTCTCATACTTTGCTTATCCTCCTCTTGTTGACCTGCAAAAAAAAATTTCCATCTTTTTGTATCCTTTCTCTTTTTTTCTTTTATTTTCTCTTTTATTTGTACAACAACTAGTTCGCCTCCAAGGAGGTTTTTATCCTAGTTTCCTGCCCTGGGTGCCTCAAAAGAGGTTTTCACCCAAAGATGTTTTTATTTTTCCTCCTTTTTTTAAAACACCCGTGGCCACCTCAAGAGGTTTTCAACCCAACAGTGGGACTCAGGTGCCTCGTGGAGGTTTTCACCCAAGACTTTAATTTTTTTTTTTTTTTTTTTTTTTTTCTGCTTTTTTTCCTCTTCATGGACTTGGTGGGGTGGAAGTTGAGACTTGTTCGACCACCATCACTATCTTGCTAATTCTATTGATTAATTCTTGCTTTGACAAGGGCTTCTTGTATATCTTTAATCTATACCCATTGGCAAGCAAAGGGATAGCCTCTGAATCAATGGTTCTTATCTGTATGTTAGGTCCCTATACTACTAGTGATTCCCCCATCACTATTGTCATTGTAGACCTTATTGTTATTATTGTGCCCCTATTGTCCCCATATTGTTGTTAGTGTGCCCCATAGAAACCCACTATTGTTATTGTTGTTCCCTTATGTTATTATTGTTATATCGGCTTGATTATATCGTGACCCCTTAGACTCCTATTTATAGAAGGGAGGTATAGTCATTTGTATCATCCAAGAATTTTTCATTTGTGTAATGTAAAGGAGGTTTCCCCCTCGAAGAGGCTGAATTCAAAGGTGTTGATCTATCTTTTCTATCTTTTTGTGAGTTGGTTTCATAACATTTGGTATCAGAGCTTTGGATTCTAGGGTTTCGCTGCTCCAAACAGGTCATCATGGCAGTTTTTTGTGACATTTCAGAAGCTAAAAAAAACATTTTAGCAGAAATTATTCTGAACTTTGGGTCCAAATTTTAGAGCTTGTCTCTCTATATTGTCAGAGATATGAGCTGAGGAAATTAGGGTTTTGGAAGACTCCCGAATTACATTCCAAACAGGTGACCTGGGGAAAATCATCATAACTTTTGTTTTGAGCATCAGATTGAAATTTCATAACAAGTTTCAGAAAGAGGATGGTCTGTAGTTTTCTTTATATCAGTTTCATGTACTAAAGTCGAAACAGTGACATGTGGCACTTCATGCAAGTTTGCTCTACTGAACTAGTCTATAATTAGGTCACCTTGGGCGATTTGGCATAACTCTTTCTTGGAGAATCCAATATTGATCATACTTGTGGGGTTAGAAAGAGGAATCAAAGGGCTACTGTAGGACAGGATTTCAGATATTAGAGATCCATAGTTATAGATATACAACAGATTCAATATCAAGCTCTTACAAAGTGAAAAAAGGGTACGCAGTTTTTTTTAAATTTTGCATAAGATTGGTTTGAAAAATTATTTTGAAGGAATTCAAAGGGAATAGTGAAGAATTATTAGCATTAATTGATGCCCGAAAAAATAAAATGGAAACACCTAGTAAGAAACCTGAAATCTCTATCATGACTCGTGAAGAAGAGGAAGAAATGCAACATGATATATCAAAATTACAAGACCAAGTACAACAAATTTCACTCTCACAAAAGGTAACTGAAGCCAAGATCAATGGCGTGGAAGCTAATATGAATGGCGTGCAAGTTAAGATGGATGGCATGGAAGCTAATATGAATGGATTGGACACTAAGATGGAAGAATTGAAGATAAGTTTGAATAAGTTTCTACAAGAAATGGTTACTAATGGTGAAAGGGTAGTAAAGGAAACTCATGATGAGAATAAAAGAAATGTTAATCATGATTTCATAGACTCTAATGTTGGATTGAAGACCCACCATGTTCCAAAAATTGATATGAGGAAGTTTTATGGCAAAGATCCCAGAACATGGATACTACAGATGGAGCAATTTTTCGATCTCCATAATGTGCAAAACACACAAAAGGTACGTATTGCAACATTATATTTGGAACCAAATCAGTTTGTATGGTATCGATGGCTTTGCCCTCGTAAACAAATTTTCACTTGGTCAATTTTTACGGAAGAAATGATAGCACATTATGAGGATACAAAAAACAACACCTTTTTTAGGCAATTGATAAATCTCAAACAAAAGGGTTCAATGATGGAGCACATTGAGGACTTCCAAAAATTGAACATATGGGTAAAATATATTTTAGAGGAGCATAGAATTGATGTTTTCATAGGGACTTTAAAGAATAATATCCAACATGAGGTTTGCCTTTGGGTACCTGATTCATTGGATAAGGAATTCAGGTTTGCAAGAAAAATGGAAAGCAAAATTATGGCAACCAGGAAGCCTACCACTCACAACTATAAAGATGGAAGTGTTGTTGCCCCTAGCCTTCCACAACCTACAAGGTTGACACCACAACAATTGGAAGAAAAAAGAGAAAAAGGGATTTGTTACAGTTGTGATAGCAAGTACACTAAAGGTCATAAGTGTGCTGAGAAGAAATTATTCTACATAGATTGTGACAAGGAGGAAGAAAAGGAACAAGAAATGTCAAAAGAAGAGGATATACTCCAAGAACAAAACCTAGATAAAGAAGAAATGAATCCGACCATATCTTGTAATGTATTGGTTGGAATTACCACTCCTCAAACTATCAAGATAGAAGGACATATCAAGAATAAAAAGGTAATATTGTTGATTGATTCGGGAAGTACCCATAATTTTATTCATTGTAAGATAGTCAAGGAATTGAATTTCTTCCTATATCCAACACCAGAGTGTCAAGTGATGGTTGCAAGTGGAGGAACCATAAATTTCTCTAGAAAGTTCCATAATATCAAGCTATCCATGGGAGAATATGTATTGAATAGCCCAATTCTTTCCATTCCAATGGGTGGTGCTGATGTTGTACTAGGAGTCCAATGGCTACAATCCTTGGGTACAATAGCTTTTAATTTTCAAGAAATTTCCATGAAATTTTGTGCAGAAGGAAAGGAAGTTGAATTAAGGGGTATTGCAAGGAAACTGAGAAAAATAATCAACTCTAACACTATGACAAAGATTCTAAAGAAGGGACAACGAGGCGTAATTGCACAATTATGTTTGCTAGAGGTTCCCACATCAAAATCATCTATTTATCCAGATCTCCAAAAAGTCTTGGACAATCATTCTAAGGTATTTGAGACCCCCAGATGCCTCCCACCTATTCGTGATCATGATCATGCTATTCATTTGATTCCAGGAAGTGCTCCTCCAAACATCAAGGCGTACAGATATCCCTATGCCCAAAAGACTGAAATTGAATGCATGGTTATAGAAATGCTAGAGGCTGGCATAATTCAACCTAGTCAAAGTTCTTTCTCTGCTCCAGTAGTATTGGTGCACAAGAAGGATGGATTATGGCACATTTGTCCAGATTATAGGGAGCTCAACAAGCTCACTATTAAAGATAAATTTCCCATTCCTGCAATTGATGATTTATTGGATTAATTGCATGGACCAATTTACTTCACCAAGTTGGATCTTCATTCAGGATATCATCAAATCAGAATGAAGACTGAAGACATTCTAAAAATAGCATTTAGAACTCATGAGGGTCATTATCAATTTTTGGTCATGCCTTTTGGCCTTACAACAAGTCTTGGAAGAATCATGTTCAACATGTTGACAGGGTGCTCAAACTATTGGAGGAGAAACAATTATATGCGAAAAACTCCAAACGTTTCTTTGGAGTACAAGAGGTGAAATATCTGGGTCATATTGTATCTCATGAAGGTGTTAAGGTAGGTCCTAGCAAAATTAAAGCCATTAAGGAATGGAAAATCCCCACATCCATAAAGCATCTGCAAGGATTTCTTGGGTTGATAGGGTATTATCACAAGTTCGTTAAGAATTATGGGAGAATAGTAGCACCTCTAACAACATTACTGAAGAAAGATGTGTTTTCATGTACTCCCGAAGCAACAAAGGCCTTCAAACATCTTAAAGAGGCAATGTGCCAAGCACTGGTCTTAGCTACGCTGGACTTCACAAAAACCTTTACTGTGGAATGTGATGCTTCAGGAAATGGAATTGGTGTTGTTTTAATGCAAGATGAAAGACCCATTGCTTTCGAAAGTCATCCAATCAAAGGAAAATATTTATACCAAAGCTATTTATGAGAAGGAAATGTTGGAAATACTACATGCACTTAAGAAATGGCAACCCTACCTAATGGGAAGACACTTCAAGGTAAAAACAGATCATGATAGTCTTAAATACTTTGTAGAACAAAGATTATCCTCTGAAGAGCAACAAAAATGTGTCACAAATATGTTGGGTTATGACTTTGAAATCATCTACAAAAAATGGAAGAAAAATGTTCTGGCGGATGCACTCTCAAGAAAGGATGAGGATGTGGAAGCATTGTTGTGTCCCATTTCTCTTATCCAACCAGATTGGATAAACGAAGTAAGGGATGAATGGACGAATGACAAAGAAGTGTGGGCACTCATTCAAAAGTTACAACAAGATCCTAGTACATCTGATACATTTAGCTGGAAAAATGATTCGTTATGGTAAAAAGATCACTTATACCTATGTAAGAATTCCCAACTCAAACAAAAGATTCTTCTGGAATTGCACACTTCTCCCTTAGGAGGGCACTTAGGATTTTTAAAAACTTACCACAGGGTTAAGAAGGTTTTTTTTTGGGATGGACTTAAATCAGATATTCAAAAATTTGTGGCGGAATGTTTGGTTTGCCAACAAAATAAAGTTGAAACAATTAAGACCCCAAATCTATTACAACCTTTATCCATTCCAAGCCAACATTGGGAGGAGGCTTCAATGGATTTTATCACAGGTTTACCCAAGTCTGAAGGAAAGAGTGTCATCATGGTTGTAATTGATAGACTTACCAGGTATGCACACTTTTGTGCATTATCACATCCATTTAAAGCCAGTACAGTTTCTACTGCATTTATGGAAACAATTCAAAAGTACATGGAAACCCAAAGATTATTGTAAGTGACAGAGATCCCATTTTCACTAAAAATATTTTGACATAATTATTTTCTTATCTTAGTACTTAGTTAGCCCATATCTCATCTTATCATCCTTAGTCTAATGGGAAAACTAAGATAGTAAAAAAAAAAATGGAAGGATATATGTGTTGCTTTGTATATGATAAACAGACACAATGGGCCAAATGGTTGCCTCTGGCTGAATGGTGGTATAACACTTCCTTCCATATTGTAGAAAAAATGACCCCATTTATGGCATTTTATGGATATCTCCCACCATCCATCACATCATATTTAAGAGAAAATTTTAAATTTCAAGCAGTGGAACATCACATTGAGCATCAACAACAAGTTCTCCAACTCTTAAAGGATAACCTCACGTTGGTGCAAAATAGAATGAAACAACAGGAAAATCAACATCACAACGAAAGAAGTTTTGATGTAGGTGACTAGGTATTCCTACAACTACAACCATATAAACAAATGTCCCTGAAGCAAGCTAAGAAGGATAATAAATTATCACCAAAGTATTATTGTCCATACAAGGTGTTGCAAAATATTGGTACTATGGCATACAAATTGGAGCTTCATGCAGCTTCCCGAGTGCACCTAGTTTTCCATGTTTCATGTATAAAGAAGGTTATAGGTGACAAGCTCCCAGTTAAAACAATATTGCCAAAACTTGACGAGGATGGAAAAATCATATTGGAATCGAAAGCAGTCACAGAAACAAGAACTTGACAGCTACGAAATCGATCAATTTCGGAGTATCTCATCAAGAGGAAGAACTTATCAACTGAATACTCTACATGGTAGGATGAGAATTTTATACAGAAGCATCCATAACTACTCAAGAATTGAGGAAAATACTTTTCGAAAGGAGAGGAGCATGCTAGGTCCCTATAATACTAGTGATTCCCCATTACAATTATGATTGTAGCCCTTATTATTAATATTGTGCCCCTGTTATCCCCATATTGTTATTAATGTGCCCCATAGAAACCCACTATTGTTATTGTTGTGCCCTTATGTTATTACTGTTATGTCTGCTTGATTATATTGTGACCCCTTAGACTCCTATTTATAGAAGGGAGGTTTAGTCATTTTTATCATCCAATAATTTTTCATTTGTGCAATGTAAAGGAGGTTGCCCCTTCGAAGAGGCTGAATTCTAAGGCGTTGATCTATCTTTTCTATCTTTTTGTGAGTTGGTTTCATAACAATGTACAAAACCATTATCATGACACATTTCTATCACATAAGGCCCTAACCATCTAGTCCTTAAATTACCTTTAAAATCCTTGTATTGGGAATCATACAACAAAACCCAATCACCTTCTTGAAACTATTTGTCTTTTATATTCTTATCATGCCAGATTCTCCTCTGAACTTGTTTGAGTCACCTCTGTGTGCAGGAGGGCCTACATCCTAAATTCATCTAACCCATTCATTTGGAGCAATATTTCTTATTGTGCCCTAGTGAGATCTAGATCAAGTGGTGTTTCCATTCTTAAGGTGTTGTATTCAAATTCAATGGATTGCAGGGATTTCTTCCCATAGACCAAATCATAAGGAGTGAACCTAGTGGTGGTCTTCCAGGTGGTATTGTAAGCCCAAGTAGCCTCAACTAATCTATCTGCCCAATCCTTTCTGTTGTTGCTAATCACTTTGGTCATAATTCCTTCTAGTGCTCTGTTGGTTACCTCCACTTGCCCATTAGCCTGTGGGTGGTAGGGAGTGGATGCTTTTTGCTTGACCTTGTGCTGGCTTAACAAATTTTCAATCATGTGAGATGTAGATTGACTTCCTTGATTAGTGACCAATTCTCTAGGGTACCCAAACTTATAAAACACATTTTCCCTTAATAATTTAGCCACGTTTTCTTATGTTGCTGCTTTGATGGCTTTGGCTTCGACCCACTTGGTTAAGTAGTCAATGCACACAACGATTTAATACTTTTGTTTGGATGGATGTTATAGACATTTTTGGGCACTGCAACCCCAATCATATATGTCCATAAACCAAGGGCTCCTAAGTCCCTAAAAAGTGTTGTTTCACACCCTAAAGGAACAAGGTCAGATGATTACATCATCTCCTGGACGTTCTCCACGGAAAACTGCTTAGAATTGGTCAAATCTGGACCATACAGACTACACAGTGCAGAAGGTGCGATGCATCCCACCTGCCCAGAGTAAAAGGTGAGATGCATACTGGATAGCTTTTCTGCAGGGTGCGATGAGCGAGAGTGGTCAAATGGAAGAGACAGTTTGCAAGGTGGTTCGACATGGAATCTTCCAGAAACTTCTCCTATGACACTTGCCTCTCTGAATTCGCCCAGGGATGAGTAAGAGATCATCAATCTCCAAGTGGAATCAAGAACTATTAGAGAGAGGACACTAATCAAATCTCAGAAGTTGACTCACCTCCCTGCAATCATCTATATATGGATCCCTCATCCTAGAGATCCAGAGGCTGGAATTTTGTATCTTGTAAGGAAGTGCTGCTGGTTTCTTGGTGTAACATCATAGTGTTGGGTGATCTAAGCTTTTCATGAGGTGAAGAAGGGCTTTCTTGCTGAGAGGATGATGCTAGGTCAGAACAATTGGTTGTAATCCTCTTTGCTATTCTTGATATTAATAAAGCTATTCAAGTTTTCCTCCACATTCTTGTATGATTGATGATATATGCATTTGTGTGGTCAATATATATCTGGTCCTATATTGTTTGTGATAGTAGATCTCTGTTCTTGGATAGTGTTATGCTACTTTGATTCCACAGGTGCTCTTTGAAGCTGGGTAGACGAGGAAGCAAGTGGCAAAGATCTATCAGAAGGGAGAGGAATCAAGCAAGGAACCAAGCGCAAGACAGAGGTTGGTCTCCTTTGTTCCCCTCTTATCTACTTCTCATAAAGGAAAATGAAAGTAGTTTTAGTTTGTTTGTTTCTAAGATAGCTACCAGTCTTAGTAGGACTAGCAGCTCTGCATGGACACTAGATTTTCCGATAACAAAATGGTGACTCCGCTGGGGAACGAATAGCTTGTTTACTTTTCTATATTTGTTCATTTTATAAACTTACAAACGGAGCCTGAAGTCAAGCCAGCAAGCCTTCGAACTGCATTTGCTATGCAAGTGCAAAGTAGATCAATGTTGCTTCAGTCTATCTCCAGGTTTTGTTTATAAACTGAACAATTGATTTGTAAACATCCTAATTGCCCTTGTGGTGGCTCTAGTAACCTCCTTAGATCTACCCCTGTGATTTATTTACTGATTATCACTTGCTCGGCCTAAATCCCTGAACTGTGCTGCAAACTGTGATCAAGAACTGGATCAAAAGTCTCGCACTGTACCATCGCACCCTCTCTTCAAGGATATCAGTATGCATCGCACTTCCCGTGTGCAGTAGGTGGGATGCATACTGGAATCCCTATGTAACAGGTGCGATGGTCAGAGAAGGTTAATTTTGCCTCCAGACTTTGGTTTTTCTTCACTTTTTTCAGCTCTATTCAGGAGTTTTGCTGTCTATAGTCAGTATACCTCTGTGTAAACCCCCTTCCTTTCCATTATTCCACCTCCATTGTGCAAAGAACTGTAAATGTTTTTATGTATTGTGAGCCATTTTCAGTTCTCTTTTACAAAGAAGTAGCGTAATTGAACTATCGTTTCTTGATTTGGAAGTGTCGCAAGTGTCGTTTTCAGTCATAGAAGAGAATCCGATTGTTCTTGATAGTCGATTACACTGTTACTCTTGTATTTGATTTGAATTAGTAGTTTTTCGAGTGTCGAAAGCAAGTTTTCAATTCCAAATCGCAAAGTGTCGTCATTGTCTTCATTTTGTCTTGAAAAGAAGCTTGTTAGTAATGTCTCTTTGAAAAATAATTTAGATTTGCGCTTAGCTTTCTTTTTATCATTCACACATTAAGAAGGCTGAAAACAAATACATGCATGTGCATTTGCATTTAGACTGTTTGTTGGTTTGATTTAGGACAGTGCATATAGTGTGTGCTCTCTGCTCTATGTTGAAATAATATCATCTCTCTTTCTTTAGTAGCTAGGATTTTCATTGCAAAAAGAAGATTAAACGATTGTTTATCATCTTAGATTGCATTTTAGGAATTGTATATCTACATCATGCGGTGAACCTGAAAGGAAAATTTCTTAAACAAGTTCAACTATAAAATAAATTTAATGAATCTAAAAACACTTTGGAACCTAACGCACAACATTTAGAAGTCTAGGCTAGAGACGTATTCCGACGTCGTAAAGCCTGGTAACTGTTGCTTTCATTGCTGGTTGGTTGATTCCTCCACTTTGAGACGACAAGTGCCAGTACGGACTTGTGCTCCCACGTATCGTCGAGTATATATTGGGAGACCACAATAGGTTATACCCTTTATCCATAGGAAGCTATGTACGTCACCCTATCGATCACAATGCTCTAAACACAGCATTCAGGAAGATTGATTGTCGTACCGTAAAAAGTATTCTACAATTTTGCGATTGGTTTCGTAATCCCTCTGTTTAGACTTCCAGAGTAGTCTCTTTCGTTCCTTTTCAGACTCCTTAAAGGAAAAGGTCCATCTGAGCACTTGTCACTTCAAGCTCATTAAAAATCGAAGGTGACTAGAGTCATCTTTTGTTTTTTCTCGACTCTTAAAAATTGAAAAAGCAAGTTGTGTCAAAGCGTCTAAAATTCATTTAATTTGGAAACATATTTCCCCTTGATTTTTAGTTGGTCGAGTAATCCGCAATCGTGGAAGAAAGTCAATTGAAACCCCGTCGTTCGCGGAGGCTTACGAGTCAATCGTCATTTTCTCCAAAATCAAAACTGTTACGGACGACGCGAACTCGTTTAACTGGTTCAAAATCCCCTAGTAAAGTTGGAACAAGTGTTCCAACACCATCGGAGACTCCGGTTACTCCAAACATTTCTGGTATCCCTGCCTTTATAGAAGAAGTTCCACAGCCACCAAAGGATAGTAGAGTTGATCCTAGTGTGAAGGTAAACACTTGTATTACTGAACCGGCTCCATCTACAGCTGATTCGGAAGGTGTTATTCCCTAAAAATCTATCGCTGCAGATTCTATACCTTCTTCGACACCAGAAATATTTTACGGACTTGACGGTCTACCTCTTCCACCTGGTCTGATTGCTATAGAAGAGATTGTGTGGGATCCTCCATCTAGTACTCCATCGCAATTTGGAGTCAGGATCACCCTATATCCTTCTTCATCAGAAATTAGTCTACCGTTATTGGAAGCTCCTGTAGAATCGCTAGAAAATCTTTTGGATAGACTAGAAATCTCTGAACAACCATCGACATCTAGGACTGTGTCGTCTGACACAGCGATGGCAGAACTTCCTGTTGTCACTCCAACAATGTTCGCCGGCATACCATCTGTCCCAACTAGCTCTCAATCGCTAGATGGGGCCCACTCAGGGGCTATTTCGACAGTATGGTCCGTTCCCGTTTGTTCATCCGGAATAATATCCAGGAGCTCTTATGTTGAGTCTCAGCAAATTGATCCTTCATGGTGTCAATTTGGGCAGTCTGGTCCTCAAGGGAAAATCATTCCTTTGAGTACTGGATTACTGCCATATGGGGGGCAATATACCCTTTCATTGTCTCCTCTGGGAGGACAACCATACGAGAGTTCACAACAAAATTCAGGTTATGCTGGAATTACATCTAGTGGTTGGGTGCCAATACTGCCTCAACAACCAAGAGTTGTATACTCGATGCAACAATGTTTACCTATGTCAAATATACCAACTACGCCGGCTATTGTGACAGTGTCGCAAGTACAAGCGTTGCCTGTTGTATGCCAACCTTAGGTTTCTTAGGTCGTAATGCAACAGCCTCTTATCCCTGCGACTCAACAACAATCGCCAACTAGTGGAATGACAGAGGCCCAAACAGGTACAATTACCCCTCATCTTGGTCAAACAACCAGTATTGGACAAAAGCACATGGCTTCACAACCATGGCTGGTGCAATATCAACAACCGCAATTCCAACAAGCTTACCAAGGATCTGAGCAACAAATCTTTGCAAATAATGGGCAGCCATATATTCAAAACGGTCAAAATCAACCATTCTATAATGGTTATGCCCATCAACCTTACCAAAGTTACCAGCATCAAATGCATTATGCTGGTATGCAAAGACCAACTGCTCAGGCAATTCCATCTTATCCTGGGTATGCTTTACCAAACCTGAATCAATAGTTACCCTTCGTGGCGACTTTAGAGTTATCGGATCTAAATCGGCTAACGAACGATCCAATTGCTTACGCCCCTTGGTGGCCAGCGATTCCACATAAACTTCCGTTAGATATTCCTAAATTTAATGGAAATCTGGGTGAAGACCCATCAAATCATGTGATGACCTTTCATCTGTGGTGTTCATCAAACACCCTAAATGATGATTCAATTAGGCTTCGCCTTTTTCAGAGAATGTTAACTGGTCTGGTAGCAAAATGGTATATCGAATTACCTAGAGCTTCGTTTGATAACTTCGGTACCCTAGCCACAACCTTTTTAACCCATTTTCAGTTACCCATTAGGTATGAAACAGGAACAGAACTTCTTACCAATTTCAAGCAAACGATGGCCACTCACATATCCAATCATATTCATGAGTGGCGAGGTCATCGTAGAATGGTAAAAACGTATGTTCCTGATCAGATTTTAGCTGAATGGTTTATTAAGTCATTATTACCTTCCATTACAGAAGATGTGGTAAAGGGAGGAGTCGTCACTGAAGAGCAAGTTATTGCTCGTGCGCAATATTTAGAATCGATTTATACTCAGTCTGGCACGCTCTATGGTGGGCTCCAATATTGTAGCAATAATGCTACAACTCCTGGGGCTTCCTATCTCTAATTTTATCAACCCGGTAGTTCGTACAAACTTGGAAGCGACGGTGTTGTATGCACAAGTACTAGCTCTTGTCGCAGCTGTCACTTGGTCAGCTGGCACAAGTCCGCTAGGGCTCAAGCCAACTTCTATATGCTCTCAGAAGAAGCTTTCTAAATGATGGACGAAGGCTATCTCAAGGGAAATTGATCTACTTTGCAAAAATGAACTGAAAGCCAACCAAAACATGAAACCCTAGTAAACCCTAATCTGACTAGTTTAACCTCTATGATGCAATAGTGAGAGTGCAAATGTCTAAAAGTGATGCCATTACTTCTAGTGATGTGAAATGCATGAACTCAAACTACTTCCATTGAAAAGAAGATTGTTTTTGTATTTTTGCTTAAGTGGTTGGAGTGATTACGGTTTTGTTTCTTATTAGGGTTTGGCTGTGCAGAGGTGGTGCGAAGGGAGAGAAAGCTTCGGAAAGGTCAGGAGGGATAGGAGAGGTCCCAGAGGGTCCCTAGCATCAGTCCACAGAGGTCTACAACATTCAGATGCTTGGCAACGAAGTTTGCAGGCTTCTACAGGATGTCTGCAGGGGATCCTACAGGAAACTAAGGAATTCTACAGGAAGTCTGCTACCTTCTACAGGATGTGCTGTAAGTGGAAGTATTGGGTGATGGTGAAGTGATGGAGCGGTATGGGTGGATAGGTAAGGTGGAGATGGAGCTTGTGATGGCTCAAGGACAGAGGAATAAGATGGAGAGAGAGTGCACGAAGTTGGTTGGTGAATAGAAGAATGGAAACAACGAAAGGTCAAAAAAAATGAAACTACGTGACAATGGAAGAGTTGGAAGGTAAATGAGTTGAACAGAGGTCGAGTAGGTGGCTTGAGGCAAGGTTAAGAAGAAGAAGAAGGAAGTGGAACGATACTGAGCAGTGTAAATAAAATAAATTGCTTATGTCTTGCACCAAAAACAAGAATTCATTAACCTGTGCTACCTGTGCTATTAAACCAATGAACAACGATGTAAATCATGAAGAAAAGTCGTGCATGGAATTGTAATGAAGAAGTATGGCTCAATAGCGAAATGCATGGAAGGATCCACGATTAAAACGACTGTATTGCAGCTTGCATAAAAGTAGAAAAAGACCGCGTTTTTTTTTGTGGTTGGTATAGACTGCACCCCAATCCCTAAACAGAGATGGCGGTGAAGGCACTAACAACCTTTTCTTGGAGCTCCAGTGAATTACAAACCTCCTATCCTGATCTAAGCAACTGAAAGTGATTTAACCATAAGCTAATCCTACTCAATCTCATTAAAGAAATCAAATCAGCAGACTGTGTTCTTGAAATGCATATCAAACAAGGAAACAAAGTGCTGGAAAGGAAGGCAAATAACACTACAAGAAGAGGAGATCGATTGCTCTTAGGTTGGGCCCTAACCTGAGAGCTATAGCTCCCTTAAAAGCTCAGAATTAGATCCAAATCTTCTTGCCTTTATTCATAATCAAAAGTCTAATGTCATGCCAAAACTGGCTTACAAAAACAAACATCGAGCTGTGCTCAGAAATTACAATATCAGTCCAAAAGTTCAAAATGCCCCTAACAAAGGCTACGGCCTTCATATTTATACAAAATGAAGATCAAGCTGGCTTCCTCCATTCGTGGAGCTTGGCTGTCCAACTGAAAGTCAAACTGCTGTAAACTGCTGATCCTGTAGAACGTGTTGGCTGCCTTTAAGCTCGGTGGGGAGAGCTGTTGGAGCTCGGAGTTAAGGTGAAAATCACGAGGAAGGTCATCAAGACTGTGGAAAACCTCCCTATGAACCTGCAATGTCACCTTTGTTGTCTCCTTGTCTCCATTTACGTGGTCTTTTGCTCTCTTTAATGCCAAAAACCTGAAATCATCATGTATTAGTCACATAGATATAATGCCTGCCCTTCTTCCTACAAACAACACGAATATACTAAGAAATGAATGCATAAGTGATAAAAGATGAATGGTTGAACAAGGTAAGTAGGCCAATATGAGCCCAAATTGTACCAAAAATTGGGGCTCATCATCACCCCCCAGCTAAAATATTTGCTCAATAATGCTACAACTCCTGGGGCTTCCTATCTCTAATTTTATCAACCCGGTAGTTCGTACAAACTTGGAAGCGACGGTGCTGTATGCACAAGTACTAGCTCTTGTCGCAGCTGTCACTTGGTCAGCTAGCACAAGTCCACTAGGGCTCAAGCCAACTTCTATATGCTCTCAGAAGAAACTTTCTAAATGATGGACGAAGGCTATCTCAAGGGAAATTGATCTACTTTGCAAAAATGAACTGAAAGCCAACCAAAACATGAAACCCTAGTAAACCCTAATCTGACTAGTTTAACCTCTATGATACAATAGTGAGAGTGCAAATGTCTAAAAGTGATGCCATTACTTCTAGTGATGTGAAATGCATGAACTCAAACTACTTCCATTGAAAAGAACATTGTTTTTGTATTTTTGCTTAAGTGGTTGGAGTGATTACGGTTTTGTTTCTTATTAGGGTTTGGCTGTGCAGAGGTGGTGCGAAGGGAGAGAAAGCTTGGGAAAGGTCAGGAGGGCTAGGAGAGGTCCCAGAGGGTCCCTAGCATCAGTCCACAGAGGTCTACAACGTTCAGATGCTCGAAAACCAAGTTTGCAGGCTTCTACAGGATGTCTGCAGGGGATCCTACAGGAAACTAAGGAATTCTACAGGAAGTCTGCTACCTTCTACAGGATGTGCTGTAAGTGGAAGTTTTGGGTGATGGTGAAGTGATGGAGTGGTATGGGTGGATAGGTAAGGTGGAGATGGAGCTTGTGATGGCTCAGGGACAAAGGAATAAGATGGAGAGAGAGTGCACGGAGTTGGTTGGTGAATAGAAGAATGGAAACAACGAAAGGTCAAAAAAATTGAAACTACGTGGCAATGGAAGAGTTGGAAGGTAAACGAGCTGAACAGAGGTCGAGTAGGTGGCTTGAGGCGAGGTTAAGAAGAAGAAGAAGGAAGTGGAATGATACTGAGCAGTGTAAATAAAACAAATTGCTTATGTCTTGCACCAAAAACGAGAATTCATTAACCTGTGCTACCTGTGCTATTAAACCAATGAACAACGATGTAAATCATGAAGAAAAGTCGTGCATGGAATTGTAATGAAGAAGTATGGCTCAAGAGCGAAATGCATGGAAGGATCCACGATTAAAACGAATGTGTTGCAGCTTGCATAAAAGTAGAAAAAGACTGCGTTTTTTTTGGTGGTTGGTATAGACTGCACCCCAATCCCTAAACAGAGATGGCGGTGAAGGCACTAACAACCTTTTCTTGGTGCTCCAGTGAATTACAAACCTCCTATCCTGATCTAAGCAACTGAAAGTGATTTAACCATAAGCTAATCCTACTCAATCTCATTAAAGAAATCAAATCAGCAGACTGTGTTCTTGAAATGCATATCAAACAAGGAAACAAAGTGCTGGAAAGGAAGACAAATAACACTACAAGAAGAGGAGATCTATTGCTCTCAAGTTGGGCCCTAACCTGAGAGCTATAGCTCCCTTAAAAGCTCAGAATTAGATCCAAATCTTCTTGCCTTTATTCATAATCAAAAGTCTAATGTCATGCCAAAACTGGCTTACAAAGAAAAACACCGAGCTGTGCTCAGAAATTACAATATCAGTCCAAAAGTTCAAAAAGTCCCTAACAAAGGCTACAGCCTTCATATTTATACAAAATGAAGATCAAGCTGGCTTCCTCCATTTGTGGAGCTTGGTTGTCCAACTGAAAGTCAAACTGCTGTAAACTGCTGATCCTGTAGAACGTGTTGGCTGCCTTTAAGCTCGGTGGGGAGAGCTGTTGGAGCTCGGAGTTAAGGTGAAAATCATGAGGAAGGTCATAAAGACTGTGGACAACCTCCCTATGAACCCGCAATGTCACCTTTGTTGTCTCCTTGTCTCCATTTACGTGGTCTTTTGCTCTCTTTAATGCCAAAAACCTGAAATCATCATGTATTAGTCACATAGATATAATGCCTGCCCTTCTTCCTACAAACAACATGAATATACTAAGAAATGAATGCATAAGTGATAAAAGATGAATGGTTGAACAAGGTAAGTAGGCCAATATGAGCCCAAATTGTACCAAAAATTGGGGCTCATCACTCTACTATAAAATCCCTGACGCTCCCAGACCGTAATTTTCCATTCCTCCTCCTCCTAAATCGAACAATGATTCTCATGCCGGTGGCGGCGTGATTGGTACGAAAAACACGAAATCAACAAAGGCTACATCTAAAAAGGCCAGTAAGATTTCTAGTCAAAATGCAAATGAGGAACTTCTCGCCTCGGAAGTAAATGCTGTCTCAACTAAAAAAGGCAAAGAAACCAAGCAACCAGGAGGCAAGAAGAAAAACAAAGGGAAGAAGAAGAAACAGGAGTAATCATCACCTGAAAAATCTTCTGCAAACCCTTCTGGAGATAAGAAACCAAATCATCCATGTCTTATATGTGATGAGGATCATTGGATAAGAGATTGTCCATATAAAGCTGAGCTTAAAAAATTCTTGAAGAATTCAAAAACCTCAGTGGTATTAACTGTTCCGTTTCCAAATCCATGAACAAATCTAGTTGCCAGTGATAATGATTCCCCGTCCCAAGTACTAATGTTGTCAGTTTCGAAGAAACAAAATGATGCTTTGATAATGACAAGGAATAAAGATTATGGGAATCCACCGCTGTCGAACGACAAGGATAAATGTCAACCTAGTAGTTCTACAACAATTTCGACAGAAGTTTTGTCGCCCATCATTCCAGAGCTAACAATAAAACTACCAAAAGGAGTAGTACACAATTCGACAATAATCCTCGTGCTAGAGCAGCACAACATTATAATATAGTGGAAGATCTGGCCCAATCGCCATCCGCTATGTCCACACTTGAGGTACTGCAAAATTGCCCCTCCCAAAAGCAGGCTTTATTATCAGCAATAGGTGGGATTGACCCAAAGAATTCTAATATTGTGTCCTTTAATCACAAAGGATATGATCCTCAGTTACCAGATCAACTAGCTTTCCTCATTCAAGTGAAAACCCTCAACAAAACTGTTCATCGAACAATTATTGATGAGGGGGCATCTACATGTATTATGTCGATGAGTTGCTGGAAAACTTTAGGATCTCCAACCTTGTCGCGATCTTCGATGAAATTAAAAGCATTTGATGGACGAACATATACCCCATATGGGATTTTAAGTAACTTGAAAGTTGAACTGGGAGGGAAAACAGTAGAAATAGATGTTGAAGTAATCGACAGAAGCCTCGATCACAGAAACCTCGATTATGGTTGCGGTTGTGTCGACCTACTTCAGGAAGATTTCATTTCTCTTTCAAGGGGGAATTACAATCGTCGACCAACAAAAATTTCTCCCCAATAGTTCCCAAGTTACAGGAAGCATTCCGATGATCCATGGAAGCCCCCATTCACTTCAAAATACCAGAGTAGGCCTACTAAAAGATCCTATTTTAATGGGGAATTTTGCCCTCCCACCTCCAATCAATCTGGCGGAAGTGGCGACGGTAGGAACCTGCAATATGATATCTTCTATTCAAAAGATCTCAGAAAACGATATTAGCATGGATCATCTACAGGTATTGCCTCCAAACCCAATAGAAATATTGTAGCAATCAATGTTTTTGGCATGGGAGGCAAACCCAAATCAATGCTCATCAAGCGTTTGGATATATAGGTCTAAGGAATATGGCACCCCTTTAGATCCTTGGTCGCAAGTACATTACACAGACGAAGGAATTGTTCAGTCAATGATAATTGATGGGGCACCATGGGAAGATTACCACCATCGTTCCCATCTTTCGGATTGTCAAGAAGATACTCCTGATGACCTTCAAAATCCTTCAGTTTTTGATTTCCTATCAAATATTGTAAACACGGTAGATTCCAAGCGAAACTTGTCCAATATCGAAGAGACTATGGCCATAAATATCTCGACCAAAACAGATGTTGTAGAGAATATTTATGTTGGCAAATGTTGTTCTCCTTCAGAACTGGAAATATACGAAGTTCTTTTTCGTGAATTCAGAGATGTCTTTGCTTGGTCATATGATGAAATGCCAGGCATTGACTCAAGTATAGTTGAAAATGAAATAAATATGTATCCAGATGTCAAACCAGTATGACAACGGCTACGGCAGGTGCACCCCAAGAAAGCCACTGCCATCAAGGCAGAAGTTGAAAAACTTCTCCATGCTGGTTTTATTTACCCGGTTCCTCTAACTGATTGGGTATCTAACATTGTTCCTGTGATGAAAAAACAAGGAATGATTAGAGTGTGCATCGATTATAGGGATGTAAATCAAGCTTGTCCAAAAGACAACTACCCTACACCCTTTATTGACCAGATAATTGATGAATGCACCAGATGTGAAATCTTTTCATTTATGGATGGATTCTCCGGGTATAATCAAATAAATATCCAACCATAGGACCAGTCAAAGACTGCATTTATTTGTCCGTGGGGCACATTTGCATATCGCAAGTTACCCTTTGGTTTAAAGAACGCGGCGGTAACATTTCAGAGGGCAATGAATTATGCCTTCCATGACATCAAAAACATCGTTCAACCATATCTCGACGATCTTCTGGCTCATTCACGAAAGCGGACCGATCATCCACAGCATTTGAGAGCGATATTTCTACGTTGCCGACACTACAAGATAAGACTTAACCCACACAAATGTGTGTTCTACATTAGTTCTGGTCATTTGCTTGGCTTTGTAGTCTCAAAGGACGGGATTCATCTCGATCCATGTAAGGTTTAGGCAATCATATAAATTTGCCTTCACCTTCAAATTTGATTTAGATTCAGAAACTCCAAGGGAAAGCAAACTTTCTGAGGAGGTTCATTCCAAATTACGCCGAACTTGCTAAAGGTTATACACGTCTATTGAAAAAAGAAGTACCCTTCGTTTGGGATCAGGTCGCGCAAGCTTCCTTTGATGCTTTAAAGGAATCCCTAATAAAAGCATAATTAATGTACGCTCCTCATCATCAAAAAGACTTTAACCTGTATCTGGTTGCAACGGATACAACCATTGCAATGGTTTTAGTTCAAGAAGACAATGGAATTGAACATCCTATATATTATTTGAGTAGAAACTTAAATGATACAGAAAGCAAGTATTCCTACATTGAAAAGTTGTCTCTCGCAGCTGTTCAAGCGATACAGAGATTTCGACACTATGTCCTCTTTCGAAAAACTACCATTTTGTCAAATTGAAACCCCATGACTTATATCTTGTCGCGGCAGTTGCTAGGGGGCAAATATTCAAAATAGATAACAATTCTTCAAGAGTTTGATTTGGATTTGTAAAATCCAAATCGAAGAAATCCCTGGTTTTCACGGAATTAATATGCGATCTCCCATCGTCGTCCAACGATGAAATATCCGAAGAAACCATCGTGGATGAATCTTTGTTTCTCATATCTTCAAGCAATCCGTGGTATGGGGATATAATCATCTATCTCCAAACCCAAAAATATAGGTCTAATACCTCTCGCTCGGAACAAAAACATATTCGATACCAATAAAAAGATTACATGATCATCGGTGATATGCTTTACCGTCGTGGTGTCGATACAGTTCTGAGGAGGGGCCTCACCCATGAGGAGGCTGAAAAAGTCCTGAATGATTGCCATTCAGGTGCGTGTGAGGGGCATCAATCTGGTTATGCTACGGTGAAATTTTTTTTACGAGCAGGATACTTCTGGCCAACAATGTTCAAGGATTGCATAACCGCAGTCAGAAGTTGCCATGCATGTCAAATTTTCGATAGAAAAACTAGAAGACAACCCGCACCCCTACAACCAGTAATTGTTTTTGGGCCATTCGCCAAATGGGGCATAGATTTCATGACATGTAACCCCACCTCGACCGAGGGGCATGGGTATATCATAGTCGTGATAGACTATTTTACCAAATGGGCCGAGGCGATGCCTACATTAAACAACACCGGCGAAATGGCTGCCCTTTTCTTTTTCAATCATGTAGTCGCCAGATTCGGCGTTCCACAGGCCATAGTCACAGATCATGGATCGCATTTTTGCAATCAAATGATGGTTGAATTGGCTGCCAAATTGGGGTTGTCCCATGACAGCTCTACTCCATATTACCCGCAGGCCAACGGACAAGTTGAAGCAATCAACAAGGTCCTGAAGTGGATGTTGCAAAGGATGATTGGAGTCCACAAAAGGAGTTGGCACCTGATCCTGTACTTAGCCTTGTGGGCCTAACAAAAATTGGTAAGGAATGCAATTGGGTTTACACCCTTTCAACTGGTGTATGGCCTAGAAGCAATCTTACCAGTTCAGTGTGAAATCTCGTCCCTCAAACTCGCACTCGACCTTCTCCCCGGAACTTCAGAAGAGGAGGCTCGTTTCTTGGAACTAATCCAATTGGATGAAACCCATCGTGATGCTACTTTGGCTAACAAAGCCCATAAGAAATGAGTCAAGGCACAGTTTGACAAGAATGTCAAACCTCGTGTCTTCTCAGAAGGTGACTTGGTCTTACTTTACGACCAGGAATCCGATAAATTGGGAGCAGGTAAATTCAAGTCTTTGTGGATGGGCCCCTATATTGTTAAACGTGTATTAGCAAAGGAGGCCTACGAGTTAGTGGATTATGATGGGATTCCATTGGCGCAACCCCATAATGGGTTGTACCTTAAGCGTTACTACGCATGATTCAGTGTAGTAACCCCTATGCTTTTGTTAAATTTTTGTTTTCGCTAAGGGTAATTGTTTTGGTCAGGTAATCCATTTTTTACATTTGTTGTAGATGTCAAACCTATTGGAATCATTTTTTGGATATGCCGATAGAGCAAGTTGTAGTTCGCGGAACCTATCTTCTGCGGCCTGGGCCATTTTTGATCCAAGCGGCGAGTTAGTAAGTTTCAGAGGGGTATGTATTGGTCGATCAACAAATAACATCACTGAATATAGCATGTTGATAGAACTCCTCTCTGATGCCATCACACATGGCATACGCCAACTTGTCGTCAGGCTAGACTCACAACTCGTCATCCTACAACTCACTGGTATCTACTCCGTCCGAAATCCAGCCATCTGTTGCATGTTCCTAAGGGTCAAGATTTTGGAAAGGCAGTTTGATTCCATTCAATATCAGCATATTTCCAGAAACTTAAACACATTAACAGACTCATTGGCAAATTATGTGTTAGATAGACATTTGCAACATTTATAAAAAGAAGTATTTCATCAATATTTGCATCAGGATCATGTAACTTAAACAAAATAAAACTCCGAAAATCAAAAATATATATATAACTGTTTTTGATTTACACATAATGTTCTGTAACCAAGACAAAATTGGTCAGATGACCCAAAACTCAAAATGCTAGGGGGCACCCTTGTCTAATAGTGCTAATGATAACAAGTCACCGCCTATTCAATCGTGCGTAAAAGCCGAGTCCATCGACTTGGCACGCCAGTAGTATGTCGTTGCAGCCTCAGAGGCAGCTCATCGGTCCTCACATCTGGAATACCAAGAGTGAGACCCTCGACCTGATCCTGCAATGCTGAAAGGGTCTCAGCCACATCAAGGTCGCGAAGGATAGCCCTGCCCACAGCCTCTCTTGCCGGAATGGCAGCTGGCGCTCTCAGACATACTGCTGGTCGAACTGGTCCAATATCTGCATGAGCACATGAGTTGTGATTAGTCTTGAGTAAAGAAAATATAAGAACATTATGAAAAGCAATAAATAGGAATATGGTCAGAGAATTTACCTATGGCACCCCACTGCTCACCAGCCAGCAGTGCCAAATCCGGATCACCCCGGAAATCCATACCAGCATATGGACACTCAGCAAAAACCATCTGCTGACGATTGAACCACTCAAAGAAGGTATCAGAGAAAGAAATCTGGGACTGACCCGCATGTCGGGCCATGAAGTCAACCCATCTCTACATCCGTGGCTCAGTCAGTGGAGGTAAACCAAGTGAAATATACTGTGGCTGCATCAGTGGGATCTTTTCCAAGGCGAAAGCAGTCAAAATAGAACCATAACCAAAGTTCTTCAATCTTCCGTTTTTTACCTTGGTCAGTTGTTCTTTCATCACAAGGAGTACTGCATCACACCAGTTGAACACCTTTGGTTCAAGGCATTCCAAGGCATACTGCATATAAGACCTGTTGGCCACATGAAGAGCCGCACTACCAGCCAGTCTAGCAAAAGTGAACAGAATGGTCCTCAAGGACCTGTCAGTGATGTCTCGGATATTGATCTTGCTGTCCCTACTCGGCTGAGATCCCTCTCTGCAATACCGGTGAATATAATCTCTCATGGATTCACCCCCACGGGCCGAACCTGATAATGAGATAGGGGCACCACGCCTCGATAAACCGGTCAAAAAATAGATGTCCACGACAGTCAAGGGGATGGATTTTCCCCTAATTTGGAACACCTGGTCAGTAGGATCCCATGCATCAAGAAAATATTGCAACAAGCTGATTTGTTGCCTCATGCTAGAGATGCGGAAAAACTTCAGCAGGCCACAATTCCGCAGTGCAGTTACCGTACTCAGATCATGTAAAGCAAGCATGTCCTCTTCTTCATGCTCATGTTCTCACCATGTAACAGGCATCTTGCTCCGATGAATCACTAAAAAAAAACAAGAGAAGAGTCAGGATCCTGATTTGGTGAAAAACAGGCAAAAATTCCATGAAAAAACTGTGCACAACTTTCCCTCCTTACGCCCATCACACCCCTAGCAGTGTACTGGGTGGGATGCATACTGACTGGCCAATGGCCAGGCCAGTATGCATCACACTTTTCGATGTAGGAAAGGTGCAATGGAGCTAGGGCGAATTTTTCAAACCCCTGGGGCTCAGAAAAAACAGGAAACATGCTCAGAATTCAAAAAGGAAAGAATGAAACTGAAGAGCTTAGGTTTAGCTCTTACCTGGTCCAGACGGTGCCAAGAATCGTCCATAGAATCTCCCAGAATCAGCTAGTGAAAATCAAGGGGGAAAGCACCTCCAAAGCTCCAACAAACCAAAGTTCAAATGAAATGGTAAAATGAGAGGTAAAAACCACTTTTAAATTACTTTTCACGTAATTCAAGTAAAATATTAGTGTTTTGACTCATTTTTCAAACATATATTATTCGTTTCTAACTAGTTTGATGAAGCAATTGAATAGGCAGTACAACCTTTGAAGGAACAAAGGTGTCAATGGTAAAATCAAAGTAATTAATGACCATTATTTCAAGCAGTTTTTATGTGGAATTCAAGCTCGTTAAAATTAAACATAAGCAATGAGCAAATGTTTCCCCCAGAGTTTAAGCTCATTCATTAAAAAAAATGAACCAATTTTCGGTAAATAACCATCGTGAATGCATTAACATCAAACTTTTATCCTTGGTCATGTTCTCATCATCACCTCCACTCTGTTTTGGCCGATGATTCGCCTCCATTTGATTGTTTACCCTTTTTGAGGAACAGCTGCGAAGAGTGATCCTGTTAGACATCCTTGTGACACTGCCGTGATTGGAAAATTCCAAACCTTACCAGGAATCAGCCGCTACCCGAATTTATCACTCGTTCCTCGAAAAACGAGTCTCCTTTAAGCTCTTTTCATCTGACTCGTAAAATATGAAAAGATTGCCGAGCAATTAGCCTCTCCAGCTCGTTAAAGTGACCAGAAGTGCTATCCCTCCTTTAGATTTTAATCTTTTTGGACCTGAGGGATTATTACACAAAAAGATCAAGCGCTTGTTTTGTTCAGCTCGTTAAAATTACCGAAAATTCATCCCTTTTGTATTATTTTATACTTTTTTAGACTTAAGGGATTATATGACGAAAAAGGATTATTGGAGTTTTCTTTACGTCCCTTTCGGACTCTCTAAAATTGAAAAGGACTGAGTTATCTTTGTCATTAAACTCGTTAAAACCGAATAGCAACAAACTTGTCCATACAGACAAGAACGAGTTTCACTTTGCTAGGCTCGTTAAAACATAGCGATGGGTTTTCCCGAAGGGAAAATTATAGAACAAGCATATGTTATCCTCCTCAAGCTTGACAAAAATAAAGAGGTACTGGTCAGCAATGACTGGGGAAAAATTGGCAAGAAAACTTGAAGAAACTTTGTTGGTAGCAAGTCGCTCTTGAACATGACACTTTCACTCCACATCCGAGTCGGGTTGGGTTGTTCCGTTCACTGGTCATATCACCATTAGTCCATCACACCATCCACATTTGGGGTTAACACTACCAATCCATCATGTCAGTGTCGCCGGTATGTTCAAGAGAGGTCGCTCAGAGAATTCTCCTGTGTCTCATCCACTACAATACATTCACGCTCCATTCTTTCATGACCGCCACCCTAAACATTATATCATTAGATCATTTTCACCTCCATTAAAATCATTTGCTCCGTTCCATGTCGTAGATGTGGGATTCATTAAGGCCCTCCTACGACATATCGCTTCTTGTCGACATCAGCTCATTATCCAGAAAGTCGATCTAGGAATAACCCTTTCAGTATTTTGAAGCTTGCATGCCTCAATGGCAAGTTTCTCACTTCCGACGACAGGTTTACATCAATGGCTTTCGACTAAAAGATTTTGCATGGTGTTCAACACCAAGTCCCTTTTTCACACCACGTGAATTGTACTGTCATACCTTGAGGGTCATCATCATTAACGGTGATTCCTCTCGCGCCTGTTAACATCTTACATCACTGGTTGGTAATCAGGCGATGTCTTTCCATGTTCGACTCCAGAACATCTATCACATGGATCGACTTGTACTTTGAGTGAAGATCGAACGAGATTGAAGACCCCGGATCTAGTTTCATCCATCTGGGCTGCGATATATATTCAGGAAAATAAAGACATCAAATGTACATCATTGCTGCACAGATAATCATCCAATCTAAGGGATGATGGCTCTACCAGAATCATTAGTCTGCACACAGACGATTGTCTGTCCTATGTACATGAAAATGAATTTATAAAGCTGAGCATGGGAATGCCTGCCTCAAACAGAACATGAAAATATTATGAAGATAATGTATTGTATTGTACCTTATTACAAGTCGCCTTCCAACTCGAAAAAACTTTAGATCCTCATGATAAAGCATTTCACCCGACATCAAAAGATTAACGACCTCATGCTTTAGGGGGCAACTGTTATAGACATTTTTGGGCACTGCAACCCCAATCATATATGTCCATAAACCAAGGGCTCCTAAGTCCCTAAAAAGTGTTGTTTCACACCCTAAAGGAACAAGGTCAGCTGATTACATCATCTCCCAGAAGTTCTCCACAGAAAATTGCTCAGAACTGGTCAAATCTGGACCATACAGACTACCTAGTACAGAAGGTGTGATGCATCCCACCTTCCCAGAGTAAAAGGTGCGATGCATACTAGATAGCTCTTCTATAGGGTGCGATGAGCGAGAGTGGACAAATGGCAGAGACAGTTTGCAAGGTGGTTCAACATGGAATCTTCCAGAAACTTCTCCTATGACACTTGCCTCTCTGAATTTTCCCAGGGATGAGTAAGAGATCATCAATCTCCAAGTGGAATCAAGAATTATCAGAGAGAGGACACTAATCAAATCTTAGAAGCTGACTCACCTTCCTGCAATCATCTATATATGGATCCCTCATCCCAGAGATCCAGAGGTGGGAATTTTGTATCTTGTAAGGAAGTGCTGCTGGTTTCTTGGTGTAACATAATAGTGTTGGGTGATCTAAGCTTTTCATGAGGTGAAGAAGGGTTTTCTTGCTAAGAGGATGACGCTGGGTTAGAACAATTGGTTGTAATCCTCTTTTCTATTCTTGATATTAATAAAGCTATTCAAATTTTCCTCTACATTCTTGTATGATTGATGATATATGCATTTGTGTGGTAAATATATATCTGGTCCTATATTGTTTGTGATAGTAGATCTCTATTCTTGGATAGTGTTATGCTGCTTTGATTCCATAGGTGCTCTTTGAAGCTGGGTAGACGAGGAAGAAAGTGGCAAAGATCTATCAGAAGGGAGAGGAATCAAGCAAGGAACCAAGTCCAAGATAGAGGTTTGTCTCCTTTGTTCCCTTCTTATCTACTTCTCATAAAGGAAAACGAAAGTAGTTTTAGTTTTTTTGTTTCTAAGATAGCTACCAGTCTTAGTGGGACTAGCAGCTCTGCATGGACACTAGATTTCCCGATAACAATGGAGGGTTAATGGGCCTGATGAAATCCATGCCCCACTTGTCAAATTGCTCAAAAGTCACTTGAGGTTGCTGAGGCATTTGATTCCTTCGGGTAGGTTTCCCCATCCTTTGGCACCGATCACACTGACTGGCATACCTCCTAACATCTTGGTGACAAGTGGGACAGTAATAACCAACTTGTAGTACCTTGAATGTTGTTCTTTTGGCTGCAAAGTGACCTCCACAAGGCCCATCATGACATGTCAGAAGGACGTCGAAGACTTCCTCCTCCCTAACAAATCTTCTTAGAATTTGATCTGGGCCTAGCTTGAAGAGATTGCCCCCAATCCAATTGAATTTGACGCTCTTCCTTACAATCTTTCTCTTTTCCTTGGAGGACAAGTTTGGTGGAAACTATGCAGACACCAAGTAATTTTCTATGTCAAAAATCCATGGATAGAGAACTGAAATGGTGAATAAGTGTTCATATGGTAACTAATCATCAACCATTCATTCCTCCCCTACAGAGAAAGTCAATCTAGATAAAAAAATCTGCAGCAACATTCTCCTTGCCAGGCTTATCAATAATAGTTAAATAAAACTATTGCAATAAAAGTAACCATCTAATAATCCAGGCATTTACATCAAGTTTATTCATCAAGTATTTAATTATAGCATGGTTAGTATGTACAAATGTTTGGTAAGCAGTATTGTAATGCCTAAATTTATTCAATGAATGCACAATAGCTAGGAGCTCTTTTTCAGTCACTGTGTAGTTCAGCTTCTCTTTTGAGCAGATTCTTATTGATGAAGTAAATGGAATAAGGTAGCTTGTCATCTATCTGGACTAAAGACACTCCTATGGCTTTGTGGTAGGCATCAACATATATATGGAAAGGAAGAGCCGAATTTGGGACTCAGAGAATAGGTGCAGTAGTCAACTTGTCCTTTAGGGTGTCCAAGGCTTCTTGACAGACCATAAAAATTCAAAGTCTTTGGCTAATAACCCAAATAAAGGAGAAGCTAACTTACTAAAATATTTTATAAATCTCCTATAGTGTCTGGCTAAACCTAGAGAGCTTCGGACATCCCTCTACTTTTGTGGATTTGGGACCCCTTTTATGATGGATATCTTATTTGGGTCTAACTGCAGTCCCTCCTATGATATTGAGTGACCTAGAATAGTTCCTGCAGTGATCAAGAACTAACATTTTTCAGGACTAAGGGATAAATTCATTTCAATGCATTTGTTCAACACCATACCTAAGTTAGAGAGAGCCTCCTGGAAATAACACCCATAGGGTGTAAAGTCATCCATATAAATTTCTATTGCATCATGGACTAACTCAACAACGATACTCATCACTGCCCTCTGGAAAGTTGTAGGGGAATTGCATAGACCAAAAGGATGGATCCTATAAGTGAAAGTACCCCAAGGATAGGTGAAGGTGGTTTTATCCTGGTCCTCTGGGCTAATCTAGATGTTATTGTACCTGCTGAACCCATCTAAGAAAGAGAATTTTTTTTCCCTACCATGCCATCTAACACTTGGTCAATGAAAGGCAGAGGGAAATGGTCCTTCTTTGTTGCTTTGTTTAACTCTTTGTAATCAACACAAATCCTCCACTTTCCATTTTTCTTTGGAACCAGCACCAAAGGAGACACCCACTCACTGTCCGAGATAGGGTAGATGAATCCTGCATCCAATAAATTTTGCAATTCTTCTTTGACTATATCTTTGAGATATGGATTCATTCTCCTTTGGGGTTGTTGGACTGTTTTGCAACCTTCTTTGATATAAATGTGGTGATTACACACCGAGGGGTGCACTCCCTTCATCTCTTTGTAATTATAAGCAAAGGCATCCAAATGCTTCCTTAGCATGTTACATGGCTCTTCTTCTTGGTGTAAAGAAAGAGGGGTTGATTTTCATAGTTATTTCAGGGCTAAATTCTATTGTCTTGACATGAGTAGGATTTGAGTCAGCCAAACATAGATTAATCCATGGTTGTTCTTGGTTTCCTTCACTACTTCCTCTAGAGACAAGGTGTTGGGAATTGGATTTTAGAGGATGTGTTCAATCAAATCATCTTCATCTGGCTGTCCTCCTCCCATGGTTGTTTCTAGGGTATAGAGTTGGGAGGAGTAGACTTCATCTTATTCCTCCTCTTCTAGTCATAAAGGTAAATCATGTTCTAAAAATGGTTGAGCAAGAGAGTACAAGACCAACTACTTGGATATATGGCCATTTTTATAGTCATGCTTCCAGCTCTGCAACTAATGTAGGCATCGACAGTGGCTAACCAAGGCCTCCCAAGTATGAGACAATAACCATTAAACTTGTATTAGGATGTAGAACTAGGATGTCTACAGGGTACTCCTAGGAGTCAATGGATACCATCACATCCTCAACAATCCCCTCAGGGGCTACTGTGGATCGGTATGCAAGCTGCAAGACTGTCGTGGTCTTTTTTAATGAACCTTGGAGATTTAGCTTGACAATGGTGTCCTTAGTCATTACATTAATGGAAACCCCAAGATCAATTAAGGTATGTGGGACAATGGTGCCATTGATGTGCACACCTACTACAGGGCTTCCAGGCTCTAACTCCTTTGGGCAAATTACCTACCCCAGCATTAAGTCGGATAGTTGTCCAATGGCATTAATGGTAGGGGTGTCTCTTTTTTGTCTCCATGGATGTTTGAAAGATTTATATTTAATCAATTTGTTGTAAATAGGTACATCCTCAATGGCTTGGAGAAGTGGAATTTTGACACATAGATTTTTCAATTCACCTAGAAGTTCATTCTCTTTTGGGGTAGGCTGGACTGGATGAGCTAATCTTTCAAGAAAGGGTAGTGGATTCAATCTAGGCATACTTTCCTCTCTTTCCTCCTCTTCTCCCTAGGTGGAGATGGAGGTTATTTATCTAGGAGTACTCTCCCAGACCTCAAGTTGATTTCCTGAATTTACACAGCATAAACAGGGTAGGATGTCTCTCCACTGTAGACCTATTGTGCCTGTCTATTGTTTGGGTTTAGATTTGGTTGGGTAGGCATTTGAGGTTGTTTAGGTGGAGCACGGTGTAAAATTTGTGGTTGAGTAGAAGGTGAAGGCAATAAAACCGGGGCATTGTTGTATGGGGGCCTCCACCCATAGGGTTGTGCAGGCTATTGAGGTTATGGAGGAGTATATAGCTAAAATGTTTGGTTGTTCGGTTGGGAATGGTACTGAGGTGAAAAAGACCAGGGAGAAGGTGTATACAAGGAGGGATAAGCGGGGGGGGCCAAGAGAGAATGGACTTGTTTTGGCTAGGTTTTTAATATGCATGGGATGACCCTTGCATGCCCTCCTGGTATGGTCGACGCCCATGAGGCCTCCTCGGATTTATGTAGCAGAGTTGTTCAATTACCCCTTCTGTTACCTGATACACAACTTTTAGTCCAAGTAGAGAAGGCCATTTGTCTATGGAGTGGTTTTCTGCATAGACCGAGCATATTTTTATCATGTTTAATGGACATTCATTCCTAGGGTGCCTCCTTGTGCATCTAGGGAAGCATATGGCTAATTCTCTCTCTGTTTCCTCTTGATTTGAATAGTGTCCATCTATAGGGCAAGGGTTTGCAACATTTCATTCGTAAAATCTCCCAACATGTTTCCACTTTCACCTTTTATAGATGTGTTGGAAGAGGATGAGCTGACCACTATTTGACTACCCCTACCCTTTTTCCTAACTTCACTAGAGTGGTTCTTAAAGATGATCTTGATATCTTCATATGGTAGCTGGTAGATGTCCCCTCCTGATAGCAGGTTTAAGGTATCCAGAAGATCTTCCTTGACCCCCCTGAGAAGGACTAGCTTAAGTGACTTAGGATCAAGTGTGCACTTAGCCCTTTTGTAGCTAAGCTGAAATCTTTCCTCATAATCCTCTAAGGAATCATCATTCCCCAAAGTCATTCTAAAAATTTCCTCTTTAGTGTCTTTGGACCTGGAGTAGTCCCTATACTTTTTGTTGAAATCTTGCTGCATCTGAGCCAAGGTGGTGATGCTATCCCCAGGTAAAGCCATGAACTAGTGCAAAGCTACATCCTTGAGAGTGGATGGGAATAATTTCAACTTCTGATCATTAGTGGTATAATCATAAGTTTTGCATATGACAAAAAATTCAAAAGGAAGTATCTGGATCTTCTGAGGTCAAGCCATGGAAGTGAGGAAGAGAAAAGAGGCTTATGCTTTTCATCTTGGCATCCACATTGGTTTCTCTGATGGGAAAGGCACCCTCAATTCTTTCTCTATCTCCCCTTTCATTTCTATTTTCATCCATTATTTCAGTTGGAATGGGTTCTTCTTCTCCTTCCCCTGTAGGCTCTTAAAAAATCTTTGGTTGTTCACCTAAGGGGTCTTCTAATTCACAGCCATAGAAGAAGAGGGAAGGTTCGGTTTGAAGTGGTGGGGGTATTTGGTATAAGTTTTGCTAAGTTATCCCTATTCCTATGAGGCATGAAAGAATTGTTTTTGTTTTGTTTTGTTTTTCAAGCTTTAAGACTAATTACAGAATTGAAAAGACAAACTGAATTGAAGCTAACTACTGAATGAACTCACTTGCAAAATGGAAAGGAAAGAAAACCAACTTACAACTACTTTTGCAAAAATGAAGCTAATAGAAGAATGAAAGAGATAAGAAATGGAAGAAAGAAAGCAGAAATCACATCTACTCAGACACCTCCCCGGAAACGACATCAAAAAGTGATGAGCACTAGTATTGCAGCAAGAATGCTGCAACTCCTGGGGCTACCAACTTTACTTCATCAACCTGGGGTTTGTAAAAACTTGGAGGTGACAGTGCTGTATACAAAAATAGATGCAGTGGGTCCACTCTTTGTCACTGCTGAGCTGGCAATAGACCACTAAGGTTTCTCAAACCAACGTTCTATTGATTTAGAAGAAGTTTGATTACCAACAGAGAAAGGGGAATTTTACCTTAATTGAGAGAATTGAAATATTATCTACTGCAGTAATGAAAGACGAAAATAAATGTTTAAAACACACCACTCATCCAACTATTTGTTAAGATATCTTTCTTCAGAAGAATTCTAAGCTAACACATGTGGAACCCTAACTAACCTAAGCATTAAATTTGATCTAATGAAACACTTTACTACTATGCATATGAATGAACATAACAACCTTTTTCTTTTTGTCCCTTTTGTGAAAACATGAATGCTAATTCTTCTTGATTATATGGCAGTTGGGTTAAGTGTGGAGAGAGATGCTTGTGAAGGGCCAGATGGCTTGAGAGGTAAGCAAGGGCCTTCTCCTATCTTTCGTGATGCTTTTCTCAAAAATTGGCCTCAAAATAGGCCACTAGAGGTCATCCTATAGGATGTCTACAGGATGTCCTAATTCACCTACAAGATCCCCTGTATTCCTATAGGAACAAGCCGAAAGCATAAGGAGTGATTTGGATAGTGGTATAGGGCTTAGGGAAGGTGAGTGATGGAAGGAATAAGGTAAGGAAGTGGCTAGGACTTCCTTAGAACTCAAACCCAAGTGTGTATGATGGTTGGATTTGCTCGACAAGCATGGAAAGTTTTTCTTATGAAATAATAACTCGGTTTATGGACTTAGTGGCTTTTGGTGATCATGGATTGGAGAGGTTAGACTGGGGCTACTGATATGAGGTCTTCCTACACTATTGAAACTCCTGCAATACACACATCACAAGAATTTACCCATAAATCATGTCAAAAGAAGAAAGATTTCCAACAACATAAGAAAACATAATTTCATCATTCATTTGCCTAGTTCATACATGGAAATGCTTGCAGCCTATTTTGAAAAATCATGAATCTAATACAAAGCTGGAGATATCAGAAATAACAACTGCAATCTATCCTTGAAAACTGAAAGATGTTGGCCTAATTAGTAGAAAACCCTAAATTTCATAAGAAATCAAAATTCTATCTTTTTGGGGTTGAATGGGAGTTTTCCCTCAAACCATGGTCCCTGAAGGGAGGAGTGAGGAAAGATCCACCTGTTATCAACCTTTTTGGTATTCCTTTATCTCTCTAAATCTATTTCTAAAGCTATGAATAAATGGAATCAAACTAATCAAATTCACTAATACTTGCAATGAAACAATGCCAAAATCAATTCAGCAAGTAATCTATGAAATAACCTAAGCATACAAGTACAGTAAGAGGAACCTATGCTACTAGGGTTGGGCCCTAATGTAAGCGCTTTAGCCCTCTAAGTCAACTCAGTGCTAGATCAAGGAAATGCTCATTTTCATTAACATATCAAAAAAATACATAACAATGTTTTGACACAATCCTTCAACTCGAAAGTGCTTAGTTATCTTGCATAAAAAATCTGAATCCTATTGAGGATCTAGGCGTATTTATTTATGCAAATAAAGTTTCAAATAACTTCCTTAAATGTAGGGAGTCTTGGCTCCCAATCTCAATATAATTGGACCTTAACTATCATTGGATCGACTGCCAATGATCCTCATGACTCGGTTGCCTACAACTCCAAGCTAGTGTGATTTGATTGAGAGATCTTAAAGTGAGTGAGGATTTAATGAGGAAGATCCATCTCCTATAATATCTCCTTCTTGTCTCATTCGAGTTCCCGCACTTTAATTAGCCATATTTTTCCATAATTTGCTCCCAAAAACCTGTAATCAATGCACATTAGATCACTAGAAATAACATCTTACTTTTACTCATCTCATTAAGCAAAATATTATTAAAACATGTAAGGAATCATGAGAAGAGTTTATTTTAGTAAGCTTTGGAGGTGTATTGAGGTCCATATATTTACCCAATGATGAGCCTCATCAGTATGCTCTTCCTCGGTTTTAGAATATACTAGTATATCATCAATGAACACAATAACAAACTTATCAAAATATGAATGCAACACATTATTCATCAAGCACATTGATGAGCCTTGGTATTGCAACAAGAATGCTGCAAATCCCAAGGCTACTAACTTTAATTATCAACCCAGGGTTTGTACAAACATAAGAGGTATCGGCACTATATGTGTGGCATACAATGTGTCATTCTTTTGCTGTCATGATGTAATGGAGTGCATGTACTGAAGTCAAATCCTAAACTAATTGCAGAAAATGAAATGTTAGAAATGGAACCTTAATATATTGCAACAAAGAAAGTACAAGGAAAGAGACTGGAATTAAATGCTAAAACACACCATTTTCTAACTAACTTCTAATAGTATTTGCTTCAAAAGAATGCTAAGTTAACATGTATGCAATCCTACTGTCCTAAGCATGTAGATTCAAACCATTAAACCTTCTATTGTTGTTCATGTAAATGAATAAAATAAATATGTTTTTCTTTTTGTCCTTTTTCATGTGAGAGTGTGAAAGCTAATCTCTTTTGGTGATGTGGCAGGTGGCTTGGAGATGATTATGGATGGTTGGAAGGCTTCGGAGACCATTAGGTGACCTTGTGTGGCTTCCTGGAGGTTTTCCCTCAATTTAGCCTCAAAACAGGCCACTACAGGAAAACCTACAGGATGTACTAAAAACCTACAGGATCCCCTGAAAACCTACAAGATACAGCTGAGAGAAAAAGGATGGATGCTGAAGGTGATGTAAATCTTAGGGAATGTGGTTGGTGGATAGAATGAGTCAAGAGAGTGCCTAGGACCACTTCAAAACTCAAAACCAAAGTTTGGAGATGGATGGATTTTCTCAAAAATCTTGGAGAAGTTTCCTTGTGAAATGATGAAATTGGTGAGGGTTTAATGACCAAGCAAATCAAATCCAAATTGGGTGGGATTTTTTTTTATTAAATAGGATGTATTAGGTCCCTTTTCCAAGTTTAATCACTCAAAAAAACCTCTATTAACCCGTGTAAAAAAAAATAAAAAAACATTACTAATCGAAAACCTAGAATTTCGAGAACTAGTGAGCTAGTAAATCTAAACAATTCCTAACCAAATCAAGTGGAAATTAAATGGGGTGATTTTTTTTGTGAACTATAATTTTTTTTTGATGTAATGAAATTGGAATTACTTCGATTGAAGCTCATTAGCATGCTCTAAAAAATAGCAGAAATTTACTGCTCTTTACTAAAAAGGAGGTCCAACAATCTAGATTTGGGTATAAGAAGGCTAATCCAAGCAATTCAATAATTATTATGAACTTCCAAATCTTTTCCAAGGATGAAATAATGCTTGTGATCCTACAAAAGAACTTACATCAACCATTTAACTTAATCCTACAACAAGAAATCATTAATACTAAATGTAGAAATAGAAAGAAATAAAAACTAGAGATGCATGTGAATAAGCAATGAAAAGAAGGAAAGAAAATGATACAAAATGGGCTCTAAGGTTCATCAAATGGCCAAGCCCAAGGAAAATCAGAGACCTATGGAGGAGAACAAGATTTAGAAGTTGAACATGACACCAATCTTCATTATTTTCATCAATAGAATTGCATCCCTACAAGAAAATACAATGGAGCTGCAAAAGTATGAGTTCTCTCCACAATAAAACTAATGAAAATCTATCTGTAAAGGCAAATTCGCCTTGGTACTTATACAAAATGATTAGGAATCATTCCCCATGAATGGAGGAAGCTTTCCCCACCAAAATTCCTTGATTAGTGGATCTGGTCCCCAATACTTGAAATCTACATTAAATGGCAGGGAACACATTCTTAGATTTTCTCAATCATTCCCTAGATCCAAATTCGATTTGGTACTTATACAAAATGATTAGGAATCATTCCCCATGAATGGATGAAGATTTCCCACCAAAATCCCTTGATTAGTGGAACACATTCCTAGATTTTCTCAATCATTGGAGTTCCACAATCTGTACCATAATGCCATAATATCTTGTTGATTTATTATTTATTATTGATCATCTTGTAGTAGGGAACAAGTCCCTAAATTATCTCCTCCTCCAAATCTTCATTATCTTCCCAATATTCTCATAATCTTCCACAAAAATAAATAATATTAGGCACAAATATCCAATTATTCATAAGCCTTCCTAATGAATATATTAAAGCTAAAAATAAATTATCTAATGCAAAAAGAGAGGTTTAATGTGTTGAAGGATGGTCATAGGCCTTAAATTATTATTTAATTTAGAGGCATGGGCCTTAATTTATGTCTAATTTAGAGACCCATCATACCCCCTACTGAAAGTGTTACTCATCCTTTGAGCAACTTAGTGACCTCATTGTGCCTCATCCATGGCCCTGGTGGCCTCTCTCTTGTACATTAAGAATCTTGGTTGTAATTTCATCAGGGACAAGCCCAAAAACATAATTGTGCAAAGAAAAATCATCGTTTCTTGAGACCATTTGCTTTCCTTCATTCCATTTACTGAAGATGGGTTCTTGAATATTTTTCAGTTTGGCAATGTCTTCCAAACCCTTATCAACCATCTGCTACTTTGTTCCACCATTTATACACCTCTAACACTTTCAAAATGCATTTAGATGAGAACTAGGACATCCTGTATTAATTACTGTCAAAACTATAGGAAGCCCTATTAAAACTATAGGAAACCCATTTTGATCATAAATGATAGTCTGAGGTTAGGGAAAACCCTTACTTGACTTCCATGCCTTTATCCCATTTTTATAACATCTTTTAGGCCTTGGACAAAATCTAGAAAGAGATTAGAGACCTCTTGGAAAGCCTCTTTTCATCAATACAGTTTGAGTTCTGTTTTCATGGTAAATGCCTCATTTCCTTTTGTTTCCTTCTACTTCTCTCTTGTGGCCTAGTTGACTACCCAATGGCCTTGGTGTTCTCTGAAAAAGCTCTACCATCTTGGGGTTTAGCACAATTTATTCATTTATTCCTTCCTATAGAAACATTCTACCTTCCGGTAGTAGTCACTCCTCCTCTATCAAAGTCTTCTAACAATATGGGAGTGATGAGAAATGATGAAGAGGGATTGGATGATGATGCTAGGGCTCAAAGGGAGTAGTGTAGGTTTGTGAAAATAGAGAGGATGCTCTTCTTGTTTTTTTTCTCAATAATGAAATGGGATGGATGAATGATGAATAGATAGTGAATATGAAGTGGATGGAGGGCTTGGAGTGTTGTGGTGACTTGGCCTTTGCAAAAAATTCTTCTTTTAGCTGCTGTCCTCATTCCTTGAAATCACCACCTTTCATAATTTGACTTTTCAACATTGCATGAGTGAAGGAGTGAGCTCTAATTAACTAGTTGAAGACAGTTGAGGCTACTAACCCATCCTTAGCTTATGAAACCTCATCTCTCATGCATTCACAAAAAATTTCTAACTATAATATGCTCAAGAGAAGAGGTCAAGAATATTGCATACCTGTACCTACCTAATGGCCTTCCTGTAGATGTTGCTTGTTGGAGAGTGAAATCCTTGCTTGTATTTGCTGCATGTGTTTTCCTCTTTCTTCTCTAATGTTGTTCCTTGATGTGCAAGTACTAGATCGTGATGCTGATGAATCCACACTGTGTTGATGGGTTCCCTTTTATCAAATACCCCCGTAATTTTCTTTGATGGATGGAGGGTTATAAAGGTCTTCTTACCAAATTTAATGAATGAGGAATCTTAAATGAAAATTCTGTGTATACAATTCCTTTATGCTGCAATATTTTTCGACAAACTAGAAGGTCTTTTTATATCCTTTTCACTTGGAAAAATGTGGGAAATTTCAGCTCCTACCTCCTTATCACACTCTGATTAAGCCAACCTCTGTTTTTTCCCTTTAAAACTTCTCACTGCCAATCCTATAGGTGTTGTTTGGTATCTTGTAGGATTTTAGGTAATCCTGTAGGTTTATAGGCAACCACTTGTTTTGTCCATATCTCCCAAATGGTAGATTGGATTAACCTGAAACTTTCTTAGCATGTTTCCATCATCATTATGCACCTCCCCATAGAAATATTTTGGTTAATGGATGTATGAATCTTGAGAACAATTAAAAATGGTTGAAGGTGATGGAGCCAGATTTCTTGGAAACCATGCACTGGAATTTGCTAAATTTTTTTGGATATGTTACCATCACCCATATGCATCTCCCAATAAAACCACTTTTTAAATGGATGCACGAATATCGATAAAATGCAAAAATGGCTAAAGGTGATGGAGGCCAATTTCTTGGAAACCGTGCACTGGAATTTGGTGAAATTACTTGAGAATGTTTTCATCATCCATATGCATCTCCCCCTAAAACAGCTTGGAAAATGGAAGCATGGTTTTCAAGTTATGGCAAAAACAAATTTCTACTCTATGTATTTTTATATCCTGTAGTAAAACAACGCATCTTGTAGTTTTTAGGACAACAAGCAAACTGAATGGTAAAAGCTTGAGAATTATGGGTGGATTGTCAAAATATATGAGGGTGATGGATTGGCATGGCCTTGGCCTTGTTGGAGCATTTGATAAAAGGAGGAAAAAGTCAAAATTTGACTTCTTTTGACTATGCTTGACCAATTTTCCTTTTGGTGCCAACTTGTTCTTGTTGCTTGCAGATGTTGGAGAGTACATGCATTCATCAAAGAGATGCATTGAGCAAGGATTTATTCTATTATTTTTTCTCTTTTTTTTCTTCTAGGCCTACTAGCCACCTCAATGAGGTTTTCAACTAGTAGGTCTGCCTAGGTGCCACAAAGGAGGTTTTCACCTAGGATCTTTTCTTTTTTATCTCCTTTTTTTTTCCAACCCATTGACCGCCTCATGGAGGTTTTCAATCAATGAGCCAATCCGAGGTGCCTCCAAGGAGGTTTTCACCTGAGATTTTTTTCTCCTTTTTTTGGTTCATTTTTGTTTTTTTACCCTACCCTACTTGAAAAATAAAATCACTTTCAAGTATAAGAGTACTTCCAATGGAGCCATGTGCACATCAAGATGACAGAAAAAACGATGTGTAGGCTTGAAATGTATGCTTTGACATGTACCTAGATTTTAGAGACCAAATGATTTGACCTTGATGATAACAAGCACAATTGAAGAAGAGAATATTGTTACAACTTAATGACTATCTGGAACCATATTTCAATATAGTTTTGAAGCCTCTGGTCCACTTGCTAATTTGGACCATATTGGATGTCTTCTTCTATCATGACCTTCAAGTCTTCCTCTTTTTGTTGATTGGTCTCTTGAATACATGGAGGATTTGATGGTAACCATGTGGGAGCTTTCTCAATCTCTAGTTTTGATGTTTAACCTTCATCAATTGCAGCCCATGGTTCTGTGGTCTTCACATTTGAATCTCCTTCTTCTGGATGTGGCCCTTCAATGATATCAAGATAATCTCTTTTTTGCAATACTCTTCCTAAGCTATGGTGAATACCATTGATCTCAAGAGAAGATGTTTGGAAGTGTTGTACCTCAGCATTGTAAGTGGGTTGAACTACTTCAATTTGTGGGTTTGGAAATGGTGGTACAGGTAGTTGAGTGGGAGTGGATATTTGAGATGGATGTGGATGGGGTTGTGGTTGTGGTGGAGGTGAATGGTAGGGATAACATGGAGTTGGGTATGGAGGAAATTGAGGAAAATATTGACGATATTGTGGATGGCTCCCATAAGTTCCTTGCCAACCTTGTTGCCAAGATTGGTTTTGGGGTTGATATGGCCAATGTTACCAAGGAAAGGGTGTGTTCCAATTATGTTGAGGTGGATATGCATAACATTGAAATTGTGAATTATGCTCTTGCATCATATCAAGCTGAATAGGCTACCATGGTCCTCTTGGAACTACATAACATAGTTGCATTGGTGATTGATTTGCTCCATTTCCCTCTTGGTGAATTTCCTTCAACCTTGGTAATGATGGACAATGTTTAACATCATGTGATTCTGCAACACAAATATTAGCATTTTCTTTTCCTTCATCTTTCATTCTTAACATTTCTACTTGTTTTGTTAGATTGCTAAGAATTTTTGTTTCAAAATCATCAAACAAATTTCCAAGTTTAGCTTGACTTACCGATCTTGATGTTGATTTACCTACTCTTGCTTTTCCTCTTCATATGTGATTGTATGTTTCACAAATTTCCTCAAACGATAATTGATATACATCACCTCTGCTCATGAGATTAAGGAGATTAATCTATTCATCCCTAATTGTTCTAAGTAAGATGATTTTTAGTGTGTTGGATCATAAATGATGTAGTGTTGGCTTGGTGGGGCCTGGCCCAGGTTCAACATTAGTTAACCAAACAAATCCCTACACTACTAGCCCTTTTAGCTTTAGCCCATGGAGCGCGGACCGAAGCCTCACCCGAAGCAGTATGGGGGGATGCTGGAACCAAGTTTCCGCACCCTGAGATGGTCGTGATGTTGGTTTATTCCTTCTTTTCCTACCTTCCCGCAGGTCATTTTAAGTTCGAGGGCTCTGTAAGCCTAGCCCTTTATTCTACCCTTTGGTACCTCCGCAAAGGGGTACAATTGACCTTCATGCAACTGTAACCTACTGTTCAGGTACTTATGCGCTGCTAAGGCAGCATATTGCATAGATTCCCAATTTACCTTAAGTGTCTTACTTATCTTATTAAACGATCCCGTTTAGCATCGCATAAGCTGATATTCTTACTTGCGTTCAATTGACCAAACTAATTACATACATTCATGCATCACATAAGCATTGGAAACGAAATTCATACATAATATGACAAGATGCATTAACGGGAAACAAAGACACAAAATTTGTAGAAATTCTTCTCTTTATTGATATCTTCAGATAATTATAGACTCTACCCACCCTGTGCACATAGCTACAGGGGTCTGCACACTCAGCTGCAGACTTCTACCCTGGGCCTTTGCGCACTTAGTTGCAGAGCCTCTACCTATGCTATGACCCGAAACTTAGACTTCTCTCCTTATCACTCATGACTTCTTACTTCTTCTATAGTTTATCACTACTTAGAGCGAGCTTACTTAGATCTTTTTATACAATCCCATGGCCTACGGACCATGGGTAGATCTTTACAATTGAATTTACACTTTACAAAATAAGGGCATACAACCCTTTATGACTTATGACACGTTTGCACTCTGCGACCACAAAATGCAGAGACTTTACAGCTTTATTACAAAATTCGACCCAAAACATGGGATTTTAGCCCCAAAACTATCCTTGGGGGATCCCATTCCAAATAGGTCCCCAGCACAAACATCGTGACTCGCCCTCGAGTCACTCAGCAGGTGCAGATATCTTAGCACGAAGATCCCTCAGCACGACCTATGTGACCACAACCTCAGCAGTGCATTGTGCAGTCCCCTGCTTCGTGTCTTCAACCATCTACTCGATCACTGCTCATGAACTATCAGCCTGAAGCTTTCGCTGAGTTACTTGTAGAGATGCAAGCTTTCCTTCAATAGAGGTTGTAACTATATAAGCCTCATCTAGCCACAGATGTGGCTTCAGCACTGCTTCCTTGTGCAATGCTTCATCCACCTACTCTTTTAGCTACTTGGCCTCCTATAGCTTTGCCGGTCTCTATGTGAGCGTGATGGTTCATGTTGTGCCTTTGACCTCATCATAACATTATTGTAGCTCGTGCACTTCTGTCTCCAACCATTGTACATTAGGGTCCTCCTGCAAGCTTGTCAGGACCTTGAATGACTGCTCAAAAAGTTGTGTGTAGTGTGCAACTGCAATGTTAACCACCGTTATTGCCTCTATGACAGTGGTCTCATGCTTCTCCCTTACTTCCTGGGAAGGGACTTCCGCTAATACTTTGGCAGCCTATGGAGTAGCTTATTTGACCTCCATAACAATTTCCAGCGCCGACTCCTCTACTTCGATATCTATAGCTTCTGTGGGTGCTGACATAACACTTTCCAACAGTGCTCGTGATGTTTCTATTAACTTTTCAAATGTTGAACTTGCTATCAGAACCTCGAAGAATTCTCGGTTCATGTGCGCCTGAGATCTCAACAACTTAATTCTCAAAATTCCAAGTGTTTTTTGCTAGAGAGCCACCTATAATTTATAGGGCATTTTGAATTCAAATCCAACTGTTTCCTCACGTTCGATTCATTAATGCCAGATTGGCTGTAAATTTTCAAGGATATGACCCATAAATTCCATCTTAAATGTTGGCCTCCCACTCCATTTGGCCGCATTTCTATTGTCAAGTCATGAACATTGACTTTAACAGTCACTTTCCAGCCGACCTACCCAATTTATTCCTAGGTAGCGTAGCTCCCTTTGCGTTGTTGTGAACCCTGTGACACCTCCTTGCTTCACACAATATTCCAATCGTGCAGCTCCCCAACCCGAGTAGTGTACTTTATAGTCTCGCACCTCCTTTCAGCTGCCTGGAGCACTAAGACTCTGCTACATTCATATAGTCACATGGTCAAACCACCAGTGTATGGCTTCAATCCACTTCCATTCACCTTTCTTGGGAAGGGATCTTCATTCAATTTAACCAACTGAACCGCTCCTCGTCAGTAATCTCCTTAATGACATAGAGCCCTAACCAGTGCATTCTGAATTTTCCTGGAAATTTATCAATCTTCCTATCATATAACAAAACCAGGTCGTTTACCTTAAAGGTGTGTAGCTTAATGTGCTGATCATGCCATGATTTTTCGTGTTACTTTTTGACCTGTTGGTGAAATCCAACTAGAAATATTTCTTCCTCAAGCTTAGCCAGTTGTGTGAGCCTCTCCTCCAAGGCTCCACAATACATCATACCTATGAGCACCACGATGCGTAGACTAGGTACAATGTATTCCATGGGCATCACTACTTCAACACCATATATAGGCCTAAAGGGTGTCTATCCCGTCAACTTCTTGCAGGTCATCCGACAGGCCCATAGTACTATGGGTAAGCGCAGGCCCCAATCACTTTGCTGCATGTTGCAAACATTGGTCAATGCATTCTCCAACATTTTATTGAATGCTTCCACCGTCCTGTTAGCCTACGAGTGATATGACATGATTTTCTGGTGATATACCTGAAATTCCTCCGTTAGCACGGTGATCGTCTCATTCAGAAAATGCATACCGCAATCACTCATCAAAATCTTTGGACACCCAAATCGTGTCAATACATACTTAAAGAGGAACTTTGTAGTAGTCGCACCTGTGCAGTCCTTCATAGGTTGTGCCTCTACCCATCGAGTCAAATACGCCATCGTGGTGATAATGTACCTCGCTCCTGTCTTCTTCCATTGGGGATGAATGGGTCCCACAAAGACTATCACCCATTTTTCAAAGGGTTGTAACATCATTTGTGTATTCAGAGGCAAATCATCCCTCCACGATGGCATGTCAGTCCTTTGACACACATCACACACTTTGCAGTACGCTTTTGAATCCTGATGGACGGTTGGCCACCACAACCCTACGCGTAGAATCTTCTGCGCGGTTGCTCTCCCTGCATAATGGCCTCCTGCAGTGCCCCCATGAGTGTCCATGAGGATACTTCTCCTTTCAAACTCCGATACATATCGTTGCAATAGTTCATCAGACCCCATTTTGTATAGATGCCCGGCAATGATAGAAAAATCTACCGTGTGCACCACTAACTCTTTCTTCTGCTAGACAGTGTAACCTTCTGGGGCAATTCTTGTCGTTAAGAAGTGTATGATATCTTCAAAATGGCCATTCACGACACGCACTACAAATAGTTGTGTGTCAGGAAATCCCTCCTCCAAATTAGTGGGCTCTTCCCCTGTTTCGATGCGTGACAGATGGTCTGGTCCCGTGTTTAGTCGTCTAGGCTTCACAATATCTTCAAAATCATACTCCTAGAACAATAACAACCATATGCAGATTCTCCCCCCCCAACATAGGCTTATTGACCAGGTGTTTTAGCACGGAATGATCTGTATACATCCTAAAATGGCCACCCAGCAAGTAGTGTCTAAACTTCTAGAGCACGTATACCATGGCTAATCCTTCACCCTAGGTGGTGGAATAGTTCCTATCCACCTTGGATAACTTTTTGCCTGCGAACGCTACAGGATGGTCCAAGTCTCCTCTACCAGCCTATGTCAATACTACTCCTAGTGCTATACATGACGCGTCGACATGTACATGAAACTTCTTCCAATATAGGAAGACTAAAATTGGCACGGTGACCATCCTTTCTTTCAATACATCCAAGATTTTCTTACAGTCTTCGTTCCAATAGAATGTGACATCCTTTTTCAACAACTTTTCCATAGGTGCGGTGATTTGGGCATAGACTTTGATAAACTCTCTTTAATATCCAATATTTCCTAGGGTAGTGCACAGTTGTTTCACACTCCTCGGTGATTCTAAGCTAATTATCACCATGATCTTTCCAGATAGACCATCAGTCCCTGTCTACAAACCACATGACCTAGCAGGGTCCCAAAAGGAACATGAAACAGACATTTCTTCATATTGAGCGCGATTTGGTACCTTTGACAGGTATCTAGCATCAGGTGCAAACTTGCCACATGGTGTTTCACCAGCCCAAACACAGTCCAGTCATAAAAGTACACTTCTAGGAACTTACGAATAAATTCATTGAATGCCGTAATGACTACATGCGAAAAAATCGCAGCCACATTCTTCAATCCGGAAGGCATTACAGTGTACTGAAAACATCCCCACTCAGTCATGAAGGTTCTCTTACTTCTACCCTGTGATGCAATTTTGATCTAACGGTACCCAGAGAACCCATCAATGAAGGAATATGCCTCCTGGCCACTTACATTGTCCAGCACTTCATCAGTGAATAGACTCAGGAAAGGATCATCTACACAAGCATCATTCAACTTCTTGAGATCTACGCATATCCTTATTTCATCCTTCTGCTTGTTTTCCGATACCACCATTGGTCTTACCCAATCAGATTCTTTTATTGGCTCAATGATGCCTGCCGCAAGAATCTTGTCTAGCTCTAAGTAGACCTTCTCCATATACTTCGGATTGAGACAATAATGTCTTTGCTTAACTGGTTTCGTGTCAGGCTTCAACGTGATCTTCATAACACCCAGGTCTCCTATTATCCCTTTTAGATCTATAAACTTGGTAGGGAACAAATCTTGGTATTCGTGGAGCAATTCAATGACCTTATCTACCGTCGCATCATCCCAGTAATCTCCAATCTTCGCAAATTTGGGCTCTGCCTAAGTACCAATATTTACCTGTTTCGTTTCCAGTGGCATGGTTATATCAGGATTCTCAATTTGCGGTCCTTCAACCTTACGGTTACCCTCTGTTTCGGGGATGTTAACCTTTCGTGGATCCTCATCTTCTTCCTCAGTGGTTACATTATAGAATTCTAGAGCGTGACTCAACTGAGTAGTCCAAACGGGTTGAATCAGGTCCAAAGGATCCTTCGATATCCTAAAGGTTGTTGCTTTTACTTCTTGTAGCACCTCATCAATATAGTCAAACCTGTCTTCAAACTTTAATGTCATTATGAATCCTTTGTGTGAATATCCCATTCACCTGTACCATGGTGGAGCTCTGTTTCTAAGTACCAATTCATCGGGATGACATCCAGGGTGTGATAGAACAAGTTCACCCATTCAGGTTGGAGCTTCGCTACATCAGGCTGAGCCCATTTGGCCAAGTGAGCATGTGGATCATCCTTCCCCTCATACTTGTCTGTCATTCATACCTTCGGTTTTCCAAAATGTGTTCTCATCATCCTCCTACATTCGCGCCAATCATCAAAGCTACCCCTATGTGTACCCCACCTCCTTGCAGGGATAGCACGCAATGCCCAGTCCAAAGCATAGAAGCGATGCTTCTCTGGTACCTCCCTTTCAAATGCATCCAAAAATATATCGACATCATTCAGGCCATCATAAGTGGGTAGATTTCTTACCTCTGACGACACACAATGTAGCGACCGGGTCATCATGTTATAGCTTAGTGTGGTTACTTCATGTAACTGATTCTGCCAGCACTCTAATTCTTCATCAAAGTCTGAGGTGGAGGAACTCTAACAATCCCATGTAATTCGTCCATCCACTATTGGATTCACCCAATCTTGGTATCACGTTGTTATCTTATAGATACAGTCCAAATTGTCATCGCTCTCATAATCATGGACTAGTCCAGTATAGTGCTATCCTTCAGCAGGATCTATGGGTATTATTACGCGAAGTGATTTCTTCTCAAATATCCTCTTTCGCTTCTTTAGGTTGATTACCCCGTTCATATCAGTAGCCCAATCAATGCCAAGGAGCATAGGGTAGGGGTTGTTGTCATCCACAATTTTTATTACTTCGAAGTCAACCAGTGTGCTCGCACCTTCAATATCTATAGTCACCCCTTGCAGCTGCCCCATGGGGATGATCTTCCACTGATTTTCCATCCTTAACTGTATCGGAGACCACTGCAGCATGGATTGTCCCATCAATTCCCATGTCTGCTTTGGTAGGGTGTTCGCGTCTAACCCCAGATCCAGAATAACCTGATGCATTTCATATTCTCCTATCTATGTGGTTAGCCTAATCTCATGTCCTGTCCTCACTTTATGCTTACCAATCTTTGGTACCACATGCGGTTCACCTAGAGTGTTTCCCACGCATCTGTTTATAAGCTCCTGTAATCCCTTCATAGCCTTACTATTGCACAGTAACTTCATGCAGGTTTCTATGAAGGTCGTAAGCATAGAAGGGTCTATCTCCTCATCTGGCTTATCCTTGCTCCCTGATGTGGAGGCCTCAACGAAGCTCTTCTTTGCTTCCATGAACATTTTGGTTGTGTGCCCCAAATCAAATTCAGCCTCCTTCACCAGAGCTTTGCCAACCCATGTGTTGTCATCGGGTTATTTCCCCTTATCATCCCCTGTTGCAATTCCAATTCAGAGCACTATATTCACATTCAGATCCTCTTCGCGAGGCTTAGACCTCATCATCTATAGGTTCAGAGTCGACTGAGATGGTAGCGCCCCTTTGTCATGTATCCTTGCTATCAGCATAGGATAGTCCTCTGTCTCATGATCAAACAGAGTGCAATATTTGCACGATAAACACGTTGGGTTAATGCAATCATGGGCATAGTGTCCTGGTCCTCCGCAATTGTAGTATATCATCTTTCCCTAACCTCTACTAGGTCCTCCTCTGCCTCAGCCTCATCCATGCCCCTGAAAGCCTATTCACGCCATCCCTGTGCTCTGGTCAGGGGGGCGCATTTCTGCCTGAACCCTATAGGCTGGTTTTCTATCCATCATCAATTCATAGCTTCTGTAGTTGCGTTCATCATGCCCTACCGGCCTATAGAAGTTGCAGAATAGTTGTTGTGGTGTTTGTACAAACTTCTATAGCAAATGACAAATATCCATCGTATCTTTTCCTGCTACCTGACATATAGCGCACCACAACGCAGACCCTGCGCTTGGTCTTTCTTGGGTGTTCGACCTTTTAGGCATCGGTCCTCCTCCTGCAATGTAGTCTGCAAAGACTGGGAAATGGTCTTCTTCATGCCCTTGACCCTTGCATTTCAGACACCATACCTCTTCACGCAGCTTTGGTCGAACTATTCTATCCTGCTTCAAACTTTGCATTTCAAGGAAAAGATTTTGCAACTGCGCATGGATTTGCTGAACCCCCAGATTTAGATCCTGCTTGATGTTTCATGCAGTCTCATTGCAATCTCCAAGGCCTCTACCCAAGTTGTTATATTTTATTGTGACAGCACAACCCTTAGGTGTGGCAGGATCGAAGCCACGAACCATTCGCGATGTTGTCCATCTGTTAAGTTCATATTAGCTTCACAGATTTTACACTTCAATCTTTGATCTAATTCCCAAGGTGTCTCATCTGGTTTCATCACGATTTCCTTGAACCCTACAATCCATTATGCCTCGGATTTAGGCCTACTGAACTCTTTATTCAGCGTGGTCTAGATATCCACCACCCCAGTGTTTGTGTTATCATTAGAGTACTCGATGTACCAGGTTAGCACGTAGTTCCGCAAAGCACTAACCAAGGTTTCCTTCTTCATGTGATTATTGTAATGCCTTGAGCTTCCCATACAGCTTTCAGAATGAACTAGAACTGATGCGGGTCCTCATTTCCTAAGCCCTTAAAAAAAGGCAGCTTCATTGAATTTGCCATGTTGAACTGTGGTGGAGGTGGTGGTTGTATGGGTGAAGTCACAGGGGATGGTGGTGAATTTGGAGGTGTTGTGGGTTGAGGTGGCAGTTGCAGGAATCCTTGTCTTATTAACTGAATAGAACTTCATGGAGAAGCCTGCGCTGCTCCCTCTTCATCACCCAATGGAGGTGAAATAAATGGACTATATTCAGGACCCTTTATTCCTTCATTCTTGTAAGTCTTTCCACTTCACATAGCTCTGAACATCAAGGTATTTGCATAACCCATTTTTCACACAATAACATCTTAATCCAGGTATTCAAAGACTTCAAGTACTTACCTCGTGGACCTTTGAAAAAGAGATGCTCCACCTTGCTATAGCTAACTGAGGTATCGACCGCGAATTCAGTCACAAATCCTCCTATGATGTGATCGAGCCAATGATTGACAGTGCGGGCAATCTTATCCTCAGATGCTTCTAATCTTTTTACTAAAATCAGGGTCCAAACAATAGCACCATCAAGTCTCCACCTTCCTTGGCTATTCGTGATCCGCTTGTATAGCTCAACCAGAAAGGAACAGAAAAAGATCTCGTGGATCTTTGTATATAGGTACCTGTCTAGCCATTGTTCCTTTGTCAGTCGCGTATTTTTGTTCTCCTGCACTGCGCATTCACGGATCTTCCTATCCAACTGGTCTCTATTCTCTTTCTTAGTTGGATTCCAGTGATACAACATCACACATCTCTTATGCAGATTCCAGTCCTAACAACGAATCATTTGTTGGCTTGGTGGGGCCTGACCCAAGTTCAACATTATTTAGCCAAACAAATTCCTACATTACTGGCCCTTTCAGCATCAGCCCGTAGAGCGCGGACCAAGATCTCATCTGAAGCAGTATGGGGTGATGCTAGAAAGAAGTTTCCACACCCTGAGATGGTCGCGATGTCAGTTTATTCCTTCTGTTTCTAGCTTCGCATAGGTCGTTTTAAGTTTTAGGGCTCTGTCAACCTAACCCTTTATTCTTCCCTTTGGTACCTCCACGAAGGGGTACGATTTACCTTCGCACTGCCCTAACCTATGGGTTCAGTTACTTTCGCGCTGCTAAGGCAGCGTATTGCACAAATTTCCAAGTTACCTTAACTGTCTTACTTATCTTATTAAATGATCCTGGTTAGCACCGCATAAACCAATATTATTACTTGCATTCAATTGACCAATGTAATTACATACATTCGTGCATCACATAAGCATTGTAAACAAAATTCATACATAATATGGCAAGATGCATTAACAGGAAACAAAGAAACATAATTTGTAGAAATGCTTCTCTATTGATATCTTCAGATAATTATAGACTCTATCTGCCCTATGCACATAGTTGCAGGGGTTCGTCCACTTAGCTGCAGACCTCTAACCTAGGCCTTTGCACACTCAGCTGCAGAGCCTCTACCTACACTACAACTCAAAACTTAGACTTCTCTCCTTATCGCTCAAGATTTCTTACTTCTCATACAAATTGTCACTACTTAGATCTATCTTACTTATCTATTTTTATACAATCCCATGGTCCGTAGACCATGGGTAGATCTTTATAGCTGACTTTACACTTTACAAAATAAAAACACTAATGCAATGCATTTTTGAAATTAAGTATGCCTAATGCAAATATTTTTTATTTTTGTAAAAAGTAAAAAGAAATGAATCAACTAGGGAAGAAAACAATGCATACTTTGACACCTCCTTGGCAACAGTGCCAAAAAGTGATGAGCCTCGATATTGCAACAAGAACGCTGCAACTCCCACGGCTACTGACTTTAATTATCAACCCGGGGTTAGTATAAACTTAAGAGGTATCGGCACTATATGTGCGGCATACAATGTGTCCTTCCTTTGTTGTCATGATGTAATGGAGTGCATGTACTGAAGTCAAATCCTAAACTAATTGAAAAAAATGAAATGTTTGAAATGGAACCTTAACCTATTGCAAGAAAGAAAGTACAAGGAAAGAGACTGGAATCAAATGCTAAAACACACCATTTTCTAACTAACTGCTAAGAGGCTTTGCTTCAAAATAATGCTAAGTTAACATGTATGCAATCCTACTGTCCTAAGCATGTAGATTCAAACCATTAAACCTTATACTATTGTGCATGTAAATGAATAAAATAAATTTGTTTTTCTTTTTGTCTTTTTTCATGTAAGAGTGTGAAAGATAATATCTTTTGCTGATGTGGCAGGTGGCTTGGAGATGATGGTGGATGGTTGGAAGGCTTGGGAGACCCTTAGGTGACCGTGTGTGGCTTCTTAGAGGTTTTCCCTCAATTCGACCTCAAAACAGGCCACTATACGATGTACTAAAAACCTGCAAGATCCCTTGAAAACCTACAGGATACAACTGAGAGAAAAAGGATGTATGTTGAAGGTGATAGAAAGATTAGGGAAGGAGTTCGGTGGATGGAATGAGTCAAGGAAGTGCCTAGGACCACTTCAAAACTCAAAACCAAAGTTGGGAGATGGATGGATTTACTCAAAAAGCTTGGAGAAGTTTGTTTGTGTAATAATGAAATTGGTGAGGTTTTAATGACCAAGCAAATCAAATCCAAATTGGATAGGAAATTTTTTTTATTAACTAGGATGGCTTAGGTCCCTATTCTAAGTGGAATCACTCAAAAATACCTCAGTTAACCCATGTAAAAAAAATAAAAATAAACAATACTAGTCGAAAATCTAGAAATTCGAGAACTAGTGAGCTAGTAAATCTAAAAAATGCCTAACCAAATCAAGTGAAAATGAAATGGTGTAATTTTTTTATGAACTATAATGTTTTTTTGATCTAATTCAGTTGGAATCAATTCGATTAAATCTTTTTAGCATGCTCTAAAAAATAGCAGAAATTTAATTTTCTTTGCTAAAAAGGAGGTCCAACAATCTAGATTTGGGAATAAGAAGACTAATCCAAGCAACTCAATTATTATTATGAACTTCCAAATCTTTTCGAAGGATGAAATAATTCTTTTGATCCTGCAAAAGAACTTACATCAACTATTTAACTCAATCATACAACAAGAAATCATTAATACTAAATGAAGAAATAGAAATAAATAAAAACTAGAGATGCATGTCAATAAGCAATGAAAAGAAGGAAAGAAAATGATACAAAAAGGGCTATGAGGTTCCTGAGATGGCCAAGCCCAAGGAAACTCAGAGACCTATGGAGGAGAACAAGATTTAGAAGCTGAACATGACACCAATCTTCATTATTTTCATCAATAGAATTAAATCCCTATAAGAAAATACAATGGAGGTGCAAAAATATGAGTTCTCTCCACAAGGACACTAATGAAAATCTATCTATAGAGGCAAATTCGACTTGGTACTTATAAAAACTGATTAGGAATCATTCCCCATGAATGGAGGAAGCTTTCCACACAAAAATTCCTTGATTAGTGGATTTGGTCCCCAATAATAGGAATTTGCATTAAATGGCAGGGAACACATTTCTAGATTTTCTCAATCATTCCCTAGAGCCAAATTCAACTTGGTACTTATAAAAAAATATTAGGAATCATTCCCCATGTGTTTTCCCTTAAGAAACCAATTTCTTGGCTATGTAGAAATTGTTCTTAAGACATTAATGTTTATTATCATTGTCACTTATTTGTATGATGTATCCTCAAGTGAAGGACCTAAAGGGTCTAAATTTTAACCCTTAATAATTAGGTGATATGAAAGTCTCAGAATTCCATTTGTTTGATGAATAAAAATGTTGAGTGAAGAATGTTTTGAGAAGTTAGAGACAATATGTTGTTTTTCACAGAAACTATTATCTGTAACACTTTGGGAAGTTAGAGACAATATGTTGTTTTACATAGAAACCATTATCTGTAACTTAGAAGAAATGTAGAAGTAGGAACTTTAAGTATAGGAGCACTCTTTTAAGGAATTGTAACTTCATTCACATAAGTAAAGAAAGACCTACAGTGTTATTACCATACTTAAAGAAAGGAAGATACATGATGACACATAACAGAGAAATCACAAATCATACCCAACAATGTGTGGAAAACTCTTGATTCTTTCATTAATCATCAGTTTTATCAAGAATCCAATAGCCTAGTCTCTAGGTTATTCAAAATTCGAACCCTTTTCCTATAATTTTTCCTCTTTTTATACATCATGTGATAGTTGGTAATCACCAAAACTGTCAAACTTCTTAACTATCTCCTAACTGTCTAAAGTAAAAGTCATTACAGAATATTACATTTGAGGGTAAAAGACACCTCATTCTCATGAAAACAAAATAACAAGAAGTAATAGAAATTAGAATATAACTGGTGATGGCTTCTCATTGTTTGAATCTGTGGCTTGAGTATCTGCAAGTTGTAATCCTGTAGATGTCCTGATGACAGCTAAACTGCTTTAACACAACAAAGCTACATCTTTACAAAATTTCGTGCGTGGACCTGTGGGTTATGGGCCCACGTATATATCGGAAATGTTCTGATTGGAAAAAACACAAAGAAACCCGACCAATCACCACTCCTTTGGAGTTTTGGTCATCTGCCTCTAATTTTAGTTATTTTGCTAAAACAGCGGAATTGGTTGATTTACGCGGAATATGGAAAACCTTCAGTTACCATAGAACCGAAAGGAAACAAGACTCCAGTTCATAATCTTATCGCGTCCACATTTTCCACAAACCTTTGCCTTCCCCACAGAATCGAAAGGAAACAAAACTATAGTTCAAAGATTTCTTGGGTCCAAAATTTATAATAAAACCTGTGCACCTTTTGACGCGATATCCATTAGATCTTGTCCCTTCCTCATGAGTAGTTGTGATTGATCTAGACCTCAACAGATTAAATCACATTTCATAAACCATCACGTCTGTTTTCTGGATTAAACCTCATCCTTGTTAACCATGCGATTACCTTCGGATCTGAATCCTTCAAGTGGACGACCTTGATTAACTGAGGTTTTAACTTGGTTTTATAACTTCTCGCATCAAAATTTGGAGTAAACCTCATCCTTGTTAACCACACGATTACCGTTAGATCTGTTTCCTATCGATCAGACAGCTCAGATCTTCTCTTGGGTTTCTCATGTTAAAAAACCATCAATAATATAAAATAAATCATTTCTTTCAAATTTCCACATTTTCTTTTAATTCTGTTAGAACATAATATTTGATTTTTTTTCCTTTTTGTGATAAAACTAAAAATAAAATTAAAATGACAATGGATGCTACAAAATCTAGCTCCACCTGGGATAGTTATTTTTCCACATAAGCACTAAGAACTGCAAATTAGTGCCTTCGCCTCGAGCGTGGAGTCACATATTGCTTAGCCAATTTAAATTCTATGGAATTTGTACAATGAATTCACTCCGATATCTACAATGATAGGATGCTTGTGCTTTAGAACTAGAAATATTGTTTGAGGTAGTGCCCATTGACAAGCAGCTGTAAAGTTTCACCATCAAGATTCTCCAAGAAGAATGTATTATTTTCCCTTGCATCTATGATCCTGAATGGGCCATACGAAAGAGGATCAAACTTCCCACGTTTGCCCTTATCTTATCTTCTAGTATCCCACCTTAATACTAGGTCTCCAACTTTAAAATCAATTTCCTTGGCCTTTATGTCAAAAATACCTTTCATCTTTGATTGATACATAATCAAATTATCTCTTACCTTATCCCTACTTTCACTCAACTCCACTACCTTATGAATCCTTCTTATCAGAGCATTGAGATCTTCTTTTGCCTCCTGAATCATTGCAATCATAGGCTTCACAAGCTAAGTAGGGAACAGAGCTTGACCCATACACTAACTCAAAATGTGATTTGCCCATAGACCTTCTTGTAGTCACTCAGACAGCCCATAGAGCAAACTTTAACTTCGAATCCCAATCTTTTTGATTCTTTGAAATAGTTCTCTTAAGAATTCTCTTCAATGTTTTGTTAGTAGATTCAGCCAATCCATTTCCCTGTGGATGATAAGCTGTTGAATGAGATAAAATAACATTATACTTCTGACAAAAAGAAACAAACTTACTTGAACTGAACACTTGAGAATTTTTTGTTATGATTTTGACAGGGCATCCAGATCTGCTGAAAATATTTTCCTCTAATAACTTCATCACCACCTGGTCATTTGCCATTTTAGTAGGTATAGCTTCTACCCACTTGGTGAAATAATTAGTAGTTGTAAGAACCCACTAGTGTTGTCCACTTGAAGGTGGGTTAATTTCTCCAACAAAATCTAGTCCTCATTGTTTGAATGGTTCTTCTATGAAGGCTGGGATCAAAGGCAAGGGAGAAAACCTTTTCTTCTCAGCAAAAAGCTGACACTTCGGACAGCTCCTGACAAACTTATATATATCACCAAATAGGGTGGGCCAATAAAACCCTGCCTGGAAGATTTTATGTATAGTAGCTTTCCAACTATAATGTCCACAACATAACTTCTCATGGTAATCTTTAATGGTCTTTGTAAATTCGTCCTTTTTTAAACATAAAAATAAAATTCCTATAGGATCCTTCCAATACAATCTGCCCTCAACAATCACATATGGTTCTGCTTTGATATTTAATGCTCTATATATTGTTCTATCCAAATATTGAGGACAAGCCAGAAAACATAAATAATGGATTATGTGCTTGTACCATTCTGAACATAAAAAATTATATTGGATCTTCATACGTGGGTTTGATTTTTCTTCACCTTCTTCAATTATTTCCTCATTTGCAGGTGTTAGCAAGTTGATTCCCAATGCCTAAAAATTTGACTCTGTCAACATCTTTGCCAATCCCTTCCCTTTCACCAGCTTTGTGGACTTTATGTCTAGGCCATACTCTTGGATCTTGGCTATCCATTTTCCTCTTTCGCCTTCTACATCACTTTGGACTAATACATCCTTTACTGTAGAATTTGGCACATAAGAAATGATCTATGACTACAGCACATAAGTCTTGAAGGCCTTCAGGGCTTTTACCAAAGCATATACCTGTTTTTCAAGAATATTGTACTTTATTTCAGCATTTCTGAGAATCTTGCTAAAGAAAGCAACTAGCTACTCCTTTTCTTCATCATTTTTCTGTAACAAAACAATAACTATTGAATTAGGTGACAGAAATGAAAAAAATTGAAAAGGCTTTTGATAATCAGGGCTAATTAAAACTAGAACTACTTGTAATTCTTCTTTAATCCTGGAGAATGAGTCTCTAGCTTCCTTGGTCCAATGCACCTCATTTTCCTTATTCAACATATTGGTAATTTCTTTTACAATTTTAGCATAATTGGACACAAAACTCCTTAGAAAATTTATTTTTCCCATAAATTTTTGAATGTCTTTCTTACTCCTGGGCGAGGGTATTTTCTGCACAGCTTGCACCCTTGCTGGATCTATCTTCACTCCATCTCTAGAGACAATGTTCCCCAACAGTTTGCCCTCTTCTAGAACAAAAATAGACTTCTTAGGATTCAAGGAAATCCCAAATTTTCTACATTTCTCAAAAGTATTTTTAAGATGGTCTAGAAGCTCCTCATTAGACTTGGAGAAAATGATGATTCATCCAAGTATATCAGTACAAACTTATCACCTACAAATGCAATGTCCATGGCCCTCTGAAATGTTGCACCTACATTCATCAACCCAAAAGGCATTAGAGCATACATGAAGGTTCCCCAAGGAGTTGTGAATGCAGTCTTTTTCTGATCTTCTTTATTAACAACCACCTGGTTATACCTGGAGAACCCATTGAGCATTGACATTTTGAATGATCATGTTACCTTCTACAACACATAATCCATTTTAGGTAACAGATAGTTATCTTTCAAGAAAGCCCTATTCAGATTTCTAAAGTCCACACATAACCTTATTTCTCCATTTTTCTTCTATACAGGCACTGAATTGGCCACCCAGTCAGAGTACCTGAGTGGAACTAATATCTTGGAATCTGTTATAGGAAAATTTGGGCATATCAACCCTAGCTTCCATATCCGTATTATTAGGGTCTATCAACCCCTAATTCAGTTGTTTTCATTCCCTAATGAAGTTAACCTACATCATGCTTGCTTCCCAAGAGTTTCATGACACCATTCATCCAAAAAATGTCCCTAAGATGATCATCGCAGGTGGCCTTCTATCTGGCTGCAATGAATGGCAGGTATTACACTGTCAGTGTGTTATGCATAGCACCTGGCCTTTGTATCACCTGCGATGGGCAAGATCCTTCAAATTTTTCAAATGAATCCATTGGATTCCTCATCCAGTGGATGCTTCTATAGGTTTCTAGAAGGATTGGGCTTGCTTTTGGATGAGGAAGGAGATGAATGAACCTTAATCCATTATCCCTTCCTCCATGGAACCACTTCCCAAATATGGCAAAGCATTCATGAGGGCCATTAATGGCCTAACCTCCTCTTTTCAGTTATAAAAGGACCAAGCTCTCAAAGGCTGGTCTAGTTAGAAGGGTTGAGACTTCTTAAGCTAAGGAAATGCTTCTTGGATGAGATTAGTAGAGAGAGTAATGTTATCATGTCAAATTGTTGTTTCCATGAGGAGAGAAGGGTTTGAAGCTCGGTGGATGGTGCTGAAACAAACATGCATCTACATGGGTTGTAATTTTCCTTTCTATGAACAAAGATTTCTATGCTTTTTCATGTGTTATGTGATGTATATTGTACTTTCAATTCTATAATATGTTTAGTTAACAGATCAATATGTATGCTTTGATGGTTTTATGTCTTGGCTTGTGTGTAGGTACCTTTCAAGCGAGTTAAGTATGGAAGGGAGCGGTGAAAGCGGTCAAAGGTAAGAGGGATCGAGCGAGAGATATAGGATGGTACTTTTTCTCCTCTTTATTTTATATGTTAGCTATAGGAAAAGCAATGGAATTACTTTAAATATTGTTCTAGACTTGCTACGAGGTCTAGGGGTTAGTTGTTCGAAAAGACACTAAATTTTCCCATAACAAAATGGTGACTCCACTGGGGATTCATATTATCCCTTATAGTAGCTAATCAATCTCTTAGAACACTTTGAAATACTTTACCCTCTGCTATTCATCGAATTCAAGTCCAATTCACTAAAATTGAGTCAATTTTGAGCATAAAATTGTCATTCTGAAATCATTGCAGCTCTGTAACTGACAGGGTGCTATGCATTGCACCCTCTACACAGAGATAGTGCTATGCATCGCATTGTCCCTCACTTTGGACTGTGTTGATTCCTTTTGGATCAGTTTTCCCATCTAGGAGCTGAAGCCTTAAGTCAATTTTCAGTTGTTTGAATTGTTTGTTGGATTTAGATGATTTCTTGTCTCTGAAAGCAGTCCTTGTTTCGACCCATTTTAGACTAGATTGTTAAATGTTTGTTTATGTATTTGTTTTATCATTTGCAGTCCATAGTCAAAAAGTAGTTTCAGTTGGTTGTTTGTCAAATACGAAGTGTCGTAAAATATTTCTTCATTAAAATAGTCGATTAGTCTACTTGTGCATCTAATTCATATTTTCATTTAAGTGTTGAAAATCTTCGTCTCCTTAAAGTTAAAAGTGTCGTTTAGTCTTCCTTTATCTTTAAGTGAAATTGTCATAAATCGACATTTTTGTGAAAAGAGCTTTTGAATCATTGTGCATTTATTTTTCTTAGTGCATAATTCACATTAAGGAGAACAGAAAAGAAAAAGAAATACATGTAATTGCATTTTAGGAGATTGAATGTGTGTTCTTAAAAGGAATGGTTAGGGAAATGCATCAGTGAGTGCTCTTTGTTGTTTGATCCAAAAATTACTTGTTTTCTCTATCCCTTATTAGCTAGGATTTTCATTGTTGAAAGAAAAATGGAAAGAGTGCTTCTCATTTTAGTTGCATTCTTAGAAATTTTGGAAAACATCACGTGGTGAAACCCAAAGGAAAATTTTAAGTAAGATCAACCTAAAATTAACTTCAATTAACCTAATAACACATTGGAATTTAACGCAAACATCTAGAGGTGTATAGGCTAGAGACGTGTTCCGGCGTCTTAAAACCTAGTGGCTGTCATTTCATTGAGGTTGGGTGACTCCTCCTCTCTGAACCGGTAAGTACTAGTATGGAATTGTACTCCCTGTACCATTGTGTATATACTGGGAGACCCCAATAGGCTTAAATCCTTTATCCCTAGGAATCTGAGTCTGCCACCTTACCGATCACAATGCATCGAACACAACATTCAGTAAGACTGACTGCCATATGGTAAATCCTTGGTAATTTCTCTCTAATTTACCACCAAGGTGTATATTGCAGTTTTGTGATTAGTTTGGTAAACCCTCTTTCTTAGTATCTCCAGAGCAGTCACTTTTGCTCCTTTTCAACTCCTTAAAATAAAAGGTTCATATGAGCGCTTGTCCTTTTAAGCTCATTAAACAACAAAAGTGACTAGAGTCATCTTTTGCTTTTTCTCTACTCTTAAAAAATGAAAAAGAAAAGTTAAGTTCTAGTGTCGTAAAAGTTAATTTACCATGGATAACATCCTCCACGCTTGTTTTCTAGTTGATCTTAGGTTGAAACATATGGCAACAAATCCAGAGTCAACCAATTAAGGAATTCCTTTTGAAGGGAATCCTAGTCCTTTTCCTCCATTTACAAATATTGATGCTCCATATGGCTACATTGTCCCTTCCAGGATTTACCATTGGTTTGCCAGTATGGTTGTTTTCAACCTCCTTGGTTCAAAATGTCATGATTTCTCCACAATCGAGTACTCCTCTAACTGGACAAAATCAACCTCCAGTTGATCCTAAAGTTGACCCTTTGCCTTCTTCCTCGGTTTTTTCTTCCCCCCCTTCTTCCTCTTTACTTGGTGAAAGTATTGGTACTAGTAACTAGGTGGCTAAGAAGAAGAAGAAAGGGAAGAAGAAGAAGAAGAAGTAAAGTCAGCAGAGGGGAAAAAATGCAACTGTTGCTTTGAATGCAACATCTGATGAAAACCCATCTATTAAGCCACAAAAAGTTTGATATCCATGCAAGCTTTGTGCGGGAGACCATCTTCTTTGAAATTGTCCTGATATTCCTCATATCTTAGAAGAATGGTCTTCTCGTTCACATCATCCCGTGTCATCAACCTCTGGAGATCATGTTGGTGACACACCATCAACTAGTGGTAGTAAAGATCATGGAAAGAAGGGAAAAGTTAAGTTTCCATGTAGGTTATGTGACGGGAATCCCCCCATTCACCTTTGTCCCTATCTGGATGAAGCCAAAAGAGTGTTGGATAACTATCCTGCTTCACCACAGCGACTTCCATCTGGTTATAGGAGACTCTCCCTTTCATCATGTTGGGGGCATGTAAACCAATTTCAAGCATAGTTTTGATCGTTTCGAGCTTGTGTAAAAATGAAACTGAAGCCAAGCATAGTTTGTTCATTTCAAGCTTGTGTAAACATGAAACCGAATCTAAGCATAGTTCCCTATGGTTCAATCTTGTCTAAAAAATGAGCCCATTTCCATTTTAACCCTCGTGATTGCCATTCTATCAGCCCCTTTCACCAGATGAGCCTTGGTTGTTTTCATCCCATCACCACCATCTCTTTGGCCGATCATACGCTTTCACTTGGTTGTTTTACCTTTTTTGAGGAACAGTTGCAATGAGTGGTCTTATTAGCCATCCTCTTCACATCAATCAATATGTTTTGAGAAGTTCCAACATCACTAAAACTAGTTGCTACCTTAGACACTACTCGTTCCTCAAAATGGAATCCTCTTTAATCTTTTTTAGACTCTTTAAACATGAAAAGATTGTCGAGCACTTGTCGTTTCTAGCTTGTTAATGGATTAGAATCGATATCTACTCAGTATAGTTGTACACCTTTTTTGGGCTGATATAGATTAACTATGAAAAAGGTACTCATTGGTCAAACATGATCAATAGGTTCTCTCTTGTATTGTTTTATGCTTTTTCGGGCTTGATAGACAAATGCAAGAGAAAGAACTTGTGGAGTTTCCTTTTAGTCCCTTTTCAGACTCTCTAAATATGAAAAGGACTGAGTTATCTTTGTCGTTAAACATGTTAAAAACATTAAATAGCGACAAACTTGTTCATCTAGACAAGACCGAGTTTCACCTTCGCTAGACTCGCTAAAACATCAAATAGTGATGGATTCACCTGAGGGGTGGAATTATATAACAAGCATATGTTATCCTCCTCAAGCTTGATTAAAAATAAACAGGTATTGGTCAGAAATGACTAGGGAAAATAGGAAAAATCTAGGAACGCTTTATGGTAGTAGGTCACTCTTGAGCGTGACACTTTCACCTCATCACCATGACTATGTGGGTTGGGTCATTCAGCTTGATGGTTATCACATCGTTGGTCTATCATACCATCCATCATTTTGGGTCAATGCTACCAATTCACTTCAGTGTCGCCGATATGTTCAAGAGAAGCCATTTAGTTCAAAACTTCATCCTTTACAATACAGTAAACCTTCATTTTCATGCCTGCCATTCTTGAACCTTGTGTCATCAGTCAATGTTTCATCTCCAAACATCATGTAGGTTTTAACCCCATACAGAAATTACTTGCATACGAATTCTAAATCACAGAAAAATAAACAATGCGAGAGCATAACACATAAAACACATACACACAGAGATTTTCCCCTGGATTCCAAAACCGAGACTACGAGCTTGACTTTTCATTATATTCCTTTCAATGTTACAATACATATTTATACATGCCGAAGCATCCAATACCATGGACCGAAAACCATCGCGTCCAAAACCATGGACTAAAAACCATAGGTAGGTTTGCCCAACCTAATATAGGGTCCCAAAAAAAATTTCCCGGGGCACTGCCCTGGCCCCCGTAGAGGAGGGCTACCTGCCCCCCTCAAACCCCCGGGACAGGGGAGGCTGCCGCCTCCCCTGTGACCCCCTCGCTGTGCAATCGGCGTAATGAAGGGGGGGCTCCGCCCCCCCTCTAACCCCCCGGTTCACTACGTAGGTTAGTCATGGAAAGAAGATAACACAACCCAACACATAATTTACCTCGTTTCGTGTCGTTGATGTGCGATACATCAAGGCCATCCTATGACGAGTCGCTTCTTGTTGACATCAACACATCATCCAAGAAGTTGACTTAGAAACACCCCTTTAGTACTTTGAGGCTTGCATACATCAATGGCATGTTTCTCACTTCTGGCAATAGGTTGACATCACTGGCCTTCGATCGAAAGACTTTGTATGATGTTTGACATCAAATCATCTATTCACACCATGCAAAATGTAGTGCAATACCTTGAGCGTCATTATCATTATTGGTGATTCCTCTCACGTCTGTTAACGGCTTACATCATTGGCTGGTAATCAGATAATGTCTCTCCATGTTCGACCTCAGATCATCTATTCACATGGTTAGACTTGTACTTGAGTGAAAGACTGGATGAGATTGAAGACCCCGGATCTAGTTTCATCCATCTAGGCTGTGACATATATTTAGGAGTACAATATCAAATGTACAATGGCCTTACATTCATGGTCATCCATTCATGGGTCTATATCTGTAGACGACTATATTTGTACATGTAATGAAAGTTTATAAAGCTGAGCATGGGTATGCCTTCCCTCAGCTAATTATGAGAAAAAATCAAAGTATCATGATATTTGTATTGTAACTGATGCAGGTCACCTTCTGGTTCAAAACCTTCTCTCCAAGTGGTAAAGCATCTCACTCAAGATGGTTATTTTTGACTTCATGCTTTAGGGGGCAACTGTTATAGGAAAAGTTGGACACATCAACCCCAACTTCCAGATCCATATTATTACGGTCTCTCAACCCCTATTTCAGTTGTTTTCATTCCCTAATGAAGTTAACCTACATCATGCTTACTTCCCAAACACCATTCATCCTAAAAATGTCCCTAAGGAGATCATCACAAGTGGCCTTCTATCTGGCTGCAATGAATGGCAGGAATTACACTATTAGGGTGCTATGCATAGCGCCTGGCCTTTATATCACCTGCGATGGGTGAGATCCATCGAATTTTTCAAATGAATCCATTGGATTCCTCATCCAATGGATGCTTCTAGAAGGATTGGGCTCGCTTTTGGATGAGGAAGGAGATGAATGAACCTTAATCCATTATCCCTTCCCCCATGGAACCACTTCCCAAATATGGCAAAGCATTCATGAGGGCCATTAATGGCATAACCTCCTCTTTTTAGTTATAAAAGGACCAAGCTCTCAAAGGTTTGTCTAGTTAGAAAGGTTGAGACTTAAGCTAAGGAAATGCTGCTTGGATGAGATTAGTAGAGGGTGTAATGTTATCATGTCAAATTGTTGTTTCCATGAGGAGAGAATGGTTTGAAGCTGGGAGGATGATGCTGAATCGAACATGCATCTACATGGGTTGTAATCTTCCTTTCTATGAATAAAGAGTTCTATGATTTTTCGCATTCATGTGTTATGTGATGTATATTGTACTTTCGATTCTATAATATGTTTAGTTAATAGATCAATATGCATGCTTTGATGGTTTTCTATCTTGGCTTGTGTGCAAGTACCTTTCAAGTGAGTTAAGTACGAAAGAGAGTGGCGAAAGCAGTCAAAGGGAAGAGGGATCGAGTGAGAGATGCAGGTTGGTACTTTTGATCCTCTTTCTTTTATCTGTTAACTATAGGAAAAGAAATGGAATTACTTTAACTGTTGTTCTAGACTTGCTACTAGGTCTAGGGGTTAGTTGTTCGAAAAGACACTAAATTTTCCCATAACAAAATCAAGCAGCTTTTTGACTTCTTTCTCAATCAATGGTAAAAGCAGAGGTTTTATCTACTTAAGTCTTTGCATAAATGGTTTAATCCCTTCTTTCAAGGGAATATTGTGCTTAATAATACTTACATCATATGTTTTGAGATCCTCATAGGACCAAGCAAAAAACATCAATATAGTCCTTGAAAAGATTAATATATCTCTTCTTATAATTAAGTGGAAATCCATTAAATAATTTGACTAACCTGGGCTCCTTCTGGGTTCCAATATTGTGATCTTGAATCTGCACACCCTGTGGAATTTTCTCTGAATTAATAGCTACATCATTGGAGTTAAAAAGTCATTCGAGAGGGACAAGCTCCCTTGGTAGAATATTATCTTTCAACTGAATAATTTTTTGATTAACTATGTAATTTTTAAAACCACTTACTTCTGCACCTTCTGCTACTTCATCTTCATCTTGATCAATCTTGATGCCCTCAAAATCTTCAATCATAGTCAAGAATTCCTTAATCTACTGATCATCCTCAAAAATATGCCAGTGTTTTATATTATTTGGAACAGAAGGCCTGTGCCTCAATTCAACCTCATATCTTAGCTTTAGATTTAGAGGAGGCCTAAAAGTACTGGCAGCCACTGCCAAAGAGTCTGCTAATCCATTTCCATCTCTTGGAATAAACTGTATGTTGAAAGCCTCAAAGAAGTTCTCAACAAAATTCCACACTTCATTTTTGTATGCCCTAAGCCTATGGTGTTTTATTTTACAATGGTTCTTTATTTTCTTTATAATAAGCTCTGAATCTCCAAAAATAGAAATTGATTGGACTCCCATTTGTTTTGCTATTTGCAGAGCAATGATCAAGGATTCATATTCTACCACATTATCAGTCGCTTCGAACTCCAATTTAAAAGAAAAAGGTATCATATTACCTCCAGGTGTAATTGAAAGGAAACCAACGCCTGTTCTTTCTTTAGAAGAGGCTCCATCAAAGAAACACTTCCACACCCCTTCTATTTGTAGCTCTATATTTACACTAGCTGAAGTAATATACCTCTGGTAATCTTCAGCCAACTTTGCATTGTCATGCAACATGAAGCAAGAAAAGTCATCATTCTCTTGGCTATATACAGGTGAATTACTTGCTTCGTTCTTTGTGATTGTTTTTACAAATATTGTTTCTTTGTACAATCTTCTTTCTTCTCCACCAAAAATTGGTATGATAGCATAAGTAAAATCTAGTTTCAAAACACCACCCAATTTAGCCCCCCATGACCTAGATAGCAACATTCCAAACCTAGCAGGGATATTTGCTACCACTACATCCATTACCAAGCTTCTAGCTGGGATCTGGGCTAGTGACACCACCATATCTTTAATGACCCCCAGACACTTGACTTTATTTGAATCAAAAGAATACAGGTCTCTGTAAGGTTTAGTAACTTGTAGGTTTAGTTGTTTCATCACTAATAGTGGCATAAGGTTATGTGAAGCTCCTGAATCAAACATACAATTATGCAAGAGGAAATCATGAATCAATAAAGAAATGTAGAAAGGAGGTGTTGAAGAATCTACCTCCTCCACATGTGGACCAAAAACCACTATTGGTTTATCTTCTTGCAGATTCACAGTGTCATTTATATTCACATTTTGAGATAGATTGATAAACTCAGCAATCTCTCTTTGATAAATTGGTGTTTTTACCAACTCTGTGAGGGGTACCTGAATTCTGATTTTTTCTAAATTTTTGATTTTTTCTAACTCTTTAGTAAGACTAAACACGTGAACTTGTTTAGTATTCCTTTCATTTTCATCTTCACTTTTCTTCATCACTGAAATCTCCTGTGGAATGGAAACAATTCTTTCTAAAGGAATTTTGTCACTTTTATCTTGAGAAGACTCACCTTGAAGTATTTGAGTCTTGCTATTTGTATTATGTTGTTGCTTTCCTTTATTTAATTGTTTTTCAGGTTGTGGTTCTTGTGGAGTCACCTTTTGTAAGGGATTTGGAACTTGCTGATCACCTTCAGTTTCTTGAATTCTAGATCTTTTCCTTGATCTCAAGTCATATTTCTTATGTAATTCTGTCTGCATAAAATCAGTAAATTGCTTCCAATATTCATCAATTTCATTCTCGTCATAAATGGCATCTGTTTCAATATATTCTTCTCCCTCAACACGTAGTTCATCTTCATCTACTACATACAATGTGAAAATATGATCATCATGGTCCCTGGAATGCTCTAGTACTTCATCAGGATCTGCCTCTAAGTAAATTGGTGCTTGAACCTGATCTTGGTCTTTTCTCTCCTTCTGCAAAATTTGTAGAGGTGTCTTCTATATGGAGGATTAAAGTTTCTATTATGTTGTGCTTGCCTCTAAGAATTCTTACTCTCCAATTCCAATTTAATCAATTTATTAGACAAATTTTTAATTGCATTATTCATATCCTCTAATGTTTTACTTTGAGAGGATTCCACTTTAGCCTTTCCCTTATCTTGGATTGGTTGTTTCTCTAGTGCTTTACCTACAACCACTAGATTTGCTTCTATTTCTAAGGCCTCAATTTGGATCTAATCAAGGGTTGTGGATCTTCTCTCCCTAAATGTGAACCCAAAATCTGATTCAAATGCTCATGCAAAAGTTTTTTTTCACTAGCAGGAGGGGGCTTGATCTCCACTAGTAGACTGTTGTAAAGTCTATTGAACCTTATGATGAACTCAACAACACTTTAACCATATTTCTTCTTAATTACATTAAAATCTATGAGTGAATACCCATGGTCTCGTTTCTCTCCCCATCTCTGGGTGAATAGGTGCTCCATCTCTTCCCATGTAGGAATAGAGTTATTAGGAAGCCCTTTAAACCACTTTCTTGCTTTTCCATCCAAATCTTGCACAAAATGTCTTAAAACAACATCCAGGTGTTCAACATTCAGATTTTTTGCATAATTACAAAACACTGCTATATGCTTCTTTGTTGTTTGTTCATCCTTCCTTGAGAAACAAGGAAGAATTTTTAAGTATTCTTGAGGCATTTGATTCAACTATTGTGGCAACTGAATAGTTGCATACCTATTCAACAAGAATGTAGGCACTGCCATTTTTTCTCCTAAAATTACTGAACCTTGAGTACCAGTAGATTTAGAACCTGACTGAGGAGTAAATGGAGTATGAAAAGGTGGAAATGTAGTTATATGTTTAGGTTGAATAACTATAGCAAATACTGAGAAAGAAACAGACTCTAAAGATTGTTCTTGACAGTTGGGTCCTTGAAATGAAGTGGATGTAAAAGATAACTCTTGGTCAAACAAAGGTGAATGTTTGGATGAAATATGTGTTGAACTACTTCCAGGTGCAGACAGTGTAGGACTTTGTGTAACTAGAGTTTTTGGCCTTCCAACCCTCTTGAAAACTAGTCTCTCAAGGTATGAAAGGGTTTGAGCCTTTCTCTATGAGGTATCTGACCTCGTATGAGGCCTCTTTGAAGCCAAAGTTATTGTTTTGTATTCAATACAACCAAATATTTCCTCCTCACTAAACAACCAGAGGAAAATATTAAAATCCCATTGAAAATTGTTCTTGACTTCGTTCCCTGGCAACGACGCCAATTAACGTTGTCCCTTAAGAAACCAATTTCTTAGTTGTGTAGAAATTGTGCTTAAGACATTAATGTTTATTATTATTGTCACTTATTTGTATGATCTATCCTCAAGTGAAGGACCTAAAGGGCTTGACTTTTAACCCTTAATACTTAGGTGATATGAAAGTCTCATAATGCCATTTGATTGCTAAGTGAAGAATGTATTGAGAAGTTAGAGACAATATGTTGTTTTTCACAAAAACTATTATTTGCAACGCTTTGGGAAGTTAGAGACAATATGTTGTTTTACACAGAAGCTATTATTTGTAACTTAGAAGAAATGTAGAAGTAGGAACTTTAAGTACAATAGCGCTCTTTTAAGGAATTTTAACTTCATTCACATAAGTAAACAAAGACCTGCAGCTTCATTACCATACTTAAATAAAGAAAGATACATGATGACACATAACAGAGAAATCACAAATCATACCCAACAATGTGTGGAAAACTCCAGATTCTTTCATTAATCATTAGTTTTATCAAGAATCCAATAGCCTAGTTTCCAGATTCTTCAAAATTCGAACCATTTTCCTATAATTTTGCCTCTTTTTATACATCATGTGACAGTTGGTAATCACCAAAACCATCAAATTGCTTAACTATTTCCTAAGTGTCTAAAGTAAAAGTCATTATAGAATATTACATTAGAGGGTAAAAGCCACCTCATTCTCAAGAAAACAAAATAACAATAAGTAACAGAAATTAGAATATAACTGGTTATGGTTGCTCGTTGTTCGAATTTGTGGCTTGAGTATTTGCAAGATGTAATCCTGTAGATGTCTTGATGATAGCTAAACTACTTTAACATAGCAAAGTTGCATTGTTACAAAATTCTATGCGTGGACCTGTGGGTTATGGGCCCACGTATATATCGGAAATGTTCTGATTGGCGAGAACACAAAGAAACCCTTATGGCCCACGTATATATCGGAAGTTTTTCGATTGGTAGAAAGACAAAGAAAATTGACCAATCACCGTTCCTTTGGAGTTTTGGTCATTTGTATCTAATTTTAGTTATTCTGTTGAAACAATGGAATTGGTTGATTTACATGGAATATGGCAAACCTTCAGTTACCACAAAACCGAAAGGAAACAAGACTCTGATTCATAATCTTATCATGTCCACCTTTTCCACATACCTTTACCTCCCCATGGGACCAAAAGGAAAAAAAATTGTGGTTCAAAGACTTCTCGGGTCTAAAATTTATAATAAAACCTGTGCACTTTTTGATGTGATATCCGTCGGATCTCGTCCCTTCTTGATGAGCGGTTGTGATTGATCCGAACTTCAACAAATTAAATCACATTCCATAAACCATCGCATCTATTTTCAGGATTAAGCCTCGTCCTTGTTAACCACATGATTACCATCAGATCTTAATCCTTCAAGCGGGCGACCCTGATTAACTGAGGTTTTAACTCAGTTTTATAACTTCTCGCGTCTGATTTTGGAGTAAACCTCATCCTTGTTAACTAAGCGATTACCATTAGATCTGTTTCCTGTCGATCAGACGTCTCAGATATTCTCTTGGGTTTCTCACATTCAAAAGCCATCAATAATATAAAATAAATCATTTCTTTCAGATTTCCACATTTTCTTTTAATTCAGTTAGAACATAATATATGTTTTTTTTTCATTTTTGTAATAACACTAAAAATAAAATTAAAATGACAATCATTGGAGTTCCACAATATGTGCCATAATTCCATATTATCTTGTTGATTTATTAATTATTATTGATCCTTTTGTAGTAGGGAACAAGTCCCTAAATTATCTCCTCCTCCAATTCTTCATAATCTGCCTAATATTCTCATAATATTCCACAAAAATAAATAATATTAGGAACAAATATCCAATTATTCATAAACCTTCCTAATGAATATATTAACGTTAAAAATAAATTATCTAATGCAAAAATAGAGGTTTAATGTGCCGAAGGATGGTCATAGGCCTTAAATTATTGTTTAATTTAGAGGCATGGGCCTTAATTTATGTCTAATTTAGAGGCGCATCAGACATGAATGTATCTGGATCATTATTTAAGCCAAATGGAACAACAAAAAACTCATAATCTTGATACCTAGTCCTGAACAAAGTCATGTAAATGTCCTTCTATTTGATATGCACGTGATGGTATTCGGATCTCGAGTCAATCTTTGAGAACATTGCTCCTCCCTTCAGCTGATCGAGCAAGTCATCAATCCTCGACAAAGGGTACCTATTTTTGATAGTCGCTTTGTTCAACTACCTGTAGTCAATGCATAATTTGAGAGTACCATCTTTCTTCCTCATAAACTATACTGGTGCACCCCATGGTGATACACTTGGCCTAACGTATCCCTTCTCCAACATTTCCTTCAACTACAACTTTAACTCAACCAACTCTAGTGTGCTCATCTTGTAAGGTGCTTTCGATGCTAAAGTTTCCCTTGGCACTAACTCAACCGAAAAGTCTACATCCCTGTGAGGTGGAAATTTTGTAATGTCCTCAAGTAATACATCTTGAAATTGTTGTAAAATTGGATACCTATTCAATACATCTGCATCCTCAACCTCCTTATCCTTATCACTAGAAATGTGTACTGCAAATAACTTGCATCCTTTCCTATGGCTATGATTTTCTTACACAGTTGTCACCATCCTAAATGAGGTGGATTTCTTCTTACCTTGGAAGACTCTTGGTTTCCCATTGTCATCAACACACTCAATGGCTTTGTCATAGTAGTCTACCTTGGTTCTATGTAGATACAACCAAGCCATGCCTAATAACATATTGTATGAACCCAAAGGTAGCACATTCAAATGTGCTACTGTAGGCATACCATTTAAGTAAAATGTGCAAGCTCTTACCCAATGATGAACTCACTTCTTCATACCTATAACCAACTGCACTAACCAAGACTCTCCATGCAATTCCTTACTCAAACCACACTTATCCACCAAGTCAAGACTAACATAGCTATAAATATATCTAGGATCAATCAAAATATAAATAACTTGATGACAAATCTTACTGTCCATCTCAATAATAGATGTAAGATGTTCTGCCTACCTATTTTCCACTATCGCATAGATACGTGGAATAATCTAACCAACATCCCCAAGAGTCTACACCTCCTGTGCACTATATATATTAGGCCTTCCACCCTAATGATGTGGACAATATCTCCTAAGGAGCTCCTCACCACATGTCCAACATGCCAACCGACTAGTGCCCTCACCTCTATGTTGTTCATGTTGTTGTTGTGACCCGTGCCCCTGTCTAGCTACATTAATTCTCTTTTGGGGTGACACATTTTATTTCCCATCTGCATGCTAAGGCCTTGTCCTCTTATGCTTCCATTTACCTCTACCTTTGTACTTTCCCTTCCATCCATCCTGAGATTCATTCCTATGCTTTGATTGTTCATAGAAATGTTCCAACTTCCCAATGATTTCCTCAAGTGATCGAGGCTCATCATACTCAATCTGATCTCTAAATGCTAATGAAGAACAATTGAAAAATCTCTGAACTTTAGCTTTCTTCTCAGTAAGATACAATACATACCTCAATAGCTCAAGAAACTTGTTTGTATACTTTTCATGTGTGATTGATCCCATCTTTGGCTCACAGAATTCTTTGCCTTACTGTCGTAGTACCTCCCTGACAAGTAATTCTTCTTGAACTCTCTCCATCTCAAGTCTTCTGTCTTGATGTCTCTAACCCACTTAATATCTTCCCACCAGATGTCTGCTTTACATTTCAAGTTGAAGATATCTATTTTGGCCTTCATGTTATCTGTGTACTCATGCAACTCAAAGAATTTGTTCGTTCCAAGTATCCAAACCTCCGCCTCTTCCAGCTTCTTCACATCTCCATCAAAAGTAGTTGGTTTTTATTTGTTGAATTCATCAACAATTATCCCCTATCTCTCCTCCTATAAGGATAATAGTGATGATGATCATTATGTATATCATAACCAGAACTAGAATAGTACCTGTACTCATCTCCCCTCCTATCCAAATTTTTCAACAACCTGCCATCTCTTACTATGTTAGATCTATCTGACATGTGTTTACCAGGAGACCTACTTCCATATACCCCATTAGTTCTATCCTCATGTCCATGGTTGATCCAAAGCTGCCCTTATCATTTCAAGTCTGACAAACTCTAAAGAAGTATAGCATTAACATCTACTTGCTTCTCTTGCACTTGTATGATCTAATCATTATATACCTTACAACTCCTTATCTCTTCCTTTAATCTTCTCAATGTATCAGCCAAATCAGAAGTATGCCCCACACCACGTTGCTCATCTGATGCGTAGGGATATTCTTTGTAGTCTACCACCTTGCAAGCCATTTTATCCTTCTTCTTGCAATGCCTAATATGTCAAATAAACCAAATCAAAATAAACCAACGTACCTTAGTATAGCTTGGGGAGGATACCTTGTCTACAAGATCATCAAATCAGTTTGATACATGTATAACATAATTATAACAACATATATACATATGCAAATAAATGTATAACCAAATAAACATCACTATAGTTAGGGTCCAATCACCAATGCCGGGCCATATCAACAATGCATGTTATGACCTCATGGATGACAATAACCATTACTCCATTGTACACATTGCCACATGCAACCAACAATATGATTAAGCAATGCCAAATCAACCATACATGTGCATAAACGTGTGTAGTTGAGCATAAATGATCAATTGTTGTAATCAACCTACAAGACTGATAAATGTAATCTCAAATATTAAAGAATGTAACCTAACATACAAGGATGTAAGTAGGTGACATAACATCAACATGTAATTGACATATAATCATATGCAACCAATGACGTACTCATGACAAATATATTTCACAAAATTAATACCAATTTCTCCATGGTAATCATACTAAAACCATAATTCGTCATAAACAAATGCAACAAGTATACAAGTGTAGGAGACACACATGCAACTAATATGGATGCATGACTAACACTTTCAACCCATCTAGTCTGAGAGTTGAACCATGCTCTAATACCACTCTATAACACCCACATACACCCAATTAACCATACCAACCGGGGTAAACATGAGACGAGAGGCTGTTATGACCATATTTGACCTCCTATGTGACCTTAAGGAAGTGGAATCGATAGAACAACACATACAGTCATCCAACATCAGCAAAAAAACCCTCAAAAGACAAGTCAACCACTCAAACAGCTTATCCATGGGTCCCACTATTGTTCTGGACCTCTTAGGCCATAGTAGCTATCATGCTATGGGCAACGGAGCGACCAACAACCTAAATTCATTCTCATAGGCCTGCTTGCCAACCACTGTGAACCAAAATTGCCAGTTTAATGATAGAGACCCTAAGATGTAAGCCACTTTTTCGGGCCTAGAGCCCAGGTCACTACCCAGAATGGAATGATAGCTTAGAATCAAGAAAATTACAAGGAAACAATGATGCAGAAGCAATGAGATGATCAAGACCTTAACCATACCCCTACAAGCCATGACAAGAATTTCATCAAACATATCATGAACATGTAACCTACAGGTGTAAACAACAAAATTAAGTGTAGGGATCTAATACTTATCTAAGAATAAATATGAACCATTGTTTCCTCATGTCATTTGCTACATATTCATCTATTAGGTCATAGACACATTATCCATTCACATACAAGTAAAAAAATGTTGAGAGCCATACATAGTTGTTGTCATAAAATGTATCTATAACCAACATAATACGAAAAAAATACAATAAATGTATCAGCCATCAAAATCCATATATACACCAGTACATTTACACATGAAAATCAAGGAAATGAATTTCTTATTAATGAATACAACGAACCAACAAGACATGGGACTACGATGTTCCACCCCACCATAGATTAGATGAGCCAAGTCTCTCTTCAGCCAATCACCCCTGTTCCATATTCCAAGAATGAATGTGGGACTCATAGAACACATCGAAAACAAAAACACCAATCAATGTGGATGCCACCAGAGTTCTCTGCCTATGTCGTGAGAAATTTGAGTGCCTCCTAGTCTCTCAGGATTTACCATGCATCCATTGTCTGATCTAGGGATCACTAGGACCTACACCGAGGCATACACTCCAAGCTTTACCATGCATCCCATCCCAAAATCACTAGGCCCAACGAAAAGAAAATACACCTCTTGGTTTTACCGTATATCCTGCCATTCACCGGCAAGGATTCTTAGGCCCACAGAGGCACACAATCTAGATTTATCGTAACCCATAGTTTGGTTCATAGGCCAGTGGCTTTGTGAATCCTCAGTCTGGTTCAGGGACCACTACACCATGTATTTTTCAATTCAAGGATCCACCCCAGTCAGTTTCAAATCCTATATGGGCACCCCACATAAACCGAATGAGAGAACCCATCTCTTCAAAGAAAATACACATGCAAGTCAATACCTGCAATGAAGCCTACTGTAGCTACTTGATCCTGCCTTTCCCTAATTGATATTTGCTTCCTCTTGCCTTCTTTATATTTTTTACTCCAATGCCAAATTTCTCCAAGAAAACTCTAAGTGTCCAAGAGTATGAGAGAGAGAGAGAGAGAGAGAGAGAATAATGAGAGATATCCAACACTAAACTGACAAAAGGCTACCAACCAATCATTAGAAGCCCTTTTATGAATGAGGCCTCTATTTTCTTCATTTTCCATTATTTTCCTCCATTCTCCTCCTCACATCCAACATATGACCTTGCACTTCCCTTTCTCTTAATTTAAATTATTTTCATAAATAATTGTGCCAAAAATATCATTTTGCCTTTCCAAAGCCTTATCCATTGCCTTTTCCAATTTCTTTAGCCAATAACAACCAAATGAACACACACTAGGGTGTCCTGCCCATTATTCAACTTGGAATGAGTGTCTCATAAACCGTGGTTGTTATTTTTAACTTTTGTTACGTGGAATTTTCACCAGGGTTGTTACATTGATGCATATGCTTTTAAGTTATTCCCGGTGCGTTTATATTTAACAAACACCAACAAAAACATAATATTTAAAAAATATAGCTCACTGCATTTGATAATCTAAACTTTCCATACTGGTGCAAAAAGGTTCTACATATGCATTGTTGCGTAAGGTTATCTCGACTCACCACATTGAAATTGTATGTATGTGAACCAAAATAAATGTGTCATATGTATGTATGCACAGTTGTCGGTGCTTTCCTATTTGATAGTGCACCGAAGTCGGTGAATTACAGTTTTTTGGGTGCAACGAGAATGATTTTTTTTTTAATTGAAAGTTATATATCCATATTTATAAATACATTTTTCATTTAATAAAAAAAAAATATGTGTTATGTATGATGATGATGTATTTTATATTACAATCATGTTGCGGAGGCACCAATAGAGGGAGCAATAGCAGGAGTAGGAGGAAATGGCGGATCAATACAATGTGATCTGACCATGGGAGGCACAAGGAAGGGAGAGACATTTATACCATTGCCCTATTAGCGTAGCGAACAAAGCACTCTTGAGGAATGTAGGCCTCCTTAATTACTACGAGGATGATACATCCCTAAAGCGCACTCTGGCTTGCTGGCACAACTGATCTATCAATGGGATGTCCACCAACAATATTTCTCTGTCAGTCTTGAGATGTGGTATAGGCCCTCTGAGGAGGATATTTATTTTATGACTGGAATATCCATGAGAGGGGAGGATTTTTCCGAGTTCCCTGATGTCCCGCATCATGTTGCAGTAAAGAGTCATCTTGTCTACTCTCATAGATATGTTGGGGCTCATGTAGTCCATCCAACATATTTTCAGGTGTCCAGTGGATAGCTACAGATTGATTTTTTGGTGCATAGGAGGATAGGTGACTTTCATTATTAGTGAGTATCATTGCACACTATACTAGTGATGGGAAGTGCATTTGTTTCCCTGTTTTGTTTTATGTCGATCCTTTGATTTAGGTGCCATGATGTATTAGATGGTCTACCCATTTTTTGTGGCAGTGTTGTAGGGATTTAGATAGATGTCATGCTATGATACATGGGAGGACAAACTTCCCTTTCGCTTCAGAGATTTTTTGTTTATTTTTTGAGAGGTTTCGAGAGACAAGGCCTACTTTTGACCGTCACCCTCCTATGTCAATCGTTGAGGTGCAAATGCACATGTCGGTCAAGATGATGTCCAAGAGGGGTCTACCGAAGTGTCCATCTAGGATTTTCGCCCAAGCACTAGTGCTATTGGATAGCAAGGATGACCACATGTTTGTCTTAGTATCGTGTCTGTACACGGGGATGGATTGGAGACAGTGTCCCAACATCCTCTTCACACCGAACGAGCCTACAGATAATAGAGCTAATATTAGTGCTTTCCTTAAATTACTCTAGTTGCATTTTATTATCTTGATTAATAAGAATAAAATTTATTCTAGTAAATTCTTTAACTGTTTTTATTAAATTATTTAATGAAATTGTCTAATTATTATTATGTACTATATATTTTAAAGACATCGGCACATTCGTTGGGGACATGCCTCCTTCCCCACTTGAGGGATCAGATGCAGATATGGGTGAGGCTCTGGAGGGTGAGCCACGTCCTCATATGAATTGGTTTGTAGGCATGTAGGCCCATAAAGCTGGTCTCAGATTTAGGATGGACTAATGTGACTAATTGTCTAGACTTTTGCTTGAGGGAGTTTTCCCTGCAAGGAATCGAGACATTAGGGAATATCCTAGTCTCCTATAGCTCTTGAGGGATTGTTCGCATGATATGATGAGTCTTATGCATCATATCGTCAGAGCTACTAGAAACGAGGAAATGTAGGGCATGTAGCAGATATGTCACATGAGTCTTCATGTAGTTTTTCCCTATAAAATCATGATGATGAGGGTGGTGGTCATGCTTCTAGTAGTACTACCCCATTGGATCATGGTTAGGGTGTTAATGATCCTTCTGGTTGTACACCACTTCATCATTCGCCTGATGATCATGTCCTAGTACTGTCTAAGGTGCCTGATGTTTCTCTTGAGAGAGAAAACTAACTACCTTCTCCTCCACCTCATAGTTTGACTTTTGAGTCAATGCTTGACCATCCATCGTCTTCTTTTACAAATCAGGTTGCCACTATTATGTCTGTTGTATCATATATTTGATAGCGGTTATTTGACTTGTTTGTATATATATCTATATCTATATCTATATAGATATGGTGCATTTTCTTTGTTCATGTTAATGTACTTAATTTAGATGTTGGTGTTGATGTGTATATTGTTAGGTCATGTTAGATATGTTCATTTATTGTGCTTTCAGATAGATGTGTATCTGATAGTAATTATTTGACATGAGATGTATATTTGAGGATGTTCGTGGTGGTGATGTTAGATTACAATTGTTTTTTTTTGTTAGAAGTGATCACGATGATGATGCCCTCTTAGATTATTATTTTTTATGCTAGCTAATGGCATTTATATGTGCTAGAGGTGTATATAATTAGATGATGGTAGTCAATTTGAATGTTTATCTCATATGATGTTTATGTTTGTTAGATGGTTATCATCATGATGTTTATTTTTATGAAATAATAGTTACTATAGATTATGTATTGGTTAACTTATATAAAAAATTTATATATGAAATTACATGCAAAATTACTTACTTTAAAATAAAAATGCAAAGATATTTTTATAAATTACAAAGTTTAGTATGGTTTAAACTATAATTGTAAAATTACCCTAAATATTTTTATATTTCTTAGATGGTTCATTCATATTAATTTTAACCTAATAAGTAAAATATTTCAACACTCACAAGGAAAAAACAGGGAAAATTTTAAGAACCACCCCTAAATTTACATGTATAATAAATGGGCGAATCTCCATGGTATATAGGAAAAATGGAAGGCGATTTTATCAATAATATGATATGTATATATAATTTTTTGGCGAATATCTCACCAGGCATGGGGAATATTTTACTCAATTATAAAATCTTGTGTTTATTGAATACACAAATGAAATCATTGCATTTCTTTAAAATATCTTTTAAAATCAAAATTACCGAAATTACATATCGATAACCTAGTGGGTGTAGGATAAAATTCACCCGTGCCATTCACAGAAAGCATGAGAAAAAACCTAATACTATATATAAAACCAAGAAAAATTCAAATTCATCACTTCTAGGGACCTCATAACCACCCTGCCAATACACAATTATGTTCCTATATGCAATTAGAAAAATTACCCAAATTACAATCTGTCTACTCCAGCATATGTTGGAAAGTTATAGAAGGATGACTAGTGCAATCAATCCATTCCTTTTAGCCTTGGATTTGTTTCAGTTTAAAACAAAAGTATACAAATATACTTGTCCAATGTCTATGCTTTAACCATTCACCTTAAGATGTTTTTACAATATAAATTCCTAAGTCTATTTAATATCTTCATTATCATAAAAACCAACCTATATCCATCTTAACTCCACATCTACCACTCTTAGGTGGATGAAATCTATTTATCCCTCGGAGCACTTGGTAGACCCAGAATTAAGATGGATCCAAGATGATAGAATTTCCCCTTTAAATAGTCTATGCTCATATGAATACCATGGTATTACCATGGGTTATCATAAACCTAGAGCTTAAAAATTACTATTAGTAATTTATAAAAATTAATAAAATTAATAGTTGATTTTTATTTTATTTTTTATTTTAACCTAGCTAAAATGTTTAACATACATTAAATTACGACATCCATTTTTACTCTTGATCGGATCAAATATTTCTTCACTCTATGCTAGTTTACATATCACGATATTTGACACCTCTCGAGGGTTAGTAGATCCAGAGTAAAGATGGATCTACGCTGGTTTAATTCCCCCATTTAAATAGGCTACATTGCAGGTGAATACCATGGGTCAATACCATATGCCATTTTAATAATGTTTTTTTGGATGGTATTAATAACAATCTAGTCCATGGTATTTGTCCCATAGTATTTTTCCCATATGTTTCACCTAAATATAACACATTTTTTGAGTGTTCGTAAATATAAGGTGACTTATGGAGTAAATATAAAAAAATGTTTTATTTGTTTACCATACCTCTCGTTTATTTATATTTTTATTAATTTACCATACCTCTTTTACAAATATGGTATTTGGCCCATAGAATTCACTTAAATAAAACCTCTTTCTTGAGCCTTCATAAAAAAATGTTTTATTTGTTTACCATACCTCTCGTTTATTTATATTTTTATTAATTTATCATACATCTTTTACAAATATGGTATTTGGCCCATAGGATTCACTTAAATAAAACCTCTTTCTTGAGCCTTCATAAATAGAACAAGTGTTATGGACTAAATATAAAAAGAGGTTTTATTTATTTACCATGCGTCTAGTTTATTTATATTTTTATTTATTTACCATACCTTTTGAGTAAGTATAAAAAGACGTTTTATTTATTTACCATACCTCCACTTTACTTATATTTTTATTTGTTTACACCATTGCATGTATATAAGGTGACTTATGGAGTAAATATAAAAAAATGTTTTATTTATTTACCATACCTCTCATTTATTTATATTTTTATTAATTTACCATACCTCTTTTAAAAATATGGAATTTGGGCCTTTGGCCCATAGGATTCACTTAAATAAAACCTATTCTTGAAAATGGGCTAATGGAAGGTTGTAACTCCTAATTTCAGGGGCTAAATTTACCTTTTTTACCCTCTCTCTTAAAATAAGGTGGCCTATTTGAGGTGATTCGTAAAAATGTACTATGATACAAAATATTCGCCCACTAAAAATTTAAAACCCCTTAATTTTGCCAAAGGGCGAACATTCGCCCCTAAAATTTTCTATGGGAAAAAATAATTAGAGGTAAAATAACATAGTTAGTTCTTAATATGACGAAAATGTGTAACTCGTTCAATTTTTAATATAAACTATTAATAATAATAAATCATTCAAAAATACAATTTAAACAATGAAAATTTACACTATGGTCGATCGATATATAGAGATAGAAAACCACTATAGATCCATGCTAATCACATAATTATAAATCACTAAAAGAGATTAAATCTTTTGAAATGTACATTTTTTTCAAGTTTTGCATTCTAAAAAGAGATTTTCATATAATGATATTTGATCCCTCTTGACTTTTGATAGATTCGTTGTTAATATGGATCTATATTGGTTTATAAAATTTAATCTATTGTAAACTTAAAAAACTTAAGTTAGATCTTTTTATAATTAATTCATATTTAATATAGCTTTAATAGAAAATATATTTTAATAAAATGTAATTTATCATTAAAGTTGTGATATTTTCAAGCAATTTAAATTCAATATTTATAACTACTCTTACCAATTTAAATTAGAAATTTCTCTTTCTAAAGATGAGGATCAAGAAATGTAAAATAATGCTTGTGAAGTTACTTGTAGTTGGGGATTTGTTCTATTGGAAGTTCTCCCTTAAAGATGCAAGCGAACTTTTTTCTAGTATTAAAGATATAACATTTTGGTGCTATTTTGGTTCTTTATTTTCTTTTGTGGTTTAAATTTATGTTTTTTTAATAATAAATGTGAGTTAAATAATACAAAAAACATACTATATTAGATTTAACTTTTTTACAAATAATATATTTGATTATTTGTTAATGAACAACTCAAGAAATATTATTTTTCCACATAGTTATCACGAGATAATCACTAAAATTCATGTTTTCACATTTTTCCTAGCTAAATTACATCATGTTCGCAATGATAAACTCATGTCTACTTTCAATAATTTATTAAAAATAAATAAAAATAGATATTTATATTACATAATCTAAATAGGAAATAAAAAATGCATCACCAAGTCTATCAGAAAGTCAAACAAATGTCTCTTAATCACCATCACATTATTTATAATTTAATTTTTAGCCATAAAATATTTATTAATTCAGCTTTTATTTATAATTACCATTGAAAAAAAAAGTCAAAGCTCTTCCATTATCCATGAAGAAAAAATTACAACCTCTCATGCATCCATGTAAGCCCATTTGTTTCCCTAATGGTCCATAAAAATAAGAAATCAACATTTTATACATGCATAAGACTTCCTTTTAGTTTACATAATGTGATGGGAACTAGAATTTAAATATAGTAAACATGACTTTACCTCTAGTGTCAAGAATTTAGTCTTAAATATTAACACACAATTTTTTCATTGTTAAAGTCCTCATAGAGTTATCACTACATGATTTATATTTATTTTGAAATAAACCTGAAGAAAAGACATGTGAACTAATTAATAAACCAATAAGTATCTAAATCTAGAATAAATTTTCAATGTTGTTTCCAAATTCCCTATTTTCTCATTTTGGTTATATTCTTCCTATTTTCTTATTTGAGAAGGATTGTCACCTTGAATCCTTATTATCATAGATATTGTACGCCATGTTTTAAACTACATTTTATTTATGGATATATGTTTCATAGTGAAAATAAGGGACGTTATTTTACCATATTGAAAAATCTTGATGATGGTTGTAGTAGGCGTTTTGGTACACATATATAACACAGATGTGATTTTACTTCTCCATTTTCTATCACTTTGTGAGTCATTTTAGATTGACACTCACAAGAAGAATAAAAAATAATATAATTAGCAAAATAAAGAAAATAAAAACATACAACAATAATATAAATGATGAAATTAAACAAGTACATATCTCTCTCCATTTTCATCACCATGATTATCTTCCTCACTTGACATGATAATATTTTTGCTGTCAAAAATATGTTTTGATCTTGTGTCATGTCTTAATACGAACCACCATTCCCTATCCAACACATATGGGTAAAAAAAAATTTGGTTGCATTGTTTGGGGAAAACATAAGGCTCCCTAAATTCATGCCACATCTTTCTAGAGTTGATAGACATCAACCCACTATTGTGATCTTCCTTTACATTATTATGATCAAAGGTGTCCCACCACTTGCACCTAAAAATAACATGTTGGAACAAAGAGAAGCCCACCTGAATGATCTCTTGTATCTTTCTGACGTAACCTAACGTCCCATATAATACGATTTGGTTGTGGTGGCTACCATGATTAGATTGGTCGAACTCGACTTCCACTCCTCGGTCTTGTGTCATGCATCCATCATTAACATCCTTCGTGTGAAAATAATGTCCATACAAACAAATGCACGTATGAAAAAGTGAAAAAAACACCGCGTCAAGTGTTTATAACTCGAACATAATTAAAAATATAAAAATATATATGTTGCAAACCAAAGGTGAATTATGAAGTTAAAAATATACAAAAATACATTATTACTGAGTTGTTGAACCCAATCCCTATGTTTAACGCATCCACTTCAACACATAGGTAATGACTAGATGCACCATATTTCTCTCTGACTTTATCATCAACCTAACTATTGGGGCATGTCATTGGCATATTTTATTTTAAATGATCAGGATAAGGCACATTTCTACCATTCAACTGTTTGAACTCTTTCTTGTCACTGTCCCATTTCCTCCTCTTCTGCTCATACAATGCAACCCACATTTGTGTCTCTTCCATATTGTAAAGAATGCATTTGTTGATGGCTTCAACTTATGATTTTGTTGATGAAATCAAACCAACATTTATAGTACATATGAGATCAAAATATGAATTAACAGGAATTTCAGTGTGAATAGTTACTATGTACCAATTTGACAAATGATAAGTCACTTACTCTTTATCATGCGCCTTTATCCATTCATTTGGACAAGCTCCCCTTCTCTTTTATCTTCATCATTTTCGTTATCTTAAATCGTCGCACCTAGTATGTTTTCTATATGCATGATTTACTCATTGGCATAATACGAAGACTCATATGATATATACCCCTTTGCCATAAACCTCTCAAGTTTTTCCATTTTTCAAACAAAACCTTTCAATTTCTTCATGTACCTCTCTAAGAAGAACATCCAATGACAAGAAATCACCCCGACTAATTCAACTTCATCCACTAGGATAATTAGAAGCTGAACATGAAAGTCCATGAAACTCGTCGGAAGTTTCTTCTTAAACATACAAACAATGTCAATTATCTCTTGATGCCACCAAGGAATGCTAACGAAATGAATCTCCTTTCATGTCATCCAAAGTACAAATGCAGATAATTTAGATATGGCACGTCGTAGACTTTGGGAGAAGTCATGGTTCACACACCCATGCACGTGCAGAGGATAATGACAATGAATAGTAAATAGTACATTATACAAAAAATATTTATAAAATATCCCATTACATAAAAATAAAAATAAAATAATCAAATCATGTTTTTGACATATGTACTCTTAGAAGGTTCAAATGGTCATGCGATTTCAACCCCGACAAACAGCCTTCCATAGTGAAGCAACACCATAGTGAAGACCCATATAAATAAGGCACCCTCACACTCATTATAACTTTATTTTCCAAAGAATATAATCTTTCTTTAAAATCTATGGGACGTCACCTTATTTGAAAGACCAAGAGGGACCAACATCTCCTATAGTTTCTTGTCTTGGCCAATATTTCTTTCTAGTTTTTGAAGAAATAAGATCTCTCCTAATAGTCAATGTGTCATTTTCATTCAATGATATGTGCCTCCATGAAGAATATGAAACATTTTTAAATATATGCATGTGATCTAGTAAGTGGGAAATCTTAGGATGCTCCGAATATGGGAGATGATAAAAGACAAATTTCTTTTTCATCCCAATGGAAAATTTCTCAACATAGGTTTCAAAGAATTATGGATCATTGAACATAGGCTCCGCATTTGAATCACACATTTCTACAAAATCCTTCTCCTTCTCTCTCTCATACGCTTTAAGCCATTCAGCTGATGTCATTATTATAGGCCTTTGATTTCTCTCTGGTTTACCATTGAAACCTTATGTTTCTCTTTTGTAAGGGTGTTCTTCTAGGATGAATACCATGGAGCAATCATACACTACCTTTCGTAGGTGGTCAAACCACCTAGCCTTCAGAGAATGTCCACAACATGTACATACATGGAACCCTTTTGTTACAATACCTACAAAATGATTATATATAGGGCACATTAGCGATCATGAAGATCATAAAAACTGCAACGAATTAAATTAATATGTGAAACAATATTGTTATGTATATAAACAAATCAATAAAAATGTATATTAGAGCAAACTCGTAAGCCTAGATAATCTTGTGTGGTGTAAGAACATATGCCATCTAACATAAAACTCCTCTCTGTTGTGACTGGTATTGATACATTGTACACATGTATCCCATCCCATAATTATTTCAATTCATCTACTAATGGTTGTAAGAAAACATCCATATTCTTCACTTGTCTTCTACCAGGAACTATGCTAGAGATGACATAAGATATTCGTTCTTCATTGACAACCATGGGGGGGTATTGTTATTAATCACTACTACATGCCAAACAAAATAGTTGGTGTTTTGGAGGGAATATGGCTTGACGCCATCCGTGGCTATGCTAAGTCGTATACTTCATACTTCATCCTTCATTTCTTAAGCCACATATCCTCTTTATGCTTCATGGCTATTGAATCTTTTGGGATTCACATAACTCCCAACTCACTTCTATGTGATGCATGCCATCCCTATAACAGAGCTAATTTTTTGCAATGAAAGAGCCTTTCAATCCTTATTATTATAGGCATGTGCCTCAATATATTATGAGGAGGACCATGTGATTTACCCATTTTTTTATTTATGGTACTTTTCATGCCCACATTTCATAAATATCTCTTTGTGTGCACATTCTCCTCTATATAGAATACAATCATTCAAACATGCAAGATATGATATGTACTCAATGCCTAACATTTCCAATGGCTTCTTTACCTCTTTAAAACTACCCAAAAAGACATTATCACTTGGAAAAAGCTTATCTTTGAATAACATGTAGTTGGTCGGAAATATAATTGTACAATATCAATATTTAACTTTCATAAAATCAACCATTTTAATGTTAATTGTGTGACAATATTTCTCAAAATATAAGGGACTTGATTGATTATGAAAGTCAATTAAGTGAATATTACCAAGAAACATGCATTCGACATGCCAAACTTTATTTTTAGTTTGTACAGTAACATTGTTTTCCCTAGCTAAGTAGACTTTTACTTGGTACCATGTCCAAAGAGAGGGGCGGTGGAAGCATCTTTCAGGCTTTCAAATAAGGTATTAGTGATATGAGCATAATCCCCTAGCTCATCAATCTGGAATGTATCTAATAACATTGCCTCTATGGCAGTCGTATCCTGTAAGTAATCATCCATGCCAACCTCTATTTGATTGCCTCCATTGCCAACTTGAGATGAAGAACTATTATTGTTGTATTCATTCCAAATTGGTGAATCTAGACATAGTGGGAATTCAATAGGTGGTTGATTTAACCATTCTTTTTATGCTTCCTCTCCAACTCTTTCTCTTAATGCAACCTTCTCTCGATTTAACATTGTATTGGGGTGTATCAAAAGATGGTACGTGGGTCACTCATCATCACTAGAATCCTAATTTCAAAAAATATTGAACATTAGTACATCAATAATATTAGTAAGCATGTCAATGCAATTGGCTTGTTGAATTACATTATATCAAACAATTATTACCATTGTTGGTCCAGGATTGCGGTTGGAAGATGACATGTTACAATTGGCACAATGAAGTTGTTGTCCATTTTCATCTACCAATTTCTTGAGGTATGTTGCTCTTGATAAGAGCTTTCGATGTTTTTCAATTGGAGGAATATTTTCTACATAAAAACTCGCTTTTGAATCATGATCCTGAAAATTTGGATACATTTTAATTCAAATTCACATCGATAAACAAAAAGAATAAATTCAATTAAATAACCAAAATATAAATAAAATTTGAACTTAATAGAGATGGAAAGGGAGAACTCCGTGAAGGACTGTGAGCAATATGGAACAAGCTAGAATTTGAATAATTGACCATTTCATATTGTGATGTTTTCTCCCTGCATTTGACCAAAAAAAATAAAAAAATTGTATACATACCTAAATTTAATTTCAAAAACCATATAGCCACAATCTAAATTTCAATATAGTTTTCAAACCATTTTTCAAAAATAAAGTGACTTTAAGCGGAAAATGTATATTATGAACTAATGTAACTCATGTGGGTGTCTCCTAAAGCATAATTTGAGATGATGTCTCATTTTATGTGAAAATAAAATTTCAGATAGCTTTTAAACCCTACCGGTGGTCTTATCAGGAGTTACCGCACCAATGTGTTTACATAATAACTACACTGGGGTATTAAATTAATAACCACACCGATTTCTAGGATTTTGAAAAAAAAAAGTATTATATCATATTGGTGCTCTTGTAAAAACTTCCATCGATGTGTTTAAATTAAAAAAACATCAATCCACACCTGTTTTCCGGTTTTCAAAAATAAAAAGGTGTTCTACCATGTCGATGTTCTTATAACAATTATCTCTCTAATGTATTTAAATAGAAACCACATTGTTTCATTAAAATATTAACTACACTGTTTCCGGACTTTGAAAAAAAAAATTATACCATGACAGTGCATTTAAAAAATTTGGCGCACCAGTAATTTATCATAATTAGTATGATTTAATTGTAAACATATTGGTTGTATTTACTATCAAATGTATCAATGTTCAGATTAAGTAAAAAAAGGAGCACACGTTTTTTTCTTCAAATTGAAAAATGAGCGACAATTGATTTTTCGAAATCTAATTTCACAATTATTCACTATTTCATATTTTTCCCCAAAATTTCAAGGGACATATTTGCAAGAGAGACATAACCAAAGCACTGTGCAGTAGCAGAATAATTTGGAGTAGCATAACTATTGAGAGGATAAAAAATTGATAGTTATGGTGATTCACACAAAACCTTGGATAGTAAAAATTTTTAATTTGATTCTTGATTTTACTAATAAAAATGTTTATAAATCATGTTATGGTTTAATTAAAAGGGAGATCATTTATAAAAGAGACATACTGGGAGCATTGTGGAGCAACAGAATATTTTGGAACCACAGAAAGATTTGAAATTGAAAAGTATGGTAATTAACTCAAAACCTTGCATAGCAAAACTTTAAATTTTACTGTTAAATTTTTTTTACAATTTCTATTAGGTTTATTCAAAATTCAAGAAAAAAAATTAAAAACCCTACATAATAAAAAAATTATTATTGATTTTACTAGTAAATTTTTTTACGATTTATGTTCCTATTTAGATTTAATTAAAATTCAAAAAAAAAATTAATTACTTACCTTAAACCCTTGCTTCTTCTTGCTTATGCGACTGTAAAATTTCACCTTAGGTTTTACCTCCCTCTACCACTTCACAACTATGGTTTTTCATTTTTAGGTATTTTAGATTTAATGAGTTTTTGTACTTACTATATATAGGGTGTTTGACATGTAAAGTAGGGGGATTAATTATTGAATTAGATCTAAACCTTGTCGACCCTGTCTGTTTTTTTTTAAACAACGTTTGTTTTGTGGTGCACTATGTGTGATATAACACACTCGTGTCGGAAGTGCTTCTACCATTACATATCACACATAATCCTGTTGAGCTTGTCCTTTATTACAAAATGGGGTATGTTTACTTGTGCGCCCCGTGTAATATAACGGCTCGCCTCTACTAAGTAGCACCGGTAAGTGATTTGTATTTAATTTTTTATGTGTTCGTTTTTTACTGTGATGGCGGTGATTTTATCATTACAAATCGCACCATCATAATTTAAATTTATTTTAAAAAAATATTTTTTGTTGTCGGTGTTGAACAAATAAACGCCTCGAGTGTTTAAAAGAATGCACCAGAGTGTTTATTCAAATAACTACAATGGTTACCAAAGCTCTTTTTTGATGAAAAATATTTGATTTGTGTATAAAATATATTTAATGGCTTCTGTATTCAATGACACAAGTTTTATATTAAAAAGAAAAATCTTAGAAGTTTTCAAGTAACAAAAATATTGATCAATACAATGTTAGGACATCCAAAAAAAGCAGAAAAGGAAAGTTCTTTATAAATTCTCTACAAAATTAATGTGTTTGAACTATATGTAAGTTTAACTAATATGCCTTGGTCAGTGTGCGTCATGCAAAGCCATAAAATGAAGAAGGTTGATAAGATTATTTCTAATCTAAGTGCAAAAGAGCATAAAAATATGATACAAAAATTGTCACAAGGATGAATCAGGTGAATGTAAAATTACTATTCAATATGATTTTCTTTTTTTTTGAAATTTCATTAATAATATACTTAAGAATATTATATAATATGTGTCAAACAATCTATAAATTCATATATGTTTAATTTTCTATAGGGAGCAACAATGAAGGAAAATATCAATGTTGTTCTAAGAAAAGAAAAAAATGATAGAACATGTAACTGATGATGAATTGGTCCTTAGCTCATCTGGAGTCGTGTTGGAGGTTAATGATAAGGGGGGATTTTTACAAAACTATGAGGGATATAGAAGAAAAAACATAGAGATGCAGTTTCCACTTACAATACAAAAATCAATCCAGTGATTCCAAAAAACAAATTATATCTAAATTACAGGAAGGGTTTCTAGACCAATGGTCAATGAGACATGTCATATTTGCAATAGTAAAAACATACAACAACAAAAAATAATCATTCAAAAGATAATATTCCCAATTAAAATGATTTTCTATAATTATATGTATATATTACTACAAATCATTCATTTATTAATATCAATTTTATTATATTTAGTTTTCATAAATCAATACAAAAATAGTTTATTAAGTTTTTCAAGAAGATTATGAAAATCCCAAAGAATCAACGAGATGATATGTGAAACATGTTAGTAGGAATGTCAAAAACGGTGTACAAGGAGATGGTCAAATAAATGGACATAATTGCATTACAAGAGGAGCCATCTAAACAACAATGTGCTTCAAATGTATGTGATCATGACTGACTATGTACATATACACAAATAATTTGGCAGTAAATTTTAATTTTCAAGTATTTAATTGCAGAAAATAATACAAAATGGAACTCATTCATCACATAAAATAGGACGACAAGGAAGAAAAAGGGTTGACATCAAAATTTGTGAGTAATTGTTAATATTTCCTTATAACAATTCAAGGTTTCATTTTTGAATATTTTAAGTTGTTTTACAAAAACCATCCTTGAATGTCCCCAAATAGGTGTTAACATACAAAGAAGAGTCATTAGAAGAATTCATTGACATTGGGTTAAATATGGGTTGTGAGCATACATTGGCATATAAAAATTTAATTGTGGAATTTTTAAGTATCTATGTTTTTTTACTTCTTTGAGTTTATAATTAATAAAACAAAAAAATCCTTTATATTAAATCTATGATTTATAATGGGGTATAAAACTTGTAGGAAACAAAGTATGGAGCTATGCCAATAGAAGACTTGTTGAAACAACGCATGAGACTTGATTTTGAAACCATGTGTATATTTCATGAGTCACTTCTTGCTATGGTATATTGTTATTCAATTTACATTGATTTATATTATTTATTTCAATTTTCATTATTCTCACTGATGTAGATACACTCATTACACCTTATTTTTATGTTTGCAAATGGAACACGATTAAGAAGAGGAAAACAATCGATATAATAAATGAAACATTCATCCAAATAACCAAAGTCCGTGGAAGTAGCTTGAGAACTAACAATGGTTCCACTGAAGAATGACGATCTATTTGGATATCAATGCAACTTGTTGCATTTTTTGAAATAATTATCTGTTAAAATCAGACATTTTGTTTAATTTAATGGACATAGTGTCCCAATTGGAAAACAAGGAGTTACTAATAACTATCCCATTTTGTATGAAAAAGAGTCGCTTATTGATATATAAAAAATACATTTTAATTTAATTTATTGTGTTATCCAATGTCGTTGTGAAATGTTACACCAATAATTAAATATATGGATGATTAAATATTATAATGAAGGGATGTGAAATCTGATGATATAAAAAAATAATTCAAACATCATATACAAGTGCATTAATAAAAAGTTGCTTTATAAATACTATTATAAGATATATGTTGATTTTTCGATGAATAATGAATTTTAAAAATCACAATAATTGCACTGTCACAGGTCGATGTTTCTAAAAAGAAAATCTCATACAAAATATTAGTGTGCCCATAAATAAACATGCACTGATGCATTATTTTATCTAAAAGAATTGTTACTCCAAGATCTTTTGCATGGTTGGTGCGTTTTCTGATAACGCCAGCACTAGGGTGTAATATTATTCAAGCACCGATGTTGATTGCATTTAATGACTAGGTGCACTGTAATTCTTAAAGTGCTAGTGCTTTCATATAACTAATGGACCGATGATACAAAATATTATTTCCATCCCTGGTGCATTATTCAAATTAGCAACATTGGCCCTTTTATATGATTAGTGCACCTATGATTTTATTCAAATCATACACATCAAAGATGCGAGTTTAAATTAAAGCACCGTGTCTGCAATTTTTTTGCCTTCCCTGTTGTTGTTGCTAAAAATAACACCTCAGAGCATTTTGCTAATGTGTAGGCACCGGGCTGGTATACATTTCAGGCATCGATGTACTTTGCATTCAATTCCTCGGGGATTTTTGTTATGCATACCTAGCCTAATGCTTTTATTTATTTAGTGCATCGGTGCTATTATTTCCATGAAGTGCACCATTAGAAGAACATCCACTAAATCCTCTAGCCACACATTTTTCTTAGTTGTGACAAATTTTCCTTATCAACTCAGCTAAAACATTTTCTACAACAAATGGATGATGTATCAAAGGTTTTTTTGACATTTTTTGTCAATTTATAACACTAAAAACCTCTGGTATAACCTCTAGTAGAAGGTAGTTTGCTTGTAGTGAAAATACATGGCCAAAAATATCCTTCTTTATATAGCTCTTGCCTCAATATAGAGCCCTAACAAAGCATAATATCCAAAAGTGGAACGAGCAGGAAGAATTTAGATGCCACCTATTTTTCCTTCACTCTGAAAGGAACTTGAACATCTATTTATTAGTTGTACCTACTCCAAAATTCTCTCGCTCCTATTAGAAGACTTCCTTAACTATTCTTATCAGGACCCACTTAGTATTCCAAACACAATTTCCCAATGGAGTACCCATGCCTTCTCCAACCCCATCCTCAACCACATTTGGACACTCCTTCCTAGCTTCCTACTATGGGTGACATGGAAGGAGAATAACCATTGCATTTTCAAAAACTATTTTCTTCTTCTTAACTCTCTATAGATCATCATTCAAAGGAACATCAAATAAACCATCATTTCTCACCCCTAGTACCCTCAAGACTAGCAATCTCATGGTCATGAAGTCAATATTCTCAATAGATGGAACTTGGTTCCAACCCCCCTTCCCCCTGTCTCCCTCCTAGCTATTTTCTTAAATTCAATTTCAATGGTGCCTCAAAAGGAAATGTTGATCCAACAAGCTATGGTGGAACCTTCAAAAACTATCACAACATTTCTTTCTACATATATTCTAGTATGCTTGGCATAAGTAGTAACAATGTTATAGATCTCACCACCCTCATTGAAGTACTAGATATATCATGAAAAAAAGACTTTTTTAAATTTTTTATGGAAGGATACTCCCAACTTATAGTCAATATTGCTCCATAAACTTCAAAATGGCACTCATGTACAAATTCTCCACAATATGGCAATTCGAAGAACTACTACACCTAGTCCCTTCACAAATCAGCAATAGCACTATCATCATTCCCATCCACATTTGAAGATCGAGAAATAAAGTTGTTGCAACATTTTTTAACCATGATTGTCTCGACTATTTTCCTAGAGTTTCCATTACCTACAACATTATGGTGGACCCTTACTTCAAGAATGTTTGTTAGGAACTTAGTTAGAAAGAGATGAAATCCCTAGATGGGGTGCTTAGCATGCGAGATGATGGGGAGCGGGATGTCACCATCCCACCTAGTCATTCAACTAGGGAAAAATGTAGTGTTCCCCCCTAACTAGTTATTAAATCTTTTGTGGTCACAAGGAGCTCTACTAAAACAATGCCATGTGTTAGGTCCCTATAACACTAGTGTAGCCCCCCCCACCCCCCCCAACCCTTCCCCCTGTGTTAATGGGAAAAGTGTCTACTCAGAACGCCCCTATCCCACTAAGGTGTGACAGTACCTTAGAAACAAACAAGGAAAACTACTTTCGTATTCTTCTTTATGAACTATAAACGAAGAGGAATAGGATGAACCAACCTGTGTCTTGCGCTAGTCCTTTGATCCAATCTCTCTCCTCTTTGACAGCTTCTAGCTACCTGCTCCCTTACTTGCCCGGCTTCACCAAGTTCCTGCAAGATCACAGAAGAAGAAAACTACACAAAGACATGGATTTATATTCATAAATAGCTTAGGATCCGATTTAAGCTAAACCTGCAAATATAACAAAACATCATTGATACACAAGCATGTAGGAGAAACTCAAATAGTTTTATTGATATAACAAGAAGATCCAGGACAAGTTACAACCGATGATTCCTGATCCAGCATCAACCCCCCAGCAAAGGAATCCCCTCTTCACCTCCAACAAAGCATAAATCACCCAATACTCTGATCTCTATCTCAAAACCAACAGCAATTCTCTGCAATGTACAAAATTCAAGCCTGAGGGATCCATATATAGATGTATGCAAAGAGGATGAGTCAGCTTATGATTTGACTAGTGGCTTCTCTCTATCAGTTCTTGCTTCCACTTGGAGACTGAGAGCCTCTTACTCATCCTTGGTCGAACTCAGTGAGGCAAGTGTCATTGGGGAAGATTCTAGAAGCTTCCATTGTCTGTCCACCTTGCGGAATGACACTGCCATTTGTCATTTCCCGCTCAGCGCACCCTGGTAGTGCATTTAGGTGCGTTGCAATGCACCTAGCTAGTGTACTTGGGTGCTATGCAACGCAGCTAGCTAGTGGAGCAGCTGAAATGATCCTGATTTGACTGATTCTGAGCAGTTTCTGGTGGAGAACTTCTGGGAGAAGCTGTAATTTGTTGACCTTGTTCCTCTAGGGGTCGGAACAACACTTTTAGGGACTTAGGATCCCTTGGTTTATGGACATTTCATGCTTAGAGCTGTAAGGCACAAAAATGTCTATAACAGTTGCCTCCTAAAGTATGAGGCCGTTTATCGGGTGAAATGCTTTATTAGGAGGATCCGAAGTTCTTTCAATGCTGGGAGGAGACCTGTAATAAGATACAATACAATACATTATCTTCATACTGTTTTCATGATCTAGCTGAGGCGGGCATTCCCATGCTCAGCTTTATAAATTCATTTTCATGTACATAGGACAGAAAATCGTCTGATGGTAAACTGATGATTCTGATAGAGCCATCATCCTTTTGGTAGGATGATTATCTGTGCTGCAATGTTGTACATTTCAATGTCTTTATTTTCTTGAATATATATCGCAGCTCGGATGGATGAAACTAGATCCGGGGTCTTCAATCTTGTCCGATCTTCACTCGAAGTACAAGTCGATCCATGTGAGAAATGATTTGAAGTCGAACATGGAAAGACATCGCTTGATTACCAGTCAATGATGTAAACTGCTAAAAAGCACGAGAGGAATCACCGATAATGATGATGACCCTCAAGGTACTGCAGTACAATTCACGTGGTGTGAATAAAGGACTTAGCGTCGAACACCATGCAAAATCTTTCGGTCGAAGGTCATTGATGTATACCTATCGCCGGAAGTGAGAAACTTGCCATTGAGGCATGCAAGCTTCAAAGTACTGAATGGGGTGTTCCTAGATCAACTTCTTGGATAATGAGTTGGAGTCGACAAGAAGCGATCCGTCAAAGGAGGGCCTTAATGAAACCCACATCAATGACACGGAACGGAGCAAATGATTTTGATGGAGGTGAAAACGATCTGATGATATATGGTTCAGGATGGCGGTCATGAAAGAATGAAGTGTAATGTATGGTAGTGGATGGGACATGGATGACTTCTCTGGATGACTTCTCTTGAACATGTCGGCGACACTTATGTGATGGATTGGTAGCATTTACCCCAAATGTAGATGGTATGGTGTGACCATGGTGATGTGACCGGTGAATGAAACAACCCAACCCGACTTAGGCACGGAATGGAAGTGTCATGTTCAAGAGCGACTTGCTACCAATAAAGATTCTTTGAGTTTCTTCCCAATTTTTCCCCAGTCATTACTGACCAGTACCTCTTTATTTTTGTCAAGCTTGAGGAGGATAACATATGCTTGTTCTATAATTTGCCCTTCGGGCAAACCCATCGCTATGTTTTACCGAGCCTAGCGATAGTGAAACTCGTTCTCGTCTAAAGACAAGTTTGTCGCTATTAATCTTTTTAACGAGTTTAACGACAAAGATAACTCGGTCCTTTTCATTTTTAGAGAGTCTGAAAAGGTACATAAAGGTAACTCCAAAATTAATTTTTCGTCATCTAATCCCTTAAGTCCGAAAAAGTATAAAACAATACAGAAGGGATGAATTTTCGATAGTTTTAACGAGCCGAACAAAACAAGCGCTCGATCTTTTTGTGCAATAATCCCTTAGGTCCAAAAAGATTAAAATCTAGAGGAGGGATAGCGCTTCCGGTCGCTTTAACGAGCTGGAAGGCCAAAACTCGGCAATCTTTTCATATTTTACGAGTCAGTTGAAAAGAGTTTAAAGAAGACTCGTCTTTTGAGGAACGAGTGATAAAATGGGTAGCAGCTGATTCCAAGTAAGGGTTGGAATTTTCCAATCACGGTAGTGTCACAAGGATGGCTAGTGAAATCACTCTTCGTAGCTATTCCTCAAAATGGGTAAACAATCAAATGGAGGTGAATGATCGGCCAATGGAAAAGTGGAGGTGACGGTGCAAACACGACCAAGGCTTTAATGGCTGAAATACTTCATTCACGGTGGTTATTTACTGGGGAATAGTTCATTTTTTAACGAGCTTAAACGCGGGTGGAAACATTTGCTCATGTCTTATGTTTATTTTTTTAACGAGCTTGAACTATGTGCTAAAACTGCTCGATTAGATGGTCTTGTTTTTATTTTTACCATAAATAGCTTCGTCTTTCCAAAGATAGTACTGTATTTTCAACTGCTTCATCAAACTAGTTAGAAATGAACAATATTTGCTTGAAAATGAGATTAAAATGCTAATATTTTATTTTGAACTACGTAAAAGCAATCAAAAAGTGTTTTTTACCTCTCATTTTACCATTTCATTTGAACTTGGTTTGTTGGAGCTTTGGAGGTGCCTTTTCCCCCTCGATTTTCATCAGCTGATTTCGGGAGATTCTGTGGACAATTCTCGGCGCCGTCTGGACCAGGTAGGAGCTAAACCCGAGCTCTTTCATTTCATGGTTTCCTTTTTGCATTCTGTGCTTCATTCCCTGCTTTTCTGAGCCCCTGGGGTTTGAGGGGTTCGTTCTGCCATCAACGCACCCTTAGTACATCGAAACCTGCGCTGAATGTTGGCCTGTATGAAGGTATTTTGACATTAAACGCAGCTGGAACACTGCTGCAGGTGCGTTGGGCGCAGAAAGGGAATTTGTTGCACAGTTTTTAATGAAATTTTTGCCTGATTCTCATCAAAATCAGGATCTAACTACTCTCTTGTTTGTTTTTCAGAGATCTCGGAGCAAGATGACCCTTACATGGCGAGAACGAGAACATGAAGAAGAGGACATGATTGCCCTACATGATCCAGTTACAGTGAACGCGCTGTGGAATTGTGGCTTGCTGAAGTTCTTCCGCATCTCTAGCATGAGACAGCAGATCAACTTACTGCAGTATTTGCTCGATGCTTGGGATCCTATCAATCAATTTTTCCAGATTAGGGGCAAATCTATCCCCTTGACTGCAGTAGACATCTACTTCTTGACTGGCTTGTCGAGGCGGGGTGCCCCCATCTCTTTGTCAGGTTCGGCCCGAGGAGGCGACTCTGTGAGAGATTATGTCCGCCAGTATTGCAGGGAAGGATCTCAGCCGAGTAAAGATGGCAAGATCATTATCCGTGATGTCACTGACAGGTCCCTTAGGACTATCTTGTTTACTTTTGGTAGGATGGCCGGTAGTGCGTCTCTTCATGTAGCCAACAGATCCTATATGCAGCATGCCTTGGAATGCCTTCAACCAAAGGTATTCAACTGGTGCGACGCAGTACTTCTTGTGATGAAAGATCAGTTGACCAAGATAAAGAACGGGAGGTTGAAGAACTTTGGGTTCGGTTCTATTTTGACCGCCTTTGCCTTGGAGAAGATAACACTGATGCAGCCGCAGTACATTGCACTCGACTTACCTTCTCCTACTGAACCACGTATGCAGAGATGGGTTGACCATATGTCTAGGCATTCTGGCCAGTCTCAGATTTCGTTTTCCGATACCTTCTTCAGGTGGTTTTATCGTCAGGATATGGTTTATGCCGAGTATCCATATGCTGGCATGGACTTCCGGGGTGATCCAGATTTAGTACTGCCAGATGGCGAGCAGTGGGGTGCTATTGGTAAAATATTTGACCATATCATTGTTTACTATTTTTATTTATAATGTCCTTGTGCTTTATTCTATCAAGACTTTAATCAAACTCATGTGTGCATGCAGATGTTGGTCCTGTTCGTCCAGTAGTTCGCCTGAGAGTACCAGTTGTTTCCTCAGTAGGAGAGGCCGCTGGGAGAGTTATTCTTCGTGATCTCGATGTGGCCGAGACTCTCATAGCTGTGCAGGAGCAGGTTGAGAGCCTTACTCTCAGTATTCCAGATGTGAGGATCGACGAGCTACCTTTGCAGTTACAGCGGCATACTACTGGTGTGCCTAGACGATGGACTCGTCTCTTACGCATGATCGCACAGGCTGTGACTTGCTATCACGAGCATCATTAGACTAGGGTGCCCCCTAGAATTTTGAGTTTTTGGGTCATGTGACCGATTTTTTCTTGGTTACAGAACATTATATGTAAACCATAAATAGCTATACATATTTTGATTTTCGGGGTTTTATTTTGGTTGAGCTATATGATCCACATGTAAAACATTGATGATGTGTTTCTTTTTATAAATGTTGCAAAAGTCTATCTAACACATAGTTTGCTAATGAGTCGGTTAATGTGTTTAAGTTTCTGGAAATATGTTGGTATTGAATAAGATCAAATTTTCTTTCCAAAATCTTAACCCTTAGGAACATGCGATAAATAGCTGGGTTTCGGACGGAATATATACCATTGAGTTGTAGTATTACGAGTTGTGAGTCTAGCCTGACAATTAGTCGGCGTATACCATGGGTGATGGCATCAGAGAGAAGTTTTATCAACGCACTATACTCAGCGATGTTATTCGTTGATTGACCAATACATACACCTCTGAAACTTACTAACTCGCCGCTTGGATCAAAAATGGCCCAGGCTGCGGAGGACAGGTTCCGCGAACTACGACTCGCTCCGTCGACATATCCAACACACAGCTCCAAAAGGTTTGACATCTGCAATAAATGTAAAAAGGTGGATTATTTGACCAAAACAAACACTTTATCGAAAACAAAATATAACAAAAGCATATTGGTTACTATTTAAGCATAGTAACGCTTGAGGTACAACCCATTACGAGGTTGCGCGAGTGGAACTCTGTCATAATCCATTAACTCGTAGGCTCCTTTTGCTAACACTCGTTTAACAATATATGGGCCCATCCATAAAGACTTAAATTTACCTGCTCCCAATTTATCGGATTCTTGGTCGTAAAGCAAGACCAAGTCACCTTCTGAGAAGACACGGGGTTTGACATTTTTGTCGAACTGCGCCTTGACTCGTTTCTTATGGGCTTCGTTAGCCAAAGCAGCATCACGATGGGTTTCATCCAATTGGATTAATTCCAAGAAACGAGCCTCTTCTTCCGAAGTTCCATGGAGGAGATCGATTGCGAGTTTAAGAGACGAGATTTCACACTGGACTGGTAAGACTGCTTCCAGGCCATATACCAGTTGAAGGGTGTGAACCCGGTTGCATTCCTTACCGAGGTTCGGTAAGCCCACAAGGCTGAGTACAGGATTAGGTGCCACCTTATTTTGTGAACTCCGATCATCCTTTGCAACATGCGCTTCAGGACCTTGTTGATCGCTTCAACTTGTCTGTTGGCTTGCGGATAATACGGAGTAGAGCTGTCGTGAGACAATCCTAGTTTGGCAGCTAATTTGAGCATCATGTGATTGCGAAAATGCGATCCATGATCTGTGACTATAGCCTGTGGTACGCCAAATCTGGCGACTACATGATTGAAAAAGAAAAGAGCAGTTGTTTCACCAGTATTATCTAATGTAGGCATCACCTTGGCCCATTTGGTAAAATAGTCAACTGCGACTATGATATACCCATGCCCCCCGGTCGAGGTGGGGTTACATGTCATGAAATCGATGCCCCATTTGGCGAACGGCCCAATAGCAACTATTGGCTATAGAGGCGCGGGTGGTCTTCTGGTTTTGCTATCAAAAATTTGACAAGCATGGAAACTTCTGACTGCGGTTATGCAATCTTTGAACATTGTTGGCCAGAAGTATCCTGCTCGTAAGATTTTTTGTGTTGTAGCATATCCAGATTTATGCCCCCCACAGGCTCCTGAATGACACTCATTCAGGGCTTTTTCGGCCTCCTCATGGGTGAGGCACCTTCTCAGAACTGTATCAATACCACAACGGTAAAGTGTATCACCGTCGATCATGTAGTCTTTTGCTTGGTATCGAATACGTTTTTGTTCAGAGTGTGAGGTGTTTGGCCTAAACTTTTGGGTTTGGAGATAAATTATTATATCTCCATACCACTCATTGTTTGTAGATATCATAAACAAATTCTCATCCACGATTGATTCTTCGGATGTTTCATCGTTGGACGACGATGGGAGATCGCATAATAGTTCTGCAAAAACTAGAGCTTTCTTTTATTTGGATTTTACGAATTCCAGATCAAACTCTTGAAGGATCGCTATCCATTTTCAATATTTGCCCCCCAGCAATTGTCGCGACAATATATAAGTCATGGGGTTGCAATTGGACAGAATGGTAGTTTTCCGAAAGAGGACATAGTGTCGAAATATTTGTATCGCTTGAACAGCTGCAAGCGCTAGTTTTTCAACATAAGAATATTTGCTTTCTGTATCATTTAAGTTCTTACTTAAATAATATATAGGATGTTCAATTCCATCGACTTCTTGAACTAAAGCCATTGTGATGGTTGTATCTGCTGCAGCCAGATATAGGTTAAAATCTCTTTGATAATCGGGGGCGTACATTAAAGATGCTTTCATTAGGGAATCTTTTAAAGCATCAAAGGAAGCTTGCGCGACCTGATCCCAGACAAAGGGTACCTCCTTTTTCAAAAGACGTGTATAACCTTTAGCAAGTTCGGCGTAATTTGGAATGAACCTCCTCAGAAAGTTTGCTTTCCCTTGGAGTTTCTGAATCTGAAGCAAATTTGAAGGTGGAGGCAAATTTATGATTGCCTGGACCTTGCACGGGTCAAGACGAATCCCATCCTTGGAGACTATAAAGCCAAGTAAACGACCAGAACTGACGCAAAAAACACATTTGTGTGGATTGAGTCATATCTTGTAGTGTCGGCAACGTAGAAATATCGCTCTTAAATGTTGCGGATGATCAGTCTGCTTTCGCGAATGAGCCGGAAGGTCGTCGAGGTATGGTTGAACGATGTTTTTGATGTCATGGAAGGCATAATTCATTGCCCTCTGAAAAGTCGCTCCTGCGTTCTTTAAACCAAAGGGTAATTTTCAATACGCAAATGTGCCCCACGGACAAATGAATGCAGTCTTTGACTGGTCCTGTGGGCAGATATTTATTTGATTATACCCGGAAAATCCATCCATGAATGAAAAGATTTCGCATCCGGTGCATTCATCAATTATCTGGTCGATGAAGGGTGTAGGGTAGTTGTCTTTTGGACAAGCTTGATTTACATCCCTATAATCGACACACGTTCTAATCGTTCCCTGTTTCTTCATAACATGGACAATATTCGATACCCAATCGGTTAGAGGAACTGGGTAGATGAAACCAGCATGGAGAAGTTTTTCAACTTCTGCCTTAATGGCAACAGCTTTCTTGGGGTGCACCTGCCTTAGCCGTTGTCGTACTGGTTTAACATCTAGATACATCTTAATTTTGTGTTCAACGATACTCGAGTCGATGCCTGGCATTTCACTGTATGACCAAGCAAAGACATCTCTGAATTCGTGAAAAAGAGCGTTATATATTTCCAGTTCTGAAGGAGAACAACACTTGCCAACATAAATATTCTCTACAACATCTGTTTTAGTCGAGATATTTATGGCTATAGTCTCTTCAATGTTGGATAAGTTTCGCTTGGAATCCACCGTATTTACAGTATTTGAAAGAAAATCAAATACTGAGGGATGATAAAGGTCATGTTGAGTCTCTTCTTCACAATCCGGAAGAAGGGAACGATGGTGGGAATCATTCCATGGTGCTCCTTCAATTACCATAGCTTGGAGAATTCCTTCGTCAGTGACATGCACTTGCGACCAAGGATCTGAAGGAGTACCATATTCTCTAGACCTATCTATCCAAACGCTTGATGAGCGTTGATTTGGGTTTGCCTCCCATGCTAGAAACATTGATTGCTATAATATTTCTATTGGGCTTGGGGGCAGAACCATTGCATGATCCATGTTGATATCGTTTTCTGAAATCTTTGTGGAAGATATCATATTGCAGGTTCCTATCGACGCTACTTCCGCCAGATTGATTGGAGGTGGAAGAGCGAAAGTTCCCATTAGTATAGGATCGTTTAGTAGGCCTACTCCGATATTCTGAAGCAAATGGGGGCTTCCATGGATCATGGGAATGCTTCCTGTAACTTGAGAACCATTGGGGAGGAAGTTTTGTTGATCGACGATTGTAATCCCTCCTTGAAAGGGGAATGCAATCTTTCTAAAATAGGTCGAAACAACAGCTGCCATGGCATATATCCATGGTCTTCCTAGTAGGATGTTGTAATCAAGATTTCCATCAATGACTTCAACATCTATTTCTACCATTTTTCCCCCTAGTTCAACTTTCAAGTTATTTAGGATACCATATGGGGTATATGTCCTTCCGTCGAATGCTTTTAACGTTGTCCCAGATCGCGACAAGGTTGGAGATCCTAAAGTTTTCCAGCAACTCATCGACATAATACATGTAGATGCCCCCTCATCAATAATTGTTCGATGAACAGTTTTGTTGAAGGCTTTCACTTGAACAAGGAAATCTAGTTGAGCCGGTAACTGAGGATCGTATCCTTTGTGGTCGAAGGATACAAGATTGGAATCCTTAGGATCAATCCCACCAATGGCTGATAACAAAACTTGCCTTTGGGATGGGCAATTTTGTAGTACTTCAAGAGTCGACATAGCGGATGGCGATTTGGCCAAATCTTCCACTATGTTATAATGCTGCGCCGCTCTAGCACGGGGATTAAATGTCGACTTGTGTACTACTCCCTTCGGCGATTTTATTGTTAATTCAGGAATGGTGGGTGGTACAACTTCTGTCGAAGTTGTTGTCGAACTACTTCGTTGATCTTTATCCTTGTCATTCGACAGCTGCGGATTCATGTAAACTTTGTTCCTTGTCGAAATCAAAGCATCATTCTGCTGTTTCGAAATTGACAACATTAGCACTTGAGACGGGGAAGCATTTCCACTTTCAACCAGATTTGCTCCTGGATTTGGAAATGGATCAGTTAACACAGCTGAGGTTTTCGAACTTTTAAAGAATTTCTTAAGCTCAGCTCTGTGTGGACAATCTGCGGTCCAATGATCCTCATCGCATATATAGCATGGATTTTTTGGTTTCCTATTTCCAGGAGGGTTTGAAGAAGATTTTTCAGGTGATGATTCATCTTGTTTCTTCTTCTTCCCTTTGCCTTTCTTCTTGCTTCCTGGTTGTTTGGTTTCTTTGCCCTTATCTGTCGATACGGCATTTACTTCCGAAGCAAGAAGTTCGTCTTTTGCATTTTGATCTGAAATCTTACGGGCCTTCTTGGATGTAGCCTTTGTCGATTTCGTGTCTGTTGTGCCAATCACGCTATCACCGGCGTGAGAGTCATTATTCGATTTAGGAGGAGGAGGAATTGAGAATTCCGGTCTAGGGGTGTCAGGTATTTTGTCGTAGAGCGTGTCAGACTGAGTATAAATCAAGTCTAAATATTGTGCACAAGCGATAACTTGCTCCTCCGTTACGACTCCCCCCTTTGCCACATCTTCCGTGATGGAAGGTAATAATGACTTGATAAACCATTCAGCTAATAGTTGATCGGGAACGTACATTTTACCATCCTACGACGACATCGCCACTTATGTATATGATCAGATATGTGAGTGGCCGTTGTCTGTTTGAAGTTGGTAAGGAGTACTGTTCCCGTTTCATACCTTATCGGTAATTGAAAATGGGTTAAAAAGGTTGTGGCTAAGGTACTGAAGTTGTCGAACGAAGCTCTAGGCAATTCAATGTACCATTTTTCCGCTGGACCCGTTAACATCCTCTAAAAGAGGTGAAGCCTTATAAAATCATCATTTAGGGTGTTTGATGAACACCATAGATGAAATGTCATCAAGTGATTCAATGGATCTTCACCCGGATTTCCATTAAATTTAGGAATATCTGATGGAAGTTTATGTGGAATCACTAGCCACCAAGGGGCGTAAGCAATTGGATCGTTTGTTAACCGGTTTAAATCAGGTAACTCTAAAGTTGCCACGAATGGTAACTGCTGATTCAAATTAGGTGAAGCATACCCAGGGTAAGATGGGATTGCCTGAGCAGTTGGTCTTTGCATGCCAGCATAATGCATTTGATGCTGGTATGACTGATAAGGTTGGTGGACATGACCATTGTAAAATGGTTGATTTTGACCTTTTTGAATGTATGGTTGTCCACTGTTCGCAAAAAATTTCTGCTCAGAACCTTGGTATACTTGTTGGAATTGTGGTTGTTGGTATTGCACCAGCCATGGTTGAGAAGCCATGTGTTGTTGCGCTATACTAACTGTTGGACCAAGGTGTGGGGTAATTGTACTCGTCTGGACCTGTGTCGCCCCACCAGTTGGCGATTGTGGTTGAGTTACAGGGTCAAGGGGCTGTTGCATTACAACCTGAGAAATCTGAGGTTGGCATACAACAGGCAGCGTTTGAACTTGTGACACCGTCACAATAGCTGGCATAGTCGGGATATTCGACATAGGTAAACATTGTTGCATCGAATACACAACCCTTGGTTGTTGAGGTAGTATAGGTACCCAACCACTTGAGGTAATTCCAGTATAACCGGAATATTGCTGTGAACTCCCATATGTATATCCTCCCGGAGGGGATAATGAAAGGGCATACTGCCCCCCATACGATGGTAATCCAGAACTCAAGGGAATTGTTTGCCCTTGGGGACCAGACTGCCCAAATTGACTTCCAAATGGATCAATTTCTTGAGACTCAACACAAGAGTTTCCGGATATTATTCCGGATGAACAAACAGGAACGGACCAGACTGTCGAAATAGCCCCTGAGTGGGATCCTTCTAGCGGTTGAGAGCTAGTTGGGACAGATGGTATGCCGACGAACATTGTCGGAGTGACGGCAGGGAGTTCTGTTGTCGCTGTGTTAGACGACACAGTCCTAGATGTTGACGGTTGTTCAGACATTTGGAGTCTATTCAAAAGATTACCTAGCGATTCTACAGGAACTTCCACTGGTGGTAGACTAACTTCTGATGAAGAAGGATATAGAGTGATCCCGACTCCAAAGTGCGTTGGAGTACTTGTTTGAGGATCTTCTACAATTTCTTCAATTGCAATCAGACTAGGTGGAAGGGGAAGACCGTCAGGTCCGTAAAATATTTCTGGTGCCGAAGAAGGGGTGGAATCGACAGCGACAGATGTTTGAAGAGCAAGACTCTCCGAACCGGTTCTAGATGGAACTGGTTCGGTAACACAAGTGTTTACTCTCAAACTAGGATCAGTATCATTGTCCTTCTGTGGTTGTTGAACTTCTTCTGTAGAGGCAGGGTTTCCAGAAATGTTTGGAGTAACCGGAATCTCGGATGTCGTTGGAACACTTGTTCTAACTTTAATAGGAGCTTTTGAACCAGTTAAACGAGTTCGCTTTGTCCGTACTGGTTTCGATTTCGGAGACAAAGACGATTGACTCGTAAGCCTCCGTGAACGACGGGGTTTCAATTGACTTTCTTCCACGATTGCGGATTACTCGATCAACTAAAATAAAAAGGGGAAGTATGTTTCTGAATTAAATGAATTTTAGACGCTTTTGACACAACTTGTTTTTTCAGTTTTAAAGAGTCGAGAAAAAACAAAAGATGTCTCTAGTCTCCTTCGATTTTTAATGAGCCTGAAGTGACAAGTGCTCAGATGGACCTTTTCTGTTAAGGAGTCTGAAAAGGAACGAAAGGGACTGCTCTGGAGATCTAGGTAGAGGGAGTACCAAACCAATCGCAAAACTGCAGAATAATTTTTACGGTATGGCAGTCAATCTTCCCGAATGATGTGTTCGGTGCATTGCGATCAGTAGGGCAGCCGACATGGCTTCCTATGGATAAAAAGTTTTAAGCCTATAGGGGTCTCCCAATATATACTCGACGGTACGTGGGAGCACAAGTCCGTACTGGCACTTATCGTCTCAAAGTGGAGGAATCACCCAACCATCAGTGAGGACAACAGTTACCAGGCTTTACGACGCTGGAATACGTCTCTAGCCTAGACCTCTAAATGTTGTGCGTTAAGTTCCAAAGCGTTGTTAGATTCATTCAATTTATTTTAAGTTGATCTTTCTTAGAAGTTTGCCTTTTGGGATCACCACGAGATGTAGATGTAATTCCTAAAATGCAATCTAAAGATGATAAGCAAACTTTTATCTCTTTTCAGCAATGAAAATCCTAGCTACAAGGGGAAAAGAAAGACACAATCTTTTCTCAAAGAGCAAAGAGCACACTGTAAATGCACTTTTTCCTAAATCAAGCCAAACAGACTATCAATATGCAAATGCACATATGCATGTATTTGTTTTCACTTTCTTAATATTGATGCCTAAAAAGAAAGTTGATGTACAAATCTGAATTTGCTTTCAAGTGGCAAACACAAACAAGCTTCTTTTCGAAATCAAAAGGTAGAGAAGATTACGACACTTTATGATTTTGAAATAAACACTCGTTTCGACACTAGAAAGTCTCAAACTCAAACCAAAGGCAAAAGTAAAAGCATAATCGACTGTCAACAGCAAATAAACTTTCTCCTAAGATCAAAATCAACACTTACGAAAGATCTAAATCAAAGGACGACAGTATGACTATTCTACTTTTTCAATGGAAAACTGTAAATGATGTAACAAACACACAAAGAACATCTACAATCCTTTTTTACAAAGGAGGTGGAATTAAGGAAAAGAAAAGGGGTTTTTAAACAGACACACACTAATCACAGGCTGCAAAAATCAGAGACAAAACTGAAAAAATGAAGCAAAGAACCTCAGCTGCACAGGGCTAGCCTGATCAGCGCACCTGTTACACAGAGAAACTGGATTGCAGTGCAAGTAGCCCTCTTGGGAACTGCGTTGAAATGCAGAATCTCTTCACAGAGCCTGCGCTGGGGCAGAAACGAGAATTCTATCCAGGTTCTGGGTCACGGTTTGCAGTTTAATCTGTGGTTTTTGGCCAAGTAAAAGCAATCAGTAATGCACAATCAGAGGGTGGATTTAAAGGAGGTCTAAGAGCTATCACAAAGGGTAATCAGATCATTTGTGAATCAACTATTCAAATCATAAACAAATCCAGTGAATGGATTGAAGTAGCAGGTGTCTACTTTGCATTTGATAATGGCAAATGCAGTTCGATTGCTACTTCTGTGTTTATGAAACAAACAACAAGAGAAACACAAACAAACTAACTAGACACGGTCCCCAGTGGAGTCGCCATTTTGTTAACGGGAAAAGTGTCTACTCAGAACGCCCCTATCCCACTAAGGTGTGACAGTACCTTAGAAACAAACAAGGAAAACTACTTTCGTATTCTTCTTTATGAACTATAAACGAAGAGGAATAGGATGAACCAACCTGTGTCTTGCGCTAGTCCTTTGATCCTTTGACAGATTCTAGCTACCTGCTCCCTTACTTGCCCAGCTTCACCAAGTTCCTGCAAGATCACAGAAGAAGAAAACTACACAAAGACATGGATTTATATTCATAAATAGCTTAGGATCAGATTTAAGCTAAACCTGCAAATATAACAAAACATCATTGATACACAAGCATGTAGGAGAAACTCAAATAGTTTTATTGATATAACAAGAAGATCCAGGAGGAGTTACAACCGATGATTCCTGATCCAGCATCAACCCCCCAGCAAAGGAATCCCCTCTTCACCTCCAACAAAGCATAAATCACCCAATACTCTGATCTCTATCTCAAAACCAACAGCAATTCTCTGCAATGTACAAAATTCCAACCTGAGGGATCCATATATAGATGTATGCAAAGAGGATGAGTCAGCTTATGATTTGACTAGTGGCTTCTCTCTGTCAGTTCTTGCTTCCACTTGGAGGCTGAGAGCCTCTTACTCATCCTTGGTCGAACTCAGTGAGGCAAGTGTCATTGGGGAAGATTCTGGAAGCTTCCATTGTCTGTCCACCTCGCGGAATGACACTTCATTTGTCATTTCCCACTCAGCGCACCCTGGTAGAGCATTTAGGTGCATTGCAACGCACCTAGCTAGTGTACTTGGGTGCTATGCAACGCAACTAGATAGTGGAGCAGCTGAAATAATCCTGATTTGACTGATTCTGAGCAGTTTCTGGTGGAGAACTTCTGGGAGAAGCTGTAATTTGTTGACCTTGTTCCTCTAGGGGTCGGAACAACACTTTTAGGGACTTAGGATCCCTTGGTTTATGGAAATTTCATGCTTAGAGCTATAAGGCACAAAAATGTCTATAACACCCTGTCTCCCTCCTAGCTATTTTCTTAAATTCAATTTCAATGGTGCCTCAAATGGAAATGTTGATCCAACAAGCTATGGTGGAACCTTCAAAAACCATCTCAACATTGTTTTCTACATATATTCTAGTATGCTTGGCATAAGTAGTAACAATGTTATAGATCTCACCACCCTCATTGAAGTACTAGATATATCATGAAAAAAAAGACTTTTCTAAATTTTGTATGGAAGGATACTCCCAACTTATAGTCAATGTTGCTCCATAAACTTCAAAATGGCACTCATGTACAAATTCTCCACAATATGGCAATTGGAAGAACTACTACACCTAGTCCCTTCACAAATCACCGATAGCACTATCATCATTCCCATCCACATTTGAAGATAAAGAAATAAGGTTGTTGACACATTTTTTAACCATGATTGTCTCGACTATTTTCCTAGAGTTTCCATTACCTACAACCTTATGGTGGACCCTTACTTCAAGAATGTTTGTTAGGAACTTAGTTAGAAATATATGAAATCCCTAGATGGGGTGCTTAGCATGCGAGATGATGGGGAGCGGGATGTCACCATCCCACCTAGTCATTCAACTAAGGAAAAATGTAGTGTTCCCCCCTAACTAGTTATTAAATCTTTTGTGGGTATAAGGAGCTCTACTAAAACAACGCCATGTGTTAGGTCCCTATAGCACTAGTGTAGCGCCCCCCCCCACCCACCCCCCATGTTTTTATTTTTGTGCCCATGTAGCCCCCATATTTGTATTGTTGTGCCCCATAGAATCTCACTATTGTTATTGTTGTGCCCTTACATTATTATTGTTATATAGGCTCTGATTATATTGTGACCCCTTAGACTCATATATATACAAAGGAGGCCTTGTCATTTGTATCATCCAATAATTGTTCATTTATGTAATGTAAAGGAATTTCCCCCCTTGAAGAGGATACTTTTTAAATCGTTGATTAATATTATTGTGAGTTGGTTACATAACATTTGGAATCAGAGCTTTGGATTCTAGGGTTTCACTACTTCAAATAGGTCATCGTTGAATTTTCGTAATAAATTTTTCTCTACAAATATTAATAAGTTTAAATTACGACCATGTGGATCTGAAATCTTGGTAAACATTGTTCTGAAATTTTGGATCTTGGTTCACTATATTTTTTGAGATATGGTTCGAAGAAGTTAGGGTTTTTTCATGCTCCAGGATTCAGTATCAAATAGGTGACATGGGGAAAATCATCATAAATTTCATTTAAAGAATCATATTTAAATTCTGTAAAAGGTGGTTGATATTAAATGGAAGTTAGTTTTTTTATAGCAATTTCAAGGTCGAAGGTTGAAAGAATGACATGTGGAATCCCATACAACTTCGCTCTACTAAACTAGTCCACAATCAAGTCATCGTGGGAGATTTGGAATAAATTTGTATCAAGGAATCAAATATTGGTATGACATGTAACGTTAGAAAAAATATTCAGACAGATAGCAAAGGATATAATTTCAGACCTTGGAGATTCAAAATTATAGAGTTACAAACATTTCAAAATCGAGCTCCTAAAAAGCAAGAAAAAGGTGTGTATGTTTTAATTTTGCATAAATTTTATTTGAAAAATCAGTTTGAAGTGATTCAAAGGGAATATTGAATCATAGATATAAGTATTTAGTTCTAAAATTCCTCCCAAACAAAATAATTCTACACCCATTAAGCCCTCAGAAATCTCTACTATGACACATGAAGAAGACGAAGTGCAACATGATATATCAAAGTTACGGGACCAAGTGCAACAAATTTCACTCTCAAAAAGAGAAACCAAAGATGACATTGATGGCTTAAAAGGAAACATGGAATTCTTAAAAGGGGATATGGATGGTATAAAAGATAACATGGATGTTTTTAAAGTTGACATATATGCGATGAATGTCAAGTTGGAAGCATTAACAAAGTTGTTGCAAGAAAGGCTTCCCGGTGGTGACAAGGTAATCCATGAAAATCATGATGAGGGAAAAAGGAATATAAATTATGATTTTAGATATTCCAATGTGGGGTTTAAGAACCAATACATTCCAAATATATATATGAGGAAGTTTGAAGGCAAGGATCCAGTAACATGGATACTAGTGAGCCTCGGTATTGCAACAATAATACTGCAACTCCCAAGGCTACTGACTTTAATTATCAACCCAGGGTTTGTACAAACATAAGAGGTATCGACACTATATGTACAGTATACAATGTGTCCTTCCTTTGTTGTCATGAGAGAAAATAAATGTTGCCCATTTGCAAGAATGAAAGATTGAATTTAAAAATGCTTGTAAAGTAACATGAAATCCTCGATGAGTAGGGAGGATGGCGAAGGTCGTTCATGTGAGGTTAGGGTAATACCCTAGGAGGATTTTACTAAAATTTACTGCAGACTGCATAATCCATATACCGAAACCTCTACTACTACCCGCCGTTACCGTTTCTACCTTTCCTGTCGCTTTCCGTTGTCGCTATTTGGAAGGGATTATGGGGGATATTATGAAGGTCAAAGAAGTTGATTATTCTGAGGAGCCGTTTCCAGACCGAGTTATTTTCTGAAATCCCTATTTCTCATCGACGGTTTCTGCATCTGTTCTGGTCCCAGAACTGCCATCGTCCTTACCCTCACCTGTGGTCACTTTCCATGAGCATTGTTCTGTGCCTCTACCCTCGGGGTCTCTCTCGCTTGATTCACTAGCTTTGGATATCCCTCCACTCTCACCAGGCACCCTTCACTTTCTATCCGAGAACAACCCCCCTCCGGCCATCTTTCGACCCCCATCTGCCTGTATCTACTTTCTTATCTACTCCCCCTGAGGACACCCTGGTCTCTGTGGCAGCAAGCCCTCATTCCCTGGCCCTTTTACCGTCGAGCTGTTTTGAAACCCCAGCGGTGAGGGTTAAATCTACAAAATTCACCCCCTCAGTTGACTCCCCAAACCCTCTAGTCGACCACCCTTCTGCACCTCGCTCAGGCAAAAGAAAGACCAAGTGCGTAAAGGCTACTACAAAGGATATCACCATCAGGTTCAGTGAGACCTCTACTATTGGGGAGGCTACAATTATGGCTAGTACGGTGCTTGTTGGACATGTTCGAGGTAGGGCGTACTCGGCAAATAGGCTGACCCAATGCGTCAAGGAGATTTGGGGAGGAATTCTGAAGGAATTGTCGGAGGTTCATGTCTTGCCTAGGGGATGGTTCTCATTACACTTCGCGAAGGAAAACTACACTGACTTGGTGCTTGCCAGGTACTGGCACATCGAGATGGCCCCAGTCTTGCTCAAGAGGTGGAGCCCTTTGTTTGACCCTGAACGAGAACAAATCGGGGCAGGACCCCTTTGGGTCCGATTTCCAGGACTCCCATTACATTACTGGAGCAAGGAAGTGTTTATCCGGATTGGAAATGCACTTGGTACTTATTTGGACCATGACTGCACCTTTGTTGAATCAAAAAATAGAACCCTAGCACGCATTTTGGTCCATTTGGACACTCGCGAGGGTATGGAGGAGAAGATTACGCTTCAGTGGGGGAAATACATTAGGGTACAGATCTTGGATTATGAAGGGGTTCCTTTTCACTGCAAACTTTGCCACAAGGTGGGACATCTCTTCAAACATTGCCCGCTCAACAGGAAATCAGAAGATTCTCCAAAGTTGACACCTACTCCCTCCAGATTAAGCTCACCGATGGGTTCTTGTCCCCCTGCTACGTAACCCGCCCCCTCAGCGATATCTCCCTCACTCAAGATGGTGGATGCGGGGCACAGGCCACCATCGCCGCCGCTGACCACGGCTCGGGCTACCGCAGGAGCCGCGATAGTCTCGGGTAACTCTCTGATCTCTCCTTCTTTATCTATTGTTTATAGCACATCTGTTGTTGCATCGTCAGTCCAAACATCCATGGCTCATTGCATCATGTTGACCCCTCCACTTATCACCACTACTGCCCCCTCTATCCTATCACCCTCAACATCCTCCATCTCGCCTTCATCCTCTGGTTTTTCATCTTCACATCAGTATTTCCTCCGCTCCAGGAATCTTGCAAATGGTAACCTAGTTAGTCAATCTGGTTTAGGACTTACCACCTCAAGCACTATACCTCTATCAACCAGAGGTAGGAAGTCTGATCTTTCCAAAGCTATTAAGTGAGCTAGGGCAGAGGTAGCCTCTAGTCACCAATCCACACTTGAGGGGGTTCTTAGAGCAGTTAATACCCCAAGAGGAGTCCCCCATGAAGTGTCTGTCTTTTAATTGCAGAGGCATGGCTAGTGCCTCAAAGAAACTAGCCCTGGGGAGACTATTTGAGGCAGAACCGATTGACATTATTTTGCTACAAGAAACACTTGGCATGGCCGATCACATCACCCATGCCTTACAATCCCTGGCCCCAAGATGGTCTTTTGTGGCTATGGATGCTGTAGGGAGATCTGGGGGACTAGCCATTGGTTACAACCCTTGCACCATCAGAGTGGATGCCTCTTGGGGAGGCTCAGGATTCATGGGCATAGACATATTCTCAGCAAAGCTTGGGAAAAATCTAAGGATTGTGAATGTATACGGACCCTATCATCAAAGGGAACATTATTGGCAACGCTTTCTTACCCTCTCGATCCTTGCTGCTGATCACATCATCATTGGAGGAGACTTAAACTTTTCCTTGGGTTTCAAGGAATCTTGGGGGTCTTTAGCATAGGTGGATGCTATCTCGGAGTTCATGACAAATCTATTGGAACAATCAAATTTTGTAGATGTCCCCATGCACAAACCCCTGCCCACTTGGAGAAACAGGAGGGTGGGAGAAGCTGCTCTGGCCCGCAGACTCAATTGGTTTCTAATGAAGGGCCCACTCATACAGCATCTCCATCACTATAAACAATGGGTGGGCACGGCAGGCTTATCGGATCACTCCCCTATATATCTAGAAATTTTGGGTCGCATCATAAACCTAAAGCCCCGTTTAAATTCAACCATCTCTGGTTATAGGACCCTGGATACATCAGTTTAGTTACGGGATTCTGGGCTGCCAACCCCATCAATCAAGCAGAATCCTCGGTGAAAGGTTTTTGTAATAACCTCTCCAAGCTTAAACATCTCTCTATCACCTGGGCTAGAGAGAAGCTAAATAAGGAAAACACTCAGCTAACCCAAATTGAATTAGAGCTGAATTATTTACTTGATGAAAGAAGTCTGGGGTTTAACACTGCAGCAGATAAAGCACATTTGATAGAACTAAAAAATTAGAAGGCTCATATCCTAAAGGAGCACGAGGCGTCTTTGAGACTAAGGAGCAGAGCTATATGGCTGAAAGCTGGCAATGATAACACTAGATTCTATCAAAATTATGCAAAGGGGAGAAAGGTATCAAATACCATATGGAAACTTCCTTTACCAGAGGGAGGATATGCTGACTCTTTCAACAAGCTCTCTCACCTGGGCACAAATCACTTCCGGAATCTATACAAGAGCCCTCCTGGAGAAAATCTTGCTGACATTATCAATGTGGCTGGTCATTTCCCAAGATTTGTGAACGATGAAGAAGCTGAAGAGCTATATGCTCCGGTCACCTCTGGGGAAATTGAAGGTATGTCAAAATGGTTCAAGAAGGATAAGAGTCCTGGGCCGAATGGCTGGACTATTGAATTCTATCTTGCTTTCTATGAGATCTTGGGGTAGGATCTACTGAAAGTGGTGGAGGAGAGTAGAACTACGGGATCACTATACCATGCCATCAACTCGACCTTCATTGCTCTCATCCCAAAGTCCAATTCTCCTTCCTCCTTTGAAGATTATAGGCCTATCTCCCTGTGCAATTGCCTTTACAAAATTATCTCTAAGATCATCGCTAACAGACTGAGGCCTATTCTATCCAGGCATATTGCCCCTCAACAATTTGCCTTCCTTGACTCTAGACAGATTCACTAAGCCATCGGATCGGCACAGGAAGCAATCCACTCTATTTGGACTAGACAATTGAAGGGCATCATTCTCAAAATTGACATGTCAAAAGCCTTTGATAGGGTCAGCTGGCTATACATCAAGATGCTACTCATCCATTTGGGTTTTCCTCTTAATTATATCACTTAGATCATGGCCTGTATCACCACTCCCACCTTCAGTGTCCTCATAAATGGCTCGGCATCTGATTTCTTTCATTCTGAACGAGGGCTTAGACAAGGATTCCCTCTCTCTCCCCTACTCTTTCTTATTGTCATGGAATGGCTCAGTCGACTCATTGCATCGACTAGAAGGGCGGGAGACCTTTGCGGCCTCAAGATCTCTGATGATTGTTTTCTCACTCATCTTCCTTTTTTCGATGATGTGCTTATCATGTTGGATGGAAGCATTCATGATTCCCACACTTTCTCCAAGATTCTACTCCTTTTCTCATCTGCCACTGGGATGCTTGCCAATCATACTAAATCCACCATCACTTTTGCTCGTACTTTGTCCATGAATCCCATTTTTCCCACTAGCTTTTTCCTTATAGTATTCACCCCTTGGATAGAGGTCTAAAATATCTTGGATTTTGGCTAAAACCTACCTGTCAAAGGGTTGCTGATTGGATCTGGATTGTCACTAAGCTAGAGAAGAGGCGGTCAATCTGGTGTCATAGATATTTATCCATGGCGGGCAAACTTATCCTCATCAAATTTGTCCTGGAAGCTACACCTGTATTCTGGATGGCTCTAGCATGGATCCCCAGGAATATCCTATCCCACCTATAGCAACTGTGCAATCGATATCTATGGAATGGGAATCAAGACAAAATAATATTTTCCTGGATTAGTTGGAAAAATATTTCACTGCCAAAGAAGGGGGGGGTGGGGATTAAAAGATCTCCCACTTTTTGCACAGGTCCTTGCTGCAAAAATGGGATGGACCCTGCTGACAGGACAGAACCTATGGACTCACATTATATATCATAAATACAGCTGGCCTCAGAACATTATGGATTGGGTTCATCTACCTAGGTGGCCGATGACAGGTATCTCATCAGTGTGGAAGGCATTGCTTCACTCCCTCCCACATATTCGAGACAATCTGGTGTGGAGAATTAACGATGGATCCCAAGCTCAGATTGGCATAGACCCATGGATGGGAGGTGGAGAAAGACATCTGCTCTCCAGAGACCTTATTCAGTATCTCCATTCTCACGAAATTAGGGTTATTTCACACATTGCTGATCCACAAAACACAGGTATTTTCTCACAAGCTTGGAAATCTGCCCAAATTCTAGGACTACCCCCTCACTGGCACCAGAAATGGCAGGCTTATATATCAGCACTTACCGAATCTCACATCAGGATTAAGGAAGGACTGGACGAACTTATTTGGAGTCAGACGGAGAATGGCAAATACTCTCCTAAGTCTAGATATATCTCCTTGATCCAACACAAAAGACTTGAATAGGATATAAGTTGGTGGAGAAACATATGGAAGCTCACTGCACCGCCGCGCATCAGATTATTCTTCTTATGCATCCTCAGAGATTAAGTACCCACAAGGGAACACCTCCAACACTGATCCTTCTATGGCCCAACTTGGTGTATATTATGAAAATGTGCTTCTGAATCGACCAAGCACCTATTCTTACATTGTAGCACCATTCACTCTCTATGGCAAGATATATCACTTTTGATTCTAATCAACGGGTAGTGGACAGGCATCAACCTTGGCACTACCTGGGATGACTGGTCTACTTGCCATAAGGGATCAAAATTACAGTCCCTTCTTTTGATTGTCAGCTAGTATGCCAGGCTGGCCCGCAATCGCTGCATTTTTGAAAACAAACCTGCAAACTGGCCTCACATTGTGGCGGGTATTATCTCTGCATATAATGAACTACCTAACCCACTACCACCCAGGGAACACAGAGCTCATGCCCTGCCAATCATTGACAAAAGCACCCCTTGGGCTTTCTTTGATGGCGCTTCAAATCAGCGGGGCTGTGGGGGAGGTTTCTTATTATACATTAATGAACAACATTTCTATAAGGTCAAGATGGGACTAGGAGAGGGAACAAATAACTTTGCGGAACTCATTACCCTCCATCATCTACTACACTTCTCTCTGAGGCATCATTGCATAAATTTAAACATATATGGGGACTCTAACATCATCATAGATTGGTTCAATGGCATTACTGCATGTCACATACACACACTCAGTAACATCTTGAATGAAGTAAATATGTTCAAGACTGAATTTAACTATATCTCTTGCAAACATATCTATAGGGAACATAACTGCAACGCTGACCAACTATCCAAGGAGGCCGTGGCATTACCCAGAGGAGAGTGGATGATACATGAGCAAAGGGGGACAGATGAATACCACTATTTTCATCGGCCATACATAGACCAGTGATACCAGAGGGACAACAGTCCCTGAATTTTTGTTGATATCTCGCAAATACTGTATAAACATCATTTTCTTTTTGTAATGTACATAGGCTTATATATATTTATAGATACTCTGAACAAGCCCTGCGTGGCTCTATTACAGACTTATATAAGCATAAAAGAAAGGAATTCTACAATGGAAATCTTGACAGGTCGCCCTGCATGGTGTATCTGGATAAATAGTAGTACAATTTTGTGACAGTCCATGGTGACTCAGATATCGCATATGCTATTGCTTCTACAACATGTAATTTTTCTATATATAATGAAAAATTACGGATTTTTCCAGTGTAAAAAAAAACATGAAATCCTCTATCTATTATTAACACACTTTGCTTGTAAAAGAGCCCTATTTTAACCCTATTTGTCTCATGTGATGTTTTAAATAATATAAGCATGAAATATGATCTAGAGAGTACAAACTTTTATGTGCATGTGTAAATATAAAAGAACTCATTTTTAGAAAAAAATTGCTTTATAAATGCAAATTCTAATCTTTCCTTGATCTTTGGCAGGGGAGACATGTGTGGAGAAAGAGGGGTACAATGATTTTGATGGCTTGGAAGTCAATTAGGGGCCTAATCCCAGCTTCAATGATGATTTTTCTCAATTTGGGCTCAAAACAGGCCACTATAGGATGTACTAGTTCTCCTACAGGATCCCCTGTTTTTCTACAGGATGCTACAAATTTACTATATGAAATTATAATTGATTTAATGATAAAGAAAATCAAATCAAAATTCGATGGGACAAATTTTTTTATTGACTAGGATGTCTTAGGTCGGAATTCCAAGTGGAATCACTCAAAAATACCTCTATTAACCCATGTTAAAAATTAGCAAAAATTACTCATTGAAAATCTAGAAATTCGAGAACTAATGAGTTAGTAAATCCATAAAATGACCAAACTAATCAAGTGCAAATGAAATTGGGTAATTTTTGTTATGAACTTGTTGATGCCTCGAAAATCGCTGCAACAACATTGGGGGATAACCACCCGGTCCAGACCTTAAAAGCAGCTCCTTTTCCGTTTGGTGTGGTGGCTCCGACTGTTCATCTAGGTCCAGTTACCTTCTCCCTATTGCTATTGGTTTATAATGTATCCTTAACTACCAATAGACAGGGACATCAGATCATTTCTTCTTGCTGATCAGGCAAGAGAATGACTCTTAAGTTGATTTGGGCTCAGCCAAGCCACAACTAAAGTTTTGCCTCTTTGAGGAGAGGACTTAACAGAGTGTATAATTTACTCTAAATGCAAGTTTATTCTATGATGCAAGCAAAAGAAACTAATCTAAATCCTATCTTAATTAGGCAGATATAGATCTAACCCAACTAAGAGCAAGATAATTAAAATATTAGGATTTAAACATGTCTTGTTTATAATGAATATCAAGTTAATGAAGTAGTTCAATTAACTGATATTATGGTTACCAAAACACATTCTATTGAGACCTTAAAACTGAAATAATAAATCAACAACATTCAGGAAGTAGTTCTCAAAATGATATTGATTATCAAATCAATAAATCCAATAATTGAATAATGATATGTAGAAATAGTTCACACACATTGTTATTCAATAAATCAGTTTCATAAGACAGATTTCAGAGTAAGTAGTTACTCCAAAATGAGAAATTAATCCATAAAAACAGAGATACATAATAACAAGATTGAGACAAATTACCCATATTGACAATAGTGCACAAACATGAATAAAATGACACATTCATATCACCATAAAATTAAAACTGATATTTGAAACAGTAGTATTAGAAATACCAATTTATTGCATCCATTTCTCTGTTCTTGGTCTCCAACAGCCCTTTACATTGCTTGAACTTCTGCCTTCAAAACTAGAGCCACAATAGTGCAAGCTTTGTTCCTCATGCATAATTCAATATACAAAGGGAAAATCCTCAATAATCCTCAGATCTGAGATTTTTCACTCCTGTCTCCTACAACTCTAAATTCCAATTACAATAGTGCTTTCAGCAGTCTAAAATTGCAGAGGAGAGCAGCCCCTTTTACATTCTGCAATCTATTACTTATACTATCTGTGAAGGAATTCTTGAGAGGAAAGATTGGTGAAGAGAAATCTGCCAAATCCAATTTTATTTGCTCAAAATTCTGATCTTCAATTGCTGTAGTATTCTCATTGACTGAGATTTTTTTCTCCATATTTCTTCCACTGTTTTTCTGTAAAAAGAAATCAAAATAAATTAAAATGCAACAATAAAATCAACATGGCATTGCTGGCATTTAAATCAAATCCAATCAAATTCTATAAAATATAAATTCTCTTTTGATGCCTGGGATGATTTGATTGGAAAATGATATTATTGACCAATGGATCTACAATTAGAAGAGACTTTGGACAAATGAAATTGAAGAAAATAACTCAGAAAATTGATTTTGTTTTCAAAATTCGGAGCCTGATCTTCTGCCTGATTTTGGACCTAATAAATGAGTAAATCTGTTGATGAAACCTCCTCCAAAATGTTCTCCTTGATTTTCTCTTTCCAATGAGCCATCCTGGGCCTCATTTGGCCAAGTATAACTTATTCTATGAGGTTCTAAAGTTGATGAGTCAAATCTGGCATGAATCTGGAAATTCTGTTGCTGGGCTAAAAAAATGTAATTAAAAACTAATCCTAAATTAGTCTCTAATTAATTCTAATTTAATCTAACTACCTAATATCTAATTAATTATTTATAAACAACTTTAATCTAATTAAAAAAACTAATTAATATTAATCTAAATGATAATTAAATTTAAATTAATCAAATTAATTAACTGTTATAAATTAATTAATCTGATTAAATTAAAATTCATTAATTAATTAATATACATAAACTAATTTAAAATATTAGAAAAAATTAATTTAATATATTATACTATATCTCAAAACTAATATACCTACCTTATATTACACTTCACTCATACGTGAGTGATTTTTTTTTTAAAAACAAATACGTTGTGAATTTAAAAACAAATATCAAAACTTATGATAAAAACAAATAGCAAACCTTTGAATGAGACTTAGGTTAATGCGTTATGCTCTTTCGCATCGGCGAATCGGGAAGGAGGGGATATCGGGGGTCGTAAGAGATGTGTTTGTTTAAAAGCCTCCGATATGATAACCAAGTTAGCCCCCGATGCGATAATTACTTTATTTGCGATGCGATATAAAAGACTTTGTTTAATCGGTGATCGGGGGTATGGAGTATCGGCGATCGGGGAGAGTATGGTGTCGGGATTTTTTTAAAATATGTTCAATAAAACTTCCGACGCGATCTCCCGATTGCGAAATAAGTTTTATATATATATATATATATATATATATATTAAATTTTAATTTCATTAAATTAATTATATATTAATTTAATTAAATTAAGATTTAATATTATTTTTTATTTTGATTTTATTAAAATGAAATTTAGTTAAGCTGTAAAATCATCTAAACTACATCCACTTGAAAAATAATTAAAAATAATAAAAATAAACTACAACCACTCGAATGATTGGGTTTTTTAGCTTTTAGGATTTGATTTGGAATTTAGAGTGAATTTCTTAAAACCCCGATAATTAATAATTTGGCTGCATGACTAAATAATGAAAAATGTTAGTAAAAACTTGCTACGGATTAATATTTAAAATGAACGCCTTATTGAACTAATTTATTTACAAAATGCAATATTGTACATTTTATACATTTTTAACCCAGGCTAAATAAATGAAGAGACTTCAAAGGAGTGCCATTTTCAAACCATTTGACAAAATGAGGCGAAACAAGCGTCAATGGGAAGCTTGTAAAAAATCGATTCTATGAAAACAATCAAAACAAGAATCCAAAGAAAACTAAAAATTAACAAAAGCGTAGGGCAATCAACTAAAATAAAAATCCCAAAAAGGTGTTTAGCCAATTTTTTACAGAAAGGGTCCCCATTATTGAAGTGAACACATCAATAATGGGGGGGTTGTGTTTTTACCACAACAATGGTGACACACGGGAGAAGAACCAGTTATCTCTGTTATGAATGAGATTTTCCTAAAATTAAAGTAAAAATAATTAAAGAAGAGAAAATATTGCGTGAAATGCTTGACTAGGTTCATTAGTCTGACTAAAAGCAAGAATCATCTAACTGTAATTTTTCTTAAAATTTCTCATAAATTAAAATATTTCAAAACTCTATATCAGTCATTAATTAGCTGAAGGGATAAAGCAGGGGTAACTTTACAGCTTAGCTTTTAAGATATACTCATTTGTCACAGGTAGAGCCACTGTTGCCAGCAAACATCTATAGTCTCGACAGGGTTACCTTTTAATCATAAATGATTCAGAATCCCATCTGTTTAAGAATTATTGATCTAGAGATAAATCCATTTATATATGTTTATTTTTTTTTTTCTAATTTAATTTTTAATTTTTTTATATTTTTTATTAAATCTTAAAAGCCATTGTCCTAGTATGGTAGCCAGATGGTTGACAATGCCATTCACTAGTTAAAATTGGACTGAACAAGCTGGCTCGTGATGAGACCCCTTGTCTTATAATTGTTTGCAATCATAAGCCATTACCCTGGTTTGTTTAGCAGTGTTGGTAATGTCAGCCTATTTTTCCCCTATGATCATGGTAAGCAGGCTCATGATGAGACCTCTTATCTTTTAAGTTTAAATATATTTCTGGATCATACTCTAGAAAAATAAAACTTTTTGGGACAGGGAGAATCATTGACTCCTTAAGAGTTAAGAATGACAATTTCAGAGTTAAAGGTGCTTTGTTGTAAAGTATCTTTACTTGGTTAAAAATAACTTTTCTTGACTGATAATAAAACTTTGAAAGATTCTAATAAAATTTTGAAATCTCAAAATGATTACAATTTTGATGAAAAATGAATTTTTGCAGATTTTATGATACTTTGCCAACTTCTCTTGATGGATAATCTCTTCCTTAAGTATATCTACTTTAATAAGAAAATCAAACTTCATTAAGAGATTTAAGAAAAGCTAATAGGTGACTATCAACAATTCTTTCCATGTATGCTGACCATTGTTAGGTAACAAGAAGACCTTCCATATAAATCATGGCAAAGTTGCCAAAATCAAAACTGAAAACCAAAAGAAAAGAATTCTTATGCTAAAGCGAGAAAAGAAATCAGCGAACAAAAATAAAAACAAAGAAATCTCTAAAAATGGAAAGGAAAATCCCAGTCTCGCAAGATAAACTCAAACAAGAATGTTTATACCAATGTCTCCAACAATATGAAAAAAAAGAAAATAAGCATGTAATCATTCCTTCTTATGTTGAGATTTAGAAAAACATACCTTGCAGAGTTGTGAATGCTTTAGGATTTTAGATAACAGTGATCGTAAAATTCAGCCACAATGAATACTTTTTGTCTGATATGAATCTTCTTGTTTCCAAGCATCATCTTAATCACTTTCTAAAAAGGAATGCTTAAAGAAACAAACTAAAGGTTCAGAAACTTCCTGGTGTGGCTGTTTCAATGAGGATTATCGCTGCCTTCTTGAAATAAAGCCAATAGAAATGTATATGACTTTGAAAATCTGGTTTGGCAGAAGATTGAAAGATTTTATGAAGAGCTGCAAAACAGAGTTTTATATCAGCATAATTTAAAAACAAGAATGAAACTAGAGTGATGAAATGGAAATTAATGAAAGTGGGTACATGAATCTTACCATTGGATCATTGCTTTTGATCTTACCTGAAAGGTATCAGTTTCTCCAAAGTGGCTGACTTCTTATTTTAATTATCATTAAAAACATGAAGAAATCCCACTAACCAAAATCCTATAACCCAAAATCATTATTTATTTTATTTAAACTAAAGCAAGCAGTAAAATGTAAAAATAGAATGCTTAGTGCTCAGGGGAATTGAAATAAAAGAAATGCATCAGAGATGAGAATGAGAATTTGCAGTAATCATTGTTTCTCAAAATATTATTTGTTTTATATAAACTCCACAATTTTATAAATTGTCCAGAATCAAGACCAAATCCAAGATAATAAAATTTAAATATGAAGATAAAGGTCTTGAATTCCACTTTTAATTATGGAATTATATATTTAAAACTAAAATGTATGAGAAATTGAAATGATTTTTTTGTATCCTGCAAATTTGTCATCAATTGCCTTTTTTACATAGTGGTTACCCAAGCTCGCTTTAACACATCGCCTCATCGGATGATCCACACAGCATGTTTCTTCACCATGCTTGAATTTTAATTTGCAAAACTTCATTTTTGTTGCAATGCCATATATCGATTAAATGTTAATGGCTCAAAGGCATGCATTGGAAGTTCTCGCACCAAAGGTTGCAACGACGAATCGCCGATATGAAAATATGTGATGAGAAGTTGTGCTATGAGATAGAGCGATCGCATCATTAAAGAAATATTATATCGGGGGTCGCGGCATATTTACACTGTGCTTCCCACATCGCGCATCGTAGATTCAGAGAAGTGACGTGAGCATAATAAATGTGATAAAATGACTGCACTATCGGTGATGCGATGGATGTTGTAGTTAATCGGCAATCGGCAACTTTGGGTACCCGATGTAACACAATATATTTTTTGCAATGCCGATATGCGATGAAGAGCAGACCCGATAATTTTTTATGATGGGATTTTAATAACATATCGGATCCGGGATATCGGCCATAAATAAAACTGCAAGGAAGCGATTGCGATATCGGCGATGCGATGAATGACGTGGTTAAGCGGCGATCGCGATCGGCAATCTTAAGCACACGATATAACAACTCTCAATATGCCGATATGTGATGAAGAATGGACCCGATAATTTTATGATGAAAATTTGATAACATATCGGATCCGAGACATCGGCCCTTTAAAATTTATGCTCTTACCATTATTGCGATTAAACGAACGCAATAATTTTATGACTTTGATTTGAATTTCATATCGGGTCCAGAATTATGTGTTTATCGCAATATCGGTAAAGTCGATTGTCAGAGATCGACGATTCACGATAATGGAAGTATATTTCAACTGCAAAGCTCCGATATGTGAAATGCGATATGGCATATGAGTAAGATAATACATCGGAGGTCTTTGATGAACAATTCTTTATCAAAAGAAATACTAAGGACTACTTCCGATGAAATCTTATGATGCGAATGGGTTTTCTAATGAATGAAAGCAAAGCTAAAAAAATGCTTAAATTCTAATGAATCATAATTGAATTTCCCTGAACCTGTTTGCAAATTTGGAATGAGTTTGCTGCTTACTTCATGTTTTGAAAACAAATGAAAACCTGCAAATAAAACAGAACACGAATCAAAAATAAACTAAGAAAAATAGAAACTAATAAGAGATGAGAACGAACTTATAAATGCGTACCTGAAAGGAATTTGTCTGTAAATTTTACCTGATAAATCTTCAAATTCTTCCTTTGATTAATCAAATTTTCCCTTCGTTTCAAATTATCTCATTATTTATTCTAAATCTAAGTGTGCAATCAGCCTAAACAAAATCTGTTTATTCATGTTCAGGAAATATAAAATTTATCAGAAATAAATATTAAACTATGCTTCCCTTTCGAAGTGAAACAACAATTTATTACCTCTGCTCATTGCGAATTAATCTTGATAAAAATCTATATTGTTATAGTGGCTGATCAATAATGCCTTTAGTAAATAAAGATGATGCATTTTACAGCATCAGATAATAAACTAAAGATTAGAATGAGATTAAGCCACTAATTGTAGAAAAATATCAAAACAGATTTGAATGTGTGCACTTGGCAAAATGGACATCCTTAAGATCAGCTTTTAGCAAACTCCGAGGAAGATAATATGAACTTCATATGATTACCGTGAAAGGTTGGACTGACTAATAATGATGGAATTAGAATTAAGCTTATCATAGACAGTCATACATTTCATGGGATAATGGGGTCATGAAGCTTTTTTATCCTCAAATCCTTACCATATAAATTTCAAGAGAAAATCTTAGAAGGAAATCTCAAAATGAAGAAAAGTGGCTTTGAGGCAATCGATGCCAAGTGCAACCTCAATTGAATTTAATCAAGACATTATTCAAAATAAGCAGAGTTAAGGTATTGCTGCAAGAAATTTTAAAAGGCAAGCAAGAATTAAAACTTTCTGATAAGGAGAAAATGTTTCAGTGAACATACATGAGAATGGTTGATTGCTTTGTTTTATTTTTAATCTACAGAGCTGTTGAAAATAAATTAACTACATAAAACAAACTAACTAAATTAATTCTACTCCTATTCTAACCATATACATGAAAATGACTAGGTATAGTCATATTTCCAGTGTAGCCATTTTCTCATTTTTATTCCCGCGTTTATGTACAATTCAAATGTTAGTAATAAAAATACAGATTTAACTAAACTAAGGAAAATAAATATGAAATCAGAATGTACAGTTATTGTTAGGAATTTAATTAAAATCTCTCTCTCCTGAAATTTCCTTTCCAATTGACTACCAATTGGATCATAAAAATCTGGATGGATTTCTATTAAGGATTGAGAAATGTTCAAAGGAAGAGATAACAGGCCAGATTGTGAAGATGAGCATTTAGATTCTTTGACCTGAAAAAAATTGTTAGTGTTATGTACAAATGTTAAATCATTGTCAATTTTACTTGAAGGAAAAATTTCCAAACAATTTTCAAATGAGTCAATGAAAAATGGATGGAAGCCTTTCAAATAAAATGGCAATTTATTAATTGAATTGAATTGCTGGCAGATTTCTAAAAATACATTCTCTTGTTGACATTGCCTTTGAAAAGATAGAAGCTTTTGATGAAACATTAGCATTGATATAAATTGGAATATTAATATCTTTCGATGCTGATGATTATAATATGAAACTTGAATTTCCCAATTGGGCAATGCATCAATTGAGTGTTTGATAATAAGGTGTTCAATATGCCAGCGAAGAGTGTGAAAATTTTGCAAAATAAAATCAGAAAATAAATCTAAGTTTAAACAAAATAGCTGTGAAAGAAAAACTAAAATGGAATCACTATTTGTACAACTAATGTTACAGCACATTTGGGATCGTTTTGAAATTATTTCATTTTCACAAGGAATGGCCAGAATTATGGAATTTGAATAATTTTGAATTCCAACTTGTGAAATAGAAAACGAATTATGATTATGAATAGGAATAGGAATGAGAGTTTGATCCTCATATGAATCATAAATTGGAATGATTTCTTGAATGGTGAAATCATGAAGATAATTAGCTACTCTAAAATGAGGATTAGTTGGGATAATTCCTAAATTGAAGCGTTCCTCATTTTCAGATGTTATTTGAATTTTATCATGAGGATTCTCTTGAGAAGAATAAAAATCAACATCCTCAATATCATAGTAGTCATCATAAATGACCTCACAAGACTCTCTAGAATTCCCTTCAATCTCATCCAATATATCCAAACAAGGAGGAACAAGAATTTCATGTTCATTAATGGCAAAAGAATGATCATTAATTGCTTCTCTATCTTGATAAAAACTTAATGGTAATTTATTTAAATCATCCTCTTTAATTTCTGAAATATCATTAATACCAGGAGGAAAAATATTACCATTATTGAAAATATCAGGATAAAGGGAAAAATGTGAACCTGAAACAATGCATTTAAAACTGTCTCTGTTTGAGAGCTCTTGTGCATTATGCTCATTGTAAATTTCAGATTGCAGATCATTCCTTTGCATGCATATGCTTTCTTGAAGAACGCTGCTTTGCTGCTCTGATTTTGGCATTTGCTCATTATGGAGAAATTCAGAAATTTGTACAGCAGTTTGCATTTTGATTGTTGCTTGTACTTGCTGATTTGCGATTTGATTTTCTGAATTTTCTTCACGGTAGCTTTCAGATTTCAAGGCAGCTTTTTCTCCAAAATTGATGTTGTTTTCTTCTTGCACTTGAATGGAAATATTTTCCAAGCTTTGTGAAACCACTTCATCACCATTTATTTGCACATCCATATTGGAATTCTCATTTTTATTGGAAGGGGATGGAACAAAGCTTGAATCAATTTCATATGGATTGGGAATGGGTGGAAGAGAACAAATATATTCAAACCAATCTAATGATTCTTCTTCCGTAGGCTTATCTTCATCTTTAAATCTTAAGCAATTCAAATGAAATCGAATATGAAAATCATTAACAGACTCATCTTTAAACCTTCGTAGATATTCATTTTCTCCACATACCTGTTCATAATCGTAGCCGTCAAATTTACAAATGAAAATTGTAACAAATTGATCCCAGCTGTGGATTGAAGCAACTGGAAGAGTTTTGCACCAGTGTCTGGCTTTTGCCGCAAATGTGAGAGTAAAAATTCTGCATAAAATGTCTTCATCAATTCCTTGAAAATCGTAATTTGAAACATTTTGAATAAATTGAAAGACATGGTTAGAAGCAAAAGAATTTCTCTTACCATTAAACTTTGCCTGAGACAAGAGTCTTACTATTTCGGGTGGAGTATTGGAAGATGCACGTCCATGGATACAACTCCAAATTGGAAGTTTAAGAGGAGCCATAAACAAAATGTTAAAATTGAAAAGACTCCAATAGACAAATTTCTCATGCCCTCCTTCTAGCGCCAAAAATGTTAATGCCTCGAAAATCGCTGCAACAACATTGGGGGATAACCACCCGGTCCGGACCTTAAAAGCAGCTCTTTTTCCATTTGGTGTGGTGGCTCCGACTGTTCATCTAGGTCCAGTTACCTTCTCCCTATTGCTATTGGTTTATAATATATCCTTAACTACCAATAGACAGGGACATCAGATCATTTCTTCTTGCTGATCAGGCAAGAGAATGACTCTTAAGCTGATTTGGGCTCAGCCAAGCCACAACTAAAGTTTTGCCTCTTTGAGGAGAGGACTTAACAGAGTGTATAATTTACTCTAAATGCAAGTTTATTCTATGATGCAAGCAAAAGAAACTAATCTAAATCCTATCTTAATTAGGCAGATATAGATCTAACCCAACTAAGAGCAAGATAATTAAAATATTAGGATTTAAACATGTCTTGTTTATAATGAATATCAAGTTAATGAAGTAGTTCAATTAACTGATATTATGGTTACCAAAACACATTCTATTGAGACCTTAAAACTGAAATAATAAATCAACAACATTCAGGAAGTAGTTCTCAAAATGATATTGATTATCAAATCAATAAATCCAATAATTGAATAATGATATGTAGAAATAGTTCACACACATTATTATTCAATAAATCAGTTTCATAAGACAGATTTCAGAGTAAGTAGTTACTCCAAAATGAGAAATTAATCCATAAAAACAGAGATACATAATAACAAGATTGAGACAAATTACCCATATTGACAATAGTGCACAAACATGAATAAAATAACACATTCATATCACCATAAAATTAAAACTGATATTTGAAACAGTAGTATTAGAAATACCAATTTATTGCATCCATTTCTCTGTTCTTGGTCTCCAACAGCCCTTTACATTGCTTGAACTTCTGCCTTCAAAATTAGAGCCGCAATAGTGCAAGCTTTGTTCCTCATGCATAATTCAATATACAAAGGGAAAATCCTCAATAATCCCCAGATCTGAGATTTTTCACTCCTCTCTCCTACAACTCTAAATTCCAATTACAATAGTGCTTTCAGCAGTCTAAAATTGCAGAGGAGAGCAGCCCCTTTTACATTCTGCAATCTATTACTTATACTATCTGTGAAGGAATTCTTGAGAGGAAAGATTGGTGAAGAGAAATCTGCCAAATCCAATTTTATTTGCTCAAAATTCTGATCTTCAATTGTTGTAGCATTCTCATTGACTGAGATCTTTTTCTCCATATTTCTTCCACTGTTTTTCTGTAAAAAGAAATCAAAATAAATTAAAATGCAACAATAAAATCAACATGGCATTGTTGGCATTTAAATCAAATCCAATCAAATTCTATAAAATATAAATTCTCTTTTGATGCCTGGGATGATTTGATTGGAAAAGGATATTATTGACCAATGGATCTGCAATTAGAAGAGACTTTGGACAAATGAAATTGAAGAAAATAACTCAGAAAATTGATTTTGTTTTCAAAATTCGGAGCCTGATCTTCTGCCTGATTTTTGACCCAATAAATGAGTAAATCTGTTGGTGAAACCTCCTCCAAAATGTTCTCCTTGATTTTCTCTTTCCAATGAGCCGTCCTGGGCCTCATTTGGCCAAGTATAACTTATTCTATGAGCTTCTAAAGTTGATGAGTCAAATCTGGCATGAATCTGGAAATTCTGTTGCTGGGCTAAAAAAATGTAATTAAAAACTAATCCTAAATTAGTCTCTAATTAATTCTAATTTAATCTAACTACCTAATATCTAATTAATTATTTATAAACAACTTTAATCTAATTAAAAAAACTAATTAATATTAATCTAAATGATAATTAAATTTAAATTAATCAAATTAATTAACTGTTATAAATTAATTAATCTGATTAAATTAAAATTCATTAATTAATTAATATATATAAACTAATTTAAAATATTAGAAAAAATTAATTTAATATACTATACTATATCTCAAAACTAATATACCTACCTTATATTACACTTCACTCATACGTGAGTGATTTTTTTTTTAAAAACAAATACGTTGTGAATTTAAAAACAAATATCAAAACTTATGATAAAAACAAATAGCAAACCTTTGAATGAGACTTAGGTTAATGCGTTATGCTCTTTCGCATCGGCGAATCGGGAAGGAGGGGATATCGGGGGTCGTAAGAGATGTGCTTGTTTAAAAGCCCCCGATGCGATAACCAAGTTAGCCCCCGATGCGATAACTACTTTATTTGTGATGCGATATAAAAGACTTTGTTTAATCGGTGATCGGGGGTATGGAGTATCGGCGATCGGGGAGAGTATGGTGTCGGGATTTTTTTAAAATATGTTCAATAAAATTTCCGACGCGATCTCCCGATTGCGAAATAAGTTTTATATATATATATATATATATATATATATATATATATATATATATATATATATTATATATTAAATTTTAATTTAATTAAATTAATTATATATTAATTTAATTAAATTAAGATTTAATATTATTTTTTATTTTGATTTTATTAAAATGAAATTTAGTTAAGCTGTGAAATCATCTAAACTACAGCCACTTGAAAAATAATTAAAAATAATAAAAATAAACTACAGCCACTTGAATGATTGGGTTTTTTAGCTTTTAGGATTTGATTTGGAATTTAGAGTGAATTTCTTAAAACCCTGATAATTAATAATTTGGCTGCATGACTAAATAATGAAAAATGTTAGTAAAAACTTGCTACGGGTTAATATTTAAAATGAACGCCTTATTGAACTAATTTATTTACAAAATGCAATATTGTACATTTTATACATTTTTAACCCAGGCTAGATAAATGATGAGACTTCAAAGGAGTGCCATTTTCAAACCAGTTGACCAAATGAGGCGAAACAAGTGTCAATGGGAAGCTTATAAAAAATCGATTCTATGAAAACAATCAAAACAAGAATCCAAAGAAAACTAAAAATTAACAAAAGCGTAGGGCAATCAACTAAAATAAAAATCCAAAAAAGGTGTTTAGCCAAATTTTTACAGAAAGGGTCCCCATTATTGAAGTGAACACATCAATAATGGAGGGGTTGTGTTTTTACCACAACAGAACTATAAAAAAAAAATTGATATAGTGTAAGTAGAATCAACTTGATTGAAACTCATTAGCATGCTCTAAAAAATAGTATAAATTTACTGTTAGTTGCCACAAAGGAGTTTCAGAAATCTAGATTTGGGAATAAGAAGGCTAACTCAAGTAGCTCAACGATTACTATGACCTTCCAAATATTTTCCAAGGATGAAATGATGCTTTTTATCCTACAAAAGAACTTACATCAACCATTTAACCCAATCCTACAACAATAAATCATTAATACTAATTAATACAGAAATAGAAATAAATAAAAACAAGAGATGCATGTGAATAAGAAGTGAAAAGAAGGAAAGAAAATGGTACAAAAGGGATATGAGGCTCTTGAGATTTCCAAGCCCAAGGAAAATTAGATACCTATGGAGGAGAACATGATTTAGAATCTGAACATGACACCGATCTTCATTATTTTCATCAATACAATTACATCCCTGCAAGAAAATACAATGGAGTTGCAAAATTACAAGTTCTCTCCACAAGAAGATTAATGAAAATCTCTCCCTAGAGGAAAATTAGACTTGGTACTTATACAAAACGATTAGGAATCATTCCCCATGAAAAGACGAAGCTTTCCCCACAAAAATCCATTGATTAGTGGATCTGATTCTCAATACAAGGAATATAAATTAAATGGTAGGGAACACATTCCTAAATTTTCTCAATCATTAGAGTTCCACAATCTGTGCCATAATTCCATAATATCTTGTTGATTTATTATTTAATAGTGATCGTTTTGTACTAGGGAGCAAGTATCTAAATTATATCCTCCTCCAAATCTTCATAATCTGCCCAATATTGTCATAATATTCCACAAAAATAAATAATAGTAGGCAAAAATATGCAACTATTCATAAACCTTCCTAATGAATATATTAAAGTTAAAAATACATTATCTAATGCAAAAATAAAGGTTTAATGTGCTGAAGGATGGTCATAGCCCTTAATTTATGTTTAATTCAGAGGCATGGGCTTTCATTTATGTCTAATTTAGAGGCCCATCATACCCCCTGTTGAAAGTGTTGCTCATCCTCTGAGAAACTTAGTGACCTCATTGTGCCTCATTCATGGCACTGGTGGCCTCTCTCTTGTGAATTAAGAATCTTGGCTATAAGTTTTGCAAGGACAAGCCCAAAAACATATTTGTGCAAAGAAAAATCCTTGTTTCTTGAGACCATTAGTTTTCCTTCTTCCCCTTACTCAAAATGGTTCTTGAATATTTTCCAATTTGGTAAGGTCTTCCACATCCTTATCAACCTTCTTCTACCTTGTTCCACCATTTGGAAACCTTTGCAGCCTTAAAAATGTCTTTAGATGAGAACTAGGACATCCTGTAGTAATTCCTTTCAAAACTACAGTAAACCCTGTTAAAACTACAGAAACCCTTTTGAGCATAAATGATAGTTTGAGCCTAGGATAGGCCCTCAACTTGACTCCCATGCCTTTCTCTCATTTCTATAACATCTTTTAGGCCTTGGGCAAAAGCTAGAAAGATATTAGAGAGCTCATAGAAAGTCTCTTTTCATTACTACAGTTTGAGTTATGTTTTGATGGTGGATGTATCATTTCCTTTTGTTACCTTCTTCTTCTCTCTTGTGGCCTAGGTGGTTATCTAATGGCCTTGGAGTTCTCTGTTTTGATTAGGTCTCTCTTAGGCACTATCATTTTGGGTTTTAGAATAATATTTTCTTTCTTCCTTATTGTAGAAGTATTATGTCTTCCTATAGTAGTCATTCCTTCTTCCTTTAGAGTCTTATAACTGTATGGAAATGATTAGAGATGGTGTAGTTTTGTGAAAATGGAGAGGATGCTCTATTTTCTTTTTCAAGAAATTATCAGGGTGAAATAGGGTTTGTTCTTGAAATTATCAAATGGGATGGATGAATGATGGATAGATTGTGGATATGAAGTGGATGGAGAGCTTGGAGTGTTGTGGTGACTTGTTCTTTGCAAAAATTTCTTCTTTTAACTATTGTCCTCATTCCTTGAAATCATCACCCTTCATAATTTGATTTTTCAACATTGCATGAGTGAAGGAGTGAGCTGCAATTAACTAGTTGAAGGTGATTAAGACCGCTGACCCATCCTTAGCTCATAAAACTCATATCTCATGCATTGACAATAAATTTCTAACTATAATATGCTCAAGAGAAGAGGTAAAGAATATTGCATACCTGTACCTATCTAATGGTTGTTGGAGAGACATGCATGTCGTTGCTGAGTTGATGTTGTTGTGCTTCTCATGTCTCAAGTACATCTTCTTGACTGCCTTTTTCTTTCTTTGTTGATCTTATTTTTTTGATGGGTTGTCTTCTTGTTGATGTGCAGGGGATGGCTTCTTCTGTTGCTGCTAAGCTTTAGAGGAGTTTATTCTTCCTTGGAGTCCTTGTTCTGAAGATGGTTGCAAACCATGTGGTTTCCTTTGTGGGATGGGCTGCTACAGGATTTCCTACAAAATACCTACAGGATATCCTATGGCTACCTCTCCCCTAAAATTTAATACTTTTTCTCAACTCTGAAGCATAAGGGATGTTGAAATGAGTGGATAAGGGTGATAGAGAATGGTAGGTGAGAGATATTGTCTCTGCATATTGTTCCTCTTTCCCTCTTCTCTCTCTCTTCTATTTTTTTCCTGTTTTTTTTCTTTTTTTTAATCTGTATTTTTTGAATTGATTTCTTTGATGGATGCAGGGGTGACATGGTGATGAAAGGAATGGATATGATGTGGTGGAGTAAATGGTTTTTCATCCAGACATAGGCTTGTGTCATCCCCTTGCTCTCAGACTACCTTTCTTGGGATTTTCAAGATCAGTGTAATTCCTACAGGAAAATCATGTAGGATTACAAGGAATCTTTTAGAATTATAGGGAATCCTATAGAAAACATAGAGTTTGTGTAAGATGAGATGGAGGGGTTTATAAATGGAAGAATAGGTGAATAGTGGAAGATATGAGATGGGTGGATTGAAACATGGCTCTTGTAGGTTCTTATATCCCTCTCACGTTGTGCTTATCCTCTTCTTGCTGACCTACAAAACAAAAATTCAATTTTTTTGTATCCTTTCTTTTTTCTCTTCTCTTTTTTTTAAAAACAAATAGTCTACCTCCAAGGAGGTTTTCATCCTACTTTCTGCCCTAGGCGTCTCAAAAGATGTTTTCACCCAAAGGTCCCTTTTTTCATGAAAGCCAGAGTGGAATTTGAATATGGATTTTGGTTAGATGGAGTGGATAAGTGATGAAAGTGGTGTTGGGGGACCTCTATCAACCTTCCCTAAAGAATACCTAGCCTTTTGACCCACTTCTCCAATCATATTGCCTCTTGTAGCTTCTTCTCAGCCTTCCTATAGATTTTTAGAACTTCCTGTAGTAATTCAAGACAGCCTCTTGTCGCAGATTTGTTTTTTCCATGTCTCCAAAACGATAGAATGGATTGATCTAAAAGGTTCTGAGCATATTACCATCATCATTATGAACCTCCCCATAAAAAAAATTGGCCAATGGATGCACGAATCTCAAGAAAAACTAAAAATCGTTGAAGGTGATGGATACTAATTTCTTGGAAACTGTGCACTAGAATTTGCTAAAATTGTTTGGGCATGTTACAATCATCCATATGCATTTCCCCATGAAATATATTTTTAAATGGAGGTACATATATTGAGAAAATTAAAAAATGGTTGTAGGTGATAGAGGTCAATTTCTTGGCAACCGTGTACTGGAATTTGTTGAAATTTCTTAAGCATGTTACCATCGTCCATATGCATCTCCCCATGAAACAACTTGGCAAATGGATCCATGGTTTTCAAGTTATGGCAAAAATAAATTTTTGTTCTATGTATTTTTGTTTCCTATAGTAAAACATAGCCTTCTTGTATTTTTTAGGACAACAAGCAAAATGAATGGGAAAAGCTTGAGAATGATGGGTGGATGGTGGAAATAGATGAGGGTGATAGATTGGCATGGCCTTGGCCTTGTTGGAGCATTTGAGAAAAGGAGGAGAAAGTCAAAATTTGACTTCTTTTGACTAGGTTTGACCTATTTTTTATTTCTTTGGCGGCAACCTGTTTTCCTTCCTTGTAGATGTTGGAGAGCATCTATATTAATCAAAGAGACACATGGAGCAAGGATTATTAATTTTTTTTTTAGGCCTTCTAGCCACTTCAAGGAGGTTTTCAACTAGTAACAATGCCTAGGCACCTCAAAGGATGTTTTCACCTAGGATATTTTATTTTCTCTTTTTTTTTTCTTTTTTTCCAACCCAATGACTACCTCATGGAGGTTTTCAATCAATGAGCCAATCTCAGGCGCCTCAAATGAGGTTTTCACTTGAGATTTTACTTGTTTTCTCTTATTTTTTCATTTTTTTTCTACCCTACCCTACTTGAAAAACAAAATCACTTTCAAGTATAAGAATACTTCCAATGGAACCATGTGCACATCAAAATGACAGACAAAATGATGTGTAGACATGAAATGTATGCTTTAACATGTAGCTGGATTTCAGAGACCAAATGATTTAACTTTGAAAGGATTAAGCATAGTTGAAGAAGAGAGTGATGCTCCATCTTGTTGATTTTCTGGAACCAAAGCTCAATATAACTATGATGTCCTTGGTTTTCTTTCTTATCTGGATCATTCTTCATGTCTTCTTCTACCATGACCATCAAATATTCCTCTTTTTGTTGATTGTTATCTTGAATGCATGGAGGATTTGATGATAATCGTGAGAGATCTTTCTTGATCTCTGATTTTAATGTCTGCTCTTCATCAAGTGCATCCCATGATTCTATGGTCTTCTCATTTGAATCTTCTTCTTCTAGATTTGGTCCTTCAATGATATCAAGATAATCTCTTTTTTGCAATACTCTTCCTGAGCTATGGTGAATACCATTGAGCTCAAGAGGATATGTTTGGAAGTGTTGTACCTCAACATTGTAAGTGGGATGAGCTACTTCAATGTGTGGGTTTGGAAATGGTGGTACATGTAGTTGAGTGGGAGTGGATATTTGAGATGGATGTGGTTGGGGTTGTGGTTGTGGTGGAAGTGAATGGTAGGGATAACATGGAGTTGGGTATGGAGGATATTGAGGAAAATATTGAGGATATTGTGGATGGCTCCCATAAGTTCCTTGCCAACCTTGTTGCCAAGATTGGTTTTGGGGTTGAGATGGATAATGTTGCAAAGGAACGAGTGTGCTCCAATTAATTTGAGATGGATGTGCATAAACTTGAAATTGTGAATTAGGCTCTTGCATCATATCAGGTTGAATAGGTTGCCATGGCCCTCTTGGAGCTACAAAACATAGTTGCATTGGCAATTTACTTACTTCATTATCCTCTTGGTAAACTTCCTTCAACCTTGGTAATGGTGGACAATGTTTAACATCATGTGATTCTGCATGGACAACACAAATATCAAATTTTTTCTCATTTTGTGCTCTTAACATTTCTACTTGTTCACTTAGATTGTTAAGGATTTATGTTTTAAAGTTATCAAGAAAATTTCCAAGTTTAGCTTGACTTACCAATCTTGATATTGATTAACTTACTCTTTCCCTTCCTCTTGAAATGTGTTTGCATGTTTCACAAATTTATTCAAATGATAATTGGTATACATCACCTCTACTCATGAGATCAATCCACACATCCCTAATTGTTCTAAGTAAGAGGTTTTTTAGTGTGTCAGATCCTAAATGATGTAGTTTTTCCCTCTTAACATTATAAATGAACCTCTCTATTAGATCCACAAGGCTCTCATCTTCTCTTTGATTCATTTTAAATATTTCTTCCTTAAGATCATGATCTTTATATTTGTCTAGAAATATTTTTGCATGTCATTCCATGATCTTATTGAGTTAGTCCCTAAACTCATGAACCATTTAAGAGCTCTATCCTTCAATGTTGCCGGAAACAATCTAAATTTTTTATTTTTTAATAAGTAACTGTAAGATCTACAAACAATTTAAAATTCAAAGATAAAGGTTTCCAGATCCTCTGACCTTGGACCCTGAAATTTTTGAAGAAAAGATGGAGGGATGTTCTTCATGTCGACACTACCATCAATATCTTGAATGGAAAAACTGAGAGGATCTTCCTCATTTCCATCATATCCATAAATTTCTTCTACATTATTTATCATCTTCTTCTTCTACCTACAAAAGTGAATGGTGATGTGGCTCTCACTACACCACATGATAAAATGGCGGGGCCGGGGGGTAGGGGGCGGGGTGAGTTGGTGTTGGAGATTTTTTTTTTTTTTTATGATTGAATGAAAACACTAATGCAATGCACTTTTATATTTTTGAATTGAAATATGCCTAATGCAATTATTTTTTTTATTTTTTCAAAAATTAAAAAGAAATGAATCAACTAGGGAAGAAAACAATGCATACTTTGACACCTCCCTGGCAACGGTGCCAAAAAGTGATGAGCCTTGGTATTGCAACAAGAATGTTGCAACTCCCAAGGCTACCAACTTTAATTGTCAACGCGGGGTTCGTAAAAACTTAAGAGGTATCGGAACTATATATGCAACATACAATGTGTCCTTCCTTTGTTGTCATGAGAGAAAAGAAATGCTTCCTATTTGCAGGAATGAAAGACTGAATTTAAAAATGCTTGTAAAGTAACATGAAATCCTCTATCTACTTATTAACACGCTTTGGTTGTAAAATAACCCTATTTTAACCATTTGTGTCACATGTGATGTTTTAACTAATCTAAGAATTAAATCTCATCTAGAGAGTACTAACTGATGTGTGCATGTGTAAATATAAAATAACTCATTTTTTAATCTTTTTGCTTTATAAAAGCAAATGTTAATCTTTCCTTGATATTTGGCAGGGGAGATAGGTGTGGAGGAAGAGGGGTACAATGATTTTCATGGCTTGGAGGTCCAGTAGCGGCCTAATCCCAGCTTCAATGGTGATTTTTCTCAATTCGTGCTCAAAATAGGCTGCTACAGAATTTCCTACAGGATGTACTAGTTCTCCTACAAGATCCCATGTTTTAGTACAGGATGTTACAGATTTACTATACGAAATTATAATACATCGAATGACAAATAAAAGCAAATCCTAATTGGATGGGACAAATGTTTTTATTGACTAGGATGTCTTAGGTCTCCATTCCAAGTGGAATCACTCAAAAGGACTTCTGTTAACCCATGTTAAAAAATAGTAGAAAATTACTAGTCGAAAATCTAGAAATTCGAGAACTAGTGAGATAGTAAATATATAAAATGCCTAACCTAATCAAGTGAAAATGAAATGGGGTAATTTTTGTTATGAAGTAGAATTTATTTTTATCTAATTCAAGTGGAATCAACTTTATTAAAGCTCATTAGCATGTTATAAAAAATAACATAAATTTACAGCTAATTGTCACAAAGGAGTTCGAGAAATCTAGATTTGGGAATAAGAAGACTAATCCAAGTAGATCAATGATTACTATGACCTTCCAAATTTTTCCAAGTATGAGATGATTCTTATTATCCTACAAAATAACTTACATCAACCATTTAACCCAATCCTACAACAAGAAATAATTAATACTAAATATAGGAATAGAAATAATTAAAAACAAGAGATGCATGTGAATAAGAAGTGAAAAAAAGGAAAGAAAATGGTACAAAATGGATATGAGACTCCTGGGATTTCCAAGCCCAAGGAAACTCAGAGACTTATGGAGGAGAACAAGATTTAGAATCTGAACATGACACCTATCTTCATTATTTTCATCAATACAATTACATCCCTGTAAGAAAATACAATGGAACTACAAAAATACAAGTTCTCTCCACAAGAAGACCAATGAAAATCCCCCCCTAGAGTAAAATTCAACTTGGTACTTATAAAAAATGATTAAGAATCATTACCCATGGAAGGAGGAAGCTTTCCCCACAAAAATCCGTTGATTAGTGGATCTGGTTCCCAATACTAGGAATCTGCATTAAATGGGAGGGAAAACATTCCTATATTTTCTCAATCATTAGAGTTCCACAATCTGTGCCATAATTCCATAATATATTGTTGATTTATTATTTAATATTTATCCTTTTGTAGTAAGGAGCAAGTATCTAAATTATCTCCTCCTCCAAATCCTCATAATCTGCCCAATATTGTCATAATATTCCACAAAAATAAATAATATTAGGCACAAATATGCAACTATTCATAAACCTTCCTAATGAATATTTTAAAGTTAGAAATACATTATCTAATGTAAAAATAGAGGTTTAATGTGTTGAAGGATGGTCATAGGCCTTAATTTATGTTTAATTCAGAGGCATGGGCCTTAATTTATTTCTAATTTAGAGACCCATCAAATACTACAGATGGAGCAATATTTTGATCTAGAGGATGTGCAGCCCTCACAAAAGGTACATAATGCATCTTTATATTTAGAACCCAACCCATTTGTATGGTGTATATGGATTTTTTCTCATAAACCACTTGTCACCTGGTCAATTTTATGGAGGAAATGAAAACACATTATGAATATACAAAGAGAAAGACCTTCTTTAGCCAATTCATAAATCTCAAACAAAAGGGTTCAATGGCGGAGCACATTGAAGACTTCCAAAAATTGAATATTCTAGTAATTTATATTTCAAAGGAGCATAGGATTAATGTCTTCATAGGGACTTTAAAATATAGCATCAAACATGAGGTTCACCTTTGGCAACCTGATTCATTGGAAAATGCATTCACGGCGGCAAGAAAAGTTGAAAGAAAAATTATGGCAACAAGGAAGTCTACCACTCACAACCATAAAGATGGAAGTGTTGTTGCTCCTATTCTTCCACAACCTGCAAGTTTGACACCACAAAAATTGGAGGAAGAAATATCAGAAGGGATTTTTTTATAGTTGTGATAGCATACACACAAAAGGTCATAAGTGTGTTAAGAAATTATTCTACATAGATTGTGAAGAGGAGGAAGAAAAGGAACAAGAAACATCAAAAGTGGGGGATATACACAAGGAACCAACCCCAGAAAAAGAAGAAATGATTCCAACCATATCTTGTAATGCATTCGCAAGAATTACCACTCCTCAAGCTCTCAAGATAGAAGGATATATCAAGAAGAAAAAGGTAATAGTGTTGATTGATTCGAGTAGTACCCATACTTTTAATCATTGTAAGATAGACAAGGAATTGAATTACTTCATATATCCACCACCAGAGTGTCAAGTGATGGTTGAAAATGGAGGAACTATAAATCTCTCTGGAAAGTGCCATAATATCAAGCTAACCATGGGGGAATATGTATTGAATAGTTCAAAGCTTTACATTCCAATGGATGGTGTGGATGTTGTACTAGGAGTCTAATGGTTACAATCTTTGGGGATGATAGCTTTCAATTTTAAAGAACTTTTCTTGAATTTTTTTTGCGAAGGAAAGGAAGTTGAATTAATGGGTATCACAGTGAAACCAATAAATATAATTAGCTCTAATGGCATGAAAAATATTCTGAAGAAATAACAACCAGGTGTAATTTCACAATTATTCTCACTAGAGGTTCAAACATTGAAATTATTTATTTCACCAGATATCCAAAAAGTTTTGGACAATCATTCCACGATGTTTGAGACTCCCAAAGTCCTCCCACCTATTAGTGATCATGATCATGTTATTCATTTGATTCCAATAAGTGTTCCTCCAAACATCACGCCTTACAAAATCCTTCCAGACTTGCTATAGATTAGTATATCATTAAAATACTAAAACAAATTTTCTAAGGAATGGTTTGAAAATGGAATTCATCAAACCTTGAAATGTGGAAGGTGCATTAGTAAGGCCAAAAGGCATGACCGAAAATTTATAATGACCCTCATGAGTTCTGAATGTTGTTTTCAAAATGCCTTCAGTCTTCATTCTAATTTAATGATATCCTAAACGAATATACAACTAGGTGAAGTAAATTTCTCCATGTAATTCATCCAACAATTCTGTTGGAAATAATACTGAGAGGGGGGTGAATCAGTATTATCTAGAAATTTACCAAATCTTCCTTATTTGATCTTTTGAAATATTCTTGCATATCAGTATCATAAAACAATGAGCATGAATAAAGAAAATAGACAGTCACACCAAAGAACACAAGATGTAAGGTGGAAACCCAATGCGGGAGAAAAACCACCTGCTGCAATATGTCTCTATCTTCTTTCAAGAAATTCTTTTTACAAAGATTTTGTACTGGTGCAGTCCTTTACCAGTACGCAGGCTGCAACCTGCAGAGAGCTACAACTCTCTCTCGTTTTCCAGTCTCACCTGGAAGGGAGCTACAACCCCCTACTTATTTTCATGAAGAATCAGATGATCAACAAGTATACAACAGATACAGTCTACTACAGATATCAGATCAGTAATTACATAAACAACCCAGAACACCTTATGAACAGAAATATACAGTCAACAGATCATCTTAAGACAGGGACGCATATTTTCTTTCTGTGGCCTGCGACTGAACGCAGTATACCTTATGCTGTTCTGCGTGCAGACGCATTGTTCCCTTTTGCTTTTCTGCGACCGACGCACCCAGAAACACTATCGTGCCGCGTCCTTTGCCTCAGAGACGCACCTGAGTCTTTACTGTACTGCGTCCCGGCGCACTTTCCCTTCACTGAATCTGCGTCCCTTCAGATATAGAAGATAAGAGGACTTCAGAACCAACCCAAACACTCAGATCCACAGATCTGATCATGCGCCATATAGATCGTAGTCCATAAGAAGATTCGCCCTTATAGATTTGGACTAGATCTCACCAAGAGATGTTCAACAAAGATGATGCTTAATCCAAATGAACTCCTTTGCTTTATATAGGCAAGCTTCTCCCCAAAACATGGAACAATACCACGAGCCGACACCATAGAAACACAAAAACGTCGGCTAGATACCACACAAGAAACCCCCCACGTGCTTTTCTCTGCCTTGAAATGAGTGCACAGGGCGGACGCACCTCCTGAACGGCTGGCCTGCGTCCCTGGATGTGGTTTCTGCATGGTCTACCTGCGGGGACGCACTTGCTGAACATATTTTCTGCGTCCTTCTTGATTTATCACCTGAAGGAGTTTGCCATCAAGGACAACACCTGAATCATAATGCCAACAAGCTCCCCCTTTGGACTTGATGGCAACCACATAATCTTCAGCTTCATCATACTCCTGCTTCATCATTCTCCCCCTTTGACATCAAGGGCAAAGGGTATGCTCCCCCTAAGCTCATGCTTCTCCAGATTTGTAACCAGAAATCCATCATGAAGGAGATAGAGACATATTGCAGCTATTTCCAAGATCTCCTTCTCCATAATGCCAACAATGCATTATGTGCTCCCCCTGAGCTTATACCATCAATAGGAAGAGGATCAATAGTGAGATGATGCATCAACAACCCCCAGCTTTTGCCTGAGGTATTCAAAAGTGTCCCTGGGCAACGGTTTGGTGAAAATATCAGCAACTTGTTCCTTAGAAGGAACATATTCCAACTTGACCTTCTGTTCAAGTACTTGTTCCCGGAGAAAATGGTACTTGATCGGTATGTGCTTGGTTTTTGAATGCATAACCGGATTCTTTGAGATGCTGATTGCACTTGTGTTGTCACATAAGATAGGAATAGGAGGTGTACAAGTGATTTGATAATCCTGCAAAGTCTGCATCATCCAAAGAAGTTGGGTGCAACAAGATGCAGCAGCAACATATTCCGCTTCAGCTGTAGACAAGGCAATTGAACTCTGTTTCTTGCTGAACCAAGATACCAGTCTGGGACCCATAAAGAATGCACCACCGCTTGTGCTTTTCCTGTCATCCACGCTTCCGGCCCAATCTACATCTGTATAAGCATGAAGAGTGAGATCTGTATCTCTAGGATACCATATGCCATAATTTTGAGTCCCTTGAAGATATTTGAAGATTCTCTTCACTGCTTGAAGATGAGTCTCCTTTGGATTTGCCTGAAACCTTCCAACTATTCCAACTGCATGCATGATGTCTGGTCAGGTACCTGTCAAATATAGTAAACTTCCAATCATAGATCTGTAGGTTGGTTGATGTACTGCTGCAGATTCATCATTTCCACTGAGACTACATCCTGTGACCATGGGTGTACATACTGGTTTTGCATCTTCCATGCCATATTTCTTCAAAATCTGCTTGAGATACTTGGTTTGAGATAAAAAGATTCCTCCTTTCTTTTGTTGGATTTGCAAACCAAGGAAGTATGTCAGTTCTCCTAGCAAGGACATCTCAAATTCTTTCTGCATGACCGAGGCAAAGCTTTGACTCATAGCTTCTTCATTACTGCCAAAAATAATGTCATCTACATACACAACAAGTATTAGTAATTTGTCATTTTCAACTTTTATATAAAGATTGCTATCTGCTGAACCTTTTGAAAAACCTTGTTGATGAAGATATTTGTCCAACCGGTAGTACCAAGCCCTTGGAGCTTGTTTGAGACCATAGAGAGCCTTTTTTAATCGGCATACAAGATTTGGATCGTTTCCAAGGATGAAACCATCTGGCTGTTCAATGTACACTTCTTCATCCAAGTCTCCATTCAGAAAGGCTGATTTCACATCCATTTGAAATACTTTGAAGTTCTGACAACTTGAGAGAGCAAGAAACATTCGGATGGCCTCAAGTCTTGCAACAGGAGCAAAAGTTTCTTCAAAGTCTATTCCTTCTTGCTGTGCATACCCTTTACAAACAAGTCTGGCTTTGTTTCTAATTACTTCTCCATTTTCATTCAATTTATTTTTGAAAACCCATTTTGTTCCGATAACATTCTTATCCTTTGGTCTAGGAACCAGCTCCCAAGTGTTGTTCTTTTCGATTTGCTCAAGTTCTTCATCCATTGCTTTCACCCAACATTCATCTTTGCATGCCTCTTTCACATTTTGTGGTTCAGTGGAGGAGAGTAATGCCAAATAACTTGAAGCTTCTGCAACTGTTCTTCTAGTTTGTATACCTGCTTCTTTTTGTCCCATGATCTGAGATTCTGGATGGTTCTTTTGAACATATCTGGAAGGAGTCTTTTCTTCTATTCTTGTTCTTTCTTCTGCTTCTTCGTGAGGTCCTTCTTGAGATTGTTCTTGCGGTTCTTCTTCTTCATCATTCTGTCTTTGAGGATAGCTTTCATCTTCTTCAATGTCTTCACGATGTATTTGCCTAGGAATGTATCCCTTCTCATCAACCACTACATCAATGCTGTCAACAATTCTGCCAAGTCTTTTATTGTAGCATTTGTATGCTTTGCTATGTGGAGAGTAACCAAGAAGATATCCTTCATCTGCTCTAGGATCAAGTTTGCCAAGCTGCTCCTCAGTATTCTTGATATAGCATTTGCTCCCAAAGATTTTGAAGTGCTTTACCGAAGGAGTTTTACCACTCCAGAGCTCATGAGGAGTTTGAGTGCTGTTCACTCGGACATTTGTCTTGTTGAGAATAATAACTGCCGCATGTGCAGCTTCACCCCAGAAGGTTGCAGGAGTTCCTGATTCATCAAGCATAGCACGAGCCATTTGCTGGATTGTTCTGTTCATTCTTTCCACTACTCCATTTTGCTGAGGAGTTCTAGCTGTAGAAAATTCTCTCCTTATCCCATGTTCATCACAGAAATCGAAAAATTCATTTGAAGTAAATTCTCCACCTCTGTCGGATCTGAGGCACTTAATCTTATGACCTGATTCATTTTCAACCAAAGATTTGAAGGATTTGAATTTTTCGAAAGCTTCATCTTTGTGCTTCATAAGTCCTAACCAAACAAACCTGGAGAAATCGTCAATAAATAATATCAAGTATTCTTCTCCTCTAGGTGTTCTTTTTCTGAATGGTCCACATACATCTGTATGTACTAGCTCAAGAGGCATGCTGGCTGATCCTTCTTTCTCTGGAAAGTTAGTTCTGGTCTGTTTTCCAAACTGACATGATCTGCATATGGTGTTGTCAGGAATTTTGATATCTGGAAGATCGCGAACTGCCTGATATTTGCAAGCTTTCCTTATTTGTGAGAAGCTTAGATGTCCCAACCTTCGATGCCATAACCAGTGCTCTTCATCCTTGCTTAGATAGCATTGTTGTTGTCCTTCATCAAATATGTATAGATTATTTGGAGTTCTTTTTCCTTTGAGAACTGTTTTACCTGTATCAAGATCACGAACAAGACATCCATTTGATCTGAATATAACCTCGGTTCTTTGATCACACATCTGGCTTACACTTAGAAGATTATGCTTTAGTCCATCAACAAACAAAACATTTCCAGCCTTAACATCTTCTTTTAAAGGAGCAATACCTTTTCCTTTTATAGTTGCAGGAGTATCATTTCCAAAAGAGACTTTCTTTCCCTTTTCTAAATTAGAATAAGATTCAAGTTTTTCTTTATCACCTGTCATATGCTTTGAACATCCAATGTCAATGTACCATAGATTTTCTTGTCCTTCTGCATAGAATGCTATCCCACATCTTTCTGTTTGAGGTTCCTTTATTTTCCATGTTTTGGTGCCTGAGGTTTGTTCCCTTTTTTGTTCTTGTACCTTTCTTTCCGGAAACCTGCTTCTGCATTCAAAATCTTCATGTCCAAAATTATTGCAAATAGAGCATTCAACTTCATTTTCAAGAGCTGAAAAATTGTTATAGGTCCTTTTTGTAATCCCTGTCATACTTCTTTGTTTTTGAGCTTCCCTAGTCATGATTGTTTTATACGCAACACATTGAGCTGCTTTGTGACCAAAGTTATGGCAAGAAAAGCATTGTCCATTGAAGAAGTTTCTGCGATTATTGAATCTACCAGCCAACTGATTGTAATTTCTATTTTCATCTATTCTTGAACCAAATTGGGAAGATTTTACCTGTGGCTGGTTGTGGCTTTTGTTCACCCTTAAGCTGGATTGCCCCTGATAGTTTCTGTTTGACGTTTGTCCCTGCTTTACCTGATGATCTTCCTTGTGCTCTTGCTCATTTTTTCTTGCTGCATCAAGATAACTTTTTGAAGTGGATGCTTCAGAAGTTTCTCCATTATAGCCCAGCCCTGTCTTATTTAGTGGAGACCGCTGCACACTGATAATCTCATTCAAAGTTTCAGATCCTTTGACAAACTTGAGATTAATAGTTTTTGTTTTCTCAATTTCTTTTCTAAGACCAACAATTTCACCTTCTAATTTTTCAAGATGTTTTTCCTTTTCATCAATTTGAAATTGTAGAGTATCAATAATCATGTTCTTTTCTTCTATACTTCTCTTGAGTCTAGTAATTTCATTATAAAGGTTATCCACATCAACAGCATCCTCATAATCATCATCTTCAAATGCCATTAACAATCTATATTTGTTACCTTGTTCATCTTCATCACTGTTTGATAAGCCATCACTATCTTCATGGGTGTAGTAGCTTTTCTTATTTGCACTCTGTTTCTTGTTCCATCTAAACGGTTCCTTTCCTTTATCCTTATAAGAGCATTTTGCAGCATAATGACCTACTCTTCCACAAGCAAAACATTTGAAAGGTAGCTTACCTCTGAACCTTCCAGAGCCCCTTTGAAGATTTCTGACAAAATTTGATTCTTCATCCTCTTCTTCTGGAACATGACTTGTTTCATAGTGATCTTCTTTGCCTGATGCTTTAAAAGCAGCTTCCCTTCTGTCTGATGGACCTCCCTTTCTCATTTCATAAGCAGTTAGAATTCCATGCAGTTGAGACATAGTGAGAACACGGAGATTTTCCTTTTCTTCTACTGCAGATACTTTAGATTCAAACTTGGGGGATAAAGATCTTAGAATCTTTTGAACTACTATAGTCTCTTTTATTTCTTCACCCAAATTTTTCATACAATTAACAATCTCATCTACCCGAAGAAAATAATTAGCCACACTTTCATCATTATACATCTTGAGAGTCTCATATTGAATCCTGAGAGTTTGAAGTTTAGCTTCTTTTACCTGTTCATCTCCTTCATAGCTAGTGATCATTTTGTCCCATATCTCTTTTGCTGATTTGAAGTGCATGACCTTCATGAACTCTGTTTGAGATATACTTCCTAATAGAGCACTGACTGCTTTTGCATTTGTTTCATACTGCTTTTTCTCAGCTGGATCTGTAGGAGTTGCTGAAGGAAAAGCATAGCCTGATTCTACAATGTTCCAAACTTCTGTACCAAGAGATTGAAGATATGCAGTAACTCTTACCTTCCAATAATTGAAGTTTGTCCCATCGAAGACGGGTGGCCTGATTGATGCTTCTTTCTCGTAGTTGCTCATGATGAACGATCTACCTTCAAGCGATCAAGCTTTTCTGAAGGACCTGCTCTGATACCAATTGTTGGAAATAATACTGAGAGGGGGGTGAATCAGTATTATCTAGCAATTTACCAAATCTTCCTTATTTGATCTTTTGAAATATTCTTGCATATCAGTATCATAAAACAATGAGCATGAATAAAGAAAATAGACAGTCACACCAAAGAACACAAGATGTAAGGTGGAAACCCAATGCGGGAGAAAAACCACCTGCTGCAATATGTCTCTATCTTCTTTCAAGAAATTCTTTTTACAAAGATTTTGTACTGGTGCAGTCCTTTACCAGTACGCAGGCTGCAACCTGCAGAGAGCTACAACTCTCTCTCGTTTTCCAGTCTCACCTGGAAGGGAGCTACAACCCCCTACTTCTTTTCATGAAGAATCAGATGATCAACAAGTATACAACAGATACAGTCTACTATTGATATCAGATCAGTAATTACATAAACAACCCAGAACACCTTATGAACAGAAATATACAGTCAACAGATCATCTTAAGACAGGGACGCATATTTTCTTTCTGTGGCCTGCGACTGAACGCAGTATACCTTATGCTGTTCTGCGTGCAGACGCACTGTTCCCTTTTGCTTTTCTGCGACCGACGCACCCAGAAACACTATCGCGCCGCGTCCTTTGCCTCAGAGACGCACCTGAGTCTTTACTGTACTGCGTCCCGGCGCACTTTCCCTTCACTGAATCTGCGTCCCTTCAGATATAGAAGATAAGAGGACTTCAGAACCAACCCAAACACTCAGATCCACAGATCTGATCATGCGCCATATAGATCGTAGTCCATAAGAAGATTCGCCCTTATAGATTTGGACTAGATCTCACCAAGAGATGTTCAACAAAGATGATGCTTAATCCAAATGAACTCCTTTGCTTTATATAGGCAAGCTTCTCCCCAAAACATGGAACAATACCATGAGCCGACACCATAGAAACACAAAAACGTCGGCTAGATACCACACAAGAAACCCCCCACGTGCTTTTCTCTGCCTTGAAATGAGTGCACAGGGCGGACGCACCTCCTGAACGGCTGGCCTGCGTCCCTGGACGCGGTTTCTGCATGGTCTACCTGCGGGGACGCACTTGCTGAACATATTTTCTGCGTCCTTCTTGATTTATCACCTGAAGGAGTTTGCCATCAAGGACAACACCTGAATCATAATGCCAACAAATTCATCAATGACAGGAATGGGAAACTTATCTTTAACAGTGAGCTTGTTGAGCTCCCTATAATCTGGACACATACATCACGATCCATCCTTCTTGTGCACCAATACTACTGGTGTAGAGAAAGAACTTTGACTAGGTTGAATTATACCAGCCTCTAGAAAAATTTTGTTGTAGATGTACTCTCAAGAAAGGATGAGGATGTGAAAGAATTTGTTTATACCATTTCTATTATCCAACCTAAGTGGGTAACTGAACCAAGGGATGAATGGAAGAATGATGAAGAGGTGTGGTCACTCATTCAAAAGTTGTAGTAAGATCCCAGTAGATCTGATACATTTAGCTGGAAAAATGATTCATTATTGTACAAAGATTGCTTATATATTTGTAAGAATTCCCAACACAAACAAAAGATTCTTTTGGAATTGCACACTTCTCCCTTAGGATGGCACTCAAGATTTTGAAAAACTTACCATAAGGTGAAGAAGGAATTTTTTGGGATGGCCTTAAATCTGATATTTAAAATCTTGTGGCAGAATGTTTGGTTTTCCAAAAAAATAAATTCGAGACAATTAATACCTCGAGTCTATTACAACCTTTAGTCATTCCAAGTCAGCGTTGGGAGGAGGTATCAATGAATTTTATCATAGGTTTACTCAAGTCTGAAGGAAAGAGTGCCATCATGGTGGTAATTGATAGACTTACCAAGTATGCACACTTTTGTGCATTATCTCATCCTTTTAAAGCCAGTACAGTTGCTACCGCATTTATGGAAACAATTCAAAAGCTTCATGGAAACCCAAAGATTATAGTAAGTGATAGAGATCCCATTTTCACTAGAAATTATTGGATAGAATTATTTTCTTATCTTGCTACTCAATTAGCACATAGCTCATCTTATCATCCTCACTCTGATGGGAAAAGTGAGATATTTAAAAAATGCTTGGAAGGATATATTCGTTTCTTTGGATCTAATAAACAAACACAATGATTCAAGTGGTTACCTCTAGTTGAATGGTGGCATAACATTTCCTTCCATACTACAGCAAAAATGACCCCATTTATGGCTTTTATGGATATTATCCACCACCCATAACATCATCTTTAAGAGAAAATTCTAATGTTCAAGCAGTACAAGATCACATCAAGCATCAACAACAAGTTCTCCAACTCTTACAAGATAACCTCACTATGGCATAGAATCGAATGAAACAACATGCAGATCAACATTGCAGTGAAAGAATTTTTGATGTAGATGACTAGGTATCTTTACAGCTACAACCATACAAAAAAAATGTCTCTCAAGAAAGCTAACATGGATAATAAATTATCACCCAAGTACTACAGTCCTTACAAGGTGTTGCAAAAGATTGGTACCATGGCATACAAATTGGAGTCACCTACATCTTCCCAACTACACCTAGTTTTCCATGTTTCATGCTTAAAGAAGCTTATGGGTGACAAGCTTCCAATCCAAACAATGTTTCCAGAACTTGACGAAGAAGAAAAAAAATATTTGACCCTGAAACAGACATGGAAAAAATAACCTAAAAAGTACGAAATTGATCAATTTTGGACTATCTCATTAAGTGGAAGAACTTACCCGCTCAATATTCCACATGGGAGGATGATAATTTTATACATAAGAATCCATCAATTCTCAAGCATTAAGAACAATAGTTTTTTGAATGAGAGGGGCATGTTAGGTCCCTGTAATACTAGTGTATCACCCTTATTGTTATTGTTAGTGTATCCCCCTTATTTTTTATTGTTGTTCCCATGTAGACTCCATATTGTTATTGTTGTGCCCCATAGAATCCCACTATTGTTATTGTTGTGCACTTACATTATATTTTTATGTAGGATATGATTATATTGTGACCCCTTAGGCTCCTATATATATAAAGGATGTCTTGTCATTTGTATCATCAAAGAATTGTTCATTTATTTAATTCAAAGGAGGTTTCCCCCTCGAAGAGGATACCCTTTAAGTCGTTGATCTATATTTTTGTGAGTTGGTTGCATAACACCATCTATATTAATCCCCACCACCATCACCTATACCCCCATCAAATCAACCTAAACTACAATTTTATCTCTTGACTTGACCACCCAAGCATCTCCCATGAAAAGTTACAAGTAAGGAAGCCATAAAAATTGCATTAAATGCCTTTATCATTGTAATTCAAAGCCTCAATCTGACCATACAAGTTGGAAAGTAGATTATCGAGTGCATTAGAATGAATTCAAAGGATAATTATGTCATCCTAATAAATTCATTCCCTCTCAAAGGTGATAGCACACTTACTGCAAAACATCTCACATTAGTTCATCTATGAATGCCATGCTCATGAAGTTACGTTGGCTTTAACCGTTTAGTTAGGATTAAATATTGGAAAATCCAACTTGTTATCAAGCACTACTCCACAAAGTTAGCATTTCCCACTCTCAACCATAACTAAAATTTAGTCACATCTAAGGACAAATTTATTTCTGTGAATGCCTATGTAAGGCCTTGAAGCTAGTTGAAGCACTCTATAGTTGTGAAGTTGTTGGTTTTTGGTAAAGAAACTCTTCCATTCCTTCCCTCTTCCCATTTACGTCTCACATTTTCACCTCATGGCTTTCATGTTTGGTATGGTACTCATATTATCCACTTGGAATTATTTCTTTTTTTGTTAGCCTTGAGCCCTATAACTCTCTAACGTATTCCCCACCTCTCATGATTCATTTCCCTCACATTGATCCCTTTTATTGGAACTTATTGTTGCTAACCCTGCCTCAACCAATTTGGCTCACAGTTGACTTCACTCCTTTGTTCGATATGTGTCCTGGGCCCTTCCATATTTTCTTCGGCCCTTTACGTATCCTTCTAAATCTTATTCTTAACATGCTTCCACTAGTTCCTTGCCCTTCTTCCCTTCCCACCAACAGGCCTAGGTCATAAGGGGTGCAATTTACTACCAAGATAGTATAGAATTTCCCACTGTAGATCACCTGATAACGAAATATACTAAAGCAAAATACTTGATCTACTTCTACAAATAAACTTGCAGAAGCTTAATTAACTTTGAGCAAGATCAAATAGAACACATATAACAGAAAATGAGAAATCAATCACACATGAACACAAAAGAATACTGTGGGGAAAGCCTCAGCTAAAAACCCCGATCTTTGTATTATCATACAAGTGGAAATATGTTCGTATTACAAAAAGCTTTAGCTCACAAGCTATCCAGCTCTCAGTACAATCCCTCACTGCTACTCATAGACTGAATATACACAACATATGCCTTCCTATAGTCCTCCAAACCTCCTATTTCCTTGCACAATTTCTCCTGGGTCCTCTAGCTGCCACCTGTGTGAATTGACCTCTCACACAACTCATCAATCTTAGAAGTAACTGTGCAATCTCCAAGGAATGAATTCCTTCTACATGCAAGAGATATTGTCAATGGAATACTCTTGCAACTGATAGTACATTGTCCCATCATTTGATTTCAACTGTGTCTCTAATTGAACTGACATGCATGAGTTATTTATGAGAGAATATTCAGTTATCTGAAGTGCAGCAGTTAGATGCATGCATGCATTAACTAACTGAACTCACAATCAGTTCCACAAACTATTGGAACTAATCTAACTGGACTTAACTCAGGTAACTTATCTAACTAATTACAACTCAAAGTACAACTCATACTGATCTCCTTAATCAAGGGATGACTTCCTCAATCAAAGGGGAAACTGTTACATGTCTTCACATAGACTTCATGTTTGATTTTCTACAACCAATTAACTTAGGATGAATTAATTAATTATTTTACAAATAGCTGCTAAGATCAATTTGAATTTTAATTCCCAATTTTAGTTCAGGGACTAACTAAAATTGGAAAGTATCCCGAAATGTTATTTATAGCAGTGCTATTTTTAGCACTTCTATTTTTAGCATTTCTTGTTGTTGTTTTCAACACTCCCTCTCAACAAGAAAGGGATTATCAGACACCTCAATCGTATCTCTGTGGAACTCAAACTTGCATTTTGACAATGCTTTAGTCAAAATATCTGCATCCTATTCCTCGGTCGAAACATACAGCAACAACATGATCCTCTTCACCACACAGTCTCAAAGATGATCATACCGAATATCTATGTGCTTGGAATTGTCATGAAATATTGGATTCCCATAGTCTATAGAGTTTGATACAACTCTGGTTATCGCAGTAGATCATAGATGGATCCATCCTCTGACCAAACAATCCAACTAGAATCTTCCGCATCCAAATGGCCTCACATGCTACCTGACTGGCAGTCATGTATTCAGCCTCTATTGAGCTAAGTGCAACTGACCTCTGTTTCCTGTTGTACCAAGAAACTGCAGTTGAACCAAGGTTGAAGATTCCTGTTAAAGTGCTCTTCCAACTTATTGGACTCCCTACCCAATCTGCATCTATGAAGCCCTAAAGCTTCACTCCCTCTATCCGTCTATACCACAATCCATACTGAGATGTGCCTCTAAGGTATCTCAGCATATGTTTCATTGCCTTCCAAAATAACTTAGTAGGTTGAACCATAGCTTGACTCAGCTGGTTCACTGCAAAGCATGAATTTGGTCATGTGTTCACTAGATACATAAATGAATCCACAAGCTGTTGATAAATAGTAGCAGCTACTACCTCACCTGAAGTAGCATCCTCCTTCCTCCAGCTACCAGCTAGAGAAGTCTGCATGGGCTTGCACTTCTCCATGTGGAATCGCCTGAGTATCTTATTGGCATACTTGCCTTGAGACGCAAACACTTCCCTATCCTTCTACCACACTTCCATGCCTAAAAAGTAGTGCATAAGACCCATGTCTTTCATCTTGAACTCTCTTGCAAGGTCCTCCTTGCATGACTTGATCAATTGATCATCACCTGTCAAAATCAGATCATCAACATAAAGAACAATGATCAATGGCTTACCTTCTACAATGATGTGGTAAATATTTGCATATGCTTCACTCTTGGTGAAGGCCAACCCAGTGAAATATTTGTCGATCCTAGTGTACCAAGCACGAGGTGCTTGCCTTAGCCCATACAAAGCCCTCTTGAGTCAGCACACATGCGACTCATGATAGAAGGTCTCAAAACCTTCTGGTTGCTTAATGTACACCTCTTCCTCAATCTTCCCATTGAGGAATGCAGTCTTCACAACCATCTGATGGATCTTTCAACCCATTTGAGCTGATAGTGCCAACATCAATCTGATAGATGAGTACCTTGCTATAGGAGCAAAAGTCTCATTGTAGTCAATCCCCTCGACCTGTGAGAAACCACGAGCAACAAACCTTGCCTTATGTTTCTCAACACTACCATCAGCTGCCTACTTTACCTTGTAAAACCATCGGGAACTCACCAATAACTTGTCCTGAGGTCTTGGGACAACATCCCAAACACAGTTTCAAATGATGGAGTCATACTTCTCCACCATAGCATCAACCCAGACTAGTTGTTGCACTGCTTCCTCGAATGAAGAAGGTTTGGACTCTACGCACTCCCTAACCAGGGCCATGTAACCAGTGTACTACTCAGGTGACCTCCTTTGTCTACGCTGAGAAGATGGTTATCCCACATTCTATCTCACATCCAGCATCAACCTTTCAGCTTCCCTTGAGCGTTTCCGCCCATCTCTGGAAGACTCGGCATGAGTGGATGTCTCCACTCCTGGATCCTCTGCATGAGGCTACTCTACATTAGTCTGAGGCTCCTCCTCCTTAGGAACTGAAAGGTCCTCCTCTGCATGCAACTTGATCTCCCTCTCAAGTGACACTCACATGGCTTTCTGCTCGTCGAACTTTAGATCTCTACGTACCACTATCCTCTGACTGGTAGGCAAGATGATCCATGTGGATATTGGTGACCACCCGCCAATTCCACTTGGACCCCCACCATTGCTTCTTTCAGTTTTTTAGTTTCCTTAATTATAGCACAGTTTACTATTTTTAGCAGTTTTTCGGGTCCTAAACTTTTAGATTCATTTTGAGGCCCTAAACGACGTTTTCTGGGAAATCTACCGCCAAAGATTTTCTGTCTAAAAGTGCCTTTTCTGTCGTAGTCCTCAGAGAGATCTCTCGAATGGGCTATCACATGCATCAAATGGAGATAATATGACCAAGTCGCGACCCCAAGAAGTTGGCTGTCCAACTCACCCCAATGGGGCCCATAAACTCTTGGTGTTACATCTCCTCGGGTTAGGGTTTTGGTTGTTTAGGGTTTGCTCTTATTGTTGAATAATAAAAAGGCCCTTGAGCCTCATTGTAAGACAGTTCAGAGACATGTAGCCGCCACATCTCTTCTCAGAGATAAGCTACCATCGCCCTCGCTGGTTTATTTCCATTCCTGTTTGTAAGCATATTTCAGTATTTTACATTAATGAAATGAAGTATTATTTCCACTACATCTTTGTGTTTACGTTATCTCTATAATTTTTTGTGTTCCTGTTTAAATCTGGAACAATGGTATCAGATCGGTTTGCTTTTCTTCTCTGTTTTTCTTTGCATGTCCCCAATGAGGTTGGGATATAAGGAGTTGGGGCTTGAACTGGTCTAACCTTTGCAAGACCAGCCTCGCAAATCCCGATGGCCTCCCACGGCGGATGGAAAGAAAGATTAGGGGGCAGGAGATCCTATCAAAATCTTGCTCAAAGAAGCCCTCAAGTGATAAAAGAATGCAATGATGCACAACTTTGCCCAGATCCTTCAATGACTACCCAGGGGCGACACATCGACTTCCAACAACAACTATAGAAACGCCACACCATTAAAGGTACAAGATAATTTTGAAATCCCCATCTTCTAGGGTTAGATAGACACAGATGCCATCGATAAATGGTTAAATGTGCTAGATGGTTATTTTTCTGTTCATGATTTCTCCAATCAGGAAAAGATTATTTTTGCTCTTCTCAAAGCAGCCCCCCACATCAAGGATTGTTGGGAAACCTACTATGAGCAGAAGGATGAAAGGATAGGCTCACTATTTCAGCCGCACCCACTTGGAATTCATTCTGGGATGTCATCAAGGAGCAGTACTACCCTATCGGAAGCTATGAGGATCAATACACAAAGTGGACCACGCTGCGGCAGGGAAGGGACCAAAACGTGCTGGAGTTTACCAATATTTTCCATACCCTTTGCACAAAGTTTGGTATCAAGGATACAGAGCAGCATTTGGTACTCAAATACCATGGCTACCTGCACAAGCAAATCCAAGAAGAAATATAATTCCTGAACATCTCCTCACTCGGAATGGCAAACTGGTATGCCATCAAGGTCAAGCAAAAGTTTAAACAGAAGAAGCGAGACTTTGGATCTGCGAATCTAAAACAAGGGAAAGGTGCCCCCAAACCATAGAACAAAGGACAAAGCTAAGGTGGGGTGGCCCAAGACAACCCACAAAAGCTGCAAGAAAAGAACAGCGCCGCGAAGCCGAAAAAGGACACGGGAAAGTGGTGTGAGTTCCATAAGAGCTCCACTCACAACACAAGTGAGTGTCGGGCCAAGCAGTCACTGGCGGCCGAGATAAAGGTCTCAGAATCAGATGCATGTTCCAACTTTGAGTCAAAACCTGATAAGGGGAATGACAAAGGGAAGCAGATTATCGATGTGGAGCCCAATGCCACCGTTGCCACCACGAATATCCAGAAGGAGGAACCCGAAGATCCAGAGGAGGAGGAGCATCTCTTCCACTCCCAGATGTGGGTAAAAGGTTTCCCACTACAATTCATTGTTGATAGTCGAAGCCAAAAGAACCTCATTTTGGTAGAGTCGTGAAGCGGCTAGGCTTATCGACCATAGCACTTCCACAACTGTACACCATCAGGTGGCTTCACCAAGGACGGGATCTTCGCATGAGCCAACAGTGTCACCTTTCATAGAACATCAAGCCCTTCACAGATGAGGTATTGTGTGACATTGCTCCCCTTGAAGTTTGTGATTTATTATTAGGACAACCATACTTGTGGAAGCAAAATGTTGTGTATGAATCAAGGCCCCATGTTGTTATTGTTACTTTGGGAAATAAGTTGTACAAGATACCAGAGGTAGCATTGCCTATCGCTATCTCTTTGGTTACTACAAAACAATGTTGTAAACTCATTTCCAAAACCAAGAAATTTGTTTTCCTAATGATACGTCCTCAAGGAAAGAAAAAGACAGTGGCCACAACCTTCAGACAGGGCCCCTCCCCACGACAACTACAGATGGACAAGGTCGCGGAGGAGTACGAGGACATCTTCACCTCCCCCATAGGGGTTCCTCTACACTGTCAGGTCAAGCACTCCATTGATCTGACCCAAGGTGCGCTGCTGCCCAAAGGACCAATCTATCAGTGCTCCATTATAGAGAACGATGAAATCAAGAGGAAGATTTAGGAGCTACTACAAAAAGGTCACATCCGTCCGAATTCATCGTCGTGTGGGAGCTTGATCATGTTGGTACAGAAGAAGAATGGGACTTGACTATCGGGCGCTAAACAAGATCACTGTCTGTAATAGGTACCCAATCCCACGGATTGATGACCTCCTGGACCACCTGAAGGGGGCAAAATATTTCAGCAAGATCAATTGAAGTCAGGATATCACCAAGTACCAATCGAACCCTTTGATGTGTGGAAGACTGCCTTCAAAGCCAAGGAGGGCCTTTTCAAATGGTAGGTTATGCCTTTCGGATTGACGAATGCTCCTGCAACCTTCATGAGGCTAATGGATGACATCTTGCGGCCATTCACCAACTCATTTGTAGTGGTATCTTTGGATGACATCTTGATCTTCAACCAGAGTTGGGAAGAGCACTTCCACCACATCCTACAAGTTCTCCAAACACTGCGGCAACACAAGTTATGTGTGAATTTGGAGAAATGCACTTTTGGCATGACCCAAGTTCAATATATGGGATACATTATTGATGAATAGGGGGTGCATGTGGATCTAGCCTAGATTAAAGTAATTCGGGATTGGCCATCTCCAACCACTCTGACAGAGCTTCATAGCTTTCTAGGCCTTGCCAACTTCTACCGCAGGTCTGTGTTGGGATTTTCTCATATCACTTGGCCCTTGAGTCAAGTCACCAAGGGAAGAATGAAAGAAAAATTATTTTGGTCCAAATCTCAACAGAAGGCATTCACAGAGTTAAAAGATCGCCTCTGCTCGGCACCAGTTCTTGCATTACCAAACTTGCAACAACCATTTGAGGTCAAGATAGATGCCTCTAACTATGTTATTGGGGCAGTCCTTACTCAACATGGGCATCCAGTGGCATATCACAGTGAGACACTTTCATAAATAGTCCAGAAGTATCACATTTATGACAAAGAGATGTATTCCATTATGCAGGCCTGCTAACAATGGAAGCATTACATTTTGGGGAAGGAAACAGTCATCCACACAGACCACCGAACCTTGCAGTTCATACAGACCCAAGGGAAATTACAGAATGATCACCATCAGAAGTGGTCCACATACCTGCAACAGTTCCATTTGAATATCAGGTATAATAAGGACAGCACCAATAATGTTGCAGATTGCCTCAGTCGACCACCAATCATGGCGTTAACCATCGTGCTCAACTCTTGTGGACACGAGACTTCTGATTGGCCACTTGTCTACAAAAGATACCTAGAATTCGGCCACACATACTAGACACTCTTGGAGAGTCAGCATGTTCCAGATTTTTCACCTCTAGGATACCCTGTTATGCCGCCTAGGTCACCTTTGTGTTCCTTCAAGCAAGTGCGCCAAGATGATTTGGGAAGCACACAATAGTTGGGCTGCTAGGCATTTCAGGGTTGAAAAATTGGTGGTAGTACTGCAGAAGTATTTCTATTGGCCGAATCTTCGACAAGACATCAGGAAGTACATTAGATCATGCACTGCCTGTGCCATTGCCAAACCACAATCAAGAAGCAAGGCCTCTATACCCCACTGCCTACCCCAAGTCGACCTTGGGAATCCATCTCCATGGATTACAGGTCATGCCTTCCTTCCACTAAGCATGGAATGACTGTGTTTTTGTGGTCATTGACAGGTTCTCGAAGATGGCCATTATGGCAGCCTGCAAGGAGAGTATCACAGCAGAAGCCACTGCTAAACTCTTGTTTGAACGAGTGTGGGTACACTTTGGGATCCCATAGTCTATCATCTCAGATTGGGACAATAGATCCCTCAGTACATTTTGGTCTAGTCTCTGGTCGATGTTGGACACCAAACTCACTAAGTCCACAGCCTTCCATCCTCAAACTGATAGTCAGACAAAGGTTGTCAACAAGATGATCGTACACATTTTGCGCATGTACAACTAAAAGCATCCACACACATGGGACGAGAGCCTCCCCTATGTTTAGCATAGCTACAACTGGGCTCTCCATAGCTCAACTGGCCATAGCCCTTTTGAAGTGGGCTTGGGATTCTAGCCACTATGTCCCATTGATGTGGCCATGCCATTTGTAGCTACTCACACAGATTCAGCTCATGTCTAGTCTGAAATAGATAAGGAAAATAGCTTCATTGAGCACATCCAACATATTCACCAATAGGTCCATGACATTCTGGAGAAATCAAATGCCAAGTACAAGCAGCGACATGATCAACATCGGGTGCCACACAAGTTTCAGGTGGGCGACAAAGTCTGGTTGCATTTGCAAAAGGAACGCCTTATCAGAGCCTATTAGAAACTTAGACCACTCTGATATGGTCCTTACACCATTACCAAGGTTGTGGGAGACAATGCATTTGAGCTCAGCATTCCCCCATTCCTTGGCCTGCACCCAATGTTCAATGTGAACCACCTTCGGCCATACTTTCCACCATTACTAGAGACATCCGACATTGCAGAATAGCTCACACCCACAGAGTCAAATCCAGATTGCATGGAATAAGCTACAACTGATCAGATCATGGACACACAGATCAAGCACACTCACCAGCAGAATATCCAACTATATCGAGTTATCAAAGCAAGCCAACTCCTTCACCAGGGCAAGTGGCTCACCAAGGACCAAGTTCAGCAGAATTTTCCTCATCTCATGGAGGAACTCAACGCAATGGGGACCATTGCTTCCTAAGGGGGTAGGAATGATCAAAGTGGATATTGGTGGCCACCTGCCAATTCCACTTGGACCCCCACCATTGCTTCTTTCAGTTTTTCAATTTCCTTAATTATTGCACAGTTTACTATTTATAGCAGTTTTTCAGGTCCTAAACTTCTGGAGCCATTTTGAGGCCTCTTTTAGTTTTTCAATTTCCTTACTTATAGCATAGTTTACAATTTTTAGCACTTTTTTGGGTCCTAAACTTCTGGAGCTGTTTTGACGCCCTAAACGACATTTTTGGGAAATCTACCGCCATTGATTTCAGTCTAAAATCATCTTTTCCATTGTAGTCCTCAGAGAGATCTTTCCAATGGGCTATCAAGCACATCAAATGGAGATAATATGACCAATTCGTGACCCTGGGAAGTTCGCTATCCAACTCACCCCAACGGAGCCCACAAACTCTTGGTGTTACATCTCCTCGGGTTAGGGTTTTGGTTGTTTAGGGTTCGCTCTTATTGTTCAATAATAAAAAGGCCCTTGAGCCTCATTGTAAGATAGTTCAGAGGCATGTAGCTACCACATCTCTTCTCAGAGATAAGCTACCATCACCCTAGCTGGTTTATTTCCATTCCTATTTGTAAGCATATTTCAGTATTTTACATTAATGAAATGAATCATTATTTCTACTACATCTATGTGTTTACGGTTATCTCTATAGTTTGTTGCATTCTTGTTTAAATCCGGATCACAAGAACACTCGGTAGTTGTGGGGTGTATCAGTGTACCCCACAAGTATCCCCAACTCAGCTGTTGGATCTAGCTTCTTCCAAGCATCTTTTGTCACATGGAAATAAACCAATGATCCAAATATCTTGAAGTGACTCACATTTGGTCTCTCCCTGAAAAAGACTTCCATTGGTGTCTTCATTCCCAGTATACGATGCGGGCTTCTGTTCTGCAAGTATACTGTTGTATTGCATGCCTTAGCCCACAAATGAAGTGGTAGGCTTTGGTCATGCAACATCTCTCGAGCTGCTCCCACAATTGATCTGTTCTTCCTTTTAGCCACCCCATCTTGTTGTGGGTTATGGCGTGTCGTCAACTCACATTTAATTCCTTCTGTTGCGTAGAAGTCATTAAACTGTTGAGAGACATAATCTACACCATTATCACTACGCAAGGCCCTTATTTTCTTTCCAGATTCTTTCTCTACCAAGGCTTTAAACTCACAAAACCTTGAGAAGATCTGATCCTTCTTCTGCATAAATTAGATCCAACATCTATGAGAAAAATCATCAATAAAAATAACTTAGTACCTTTGTTTAGTGGTGGAGGCTGTAGAGAATGGCCCACACACATCTGTATGAACTCGCTCCAAGATTTCTCCAACTCTACTATCTCGATCATGAAAGGAAGATTACACATACTTACCCAAGGTACAACCTTTGCATGTATCCATCTACTCCAGTTTTCCCTTGGGAAGTCCTTAGAAATATACTGCATGATCTTCAAGGCCCCATGGTGCAAGTGGCCCAATCTTCTATGCCATAGCTCGCCAACATCTTGGCTCTGCACCAACTCTACTTTGGAACTTAATGCAGCACAGTCATCTACCTCTATCTTGTAGATATTCTTAACTCAAATCCCAATCCTTTTGGTCTGTCCAGTGCTGATATGCCTCAGGAATACCTTTCCTTTAAAGACTATATCATACCCTTTGTCTTCCAGCATAGTGACGGACATAAGATTCTTCTTCAGACCTGGTACACACTTTACATCATTCAAGGTGAGAGGAGCTCCATTCTCCCTCTAAAACACAACCGTACCTTCACCTGAAACACGGTACTTTCCATCATCGCCCATCTCGATCCGCGTCTAGAGATCCTTCTCCTCCAAGATACTGAAAATATTCTTATCGCCAATCATGTGGAATGAAGCTCCACTGTCCAAGTACCAAACACATCCCACCATCGATGAAACCATGCATGCGATGAGGGAGAAATCCAATTCAAACTATGAGGCTAGTGCCTCACCATCTGATCCCTTCTTGGATTTCTTCTGTGGACAATTCGTAGCATAATGGCCCACCTCATGACAATGAAATCATCTCACTTTCGATTTGTCAATCTTCTTCCCACCATGGGAAGAACTAGATTTGGAATTGTATGCCTTCCCTTTCCCTTTCCTTGCCTTACTCGCTAAGGCTAGATTTTATTCATCATCTTGCTTTGATGAAGATCCATCTCTGGTGCTTCTTCTTATCTCCTCCTGCATGAGATCCGACCAAAGTCGTTCCCAATCTAGCAGTTTCTCTCTTCCATTTACCAAGTCTTGGTAGCTATGCCAACTCTTAGGAAGACCGAAGAGAGAAAGACTCACCATGTCATCATTGGTTGTCGTGATCCCTACACTTCGAAGCTCATCCCTGTAGGTGGTGAGCTTGCTCAGATATGTAGAGATCGTGTTGCCCTTTTCACACTTGATTTTCCGAAGATTGTCTTTTAGCGCCAGCTTCCTCTTATCGATGTTGTTCTAATATAGATCTTTCAATGTTTTCCACATTGAAAATGATGTCTCCTTCCCATGGAGACTTGAGACTATGTGGTCTAGAACTCCCTCCAAAGGAATCCTCCTCGCTCTAGCCACACATTTCTTCCATTCTGCCAATTTTGTAGCATTATCTGTTGCTAGCTTGGGGACTTCTTGATCAATGAAGTCCTTCAAACCATTTTCCTCTAATAATATTTCCATGTGATCCTTCCAGGCTATATAATTCGAGTTGCCATCAAGGGCATACTCGAGTCTTAAACCGTTGAACTCCATTGGTGAAATTTGAGATGTGATAAGAATTTGAATTCTATAACCTGGAACTTCAAACTTCAAACTTCTCCCTTCTTTGTATACTGTTCTCTCCTTTGATCACCTTTGCTCTGATACCATGTAGAATTTCCCACTGTAGATCACCTGATAATGCAATATACTAAAGCAAAATACTTGATCTACTTCTACAAACAAACTTGCAGAAGCTTAATCGATTTTGAGAAAGATCAAATAGAACACATATAACAAAGAATGAGAAATCAATCACACATGAACATAGAAGAATACTATGGGGAAAGCCTCAGCTGAAAACCCCGATTTATGTATTATCATACAAGTGGAAATATGTCCGGATTACACAAAGCTTTAGCTCACAAGCTATCCAGCTCTTAGTACAATCCCTCACTGCTTCTCATAGACTAAATAGACACAACATATGCCTTCCTCAATTCCTCCAAGCCTCCTATTTCCTTGCGCAGTTTCTCTTGGGTCCTCTGGCTGCCACCTGTGTGAATTGACCTCTCACACAACTCATCAAGCTTAGAAGTAACTGCAGAATCTCCAAGGAATGGATTCCTTCTACATGCAAGAGATATCCTCAATGGAATATTCCTACAACTAATAGTACACTGTCCCATCATCTGATCTCAACTGGGTCTTTGACTGAAATGACAAGCATGAGTTATTTATGAGATAATATTCACTTATCTGAAGTACAGCAGTTACATGCATGCATGCATTAACTAACTGAACTCACAATCAGTTCCACAAACTATTGGAACTAATCTAACTGGACTTAACTCAGTTAACTGAGCTAACTAATTACAACTCAAAGTACAACTCATCCTGATCTCCTTAATCAAGGGATGACTTCCTCAATCAAAGGGGAAATTGTTGCATGTCTTCACATAGACTTCATGTTTGATTTTCTACAACTAATTAACTCAAGATGAATTAATTAATTATTTTACAAATAGCTGCTAAGATCAATTCGAATTTTAATTCTAAATTTTAGTTCGGGGACTAACTAAAATTGGAATGTATCCCAAAATTCTATTTATAGCAGTGCTATTTTTAGCATTTCTTATTTCTATTTTCAATAGATAAGACAAGTCATGGCAACACTCAAACCCATCACAAATTGGAGGAAGCAACAATTCCTTTTTTGGAGCTTATACTAAGTCCCATTTAGGAAAAACTCACTTGGGATGAGAGAGAAGGAACCACCTAGAGGAACCTTCTCTCGAACACCAAGGAATTAGATGTGTTGGCTGATTGGGTACTAAAAATAAGACACACACATGGGCGCTTCAAACAATATATGCACATGGTGGGCATATATTGGCACATAAAATTTCTTCTTGGAAAGGTTCGACTAAATAGACATGTGCACAAAGAGGACCTCCTCCTCTCCATGGAGCATCTACAATAACAAATGATAGAATTCAATCAATGACTGGAGTGAATAGAGAAGCACCTTGGCATTCCCCCCACCACTGATGGCTTTTTGGACAGAAACAAGGAGCTGATCTCAGTTGCAACTATAGATTCAAACCCCTCTTCCTAGTCTCTTTACTTTTGTAATGTCTTTGGTCTATCAATCTCCTCTTTATTTGGTTTGTTTTCATGGCCTCAAATGCCCACACATCAACATATGTAACGCATATTTTGAACTCTTAAGAAGCTTAATTTATTTTTCCTCTCTTTGGAGGGTGCATTTTCGTATATAGTCAGGCTTCCTGAGTGACCAACAAATTTAGAACCTTCACTTTACTCATGTAATTTCTTGTTCAAAAGGAAATACAATTTTTATTCCACAAAAAAATAAACAATGTAATAGGATTTTAATCAAGGAGATTCCATGGAGATTCTTAATGCCTTAGTTACAATGCCATAGCTCATCTATACCACATACCCAAAAAACCATAACTCATTTTCTACCACACCTTTTTTAATTAATCAATTTAATTTAAAAGAAAAAAAGGGCATAATTACTGTGGAGATAGATATCAACCTTTGGTTTATGAATACTACTAAAATTAGTGCATCCATAAATATTAAATAACCAATAAATGCATATAGGAATCAATCCATAATAAGCATCAAAACATATGTTTTATAAAACATCACATGCTGCTAAAATTAAAAATTCATAAAAACTAACTTGACTATAACATTTTTTTTAAACTAGCCTAGATCCATCTTAACTCTGGAAAACTCTTTTCACTATAGAAAAGGTTTGCACCTCAAAGCTTGGTAGGTGAGGAGTTAAGGTGGATATATATATATATATATATATATCGAGAGAGAGAGAGAGAGAGAGAGAGAGAGAGAGAGAGATTGTTAAAAACTGCCAATGATAAGTTGATTATTTTACCTCAATTTTATTTTAGTTATTATTTTTTTTACTTTTTTCTTTATTTTAATTTTTGTGCAATTTAACCAAGTCAAAATGTTTATAGGACATTACAACATCACTTACATACTAGGTTGTAGACCTCCTCTCATCCTAATCATTATTATCATCATTATTCTTAATTATAAAATGAAATAATATGTAAGATTTGTTTGGGTAAGTCAACAACTTCTATTAATTCAAGGAAAATTTACATCATGAGGAGCATAGCTTCAAAACACCAATGGCCTCACTCCTACCAGATTTGTTGGCCAATTGGTAAAGACAAAAAGACACAGACATTAACAAGAGAAAACTAGAGGACCAAAGATCAATTGCCAAAGTGGACCAAAATTGTCCATTAATCAAATAACAATGCACAAAATTCACTAAACACCCGTATTACCTAGATCCAGGTCATCAGGGCCTCCACCTCTAGGTTGGTGAAATGCTTCATGTATATGTGCCTCCATGTGTGCCATTCTTCCTTCAAATTTATCCAACCACTCCTCGAACCGCTTCTGACTTCTGCGAAGGGTGACTAATTGATCTAGCATATGCCACTCGTTATGCTGGAGATCATTCATAAATCCAATGATCTTGTTGGTGGGCTCCAATATTGTAGCAACAATGCTACAACTCCTGGAACTCCCTTCTTTAATTTTATCAACCCGGTAGTTCGTAACAAACTTGGAAGCGACGGTGCTGTCACTTGGTCAACTGGCACAAGTCTGCTAGGAGCTTAAGCCAACTTCTATGAGCTCTTAGAAGAAGCTTTTTAATTGATGGATGAAAGCTAACTCGAAGGAAGCTAATCTAATTGCGAAAAGAAAATGGAAGCCAAAAAGAAACACAAACCCTAGCAAACCCTAATTCTACCAGCTAGTCCCACTGATGCAAAGGAGAGAATGCAAACTACGAAAAGAGATGCTATTACTTCTAGGAAGGTAAAATGAATGTGTCTAAGTTATCACTATCTGAAGAAAACATCTTTTTGTAATTTTGTTTAAGTTATTAGAATTATCATGCATGTGATTTTAACTATTTTTGACTGTGCAGAGGTGGATCAGGGAGGAGAAATGCTTGGGAAAGGTTGGGAAGGTTCAGAGAGGGTCTAAGGGGTCCCTAACACCCTTCTAGAGAGTCTCACAAAGTTTGGATGCCATGCAACCGTGTTTGTGAGCTTCTACAGGAAGTCTGCAGGGGTTCTACAAGATGTTCAGAGATTTCTACAGGATGTTCTGAAAAGAGGATTTTGGAGCATGGATGGAGGGAAAAACATGGAGGAATGAGTATGGAGGTGAAATAGGGGTGTGAAGAGGTCTAGGGCTTGGTGGATGAGGCTAAGGAGTGATTGGATTTGTTCAAGGGAGAGTGAAGCAATGTTGCACAAAAATTAGGGTTTTGGGAGTGAATGGCAAACGTGAAGCAAGGGTTCTAAGTAGAGGGTGGAGTGGATGGTGCTGATGGAGAATAAGAAGATGAAGGAGTGGTACAGGTGCTCTGCAAGTCGTTTTTCCAATCTGAACCAACAAAACTTGTAAATTCAAAGACCTAGTTACGTTGACCTAATTTGCTAGCTGTTAGTAAAGAGAATGAATAGAAGTGTGACCTGCAATGAAACCATGTATTTTAACTCATGCAAATAAGCAAATGAAAGTTTGAACTGGTAACCAACTTCTACACTTGAAAATCAAACACTAGTGATTGCATGGCAAAGCAAAATCATTGTTTTTGTGGGCAGCAAAGTCATCCTAGTCACAACTCCTGATCCCACTAAGGGAGAGGTGAAACCACAGATGTTTGTTGGCCCTTTTCTTGAAGCTTTTTCTGTTAACAACCTATCAACTAAATCTGAGCATGAAAAGCTATTTTACACATAAAAAACAAGCTAAATAACAAAACAAGAGTTAGATCTAAATAGCAGATTTTATTCTAAGAATGCAACGAAAACACATAAAGATAATTAAAGGAGGTATTGGGCGCTTGAGATGGGCCCAACCCCAAGAGCTATAGCCTCCTAAGAGAGATTTGGAGCTGGTGCAAAGCTGGATTCATCTTTATTAATCAAGAATGAAGAGTTACATCAAAATTGTCCACAAGGAGAGCTTGAGAATGAGCTGAAAGCAAAGCTAATCTATTGCCTACAAATCGAATTACAAAATGACTACAACAAGGCTATGAAATGACTAACTACTAGCTACTATCTACTGGCTAACTAGCTAACATCCACTGGCTAACAAAATGACTAACTGGCTAACCAAAATGAGGCCCTAAGCCTTCTTATTTATACAATTTGAGGACCCAACAGTCCTCCTAAAATTTAGGGACTTGGCTGCCCAAGACTTGTAGTTAACAGCAGTCCTACTTGACTTGCTTGGCTGCCCTTGTGTTGATTGATTCGGTGGCCCTTGAACTCCGAGCTGATGGTGGAGAATTCAAGGTAAGGGCCCATAAATGAAGGGGACACCTTCCTACGAATCCTCTAGCTTGTTCTCCCACGAATTTGGCTGCCAAGTGCTCATTAAGACCTTCAATTTTGTCTCCAAGTTGACCAAAAAGGCTACACAAAGCACCCATTAGACTTGTTGGCATAATGACTAACCAAATTCACTCTATTAACATAAATATAATCAAAAACATGCAATAAACCAATGAGAATGGTGGATTAAGTCAAATTAGGAGGTTGAATGAGCCCAAATAATTGTCCATTTTTGGGGCTCATCATCACCCCCCTACTGAAAGTGTTGCTCATCCTCTGAGCAACCAATCTCTCTCCTCGTCTTTGATGGCCCTGGTGGCTTCTTTGGCTAACATCTCGGCTGATTTCTCCTTTGGCTTCCCTCTTTTCAAACTTCCTGTAGAAACAGTTCGCTGGCTTCCTGTAGAAACAGTCTGCTAGCTTCCTGTAGAAACAGTCTGCTAACTTCCTGTAGAAACAGTCTGCTAACAGTTCTCTGTCTTCCTATAGAAATAGTCGGCACTGTCTTAGCCTGCTTGTCCTCTCTCTGCTGTTCATCAGATGTTTCCTTGTCTGCTGGAGGCCCTTCTTGCTGCTGTTGTTCTCCCAAAATGGAGGGCCTATCTTCGTTATGACTTCCCTATAGCTGTAACTACTGTTTCAGCAGCTCATTCTCCTCCTGTACTTTGTCTCTTTCAGCTTAGCCAGAGTTTCCTGTAGAACCATCCTAGCTTCCTGTAGAGCTGTCTTTGAGTCCATCCTTTCAATCCTTTCTCTCCAGGTGGATGTTTTCGGGCTCTGTCGTTCATAGGTGATGGATATCTTTGGGGGAGACTCCTCCTTTTGTTTAGTTGTGGCGTCCTCAATGATAATTGGCTCTTTTGACTGTGGTTGGGGTCTGCCCACTTTTATCCGTGTGCTCCTTCTTGCTTTAAAGTACATGGATGTTCCCCTTTTTCGCCTTCCTTTTTGCTTTGGAGATGTGCTTAGGGCAGCAAGCACAGTTGCTGCCTCCCTAGCCAATATCTCGGGTGATTTCTCCTCTTGCTGCTCTTTTTCCCCGCTTCCTGTAGAAATCCCGGTGCCTGTTTCTGCCTGTTTTGCTAACTGTGTTTTCTCCTTTTGTTTTTGTGTGGTTTCTTTGGCTGTGACACTCTTCAGTTGGACTTTCTCAGCCTTCTTTGTTCTGCGCTGCATCCTCTTTTCCCTTGGTGTTTTTGCTGTTGTTCCTTCCTCTGTTTTAGGCTTAGCAATCTGGCCCATTTCTCCTTTTCCTCTTTGTTCTTACGGTGCCTGGATGTCTTGCGGTTTTTCACTGCTGGATGGGGTGATATCTTTGGCCAAAACTCTGATATTGTCATCCCTAGACATGTTTTGGAAGATTTCCCATGATATGGGGACAATGTAGGTGTGCAGGGCATCTTCTACTAATAATTTGATGAGACCATGATGGGCCATCTGGTCTGGAATCCCTTCATTCATTTTTGTCCCACATTCAACCAGTGACTGAATAGGGAATGCTAGTTTCAAGACTGTTGTGACTCAGCTCTCAGCGATCTGGTTATGAAAGGAAGAGTTTTTCTTCTACAGACAGAGGATAGAGACCAAGTTTTCTTCTCAGGGCACATTCAGATATGCAAATTTTAAAATTTTCATCCACAGGCTGGCTCTCACAGCTGCATATGCCTTCCTTATAAGAGAATTTTACAAACAGGAAACGTGGAGAAGAATCTTGATGCAGACACAACTGAGAAACTCAGTGCAACACACAGGCAAACTTTCTATTTCCAATACACAGGCAGATTTTCACTGATTGTCCAATCCGATGCCATGTTTAATTCACCACCTTGCACAAACAAACCATGCATAGAGGAGTTTTTTTCGAGCCTACCTCGTCTGGAGCTCCAAATTCAATGAAAATTCTGGGTTTTCCTTCCACAGAGCTGTTCTCTGCCTTTCCTGTAGGCGGCTCTCGTTTCCTGTAGAACGAAACAGTGCTCCCTGTAGAATGCCGATAAGCAGGAGGGTTCTGAAGAATGGCCGAGAAAGATTGGTTTGATACTATGGAGGTGGTATGGAGCTTGTTGCAGCTGCAAGGACGATGATAAACTGGAAACAACGGAGGTGAGAGTTTGATTGGCTGTTTATGGAGACTTCCGTTGATGGAGGGTGAGCTGGCCAAGTGCACGTTGGCCCCATGCAGACCGTTTAAACAACCACCACTAATCACGCCCATCACGTTCACCAGACTGTTTGTTCTCTTCCTGTAATTACGTCCATCAATCACGCTGGAGTTTTACTACCTGTTTCCAGTTTTCTGCCTGAGATGGCTGAGCACACATGTCGTATTAACCCACCAAGCGCTGTTTGAACTGGATGAGGGTGGCCAGTTAGCTGGCCACCGATTTTTTAATCACAACCATCTCATTGTTCACGCAGTTCTCAAATTACATTCATGCAACAAAGGAATTAGTTTCAGTCACGTACCTAGAAGTCGAATGGCGGCTTGTGAAGCTTTTTGCTGCTACATGCTCTGATTTTGTTGCTGCATGCTTGGATCCTTTGATTGCATGAGGGCTTGGCTGATGATTTTTGATTGCTTTTCCTTGTGCAGGTGTCCTCTGGCTGGATCTGAGCTGCATGCCATTGTTTCCACGTTCAGATCTACACCTTCAAGCTGCTGCTGCTGCATGGTCACAAAACCAGAACTTGTTTTCGCCATTTCTCCCAAACGGCAAAGCAGATCAATCTGAAACTTGCTGAGCATGTTTCTATCATCATGATGCATCTCCCATAGCAAAATTGTGATCAATGGATGCACGAATTTCGAGAAAAATGGAAAATGGATGAAGATTTCAGAGATCGATTTCTCGGAAACCATGCATCGGAATCGGCTAAAACTGCTTGGGTAGGTTACAATCACCCATGTGCATCTCCCCATGAAACAGGTTTTAAAATGGATGCACGGATATGGAGAAATCGCAAAAATGGCTGATGGTGATGGAGGCTGATTTCTTGGAAACCGTGCACCGGAATTGGCGGAAACTACTCAGGCATGTTGTCATCACCCTTATGCAATTCCCCATAAAACGGTTTGTCAAATGGATGCATGGTTTTCAAGTTATGGCAAAAACAAATTTTGTTCTATGTGTTTTTGCTTCAAGGCACTTTGCATGTGTTTGCATGGAAGGGAAAACTGAGCTTGGGCTGTGATGCAGGTATGGAGATGATGGAGGAGGAGTTGGAAGATTGCATGAGGGCTTCTGAACCCTTGAGGAAGCTACCATGTTCGCCAAACCACTTTTTGAAATCCATGTCTAGTTTCCCACAATTTCTACAGGAAGTTCCTGTAGAAGCACAATGAGAAGCACAATGAGGTGGAAAAAATGATGGAGAAAGGCAAGGGATGGACACACAAGTGCTTGTAGGCCTAATCAACAGATTCCCACCATCAGATTCCATTTTAGACTTGAATTTGGTTCGTCCAAAGGTTCTACAGGATTTTTCCTGTAGAAATACAGAGCTTCCTGTAGAAGGCACAAGAAAAATTCCTTTAACCTTGATTTGAGTGCTCCTCCTGTCATGAAACGTCCTTCTTGCAACCTGCAATTAGCCAATGGAAATTAGTTTTATTTTTCTTTTTCTTTTTCTCTTTTTTTTTTTTTTTTTGAAAAACAACTAGGGCGCCTCATGGAGGTTTTCACCCTAATTGCCTGCCCTGGGCGCCTCCAAGGGAGGTTTTCACCCAGAGATCTTATTCTCTTTTCTCTTTTTTTCCAACCCATTGACCGCCTCATGGAGGTTTTCAATCAATGAGCCAATCTAAGGCGCCTCCGAGGAGGTTTTCACCTTAGATTTCTATTTTCCTTTTTTTCCTTTTTTTTCTTTTTCTTTTTTTTCTTTTTCTTTTTTCTCTCTTTTCTTTTTTTTTCTTTTTTCCTACCCTACCCTACTTGAAAAACAAAATCGTTCTCAAGTATAAGAATACTTCCAATGGAGCCATGTGCACATCGAGATTAGAGACAAAATGATGTGAAGGCTCGAAATGCATGCTTTGATAGGTATCCAGATCTCAGAGACAAAACGATTTGACTTTGAAGGGATCAAACATAGCTGAGGAAGAGAGTACCGCTGCAACTTAGTCACCTTCTGAAACCATATCTCAATATAGCTTTGATATCCTTGGTCCTTTTGTTGATCTGGATCATTCTTCATGTCACCTTCTATCATGACCTTCTCATCTTCCTCTTTTTGCTGATCTTTCTCTTGAATCCATGGAATATTTGATGGTAACCATGAGGGATCTTTCTTTATCTCTACTTCTGATGTCTTCTCTTCATCAAGTGTAGCCCATGGTTCTTTGATCTCCTCTTTTGAATCTTCTTTTTCCTTTGGTCCTTCAATGTTGTCAATATAATCTCTGTTTTGCAACACTCTTCCTGAGCTTTGGTGAACATCATTGAGCTCAAAAGGAGTCATTTGCACATGTTGTGCCTCAGCTTTGCAATTGGGTTGAGCTACTCCATTGTATGGCTTTGGAAATGGTACGGGTAGTTGAGTGGAGGTGTGAAATTGAGATGGAGATGGATGGCATTGTGGTTGGGTAGGCATTTGGGGTTGCCTTGGTGGAGGAGGAGGCGATGGTTGTGGATGAGCAGGTGGTGGAGGAAAATGAGCGGGATGAGAGTTGTATTGGGGCCTCCACCCCTGATAAGGTGCATTCCACTAAGGTTGTGGCTGAGCATAAGAGTGAAATGAATGAGCAACTGGTTGGGCATAATATGGATCTGTGAAGGAACAAGGAGAATATGACCAAGGAGGAGGTGTAGACCAGGAAGGATGAGCAGAGGGACCCCAAGAAGGCATGAAAGTGGCTTGATAAGGGTCATAATAGGTCTCAGGTGTCCCTTGCAGTTCCTGCTGGTAAGATCTAGGTCCATGCGGCCAACTTTGGTTCATATAATAGAGTGATTCAGTGGTTCCTTTGGCTCTTTGATATGCAGCTTTGAATCTGGGTAAGGAAGGGCACTGATCTGTAGGATGGTATTCTTCACAGACAAAACACACTTCTATGGAGTACAATGGACATTCGTTCCTAGGATGCTTTCTAGTGCACCTAGGACAAAAAATGACCAAAGCCCTCTTGGCTTCCTCTTGCTTCTGTTGGATCCGCAAGGTATCCAGTTGCATGGCAAGAAATTGCCTCATATCACTTTTGAAATCTTTGATCTGCTTTTCAAATTCATCTTTGGACAATATGTTGCTCCCAACATTTCTGCTTGTAGCCATTCGCTTAGAGGAATGTTTTCTTCTTCTTCTCCCCTAGAGGTTCTTTAAATATGCCTTGATGTCCACCCAGGGGTTCTTCTTAGTCACAGCCATCAAAGAAGAGAGAAGGCTGTGTGAAGCAGTGGGGGTGTTTTGCAATCATTTTTCTAACTTATCTCTACTCCTACAAGGCATGAAATGAAATCTTTTTGCTTGATTTTTGCTTTTTTCTACTTCTACTTGCAAAACTGAAATAGATTGAACTGCAACTAACTATATTGCTGAAACGAAAATGCGGAATTGAAACGAAAGCAGGAAAGGACTAATCTATTTTGCTCAAATGAAATTACAGTAATGAAATGCTAGTCTACGCTTGCGGAATTGAAATGCTAATCTACGCTTGCAGAAATGAAATTGCGGAATTGAAATGCTAATCTATGAAAGCGGGAAATGCTAATCTACTTTTGCATAAACGAAATTGCATAATGGAAATGAAATAAACTACTTAGCAGAAGATTGTAGTGGAAAATAGAAGAAAAGCAGCAATCACCAATACTCTAACGCTTCCCCAGCAACGGCGCCAAAAATATGCTGGGCTCCAGTATTGTAGCAATAATGCTACAACTCCTGGAACTCCCTTCTTTAATTTTATCAACCCGGTAGTTCGTAACAAACTTGGAAGCGACGGTGCTGTATGCACAAGTACTAGCTCTTGCCGCAGCCGTCACTTGGTCAGCTGGCACAAGTCCGCTAGGAGCTTAAGCCAACTTATATGAGCTCTTAGAAGAAGCTTTTTAATTGATGGATGAAAGCTATCTCGAAGGAAGCTAATCTAATTGCGAAAAGAAAATGGAAGCCAAAAAGAAACACAAACCCTGGCAAACCCTAATTCTACCAGCTAGTCCTACTGATGCAAAGGAGACAATGCAAACTACGAAAAGAGATGCTATTACTTCTAGGAAGGTAAAATTCATATGTCTAAGTTATCACTATCTAAAGAAAACATCTTTTTGTATTTTTGTTTAAGTTATTAGAATTATCATGCATGTGCTTTTAACTATTTTTGACTGTGCAGAGGTGGATCAGGGAGGAGAAATGCTTGGGAAAGGTTGGGAAGGTTCAGAGAGGGTCTAAGGGGTCCCTAACACCCTTCCAGAGAGTCTCAAAAAGTTTGGATGCCATGCAACTGTGTTTGTGAGCTTCTACAGGAAGTCTGCAGGGGTTCTACAGGATGTTCAGAGATTTCTACAGGATGTTCTGAAAAGAGGATTTTGGAGCATGGATGGAGGGAAAAAGATGGAGGAATGAGTATGGAGGTGAAATAGGGGTGTGAAGAGGTCTAGGGCTTGGTGGATGAGGCTAAGGAGTGATTGGATTTGTTCAAGGGAGAGTGAAGCAATGTTGCACAAAAATTAGGGTTTTGGGAGCGAATGGCAAACGTGAAGCAAGGGTTCTAAGTAGAGGGTGGAGTGGATGGTGCTGATGGAGAATAAGCAGATGAAGGAGTGGTACAGGTGCTCTGCAAGTCGTTTTTCCAATCTGAACCAACAAAACTTGTAAATTCAAAGACCTAGTTACGTTGACCTAATTTGCTAGCTGTTAGTAAAGAGAATGAACAGAAGTGTGACCTGCAATGAAACCATGTATTTTAACTCATGCAAATAAGCAAATGAAAGTTTGAACTGGTAACCAACTTCTACACTTGAAAATCAAACACTAGTGATTGCATGGCAAAGCAAAATCAGTGTTTTTGTGGGCAGCAAATTCATCCTAGTCACAACTCCTGATCCCACTAAGGGAGAGGTGAAACCGCAGATGTTTGTTGGCCCCTTTCTTGAAGCTTTTTCTGTTAACAACCTATCAACTAAATCTGAGCATGAAAAGCTATTTTACACATAAAAAACAAACTAAATAACAAAATAAGAGTTAGATCTAAATAGCAGATTTTATTCTAAGAATGCAGCAAAAACACATAAAGATAATCAAAGGAGGTATTGGGCGCTTGAGATGGGCCCAACCCCAAGAGCTATAGCCTCCTAAGAGAGATTTGGAGCTGGTGCAAAGCTGGATTCATCTTTATTAATCAAGAATGAAGAGTTACATCAAAACTGTCCACAAGGAGAGCTTGAGAATGAGCTGAAAGAAAAGCTAATCTATTGCCGACAAATCGAATTACAAAATGACTACAACAAGGCTATGAAATGACTAACTACTAGCTATTATCTACTGGCTAACTAGCTAACATCCACTAGCTAACAAAATGACTAACTGGCTAACCAAAATGAGGCCCTAAGCCTTCTTATTTATACAATTTGAGGACCCAACAGTCCTCCTAAAATTTAGGGACGTGGCTGCCCAAGACTTGTAGTTAACAGCAGTCCTACTTGACTTGCTTGGCTGCCCTTGTGTTGATTGATTCGGTGGCCCTTGAACTCCGAGCTGATGGTGGAGAATTCGAGGTAAGGGCCCATAAATGAAGGGGACACCTTCCTACAAATCCTCTAGCTTGTTCTCCCACGAATTTGGCTGCCAAGTGCTCATTAAGACCTTCAATTTTGTCTCCAAGTTGACCAAAAAGGCTACACAAAGCACCCATTAGACTTGTTGGCATAATGACTAACCAAATTCACTCTATTAACATAAATATAATCAAAAACATGCAATAAACCAATGAGAATGGTGGATTAAGTCAAATTAGGAGGTTGAATGAGCCCAAATAATTGTCCATTTTTGGGGCTCATCACTTGTTTCTATCATTGTGATGGTATCTACCTATTTTTTCTACTATTATAGTCACTTGATGAATTTGGGATTCAAGTGGTTCGAAGGGAAAAAGTAAGTCTACATGCCTAGGGGAAATGGTTTTTTGTTGTTCTCACTCCTCCCCTTTGTTCCACTGGTCTACATGATGCACCACCCGCTTTCTATCAGGACCTGCCCCACTTCGAGCTCGATCAGCCCCCGCCACCAATTTCATTCAACTCCCTAGTTACCTATACCGATGAACAACCCTTGAGCACAAACACCCCCAGCCACTATCGTGCTCGCACCCCACTCAACAGGCACCCTATCTAGACATTCCCAAACCCCATCAATTCTATCACACAAAGGCATAAAAACAACTAACCTCGCCCCCACACCCCCCCGCCCCCCGTGTTGTACAATCAATGCACCAACAACAAAACCACCACTCCACCACATGCCTACAAGATCTCCAACCTTGTTGACTACTTCTAATAGCAATGGCAGGGATGAGAAATCTACCTACCACCAACCCTTCTCCATGACACCCCTTTGTAGATAGGAAACTACCACAATACAACTCACACACCACCTAAGGGAATTTTACTTTCTAATTGACCACCCTGACCTAACCCCAAGGCTCCCCCTAGTTTCCTCCAAAATCACTACAAACAAAACCCAAAATATAAAAATAGAGAACCAAAAAATTATAACCAGTGGAACCAAAGGAATTAAGAAACCACTCAAAAAAGAACTCTGGGACAAATTCCTCTCCAATGTGACACCCATTCCCAGGTCTACCCAAAGTAATCATGTCAACTGGGGTAAACATGAGAAGAGGGGCTACTATGATCATATTCGACCTCTTATGTGGCCTTAAGGAAGTGGAATCGATGGAACATCACATACAGTCATCCAACATCGTCAACAAAACCCTCAGGAGACATGTCAACCACTGTGACAGCCTGTCCTTGGGTCCCACTGCTATTCTATAGTTTTTAGGCCATATTCACTCCCATTCTATGGGCAAGGGAGTGACCAGTAACCTAGAGTCACTCTCACAGGCCTCCCTACCAGCGACTATGGACCAAAATTATTAGTTCTGTGCCAGCGACCCCGTGATTCAAGCCACTTTTCTAGCCCAGAATCTTGGCCTCTGCCCAAAACTTGTAGTAGCTTCCATAATTCATTAAAGACATGATAACAATGATGATCAATCAAAATCAACCTCAAGACTAGGCCTGAGCATCCCCAAACAGGACTGACATTCTATCAAACACTTGGCATCAATGCAAACTAAAGGTTTAGGATACAAGACAAAGCATAAATGACTAAAACAACTTACAAAACATAACCAGAAGGATCAACCCTTTCTCCATTGAACTACTAAATCATGAATTAGGTCTTTCATCCATCCATTTAACAGTTATAAGTAAATACATGAAATAACCATGACATAAGCCACTCAAAGAACCATGCTTATAACCAACATAAAACCATATAAATATTAGAGATATGATAGCCATCAAATCCACATATAAGCAAGTGAAAAAAATAATAGAACTTAGCTTTCATTAATCATAGGAAAACTTGACTAGTTTCAGGAGTTCCACGTACCACTCGACCATATACATGGTTGAACCAAATCTCTCTTTCATCCAACCAACCCTGTGCCATATTCCAAGCATGAATGTGTGATCTCATAGAACAACCAAGGGAATCCAGAGGTTAAAACACCTCCACCCTCATCAAACCGTGATCACACCAAAACTGGTGCTCTGATCACAATGAAACAAAACTTGGAATGCCATATTTAATCCATCACTCTTCTTAAGGAATTTTCCATCTCCTTGTTTCTCAAGCTTTACCACAATCTAACCCTGGATCACTAGTCCCTAAACCAAGACTACTCCCTCAGGCTTTATCGTTTATCCCACCAAAAATGATCAAGGGATTCCTAGGCCTTTGAGAATGAACTTTCATACCACCTCTGCCCCAGATTCTAAAATCCATCTGACAATTCCAAAGCTCAAAAATTGAAATAAACATCCGAGCATACCATGGCATCTGGAAAAAGGAAAGGTTAGGCTAAAAACTATTGTCATAACCTAGCAATACCATGCTACCAACAACAATAGAACCATACACCAACATGTGAATCCATGCATGTCCATACCAGCTAGGAAATCACACATGCAAAAGGGTACCTACAAGTATTCTTGTTGAAGTTGCTCGATCCTTCTTTCCTTTCCTTGATCCTTGCTTGCTTTCCCTTTCTTTTGCTTGATTTTCCTTCCTTGCTCCAAAACTAGAGTGCTCCAAGAAAACTCTAAGTGACCAAGAGTGAGAAAGAGGGAGAGAGTGAATAATGAGTGAGCTCCCAAGCTTAAGTCGATAAAATCTATGAACTAGTCCTCAGAAGCCTTTTTATGAATGAGGCTTCTAATTTCTTCATTTTCCATTATTTTCCTTCAATTTCCTCCTCAAATGCAACCTGTGACCTTTCACCTTATTTTTCTCCTAATTTCCTTTATTTTCATAAATAAATGTGCCAAAGATTCATTTTTTCCTTAGCCTTTGCCAATTTCCTTAGCCAAAACACACATCCAACGATGCCCACTAGGATATTTTTGCCCAACATTCATCTTGGAATAAGTGTCCCTTAACCACGATCTTATATTTCCTTTACTAACTTGTATTACATGAAATTTTCACTAGGGTTGTTACAAAACCCTCCCCATTGGAGAACACCGTCCTCGGTGTTAAACCACACCAAGACCTCAGCAAAATCACTGAAAAACAAACATACTGCCTGCGGAGTTTTATAACTTAGCTCGTTGCAATATTTACATTGAAAGACCTAATCAAAATAAAAACATCATGACAACATGACCAAATAAAAACCATACTACATACTGGAGCATTATAGCACAACTCGTTATGGTCTTTACATCCATGTACATATACATATACAAAAACATCAATAAAACATATGCCAACATAAACCAACATCAAACCAAAACTGTTTTGCCTCAACTGGAATACAATGAAGGATATAGGGCCTGCATCTTATCTGCCATCTCCCATGTAGCTTCTTCAGGCCCAAAATGCTCCCACTACACTTTAACTTGCTCTATGGCTATGTTCCTCACCATGACATGTTTCCGTTGCAATATGCACTAAGGATTTAGCTAGAACTCTCCTTCTTGCTCCACCTGCAATGCAGACTAATCAATAACATGATCAACATCCTCTATATACTTCTTAAGCAATGAAATATGGAAAACATCATGGAATTTCATTGTTGGAGGTGGTGCAAGTTGATATGCCACTGGTCCAATCCTCACAAGGGTCTCAAAAGGCCCACAATATCGTGGTGCCCAATTGGCACATGAAGCAATTCTCACACATCTTCTATTGCACTTGATGCATAAATAAACATGCTCCCCCACTTGAAACTCCTTGAATACCCTGTGTCGATCCACATAAATATTTTGTCTATCCTATGTTACCTTTAGATTCTTATTTATAACCTACATTTCCTGCTCCATGTCCCCCAAAATGTCTGGTCTAGTAAGTACCTTGTTCACTGGATCACTCCATCTGATGGGAGTGTTACAACTTCATCCATACAATGCCTCAAAAGGACTCATCCTCAATGACTCCTAATAACCATTTTTCTATGCGAACTCAACCAATGGTATATACTCTTCCCATTTCCTCCATTGGTGCATCTCGTACATCCTCAACATATCTTCCAAGATCCTATTGAGCCTCTCTATCTATCCATCTGTATGCAGATGATAAGTTGTATTGAAGGCCAACTATGTACCCAAGCCTACAAATAGCTCCTTCCAAAACTTGGAAGTTAATTTTGCATCCATGTCTAACACAATCTTCTTTGGAACACCATGCAGTCTCACTATCTCTCTAATGAACACTTGTGCTACCTCACTAGCTGAATATGTAGTCTTTACTGGAATGAAGTGAGCTACCTTGCTCAACCTGTCAACCCTAACCATAATAGAATCATGTTTCTTCATTATGCTCGGAAGACCTGTGATGAAATTGATGGAAGTAACCTCCCATTTCCATTGCGAAATCGTTATACGTCGTAGCAGACCACCTAGATGCTTCCATTTTTCCTTTACCTGCTAACATTCTAAACATCTAGCCACAAAATCTTCCACTTCCTTCTTCAAATTTAGCTAATAGTAGGACTTCTTAACCGCCTTCAATGTCTTCTGATATCCTGGATGACATGAGTATGGTTTTATGTGAAACTTTCTCAAGATGAGCTTCTTGAGCTCACTACAATTAGGCACATAGATTCTTTCTCTAAATCTCACCAACCCATCTATCGTGAGATGATAATCTACATCCTGATCACTTGTACTCATACCTGCACATGTACATGTACTTGTACTCTATTGTAACATGTGCATGATCTCCATATATGTGTCATCCTATTGTCTTGCCTGCAAAATCCTATCTCATAACTCTATCCCATAAGAACTCATAGCTACTATATGATTTACTTATACCTTCCTCCTAAGAGCATCTGCAACCTAGTTCTCCTTCCCTTTGATGTATTTGATATTGAATTCAAACTCACTAAGGGTGGCCAACCATCTAGTTTTCCTACCATTTAGATTTGGCTAGTCAAACAAGTACCTCAACCCATTGTGACTGCTCATCAATGTGAATCTCCTACCCAGAAGATAATTTCTCCACATTTTCAATGCATGTATAATCGCTGCTAGCAAAAGATCATGCATTGGCTAGTTCTTCTCATGCCCATTCAATTTCCATGATTCATATCACACTACCTGTCCTTCTTACATAAGTACTCCACCAAGCCCTCTTTTGAAAGCATCTATACATACTACAAATTCCTTGTACGGATCCACAATCTTTAGCACTAATGCATGTGTCAACAACCACTTAAGCTACTCAAAACTAGCCTCACATTCCCCTGTCCATTCAAAATTCTTACTTTTATGTTGCAATGATGTGATAGGATATGCAATGTGTGAGAAGTTCTTGAAGAACCTCCTATAGTAACCTACCAATCCCATAAATGATCTCATCTCATCTACATTCTTAGGAGCTTCCCACTCCATGGTGGCCCTTATCTTTTCTGGATCTACTACAATCCCTCCCTTGGAGACAACATGTCCCAAGCAGTGTACCTCAGTTTGAAAGAAGTTTCACTTGTTAAGTTTAGCATACAACTAATGCTCTCTTTGTAACCTCAACATTGTTGCTAAATGTTCAGCATGTTGTTCCTCACTCTTAGAATATACCAGTATGTCATCAATGAACACAATAACAAACTTTTCTAGATAAGGACACAACACACTATTCATCAAACACATGAATTTAGCTAGAGCATTAGTCAAAATGAATGGAACAACAACAAACTCATAATGCCCATACCTAGTCTTGAACGCAGTCTTAAATATATCCTCTTCCTTGAAGTGTACCTGATGGTATCTCGATCTCGAGTCGATCTTAGAGAATATTATTTCTCCATTTAGCTGATCAAACAAATCATCAATCCTTGACAAAGGGTACCTGTTCTTGATCATTACCTTGTTCAGCTGCTTGTAGTCAATGCAAAATCTAAGAGTACCATCTTTCCTCTTTACGAACAACACTAGTGTGCCCCAAGGTGATACATTGGGTCTAATGTAGTCTTTGTCCAACATTTCCTTTAGCTGCAACTTCAACTCTACCAACTCAAGTGTGCTCATCCTATAAGGTGCTTTTGATGCTGGAGCTACCCCTGACACTAACTCAATAGGAAATCCTATCTCCTTGTGAGGTGGAAACTCTGTAATGTCCTCAGGGAATACAACTTGAAACTGCTGCAAAATTGGGTACCTTCTTAAAACATTTGCATCCTCAACCTCTTTACTCTTATCACTAGAAATGTGTACTACAAACATCACACAACGTTTTCTGGAGCTACGCTTAACCTGCATAGTGGTAACCATCCTCACTGATGTAGGATTGTTCTTTCCCTGCAAAGTCCTCTTTTCCCCACTATCATCCACACTCTCAATACACTTTTCGAAGTAATCCCCTTTGGTCTTGTGAAGGTATAACCAATCCATACCCAAAAGCATACTATACAATCCCAATGGCAATACATTTAAGTGTGTTTATGTAGGCATGCCATTTAACTCGAATGCACAAGCTCTTACCTAATGATGAACTCGCTTCTTCGTACTTGTAGCCAACTGTACCAACCAAGATTCTGCATTCACTTCTTTTCTCAAACCACATTGATGCACCAGGTCAAGATTAATATAAATATAGTTAGATCTAGGATCAATCAAAATAGAAAAAAATTGATCACAAATCTTACCTTCCATATCAATGATCGATGCCTGATGATCTTCCTGCCTATTGTCTATAACTACATAGATATGAGGAATTCTATGACCAACATCACCAATTGTATGCACCTCATGAGAATTGTAGATCTAGGATCTACCACCACTTTGATACTGCGAACAATCCCTCTTATGATGATCCTTACCACATATCCAACACTGAAATGGTTTCATACCACCACCTCTAACTTTCTACTCTCCATGTCCCTTCTCAGTTGTATTGAATCTCTTGTAAGGAATTGCCTTATCTTTCTCACTTGCATCTTGAGGTATTCCTTGATTTGGTGTCCATTTTCCTTTATCTTTTTCATTCCTTTTCAAGTCATGCTTTGACTCAACTTTACGCTTTGAATACTCATAACACTGCTTCAAGTTTCTAATGGCCTCCTCCAACGATCTAGGATCATCGAACGCAATCTAGTCTTTGTATGAAACTGGGAATCCATTGATGAATCTCTGAACCTTGGCCTTCCCCTCTCTGAGGTAAGGCACATATCTCAACAACTCCAAAAATCTACTAGTATACTCATCATCTGTCATAGAAACCATCTACAACTCATAAAACTCCTTAGCTCGATCATCATAGTACCTCTCAAACAAGTACTTCTTATTAAAGAGTCTTTCAAACTCATGCCAAGTCAAATCGTCTTCATCAATATCTTTATCATTCTTCACATCTTCCCACCAATTATCTACTTTACCTTTGATATTGAAAAGGGTTATCCTTGCTTTCATGTTTTCTAAATAATCATGCAATGTAATAATTTCCTCATGCCAAGCAGCCATGCCTCTACATCCTGTGATTTCTTTATCTCTCCATTAAAGGTAGGTGGATTTTCCTTATTGAACTCATCCGACAAGTGTCACCTATCATTCCTCCTATAAGGATGATAACGATGATGATCATGATGTCTATCTGAACCAAAACTAGAGTAATACATGTGTCTGTCACCCCTCTTATCTAGAGTGTCCAACATTCCACCATCTCTGATCATGTCAGATCCATTCAACCTATGTCTACTATGAGATCTAGTGCCATATGCCCCATTATTTTTGTCCTCATGTCCATGGTTGATCCGAAGAGGTCCCTGTCACTGGAAATCAAACAAACTCTGAAGTAATATCGCATTCACCTCTGCTTGTTTCTCTTGTGCTTGCATGATTTTTTCATTGTTTTCTTTGCAACTCCTTATTTCTTCCCACAAGCTTCTCAATGTGTCTACCAACTCAGAACAATTCCCTACACCGTGCTTCTCATCTGATGCATAAGGAGATTCTATGTAGTCTACCACCTTGCTAGCCATTTGATCTCTTTCCTGCAAGGCATACTATGTTAGCTAAACCAAATCATCATAAATCAACGTACCTTGGCATAACTCAAGGAGGATACCTTGTCTGCAAGATCATCAAATCAACGTGATGCATGTACACAATAATCATAATAACATATAGACATATATCAATAAGTGCATCAACACATAACCATCATTCTAACCAGGTTCAGTCATCAATGCAAGGCCATATCAACAATGCATGCTATGACCTCATACATGACAACAACCATTACTTCAGTATACACATTACATCATGCAACTATAAACCTGCATAAGCAATTCCTAATCAACTACATATACACATAACTGCATGTAGTCGAAAATAAGCGATCAGTTCTTACAATCAACCTACAAGACTAATACATCTAATCAAATAATTAAGAATGCAACCAAACATACAAGGATGTAATCAAGATGCATATAATCATATAACCAATCATATACTCCTAATGATGCATTCCATAAAATCGGCATCAAGTTCCTCATGATAACCTTACCTCTACCATGATCAATATGATGCAGTGCAACAAGCACATGGAACACAAGTGTAAGAGACACACACGCAATTGACATGCATACATGACCAACACATTCATCCATATCTGTAAAACTAGATATGACCCAAAGAGAGCACAACCATGTTCTGATACCACCCTGTGCCACCCCCTCCTAGTTCTATCCAAAAGAACCATGCCAACTAGGGTAAACATGAAAAGAGAGGTTACTATGATCAAATTTGACCTCCTATGTGACCTTAAGGAAGTGGAATCAACAGTACATCACAAATAGTTATCCAAAATCATCAACAAAACCCTTAGGAGATAAGTCAGCCACTGTGACATCATGTCCTTGGGTCCCACTACTATTATGTAGCTCTTAGGCCATAGTCTCTCTCATGATATGTGCAAGGGAGCGACCAGCAACCAAAAGTCACTCTCATAGGTCTGCCTTCCACCAAATGTCGACCAAATTTTCTAATTCTGTGCCAGCGACCCAGGGATTCAAGCCACTTTTCTAGCCCAAAATCTTGGCCTCCACCTAGAACTTGTTGTAGCTTCTGAAATTCATTAAAGATGTGATAACAATGTTTATCAATCAAAATCAACCTCACCACTAGGCTTGAGCATCCTGTTGTGGCCACCAACAACCCCCCTCCTTATTTAGTATTAGCAATAACACTAAGTAAGTGGGGACCCTTAGTAAAAATTCAAAAAATTCAATTAAAACTCATGTATTATACTCCTTAAGAAAATATCGCATCGCGCGAAGAAAATAAGACATTTCTTTGTGAGTACAATGATAAACTGCGAAAATGCGATGCGAAATTCATCGCATCGCATGCATTAAGAAACGCTCATAAACGAAAACCTTAAGAAATCGTCGATGGCCGATATGCGACATCGCATATCGCAACATCACATAAAAAGCACATAACCATTTAATGAATTATAACAATCTGTGATCTTGCGATAACGCGATAATGCGATCGGCGATCTTGTGATACAACAATCTGCGATTCTACGATAAACGTGACTGGGAAACCCTGCGATAACACATTTTGATGAAAATGCGATAACACGATAACGCGATGATGCGATGATGCGATGCTAGTCGCAGAAATTTTCTGTCGCAAATTTTCCCCAGCTCAACATTCAAGAAAAGCTGTCCATAAACCAAAAATTGGATACGGGATTTAATGAAAATTAATGAATGTACGCCAAGTGTTAATGAAAGACAGTTTTGTGTTTTTCGAAAAGTTAGTTCACGTCAGGTGGCATGTTTTTGTACATCCATAGAGTTCAGAGCTTTCTTGTCAATTTTTATTATCATTACTCTCTCCTTATGTGTGAACTGCAGGAATGAAAAACAGAAAAAATATGAAGCAATGTGCAGGGAGTGATTAAGGAAAAGGGTAAAGCTCCAATGCTCGGAAACAGAGAAGAAATGCCCTCATGAACGGATACCGCATGCAACAGAGCCGCAAAATTCCAGAGCGCTGTTGAACTATCCATTACAGATCTGAGCCATGGTTGAATGAGTGGTTGAAAAATGCTGATATCAACGGGTGATTTAACGCACAAGGTCAGAAGCTCACGAAAGCAGTATGTTTACAAAATTTTGAAGCTTATACCCGATGAAGGAAAAGGCGTTAAAGGTGAAAAACGCACCAGAAAGGCCCGGATTAAAGAAAGGAGGCAGTTTCTGATGCACGATTCGCTGATAAAATTGTTCAAAAAGCAAAGTCCCTAACTACTTAGTCATTCATAAGCCCGGAAACGCAAGAAAGCAAAGGCAGAAGCAATTTGAGGATTAACCAAGCGGAATTTGGATCATTACTGAGCATACACAATAAATCCACCTAGCCAAAGGATGATTCTCAAGAATATCTTCTATTTTGCTGAAAAAATGGTGCCAGCTCTTGCCATTTCTGTTTGCTTAGCTCAACCAAAAGCGGAAGACAATCAGCCGACTCTACCCAGGCAAATATTGAATGCTCGCAACATTAAGCAGCAAATGCAGAAATAGTTAGAGATTAGATTTAATTTTTAGAAATAATTTTGCTTAAAAAAAGGGCGGTCATTTAAACCGTATCCTGAATCTGTGTAATTAAGTTATTTAGTTAGTAGTATTTAAACCCTTCTCATGCATTTAGAGAAGGGTCCAGAAATTTATCAAAAACTTGTCCTCAGAACATGCACTTTTGCACCCTCAGAGGAGGTTTTGGTGAATGAATGGATCAAGAATTGTTGATGTTTTCATTTGATATCTGCTACTGATGTTGCACTTCTGTACTCTTAGTAGATGTTAGAGCAAGGAGCAATAAATCATTATTGCTTGAAGCTTATGAGTAGGACCAGTCATAAATGGTACTTTTATCTCTTGACCATTTCTACTTATATGTTAAAGTGATATACAGTTTTTAGTTGTTTATATGTTATTACATGAATGCTTGAGTTATCATTTGGAACTTTTGTACGGTGATAGCTATTTATTTATGTTTAATGTATGAATAGCTTATTATGTGATATGCTGTTCATAACTGTTTTGCCTAACTTTTTATGCAAAGTGGTTCATCTTAATTGATTTCCTTTCTTATAATCACTGAATGATCTTTATTACCAGTTGTTATTTGAAATCTCTTTAGATCGCATAATAAAAGAGTTAAATCCCAGGTTAGCATAGATTAGATGTGTTTTTTTAATTAGATTACAATAGCATAAAATTGGATTAAAAGTTTGAATTAGAATAGCTTAGATAGGAACTGTTAGATTCTACACACACACACCCATAGATTGGGAAACTGGTCCCATTATCCCCAGTCGGACCCGCTATACCAAACGGATAAGGAGCTGCCAACCAAGGTCCGGACCGGGCAGGTATCCCCCTTGTTGTCGAACTGATTTTAGGGGCCTTCAACATATTTGGCACTAGAAGGAGGGCCTGAACTATGAATGGCAAGTAAAAAAAAATCTGAATACCATTCTGAGAGTAAATTTCCCTCATCACCTCCCCCAACTTCCCCATTACATTTAAATCCAGAGTCAGAAGTCGCTCGAGTATCAACCGCTGCTACACACCCTGATATTTCAAACCAATCTACCATTGAACCTCCTGAAGTCGAATCCCTGATTCACAAACTTCAGCGATTTTCCATTTCTCCTCAGAGGTCTGATAAATCTCAAGGCAGTGTGACTTTGCAGTAAAACCCTGCTCATCCCCTGACCAGGTTAAAGAGTGAAAATTTTGGCATCCAGCCAACCGAATTACCTATTCCCACCAGGAAAAGAGCGAGGAAATCACCGCAAGAGTCTGACAGTGAGACTCTTTCGTCTACATCATCCATCTCAACTACTTCACCGCGAAGTCAACCATCCACACCTCCACTCCAGATCATCGTCCATTCATCCACTGGAACCCCCACAACCCCTCTTCAATCATCTACGATCATAGTATCCTCATCCTCCCAGCCACAGGGATCATCTTCTGCACTTTCCTCTGTTAGCAGTTCAACGATGGCCCAGTCTCCATGGAACAACCCTGGGGCAGTTTTAATGCCTGCACCCTTGAGTCAAATACCGACCCATCCTGAGAAATGGCTGCCCAAATTCAATCCCGAAGCAGGCATGCTAGCAGAAGAGCACATAAACAACTTCATGCTTTCCATTAATCTTAATGGAGTTACTAATGAAGATGCTGTTGTTCGGCTTTTTCCCTATACACTGCAAGGGACAGCCGGGTCATGGTACTTTTCATTACCCTCCGGGTCTATCACAAGTTGGGACATCTTCCAGAATCAATTCCTAACCAAGTTTGGTGATGACAGATCAACGGCAACGTTAATCAATGACCTATCCAATCTTAAAGCCGAAGCTAAAGAGCCTATCAAGGATTTCAATTTACGGTTCAATAAAATTTTCAACAAAATTCCCACTGCTTCCTAGCCCAGCGAAGAAGTACGATGTGAATGGTATATTACCGCTCTACCATCAAACATATCAATCTTCGTCGACAGGGCAAATAAAACAACCTTAGCTGATAACGTGAAAGAGGCGATAGCAGTAGAGAAACGGATAATAGCCCTGGAAAAGAGATCTACGATAGAGGAACGTAAGTCCAAAAAGTCACCTTCAAGGAAGACTCCAAGAAGAAACAAGCAAAAGATCCTTTTGATTTGGAAGGATTGCAGAAAGTTCTAAAGACCATGTCCAATGAGATGGTCGACATAAAAAAGCAAGTAGCAAAAACTTCTTCAAAAAATCCCCACAGAGCTTTTAAAAGAGGTCCTTCAACGGATGCAAAGCCACCCAGTGCCATCTCAAATGTTGAATCCAAGGAAGAGGAAGAGGAAAGTGCCACTGAAGGGCAGACCGATGACGAAGAAGTTGTGGAATTACAAGGAATGTTGGATTTCATCCTCCCACAAGAAGAAGATCAAGAAGTATTTCCAGTTAGCACACGAAGCAAAAATCAGCTTGATCCTCCCCAAACTACCCCTAAGCAGAAAAGTGCAAGCTCTGCAACAAAGGATAAAGTCGCGACAAAGAAATCGACATCTAAAGCGACCCAAACTAGCCCAATCCAAGCAGATGAAACGACTCCATCAAAAACATTGATAGTGTCGGATGAAATGGAGTACAATATCATTGATGACATGAAGAAGACCAAGGCTAACATCACTCTTTACAAACTGAGCAAGTTGAAACATCAACAGAAGATAATAATGAAAGAATTACATGCCGTGCCAGTTGCACCTTTGCCTGCCGCTGTACTTTCTCAAGCTTCCCACAACATGGGAAGACCTCCAACTAACGCGATCAGTAAAATTGATCCAAATGACATCGCCTTAATTGGAGGAAGATCAAGATCTCACACTCCCCCATTTCTCCTTACTTATGAAATCTTCAATAAAAATGTGCACAATTGTTTGGTAGATTCCAGTGCTTCATCGAATATTTTACCCAAATCAATATGTGTCAAGCTAAATGTTCAACCACAGAAATCCGCAGTGCGCATAGTTCATCTTGATCGATCTCAAGTCGAAGTGATTGGTGAACTAAATCAAGTAACCATAAGATTGTCATCCAACCCGAAGGTATGTCAGGTTGTTGACATTCTAGTTGTTGACATCCCAGAATTCTATGGCTTAATCCTTAGCAAGGATTGGTCAGAGAAACTCCATGGATACTTCGCAACCGATTGGTCGCACATGTGGCTGCCCTACAATGGTAAACCGAATCAAATAAAAGTTGAACGAGAGCTACACCAGAAGTACATAGTAACGGAGTTAGAGGGAGAAAATGAACCAGTAGTGTATAACAACAGTATCATTGGCAATTACTCGATAGATTCTTTCCTTGGAAATTTCAATGCTCATGCGTCACCCTATTTAGAAAACTCTGTTTTGTCCCAAGTTGAAAATTTTTCTCGAACTAATAGTTCAAAATGTATTGATTTTTTAAATAAACCTGTAAATACATCTGTGTTTTGGAAATTATTTTTTGATGGCTCTAGATCTAACGAAGGAGCAGGAGCAGGATGCGTTCTGATTAGTCCAGAAGGAGATAAGATCATGCTCACATGCAAACTCAAATTCGATTGCACAAACAATACAGCAAAATACGAGGCTTTGGTTCAAGGCCTGTACAAAGCAATCGGGTTGGATTTCAAGTATCTTCAAGTCTTTGGAGACTCTGAGATTGTGGTTAAGCAGGTATGTAACACTATACATTGCATATCAAGTCATTTAAAACACTATCAATCTTTAGTACAAGATCTGACTGAGCATTTCATAGCGTTTAATATTTCTTCAATCCCCAGACTCCAAAACGCAAGTGCAGACCTTTTGGCTAACGTAGCTTCTAAGCTTATTCCCTCCGAAGATTTTAGTCCAGATAGATTCTCAATAGAATTAATCTTTAGACCGTCCATTCCTGACAACATCACAAATTGGAGAGTATTCAATGACGATCCTGATATCATAAATTTCCTCACTTCTGAAGGATCCTACTCCAATCAAATAATTGACGAAGACTATCACAATCGACAATTGCAACAAAATGGCACTAATAATGCTATACCTAAGTCGGTGGTCAATTTGAAGAATTATATGATTTGAAAGATCGGTTTAAAAGGTCTACCAATTCAAAACTCTATAGTTCAACCTTGAACTACGAATTAGTAAACCTAGGGACCGATGCTAAACCACAAAACGTTAATCTAGGCCTCGGCCTAGTCCCTGAAGAGAAACTAGCGTATATTCGTCTTTTGAGACAATATAAAAATGTTTTTTCCTGGAATTATGATGAGCTGAAAACATATGACACTTCTATCATTAAGTATACTATTCCCATGATCGATAACAAAAAACCTGTCCAACAAAAGCTGAGAAAGATCCACCCCAATTTAGAAAATCAGATTAAAACTGAGCTCAATAAGTTATTGAAAGCCAGGATAATATTTCCCGTCAAACATTCCAAATGGGTCTCCAATATGGTACCCGTTAGAAAGAAAAACGGAGATATTAGGATCTGCATTGACTTTTGGAACCTTAACAAAGCCTGTCAAAAATATAATTTTCCTCTTCCACCTATGGAGCAGATACTACAGGCAGTGGCGGGCTCAGAACTAATGTCTTTCTTGGATGGATTTTCAGGATACAATCAAGTGTTGGTACATCCTGATGATCAGTTGAAAACCACATTCAGAACTAAATGGGGCACATACGCATATCGGAAGATGCCATTTGGTTTGATTAATGCTGGCGCTACATTTCAGAGAGCCATGGACATCGCATTCAAAGGTTTAGTCAATAAATCTGTAGTAATTTATTTGGATGATATAACAGTGTACTCCAAGAAGCGAAGCGACCATCTCAAAGACCTGAAACAAATCTTTCAACGATGTTTAAGGTATGGAATTTCACTTAACCCAAAGAAATCTTTTTTCGCATTAAGTGAAGGGAAACTTCTAGGATTCATAGTGTCAAAATCCGGTATTCACATTGATCCCGACAGAATCAAAGAAATTTTTGAAATATCCCTACCTCATAACAAAAAATCCATGCAATATTTCCTTGGTCAAATCAATTTTGTAAAGAGATTTGTTCCAGATTTTTCAGGAATCGTGTCTCCTTTGCAAACCATGATTAAAAAGAATTCAAATTTTAAATGGGGTCAAGATGAACATGAAGCATTCAACCTGATCAAGCAAGCTATTATTAATGCTCCATCTTTAGCAACCCCGAATTTTTCAGAATCTTTTATTTTATACACATTTACCTCAGATAAATCATATGCTATGATTCTAACTCAAGCGAATCAAGAAAAAGTGGAAGCTCCAATTGCGTTTTTTAGCTCAAATTTACAGGGTGCTAAACTCAATTATTCAGACATGGAGAAACAGGCCTATGCTATTTTCAAAGCGGTCAAATACTTCAGACCTTTCTTACTTAAAACCCATACTAAGATCATAGTACCGTTTCCAGCAGTAAGGAATCTTCTAGTACAGAAGGATGTGGGTGAGAAAAGGGCCAATTGGGTCACTGCTTTACAAGAATACGACCTTGAGATCAAACCAGCAAACATTGTAAGAGGTCAAGACTTCTGCAAAATGCTGGCTGGAGCATCGCAAATTTCTGAAATTCCATCTGAAGAGGTACAAATGTGTGAGGTAAGCCTAAACGATGTAGAATCATTATATGCTGATATCATTTATTATCTTAAGAATGGGTATACTCCTTCACACCTCGATCATACTAAGAAAAGAGCTCTAAGATTGAAAGCTAAACAATATCAGCTTATAAATGATATTCTTTTTAGAAAAAATTATGATTCTATTCTTCTTAGGTGTCTTGAAAAAACTGAATCTGAAAAAGTTTTGCAGGAACTCCACGATGGGCCAGCAGGCGGACACTATGTTGGAGATGCTACTGCACATAAAATCATATGCACAGGATATTACTGGCCCACGTTGTTCAAAGACTCGCACAGTTACGTGAGAAGATGTCAAGTCTGCCAAACTACTGCTGGAAGACAAAAGAAGCTGTCCCTGCCACTATAGCCGGTAAACATCGAGCAACCTTTCAGTCAGTGGGGCTTGGACATAATAGGTGAGATCGTTCCTCACTCTTCTAAACAGCATAGGTACATCCTCACGGAAACAAATTATTTTACTAAATGGGTAGAAGCAGTTCCACTCAAGACAGCTAATTCTGAAAATATTATTGAGTTCATAGATCAATTTATAATCACTTGGTTTGGATTGCCAACCGCTTTAATGTTTGATAATGCATCATACTTTTCTGGAAATGCAATGACTGAGTTTGCACTTAAAAGAGGATTCAAACTTAAATATTCAGCCAATTACTATCCGCAAGGTAATGGGTTAGCTGAGTCAACCAATAAAAACCTAATTAGGATTATTAAAAGAACAGTTGACCAGAACCAAAAGAATTGGCACAAAGCTTTAGTATATGCTTTATGGGCAGATAGAATAATGCAAAAAGCTTCAATCGGCACTTCTCCCTTTAATTTAGTTTATGGGAAAGAAGTGGTTCTTCCAACTCACTTAGCCATTCCCTCTTTGTCTTTAGTACAATACATTGATGAAGTACCTACTTCCTCCTTACAACTAAGACAAATTGAAATAATTAAATTAGAAGAACAACAAGAACAAGCTAAGAAAACGCATGCTCATCATCAAGCGCTAATAAAATCCTCTTTTGATTCAAACATAATAACCAGAAAAGATTTTCAAATGGGAGATTTAGTTTTAAAGTGGGATAAGGCTCATGAAGGAAAGGGCAAACATACAAAATTTCAAAGGATATGGCTTGGTCCTTTTTGTTGGAAATAATACTGAGAGGGGGGGGGGGTGAATCAGTATTATCAAATTCTTATCAATCTATCTTCCTTATTTATACTTTGAATAATTCTTCAAATATTGATCATTACTTTGTATGTCAGTATCATAAAATAATGAGCAAGAACAAGAAAAGCAAATAGTCACACAAAAGAACACCAGATATAAGGTGGAAACCCAATGTGGGTGAAAACCACCTGTTGCAATATGTCTCTATCTTCTTTCAATTAGAAACTCCTTTTACAATGATTTTGTACTGGTGCAGTCCTTTACCAGTACGCAAGCTACAACCTGTAGAGAGCTACAACCCTCTCTCGTTCTCCAACTTCTCCTGGATGGGAGCTACAACCCCCTTAGCTCTTGTACTAGCCAAGATACTAGTACGTAGGTGCTGGCCTACTGAAGGCTACAACCTTCTCTTTCTTCCAGGGACCACGTTTCATAAATTTTCAGACTGGATCCATGAACATCAATCAATCATCAAGTATATCTGCATCAAACAATCTCCTACTGAATCAAGTAAACACTTCTCTGACAGCTGTACCCAGAACACAGTAACAGTAACCACACACCAAATTCTGAACCCAGAATACTGCAGCAATAGATAGAGGCATCTAGATCATAATTTAAAGATATACACTACTTCAACAACCTGAAACCTACGTGCAGATCTATTAAGGATAATTCCTTCTTTCAAATATTCAGACACTAATTAACCCAGATTGTCAGATTTATAGATCAAGCATGCGACTCATATAACAGATCAAAATCATGCAAAGACACTATTATTCAAGCATAAATATTATGACCCATCAAAATAACTTATCCTTCTTTATGCGCTAAGGTTCCTCCTTCATTCAGATCCAGATCTGCACCATAACCCAATCACAAATATTTCAGATCTAGCACTTATTAGATATTTAATTCATTCGATGATACTTTGCCAAATGATCTCCTTCCTCTTTTATAGTCTTAGGCCTTCCACAATACCACAGTCCAAAACCATAGGATCAAAAAAACTGTTGGAATAATACCATGAACCAACCATGAAAGTGCGTGAGATCAACACTTTTGGATGCAATACCACGAGCCAAAACCATAAGATCAAAAACTGTCGGACTAATACCATGAACCAACCATGAAAGTGCGTGAGATCAACACTTTTGGATGCAATACCACGGACCAAAACCATAGGATCAAAAATTGTCGGACTAATACCATGAGCCAACCATGAAAGTGCGTGAAATTTTCTCTTCATGAAAGGAACTTTTCTCTGCATGAAAGTGCGTGAACTTTTTCTCTTACATGAAATAAAATTTTCTCTGCATAAACGTGCCTGAACTTTTCTTTACATGAAATAAACTTTTTTCTGCATAAAAGTGCGTGAACTTTTCTCTACATGAAATAAACTTTTCTCTGCATAAAAGTGCGTGAACTTTTCTCTACATAAACTTTTCTCTGCATAAAAGTGCGTGAACGTTTCTCTACATGAAATAAACTTTTCTCTGCATATAAGTGCGTGAACTTTTCTCTACATGAAGGAAACTTTTTTTCTTCATGAAACTTTTATCTTCATGAAAGTGCGTGAACTTTGCTGCACTATAATTTATCATCTGAGATGAGTGGGTTGCCATCAAGTACAACATATGTATCATAATGCCAACAATCTCCCCCTTTGGTCTTGATGGCAACAACAACCAATCATTCTCCCCCTTTGACATCAAGGGCAAAGGGTTATGCTCCCCCTAAGAACATGCTCCCCTTGACTGTAAACCAGATCTGCAAAGAAGAACCATAATCCATCAAACACCATAAATGACCATGAAAGAGATAGAGACGTATTGCAGCAATATTCAGACCAGCATCCATGATCTCCTTCTGTACTTCCTCCATAATGCCAACAATGCATGATATGCTCCCCCTGAACTTGTGCCATTCGATCTTTGACCAATCCGCAACTCAGAAAATGTACGCATATACCCCTGATGAACCTTGTGTACAACCAACAATCAGAAGAGAGTCAACAACAAGATGATGCATCAACAACCCCTAGCTTTTGCCTGAGGTATTCAAAGGTCTCCCTAGGCAATGGTTTGGTGAGTATATCAGCAACCTATTCCTTAGAAGGAACATACTCCAACTTGACCTTTTTTTCAAGCACTTGTTCCCGGAGAAAGTGATACTTGATTGGTATGTGCTTGGTTTTTGAATGCATGACTGGGTTCTTTGAAATGTTGATTGCACTTGTATTATCACATAAGATGGATATGGGTGGTGGACAAGTGATTTGAAAATCCTGCAAGGTCTGCATCATCCAAAGGAGTTGAGTGCAGCAAGATGCAGCAGCAACATATTTTGCTTCAGCTGTAGACAAGGCAATCGAACTCTGTTTCTTGCTGAACCAAGATACTAATCTGGAACCCATAAAGAATGCACCACCACTTGTGCTCTTCCTGTCATCCACGCTTCCGGCCCAATCTGCATCAGTATAAGCATGAAGTGTGAGATCTGTATCTCTAGGATACCATAAGCCATAATTTTGAGTCCCTTGAAGATATTTGAAGATTCTCTTTACTGCCTGAAGATGAGTTTCCTTTGGATTTGCCTGAAATCTTCCCACTATTCCCACTGCATGCATGATGTCTGGTCGGGTACCTGTCAAATAAAGTAGACTTCCAATCATAGATCTGTAGGTTGGTTGATGTACTGCTGCTGATTCATCATTTGCACTGAGGCTACATCCTGTGACCATGGTTGTACATACTGGTTTTGCATCTTCCATGCCATATTTCTTCAAAATCTGCTTGAGATACTTGGTTTGAGACAAGAAGATCCCTCCTTCCTTTTGTTGGATTTGCAGGCCAAGAAAATATGTCAATTCTCCAAGCAAGGACATTTCGAATTCTTTCTGCATCACCAAGGCAAAGCTTTGACTCATAGATTCTTCATTGTTGCCAAAGATAATGTCATCTACATACACAACAAGTATTAGCAATTTGTCATTTTCAATTTTTATATAAAGATTGCTATCTGCTGATCCTTTTGAAAAACCTTGTTGATGAAGATATTTTTCCAAACGATAGTACCAAGCCCTTGGAGCTTGTTTAAGATCATAGAGAGCCTTTTTCAGTCTGCATACAAGATTTGGATCATTTCCAAGAATGAAACCATCTGGCTGCTCAATGTATACTTATTCTTCTAAGTCTCCATTCAGAAAGGCTGATTTCACGTCCATTTGAAATACTTTGAACTTTTGAAAGCTTGAGAGAGCAAGGAACATTCGGATGGCCTCAAGTCTTGCAACAGGAGCAAAAGTTTCTTCAAAATCTATTCCTTCTTGCTGCGCATACCCTTTACAAACAAGTCATGCCTTGTTTCTAATTACTTTCCCATTTTCATTCAACTTATTTTTGAAGACCCATTTTGTCCCTATAACATTCTTATCCTTTGGTCTAGGAATCAACTCCCAAGTGTTGTTCTTTTCGATCTGCTCAAGTTCTTCATCCATTGCTTTGACCCAACATTCATCTTTGCATGCCTCTTTTACATTTTGTGGTTCATTGGAGGAGAGTAATGCCAAATAGCTTGAAGCTTCTGCAATTGTTCTTCTTGTTTGTACACCTACTTCTTTCTGCCCCAAAATCTGAGATTCTGGATGATTCTTTTGAACGTACAGGGATGGAGTCTTCTCTTCTATCTTTATCTGTTCCTCTGGTGCTTCTTGAGGTTCTTCTTCTTCATCATTCTGTCTTTGAGGGTAGTCTTCATCTTCTTCGATATTTTCATGATTTAATTGCCTAGGAATGTATCCCTTTTCATCAACCACTACATCAATGCTGTCAACAATTCTTCCAAGTCTTTTATTGCAGCACTTATATGCTTTGCTGTGTGGAGAATAACCAAGAAGAATGCCTTCATCTGCTCTAGGTTCAAGTTTGCCAAGTTGATCATCAATATTCTTAATATAACATTTGCTCCCAAAGATTTTGAAGTGCTTTACCGAAGGAGTCTCACCATACCAGAGCTCATGAGGAGTTTGAGTGTTGTTCACTCGGACATTTGTTTTGTTGAGAATAACAACCGCAGCATATGCGGCTTCACCCCAGAAAGTTGCCAGAGTTCCAGACTCATCCAGCATAGCACGAGCCATTTGTTGGACTGTTCTGTTCATCCTTTCCACCACTCCATTTTGCTGAGGAGTTCTAGCTGTAGAGAATTCTCTTCTTATCCCATGTTCTTCACAGAAATCGAAAAATTCATTTTAGGTAAACTCCCCACCTCTGTCAGACCTGAGGCACTTAATTTTGTAACCTAATTCATTTTCAACCAAGGCTTTGAAGGATTTGAATTTCTCGAATGCTTCGTCTTTGTGCTTCATAAGTCCTAACCAAACAAACCTGGAGAAATCGTCAATGAATAATATCAAGTATTCTTCTCCTTGAGGTGTCCTCTTCCTAAATGGACCACATACATCTATATGGACTAGCTCAAGAGGCATGCTAGCTAATCCTTCCTTCTCTGGAAAGTTAGTTCTGGTTTGTTTTCCAAACTGACATGATTTGCATATGGTGTTGTCTGGAATTTTGATATCTGGAAGACCACGAACTACCTGATATTTGCATGCTTTCCTTATTTGTGAAAAACTTAGATGCCCCAACCTCCGGTGCCATAACCAGTGTTCATCATCCTTGCTCAAATAGCATTGTTGTTGTCCTTCTTCAAATATGTATAGATTATTTGGAGTTCTTCTACCTTTGATCACTGTTTCACCTGTATCAAGATCACGAACACGACATCCGTTTGATCTAAATATCACCTCGGTTCCTTTATCACACATCTGGCTGACACTTAGAAGATTATGCTTCAATCCATCAACATACAAAACATTTCCAGCTTTGACCTTTTCTTTTAACTGAGCAGTGCCTTTTCCTTTTATAGCTGCAGGAGTATCATTTCCAAAAGAGACTTTCTTTCCCTTTTCTAAAGCAGAATATGATTCAAGTTTTTCTTTATCACCTGTCATATGTTTCGAACATCCATTGTCAATGTACCATAGATTTTCTTGTCCTTCTGCATAAAATGCTATCCCACATCTTTCTGTTTATGGTTCCTTTATTCTCCATGTTCTGGTGCTTGAGGCTTGTTCCTTTGTCTGCTGAAACCTGCTCCTGCATTCAGAATCTTCATGACAAAAGTTATTGCAAATAGAACATTCAACTTCATTTTCAAGAGCCGAAAGTGGTTATAGGTCCTTTTTGCAATCCTGATCATACTTCTTTGTTTTTTAGCTTCTCTAGTCATGATTGTTTTATATGCAACACATTGAGCTGCTTTGTGACCAAAGTTATGGCAAGAGAAACATTTCCCATTGAAGAAACTTCTGCGATTATCAAATTTACCGGCCAAATGATTGTAATTTCTATTGTCATCCACTCTTGAAGCAAATTGAGAAGATTTTACCTGTGGCTGGTTGTAGCTTTTGTTCATCCTTAAGATAGATTGCCCCTGGTTTACCTGATAGTCTTTGTTCGTTCTTGATGTAATTCGTCCCTGCTTTACCTGGTGATCTCCATTGTGCTTTTGCTCATTCCTTCTTGCTGCATCAAGATAACTCTTTGAGGTGGATGCTTGAGATGTTTCTCCATTATACCCCAGACCTGTCTTGTTTAGCGGAGAACGCTGTACATTGATGATCTCATCCAGAGTTTCAGATCCTTTGACAAACTTAAGATTAATAGCCTTTGTTTTCTCAATTTCTTTTCTAAGGCCAACAATTTCACCTTCTAAATTTTCAAGATATTTTTCTTTTTCATCAATTTGAAATTGTAGAGTATCAATGATCATATTCTTTTCTTCTATACGTGTCTTAAGTCTAGAAGTCTCTTCATAAAAACTATCCACATCTATAGCATCCATGTAATCATCATCTTCAAATGCCATTAAAAGTTTATAGTCATTACCTTGTTCATCTTCATCACCATTTTATAGACCATCACTGTCTTCATGGGTGTAGTAGCTTTTCTTATTTGCATTCTGTTTCTTGTTCCATCTGGCGGGTTCCTTTCCTTTGTCAATCTTATCCTTATGAGTACATTTGGCAGCATAATGACCTGCTCTTCCACAAGCAAAACATTTAAAAGGTAGCTTACCTCTGAACCTTCCAATACCCCGTTGAAGATTTCTGACAAAATCTGATTCTTCTTCTTCTTCTGGCACGTGACTTGATTCATAGTAGTCTCCTTTGCCTGAAGCCTTAAAAGCAGCTTCTCTCCTGTCTGATGGACCTCCTTTTCTCATTTCATAAGCAGTTAGAATTTCATGTAGCTGAGACATAGTAAGAGTTCGTAGATTTTCCTTTTCTTCTATTGCAGACACTTTAGATTCAAACTTGGGGGACAATGATCTTAGGACTTTTTCAACCACAACAGCCTCTTTTATTTCTTCACCCAAGTTTTTCATACAATTAACAATCTCATCTACCCAAAGGAAATAGTTAGCCACACTTTCATCATTATACATTCTGAGATTCTCATACTGAATCCTAAGGGTTTGAAGTTTTGCACGTTTTACCTGTTCATCTCCTTCTTAGCTCAAAACAATCTTGTCCCATATTTCTTTTAGCGGATTTATATTGCATGAAGGTATCACGAATAAAGATTTGTAGAAGACATCCTAGAAGAGTATTAACCGCCTTTGCATTTGGAAACAATATTTCTTCTTCTCAGCTGAATCGTAGGAGTAGAGGAACAAAAGTATACACTATATCTATAAGGTCTCATACTTCTGTACCCAAAGATTGAAATTGGAAGCCAAACTCTTACCACAACAGGGCAATGACTCAAGAATTGTTGCAATCAAAAGACAAGGGGTCTCATCACGAGCCAGCTTGTTCAGCAAAGTTATAAATCAAGTGAATGACTGTGTCATAATTTGGCTATCAAACCAAGACATTGTTCTTTAAGAATAAAAAGAAAATCAAAGCAATAAGTGTAGATATGGATTTTTATTTGAAAGTTGTAGGTCACCTTAAGTAGGATACAGGATCATTGCTGGGTAACAGGTAACCCTGTCGAGGCTATAAACGCCTGCTCGCAGCAGAGGCTCTACCTACGACAAATGAGCATATTTAAAACTGGTTTACAGAGGGGACTTTATTTTGTCTTTACAAGACCAAATAATGGCTGATGTAAATACAAGGACTAGCCTGAGGAAGCAAATAATTAGGAGAGAAAGAGGTTGAAACAAAATATCATTGACAGAATAAGGCATAATGTACTCTATCTGTCCATAACAAAGTTTAAATTTCTGAAAATTTTTCTGTTTTGGAAGTTTGAAAAATTCAATGGAAAAACAGAGATAACTGGTTCTTCCAAGTGAATCGCCAATTGTTGTGGCCACCAACAACCCCCCTCCTTATTTAGTACTAGCAATAACACTAAGTAAGTGGGGACCCTTAGTAAAAATTCAAAAAATTCAATTAAAACTCATGTATTATACTCCTTAAGAAAATATCGCATCGCGAAGAAAATAAGACATTTATTTGTGAGTACAATGATAAATTGCGAAAATGTGACACGAAATTCATCGCATCGCATGCATTAAGAAACGCTCATAAATGAAAACCTTAAGAAATTTCCGATGGTCGATATGCGACATCGCATATCGCAACATCGCATAAACAGCACATAACCATTTAACGAATTATAACAATCTGCGATCTTGCGATAACGTGATACTGCGATCGGTGATCGCGCGATACAACAATCTGCAATTCTGCGATAAATGTGATTGGGAAACCATGTGATAACACATTTTGATGAAAATGCAATAACACGATAACGCGATGATGCGATGATGCGATGCTAGTCGCAGAAATTTTCCATCGCAAATTTTCCCCGGCTCAACATTCAAGAAAAGTTGTCCATAAACCAAAAATTGGATACGCGCTTTAATGAAAATTAATGAATGTACGCTAGGTGTTAATGAAAGATAGTTTTGTGTTTTTCGAAAAGTTAGTTCCTGTCAGGTGGCATGTTTTTGTACATCCATAGAGTTCAGAGCTTTCTTGTCAATTTTTATTATCATTACTCTCTCCTTATGTGTGAACTGTAGGAATGAAAAACAGAAAAAATATGAAGCAATGTGCAGGGAGCGATTAAGGAAAAGGGTAAAGCTCCAATGCTCGGAAACAGAGAAGAAATGCCCTCATGAACGGATACCGCATGCAACAGAGCCGCAAAATTCCAGAGCGCTGCTGAACTATCCATTACAGATCTAAGCCATGGTTGAATGAGTGGTTGAAAAATGCTGATATCAATGGGCGATTTAACGCACAAGGTCAGAAGCTCACGAAAGCAGTATGTTCACAAAATTTTGAAGCTTATACCCGGTGAAGGAAAAGGTGTTAAAGGCGAAAAACGCACCAGAAAGGCCCAGATTAAAGAAAGGAGGCAGTTTCCGATGCGCGATTCGCTGAGAAAATTGTTCAAAAAGCAAAGTCCCTAACTGCTTAGTCATTCATAAGCCCGGAAATGCAAGAAAGCAAAGGCAGAAGCAATTTGAGGATTAACCAAGTGGAATTTGGATCATTACTGAGCATACACAGTAAATCCACCTAGCCAGAGGATGATTCTCAAGAATATCTTCTATTTTGCTGAAAAATGGTGCTAGCTCTTGCCATTTTTGTTTGCTTAGCTCAACCAAAAGCAGAAGACAATCAGCCGACTCTACCCAGGAAAATATTGAATGCTCGCAACATTAAGGAGCAAATGCAGAAATAGTTAGAGATTAGATTTAATTTTTAGAAATAATTTTGCTTTAAAAAAGGGCGGCCATTTAAACCGTATCTTGAATCTGCGTAATTAATTTATTTAGTCAATAGTATTTAAACCCTTCTCATGCATTTAGAGAAGGGTCTAGAAATTTATCAAAAACTTGTCCCCAGAACATGCACTTTTGTACCCTCAGAGGAGGTTTTGGTGAATGAATGGATCAAGATTTGTTGATGTTTGCATTTGATATATGCTACTAATGTTGCAGTTCTGTACTCTTAGTAGATGTTAGAGCAAGGAGTAATAAATCATTATTACTTGAAGCTTATGAGTAGGACCAGTCATAAATGGCACTTTTATCTCTTAACCATTTCTGCTTATATGTTAAAGTGATATACAGTTTTTAGTTGTTTATATGTTATTACATTAATGCTTGAGTTATCATTTGGCACTTTTGTACGGTGATAGCTATTTATTTATGTTTAATGTATGAATAGCTTATTATGCGATATGCTGTTCATAACTGTTTTGCCTAACTTTTTATGCAAAGTGGTTCATCCTAATTGATTTCCTTTCTTATAATCGTTGAATGCTCTTTATTACCAGTTGTTATTTGAAATCTCTTTAGATCGCATAATAAAAGAGTTAAATCCCGGGTTAGCATAGATTAGATGTGTTTTTTTTATTAGATTACAATAGCATAAAATTGGATTAAAAGTTTGAATTAGAATAGCTTAGATAGGAACTGTTAGATTCTACACACACACACCCATAGATTGGGAAACTGGTCCCATTATCCCCAGTCAGACCCGCTATACCAAACGGATAAGGAGCTGCCAACCAAGGTCTGGACCGGGCGAGTATCCCCCTTGTTGTCGACCCGATTTTCGGGGCCTTCAACACATCCCCAACCAGGAATGACATTCTATCAAACACTTGGCATCAATGGAACCTACATGTATAGGATACAAGACAAAGTGTAAATGACTGAAACAACTTATGAAACATAAATAGAAGGATCGCCTTCTTCTCCATTGAACTACTAAATCATTAATTAGGTCTTGTATCCATCCATTTAATAGTTACAAGTAAATACATGAAATAACCGTGACATAAACCAGTCATTCAACCATGCTTATAACCATCATAAAACCATATAAATATAAGAGATATGACAACCATCAGATCCACATATAAACAAGTGCAAATTTAAGAGAACTTAGCTTTTATTAATCATAGGCAAATCTGACTAGGTTTTGAACTTCCACGTACCACTCGACCATAGACATGGTTGAACTAAATCTCTCTTTCAGCCAGTCACGCCCATGCCATATTCCAAGCATGAATATGGGATCTCATAGAACAACCAACATAAGAGCAACCAATGAAATCTAGAGGTTAAACCACCTCCACCCTCATCAAACCATGATCACACCAAAACCGATTCTCTAATCACAACCAAATAGAACTTGGAATGCCATATGGAATCCATCACTATCATTGAGGAACTTTCCATATCCTTGTCTCTCAGAATTTACCACAATCCAACCCTAGATCATTAGGCCCTAAACCGAGAATGCTCCCTCAGGCTTTACCGTGTATCCTATCAAAACCGGTTAAGGGATTCCTAGGCCTTCTGGAATGAATCTTGACACCACCTCTACCCCAGATTCTGAAATCCATCTGGAAATTCCAAAGCTCAAAAATCGAAATAAAGATCCCAACATACCATGGCATATGGAAAAAGGTAAGGCTAGGATGAAAACCACTGTCATAACTTGGTAAGACCATCCCACTGACAATAAGAGAACCGTACACCAACATGAAAAGCCATGCAGGTCCAAACCAGCTAGGAAATCATGCATGCAAAAGGTTACCTGCAAGTATTCCTGCTGAAGCTGCTTAATCCTTCTTTCCTTTCCTTGATCTTTGATTTCTTTCCCTTTCCTTTGCTTCTTTTTCCTTCCTTGCTCCAAAAACTAGAGTGCTCTAAGAAAACTCTAAGTGACCAAGAGTGAGAGAGAGAGAGAGAGTGAATAATGAGAGAGCTCCTAAGCTTAAGATGACAACAACCATGAACCAGTCCTCATGAGCCTTTTTATGAATAAGGCCTCTAATTTCTTTATTTTCCATTATTTTCCTTCAATTTCCTCCTCACATGCAACCTATGACCTTTCACCTTACTTTTCTCCTAATTTCCTTTATTTTCATAAATACATGTGCCAAAAATGCCTTTTTGTCATTTAATGCCTTTTCCTTAGCCTTTGCAAATTTCCTTAGCCAAAACACGCATCCAGTGATGCCCACTAAGATATCTTTGCCCAACATTCAGCTTGGAATAATTGTCCCTTAACCGTGGTCTTATTTTTCCTTTATCAACTTTTATTACATGAACTTTTCACCAGGTCTATTACATCAAGCTACCTACCAAACACTCTAGGGTTCTTGCCACATGACATAAAAACTACCACACCTTCAACAGAGCCTACAATAGGGCTAGACCTAAATGGAAAGTACCAATAACTAAAATAAATAGAAGATAGACTATACAAAAATACATGTTTGAAAGCAAGGGACTTTTTCTCGAGACGAAGGAGAAGGACAAGCCCTACTTCATAAGCCACGATAAACCACACCGACACACTATTATCCTTATTTGTAGTAGCACAATGTGACCCGAGGTCCCATACAGTGCTTTGAGTCATCAATGAAGTCAGATTTGCACCAAATTTTCCCCACAAATAGCACACATTAATTGATGACAAGCCAAGAGCCAGGAATGGTTTGACTGGTAAGCCTCCATTCGCACTCAGGTAAACTACTCCCCCTGCAATCCTATCCCTCATTTTCCACCACCTACAAATGAGTTCTACAACTAAGGAAAGACCTATTATACTCAATACATTCTTCAAAAGATTTTCCTACAAGGTTTTTGTAGGTTTTAGCCCTGTACAAAAATTACCTGCAAACGAATTCTTAAAAAACAAATACACAAAGATTTCCCCTGGATCCCAAAAACCGAGACTACTAGATTGATTTTTCATTATGTTCATTTAAATGCTACAATACATATATATATATACATTCCAAAGCATTCATAAACCCAATTCCATTAACCCTGGATTAGAACATAACCATAGTTCCCTTGACCAGATCTGTTACATAAAATATTGTTACCATGACTATTTGCGGTCAATATGGGTCTATCATCATTCATATTGTCCTCCTTAGCAAGTCTCAAACCTCAGCTCTTCATGTCAAGCTTTAAAAATGAGAGAAAGACTTTGAAAATCAATAAACCTCCTATTCCGCACTTTCTCTTACTGTTACCTGCAGTCCCGCACCCCTTGTTCATATTACCTGTGGACTTGCCCGCTCTGTCTCTAAAGGAGTGGGTGCGGACCCCTGTGAAAGTCAAAAGGGCGCAAGTTTATTCTTAAAAACTCACTTGTGGTTAATTCTAGATGATTCTAGAAGGAATCTTGACGTGGTAGGTTCGCTCCTAGGTGGTTCATGCATCCCAAAACTAAAGGAGTTAATCCCTTGATGAGAGGAGCTTATCCCTTTGAAGGAGGGCTTTATCCCTTTGAAGGTGTACCTAGTAACTTCCCTCCATTGCACTATAAATTAAGGCATTGGGCTGGTTGCTAGAGAAGTTAGAAGCTGAACATTTTTTAGGGTAAATGCTGTTGGAATTGAGACTTCCTAGTTAAGCTTGAGAGGAGAGATTACATACCTTTTGGCTTCATTGGGAAGAGAGTGAAACTTGTTAAAGTAGAGGAGATTCTTGCTGGACCCTGGGAGGAGCTTGTACAGCATCAAGGCACCAAGGTTGTAAAGTTCTTCTTTTATTAAAGTTAATACAATCAGAGTCATTTATCTTAACAAATTGTCTTATGTGATTTGTTTCATGAATTCCTTGATCATCACGATAAATATGCTTTATTATATTGGCTTTGCAAGTGCTATTTAATGTGTGTGCTTATTTGTGTTTGCAGATTCTTTACAAGGGAGCTCATTTGGATCAACGAAGCGTGGCTTCCACAAACTTGCACTGGACCCAAGGTAGGCCTAAAACACTTGTTTGCCTTTATCTATAAATTGCATATTTAGAGAAAGATAGAATTTGTTTGGTTTGCTAGTCGCTAGATATCATTAGATACTAGGGAGATCGATCTTGTCCGCAAGAACGACTTATCTGGCCGACAAAATGGCGACTCCGCTGGGGACTTGAATTTTTTATTTTTCCTTTGCTTTTACTTTGACTTGAGAAACTGTGTCTTTGTTTCTGTTTTTGGCTTGATGTGTGGGGATTGGGTAGGTCTAGTAGATCTTGAATTATTTTTTGTTTTTCATACTTTTGGGAGAGGACCACACCCTATGCTTGTAACACAGTGTGGACATACCCGCACTTTTGCTTCACACACAGAGCAGTACCGCACCTGGGTGAACCGGGGGCCTGCGGACCCTATCAAAATTTTGAAAAACTTAAGATTTTTTCTTTCAGTCAGCTTAGGATTTGTTAATGTGTTTTTAGCCTCTGTCCAGATCTGCACGTGACTTGTCAGGAACTTTTCTTAGGTTAATTCCATTGGCATTAGGGTTTTAGGTGAAATTCCTAGAAGTTTTGTGTGCTGGACTTGATTTTCGTTTGGTATTGTAGTAACTCAGAGCTTAGAAGCCTTAGAAGCCTTAGATCACCTTGGTTTCTGCTGGCCTTCTTATGAGTCTAACCATTTCATAAAATCTACCTTTGTTGAGGAATCCATCTTATTTTTCTCTTTGTGAAACCTCGAAAGGACTTGTGTTGAAAGTTTTGGATTTCATTTTTAGAAAAGAAAACAAGAGCTGATTGTTTTTTGACTGATTTGTGATTCTGGACAAATTAGTCCTTAGTTTCATCATAACTAAGTAGAACATCCTTGAAAAGAAATATTGTAAGCTTTTACTTCAAATAGTTTTTTAGAATTTATAGATCTCAAGATTAGATTTTCCAATAGTTTTGAGTGTTTTATAAAAATAAAAAAAAATCTCTTTTGAAAAAGTTTGTTTTAGTAGTATTTGAGTATTTGAAAAGAAAGGGAAATTTTCATGAGCATAACTAGTTGTCTCGTTTTTTAGTGTATTGGAAAAGACAAAAAGCTCTTCTTTTAATTTTTTTGTTAAGGAAAGATTTGTTTTTACAAGAATTTTCATTCTCAACTCTCTCTTTAGCTAGAAATTCATTGAAGGAAAAGGATTGTTTTTCATCTTAAGTGCATTTTTAGTGATTTGGAATCGAGTCTTCACACCATAAGTTTCATCTCCGCACCTCGGTTCAAATGCCTGTAGGACAACCTGGTCCAAGTACGGTTGTCACAAGTCAACCTCAATTTACTTATCAACCATACCAGGGACAGTACCAATTCGGTTCTATTGTGCAGCAGCCAGTCTATCAGTATCAACCGTACCCTGGATATACATATCAGCAACCTCAACAACCCCAGTATGGTCCGGTTAATCCTGGTTTTCCGGGAGGATATAATATCCCAAATGCAATTCCAATTCCTAGTTATCCTAGATATCCTCCTCCTGGGGCTGGTCTCATGACCCAGGGTTTCAGGGACCCTAATTGTCAGTTACCGTTCATTGGAACTTTAGACTTGACTGACTTGTCGCGCCTTACAAACGATCCAATTAACTATCTTCCGTTTTGGCCGCCAATGCCGAATAAGTTGCCTAGTGATATTCCTAAGTTTGAAGGCAAATCAGGAGAGGACCCATCGAACCATGTGATGACTTATCACCTCTGGTGTGCGTCTAACTCCATTTCAGATGATTCAATCCGTTTAAGGCTTTTTCAACGCACTCTAATTGGTCTTGCGGCCAAGTGGTACATTGAGTTACCGCGAGCCACTTTTTATAACGTTAGTCAGTTAGCTACTTTATTTTTAACTCATTTCCAGTTGCCAGTCAGATATGATAATGGCACGGAATTATTAACTTCATTAAAATAGTCAACGTCCACTTACATTTCAGATCACATTCATGAATGGAGACATCGACGGTATTTAGTGAAAGTTTTTATTCCGGATCAGATCTTAGCAGAATGGTTTGTCAAATCTTTATTACCAAAAATCACTGAGGATGTAGCTAACGCAGGAGTCATTACTGAAGAGCAAGTAATTGCTCAAGCTCAGTACCTTGACTTAGTTTATACGTAGTCAAGTACGTTACACAAGAAAATCCCCGACCTTCCTAAACAAAATAAAATAACTGCAGCTCCTTCAGGGTCTGATGCCGCTGATGGTATGATTGGTACGGTTAATACCAAAAGTAAGAAGAAATCTTCCAAGAATTCTTCTCCCATAATAACTTTATCAGATTCCCCGACAGGAGATTCTTCCGTGGAAATTTCCGCCGATATTCATGTTGTAGAGTCATCTACAGCCAAATCAAAATCCAGCGGTAAAAAGAAAGGGAATAAGAAAAATAAAACAGATGAAAATTCGAAAGAGAAAACAGAAGAAATGGAATCTACTGATGAGAAATGCAAACCTCGTTATCCTTGTCTCATTTGTGATGAAGAGCATTTTACAAGAGACTGCCCTCATCGCGCTGAGGTTGCGAAAATCGTCAAAGGTTCCCAAACGCTTGCTATTTTGAAGGATCCTTTTCCTAGTCAAGACAGTAAGATGGTAGGTTCTTCCTCAAATGCCTCCGAAGAACCCATAATGATGATGTTCCATGTTAGGATTGCGACACGATCGCAAGATTATGGAAGTGAAAGTCCTGTTGGTGGTAAGGAAGCAGAATCTTCTAATTCGAACCCATCAACTTCAGGTCCCAATTCCGATCCACTACAGATCAAGAAACCTAACCCATAATTAGTAATCAAACCACACGCCAAGGGTATACTTCGAAAGTCAGCTTTCAATCCACATGCGAGAGTGGTTCAGAACTATAACGTTGTTAAATATTTGGCTATTTCACCTTCAGCAATGTCGGCTTTGGAAGTGCTGCAATCATGTCTAGCACAGCGTAAATTGCTATTGTCGGTTATAGGAGCTGTTGACATTCAGGACTCGAACCTTATAATTTTCAATCTAGAAAATAGTACACCTCACTTACCTCATCAAATGGATTTCCAGATTCCAGTGTTAGTCAAAAACAGACCTTGTTATAGGACTGTGATTGATGAGGGAGCCTCAACGTGTATTATGTCGATCCAGTGTTGGAGATCACTTGGTTCTCCTACACTTAATCAATCCCCGATGATTCTAAAGGCCTTTGATGGCCGTGGGTTCCATCCTTTTGGCATTCTACAGGATTTACCTATAGGGGTTGAAGGCAAAACTGTTAATCTAGATGTGGAGGTGGTTGATGCCCCTCTAGATTACAACCTTCTCTTGGGTTGTAGTTGGTCTTATGCTATGACAGTTGTTGTTTCATCGGTCTTTCGGCTTATAAAGTTCCCTCATAATGGAAAGATCGTAACTATAGACCAGCTAACTTACTTTTCATCCAACCCAACCTCTTCTGAAAGTATCCAGCATGTCGGCAAAACAACTATCCCTTATAAGGATGTTGGAGTAGGACTAGTAAAAGATTCTGGTTTACTAGGAACTTTTCTCTTTCCTCCTCTCAACGCATCGTCTTGTACTGCAACTATTCATATGATTTCGTCAAACACTATTGTTTATGATGATCCTTGGATCGTACCTTTCGAATCTGAGATAGATTCATTTGGTGACGCTATGCCTTTGAGTCCATATGAAATTGCGTATCAGACCATGCAATCATTTTCCGACCCTTCTTCAACCAAAATTGACTTAATGAATGTGGTCCATGAAGAATCACTTTCACCATCAAACTCAGATTCAACAACGTTTTCCGAACTTGTTCACACTGATGAACAAATTCGTGAAATCCTGTGTGTTGATGATTTACCATGGGAAGATCTTCATCATAGATCTTCGTTTTTACCTGAGATTGATCGCTTTGAAAATGATTTTTCAGCTATTTTTATGACTGAATATGTCAAGGAACCTCAAAATCCAATGAAAAATCCTAATTCTGAGTTAAATTTGGGAAACATTTCTTGAACTATTCCTATTGATATTTCGGTTAAGCTTGGAATTTTTGAAAACATTCATATAGGTGCCTCTTGTACGGAAGATGAAATTCAAACATATAAGGCCCTATTTCAAGAATTCTGCGACGTGTTTGCCTGGTCATATGAGGAAATGCCAGGAATTGACCCAGCAATTGTTGTTCATGAAATCAAAACTTACGCAGATGTTTCGTCCGCCAACGTTTGCGTCAGATCCACCCGTGAAAAGCTGCTACTATTAAAGCAGAAGTTGAAAAATTACTTAAAGCAGGTTTCATTTATCCAATTCCGTTAATGGATTGGGTATCGAATATTGTTCCTGTTAACAAAAATCAAGGAACAATAATAATATGTATCAATTATAGGGATATTAATCGAGCCTGTTCAAAAGACAATTACCCAACTCCCTATATCGATCAAATCATTGATGATTGTGCCGGCAGTGAAATATTCTCCTTCATGGATGGTTTTTCCGGATACAATCAAATAAATATTCTACCTGCTGATCAACCAAAAACGGCTTTCATTTGTCCATGGGGGACATTTGCTTATTGCAAATTACCTTTTGGGCTCAAGAACGCCGGGGCAACTTTTCAAAGAGCCATGTCTTACGCGTTTCATGACATCAAGCACATTGTGCAACCCTATCTCGATGATTTACCTACTCATTCATTACATCGAGTTGATCATCTCATCCATTTACGAGCAATCTTTATGAGGTGTAGGCATTATCGAATTAGGTTGAATCCACACAAGTGTGTTTTCTGTATAGAAACGGGTCGGTTACTGGGGTTTGTTGTTTCGAAAGCCAGCATTCGCGTCGATCCCTCGAAGGTTGAAGCTATTGTCAAATTGCCTCCTCCTTCGAGTCTTCGCCAACTCCAAAGTTTTCAAGGGAAAGCAAACTTTTTACATCGATTCATTCCTAACTACGCCGAGATCACAAAGGGTTTTACCTGGTTGTTGAAACAGAATACTCCATTCTTTTGGGATGAGATAGCTGACAAATCTTTTGATGCACTAAAACACACGTTGACCCATGCACCGTTATTGCATCCTCCCAATGACAACCATGACTACTTCTTATATCTCGTCGCCTCGCATTCCACCACTGGAATGGTGTTAGTTCAAGAAGATGAATTCGATAGTGAACATGTGATATATTACCTTAGTCGAACTTTAAATCCAACGAAGCTAAAATATTCACATGTGGAGAAATTGGCATTGGCAGCTGTTCAAGCTGTCCAACGTTTTCGTCATTACATTTTCTATGCAAAACTACAGTAATTTCCGATTGCAACCCTATGATCTACATTTTGACCAAACAATTTCTAGGGGGAAAGTACTTCAAATGGATTATCATCCTGCAAGAGTTCGACTTGGAATTTTAAAAGTCTAAGTCGAAGAAATCTTTAGTTTTTGCGAAGTTAATGTGTGACTTCCTGCATGGTGACACTGAAACTATGGCGGAGGAGCCCATCGCGAACAAATCCTTGTTTCTAACCAGCACTTTAGATCCCCAGTATGGAGATATCATCGTTTATCTCCAGACCCAATCCTTTCGGCCAGAAATTTCAAGATCAGAACGTCGGAAAATACGATTCCAGTCCCAACAATTCAAAATTATTGGAGATATACTTTATCGTCGTGGGGCAGAGTCTGTTTTCCGACGTTGTTTAACTCATGAGGAAGCTGAAAGGGTTCTAAATGACTGTCACTCTGGAGCGTGTGGTGGTCATATGTCTGGGTTTGCCACAGCCCAAAAGATATTGCGCGTTGGCTATTTCTAGCTGTCTTTGTTTAAAGATTGTATTAACGCAGTTCGAAAATTCCACAATTGCCAAATTTTTTATCAAAAGATGCACGCTCCACCTGCTCCTCTCCACCCTATAATTTCCGTCAGTCCTTTTGTGAAATGGGGTATCGATTTTATTACATGCAACCCTCACTCGGCCAGGGGGCATGTGTATATCATCCTTGCGGTAGATTATTTTACCAAGTGGGCCGAGGCGATGCCTACTTTTGAGGCAGAGGGAAAAAATGCTGCGATTTTCGTGTTCAATCATATAATTTCTAGGTTTGGTGTTCCACAAGTGATTATCACTGATCATGGGCGTCATTTTCGAAATATTATGATGACTGAACTTACAGACCAACTTGGCCTGCGTCACGATAGTTCAACTCCATATTATCCACAGGATAATGGTTTGGTTGAACCCATCAACAAAGTTCTAGTCATCATGATACGACGAATCATTGGGATTCATAGGTCAAATTGGCATAACATGCTATTTTCAGTGCTTTGGGCGTATCAAACCTCAGTAAAAGCGTCAACCGGTTTCACTCCTTTCCAACTAGTTTATGGTTTGGAAGTTGTGTTACCCATTGAATGCGAAATCCCATCATTGCAAATGGCCATAGAATTACTTCCAGCCACTTTCGAAGAGGAAAAACGTTTGTTGTACTTGGCTCAGCTAGATGAGAATCGACGTGATGTTCCATTAGCAATCGAAACTCATGCCAAATGTATTAAAGCTTAGTATGATCGAAATGTTACACCTCCCAATTTTTCGGAAGGAGACCTAGTCTTACTGTACGATCAAGCAAATGATAAATTAGGCGCTGGAAAATTCGTACCCATGTGGCATGGTCCTTATGATGTTAAGCGAAAGCTGGCAAAAGGGGCCTACGAATTGGTAGACTTTGACGGGGTCTCTTTAGGTAAACCCAGAAATGGTCTTTACCTAAAGAGGTATTATGCTTAAATCTGGGTGTGGAGATTTTTAGTTAGGTTAGTTTTCTGTCTAGCTGGTGTGTTTTAGATTAAAAAGTGTGCTTAGCTTAGAGAGTGTTTTTTGTCATTATTCCTGTTTATCTTGATTTTACTCTTGATATTGCAGATGTCGACGTCTCTCCAAACATACATTGGTTTCGCTGATGGTGCTTGTCGTAATACACAGAACATTTCTTCCACAGCTTGGGTTATCTATTTGCCCTCTGATGAGTTGGTATCTATGCATGGGGTAAGCCTCGGTCAAACAACGAACAACATTGCAGAGTATAGTACAGTGATTGAGTTATTATCTGAATCCATCTCATTTGGGATTCGGAGTTTGATAATGAGGTTAGATTATGAATTTGTTGTATTACAGCTTAATAGAGTATATGCCATTAGAAATCCAGTGTTATTGAGATTATTTTTGAGAGTTCGTGTCTTGGAACGTGAATTTGACTATATTGAATATCAACATATTCCAAGATATTTAAATAAATTAGCAGATGCAATTGCTTCTCGAATGTTAAGTAGACATTTGCAATAATCATACAAGTAAATTTAAAAACATTCCATAACATGTTTTACAAGATAAGCCGGTAATAGTGATATAGTATAGCATAGAAGTGTGTCAAATATACATCGTCTTCGATCATAGGTTGAAAAACACCTTATGATCAGCAAAAATGATAGTACAAAAAGAAAAAAAATGTCATATGAGTCTACAACAGGCGATCATCCTATCACTGGTGATGATCACGATAAGAAACCACTATACAGGCCACCCTACAAAGGAACCTCCTGAAAGGTCCTGGGACCCCAATCACATAGCGCTATAGCCTAAGAGGAATGTCATCTATGCTGGTCTCCGGATGTCTGTTGTCAAATGCTCTAGATGACTCTCCAATTCGGCCAAAGTCTCTATAGATTCGTCCTGTGGGGCTGATGCTGCTGTAGCTGGCTGTTTCCTCTCATAGGGTCGGAGAGTGGCTGGTCGCCGTGGACCTACATCTGCATTTGAAACTTTTACTATCAATTTTGGGATGAAATAAAAACAAAAAAAAATTAAATTAGAAAATGTTGAAAATGATTTTAACCTAAGTCATCCCATTGCTCTCCTGGTGGAAGAGCCATGTCTGGGCCACCACGATAATCTACCCCAGCATAAGGGAAATCCTGAATGGAAAATACTTGGTTCTCCAACCAATGAAAATACTCAGGAGTAAATCGAATGACTTCTGTCCCCTCCTCGGGATGACGGGCCATAACTGCAACCCAACGCATCAGTTTGGGCTCTCGGGGAAGTCCAGCTCCAACAGTAAGATGTTGTGGGACCAACATTGGGACCCTCTCCAGACCAAAGCTCACAACTAAAGCACCATATCCAACGGTCTTCAGTTGTCCGTTCTTTGCTCTAGTCAGTTGGCCTTTTATATTAGCCAACACAACCCCGCACCAGTTGAAGGTGGTGCCTCGAAAGTAGTCTACTACCATCCGCATTTGGGATCTAGTGGCTACATGTAGTGTTGCGCTTCCGCAGAGTCTGGTAATAGTAAATGCAATCACTTTGAGCTCAGGACGAGATATGGTTTTGATATTAATCCCTTTGTCTCTAGTTTGGTCGTTGCAAAACTCTAGCCGAAGGCTATCGACAGACTGGCCACATGGCCTAGTCCCGAATAGAGTCAAATGTTCACCTCTCTTAGGCAAACCAGTCAGAAAGTAAATTTCTTCCAGCTCCATTTCAAGCTGGTGGCCACCTATAAAGAAGCACTAGTCCTGTATATTCCACCTGTCTACCAGCCACTACAAAAAGTCCACCTGGGCCCTCATGCCAGGTATGGTCCAGAATTTGTATAAACCGCATGCCTTCAATGCATCAATCGAAGGTTGATGTTTAATCGCAGTGAGATCCACATCCTCGTGCTCCCGTTCCCACCAATCAAGCATGATGTATACCCTACATTCAGTAAAAAGGCGGATTAGAATATCTAAAATCAAAATTTTAGGGTGGAATTTGAAAAATTTATGTTTAAAAACCTTTGCTGTAGGGATCGCACCCTCTCTGTTAGAGACAGTGCGTGGGTCCGCACTCTTCCTTCACGGCAGGTGCAGACCCCCAACTTTTTTCCTTTTACGAAAAAGTCGGGGTCCACAGGTTTCTTATGTTATGCCTGCGGACCCCCGCACGCGGGTTTTTAACCTAGAAATTTGCATAAAAAACAAAATAAAGCCCTAAAAACAATTTTCAAACGGATGAAATGAAAGAGTATGATGATGTGGATTACCTGGAGGAGACGGCATTCGATTCCAAAGGACGGATTTTCCATAATCTTCACGGGAAGTTTCTGACCAAAAGCTCTCTTTTCTCACTCTCAAGTCAAACGGCAAAAATGAATTTACAAAAGCCCTTTTTATAAGTTTTTTTGAATAAATGAGTTTTTTATTTGTTTATTTTTCACTTTAAAGAGGTAACTTTTGAAGCGTTTTTATCCATTTTAAACAGGTATGAGTAATGTTTGAGTTTTTGCGCAGGATAAAGGATTTTTCAAACAAAATTGGTCATTTTTGACAAAAAACATTAGAGTCACCTTTAAGCTCTTTACTGACTCCTAAAATATGAAAAGATTTCCAAGTTTTTCTTTTTAAGCTCGTTAAAATGGAACTAAAAAGATGGTCCAGTTACAGCCCTTTTCTGACCATAAAAACATGAAAAGATTGCCAGACTTTTGTTGTTTCAAATTCGATATTGGGCATAAAACAATGTGTCATTGATCACTTTTTTACTTTTTCGGATCAGAGGCACTAATTATGAAAAGTACTCCTTGGTCGTAATGATCAAGCAGTTCTCTCAAGTATTATTTTATACTTTTTCGGGCTTGGGAGACACAAATTTATGAAAAAGGACAACCATGGAGTTTTCTTAAGCTTTTTCAGACTCCCTAAAATTGAAAAACACCTAGTTTCTCCTATACTGGACTCGTTAAAATTTAACAGTAAAGGACCTGTTCAATTACAAACAACAACGAACCACTCCTTCTTAGGGTTCGAATTTAAACTAAGTTGGACTCATCCAAAGGATGAGCTTATAATCAAGCAAATGTTATCCTCCTCAATCTTGTCAAAAATAAAGAGGTACTTGCCAGAAATGGTGGGGGAAAAGAGAAAAAAATGAACCTGTTTGTCATACTTTATAACCACTCTTGAACACGAAACTTTTTATTCACCTGGGTTGGGAAATCCTTTGCCTAATAGTTGATCAAACCATATTGAAAGTCTTCAGCCCATTTCTGGGTATTAACTTTGGGTCAATTGTCACCAAACCATCTGCTGTGTCGTTATGTGTTCAAAAGGTCAGTGCAAATAAACCATTCATCTGTAAAATATCTGTCATCCATCTTGACCATCCCTGAGTCAGTCCTTGCAACTAAATTTCTTCAAACTTGATCTATGATTTCGTGTTGTGGGCTTGCCTACGACAGATCGCTTTCTATCGACTTTAGCTCATTATCTAGAAAGATGATCTAGAAATCATCAGTACCTTGGGATCTACATGCCTCAATGGCAGGTTTCTCGCCTTCAACGACAGGTTGCATCATTGACCTTCGATCAAAGGATTCCGTGACATGTTCGACATCAACACATCTATTCACATCTCATGGATTGTACTGATTATTTTGAGAGCCATTGACATTACTGGTGGTTTCTCTCACACTTGTTAACAGTTTACATCATTGACAGGTAATCAAGTGGTTTCTACCATGTTCGACTTCGACACATTCATTCACATGGATAGAATCGTACTATTTCGGGAAGTAGAAATCAAGACCCTGGATCTAGTTTCCACCATCCAGGCTGCGAGGAATTTTGTATTCATTATACAGTAGATTATTCATAAACAGATGGTTGCGTCCATACTGTATCTACATGTGTCTATACTTATGATGTATTATAAGATCATTCCTATATCAGAGCAGTAGTTAGCTTTCTAGTCAGTTTTGATCTGAGTATGGGAATGCCTACTTCAGCGATGATATGATGTCATATATATATTTTGTATTGAATGTTTTTACAGGTTCCAACCGGGCTCTCCACAAGATGATCCTCGAAATGATAAAGTACTTCACTCTTCTTAGATGATAAATGAAATCCTCATCTACTACAGACTTCGCACTTTAGGGTGCAATCTGTTACACAAAATATTGTCACCATGACTATTTGCAGTCAGTATGGGTCTATCATCATTCATACTATCTTCCTTAGCAAGTCTCAAACCTCAGCTCTTCATGTCAAGCTTTAAAAATGAGAGAAAGACTTTGAAAATCAATAAACCTCTCGTTCCGCACTTTCTCTTACTGTTACTTGCGGTCCCACACCCCTTGTTCATATTACCTGCGGACCTGCCCGCTCTGTCTCTAAAGAAGTGGGTGTGGACCCCTGTGAAAGTCAAAAAGGCGCAAGTTTATTCTTAAAAACTCACTTGTGGTTAATTCTAGATGATTCTAGAAGGAATCTTGACGTGGATGGTTCGCTCCTAGCTGGTTCATGCATCCCAAAACTAAAGGAGCTAATCCCTTGATGAGAGGAGCTTATCCCTTTGAAGGAGGTGTTAGATACCTATACCAATAGGTTTCATATTTCATGATTGGCAAAGAAAGGTCCAAATATGCTCTGCTTTGATGATGCAAAGATCCCATATTTCCAAGAGAAGACAATGTGTGTATATAGCTTTATGGTGACTCAATTTTGATGGATGGTCCAAAAGCCTAATCTGGATCATGCCATGTTTCAATTTTCTGTTGTAGATTAAAGAAAGAAGTCTGTCCAAACTGTTTAATCTTGGCAGACAAGTAGCTTAGGTAGAGAAATAAGGCTCCCAACTGCTTAATCTGGGACCTTGGAAGCAATAAGGGTAGCATTAGATAGAAAATCAAAAGGAAAAAGCCAGAGAAAAGAAAAGGCAAATAAGGGTCTGCAAGTCTAAGTGCACCCTCCAAGAAGAAACAAAAAATGCTAGGCAAATAGATGGGTAGGCAGATGGGGTTGCAGAAGTGTCACTCCTTACAATTGAAGGTGTGCTAACCTATTTTCATAAAGCAAAATCAATGGATTGAGAAGGTCTTCTTCTCCATCAGGTTGCAGCAAAACAAAGAAGCATGTCTAACTTCCCATTTTTCCCCTTTCCCATTCATTACTAACATCCCCTCATCAGTTGAGATTCATGGAAGAATTTGCGGTTTTGTGGTAGTTCTCATTCCTTTAAAAGCCACATTTCTTGTCTAAAAATCTTTTCATTTTGATCTACTCCCTAAACTAAGTGATTTTCAAATCAACTTAGTGATATCACCCCTCATCCACCCTTTCATCCACATTAATCCCTAACTTCTATTATATAATTCCCCTATGTTACCCTTTCCCTACTATAATAACACTATGGTGTATAAATCCCAACATTGTATAGATATCTTCCCTTTACCACTATAGCTAAATAAGTTTGTCAAGGGAGACATTAGTCCACCAGGGACTATGGTCAACCCTGTCAGGGGATTGCCCTGACCTCAGGTTGGAGTGACAGCCTCCCCCTAAGCCATCACCTCACCTCTGTCCAATAAATTCCACAAGAACCCCCTCCCTCTGCTCAAAACCCACTTTTAAACCTTTTTCCCCCTTGGATTAACCTTGCCCCGAAAAAACCCACAAAAAGCACTAAACCTAAGGTTCTCCGCCCAGATTATTTAAACGAATATTTTAATATGCTGGTGGGACCCCCCCCAACCTGCACGATCCGTCGGAAGGCCCGCCAGCCGTCGATCGTCTGCCACCCACGATCCAACGCTGGGCGGGCATTTTCAGTGTCGGATCTGCCGACCTTTAGCGTCCGGGGAACGGTGGTTTTCCACCCCGTACACGGGACGCGTGGCAGGCGGCGGGGTTGTTCGGAGCCCCCCTCCCCAATACCGCCTTTCCCCAAAGGTGGTGTGGGGAAACTGCTTACCACCATCCCGTTACCACCTCCCCCTTACGACATGCATACGTCATCATGACGTAGCGCCCTTCCCCGCCCCCGCGCCGTGTGGCCCTCCACGTAGTCCTGCCACCTTATCCATTCGCCACCGTGTCCTGCCACACTGGCCCACACCTCAGCAGCCACGTCACCCCCGTACCCGGGCCCGCCATGACGTCATGCTGACGTCATCGGCGGGAAGGCGCCAATTACCTATTTTTTCCGAATTTGTCGTTAAAGTCACGGTTTAAGCCGTTTTTATGTCATTTTCGCGCAAAAGAAGACATAGCCGTTGCAGCTGGTTCATTGCCAAAGTGCCTCCGGACCTCCAAATTCAAATTTGCAACCGTACCAACTCATCAATTATGCCTCCACAGTTCGGCCCGTAGGCTGTTCAAGCGTTTTATCCAGGTATTCACCGTAATTCTTCCATTTGGCCCATGCATACCATTTCTCTGTAAAAATCACCATTAAAGCACTTGTCAAAATTCCATACAAGCTCTGTCTACTACCTAAAAGTGAGCTAAGGTAACCTGCATTACCCTGGAACCATAATTTAACACTAAAACAGTTAAAACGCGGACCAAGATTCTAAATTTGTCCTCGAGGGGCCCGGCATTGTTCCCTTTTGCCGGGTGTAGACCAGCTGCAGCTGCTTTCCTAAGTAGACCTCCCATAACCTCGCATACCCCCAGCAATTCACAACCCCTGTGAATTTACCAAAATCTGCAGAGGCAAGCCTGCTTTTCCACTTTAAAAAACATTTCAAACATTGTCCACAGTTGGCCTATCATTTGAACTCTTAGGAGGTTTGCAAACCATTGCACCCATCTTACTCAAAATCAAATCATACAATGGCTGCCCCTGCACCCACAACTCTCAGTGTTGCTCCATTAAATCCACCCAATAAAGACCTGCAATCCTTGCCTCTTGCTGACCAGGACTACCTTATTGAAGACTATGTGGGAGACAGGGACTTTCTGCAGACCTTCAGGCAGTTGAGAGAGGACTACCTGAATGGTCATGATACACATGGCATATGGGAGTCCAACCTGCCATACTATTGTCTCCCCTCTGTAAATGTGTTTCCTGAAATCATTCGCCTATGTGCTGAAAACTATGATGTGCAGCACCGAGCCATCAGCACCCCATCTGGGAGGATCCTCTTCTACATTAATCTGGAGTCCATCAACAAAATGCTACATTTTGATCAGACAGAGCTGCTAATCCCATTCTCCATGAACTATCTGCTGGACACTGGTGCCAAGATGACCAGTGAGGAGATTCAAAAGGTCACCAGGACATTCATGAGACCTGAGTGCCAGCCTGCAGGGCCACCTCCTTATTTAGATGTCCACTTCACTGAAGTAGGCAGATTACTCCTGGACATGATTGCTTATGTGCTGGGATACAGAACCAACGAACATGTGGATGAGACAATGCTAGTATTACTAGTTGTTTACAGCCCAGGCCAACCCCCTGCCCGCAAATATAACTTTGCCAAGTTTATAGCTAACAAAATCCATGATCAGTTGGGTGCAGTGGATAGACAGGGGGTCTTCAAGTACTCGGCCTATATTTATCACCTCTTTATGTATTATCAGTCTGAGGCTTTTCCATGCTATATCAAAAAGCTGGATTATAGAAGAGAAAGAAGATCTGTCATCTTCTGGACCTCTGTCTATCACATAGTCACAAACTCACCCTATTCCTATTGTGAGTTTGTTGACCAATTTGTGTATCCAATCTCTTGCCTATTGATGAGGTCCCCTCCTCCCAGAATGTCAACTGAGATACAGAAGGCTCTGCAGCTTTCCAAAAAATGTAAAATAGGTGATTGGTACCTATATGAGGATCACACAGTCATCAGAGTCTATGGCTGTGAGCTCTGTCCTTACAGACTCCCAAAGTATGTGCCCATGAGGATATTTGCCTTGGAATATTATAGGCAGTTGATTCAGTCTGACCTCACCCATTTCCACAGGTCCAGAAAGAAGGCCCACCTCAAGTTCAAACACCAGTTGGGCCCCTTCATCATGAACAAAAAAGAAGGATGGGAAGATGTTGACCTCATCCTCAAGGACAAATATAAACTATCATACAGTTTCCGGTGGGTCCCTTATGACCCTGAGGGCTTCATTACTGCCAGAAGAAACAAATACAAGCTTCTAGGTTATAGGCATTGCCAATACCCACACATTGAAAGATATGCCAACCAGCAAGAATGGCTACAGGGTACTCTAGTAGAAAAGCTAACTGAAGAAGAGATAATGCTAAAGAATATGAAGGAGCTTGAAAAAACCATTGACCTAGACTCTGTGCAGCAGGTACCTTTCAAGCGGCCTTATTCAACAGGAGAAGGGACCTCGGCCTCAAGGACTGCACCAGTAACACAAGCACCCTCCACAGCAGCACCAGCTGCAGACAAAGGCAAAGGGATAATGGGTGCAGAGGAGGAAACAGTGAAAGAAAAGCCTGCCCCTGCAAATGAGCAGCATCAAGAGCCCCAACAAGGGCAGCAAACAGAACAGCAGCAAGATCAGACTGCCCCTAAACAAACGGAGCTACCAGCAGCTCCAGTAATGCAAACTCCACCTCCACAGACTGAGCCATTGACTGCTCCTAGTTTGCAGACCCCAGCACATGAAGAAAGGGGTATGAAAAGAGATAGAGAAGAGTCCACTCCAATTAGTGGATCCTCCCAACAACCAGGAGCCAAAAGGCAAAGGCTAGACTCCCCAGAGGTAGAAGACATCACTGAAGAATTCCTTGACAGCTCAAGGAAAAATAGGGAGGGCAGCCAGCACACAGGGACAAGCTCCTTTCAGCAGGAGCAAGGATTGCAACTTGGTTTGGAGGTGTCTTCCTCCTCCCAGCAGAGCAAGAAGCCCAAGAGCACTAAGGCTTCTTTCAAACAAATAAAAGCTCAGAATGATCTGCTGAGGGCTGAGGTCTACAAGCAATTTATAGATGCAACACAAGCCCAGCAAAAAAGGCTAATGTCCGTGTATGACATTAAAGAGGAAAAAATAATCCTCAGTCACTTCAAGCCTACAATACCGCAGCCTAAGTCAGCTGCAGATTTTGTGAAGACAAGGGTGGAGGTCATGGCCAAAGACATCCATCCCATGGACCAAATAGAGCTCCACAAGCAAGCTGGAGAAATGGTTTATGCAACCTTGGTGGAGAGGGCAACCATGGCCCATGAGCTGAAAGAATCCCTAAAAAACACCAATACACAGTTGGATTTCGAGAGAATGTCCTCCTTGGCCAAAGACAATAGAATAAAGTCTCTTGAGGACATCATCATTGATCTTGGACATGATCCTAGTGATCCAAAGGGTGTGAAGGCCCTTATGAAGAAGAAAGATGATGACCTGAATGCATTAAAGAAGAGATTGAAGCTACAGCCCACAGAGCACCCTCAAACCGCAGAGCTTCAAAAGCAAAAACAGGTTGATAACCGATTAGACCTCATAATGCAGCAATACTAGAGGATCAGGGATTTGGAGAAAGAGCTGGAAGGAGCATTACAAGATAAACAGGGAGAATCCACTTCCCAAGCTCCTCCAACTACTTCAACAACAGCAACAACTTCAGGGGCAGCAGTGGCCCCCACAACAGAAGCAGCAGGAACAGCAGCATCTCCAGATGCCAGTGCAAGTATAGAAGAATTGACCAAGGCCATCAAGGAAATGGAGCTCCAGGCCAATGAAATAAAGAAGGCCAAGGAAAAATTGGCAGAACTGGATGCCAAATATGATAAGTCAAAGGTAACTGTAGCAGAGCAGGGCAGAGAAATAAAGGCCCTAAAAGAAAAGATCAAGGCCTTAGAGGAGGAACTGAATCTAGAGACTGCCATGGCCGACATAAAGAGGATTCTATGGGCCAAAATTGGCCATTCCATCAATCAACAATGGAGGTCAATCAAAACAATACATGAACAGATGGACTTAATGGGCCAAGCACAAGCAGAAATCCATAAGGCCAAGACAACACTGGGAGACAAGCCAGAACAGGCCAACAGGATGATAGACTTCCTGAACAGGCAAGAAAAGGAGGAACTGGCAGCCATAGGCATTGCCAACAGAACCGAGGCTTTCCTCACTGCTAAGAAGGTACTAACTCTCAGGAACTATGTACAAACTGTGGAGAGGAAGTGCTATGAGATACAAGCTGAGGTGGAAGAATATAAAGTCAAGATGGCAGTGCTGCAATCAAAGGGACTGCCCAGCCTCCTAAGTGGCGCAGGAACACTGATCTCTCGAGATCAATTTGCCAACAGAATGGCAACCACCATTGAAAATCAGATTGTTGCATCTGGCAGTACATCTGAGCAAACAGGGCCCCCCACAGGACAAAGCTTGTATGAAAAACTTGAAGGCATGTTCTTCATTGAAAATGAGGTAAATCATCTGTTTGAAACTCCTCCTAACTTTTATAGGTATACAGAGGCCGATGAGACCTTGATAAAAATTCGGAGACATCAAATGCCTAAGGAGGATTGGTGGCAAGCGATGCTTCAGATTTTGCCACGGTAGCCTCAGTTGTTCGGCCACTGCTAGCTCCAGGTCACTACAAGACAAACAGCATGACAAAGTTAGAAATAAAGGTAGCTGAAAGAGTGACTCAGCATAAGGACAATGACAGCTAGCCTAAAGGATAAGCAAATGCGCATATTTGGACAGCTTAGCCTCAGCCGACTTCGACACCCACCAAGTCATCAATTTCTGACTATTTTTGACAGCTAAAGCAACAAAAAGTTACTACAGCTTTTACTTTCTCAGCTACCAAGCTCCAGGAGTTGGCATAACATTTATGAGCCATTAACTCCTTTTCTTGATATTTTTACATGTAAATTTTGTATAAATACTCCCCTTAGTAACGCATAAGGGGTTGGTGATTTTTGACTCCAAGGAGAATCTATTGTATACTTTCAGTTTTATCTAATACAGAGGGCTGGACCAGCTCAGTGATCTCCTGAAGTATTTGATGTATGGATGATGCTAGGTGTGCTGATGCAGAATTCCTGTGCTGTCTGATGAAATAACAAGTTTTTCTCAATCTCTGTTTCTTGTCTTCTTATGTTTATCAAACCATACTTATGTTGTACTAAGCTAGCAGTAAAGAAGAAGAATAGTACAGGATTTGTTTCATTACACCTTGTGCTCAATTTTTACTGCTGTGAATGTTAGTTTCCAGAATTAACGATATACATGAATCCTTAACTGCTCATGTGTCTATTAATTCTATATGTGTTAATGTTAACTAGAAATTCTTCATTGCTTCTAGATTGATGTTCCTACCGTCTTTTCTTTAGCAGTTTTCTGTGAGATTCTTAATTGCCTTGCATAAACTGGACACACCCCACTCAATCACTATTATAAACGTTGTTCCTCAGACACAAATCTGGCTCTGCAGCATCACTAACGTATCACACAGTATCAGAGAAACTAAAGGACCACTGACTCCATGCCCAATGGACTAAGACATGCTAGTAAGTACCTATATATATTAACTGGAATCATCACCAAACACATTTCAAAAACAACACCTTGAACATCATAGCTAGCCTAAAATACTATCAAAACAGAGCTAAACTTTAAAGAGAGAGCCCTCTCTGATTACAGCTTGGCTAGAGGCTGCAATCCAAAGACTGGTTAGTGGTTACCCCGGCCATATTCCCTTGGGAGTCATAGGGAACAACATGGGAGTTAACATAAATGGCGACTCCACTGGGGACAAGCATACTTTTCAAACTGTTGTCTATCCATAGACAGTGGTTCTAAAAAAGCTTAAACAGTCCCTCAAACAATCCTAAAATATCTTAGAAAATACCAAAAACAAATTCAGAAGTTGGCTCCTAAAATGGAAAACAGGCACACTAGGTCAAACCCTGACCCAAATCCACCAGCTGTGTTTGAGAATCCTAATATAATCCCTAGAATCATTAGGAAGCAGCAAAGGCAGGAAAATCCTACTGATTTGACTCCTGAGACAGCCCACCCTGAACCATTTCCAACCCCAATCAAGGTTCTATTTAGGTCTACCCCTGTCTCCCCCAATTCACCATCTACATCTCAAAGCCCTCCTTTCACATCCTCACCCACTGCACAAATCCCCTTGACCAACACTCTAGTTGCTGTTACACCTGTTACCCCTGTGGTACACATTGTTCCTTTTATCCCAGCTGCTCCTATAAATCCCCCAAACCTTGTGAATATGGCTAACAGATATGCACCCTTGCAGTTACCAGCTAATGCCGCAGCTCTACCCCAAGACTACCAAACTAAAATCTCATATTTTGACTCCACTGGCCCTTTTACAGCTATTCAGCATGCCAAAAGGATGCAAGACCATTTTGAGACCTATGAAATAGATGATGACAGTGTGAGAATGAGGATGTTTGTTCAAAGTCTGACTGGGGATGTAAGAACTTGGTTCAGATCCCTGAATGTAAATTCCATCACAACTCCTGATGAGCTTTATCAAGCCTTTACTAGCAGATGGGAGAAGAAGAAGGATCCTCTGCACATACTTGGTGAATATGACACTATCAAAAGAGGTCCCCAAGAGACTGTTTTGGAGTATTGCGCAAGATTCAACAATGTATATAATGCAATCCCACAAAATTTAAGACCTCCTCTTGATTTGGCCTTATACAAATTTCCTGATGGTTTTGATCCTGATATGGCCTACCAGTTGAAGGAGAGAGCTCCTGAAACCCTTGCAGATGCCCAAAAGGTTGTTGTCACAGTGGAAGCTAACCTGATTGCCAAAAGAAACAGAGCAAGGTTGGAAAATAGAACCACCTTCAAAGAAGAACCCTCAGCTTTTGATCAAAAACTGGATGCAATACTCACTAGTATGAAGAGATTGGGCGACAGAGTGGAATCAGTTGAGAGAAAGTCATCATGGGAAACAGCACAAAACAACCCTCCTAGGAATCCAAATTTTAGGAGAACTCAAAATCCAAACGTTGGCAAGGCCAATTCTGACCCAGACATAAGGCCCCCTTTTCAAGAGAATTATGCTGAGACTTCCACAGCAAGTGAACCCAATGAAGATCCCCACATTAATCTAATGGGTTTGGATGGTGAAAGTCAAGTCTTTTTAACACAAGAAGATCATGAGAATGATGAAATCAAGCTGTTCCAAACCAAATCAGGTGAGTCATTTGACTTTAAGCAAGGCTATGACACAGCTGTTTATGAAGTCCATAAACAATACAAGCTAAGGAGTAGAACTGTAAATATAACTCAGCCTGAAAGGACAAAGGACAGCCAGTAGCCCAAAAGAGCCATTGTCACAGAACCAAGTAACAAAACTGGTCCAAATACAGATGAGGTAACCGTTGAGGAAATAGCTGAAACCTTTTCCTCAAAACGGCAGCCAGTAGATCCCTCACCCTTGAAGCCCAACCTAAGTAACACCTCTCAAGAAGTGAGTAAGAAGGACAAGCTTCCAGATCAAGATAAGAAACAAGAGGAGGACCTGGTTAACAAGGAAAAGGCTGCCACTCACAACACCAAGATCCAATCTGATACACCCTTTGACATAGAAGCTGAAATTGGAAAATTGAAAGTAGCTATTCCCCTCTCAGAACTGGCCAAACATGACATTTATAAACAACAAATCAAGAAGTCCCTTCAACTTACTAACAACAAATATGATGTCAATGTGCTGGATGATACCCCAGAATTGCTGTTCGGTCCAGAAGTTGATGGAAAAACAGTGGTCACAGGGATATTACCTTTTTATGTCAGTTTACATGTTCATGATAAGATATTACACAATGCAATGTTTGACTCAGGTGCCTCTCACAACCTCATGCCAAAAGCAGTCATGGAAAGACTTAATCTAGATATTACAAGGCCATATAAGGACCTATTCTCCTTTGACTCCAGTCAAGTCAAGTGCTTAGGTCTAATAAAAGACCTGTGTGTGTCCCTTGTCCAGTACCCAAACAAAACAATTCTGATGGATGTTGTAGTTGCTGACATCCCACCCAAGTATGGGATGTTGTTATCAAGGTCATGGGGGGCTAAACTTCAAGGTTCCCTGCAGTTAGACATGTCATATGCAACCATCTATGTCTTTGGGCAACCAAAAAGACTATACAGAGAAACACTTATGAAATACATGGTCAGCAGTGAAGAAAAACCTCAAAATTTTCCCATATATGTTGTTCATTCTGATATAGACTCATATATTCTTTTCAATGATAATACAGGTCTTACAAATAATGATGTTGAAACCAAAACACATAAGCAAGACCAGGATATTGATGAACAAACTACTACACAAGAAATAACGGTTAAACCATCACTAAACAAAACTGTTGTTCTAGAGATCAAGCAAAATCAATCAAGTGGTCAGACTGTCCTAGAAGACAAACCAGGTGAAAAACCAGAACTCCAACTTATGATCCCAGATCACAGGGAACTTATTAAATCTCCCCTAGAAAAAGAGAACCTATGGTTTCTTGAATTTGATGGGTCAGTCAACAAATTAGGGGCAGGAGCTGGAGTTTGGATACATAATAAACAACATAGTCATGCAGAGGGCCGAGCCTACAGACTAAATTTCAGATGCACCAATAACATGGCAGAATATGAAGCTCTTCTACTAGGCCTTAAACTAGTAAAGTCCCTACAAGCAATAAAAGTGTCAATTCTAGGGGACTCAGACCTAGTTATCCAACAAGTAAAGGGGAATTTTGTCACTAATGACAAAAGACTGAGATCTTATAGATCTACTGCTGCTGAACTACTACAGTCCTTCACCGAATTTCAAATCACCAAGATTCCCAGAACCCATAACTTGCATGCCCATAGCTTGGCCAAATTTGCAAGTACCTGCAAGCTACCTTTTGAGCCCCACCACTGCTTTTCAGCTGAGGTAAAACACAGACCTTCTGTCCCAAACAATGTCAAGGATTGGCAAGTGTTTGATGATGATACTCAAATAAACAATTTCTTGACTTTACAGCAAGAATTTTCAGGACTAAACATTGACACTGAAAGAGCAAGTCAATCACAAATAGCTGAAAGAGCAAGTCAATCAAAAATACAGTTTGAACAGACTAACCACCCACTATCACCCAAAACAGCAAAACAAATGCTAAATCCAACCATTTTCAACAAGGAGAACATACAAGAAATTCAACGAATTAGTTATGAGGAGACAGCCGAAGATGAGGCTGAAGTGATACAATTGAAGGACAATTTTCTTCCAACAGGCTTAGCTCCTTTAGAAGACATTTTCGACTCCAATGATGTTCCCAACAAACCAAAAATGCAGCCCCTCAACACTGCCATAGAAGAATGTAACATTGGGACTGCTGAACAACCCAAAATAATAAAATTGTCTGCTTCCTTACCTCCTGACCAAAAGCCCAAATACATTGACCTCTTTAAAGAGTTCCAGGATGTCTTTGCATGGAGTTATGAGGATTTAAAATCCTATGACACCTCTGTAATTCAACACACTATCCCTCTCAAGCTAGATCAAAAACCTTTAAACAAAAATTGAGGAGAATCAATCCTATGCTTCTCCCAGCAATGGAACAAGAGGTACAGAAAATGTTCAAGGCAGGCATCATAGCACCAATCAGATTCTCTGAGTGGATTTCAAACTTAGTCCCTACAAGAAAGAAAACCAGTGAAATAAGGCTATGTGTTGACCTAAGGAACTTGAATCAAGTATCCTTGAAAGACAATTACCCCTTACCCAAGATGGATCACATCTTGCAGAGAGTAGTGGGGGCCTCAAGAATTTCTCTACTTGATGGATTCTCAGGTTTCAACCAGATCTTAGTTCATCCTGATGATCAGGACAAAACAGCATTTACAACCCCATGGGGGACCTTCAAATATGTAAAAATGCCTTTTGGATTGAAGAATGCAGGGGCAACATTTCAAAGAGCGATGGATATTGCTTTTGCCAAAGAGATTCATGACTTCCTTGTCATTTATTTGGATGACCTCACACCTTTCTCAAAATCAGACCAAGAACATTTGAAACATTTGAGACAGATCTTCCTAACATGTAGGAAGTATGGAATTTCCTTAAATCCTAAGAAATCCCTGTTTGGTTTAGAGGAAGGTAAACTATTGGGCCACATCATTTCTAAAGATGGCATTAGGATTGATCCAGACAGAATCCAGGCCATCTTACAAATGCCTCACCCAAGAAATATAAAAGAATTACAAGCCTTTTTGGGTAAAATCAACTTCCTGAGGAGATTTATCCCAAATCTGGCCGAATTGAGCAGGTTACTGAATAACATGTTGAAAAAGGATTCAAAAGTAAAATGGACGACAGAGGCAAGTCAAGCCTTTGAAGGAATAAAATTGGCCCTCACCCAAACTCCAGTCCTAACAAATCCACAATTTGATAGGGAATTTATCATATTTTCCTTTGCTTCCCAGCACACAATTGCTGTTGTCTTATTACAGAAAGATGACCAAGGAAATGAGAAACCCATTGCTTTCTTTAGTAAAGCCCTTAGAGATGCACCCCTGAAATACCAGATTATGGAAAAGCAAGCATATGCCTTGGTCAAAGCTATTAAAGACTTTAGGATCTACATCCTATACTCCCATGTTATAGCCTATGTACCAAGCCCAATTGTCAAAGACATACTTACTCAAGAGAACTTAGAGGGCAGAAGAGGAAAATGGATTGCAAATATTTTAGAATTTGACATCGAAATAAAACCTACCAAACTGATAAAAGGACAAGGTCTGGCTAAATTAATGTCTGAAACAAATTTCCAAGCCTTGGACATCAACCAACTGGACAGTGAACCGGAGCTGGCGACTCCAAAGATCAATGTAGCCTTTGAACAATCCCATTGGTATTCTGATATATGTTATGTATTACAAAACCTGTGTGCTCCACCAGGATTGTCCAGAACTAAGTGTAGGTTCCTAAAAATGAAAGCTTCTAAATTCTGTGTTATGGATGGAAATTTACTTTGGAAAAACCATGAAGGGATATTGTTAAACTGCTTAATTGAGAATGAAACTAACAATATCATAAAAGAATTTCATGCAGGTGACTGTGGTGGACACTTGTACTGGAAGTCCACTGTGGATAAAATACTGAGGGCTGGTTACTACTGGCCCACCATGTTCTCTGATGTCAAGAAATTCACCACCTCATGTCATAAATGTCAAGTGTTTGAGGGAAAGAGACAGTTACTGCCACTTCCCTTGAGGCCTATTGCAACAGAGAGACCTTTTCAACAATGGGGCTTGGATTTCATTGGGGAAATTCACCCTTCATCTTCAGGCCAACACAGATGGATTCTAACAGCTACAGACTACTTCACTAAGTGGATTGAAGCTGTTCCATGCAGACAAGCAAATGATTCAACAATCATTCAGTTTTTGGAGAATAACATATTGGCTAGATTTGGTTGTCCTGACAAGATAATAACAGACAATGCTGCTGCTTTCAGATCCAAGAAGATGGTGAATTTCTGCCACAAATTTCACATTACCTTGGGCCATTCTACTGCATACTATCCCCAAGGAAATGGCCTTGCTGAATCATCAAATAAAAGCCTGGTAAACATCATAAAGAAAGTGCTAGAAGAGAACAAAAAGAATTGGCATAAGAAGCTTGTGAATGCCTTATGGGCAGATAGACTAACAACCAAGAGATCAATTGGGACCAGCCCATATGAGTTAGTCTATGGATTAGAAGCTAAATTCCCTTCATCACTAGGGATTCCTGTCCTGAAACTTCTTCAAGAAAGTCAAGCTGAACCAAATGATATGCAGAGAAGGATAAATCAAATAATATGTTTGCAGCAAACTAGAGATCAAGTGTACAGCAGAGTTCAAGTTTTACAAGAAAAGCTAAAGAAAGCTTTTGACAGAAGAACTAAGGCAGAAGACTTTAATATTGGAGACAAAGTCCTCAAATGGGACTCAAGAAGAGAGGATAAGGGAAAACATGGAAAATTTGATTCCCTTTGGAGAGGACCATTTGCTGTCCAAGCAGTACAAGGAAACAATACCTATTTCCTTAAAAGTCTTAATGAAACTGATTTGGATGAAGGTCCTGTGAATGGCAGGATGTTGAAGCACTATTTTGACCACTACCATAAGTGCAGCCTGAGTTTCCCTTGTACATATTCAGGTGTATATATTACTTTCTGTTAAAATGTAAAAATGCAGCCTCTCAAGTTTTATTAACTGTCAGCAAAAGGCAAATAGGTTTAGAGATCCACCAAGGTGGGAAGAACACAATTTTGGCATTTCAAAGCAGCATACTTCAAGTTTGGTAAAAGCAGTCAAAGGCCAAGGCATTCTGACCTGCTGTTCTTGGTCTTTCTAATGAAAAACCATCCCCATGTGGAGCCACTGTTAGATACCTATACCAATAGGTTTCATATTTCATGATTGGCAAAGAAAGGTCCAAATATGCTCTGCTTTGATGATGCAAAGATCCCATATTTCCAAGAGAAGACAAGGTGTGTATATAGCTTTATGGTGACTCAATTTTGATGGATGGTCCAAAAGCCTAATCTGGATCATGCCATGTTTCAATTTTCTGTTGTAGATTAGAGAAAGAAGTCTGTCCAAACTGTTTAATCTTGGCAGACAAGTAGCTTAGGTAGAGAAATAAGGCTCCCAACTGCTTAATCTGGGACCTTGGAAGCAATAAGGGTAGCATTAGATAGAAAATCAAAAGGAAAAAGCCAGAGAAAAGAAAAGGCAAATAAGGGTCTGCAAGTCTAAGTGCACCCTCCAAGAAGAAACAAAAAATGCTAGGCAAATAGATGGGTAGGCAGATGGGGTTGCAGAAGTGTCATTCCTTACAATTGAAGGTGTGCTAACCTATTTTCATAAAGCAAAATCAATGGATTGAGAAGGTCTTCTTCTCCATCAGGTTGCAGCAAAGCAAAGAAGCATGTCTAACTTCCCATTTTTCCCTTTCCATTCATTACTAACATCCCTCATCAGTTGAGATTCATGGAAGAATTTGAGGTTTTATGGTGGTTCTTATTCCTTTAAAAGCCACATTTCTTGTCTAAAATCTTTTCATTTTGATCTACTCCCTAAACTAAGTGATTTTCAAATAAACTTAGTGATTTCACCCCTCATTCACCCTTTCATCCATATTAACCCTAACTTCTATTATCTAATCCCCTATGTTCCCCCTTTCCCTACTATAATAACACTATGGTGTATAAATCCCAGCATTGTATAGATATCCTCCCTTTAGCACTATAGCTAAATAAGTTTGTCAAGGGAGACATTAGTCCACCAGGGACTATGGTCAACCCTGTCATGGGATTGCTCTGACCTCAGGTTGGAGTGACAGCCTCCCCCTAAGCCATCACCTCACCTCTGTCCAATAAATTCCACAAGAACCCCCTCCCTCTGCTCAAAACCCACTTTTAAACCTTTTTCCCCCTTGGATTAACCTTGCCCCGAAAAAACCCACAAAAAGCACTAAACCTAAGGTTCTCCGCCCAGATTATTTAAACGAATATTTTAATATGCTGGCGGGACCCCCCCCAACCTGCACGATCCGTCGGAAGGCCCGCCAGCCGTCGATCGTCTGCCACCCACGATCCAACGGTGGGCGGGCATTTTCAGTGTCGGATCTGCCGACCTTTAGCGTCCGGGGAACGGTGGTTTTCCGCCCCGTACACGGGACGCGTGGCAGGCGGCGGGGTTGTTCGGAGCCCCCCTCCCCGATACCGCCTTTCCCCAAAGGTGGTGCGGGGAAACCGCTTACCACCATCCCGTTACCACCTCCCCCTTACGACATGCATACGTCATCATGACGTAGCGCCCTTCCCCGCCCCCGCGCCGTGTGGCCCTCCACGTAGTCCTGCCACCTTATCCATTCGCCACCGTGTCCTGCCACCCTGGCCCACACCTCAGCAGCCACGTCACCCCCGTACCCGGGCCCGCCATGACGTCATGCTGACGTCATCGGCGGGAAGGCGCCAATTACCTATTTTTTCCGAATTTGTCGTTAAAGTCACGGTTTAAGCCGTTTTTATGTCATTTTCGCGCAAAAGAAGACATAGCCGTTGCAGCTGGTTCACTGCCAAAGCGCCTCCGGACCTCCAAATTCAAATTTGCAACCGTACCAACTCATCAATTCTGCCTCCACAGTTCGGCCCGCAGGCTTTTCAAGCGTTTTATCCAGGTATTCACCGTAATTCTTCCATTTGGCCCATGCATACCATTTCTCTGTAAAAATCACCATTAAAGCACTTGTCAAAATTCCATACAAGCTCTGTCTACTACCTAAAAGTGAGCTAAGGTAACCTGCATTACCCCGGAACCATAATTTAACACTAAAACAGTTAAAACGCGGACCAAGATTCTAAATTTGTCCTCGAGGGGCCCGGCATTGTTCCCTTTTGCCGGGTGTAGACCAGCTGCAGCTGCTTTCCTAAGTAGACCTCCCATAACCTCGCATACCCCCAGCAATTCACAACCCCTGTGAATTTACCAAAATCTGCAGAGGCAAGCCTGCTTTTCCACTTTAAAAAACATTTCAGACATTGTCCACAGTTGGCCTATCATTTGAACTCTTAGGAGGTTTGCAAACCATTGCACCCATCTTACTCAAAATCAAATCATACAATGGCTGCCCCTGCACCCACAGCTCTCAGTGTTGCTCCATTAAATCCACCCAATAAAGACCTGCAGTCCTTGCCTCTTGCTGACCAGGACTACCTTATTGAAGACTATGTGGGAGACAGGGACTTTCTGCAGACCTTCAGGCAGTTGAGAGAGGACTACCTGAATGGTCATGATACATATGGCATATGGGAGTCCAACCTGCCATACTATTGTCTCCCCTCTGTAAATGTGTTTCCTGAAATCATTCGCCTATGTGCTGAAAACTATGATGTGCAGCACAGAGCCATCAGCACCCCATCTGGGAGGATCCTCTTCTACATTAATCCGGAGTCCATCAACAAAATGCTACATTTTGATCAGACAGAGCTGCTAATCCCATTCTCCATGAACTATCTGCTGGACACTGGTGCCAAGATGACCAGTGAGGAGATTCAAAAGGTCACCAGGACATTCATGAGACCTGAGTGCCAGCCTGCAGGGCCACCTCCTTATTTAGATGTCCACTTCACTGAAGTAGGCAGATTACTCCTGGACATGATTGCTTATGTGCTGGGATACAGAACCAGCGAACATGTGGATGAGACAATGCTAGTATTACTAGCTGTTTACAGCCCAGGCCAACCCCCTGCCCGCAAATATAACTTTGCCAAGTTTATAGCTAACAAAATCCATGATCAGTTGGGTGCAGTGGATAGACAGGGGGTCTTCAAGTACTCGGCCTATATTTATCACCTCTTTATGTATTATCAGTCTGAGGCTTTTCCATGCTATATCAAAAAGCTGGATTATAGAGGGGAAAGAAGATCTGTCATCTTCTGGACCTCTGTCTATCACATAGTCACAAACTCACCCTATTCCTATTGTGAGTTTGTTGACCAATTTGTGTATCCAGTCTCTTGCCTATTGATGAGGTCCCCTCCTCCCAGAATGTCAACTGAGATACAGAAGGCTCTGCAGCTTTCCAAAAAATGTAAAATAGGTGATTGGTACCTATATGAGGATCACACAGTCATCAGAGTCTATGGCTGTGAGCTCTGTCCTTACAGACTCCCAAAGTATGTGCCCATGAGGATATTTGCCTTGGAATATTATAGGCAGTTGATTCAGTCTGACCTCACCCATTTCCACAGCTCCAGAAAGAAGGCCCACCTCAAGTTCAAACACCAGTTGGGCCCCTTCATCATGAAAAAAAAAGAAGGATGGGAAGATGCTGACCTCATCCTCAAGGACAAATATAAACTATCATACAGTTTCCGGTGGGTCCCTTATGACCCTGAGGGCTTCATTACTGCCAGAAGAAACAAATACAGGCTTCTAGGTTATAGGCATTGCCAATACCCACACATTGAAAGATATGCCAACCAGCAAGAATGGCTGCAGGGTACTCTAGTAGAAAAGCTAACTGAAGAAGAGATAATGCTAAAGAATATGAAGGAGCTTGAAAAAACCATTGACCTAGACTCTGTGCAGCAGGTACCTTTCAAGCGGCCTTATTCAACAGGAGAAGGGACCTCGGCCTCAAGGACTGCACCAGTAACACAAGCACCCTCCACAGCAGCACCAGCTGCAGACAAAGGCAAAGGGATAATGGGTGCAGAGGAGGAAACAGTGAAAGAAAAGCCTGCCCCTGCAAATGAGCAGCATCAAGAGCCCCAACAAGGGCAGCAAACAGAACAGCAGCAAGAGCAGACTGCCCCTCAACAAACGGAGCTACCAGCAGCTCCAGTAATGCAAACTCCACCTCCACAGACTGAGCCATTGACTGCTCCTAGTTTGCAGACCCCAGCACATGAAGAAAGGGGTATGAAAAGAGATAGAGAAGAGTCCACTCCAATTAGTGGATCCTCCCAACAACCAGGAGCCAAAAGGCAAAGGCTAGACTCCCCAGAGGTAGAAGACATCACTGAAGAATTCCTTGACAGCTCAAGGAAAAATAGGGAGGGCAGCCAGCACACAGGGACAAGCTCCTTTCAGCAGGAGCAAGGATTGCAACTTGGTTTGGAGGTGTCTTCCTCCTCCCAGCAGAGCAAGAAGCCCAAGAGCACTAAGGCTTCTTTCAAACAAATAAAAGCTCAGAATGATCTGCTGAGGGCTGAGGTCTACAAGCAATTTATAGATGCAACACCAGCCCAGCAAGAAAGGCTAATGTCTGTGTATGACATTAAAGAGGAAAAAATAATCCTCAGTCACTTTAAGCCTACAATACCGCAGCCTAAGTCAGCTGCAGATTTTGTGAAGACAAGGGTGGAGGTCATGGCCAAAGACATCCATCCCATGGACCAAATAGAACTCCACAAGCAAGCTGGAGAAATGGTTTATGCAACCTTGGTGGAGAGGGCAACCATGGCCCATGAGCTGAAAGAATCCCTAAAAAACACCAATACACAGTTGGATTTCGAGAGAATGTCCTCCTTGGCCAAAGACAATAGAATAAAGTCTCTTGAGGACATCATCATTGATCTTGGACATGATCCTAGTGATCCAAAGGGTGTGAAGGCCCTTATGAAGAAGAAAGATGATGACCTGAATGCATTAAAGAAGAGGTTGAAGCTGCAGCCCACAGAGCACCCTCAAACCGCAGAGCTTCAAAAGCAAAAACAGGTTGATGACCAATTAGACCTCATAATGCAGCAAGACCAGAGGATCAGGGATTTGGAGAAAGAGCTGGAAGGAGCATTACAAGATAAACAGGGAGAATCCACTTCCCAAGCTCCTCCAACTACTTCAACAACAGCAACAACTTCAGGGGCAGCAGTGGCCCCCACAACAGAAGCAGCAGGAACAGCAGCAGCTCCAGATGCCAGTGCAAGTATAGAAGAATTGACCAAGGCCATCAAGGAAATGGAGCTCCAGGCCAATGAAATAAAGAAGGCCAAGGAAAAATTGGCAGAACTGGATGCCAAATATGACAAGTCAAAGGTAACTGTAGCGGAGCAGGGCAGAGAAATAAAGGCCCTAAAAGACAAGATCAAGGCCTTAGAGAAGGAACTGAATCTAGAGACTGCCATGGCCGACATAAAGAGGATTCTATGGGCCAAAATTGGCCATTCCATCAATCAACAATGGAGGTCAATCAAAACAATACATGAACAGATGGACTTAATGGGCCAAGCACAAGCAGAAATCCATAAGGCCAAGACAACACTGGGAGACAAGCCAGAACAGGCCAACAGGATGATAGACTTCCTGAACAGGCAAGAAAAGGAGGAACTGGCAGCCATAGGCATTGCCAACAGAACCGAGGCTGTCCTCACTGCTAAGAAGGTACTAACTCTCAGGAACTATGTACAAACTGTGGAGAGGAAGTGCTATGAGATACAAGCTGAGGTGGAAGAATATAAAGTCAAGATGGCAGTGCTGCAATCAAAGGGACTGCCCAGCCTCCTAAGTGGTGCAGGAAGACTGATCTCTCGAGATCAATTTGCCAACAGAATGGCAACCACCATTGAAAATCAGATTGTTGCATCTGGCAGTACATCTGAGCAAACAGGGCCCCCCACAGGACAGAGCTTGTATGAAAAACTTGAAGGCATGTTCTTCATTGAAAATGAGGTAAATCATCTGTTTGAAACTCCTCCTAACTTTTATAGGTATACAGAGGCCGATGAGACCTTGATAAAAATTCGGAGACATCAAATGCCTAAGGAGGATTGGTGGCAAGCGATGCTTCAGATTTTGCCACGGTAGCCTCAGTTGTTCGGCCACTGCCAGCTCCAGGTCACTACAAGACAAACAGCATGACAAAGTCAGAAATAAAGGCAGCTGAAAGGGTGACTCAGCATAAGGACAATGACAGCTAGCCTAAAGGATAAGCAAATGCGCATATTTGGACAGCTTAGCCTCAGCCGACTTCGACACCCACCAAGTCATCAATTTCTGACTATTTTTGACAGCTAAAGCAACAAAAAGTTACTACAGCTTTTACTTTCTCAGCTACCAAGCTCCAGGAGTTGGCATAACATTTATGAGCCATTAACTCCTTTTCTTGATATTTTTACATGTAAATTTTGTATAAATACTCCCCTTAGTAACGCATAAGGGGTTGGTGATTTTTGACTCCAAGGAGAATCTATTGTATACTTTCAGTTTTATCTAATACAGAGGGCTGGACCAGCTCAGTGATTTCCTGAAGTATTTGATGTATGGATGATGCTAGATGTGCTGATGCAGAATTCCTGTGCTGTCTGATGAAATAACAAGTTTTTCTCAATCTCTGTTTCTTGTCTTCTTATGTTTATCAAACCATACTTATGTTGTACTAAGCTAGCAGTAAAGAAAAAGAATAGTACAGGATTTGTTTCATTACACCTTGTGCTCAATTTTTACTGCTGTGAATGTTAGTTTCCAGAATTAACGATATACATGAATCCTTAACTGCTCATGTGTCTATTAATTCTATATGTGTTAATGTTAACTAGAAATTCTTCATTGCTTCTAGATTGATGTTCCTACCGTCTTTTCTTTAGCAGTTTTCTGTGAGATTCTTAATTGCCTTGCATAAACTGACACACCCCACTCAATCACTATTATAAACGTTGTTCCTCAGACACAAATCTGGCTCTGCAGCATCACTAAGGTATCACACAGTATCAGAGAAACTAAAGGACCACTGACTCCATGCCCAATGGACTAAGACATGCTAGTAAGTACCTATATATATTAACTGGAATCATCACCAAACACATTTCAAAAACAAAACCTTGAACATCATAGCTAGCCTAAAATACTATCAAAACAGAGCTAAACTTTAAAGAGAGAGCCCTCTCTGATTACAGCTTGGCTAGAGGCTGCAATCCAAAGACTGGTTAGTGGTTACCCCGGCCGTATTCCCTTGGGAGTCATAGGGAACAACCTGGGTGTTAACATAAATGGCGACTCCACTGGGGACAAGCATACTTTTCAAATCGTTGTCTATCCATAGACAGTGGTTCTAAAAAAGCTGAAACAGTCCCTCAAACAATCCTAAAATATCTTAGAAAATACCAAAAACAAATTCAGAAGCTGGCTCCTAAAAGTGAAAACAGGCACACTAGGTCAAACCCTGACCCAAATCCACCAGCTGTGTTTGAGAATCCTAATATAATCCCTAGAATCATTAGGAAGCAGCAAAGGCAGGAAAATCCTACTGATTTGACTCCTGAGACAGCCCACCCTGAACCAGTTCCAACCCCAATCAAGGTTCTATTTAGGTCTACCCCTGTCTCCCCCAGTTCACCATCTACATCTCAAAGCCCTCCTTTCACATCTTCACCCACTGCACAAATCCCCTTGACCAACACTCTAGGTGCTGTTACACCTGTTACCCCTGTGGTACACATCGTTCCTTTTATCCCAGCTGCTCCTGTAAATCCCCCAAACCTTGTGAATATGGCTAACAGATATGCACCCTTGCAGTTACCAGCTAATGCTGCAGCTCTACCCCAAGACTACCAAACTAAAATCTCATATTTTGACTCCACTGGCCCTTTTACAGCTATTCAGCATGCCAAAAGGATGCAAGACCATTTTGAGACCTATGAAATAGATGATGACAGTGTGAGAATGAGGATGTTTGTTCAAAGTCTGACTGGGGATGTAAGAACTTGGTTCAGATCCCTGAATGTAAATTCCATCACAACTCCTGATGAGCTTTATCAAGCCTTTACTAGCAGATGGGAGAAGAAGAAGGATCCTCTGCACATACTTGGTGAATATGACACTATCAAAAGAGGTCCCCAAGAGACTGTTTTGGAGTATTGTGCAAGATTCAACAATGTATATAACGCAATCCCACAAAATTTAAGACCTCCCCCTGATTTGGCCTTATACAAATTTCCTGATGGTTTTGATCCTGATATGGCCTACCAGTTGAAGGAGAGAGCTCCTGAAACCCTTGCAGATGCCCAAAAGGTTGCTGTCACAGTGGAAGCTAACCTGATTGCCAAAAGAAACAGAGCAAGGTTGGAAAAGAGAACCACCTTCAAAGAAGAACCCTCAGCTTTTGATCAAAAACTGGATGCAATACTCACTGGTATGAAGAGATTGGGTGATAGAGTGGAATCAGTTGAGAGAAAGTCATCATGGGAAACACCACAAAACAACCCTCCTAGGAATCCAAATTTTAGGAGAACTCAAAATCCAAACGTTGGCAAGGCCAATTCTGACCCAGACATAAGGCCCCCTTTTCAAGAGAATTATGCTGAGACTTCCACAGCAAGTGAACCCAATGAAGATCCCCACATTAATCTAATGGGTTTGGATGGTGAAAGTCAAGTCTTTTTAACACAAGAAGATCATGAGAATGATGAAATCAAGCTGTTCCAAACCAAATCAGGTGAGTCATTTGACTTTAAGCAAGGCTATGACACAGTTGTTTATGAAGTCCATAAACAATACAAGCTAAGGAGTAGAACTGTAAATATAACTCAGCCTGAAAGGACAAAGGACAGCCAGCAGCCCAAAAGAGCCATTGTCACAGAACCAAGTAACAAAACTGGTCCAAATACAGATGAGGTAACCGTTGAGGAAATAGCTGAAACCTTTTCCTCAAAACAGCAGCCAGTAGATCCCTCACCCTTGAAGCCCAACCTAAGTAACACCTCTCAAGAAGTGAGTAAGAAGGACAAGCTTCCAGATCAAGATAAGAAACAAGAGGAGGACCTGGTTAACAAGGAAAAGGCTGCCACTCACAACACCAAGATCCAATCTGATAGACCCTTTGACATAGAAGCTGAAATTGGAAAATTGAAAGTAGCTATTCACCTCTCAGAACTGGCCAAACATGACATTTATAAACAACAAATCAAGAAGTCCCTTCAACTTACTAACAACAAAGATGATGTCAATGTGCTGGATGATACCCCAGAATTGGTGTTCGGTCCAGAAGTTGATGGAAAAACAGTGGTCACAGGGATATTACCTTTTTATGTCAGTTTACATGTTCATGATAAGATATTACACAATGCAATGTTTGACTCAGGTGCCTCTCACAACCTCATGCCAAAAGCAGTCATGGAAAGACTTAATCTAGATATTACAAGGCCATATAAGGACCTATTCTCCTTTGACTCCAGCCAAGTCAAGTGCTTAGGTCTAATAAAAGACCTGTGTGTGTCCCTTGTCCAGTACCCAAACAAAACAATTCTGATGGATGTTGTAGTTGCTGACATCCCACCCAAGTATGGGATGTTGTTATCAAGGTCATGGGGGGCTAAACTTCAAGGTTCCCTGCAGTTAGACATGTCATATGCAACCATCTCTGTCTTTGGGCAACCAAAAAGACTATACAGAGAAACACTTATGAAATACATGGTCAGCAGTGAAGAAAAACCTCAAAATTTTCCCATATATGCTGTTCATTCTGATATAGACTCATATATTCTTTTCAATGATAATACAGGTCTTACAAATAATGATGTTGAAACCAAAACACTTGAGCAAGACCAGGATATTGATGAACAAACTACTACACAAGAAATAATGGTTAAACCATCACTAAACAAAACTGTTGTTCTAGAGATCAAGCAAAATCAATCAAGTGGTCAGACTGTCCTAGAAGACAAACCAGGTGAAAAACCAGAACTCCAACTTATGATCCCAGATCACAGGGAACTTATTAAATCTCCCCTAGAAAAAGAGAACCTATGGTTTCTTGAATTTGATGGGTCAGTCAACAAATTAGGGGCAGGAGCTGGAGTTTGGATACATAATAAACAACACAGTCATGCAGAGGGCCGAGCCTACAGACTAAATTTCAGATGCACCAATAACATGGCAGAATATGAAGCTCTTCTACTAGGCCTTAAACTAGTAAAGTCCCTACAAGCAATAAAAGTGTCAATTCTAGGGGACTCAGACCTAGTTATCCAACAAGTAAAGGGAAATTTTGTCACTAATGACAAAAGACTGAGATCTTATAGATCTGCTGCTGCTGAAATACTACAGTCCTTCACTGAATTTCAAATCACCAAGATTCCAGAACCCATAACTTGCATGCCCATAGCTTGGCCACATTTGCAAGTACCTGCAAGCTACCTTTTGAGCCCCACCACTGCTTTTCAGCTGAGGTAAAACACAGACCTTCTGTCCCAAACAATGTCAAGGATTGGCAAGTGTTTGATGATGATACTCAAATAAACAATTTCTTGACTTTACAGCAAGAATTTTCAGGACTAAACATTGACACTGAAAGAGCAAGTCAATCACAAATAGCTGAAAGAGAAAGTCAATCACAAATACAGTTTGAACAGACTAACCACCCACTATCACCCAAAACAGCAAAACAAATGCTAAATCCAACCATTTTCAACAAGGAGAACATACAAGAAATTCAACGAATTAGTTATGAGGAGACAGCCGAAGATGAGGCTGAAGTGATACAATTGAAGGACAATTTTCTTCCAACAGGCTTAGCTCCTTTAGAAGACATTTTCGACTCCAATGATGTTCCCAACAAACCAAAAATGCAGCCCCTCAACACTGCCATAGAAGAATGTAACATTGGGACTGCTGAACAACCCAAAATAATAAAATTGTCTGCTTCCTTACCTCCTGACCAAAAGCCCAAATACATTGACCTCTTTAAAGAGTTCCAGGATGTCTTTGCATGGAGTTATGAGGATTTAAAATCCTATGACACCTCTGTAATTCAACACACTATCCCTCTCAAGCTAGATCAAAAACCCTTTAAACAAAAATTGAGGAGAATCAATCCTATGCTTCTCCCAGCAATGGAACAAGAGGTACAGAAAATGTTCAAGGCAGGCATCATAGCACCAATCAGATTCTCTGAGTGGATTTCAAACTTAGTCCCTACAAGAAAGAAAACCGGTGAAATAAGGCTATGTGTTGACCTAAGGAACTTGAATCAAGTATCCTTGAAAGACAATTACCCCTTACCCAAGATGGATCACATCTTGCAGAGAGTAGTGGGGGCCTCAAGAATTTCTCTACTTGATGGATTCTCAGGTTTCAACCAGATCTTAGTTCATCCTGATGATCAGGACAAAACAGCATTTACAACCCCATGGGGGACCTTCAAATATGTAAAAATGCCTTTTGGATTGAAGAATGCAGGGGAAACATTTCAAAGAGCGATGGATATTGCTTTTGCCAAAGAGATTCATGACTTCCTTGTCATTTATTTGGATGACCTCACACCTTTCTCAAAATCAGACCAAGAACATTTGAAACATTTGAGACAGATCTTCCTAACATGTAGGAAGTATGGAATTTCCTTAAATCCTAAGAAATCCCTGTTTGGTTTAGAGGAAGGTAAACTATTGGGCCACATCATTTCTAAAGATGGCATTAGGATTGATCCAGACAGAATCCAGGCCATCTTACAAATGCCTCACCCAAGAAATATAAAAGAATTACAAGCCTTTTTGGGTAAAATCAACTTCCTGAGGAGATTTATCCCAAATCTGGCCGAATTGAGCAGGTTACTGAATAACATGTTGAAAAAGGATTCAAAAGTAAAATGGACGACAGAGGCAAATCAAGCCTTTGAAGGAATAAAATTGGCCCTCACCCAAACTCCAGTCCTAACAAATCCACAATTTGATAGGGAATTTATCATTTTTTCCTTTGCTTCCCAGCACACAATTGCTGTTGTCTTATTATAGAAAGATGACCAAGGAAATGAGAAACCCATTGCTTTCTTTAGTAAAGCCCTTAGAGATGCACCCCTGAAATACCAGATTATGGAAAAGCAAGCATATGCCTTGGTCAAAGCTATTAAAGACTTTAGGATCTACATCCTATACTCCCATGTTATAGCCTATGTACCAAGCCCAATTGTCAAAGACATACTCACTCAAGAGAACTTAGAGGGCAGAAGAGGAAAATGGATTGCAAATATTTTAGAATTTGACATCGAAATAAAACCTACCAAACTGATAAAAGGACAAGGTCTGGCTAAATTAATGTCTGAAACAAATTTCCAAGCCTTGGACATCAACCAACTGGACAGTGAACCGGAGCTGGCGACTCCAAAGATCAATGTAGCCTTTGAACAATCCCATTGGTATTCTGATATATGTTATGTATTACAAAACCTGTGTGCTCCACCAGGATTGTCCAGAACTAGTGTAGGTTCCTAAAAATGAAAGCTTCTAAATTCTGTGTTATGGATGGAAATTTACTTTGGAAAAACCATGAAGGGATATTGTTAAACTGCTTAATTGAGAATGAAACTAACAATATCATAAAAGAATTTCATGCAGGTGACTGTGGTGGACACTTGTACTGGAAGTCCACTGTGGATAAAATACTGAGGGCTGGTTACTACTGGCCCACCATGTTCTCTGATGTCAAGAAATTCACCACCTCATGTCATAAATGTCAAGTGTTTGAGGGAAAGAGACAGTTACTGCCACTTCCCTTGAGGCCTATTGCAACAGAGAGACCTTTTCAACAATGGGGCTTGGATTTCATTGGGGAAATTCACCCTTCATCTTCAGGCCAACACAGATGGATTCTAACAGCTACAGACTACTTCACTAAGTGGATTGAAGCTGTTCCATGCAGACAAGCAAATGATTCGACAATCATTCAGTTTTTGGAGAATAACATATTGGCTAGATTTGGTTGTCCTGACAAGATAATAACAGACAATGTTGCTGCTTTCAGATCCAAGAATATGGTTAATTTCTGCCACAAATTTCACATTACCTTGGGCCATTCTACTGCATACTATCCCCAAGGAAATGGCCTTGCTGAATCATCAAATAAAAGCCTGGTAAACATCATAAAGAAAGTGCTAGAAGAGAACAAAAAGAATTGGCATAAGAAGCTTGTGAATGCCTTATGGGCAGATAGACTAACAACCAAGAGATCAATTGGGACCAGCCCATATGAGTTAGTCTATGGATTAGAAGCTAAATTCCCTTCATCACTAGGGATTCCTGTCCTGAAACTTCTTCAAGAAAGTCAAGCTGAACCAAATGATATGCAGAGAAGGATAAATCAAATAATATGTTTGCAGCAAACTAGAGATCAAGTGTACAGCAGAGTTCAAGTTTTACAAGAAAAGCTAAAGAAAGCTTTTGACAGAAGAACTAAGGCAGAAGACTTTAATATTGGAGACAAAGTCCTCAAGTGGGACTCAAGAAGAGAGGATAAGGGAAAACATGGAAAATTTGATTCCCTTTGGAGAGGACCATTTGCTGTCCAAGCAGTACAAGGAAACAATACCTATTTCCTTAAAAGTCTTAATGAAACTGATTTGGATGAAGGTCCTGTGAATGGCAGGATGCTGAAGCACTATTTTGACCACTACCCATAAGTACAGCCTGAGTTTCCCTTGTACATATTCAGGTGTATATATTACTTTCTGTTAAAATGTAAAAATGCAGCCTCTCAAGTTTTATTAACTGTCAGCAAAAGGCAAATAGGTTTAGAGATCCACCAAGGTGGGAAGAACACAATTTTGGCATTTCAAAGCAGCATACTTCAAGTTTGGTAAAAGCAGTCAAAGGCCAAGGCATTCTGACCTGCTGTTCTTGGTCTTTCAAATGAAAAACCATCCCCATGTGGAGCCACTGTTAGATACCTATACCAATAGGTTTCATATTTCATGATTGGCAAAGAAAGGTCCAAATATGCTCTGCTTTGATGATGCAAAGATCCCATATTTCCAAGAGAAGACAAGGTGTGTATATAGCTTTATGGTGACTCAATTTTGATGGATGGTCCAAAAGCCTAATCTGGATCATGCCATGTTTCAATTTTCTGTTGTAGATTAGAGAAAGAAGTCTGTCCAAACTATTTAATCTTGGCAAACAAGTAGCTTAGGTAGAGAAATAAGGCTCCCAACTGCTTAATCTGGGACCTTGGAAGCAATAAGGGTAGCATTAGATAGAAAATCAAAAGGAAAAAGCCAGAGAAAAGAAAAGGCAAATAAGGGTCTGCAAGTCTAAGTGCACCCTCCAAGAAGAAACAAAAAATGCTAGGCAAATAGATGGGTAGGCAGATGGGGTTGCAGAAATGTCATTCCTTACAATTGAAGGTGTGCTAACCTATTTTCATAAAGCAAAATCAATGGATTGAGAAGGTCTTCTTCTCCATCAGGTTGCAGCAAAACAAAGAAGCATGTCTAACTTCCCATTTTCCCCTTTCCCATTCATTACTAACATCCCCTCATCAGTTGAGATTCATGGAAGAATTTGAGGTTTTGTGGTAGTTCTCATTCCTTTAAAAGCCACATTTCTTGTCTAAAAATCTTTTCATTTTGATCTACTCCCTAAACTAAGTGATTTTCAAATCAACTTAGTGATTTCAACCCTCATCCACCCTTTCATCCATATTAACCCTAACTTCTATTATATAATTCCCCTATGTTACCCTTTCCCTACTATAATAACACTATGGTGTATAAATCCCAGCATTGTATAGATATCTCCCTTTACCACTATAGCTAAATAAGTTTGTCAAGGGAGACATTAGTCCACCAGGGACTATGGTCAGGGGATTGCCCTGACCTCAGGTTGGAGTGACAGCCTCCCCTAAGCCATCACCTCACCTCTGTCCAATAAATTCCACAAGAACCCCCTCCCTCTGCTCAAAAACCACTTTTAAACCTTTTTCCCCCTTGGATTAACCTTGCCCCGAAAAAACCCACAAAAAGCACTAAACCTAAGGTTCTCCGCCCAGATTATTTAAACGAATATTTTAATATGCTGGCGGGACCCCCCCCCAACCTGCACGATCCGTCGGAAGGCCCGCCAGCCGTCGATCGTCTGCCACCCACGATCCAACGGTGGGCGGGCATTTTCAGTGTCGGATCTGCCGACCTTTAGCGTCCGGGGAACGGTGGTTTTCCGCCCCGTACACGGGACACGTGGCAGGCGGCGGGGTTGTTCGGAGCCCCCCTCCCCGATACCGCCTTTCCCCAAAGGTGGTGCGGGGAAACCGCTTACCACCATCCCGTTACCACCTCCCCCTTACGACATGCATACGTCATCATGACGTAGCGCCCTTCCCCACCCCCGCGCCGTGTGGCCCTCCACGTAGTCCTGCCACCTTATCCATTCGCCACCATGTCCTGCCACCCTGGCCCACACCTCAGCAGCCACGTCACCCCCGTACCCGGGCCCGCCATGACGTCATGCTGACGTCATCGGCGGGAAGGCGCCAATTACCTATTTTTTCTGAATTTGTCATTAAAGTCACGGTTTAAGCCGTTTTTATGTCATTTTCGCACAAAAGAAGACATAGCCGTTGCAGCTGGTTCATTGCCAAAGCGCCTCCGGACCTCCAAATTCAAATTTGCAACCGTACCAACTCATCAATTCTGCCTCCACAGTTCGGCCCGCAGGCTGTTCAAGCGTTTTATCCAGGTATTCACCGTAATTCTTCCATTTGGCTCATGCATACCATTTCTCTATAAAAATCACCATTAAAGCACTTGTCAAAATTCCATACAAGCTCTGTCTACTACCTAAAAGTGAGCTAAGGTAACCTGCATTACCCTGGAACCATAATTTAACACTAAAACAGTTAAAACGCGGACCAAGATTCTAAATTTGTCCTCGAGGGGCCCGGCATTGTTCCCTTTTGCCAGGCGTAGACCAGTTGCAGCTGCTTTCCTAATTAGACCTCCCATAACCTCGCATACCCCCAGCAATTCACAACCCCTGTGAATTTACCAAAATCTGCAGAGGCAAGCCTGCTTTTCCACTTTAAAAAACATTTCAGACATTGTCCACAGTTGGCCTATCATTTGAACTCTTAGGAGGTTTGCAAACCATTGCACCCATCTTACTCAAAATCAAATCATACAATGGCTGCCCCTGCACCCACAGCTCTCAGTGTTGCTCCATTAAATCCACCCAATAAAGACCTGCAGTCCTTGCCTCTTGCTGACCAGGACTACCTTATTGAAGACTATGTGGGAGACAGGGACTTTCTGCAGACCTTCAGGCAGTTGAGAGAGGACTACCTGAATGGTCATGATACACATGGCATATGGGAGTCCAACCTGCCATACTATTGTCTCCCCTCTGTAAATGTGTTTCCTGAAATCATTCGCCTATGTGCTGAAAACTATGATGTGCAGCACCGAGCCATCAGCACCCCATCTGGGAGGATCCTCTTCTACATTAATCCGGAGTCCATCAACAAAATGCTACATTTTGATCAGACAGAGCTGCTAATCCCATTCTCCATGAACTATCTGCTGGACACTGGTGCCAAGATGACCAGTGAAGAGATTCAAAAGGTCACCAGGACATTCATGAGACCTGAGTGCCAGCCTGCAGGGCCACCTCCTTATTTAGATGTCCACTTCACTGAAGTAGGCAGATTACTCCTGGACATGATTGCTTATGTGCTGGGATACAGAACCAGCGAACATGTGGATGAGACAATGCTAGTATTACTAGCTGTTTACAGCCCAGGCCAACCCCCTGCCCGCAAATATAACTTTGCCAAGTTTATAGCTAACAAAATCCATGATCAGTTGGGTGCAGTGGATAGATAGGGGGTCTTCAAGTACTCGGCCTATATTTATCACCTCTTTATGTATTATCAGTCTGAGGTTTTTCCATGCTATATCAAAAAGCTGGATTATAGAGGAGAAAGAAGATCTGTCATCTTCTGGACCTCTGTCTATCACATAGTCACAAACTCACCCTATTCCTATTGTGAGTTTGTTGACCAATTTGTGTATCCAGTCTCTTGCCTATTGATGAGGTCCCCTCCTCCCAGAATGTCAATTGAGATACAGAAGGCTCTGCAGCTTTCCAAAAAATGTAAAATAGTTGATTGGTACCTATATGAGGATCACACAGTCATCAGAGTCTATGGCTGTGAGCTCTGTCCTTACAGACTCCCAAAGCATGTGCCCATGAGGATATTTGCCTTGGAATATTATAGGCAGTTGATTCAGTCTGACCTCACCCATTTCCACAGCTCCAGAAAGAAGGCCCACCTCAAGTTCAAACACCAGTTGGGCCCCTTCATCATGAACAAAAAAGAAGGATGGGAAGATGCTGACCTCATCCTCAAGGACAAATATAAACTATCATACAGTTTCCGGTGGGTCCCTTATGACCCTGAGGGCTTCATTACTGCCAGAAGAAACAAATACAGGCTTCTAGGTTATAGGTATTGCCAATACCCACACATTGAAAGATATGGCAACCAGCAAGAATGGCTGCAGGGTACTCTAGTAGAAAAGCTAACTGAAGAAGAGATAATGCTAAAGAATATGAAGGAGCTTGAAAAAACCATTGACCTACACTCTGTGCAGCAGGTACCTTTCAAGCGGCCTTATTCAACAGGAGAATGGACCTCGGCCTCAAGGACTGCACCAGTAACACAAGCACCCTCCACAGCAGCACCAGCTGCAGACAAAGGCAAAGGGATAATGGGTGCAGAGGAGGAAACAGTGAAAGAAAAGCCTGCCCCTGCAAATGAGCAGCATCAAGAGCCCCAACAAGGGCAGCAAACAGAACAGCAGCAAGAGCAGACTGCCCCTCAACAAACGGAGCTACCAGCAGCTCCAGTAATGCAAACTCCACCTCCACAGACTGAGCCATTGACTGCTCCTAGTTTGCAGACCCCAGCACATGAAGAAAGGGGTATGAAAAGAGATAGAGAAGAGTCCACTCCAATTAGTGGATCCTCCCAACAACCAGGAGCCAAAAGGCAAAGGCTAGACTCCCCAGAGGTAGAAGACATCACTGAAGAATTCCTTGACAGCTCAAGGAAAAATAGGGAGGGCAGCCAGCACACAGGGACAAGCTCCTTTCAGCAGGAGAAAGGATTGCAACTTGGTTTGGAGGTGTCTTCCTCCTCCCAGCAGAGCAAGAAGCCCAAGAGCACTAAGGCTTCTTTCAAACAAATAAAAGCTCAGAATGATCTGCTGAGGGCTGAGGTCTACAAGCAATTTATAGATGCAACACCAGGCCAGCAAGAAAGGCTAATGTCCGTGTATGACATTAAAGAGGAAAAAATAATCCTCAGTCACTTCAAGCCTACAATACTGCAGCCTAAGTCAGCTGCAGATTTTGTGAAGACAAGGGTGGAGGTCATGGCCAAAGACATCCATCCCATGGACCAAATAGAGCTCCACAAGCAAGCTGGAGAAATGGTTTATGCAACCTTGGTGGAGAGGGCAACCATGGCCCATGAGCTGAAAGAATCCCTAAAAAACACCAATACACAGTTGGATTTCGAGAGAATGTCCTCCTTGGCCAAAGACAATAGAATAAAGTCTCTTGAGGACATCATCATTGATCTTGGACATGATCCTAGTGATCCAAAGGGTGTGAAGGCCCTTATGAAGAAGAAAGATGATGACCTGAATGCATTAAAGAAGAGATTGAAGCTGCAGCCCACAGAGCACCCTCAAACCGCAGAGCTTCAAAACCAAAAACAGGTTGATAACCAATTAGACCTCATAATGCAGCAATACCAGAGGATCAGGGATTTGGAGAAAGAGCTGGAAGGAGCATTACAAGATAAACAAGGAGAATCCACTTCCCAAGCTCCTCCAACTACTTCAACAACAGCAACAACTTCAGGGGCAGCAGTGGCCCCCACAACAGAAGCAGCAAGAACAGCAGCAGCTCCAGATGCCAGTGCAAGTATAGAAGAATTGACCAAGGCCATCAAGGAAATGGAGCTCCAGGCCAATGAAATAAAGAAGGCCAAGGAAAAATTGGTAGAACTGGATGCCAAATATGATAAGTCAAAGGTAACTGTAGCGGAGCAGGGCAGAGAAATAAAGGCCCTAAAAGACAAGATCAAGGCCTTAGAGAAGGAACTGAATCTAGAGACTTCCATGGCCGACATAAAGAGGATTCTATGGGCCAAAATTGGCCATTCCATCAATCAACAATGGAGGTCAATCAAAACAATACATGAACAGATGGACTTAATGGGCCAAGCACAAGCAGAAATCCATAAGGCCAAGACAACACTGGGAGACAAGCCAGAACAGGCCAACAGGATGATAGACTTCCTGAACAGGCAAGAAAAGGAGGAACTGGCAGCCATAGGCATTGCCAACAGAACCGAGGTTGTCCTCACTGCTAAGAAGGTACTAACTCTCAGGAACTATGTACAAACTGTGGAGAGGAAGTGCTATGAGATACAAGCTGAGGTGGAAGAATATAAAGTCAAGATGGCAGTGCTGCAATCAAAGGGACTGCCCAGCCTCCTAAGTGGTGCAGGAACACTGATCTCTCGAGATCAATTTGCCAACAGAATGGCAACCACCATTGAAAATCAGATTGTTGCATCTGGCAGTACATCTGAGCAAACAGGGCCCCCCACAGGACAGAGCTTGTATGAAAAACTTGAAGGCATGTTCTTCATTGAAAATGAGGTAAATCATCTGTTTGAAACTCCTCCTAACTTTTATAGGTATACAGAGGCCGATGAGACCTTGATAAAAATTCAGAGACATCAAATGCCTAAGGAGGATTGGTGGCAAGCGATGCTTCAGATTTTGCCATGGTAGCCTCAGTTGTTCGGCCACTGCCAGCTCCAGGTCACTACAAGACAAACAGCATGACAAAGTCAGAAATAAAGGCAGCTGAAAGAGTGACTCAGCATAAGGACAATGACAGCTAGCCTAAAGGATAAGCAAATGCGCATATTTGGACAGCTTAGCCTCAGCCGACTTCGACACCCACCAAGTCATCAATTTCTGACTATTTTTGACAGCTAAAGCAACAAAAAGTTACTACAGCTTTTACTTTCTCAGCTACCAAGCTCCAGGAGTTGGCATAACATTTATGAGCCATTAACTCCTTTTCTTGATATTTTTACATGTAAATTTTGTATAAATACTCCCCTTAGTAACGCATAAGGGGTTGGTGATTTTTGACTCCAAGGAGAATCTATTGTATACTTTCAGTTTTATCTAATACAGAGGGCTGGACCAGCTCAGTGATCTCCTGAAGTATTTGATGTATGGATGATGCTAGGTGTGCTGATGCAGAATTCCTGTGTTGTCTGATGAAATAACAAGTTTTTCTCAATCTTTTTTTCTTGTCTTCTTATGTTTATCAAACCATACTTATGTTGTACTAAGCTAGCAGTAAAGAAAAAGAATAGTACAGGATTTGTTTCATTACACCTTGTGCTCAATTTTTACTGCTGTGAATGTTAGTTTCCAGAATTAACGATATACATGAATCCTTAACTGCTCATGTGTCTATTAATTCTATATGTGTTAATGTTAACTAGAAATTCTTCATTGCTTCTAGATTGATGTTCCTACCGTCTTTTCTTTAGCAGTTTTCTGTGAGATTCTTAATTGCCTTGCATAAACTAGACACACCCCACTCAATCACTATTATAAACGTTGTTCCTCAGACACAAATCTGGCTCTGCAGCATCACTAAGGTATCACACAGTATGAGAGAAACTAAAGGACCACTGACTCCATGCCCAATGGACTAAGACATGCTAGTAAGTACCTATATATATTAATTGGAATCATCACCAAACACATTTCAAAAACAACACCTTGAACATCATAGCTAGCCTAAAATACTATCAAAACAGAGCTAAACTTTAAAGAGAGAGCCCTCTCTGATTACAGCTTGGCTAGAGGCTGCAATCCAAAGACTGGTTAGTGGTTACCCCGGCCGTATTCCCTTGGGAGTCATAGGGAACAACCTGGGAGTTAACATAAATGGTGACTCCACTGGGGACAAGCATACTTTTCAAACCGTTGGCTTTGCAAGTGCTATTTAATGTGTGTGCTTGTTTGTGTTTGCAGATTCTTTACAAGGGAGCTCATTTGGATCAATAGAGCGTGGCTTCCACAAACTTGCACTGGACCCAAGGTAGGCCTAAAGCACTTGTTTGCCTTTATCTATAAATTGCATATTTAGAGAAAGATAGAATTTGTTTGGTTTGCTTGTTGGTAGATATCATTAGATACTAGGGAGGTCGGTCTTGTCTGCAAGAACGACTTATCTGGCCGACAAGATCTACAAAATACCATGGACAGAAAAGCATCACACCCAAAACCATGTGAAAAACCCATGCATATAACCATAGGTAGGTCTGCCCACCTAATATAAGGTCCAAAAAGAAATTCATGGGGCCCTGCCCTGGAGCCCATGCAGGGGGGCTACCGCCCCCCGTGAAACCCCCCTACTGCACCTGGCATAACGAACAAGGGTGGCTATTGCCCCCTGCGCATGAAACTAGTCATGGAAAGAATATAACACACACCTAACAGTGTCAAGTAAAGCTTTCTAAACATGTTTCAAGTTCATTAATGACACGTGGTGTACACATTAACATCCATTTCTTGGGGTTCTAAACGACCATCTACCACCCCCATCAAGGAGAATTAATATATAAGTTAAACATATATACATTTTAAATATCATGGAACAAGATTCTTATCCGTAGAGATTTACCTCAACTTTACCATAAAGATTCTTAATCTATAAATAGGCTTTGTTACAGTTCCATGGCTTAATAATACCATAATCCCAAAAAACCATAACTCACTTCATATCACACTTGTTTATATGCCATTGTTTTTTCAATTAATCGTGTGTAATTAAAAGGGCATAAAAGGCATCATGAGGGGTAGTTTTGATCATCATGATATGAAGTATTTCTTAATTATGCGGTTCAATACTCAACCCTCTGTGTCACACGAGTACAAACTCAAAAAGTATTTAGTTTGAGAATCCCCCTGTATCTACCCTTTGTCATGCGAGTACAAGCTCAATGAAATTGTTGATTCCCCGTGAAGTTTAAATCCTACCATCCACCTAATAACTATTGATAATTAAATTAAAATTGTGAAAACCTATTCTAAAATAGACAAACCTATTAACATAATTAACAAAAGTAATAATATTTTAAAATAACATTATAATTTAATTAACTTTTATCATATTTTTAATTTTATGAACATAATGTATAATAAAATAATGATTTGGTACTTATTATGTATTGATGTCAACGAAATAAATCAAAAATAACTTTTAATCTTAATAATAAATTCTGCACAATAATCATGGTTAACCACAATCATAATAACCAGCCAATAGATCAGAACCAACTTAGTGGAGATGACGAAGGATATCATTATTTTCATTGAATACCGCCCCCATACATTGAATATTTCTGATATTTATTCTGACATTGTTTAATAGGGGATGTAGGTGTTGATCAAGGAGTAGTCTAACGAAGTGGAAATTTCAGTCAGAAATTTTTGTCTGTCCCCACCTCAATGTTTGTGGTCAGTTCTTCAGTGACTTCTTCCATCTCTATTTCCAACCTCGATGTTTTCACTCTTCTTGTCGATGACCACGATAAAACCTGTCTCGTCTTCTCGTGGGACCTTTTTCAGATTCAATATCTACCACCATTTTCCAACCTCCGTTTTATTTTGAATTTAGTAAAGGCACTAAAGGCATTCAAATTTGAATTCCAAATTTGTAAATCTCTCTGGCCCAAATTTTGTTTGGATATAAGGCAAGTTTTTGGCTCTAGTGGTTCATGTTTGTTTTTTTGAAGGGGAGTTGTTGAACACATTATTACTTGGAAACAATTGAGTGGGTTGATTGTGCTATTGTTGGATTAAGTTTTGTCTCTAAGCAAAGCCCAATTCCTAGCTGCAAACTTGGCAAATTTTAGAAGAGCAATGAGGAACAAGTTTATAGTCAGTTATTTAAACCAGAATAGTTTCTAGTTTCTGCCAACACATTCTACACAGAGAATAGTGGTCTTGATAGCCCAAGGTGATGATAAGACAAAGGAAATGGTTTGGCATCTATTTGGTTTTATGGATTTAGTACATAATTTTAATAAAAAATCACTTTAAATTTGAGACATTTGGAGCATGTTGTATTCATCTTCTAGTTATTGATTTGGGCATTTATTCAATAAATTTCTAGTTCTCTCTCCCTTGAATTATATTGATTGGTTCAGAGAGCAATCTAGCAGTTGTGGATATTATGACCATGAAACGCTCTATCCTATCATTTTAAAATTTTAGCAGACACTAGTGACAAGTGACCATGTGCCGACACTAATCACGAAAGAAACAACATTGAAGAATTATTTTCTTTGTTGAAACGAATAGAGGCCACCAAGAGACACCTCTTGAGGAGTTGATTCAAGTGCATTAATCCGAGCACATAAAAATGATAAGTTATTAAAGTTATACCAAGAGCCTAGCAATGTGATGGATTGATCACATGCCAAGCCTAGAACATTTTAAAGTTTATTCGTGAAAAGTTTTTGATATTTAGTTAAGATTATTTAGGAACATCTAGTTAAAAGTAATGATTTTATAGCTAGTAGGGAGTTAGAGCTAAGGGAAACTGGTTCACATCCGTGAACTCATTTCTTGGGCGGTTATTTTTTTTTTCAGTTTTGGAAAAAAAGAGCGGAACATCTTTATTAAAGATTTTGGAGTGTGTATTGGAGGAGAGGGGTTTTGTTCTTTGTATGAGATTGAAGTTAATTGAACAACATTTCTTAAAAAAGTGGTTTTTTTATCAGCAAGTGAAATTTCTAAGTGTGTATGAGACATTTAATTGTATGAGCATTTGTGTGGCTTGTTAATAGTCATATTAACATATGGAGTTTGAAATTGTTTTGATATTTACTCTTTAATATATTTCCCAGAGAAATTACTGTGTATAGTGAGTAATTTGTGCATTGTATTCTCTCTGTTATTTACATTTAAATGAGAACCTAGAGAATCACATTTCAGTTAATCCTTTAATCTAGTGCTTTTGCATCCAATATTGTGTATTGGAAAGAGCCATTTATGTTACAGGTTCGAGAATACAGAGCACTATGTATCAAGCCAACAAAATAAGGGAAATTCGTAAGGGAAATTTGTCATCAAACTTGTGGGTCAATTTCTTATCAAAGGAAGATGAAATTTGAAATTCCACAATCTAAATTTTTTGCAGAGAAAGGTCTATTTGGAAACCCGCAAACGATTTTCCAAAACAATTCTTGGTTGAGGAGTTCTGAAGTGATCATTAAACTGTGTTTTTACAGACCGTGTGACTGGGAAAAAACGACTTGATGTTCCCTTGCACCAACGCCTATGTTTGAAGAGATAAGATCCATAAATTTGTGGTATTAGAACCTTAACGTTGTTGGTCTCTATAGTATATAGAGATGAATAGGCGAGAAGGAAGGGCACGAGGTCAAGGAGGCAAAACCAAGAGTAATGCAAAACTCTAGGAAGAGATAAGGAGACTGCAAGTTCGGTTACAAGCCATGGAAATAGAGAGACAATGGGATCCTGAAGGTGGAGATGTTAGTGAGGCTGAAGAGGAACTTGAAGAAGAAGGAACAACACCTATTGAAGAAGCTGCTGAAGGCCAAAGCCTGAAACCTCTATTTATGATGGCAGTTTGAAAGATGAGAATCTAATAGATTGGATCAGTAAGATGTATAGGTATTTTGAGTATGAGGAAATTGAAAAGGAAAACAGAGTCACGTTTGATGTGAAAAGGTTGAAAGGACATGTTGCACTATGGTGGGACAATGTACAGGCTGAAAGAAGGAAGAAGGACAAACCATTAATCAAGAGCTGGGACAGAATGGTGGAAAAGATGAAGAGTAAGTTCTTGCCAAAGGATTACCATCTAACTCTTTACAAATAGATGCAAAATCTTAAACAAAAGATGATGACAATAAGGGTCTAGACCGAAGAGTTTTACAAGGTGAATTTGAGAGCAAGCTATGTAGAAGATACCTCGGAGAAGACAACAAGGTATATCAATGGTTTGAGGCTAGATATCCAAGATGAAATCATCATACTTTCTCCAAGGACAATAGAGGAAGCATACCAGTGCACCTTGAAGGCAGAAGAAAAGATAGCTAGGAAGAAAAGCTCTGGCCGAGGACGTGGTTTTTCCAAATTGAAAGGACAGACTAATGGAAGAGGAAAGCTTCTAGTGCAAAATAATGATGAAGGCAACTCAAATTAGCAAGGGTAGTTAGAGAAAGAAGGTGGCAGTAGAGGAGGAAGACCTTACTAGAGAGGTAGAGGTAGAGGAAGATGCAGAGAGGTTGTCTACTAGTGTTACAAATGTAACAAATTGGGTCATTGATCTTTTGAATGTCCTAATAATTACAATACAGGACAGCGAGGTGCATACATAGCTCAAATAGAAGCAGAAGAGGCCCAAGTACCTGAGGTAGATAATGTGCCAAAGACTGGAGAGGTGTTGATGACGCACAAAGTCCTATTAAAACACGCAAAGGAGATTGTTAAACTAGTCCGAAGGAAATCCTTATTCGAAACAATGTGTATGGAAAAAGGAAAATGTTGCAAATTGGTGATTGACAGCAGAATTACAAGAAATCTTGTCTCCTACGAAATGGTGGAAAAATTAGGATTGAAAAAGATTAATCACCCCACACCTTATAAGGTATCGTGGTTTCAAAAAGGACACAAATTGTTGGTGCATGAACAAAGTGAAGTTGAGTTTTAGATATGCAGGTATGAAGAGAAGGTGCTCTGTGACATAATTCCAATGGATGCTTGTCACATTCTTTTGGGTTGACCATGGCAGTTTGATAGGAAGTTGACACATGGTGGAGATAACAATTGTTATAAGTGTGAAAAGGATGGAATCATGCACACTCTTGTATCATTTAAAGAGGAAGGTGCATTTGAAACAAGCAGCCCAAAAGATTGTTTCTTAGTGGAAAGGAATTTCTACAACATATGGAAGAAGAAGAGGTAAGCTATGCAGTGGTTTGCAAGCCAAAGGGAGTACTTATGCACATTGAAATCGTAGATTTACCTATTGAAGTTCATGATTTGTTGCATGAGTTTCATGACATTGTATTTGATGAATTTCCAAGTGAGTTGCCACCCAAAAGAAGCATCAGTCATCACATAGACTTGATATCAGGAGCAAGTCTTTCGAACAAGGCTACATACCGAATGACACCCAAAGCGAATGAGGAAGTGAGGAAGAAAGTACAAGAATTTTTGGACAGAGGGCTAATAAGAGAAAGTTTGAGTCTGTGTGCCATACCTACAATACTAAGTCAAAAGAAGGGTGAAGAATGGAGAATGTGCATGAACTCTAGAGAAATCAACAAGATCACCATTCGTTATAGGTTTCCATTACCATGGATGGATGATATGATGGATTGCTTGTGTGGGGTAACTTACTTCTCAAAGATTGACCTGAAAAGTGGTTATCATCAAATTCGAATCAAGGAAGGAGATGATTGGAAGACATCTTTCAAGACCAATGAAGGTTTGTACAAGTGGATGGTCATGCCATTTGGCTTGTCAAATGCACCCAATACCTTTATGCAGTTGATGAATGAAGTCTTGAAGGAGTTCATTGGTAAGTTCATCATTGTTTACCTAGATGACATTTTAATTTTCAGTCAAACTAAATAAGAGCACTTGCGACATTTGAAGTATGTTTTAAAGAGATTGCAGCAAGAAAAGCTATTGATTAACATGAATAAGTGTTATTTTATGAATAGTGAGCTTATATACTTGGGTTTTGTCATTTCTAAAGATGACTTGAAAATGGATCTAGAGAAGACATAGGCAATTGTAAATTGGCCCTCATCTAAGAACATTTTTTAGGTGAGAAGTTTTCATGGGTTAGCCAGCTTCTACAAAAAAAAATTTAGGAATTTTAGTGGCATTTGTGCACATATCATTGACACCATCAAGAAGAACAGGTAGCCATTTTATTGGATAGCAGCAAAAAAGAAAAATCAACTACTAAAGAAGAAGATCACTAACAAGCCTGTGTTGAAGTTGCCATAATTCAATCATCTCTTTCAAGTAAGATGTGATGCTAGTGGCACAACCATTGGAGCTGTACTGAGCTAAGAAGCTAAGGCCATTGCATATTTCAACGAGAATTTTAATGAGTCAAAACATAAATACTCTTCTAACAACAAAGAATTTTATGTGGTGGTTCGAGCTTTGAAGCATTGGAGGCATTACTTGATGCCTAAGGAGTTTGTTCTATACACAGATAATTCTTCCTTACAATACATTACGTAGCAACATAAGTTAAATCATAAACATCCAAAGTGGGTGGAGCTCCTTCAAAATTTCACTTTTGTTTTAAAGTACATTAGTGGGATGGAAAATAAGGTTGATGATGCCTTCAGTAGGAGATGCTCAATCATGTAGGAAAGTCAAATACAAATTTTAGGCTTTGATTATTTGTAGGACTTGTATGGAATTGATGCTGATTTTAAAGAAGCTTTTGCAGTGTGTAAGAATCCAGTCAATAGGGACAAAAGTCCATGGAAAGAGTTTATGTTGCAAGATGGGCTATTGTTCAAGAACAATCAATTATGTATTCCAAATTGCTCTATGAGGTAAAACTTGGTCCAAGAAAAGCATAATGGCAGGTTGGCTGGACACTTTTGTGTTGAGAAAACACTTGGGAAACTGAGTCACTTCTATTTTTGGCCTCGGATGAAGGCATATGTACAAAGGTATGTGAGTAAGTGCAGGGTATGTCAACATGCAAAAAGGAGAAGTCAGAATGTTGGACTATAGATGCCATTACCCATTCCCAACAGACCTTGGGATTCAATGAGTATGGAATTTGTTCCAGGTTTACCAAGAACTCAACGAGGTAATGATTCAATCCTTGTAGTTGTGGATAAATTTATTAAGATGGCTCATTTCATTCCTTGTTCCAAAACTAGTGATGCTACACACGTGGCTAATTTGTTTTTTGATGAGACTGTTCAGTTGCATGGTTTTCCAAAAAGTATAATCTCTAACAGGGACACAATATTCATTGGACATTTCTGGAGGACCTTGTGGAAGAAACTTGGCACTAAGCTAAATTTTGGCTCAACGTATCATCCACAGTATAATGGGAAAACAGAGGTTGTATATAGGAGTTTGGGTAATTTGTTAAGGAGTTTAGTAGGTGATCGACCAAAGCAATGGGATCATGTGCTAGCCCAAGTTGATTTTGCCTATAATGACTCACCAAATAGGAGCACAAGAAAGAGTCCATTTCAGATCTTGTACGACATGCATCCGAGGGGAATTTGTGAGCTAAGAGACTTGGGAAAGCTTGAGCATAGAAGTGTTGATGGAGAGGATTTTGCAATAGCCATGAGTGAGCTACACGAGCAAGTAAAACAAATATTACAAGATACAAGCAATAACTACAAGAAACAAGCAAATTTACATAGGAAAGAGGTAAACTTTGAAGTGGGAGATGTGGTCCTAGCTCACCTAAGAAAAGAGAGGTTTCCAAGGGGAGAATACAACAAATTGAAAATGAAGAAGATAGGACCTTGTAAGATCCTCTGCAAGTTTTCAACGAATGCTTATGAGTTGGAGTTACCTCTAGGAATTGGCATTTCACCCATTTTTAATGTAGCAGATTTGTATTCCTACACAGTTAGTGATGAAAATCAAGCTTCTAGGAATCTTAACCAGGATGAAGGAAAGGAACAATAGTGGTTGAAACAAATGCCTGTGGCAAAGAGTTTAGAGGTTGAATATATTTTCAACACTCGTGTTGCCAAGAAGACCAGAAGGAAAGAATACTTGGAATATCTTGTGAAGTGGAAAGATCATTTGATGGAGGATTCTACTTGGATGGATGAAGCAGCAGTACAAAAAGCAATTCTATAGAAGATCTTATGAGCAAGAGCTCATAAATATTTTCTTTCTTGGGGAGTTTGATGCAGATGCATTAGGTTGAGCACATAAAAATGATAAGTTATTAAAGTTAGACCAAGAGCCTAGTAATCTGATGGATTGATCACATGCCAAGGCTAGAACATTTAAAAGTTTATTTGTGAATTTTTTTTTATATTTAGTTCAGATTAGTTAGGAACATCTAGTTAAAAGAAATGATTTTATAGCTAGTAGGGAGTTAGAGCTAAGGGAAAATGGTTCACATCCATGAACTCATTTCTTGGACAATATTTTTTTTTTTTTTAGTTTTGGAAAAGATGAGAGGAACATTTTTAATAAAGATTTTGGAGTGTGTATTGGAGGAGAGGGGTTTTGTTCTCTGTGTCAGATTGAAGTTAAATCAACAACATTTCTTAGACAAGTGGTTTTTTTCGAATTTGTATGTGTGTATGAGAAATTTAATTCTATGAACATTTTTTAGGCTTGTTAACAGTCATATTAATATTTGGAGTTTGAAATTGTTTTGGTCTTTACTATTTAATATATTTCCTAGAGAAATTACCATGTATAGTGAGTAATTCGTGCATTGTATTCTCTATGTTATTTACATTTAAATGAGAACTTGGAGAATCACATTTCAGTTAATCCTTTAATCCAATGCTTTTGCATCCAATATTGTGTATTGGAAAGAGCCATTTACGTTACAGGTTCGAGAATACAGAGCACTCTGTGTCAAGCCAACAGAAGAAGGGAAAATCTTCATCAAACTTGTGGGTCAAATTCTAATCAAAGAAAGACAAAAATCGAAATTCCGCCATCTGGGTTTTGTGCCGAGCAGGGTCTATTTGGTAACTTGCGAGCGATTTTCCAAAAAAATCCTTGGTTGAGGAGTTCCGAAGTGATCTTTAAAATGTTTTTTTATAGACTGCGTGACTGGAAAAAACGACTTGTTGTTCCCTTGCACCAACGCCTGTGTTTGTAGAAATTGAAACTGAAAAAGACGACTTATTGTTCCCTTGCACCAACATTTGTGTTTGCAGAGATAGGAGCCATCAAGAGTCGTGGGGCTAATTGCCAAGAACATGCTTAATGGCCCTGTGATTACATTAAGTATTCGTTGATGTAATATTTCACAACCTATATATCATAAGATATATATCATTAAAGATTTAGTAAAAATAAATTTCGATATCATTAAAGATTCAGTAAAACTAAATTTTGATATTAATGTTTCATGGATTTTCAGGTTTTTTTGTAAGCTTGGTAGATTACATCTTTTCACATGTCCAACTTTTCACCCCGAATGGGGGATAACACAAGATTTGAACTCAAGACTTCTGGTTCGGTGAAATTTCAATTCCACAACCAATGCCAATTAAACTACCCCAGATGGACTTCATAGAGCTTCAAGTTGATTACATTAATTTAATTGAGTTAGCTAGAATAACTCTGTGACAAGGACTTCATTAATTTTAATTTAGTAAGCTAGAATAGCGATGATTTTTTCAATATTTGTTATATAATAAGAATTTTTTATTTTAATATTTTACATTAGTTAATTAAAACAAATTAAATGTATATTATAATTTTTATTTATTAATCATTATTAAAATATTTGTAGAATTCAATGATAAATTTTAATTAAATATTTGAAACATATTTAACGAAATAGAAGATATATGTAAGATTTAATATATCATCTTTTTATTCACAATGTTTGTTTAAATGAATCGAATAAAGTTATTCACATTTTGCACATACGATTATCTTTATATATTTAAAAAAAAAAAAATTAATATAATTATTTTATTAAAAAAATAATTATTTATTACTTAAAAAAATACAATAATAAAAATATATGCGAGATTTATTTAATCATATTTTCATTGACAATGTTTATTTAAATGCGTTGAATGAAGTTATCTGCATTACGTTAAATCCATGATAATTTAACTAATATTTTATTTTCTTAAAATTTTCAATATATTTTTTTATAAAATATATTTATTTAAAATAAATTGGATTCAGTTAATTGTATAGGTTTTTTAATCAATATCAGTATATTTATGTTAATTCTTAATTTATAAAATATTTAGAGAAATTAAATTTTTCAAAATGCAAATTTAATTTTAAATATTAAATTGGAAAAAAAATTTACACCCATAAATATTTATTTCCCCTCATAAGTTGATAAGTCTAAATTTAAAATAAAATTATTCTATTTTTAATAATATTATTTAAATTTATTTAAATTTCAGATCTTTTTATATATGAAAATATATTTCATTTTTATTTTAATTAAACTCATATGTAATTAATATCTATCTATATATATGGGGATTATTATAAATATTGAAATTTATGAGTTTATTAATTAAATTTAAATATGAAATTAAGAAATATAAGTGGATATAAATATAAATGGTTATTTTCTAATTATGTTGATAGTTTAGTTTAATTTAAATCTATAGATTGTTTTTGTGTTCTGTTATACAAATTATAGGGTTTTTTCTGCATTGCTATTTATGTTTGGCTCTACTAAAGGGGGATTTTCCCCCTCTAGCCAGATTGCTTGGAAAAATCATAATGAGTCTTGATCTACTAGTATTACCCATCAATCTCTTCATCTTCAGCGTCCTTTTTATAGAGCAGCTAGATGAAGTGGGGTTTCTAGTTTCACAACATACTCTCCACTAAGTGCATCATGTTAACCCAGATTTTAGGACATTGCCTACCAAAAGTAGTGCAAGATCAAAATATGAAGTTAAATTTAACAAGATTAGATCATATCTTGCAATAATCCACATGTTAAATCTAACAAGATCTTGCAATAAGCCACAAATCATAATGAAGCGTGATTGAGTTATGGTGAGAGGAGAAGCCAAGGAAAAAGACCACAAAGGATGCAACATTGTAATCATCTATTGATATAATAAGGAGATCACACTTCCCTTCCCCCACCATTACATAAATTTTTCATGTTATTATTAATGTATATTCTTGGTTTATTTATGATGGAAGATAGGTATACTAGTTTATGTTGTTTTTGTATAGATTATATGTTTAAGGAGTTAAGGGGCCAAGATTTAGAGGAGATCCACCACCAAAAACACAAAACATTCACCTTCCAAAATAAGCTGCACTTCCTTTCATTTCCTTGTTTACTTCTATGATGAGTATGTCATTCATTTTCGGTTAAGTGGGTATCTAGTGTATTATGTGTCATACACCCTAGATAAGTTGTGGCTCAAAAAGACTTTGTTATTGTTGAGAAAACTATGTATAAACAATGTTATATAATCTTTTAAATAACAAGCCAAGAAAAGTTGAGAAACACTGAACACCATAAATAAGATATTCAAGAGACAATGAGACATGAGACACTTCACATGCATATTATTCTTAATTTTAAAATAGTGAGTATAATTTTAAAATTTAAGTATAAATTGTGAGTATATATTAAGATATTCAAGACATAATGAGACATGAGACACTTCACATGCCTATTATTCTTAATTTTAAAATTGTAAGTGTAAATTGTGAATATATATTTTTTTATATATGTTTTAAAATTTATATTCAAAATTATTTAAACATTTCTTTTATAGTTTTTTGAAAAATAAAAGTTAATATATTTATAATATTATAGTTAAAATTATTTCAACATTTTATTTTTATATCTAATTATTTAGCATAAATAAAATATACTAAAGTTTTTTATCTTTTTTATTTAGAATTATAAAATATATTTTTTAATTTAAATTATATACTCAAATATTTCAAATTTTTTCTTATATGTCATTCAAATATATATTTTGTGTTTCATATCTCTCGTTGGTTTCTTTTAAGTAATAATTTATATAACAAAAATAAAAATAAAAATGTTATCCATAATCATAAAGAATTTAGATAATTAGTATATTATTTTGTATGAAATACAACATAATATTAATTTTGAGTTATAATACCTATAATGGTTAATCTTTGTATTTAACACTTTTCATTCTTAATTACTATATACTCTCAATCCTTTTAACCACATACCATTTATATCTATCACCTTTTAATCTTATTTATATACATCTATACTCTAACTAATAATAATATATATCCTATATGCATAGGTATGTAGACCAACTAACATGCATGTCCTTTAACTCTAACTTCTAAATCGTATCCCATAACTCCCTTAATGACTAACACCTAAGTTTAACACATTTCACTCTTAACCACTACATACTCTAAATCCCTATAAATCCTAACCACTTACTTCAATCACCCTTTAATCCAAAATATCTTACATCTATCCTCTAAGTAATAATAACCCATAAAATCCCTAACCTCCATCCAATAAACCCTATAACCCATAACACAAACCCTAATCCTTATAAATCTAACCTCTATATCCAAGATAATATAAGCCTTATGCAATAATGTAGACAATGACAAAATATTTTCACTTCTAAAAAACATAACCCACATAAGTCTTTTTCTTATCCCCTAACCTTTACAAAAAATTGAAGGTTGAAGCATATATATATAAACATTATCTCTATCTATATGTGTGATAGGGGATAGGCATGTATACTTAACCCTAGTATATATACTAATATATAGTATATATATACCAATATATATATTGAAACGTATGTCAATTTATAACCTTAGCATCAAAATAATAATATGTACATAACATGTTGATATACAGACTAATATATAAACTGACACAATATGTTGGCATATATATTAATATATGTACCAATGTATTATGTTAATATATGTTGTAATATATGCACTAACATATTGATATATACACATTTTATGTAAGTATGTATGTTAACATATATATATACACACACACACACATGAACATATTATGTTACTAACACATGACTTCAGAGAGTTTCAAGAGGGCTCTGCAATCTAGGGTTTTGAAAAAAAAGTCATTCAAGATGACTATGAGATCACATCTCCTAAATTCAAGAGGGTTCTTTGGTACTAAAACTTTGTAGGGTTGATACTGACCAAGAGAATGAGTGACTCAAGGGTGACGGGCGAATTCCCCTCCTATAGAAATGTGGTAATAGGTACTCAACCTAGAAATTTTGAAGCTTTTCGTAGCTAGTTGGGAAATAGCAAGAGACTGAATAATCTAGTTTTGGGAGCTCAATGGAAATCTTGATTTCTTAGTAGATGTCTTTTGAAAGGCTGTGACTAACCCTAAATGTTTTATTTCTCCAAATAGGTTGGAAAGATATCGAAAGAATATTAAGGGCCATGCCCTCATTTAGAAGTTCATAGAAGGATGGCCAACTGAGAAGGACTTGATAAAGTGGATGCACCTAAAGTGGAAATCCAAAGGTGAGATAGATATGAGGTTGGGGGAAACAGGTTTTTTCACAGTTATTTTGTCAAACCTGGAAGATAATTCGAAGATTTTTTAAGAAAGACCCTATTTCTTCAGCAACACTAAACTGTACTCCCTACCAACAAACTCCTGGGATCCTAAAATCCTAGCAAGAATTGGAAATTCCATATGGAACTTTGTGAAGGGTTTGAAGAAAATAAGAAAGGTATGTTATATGACTTATGCGAGAATGTGTTTACATGAATATCTAGTAGCCACTTCTTGAATCAATAGAGTTGGAGCACCATGATGAAGTCTAAGTTCAACCTCTATATTATGAGCATGTACAGTTCAGGTGTCAGAGGTGTCCTAAACATGGACACCTATTTAAAGATTATCCACTCATGAAAATCGAAGTAGAAGAAGAAGGAGAAATGGGATTAGCTGATGGTTTTCACAAGGTGGCCAGTACAAAGAGAAACAATAAGGCACATTATTCACCATCGACATAGAAGAAAATAGCTCTCCAAGAGACTTTTGCATGACATCTACAAGGTTACGAGATTTACTTTATATTGATTGCATGCTTGATTGAATGTTGACTTTCTTTGAATACTCCTTTAGAGAGGAGAGAGACTCAAACCTATTTTTAGATCTAGGGATCTCACTAGGATTTAAGGTACCATAAGGATTTAAATTTTTTTCTTCCTTGGGGGATTTTTCCCAAAACAATTTGTTCTTTCTAAGAAGGGTTTTATTTAAATGATTCCTTGGTATTCATCTGGAAGTCCCTAATAATATGTTCGTATGCATGACAACATTTCAATCCAAAGGGGATTTCATACATTTGCATCGAAAGGGGAGATGAGCTTGGAAGATATTCATGTAAATATAGATCCATGCATATGAAGTGTACCTCCCTCTCTTGGTATCCTTCGATATTTTAACAAATTTTTTGATGGCATTAAGGGTTTCCTCCTCCCAATATTTCTTGGGGAGAGAAAAGAGATAGATTCACATCAGGGATACAAGCAAATCATTATTCTTTGAATTATATTGGTCCTTCTAGAATTGCATCAAGAGCCTTGCATTGTTGGAAAAATCTGACCCTTCTTCAAAAACCCTTGATATATCTTCTAAGCTAGAGAAAATGATTGTAAAAAATCCTTTGTCCCCCAACTCAAATTCTATTTGACCTCAAGGGTTCCATTTATTTTAAATCCACCTAATCAAAGTCTTTTCAAAGGGACATAATCCAATAAATTTGCAAATCAAAGCATAATCCTGCATATATTAGATATATTCTTTGATCTTGCTAGATTTAACCTCATCTTATGGATCCTGCACTACTTTTGGTAGGAAAATCCCTAGATTTCTAGCTTGCCACGATACATCTAGTGGAGAGTTTGATGTGAAAATAGAAACCTCACTTCACTATATGAAAAGGATGTCAAAGATGATATTAACAAGGAATACCAGTAGATTCAAACTCATTATGAACTCTCTAAGCAATATTGCTAGAGGGGGAATAGCCCCCCACTCCCCCGACAAAACCAAACATAGTCAGCTATGTAGTAGAAACCTTAGAATTTGCATGAGAGTGAGAAAAAACTATAGCTTTAAATTAAACTAAATTATCAACATTATTAAAAATTATATTTGTAACCACTATATTTCATAATTTCATTTTTACTTTTAATTGATAAGCATATAAAAATTCAATATTTACAATAATCCCCATAGATAGATAGATATATAAACATGTTAGAAAATACCACACATTAAATATATGTATTTTCATGGTTTGAGAAAATTAAAAAAGGAATATTTGGTATGATATTTACATAAATTTAAATAATATTATAAAAGACTAGAATAAATTGGATATATATGAAATCTTGTGGAATGTTGTGTGTTATCACTGGTATGTTCGACATTTTGGGTGAACACTTCACCCATCTTCAGAGACATTAAGCTTTTCTTATGATGAGAAGAGTGTTGGACTGAATTAAATAGAGGTGGAGTTAGAATATAGCAGTTAAGGAGGATGAGAATGAAGTGACCATTGATTTTAAATAATAGGAGTTGAAACCACAAAAATAATGAGTTCAAGTCAATTGGTCAATAAAAATAATTCAAATTGGTAAAGAGTCAAAATTTAATTAAATTTAATTAAATAAAATAAATAAATTTTAATCTAAGTAGTTAAGATTGGTTAAATTAGATAGGATAAACAAAATGATGATATAATAATATTAATTAACCATAAAATAATAATAATAATATGATAATAATATTAATTGAATATATTATTATTATTTAGGTCAAATTTGTATTAAGGAAAGAATTAATAAATTAATTAATATTAGAATTAAAAATTGTTCTAAGTTAAACTAAATTAATGGAAAAGGTTTATATTTAATTAATTAGTAAAATAAATATAAAATTAGTAAATTTTATTTATATAATTAGTAAACTTAATAAATAAATAAGTAGATTAAGTCAAAATAGAATAAAAGAGGGATTAATGAGGGAATAAAACAGGGATAAAAAGATTCTAGTAAAATAAATAAACAAAGAAGACTAGATTTAAATAGAAGAAAAGAGGGATTAATGAGAATTAAACCATAAAGGAGAAATTTGAGATGATTTATGTACTAATTTATGATTAGAACATATAACCTGAAAAAATTTTATGGTTGAAACTTTTAGATTGATATAAGAAAATAAAGAGATAACTAAGATTAGATATTACTAAAACAGGAGTCTAAATTAGATTAAAGAACTTTAAAAGAAATGGGATATGAAGAGGGGTGAGAAAAAGGACGAAATGAATGGGCGAGGGGGAAGAGGGGAGGGGATGAGGGCTTAAGATTTATTGTTAGAAAGATTGGATTTAGAGGTGGATGGTGGGTTTCCAAGAATGGCTTAACTAGTACCCATCTTCTCGATTAAAGTTGTGAGGATGTTTTTCAATTTCAAGGGCTTCCCTAATGACACAATTGGAGTGGAAGGGGGCAGAGGCTAGGATTTTAGTTTTATTAAAACAGATGAGGTGCTTGGTGGAATGGGAGTGTTCAATAATGGCAAATTTGGTAACACAGTTATGGAAGGTGTCAGTCATATGTTCTTTAAGACAGGCTTTGAAGGATTTTCCTTTCTTCCCTAGGTAAGACTTCCCATAGGAGAAGGGATTTCATAGACTTCAGGACTTCGCATAGGGTCATTCTTGTCTTTGGTTGATCTGAGAAGTTGGCTAAGGGTTTTATGGGGTTTGAAAAAGGTCTTTATGTTCATTTTAGAAAGGATTTTGGATAAATGATCACTAACCCCTTAAATGTAGGGTAAGGTTACTTTGGCAAGGGGGTTTACTGGATAGGTTTTTAGGTTGGCGGGGGTGGAGAACAAAATGAAAGGCTCTTTTTATCTAGGATGAGGAGTAACCATTTGATTTGAGGGCTTTGGTGAGATGAACTTTTTCAAATGGTAAGGATTGGGAAGAGGAGATTTAAATGGCTCTGGTGATAAGGGTCTTAAGTACACCATATTTTTGAGACGAATGATGGTGGGAGTTGGCATGAAGGTACCTATCTATGTGAGTCTTCTTCCTATAGACTTGGTGAGTAAGGGAGCCATCAAGAAGCTGAGAGACAAGGACATCAAGAAAGGGGAGGGAATGGTTATCTTCGAGCTCCATAGTGAATTGGATGTGAGGGGAAATTCTATTGAGATGGGTAAGGAAGGCTTGGGGAGCTTGAAGACCATGGGACCAAATGACAAAGGTGTCATCAACAAACCTTTTCTAGAATTTAGGTTTTAAGTGGTAGGTGTCAAGAGCTACAGTTTCGAAGTGTTCAATAAAAATATTAGCCACAACAGAGGAAAGGGATGAACCCATAACCAAGTCCTTTGTTTTCTCATAGCATTCTCCATCAAATGTGAAAATCTGGTCTTTCTAACAATAAATCTTAAGCCCTCCTTCCCTCCCCTCTTCCCCCTCCTTGGTTCCTTTTCTCCTTTTTCTCACCTCTCTTCATATCCCATTCCTTTTAAAGTTATTTAATCTAATTTAGACTCCTCTTTTAGTCCTATCTAATTTTAGTTCTCTTTATTTTCATATATCAATCTAAAAGTTTCAATCATAATTTTTAATCATAAATCAATAGATAAATGATCTAAAATTTCTCCTTTATGGTTTAATTCCCATTAATCGCTCTTTTATTCTATTTAAATCTAGTGTTCATTATTTATTTATTTTATTATAATCTTTTTATCCCTCTTTTATTCTATTTTGACTTAGTCTTCTTATTTATTTATTTATTTATTTATTTTACTAATTTAATTTTAAACTGTGTGTGTGTTTTAACTTATAGACGACATAACCTTTTTCACCACATTTTTTCAAGTTAATTTTAATCAAAATCCAACAGAGAGGTTTTTTAAGATCCTCAATCTATATATGCAATCAAAAATGTATTTTAAACAATAAAAAATCTTGAAATTACCAAATTTTGGTGAATTGGTGAAAAAAGCTATTTCGTATATAAATTAAACTAAGGATATAAATATATAATTAAATAGTAACTTTTTCCATTTATTTCGTTTAACTTGAACAATTTTTAATTCTAATATTAGTTAATCTAATAATTCTTCCTTTAATTCAAATTTGACCTAAATAATAATAATCTATTCAATTATTATTATTATTATTATTATTATTATTATTATGATGATGATTTTGTGGTTAATTAATATTATTACATCGTCATTTTGTTTATCCTATTTAATTTAACCAATCTTAACTACTTAAATTAAAATTTATTTATTTTCTTTAATTAAATTTTTACTCTTTATCAATCATTAAATTATTTTTATTTACCAACTGACTTGAACTCATTATTTGTGTGGTTTCAACTCCTATTATTTATAATCAACTATCTCTTCGTCATGGCCCTTCTTAAGGACTATATTCTAATTCCTCCTCTATTTAATTTAGTCCAACACTCTTCTCATCATAAGAAAAGCTTAATGTCCCTAAAGATGGGTGAAGTGTTCACCACAAACTTAAGATGTTCTAATGATAACACACAACATTCTAGAAGATTTCATCTACATCAAGTTCATGGTTGTGAAAATATACATTCTAATAGAATAAACTCATTTTAATTATGGATTTATCAAGCTTGGAGGGAAATCGTAATTTTTTTGGTGCAAATATTTCCCCAAGTTTTATATTCAAATATAAATTTACAATTGGAAAGATTTAATCCCTCTAAATATTTGGTAAATCCAAAATTAAATAAATCCTTCATATATTTATATTATTATATTTTTAATTATAAATAATTATATAAATAAATAATAAATAAATATTATTAATGAAAATATGATTAAATAAATCCATCATATACTTATATTATTATATTTTTTAATTATAGATAATTATAATTTTATAAAATAATTGTCTTATATATATAAAGATAATCCTATGAACAAAATTTAAATAACTTTATTCAATTTAAATAAACACATGTTGTGAATAAAAATATGTTTGGCTAAATCTTATATATTTTTCATTTTGTTAAATATTTTTTTTTCTACGTTTGGTAGTACCTTCTTTTTCATTTAATTTAAGAGCAAATTGCTTCTACATAACAGATAGTTAGGTAGGGCAACTCGCTAGAGGGAAACCAAGTTGAACGCCCACCTAACAACATTATAAGTCATCTATTAGAAAAATAAAATAAGTCTATAACACCAGGCTAAGTAGGCTTGTATATCTTGGCTACACTTCAGAGTTCTATTTCCTTCAACAACAAAATCTACATAATTAAGCTAAAAGCTATCTGCATTTAAAAAAAAATAAGAGACCAGCAAATAAACTATTTAGCTCCATCAGCTGAAGCAGACTCCACCAGAGACGGATCTTTAACATTCGAGCCAGGGAGCTCAGTCGGAGAGAAGATGCAACGGATGTGATCTTTAATTCAGACGGTCATCCTGCTTTTGTACCTAGAAATGGAGTTCTTGAAACTCCTGCTTGTAATCTGGGAAGTCCAGGACTGTTGCTTCCATATTCACCGAGACTTGTTCCAATGCCTTACTGAGAAGGCTCTTCATAGACCAATATAAGAATAAAGTTTGCTTGAACTAGTTGACTCGACCGCGGATATGCCTAGGATTTGACACCAAAGCCCTTCAATGCTTTGTGTCTATCTCCATATTTCCAGCCTGGCGATTTAGGTCAGCTTCCCATTCCTCGATAAGATTTTGGATTTCCTCTGTTGTTCCTTCATGATAAGTTGTGGTAGCATCATTATTAATGTTGGGTGCGGGCTTCCTACCACTGGATCTTCCCCCCAAAGTACTGGGTTACCCAGCCCTGTCCACTTCTTTTTTTCTTTTGCCTCGGCCCCGTGAAGCTGAGCTCTAGCCAGTCGTAAGAGATGAGCGATCCATCATTGTAGAATCACTATTAACCAAATGAGAAGAATGTAAGAAAATTGAAAGCGTAGGAGGTAGATCGTCCCTAGAAGCATACCACTTCCATTTAATCTTACCTTCCATCTCCCATGTCATAAGAGATGAAAAAAATCATGATTCTAGTAGAATTGTATGATTGAGTCCTCCCCCTATCCTCCAATGCATACTTTGTTTACAATTTGGCCATAGAACAATAACATCTTTCTAGTCTAAGAACCAACCACCATGAAAATGAGTAATTTGATAGAGGCTAGGGTCGGGATTGACTTCACACAGACCGCCCATGAAACCAATCCGCAGGGAGCTTATTCCCGAGGACCCAAAACAGTTATGCCCCAGCCAAAGGCCCAGGGCCATCCGAAGATGCCACCACTGGAAAACCCTTTTCATAAGCACCCAAGACAACAAACCCACCCAGGAAAGGATTTGCATACAGGGCCTCGGATAAAAATGAACCATAACCCTTACTCTGGTCCCAACATAATCAAGCGTGAACCAACAACCCTCCCGCGTATATATCAAAAAATCTGAGGACAGAAACATGCCCATCCTAGAAAGACATATCTCAAACAACACAGACATAGAAACACATTGACATGAACCGTCACCATTCCAAACATAGGCAATCACATGCAGGTTTAGCGGTTGATGGAGGCCTTTATGCCTCGACAAAGCAAGGTTGTGCTCCCCAATTCCCCTTGACTAAAGAGCTGATGCATGGAGCTGAGAGGAAAAGGACTAAAAACATACTCAATTGCTTGCAACGAGAAGGGACGGATCTGCCTCTGCGCTAAGAGCCTCTCTGAGGTACTGCACCTTGCTGCCTTCAACTTCCCGCAGTGTTGACACCAAGAACTACCGATTACCCACACCAAGTGACTTAGCCAAAACTGAATATTGAAATGAATGTCGCTGCCACCTTCCTTGGGTGGCTTAATCACTTGCATGCGGTCATCCACCACACCATCTGCCTAGATCGTGTGAGGGATGGTGGGTGTACATCCTGAGACCATCATCATAAATTACCCGAAGGGATTATGGTTACCAAGTTGCACCCCGGGGGTTCATTTTGCTAAATATATTTGAAATATTTAATTATAACGTTTTCATAATATTTCAATAATGAATAATAAAATAAAAGTGTAATATATCTTTCGCTAACTTTTTCTTTTTTTTTTTAACTGAAATAAAATGTTAAAAAGAGGAAAAAGCTCCAAATATTTAACAAACATCGAAAAAATCATCTAACAAACATCGAAAAAATCATCTTGAAGTTGGATTCCACACCTACTAAGTTAATTTAGTTAAATTAAATCAATTTGAACCTTAATGAAGCATTAGTATTGAAATTTATTTTTACTGAATCTTTCATTATTGTAGTTTAAAAAACCCATACACTAGCTTGGAAAATACTGGAAATTTCGGTAAGATTATGCCAAAATCTGACATAAATTTTTGAAAATCTAGGTTACAACTGTCAAACTTCAGGATTTTGGGTGCCCTAATAGTTATTGATGGTGTTGAATCCATTTTAACCATCAAAACAACAATCCAAACACTCCAACATTTTGATTTTAAAAAAAATACTGGATTTCGAAAAGAAAATTGTCATCTGAGCAAATTTGTGGCATCGGTAGACAATGCCCTGCTCAATTACTCCTCGAGGCGTCCCCTTATTGAACAACGGAGTAATCTAGCCATTGGCAATTTCACCAAGAAATTGTCGCCCATCGCCACCTCAATGTTTGTGTTCAGTTCTTCAGTGACTTTTGTCATCTTTGTATCTGACCTTAATGTTTATACTATTCTTATCAGCAACCATGGTCAAACTTGTCCCAACCACTGATCAAATTTCAAGGGGTTGGTCTTAATTTCAATTATAAGGGCATATATTCATCCAACCCCTTCATAATGAAAAGCTAAAATCAAATTCATATCAATCAAATTTATTTCTATTAAATAAATTAAACTCTTAAATCTACTAAATAAATTAACTCTTAAAACTAGATGGAAATTAGAAAATATCACATTATGATAAAATCAAATAGATAATATAATAAAATCTGAAAATTATAAAAAATGAATGGAATTGTATTTTTTTATAATTGAATTTGCATTTTTTTAATAACTGAATGGTTTCAATATTATTAAAACTCTCTATTACATTTAAATTATGCATTCTCAATAAACAATATATGTGAATCCAACCTTTCTTCTAAAAACCAACCCACCATCCTAGTTGTGGTTGATGGCTATCTAGTCTAGCCCTAAGATTTTAGAATTGCCTTGAAATAATATTGAACGAACTTGCAATTTTCATTGGACTTGTGAGTGGGTTCATGGTATAGAAATTCATCCCTCATAAGGCAAAGCATGCATTCCTATTGATTGTGGTTTATGAATTCTCCCACATAAAACAATAATTTATCTCTCAACCTTTCCAGAATCAGAGAGGCATTGAAGATAGACATGACATGCAAATTTGATAAACCCAATAAAATCTAGAAACACATTAAGAAGAAGCAATAGGTTATTGATTCAACGACAAAAACATTCAAGGTAGCACTACCATGAATAGATAGATCACCTCGGAAGTTCACAATCCTAAGGTTTCCATCTCCATCTCTTGTAATCGGAATCCATTCTACCATTCGTTTGAAAGTTGAAATCAATGCTAGCATAAGGGAATGACCTATGTGGATAAAAAACATAGGATTCATCATATTACCATCTCCCCTTAAACATATCCCATTCATCATATCATATTACCATGGGCACATTATTAGCATTCTTATTACCTATCCTTGGATTTGACTTGTTGGCTTCTTGATGCTATAGGGGTTTTGCAATGTTCTTGGCAAATTATTCCACCCAAATGTTCCTATCAAATTTACCCCACGAAACTCTTGAATCTTGTTGTCGATCTCAAAAAAGATTATATCTGAACACACGTAAATATTGGGATGGGAACCAAGCACTTCCACCCTTTTTGTACAAGAATTACAAGGAAAAAAAGAACTTATTTTAAGATAGTTCAACCCTCTAATTCATTTGAACTTGGCTTAATGAAAATAAATTATAATAAATAGGGGGAGTTGCCTCCTAGTACAACATTATCTAGTGTTAAGCAACACACTAACCCTCTAATTTGCTAGCTTATCCTCTTCATTGATGGTCCTCAACCTAAATTATTTCACTTATTCTGTTTGTTTCCTTGATACACATTTTCCTCCACTCATTGGATGTCTTGACGCATAATAACTTTCCCTCGCTCTCATCACATACACACACTCTTACTATTACTTCCACACATACATCAAGCCATCAAATGAATGAACGATATTGGGTCATGGAAAAATTCCTGAACAACCCAGAACAACTTGCAGATTGCATCTTGCTTGTGTTGGGTAATGGATTTTGAAGCCATGAATAAGTGTCATCATTGAAGGCTCGTAACAAGAAGGCAAATAACATGAGAAAACCACCACTCCATCCAACCATGCTCGCAAATCTAGTACCCCCTTTCTTTCTCATCTGTTTGTCTACAAGAGACTGATATTACCTATAGTTTCTCTACAGGTCATAAGTGAAAGTTGAATCAAAGGAAATTACTCATTGCCATCGGTGCTTCTCTGTCTTTATCCTCATCAATAAAAATATGAATTTAAAAATCGTTGGTAGAGAATGTACTGACTCACTGAGTTTTGTTTGTGTGAAACTCATAGAGGTTATTCACATTGCAAAGATGTAAAGAAGTTAATTATGGCTTAGGGTTTAGTATTTATTTCTTGTAACCTACTAAAGTTGATTTCTCAACAAATAATAAATCTATATATATGAATCTCTCTAGACTGTGTGAAGGGTATTAATACATAACATGGTTTGGATTCTAATGTCACTTTCACCATTGTACTGAATTCATGTTATTATTGTAAATGGTGTGAGACAAATAATTAAATCCTTTCACTGTTCATCACTAATCACCATAACATTACCTAACCCATAATTTATCTAACAACTCTTAGCTAGGCATTTTGTTATATTATTTAAATTTTTCTTAAAGAAAGTAGAAATAGAAATTAACATTTTTTTATGCCTAATTTTCACTTCCCACTTATGGGACGTCCTAGACCCCCTTTGAAAGGTTGTGATGCGTTAAATTATGAACCAAAATCCTGATTCCTCTTGTTGTTGGTGTTTAATCCCATTAACATTCAAATAAGAAAGAAATGCACAAAATATAGAAACTGAATCACACAACAAGAAACACAAATATTTTACGTGGTAAAACCCTGACAGTGTGTCAAGGAAACCTCCACGGTGCAAGGGATTGGAATTCTTAATACTCCAGGTCAAGAACGACTCTCCAATGTACATTCAGCCTCTCGAGCAATAACCATTTTAATATGAACAAATTGTTTTGTAACTTCCTATAGTGACAAAACTGACTAAACTGTAAAACTAAATTTACTGAGTTAATTACACTAATAACAATGATTGTTGTCATTTGTTAACAATATCCATCTTAACAACAATTTTCCTGATCCCTTTCCCATGACCATTCATCATCTTTTCTACAAGACAAGAGAAGCCAAACATCAGCGTAACTTCTCAACTAAAATTGGCTTCATGAATATGTCTACATGATTCTCCCGTGTATGGTCCTTCTTGAGAGCTACTTTTACGCCATTGATCACATGTCTCACAAAATGGTACCTTACATCAATGTGCTTAGTCTTGTTGTGATAAGATGGATTTGTAGCCAAATGAATAGCACTCTAACGGTCACATAATATATTCACTTTCTCCTGTGTCCTTCCAATCTCATCAAGTAGGCCTTTCAACTAGATTGTCTCTTTATAGGCATCTGAAGCAGCTATATACTTTGTTCAGTAGTAGACAAAGCAACTTCTTCTTCAAGCTTTGACATCCAGCTAATTGCTCTATGTGCAAGAGTTAAGACATATCCTGTAGTATATCTCCTCTTGTCCAAATCACCTGCATAATCAACATCCACATATCCACACACTGAACCTTCGATATCATTAAAGATGACACAATGGTCACTTGTGCCTCTCAAATACCGAAGCACCCATTTCACTGCTCGTTAATTTTCTTCTCTTGGATTTGCCATGAACCTACTAACAACTCCAACTACATGTGAAATGTCAGGTCTTGTAGATACAATCACATGCATTAAGTTTCCAGTCGCATTTTCATATGGTACACGAGACATATACTTATTTTCTTCATCAGTTCTAGGACTCAAAACTAAAGAAAGCTTAAAATGGGAAGCTAATGGAACATGGACAAGTTTCACATTGTTCACACCAAACTTTTGAAGTAATTTCTCCACATACTTCTGTTGTGATAACCAAAGCTTTCCATTTTTTTCGTCTCTGTGTATCTCCATGCCCAAGATATGTTTTACCGCTCCAAGATCCTTCATATCAAACATCCTAGAGAGTTGAGCCTTTAACCCATTGATTTCTTCAATGCTTTTACTCGTAATAAGCATGTCGTCAACATAGAAGACCAAGATAATTAATATTCCATTGAAACTTATATAGTACATACAATGATGATACTCACTTGCAGTAAAGTTCTGCCTCACCATGAAGGAGTCAAACTTCTTCTACCATTCCCTGGGAGACTACCTCAAGCCATACAATGATCTTCTGAAATTGTAAACTAATCCTCTGTTGTGAAACCTTGTCTAAATCTCCATGAAGAAAAGTTGTTTTGACATCTAACTATTCTAACGTATTATCAAGTAATGTATTTTGTGCTAACACAGATTGAATAGAAATAAGTTTTACAACTGGTGAAATAATCTCATGAAAGTCAATACCTTCAACTTGAAAATACTCTTTTGCTACTAGACTTTCCTTATATCTTTTCAATACTTCCATCAACATTTCGCTTCAATTTCAAGGCCCATTTGCATTTGACAACACTTCTCCCTTTAGGAAGTTCTACAAGATCCCAGGTTTTGTTCTTAGCTAAGGAATCCATTTCTTCATCCATAGTCCTTTTCCACTTTTCTCTATATCCATCATCCACTTCTTCCTAATAACAAGATGGTTCCCCATCTTGGATAACCAATGTAATAGATGAAGAAGAATCTTCGTACCTTTTGGGTGTTCTTCTCTCCCTTATAGACCTCCTCAGAGTGACCTTGTTGAACTTGTTCCTAAACTTCTATAGTTCCCTTTGCATCTTCTTCACCTTTTTCTTCATAAGTCTCTCCTTCCTTTTGGATTTTCAAAAAAGGTTTAGCCTCCAACTGAATTTGCTAATTCGATGATACCTTTTCGTATTCAACTTTTTCAACATCTGATTTTAGAATAGAGGATTCATCAAATGTTACATATCTACTAATGACTATTTTTCATGAATAAGGATCCCACAACCTGTATCCTTTCACTGCATAGTCATACCCAACAAAGACATAACATTTTGCTTTTGGTTCTAACTTTGAACACTAATTCTTTGGAATAAGAGCATAGGCATCACAATAAAAAATTCTTAAATGTGAATAATCACAAGGTTGACAAGCAGTAGACACTACTTCTGCCCATAACTCCTTTTGCATGTTAGCATTGTTGATCATGATTCTAGCTCTTTCCATAAGAGTCTAATTCATATGTTCAACAATTCCATTTTTCTTAGGAGTATAAACAATAGTTTTATGTCTAACAATCCCTTCATCCTTACAATATTGTTCAAATTCTAAGGAAGTAAATTCACCACCATTGTTAGTTCTTAAACATTTAATTGATTTTCATGTTTCCTTTTCCACCATAGCTTTAAATTTTTTAAAAACATTAAATACATCAACTTTTTTTTCAATATATAGACCCAGACTTTCCTGAAGAAATCATCAATAAATATTACGAAGTATAATGCACCTTCATAAGATAGAGTCGGTGATGGTCCCCAAAGATCGGAATGAATATAGTCTAAAATTTCTTTACTATTATGACTTCCAGTTTTAAATTTATGTTTACACTATTTTTCATATACACAATGTTTACAAAAATCCAACCTCAAGGATTTCAAATTAGGAAGCAAATTGTGATTCATCAATACCTGAAGACCCTTCTCACTCACGTGACCCAATCCTTGATGCCATAGGCAAGTATCCTCTTCTTCCTTCTCAGATACAGTCGATGTCTCACTGACCTGAGTACTTCCTTTCAGTCTGTAATGATTTTTGATCTTCTCTTCCTTCATAACAACTAGAGTGCCCTTTGAAACTTTTAGCACTCCATTTTGACTTGTAAACTTGTAACCTTCTAAGTCCAATACTCCCAAAGAAATCAATTTATTTCTCAACTCGGGTACATGTCTAACATTAGTCAATGTTCTAATTGTATCATCATACATTTTAATTTTGACATTTCCCATCCCAACAGTCTGACAAGATACATTATTACCCATAAACATATAACTACCATTCACAGCTTCATATGAAGTGAACCAATTTCTGTGTGGACTCATGCGATGAGAAGCACCAAAATCTAACAACCAATTTTCATAATTATGAAAGACACTGCAAACAAGTAAAGATTTATCTACCATACCTAATTGTGCGGAAAAAGAGAAATCTGATGTGGCTTCTCCTTTGTTTGGCGAATTTCTTTGGATCTTTCTTTTACGTGTTGGATTGCACCTTTACATTTGGCCCTCAAAATAGCTTTAGTGATTTCAGTAGTAGATTGGCGGCTTTCTTTGGCTCTTTATTTTATGCGTTGGATTGCTCCTTTATAGTCAACCCTCAAAATTTCTCAGCGATTTCAACAAAAGACTCTTCCCTGTCCACATTTTTTCTTAGAGGCAGGTTAGTCGACTCCTCCCAGCTTTCTCTGAGGCAGGCATAATCGACTTCATAATTGTGGGCTTCAGGCTCTTTAATCGACGGATCCAAGTCGAACACAAACTCCCAATCACTTCTTGATCGAATCTTCTCTCTCAACTTCGACTAGCGGTTTCAAAACAAAAAGACGACATTGAAGACTTTAAAGCATGATGATAGACAATCATTAAAAAAATGTCTCTTTAACTAGATTTCTTTGCGGCAACGGAGGCTCTGTTACGTCGTCTCTCATGTTGGCTCTCATCTGGGCTACTTTGGTCTTAATCGGTTGCTTGTTCTCTAATCACATTGTTCAGAATGATGACCTCTCACAACTCAAGCTCTTCTTGTTCCTCGCTCTGATACCACTTTTTGGTATTTAAGCCCATTAACACTCAAATAAGAAATAAATGCACAAAATATAGAAATTGAATCACACAACAAGAAACACAAAGATTTTACGTGGTAAAACCCTAACAGTGTGTCAAGGAAACCTCCATGGGGCAAGGGATTGGAATTCTTATTACTTCAGGTCAAAAATGACTCTCCAATGTACATTCAGCCTCTCAGGAAATCACCATTTTAACATGAACAAATTTGTTCCGTAACTTCCTATAGTTACAAAACTGGTTGAACTGTAAAACTTAATTTACTCAGTTAATTACATTAATAACAATGATTGTTGTCATTATTTAACACCTGCAACCTCTGCTAGCTTCCTCATCTACCACTTTTCCAACCTCCATTTTATTTTGAATTTAGTAAAGGCGCTAAAGGTGTTCAAATTTGAATTTTGAATTTGTAATTTCGTTTAGTCCATATTGTGTTTGGTTATAAGGTAGGTTTTTGGCTCTTGTGGCTCATGTTTGTTTTTGAAGGGGAGTTGTTGAACACATTATTTCTTGGCACTGATTGAGTGTGTTGATAGCGCTATTGTTGGATTGAGATCTATCTTTGAACAAAGCCCAATTCCTAGCTACAACCATGGCAAATTTCAGAAGAGCGATGAGGAATAAGTTTACAATGAGTTATTTAAACTAGAATAGTGTCCAATTGTTACCAACCCATTCCCAAGGTGATGATAAGACAAGGGAAATGGTTTGGCATCTATTTGGTTTGATGGATTTGTACATAATTTCAAGAACTTCACCATAAAATTGAGACATTTGGGGCGTGTTGTACTCGTTTTATAGTTATCGATTTGGGTATTTAATCAATAAAATTCTAAGTCTCTCTCGAATTATATTGATTGGGTTAGAGATCAATCTGGTAGTCTTGGAAACTATGACCAACAAACACTCTATGCTATGATTTTCAGCGTTAGTGGACATTAGTGCCAAGCAGCCATGTGCTGACACTAATCACGACAACGACAACATTGAAGAATTATTTTCTCCTGCAACGAATCGAGTCCACCAAGAGACACCGCTTGAGGAGCGGCGGGGCTAATCGTTAAGAAATCGCTGTAAAATGCATCGAGGTGGGGAAGGCCAATGATGCCAAAGCCATTATGTTTCAGGCATTGTGGCACCCTTTATTCGAGGGGCAGGATTTTTTACCCTACAACAATGAAACCCATGACATCGATTGGAAGGCTAACTACTAGGACTTGAAAGGAGAGAGCATGAGCGAGAGCAATTCTCGACTCACGCGGGTCTAGATGGAGAGAAAAGTATTAGAAATAGAAAGAGAGAGAAAAAATACATACAACACAAACCACTCTCATATGTTTATTGATCACAAAGGTTACATATATATAGGATACAAATTACTGACTTCGACAAATCTAAATCCTAAGAAAGTGGATCTATGATTGGGACATGACACAACAACAGCTCATACACATGGGAAACAACCACATCTAGAATAACACCTTGGAACACTCATTGACAACTTGTAATACACATCACACAGAGGATATGGAAGCATTACTTCCAACACCCTCCCTTAATGCTTACATGGAAAACATTGAAAACTCATATTACAACAACAACGATAATCTTTGTTTGAATCGTCTTCATCAACGCTCACATCCACTCTCGAATCTTGCAAACATGTTCTTTCACCACCACATCTTCAAGTTGTGAGTTGACCTCCATTTAAAACATAACCGCCTCTGACCATTGTTGATGAACTTTGCAAGATCAACAATATTGACACCTCGCCTCATTAGGGCTTCTGTGATAAGAGTCGTCCAGTAATGAACCATCCTATGGACCAACCACCATCTGTCATATATTTCACTTGTGGCTATCCGTCAATTGCTAGGATGGAGGTCTGGATACTGAATGTGTTCAAAAGTTGATCAAACAACATGACCTTACTAACACACAAGAATTGATGTTTCGGACACTGGGGCTTCAAGTTTAAGAACCACCAACCCTTTTTATAACCAGAATTGAAAGAAATAGAAAACCACTTTATAAAGACATTTCACAACTACAAACTCAATAATCATCAAACTATCAGCTATTATTCAGGCATAGACAAGTCACCATGTCCCTCCTTAGCACAGGTCAAAACTTATTCATCTTGTTCAATCTTTATCTTGGAGTTTTTTTGTCTTCACAAAGCAACATTTGTTAGAGTGGTCAATTCCAATAAACTTACAATCACATATTGAGTTTACCAGAGTCAATAGGTTTAGAATGCAAACTTTAGAATGGTCAATTCCAATAAACTTACACTCACGTATTGAGTTGACGAGAGTCAATATGTTTAAAATGCAAACTCCAAAATTCATTAAAACCCACATTTCGAGTTGACCAGAATCAATATGTTTAAAATGCAAACTCCAAAATTAGCTAAAGCCCCCTTCAAGGTTTTACATAAGTGACAACTCACATTTAAGAGAAATAGAAATCTGTATAATAAATAGAGGTTAACTTCCCCATCAATCCTTAATCGACATGAAACCTACCAGTACATGGATGCATAAGAATCTCATTTGATACCTGCAACAATGAAAAGATGACGTGGAACTACATTTATCGTAATAACCCAGATGGCTTGTATAACAGGATTGTAAGGAAAAGAAGAATGTGCCCACGGAAAATTTGAATACAAATAAAATGCCTTCCACGGTAATGAACAAAAAGTTTTTGCCTTCCCTCGATCAACTTAAATCTCTATGGAATTTCGGATGATTAGCTTAAATCGTTAAAAATTCCATAAAGTTCAGATGATGAGAATTACAACTTTTTGTATCATAGATTTAGGTAACCTCATGGAAGGAAATTTTATTACGGGATTTAATTGAAGTTTACCATTAGATTACAAAGCACCGGATTTTCCAAAAGACAAATTCATCTTTCCAAATGGTTCGGCTAACGGAATTTTATCATTTGTGTTTCTATTCCCTGAAAAGAAAAAGATAAGCGAAGATAAAGGTATGAACATCGAACCTTAATTTACATCCAAATCAACCAGTATGTGTAGAATCTCATCTCTGACCCGGACCTGCGAGAAGATGAAGAAAAAAGAAGAAAAAACAGAAAAGGACATAGGCAGTCTGTACATCTTTAATCAATGATGGATGGCCAAAGACGAAGATGTAAAGGAAAATAAGATGCCAGAAAAAAGGAAATGCCTTCCTTCGTTCACATGTAATCTGTAGAATCTCATCTGGGACCCACAACAAGATGAATAAAAGAATAAATTAAAGAAAAGAGAGGTGCCTGAAAAGAGGACATGAATATTGTTATTAGCTTTAAGGAATTGGTGCCTTCCCACGTGGAATCGATCTTTTTCTTTTGCACTCGAAAAGAAATCAGAAGACAAACAGAAGTAAGGTATCAGCATCAAGCCCTAATTTACATGGCGACAAACAGGAAGTAAGGTATAAGCACCAAACCCTAATTTACATGGAAACCATCCAGTACATGCATATGAGAATCTCATCTCCGACATTCAAGAAGATGAAGAATAAAAAGAGAAGGGAAAGATGCCATGGACATCGCTTTCATCTTAAGGACTTGGACGGCTTGTAACCGGTGAGGGATGACTTGTACATCAAGATCCAAAGAAAAAGAATAGTATGCCAAAGGAGGTTGAAGAATTTTAAGAAGAGGAGAAGAAAGATCAGCAGGCTACGCTTTCGAGTGAGGAGGCAAAAGATTAACAGTTTGAATTGACTCTGCTGCCATTCATCGTTCGTGGAGACAGTATGGCAATGAAACAAATCGAGCTGATTTTGAATAACGTCCTGTTGGCATTCCAAGCCTGCCTTGGCTTATGTCAATTAATGATGCTCACACCGGTTGGGGTTCTCATGCAATGCGTGGTCGTCTGGTTACTGCGACCCTTGCGACAGTCCCCAGCTTATTCTCGCTTGCAACACTGTAAAGGTCGAGTTTTCAGGAAAGCGAACTGTTTTGTGCTTCAAGCCCATACTCCGTCTCAGAGAAAGGTCATCGAGGCGGCGGATAAACTAGACACCATCCGTCTGTGGTACTTGAGTAGGAGGTTTATTCTGGAGAGGGAGGGCAACATGTTGTTTGTCAACGGGAAAATGTCTTACTACATCACTCCCACAATCTGGGAGGAACTCCTGAACTTCGGAGAGGCTACCCTCTACGGTGTCCCCGGCCCCACTGGCGCCGCTACCGTCGATGCCTGTGCTAACGAAACCTCCGCCGCTGCAGCCGCCCGCGTTGCCATCACCCCTCACTACTCCACTACGGTGTTTGTAAAAGGCTACGCACAAGTTTACGGACGATGTTGGGGAGACGCGATGAGGGGCGATGTCATGAGTTTCGCGGAAGTAGTAGAAGGAATCATACTTTACGATCAGCGTGTCAGCGACCCTTTAAGCGATCATTGGCTCTTGCCCATCCACTTGTCAGTATCCAAGCATAATTTTTTGAAATTTTTAAATTTGGCGGGCTTCTTTCTACATGGCAAGGTACATTTGCTCATTCCCACATCATTGAGCTTGATCTCAGCACTGATGGAGTTTAGCACAGGATTGAGGATGTGGTTTTACACCAACATCAATTTGTTGCTCTTTTACATAATGCATTTAAAACCCTCAGATGGCGTAGAACTAAAGAGCGACAGGGCCATTACACGTGCAATCATTGCCGGAGGAGCAAAAGTCGACAAAGAAGGTGCAACTTCCGTACCTTGGTTAGAAGTGCCCGACGAAGAAGGTGCAGCTTCCGTACCCTGGTTAGAAGTGGCCGACGAAGAAAATCAAATTTGTTGTAAATTTAATGATATAACTTGCAATTATGTTTAGGTGCGAAGAGATGCCATATTAGCTCTACAACGATAAATACGCTTAGCGTGGAGTGTAAGAGTCAGGATGAATTTAAGCATATAATTACATTGGTTTCATGCATGGCAAACAATGGTTGTGGGTCACTCAAATCTTGTGGCCCCAACAATAAAGTGTTTGTTCGCGGATTTAAAGAGTCCGTATTATCGTATGTAAAAAATGGGTGTCCACCCGTGTATGAATTGACATTGTAACATGCAGTTGTTAATTAAAACTTCTCATAAATTATATTTACAGTTACATTATCGTTGTTATTTTTCCGCTGCGGTCATTGTGAAACAGATTCTGAAAATAAAGGCTAGATGATAGGTTAATAAGTTTATTTTTGAAACAATATATTTTAAAGGAGTTGTATTTATTGTGATTTTTTGGATTTTTTAGAATTTCGTGGAAAATTTTGAGGTGAAATCTTGATTTGTGTTATTAAACTAGTTTTTTTATTCTATATATGAATTCAGCACTCTTGAAAATTCCTAAGACACTTCGATTGCACAGAATTATCTATCAAGCCTGTGATTTTAATAAATTCCTTTAAAAATTTAAAAAAATTTAACAGAAAATCCCACCATAAGAAATCCAAAAAATCACATGAAAAACAATTCCATTTTAAAATGCATATTTTTGTGGATGGTTGTTAAAAAACATTTATGTAAAACTTAAAAAATGGTCAAAGATGGATTCTGAAAGAACATTTTTGTAAATTTTAAAAATGTGTAAAAATTGTTTAAGAATTTTCTTTCTTGGCAAAGTGTTGAAACCCCGCAATTTGGTAAGTGCTAAGCACATCATAGTTGTGTGAGATGTGTGAGAGTGTTGTCAATGCCCACTGTCATTCCGTTATATTATCGCATGGCCAGCACTTTCTCATTCCATTATATTACCGCATGGTCATCACTTTCATGGTATGGAATGCCTGTCCATCACGTTTCAAGATCGTTGGATAACTTCAAAGCCAAACATGAGGAAACTCTTAAATGTCATAATTGCATGGGGATTTTTATAAATGTTTGCATAGGGATTTTTATAAATGTCATCAAGTTCGGGGATGTCAGGTTCATAATTTAAAAACCCTTAAAATAATGTCAATATATTATAAATATTGAGACAAGGGACGTGGGGTAGGGCCAATTATAGGTTTTGGGTTATAAAAATTATTATTATTTTTTTTAATAAAAGGTTGTTTGATTAGAAAAATGTATTGGGAGGAGGTTTAACAAAAAGATTTTTGGAGGTTTTTATCAATATTAATGAGATTATGAGTACTTTTTAATATTCTATAAGTATAGGTGCTTAAACATAGATTGACTAAGTGGAGACCTCATGCACTATTGCTCTCATTTACATCAAAAGGTTAATGTGAGGCGTTAATGAAAGTGGTGGATTATGGGATTTGACATCCACCATTAATGCATCCTCCACACCCAAACACTCAAACTTAACAACTTCAAACTTCACATCAACTCATTTGTCTCATCCCCTATTCGTATTGTTTAGTTGTGAAGCAAAGGCGACCAATGCCATTCTTATACATCTTCTTCTATTGCATATTGTATCCATTGTATATTTGTCATAGCTTAATTTCCAAGTCAAAGAAATTTATTTTTTTCTTAGTATAAAGGCAAATCTCCAAGACCCAACAAAGTCATTGAGTAGTTGGGAAAACTCAACTACTTGTCCATGCCTAACTTGGACTTAAATTGTAATCCTCTAGATCAAATCATAATACTTACAAAGATATTAAGCTTTACATGCCTTAATCAATTGCAATTGTCGAACTATTATCCAATAGGAACAATTTTTCCTTACATCACCAATCTATCATAGTTTGGAAATGTAAGGATCTCTTACAAATACTTAACAGGAACGGTACTAAAATAAATTACAAGGCTTACAAAGTTGTATCAGTTTAAACCCTTTGATAATAATCTTATATGAGAAATCCCTTTAGGATTTCTGAAACATCACATCCTTGAGGTATTTTGATATCTCTAAGCACTCATCGAATGGGACACTCTCCAAGCTTACAAGATTGAACAATTTGATATCTCTTCACCTCTATGAAAACAACATTTTATGGCAAGTACCTAATGAGTTTGGAAAGTAATAGTTTCTTTCATATTTATCTCTGTATAGGAATGATGTCATTGGCCCATTACCTTAAATCCTTGGTATTTTGTTCTATTTTAATGACATTGATATATTAGTGAATGGTCTCCCTAATATGTTTCCCCCTGATATGTGTAAAAGGGGTAAATTGGTTTTCTTTCTTTATCTACAAATATCTTTATAGGTGACGTTTCCAAATCATATGGGGATTTTTCAATCTTGAATTACTTTAAGAAATAACAAGTTGTGATCCGGATTTAAACAGGAACGCAACAAATTACAGAGATAACCATATACACAAAGATGCAGCGGAAATAATACTTCATTTCATTAATGGAAAATACTGAAATATGCTTACAACCAGAAATGGAAATAAACCAGCTAGGGCGATGGTAGCTTATCTCTGAGAAGAGATGTGATGGCTACATGCCTCTAAACCCTGTTACAATGAGGCTCGAATGCCTATTTATTGTTGAGAAACAATGGAAAACCCTTAACATTCCAAAACCTAACCCTAGGAGATGAAACGCCAAACTGTGGGCCCCGTTTGGGGTAAGTTGGTACATCAACTTCCCGGGGTCGTAACTTTGGCATATGATCTCTGTTTGACGCGTACAATAGCTCATTAGAAAGATCTATCCGAGAACTATCATTGTTGGAACGGGCAACATCGGTCCATTCCATGGACCCATGTTGCCCCCGGATTCCCCAAAAAACGTCGTTTAGGGCCTCAAAACGGCTCCGGAAGTTCAGGACCCGAAAAACTGCTAAAAATAGTAAGTTGTGCTACAATTAAGGAAACTGAAAATGCTGAGAAAGACAATGGTGGGGGTCCAGGTGGACTTGGCAGGTGGCCACCAATATCCACCTAGATCATTCCTCCCCCCTTAGGAAGCAATGGTCCCCATTGCGTTGAGCTCCTCCATGAGATGAGGAAACTTCTGTTGAACTTGTTCCCTGGTGAGCCACTTGCCCTGCTGAAGGAGTTGGCCTGCTTTGACAACTCGATACAGTTGGATATTCTGTTGGCGAGTGTTCTTGATCTGTGTGTCCATGATCCGATCAGTTGCAGCTTGTTCCATGCAATCTGGATTTAATTCTGTGGGTTTGAGCTGTTCTGCAATGTCGGATGTGTCTAGCAATGGTGGAAAGTATGGCCGAAGGCGGTCCACATTAAACACTGGGTGGAGGCCAAGGAATGGGGGAATGCTGAGCTCAAATGCATTGTCTCCCATAGCCTTAGTAATGGTGTAAGGACCATATCGGAGTGGTCTCAATTTCCGATAGGCTCCAGTAAGGCGTTCCTTTTGCAAATGCAACCAGACTTTGTCGCCCACCTGAAACTTGTGTGGCACCCGATGTTGATCATGTCGCTGCTTGTACTTGGCATTTGATTTCTCAAGAATGTCATGGACCTGCTGGCGAATATGTTGGATGCGCTCAATGAAGCTGGTGGCCTTATCTGTTTCGGACTGGACATGAGCTGAATTCATGTGAGTAGCTGCAAGTGGCATGGCCACATCAATGGGGCATAGTGGCTGGAATCCCAAACCCACCTGAAAAGGGCTATGGCCAGTGCAGCTGTGAAGAGCTCGGTTGTAGCTGTGCTGAACATAGGGGAGGCTCTCGTCCCATGTGCGTGGATGCTTTGAGTTATACATGCGCAGAATGTGCACAATCATCCTATTGACAACCTCTGTCTGGCCATCAGTTTGAGGATGGAAGGGTGTGGACTTCGTGAGTTTGGTGTCCAGCATTGACCAGAGACTGGACCAAAATGTGTTGAGAAACCGACTGTCCCGATCTGAGATGATAGACTGTGGGATCCCAAAGTGCACCCACACTCGTTCAAAGAAGAGTTTAGCAGTGGCTTCTGCTGTGATATTCTTCTTGCAGGCCACCATAATGGCCATCTTCGAGAACCTGTCGACGACCACAAAAACACAGTCATTTCCATGCTTAGTGGAAGGAAGGCCTGACATGTAATCCATGGAGATGGATTCCCAAGGTCGACTAGGGGTAGGCAATGGGGTATAGAGGTCGTGCTTCTTAATGGTCGGTTTGGCAATGGCACAGGCAGTACATGATCGGATGTACTTCCCAACATCCTGTCGAAGATTCGGCCAATAGAAATAAGTTTGCAGTATTGCCACTATTTTCTCGACCTCGAAATGCCCAGCAGCCCGACTGTAGTGTGCTTCCCAAATCATCTTGGCCCGCTCGCTTGAAGGAACACAAAGGTGACCGAGGTGGCATAATAGGGCATCCTGGAGGTGAAAATCTGCAACCTGCCGACCCTCCAAGAGTGTCTGGTATGTGTGGCCGAATTCTGGGTCGCTTTTGTAGAGAAGTGGCCAATCAGAAGTCTCGTGCCCACAAGAGTTGAGCACGGTGGTTAGCGCCATGATCGGTGGTCGACTGAGGCAATCTGCAACATTATTGGTGCTGCCCTTTTTATACTTGATATTCAAGTGAAACTGTTGCAGGTATGTAGACCACTTCTGATGGCGATCATTCTGCAATTTCCCTTGGGTCTGTATGAACTGCAGAGGTCGGTGGTCTGTGTGGATGACCGTTTCCTTCCCCAAAATGTAATGCTTCCATTGTCGGCAGGCTTGTACAATGGAATACATCTCTTTATCATAAGTGGGGTACTTCCGGACTGTGTCTGAAAGTGTTTCACTGTGATATGCCACTGGATGTCCATGTTGAGTAAGGACTGCCCCAATAGCATAGTCAGAGGCATCTGTCTCGACCTCAAATGGTTGTTGTAAATCTGGTAACGCGAGCACTGGTGCCGTGCAGAGGCGATCCTTCAACTCCATGAATGCCTTCTGTTGAGATTCAGACCAAAAGAATTTTGCTTTCGCCCCGCCCTTGGTGACTTGACTCAAGGGCCAAGAAATATGAGAAAACCCCAACACAAACCTGCGGTAGAAGTTGGCAAGACCTAGAAAGCTGCGGAGCTCTGTTAGAGTGGTTGGAGAGGGCCAATCTCGAATGACTTGGATCTTGGCTGGATCGACATGCACCCCCTGTTCATCAATGATGTATCCCAGATACTGAACCTGGGTCATGCCAAAAGTGCATTTCTCCAAATTGGCACATAGCTTGTGTTGCCGCAGTGTTTGGAGAACCTGTCGGATGTGGTGGAGGTGCTCTTCCCAACTCTGGCTGAAGATCAGAATGTCATCCAAGTATACTACTACAAAGGAGTTGGTGAATGGCCGCAAGATGTCATCCATTAGCCTCATAAAGGTTGCAGGAGCATTCGTCAATCCGAAAGGCATGACCAACCATTCGAAGAGGCCCTCCTTGGATTTGAAGGCAGTCTTCCACACATCAGAGGGTTCGATTGGTACCTGGTGATATCCGACTTCAGATCGATCTTGCTGAAATATTTCGCCCCCTTTAGTTGGTCTAGGAGGTCATCAATCCGCGGGATCGGGTACCTATTACGGACAGTGATCTTGTTCAGCGCCCGATAGTCAATACAGAGTCTCCACGTCCCATCCTTCTTCTGTACCAACACGATCGGGCTCCCACAGGGCGATGAACTCGGACGGATGTGACCTTTCTGCAGGAGCTCCTGAATCTGCCTCTTGATTTCATCGTTCTCCAGAACGGAGCGCCGATAAATTGGTCCATTGGGTAGCGACGCACCTGGGGTCAGATCGATGGAGTGCTTGACTTGACAGTGCAGAGGAACCCCTGCCGGGGAGGTGAAGATGTCCTCGTACTCCTCCACAATCTTGTCCATCTGTAGTTGTCGTGCAGAGGGGCCCCGTTTGGAGGCCGCAGCCACTGTCTTCTTCTTTCCTTGAGGGCGTATCATCAGGAAAACAAATTTCCTGGTTTTGGAAATGATCTTACTGCATTGTTTTGCAGTAATCAAAGAGATGGCGGCAGGTGGTGCTACCTCTGGTATCCTGAACAACTTATTTCCCAATGTAATAATAACAGCACGGGGCCTTGATTCATACACAGCATGTCGCTTCCACAAGTATGGTTGTCCTAGTAATACATCAAAACTTCAAGGGGAGCAATGTCACACAATACCTCATCCGTGAAGGGCTTGATGTTGTATGGAAGGCGACACTGCTGGCTCACGCGAAGATCTCGTCCTTGGTGAAGCCACCCAATGGTGTATGGTTGTGGATGTGCTGTGGTCGGTAAGCCCAACCGCTTCACGACCTCTGCCGAAATGAGGTTCTTTTGACTCCCGCTATCAACAATGAACTGTATCGGGGAGCCCTTTACCCACATCTGGGAGTGGAAGAGACGCTCCTCCTCCTCTGGATCTTCGGGTTCATTTTTCTGGATCTTTGCGGTAGCAACAGTGGCGCTGGGGTCCGCATCAATGATCTGCTTCCCTTTTTCATACCCCTTATTGGGTTCTGACTCAGAGTCGGAACATGCATCTGATTCTGAAACCTTTAGCTCAGCCACCAGTGACTGCTTGGCCCGACACTCACTTGTGTTGTGAGTGGAGCTCTTATGGAACTCGCACCATTTTCCAGTGTCCTTTCTCGGCTTCGCGGCGCTGTTCTTTGCTTGCAGCTTCGGCTGGTTGTCTTGGGCTGTCCCGCCTTGGCTTTGTCCTTTGTTCTGTGGTTTAGGGGCACCTTTCCCCTGCTTTGGATTCGCAGATCCAAAGTCTCGCTTCTTTTGTTTAAACTTCTGCTCGACCTTGACGGCATACCGGTATGCTGCGCTGAGCGAGGGGATGTTTAGGAATTGTATTTCTTCCTGGATGTACTTGTGCAGGCAGCCACGGTATTTGAGTATCAAATGTTGCTCCGAATCCTTGATACCCAACTTTGTGCGAAGGGTATGGAAAAGATTGGTGAACTCCGGCACGTCTTGGTCCCTTCCCTGCCGCAGCGTGGTCCACTTTATGTATTCATCCTCATAGCTCCCGACAGGGTAGTACTGCTCCTTGATGGCATCCCGGAACAAATCCCAGGTGGGTGCGGCTGAAAATAGTGAGCCAGTACTTTCATCCTTCTGCTCGCAGTAGGTTTCCCACCAGTCCTTGACGTGGGGGGCTGCTTTGAGGAGAGCAAAAACAATCTTTTCCCGACTCGAAAATTCATGAACAGAAAAATAACCCTCTAGCAGATTTAACCATTTATCTACGGCATCTGCGTCTATCTGACCCTCGAATATGGGGATTTCAAAATTAACTTGTACCTTAAAGGGTGTGGCGTTTCCAGAGTAGCTGCTGGAAGCCGATGCGTTGCTTCTAGGTAGCCGCTGAAGGATCTGGGAAAAGTTGTCCATCATCGCGTTCCGTTGTCGCTCGAGGGCTTCTTCGAGCAAGATTTTGATGGGATCTCCTGCCCCCTCGTCTTTCTTCTTGTCCGACATGGGAGGCCGTCGGGATTTGCGAGGCTGGTCTTGCAAAGGTTCAACCAGTTCAAACCCTAACTCCTTATATCCCGACCTTGTTGGGGACATGCAAAGAAAAATAGAGAAAAAGCAGACCGCTTTGATACCACTGATCCGGATTTAAACAGGAACGCAACAAATTACAGAGATAACCATATACACAAAGATGCAACAGAAATAATACTTCATTTCATTAATGGAAAATACTGAAATATGCTTACAACCAGAAATGGAAATAAACCAGCTAGGGCGATGGTAGCTTATCTCTGAGAAGAGATGTGATGGCTACATGCCTCTGAACCCTGTTACAATGAGGCTCGAAGGCCTATTTATTGTTGAGAAACAATGGAAAACCCTTAACATTCCAAAACCTAACCCTAGGAGATGAAACGCCAAACTGTGGGCCCCGTTTGGGGTAAGTTGGTACATCAACTTCCCGGGGTCGTAACTTTGGCATATGATCTCCGTTTGACGCGTACAATAGCTCATTAGAAAGATCTATCCGAGCACTATCATTGTTGGAACGGGCAACATCGGTCCATTCCATGGACCCATGTTGCCCCCGGATTCCCCAAAAAACGTCGTTTAGGGCCTCAAAACGGCTCCGGAAGTTCAGGACCCGAAAAACTGCTAAAAATAGTAAGTTGTGCTACAATTAAGGAAACTGAAAATGCTGAGAAAGACAATGGTGGGGGTCCAGGTGGACTTGGCAGGTGGCCACCAATATCCACCTGGATCAAGTTGGCAAGTAAAGTACCATATAGTGTTTAGGGAGCACCCCGTGCCATGATAATTGATTTAAGTTCCAATATTTTTAAAAGGAAAATGGGTAAAGGAATCATCAAGGCCAAACGTGTATTTGTACTCTTCATCCAAAAAAAGTAGCGCTCAAGAAACGTGCCTCCAAAAATTAGGTAAGCATTTCTCTTGGCTAAAGTAGATGCAAGTAATAACCGGTTCTAATGAATTTCCTTATGGAATAGGAAACCATATATTATTGAACAACCTACTTTTGTAGAAAAGTGTGCTCTCTATCCTCATACCTCATACATTAGGGCTTTGTGAGGTTCTCACAGAAATAGAAATTGATTGAAATTGAATGAATAATAATATTCCAAAATCATTGGGATACATATAATTACTCAATTCTCTAAACCTCTCCAATAATTAACTCAATGGTCAAATTCCAAACAACCTTTCTCCACTAAAGCTCATATTGTTTGGTTTTTCCAACAAAGTGGATAAGGCTTATGTCATTGTAGTCAATTAACCTAGTAGGAAAACATATTCTTTTTGTAAACATTGACCTATGTCAAAACAAAGTCAAATTATATTTCCTAAAGCTATTCCCTTTTGCTTCCAAAAGAATATTCTATATAAGACTTGTCATTGCATGTGATACCATACAACTACAATGTTAATTCTTGTTGTAACAAGCCCTCGTTGATTTTCTTTGTGAATAAAAATAACACCAAGGTCATGGGACACGTATTCCAAGTTGAATGCTGGGAAAAACATAGTGATGGGTATCACTTGTGATTAATTAATGGCTATGGAAATTGGCAAAGGAAAATTGGCATTTATTGGAATTTATTTATCAAAATAAAGGGAAATATGAGAAAAGGAAGGAGAAGGGTCACATATTTGCATGAGAGGGGAATGGAAGGAAAAATGAAGGAAAATGAAGAAAATATAGGCCTCAATGATAAAAAGGCATATGAGGATCATTTGCTAGACTTTTGAGAGTTTTTGGGTGGATCTTTCTTCTATTCTCTCATTTTCTCATACTCTTGCACACTTAAAGCAATCTTGGAGCATTCTTGGAGCACTTTGGCATACATTGGATTTGGAGAAAGAAGGCAAAGAAAAATAGGACGACGCAGGGGAAAAGGTGGATCAATAGCTACAGTCGAATTACTTTGCAGGTAACAGATTGCATGTGTGATTTCCTTGCTAATTTATGGATGCTTAGTATATGCATGAGATTTGTTGGTTATGTCTTGTCATTGACATGGAGATTTTCCTAGATTGACAGTGGTTTTAGCCTTGCCTTGCAATTTCCTGGATAGCCATGGTGTTTTGAGTGTTTTCACTTGACTGTTTTCTGATTGGTGCTCATAATTCCTTATGGATGTGGGTTGGAACAAACACTCTGAAATCACTGGAACAACTTGGGTTGAGTTACTAGTCCTGAAGCCTAGGTTGGGACAAACGCTCTAGAGCCTAGGTTGGGACAAACGCTCTGGACCCCTTGGTGGGTTGAGTTACTAGTCCTTGGAGTTGGGTTGGACAAACGCTCTAGAGCCCTGGAAGGTTGTGGTTTGAGTTACTAGTTCCTAGATCCTTTGGCAACTTGGGTAGAGACCAATTTGGTTGGTGCTAGTGATGTCTAACTATGAGGTGGAATCATTGGTTGAGGATTGAGGTGGTTTGGCCTCTAGAAGCCCTGGTTTGGTTTTGTTTTGTTTTTCCATGAGATACCACATTTATTCTTGGAATATGGTGCGAGGGTGATTAGCTAAAAGAGAGATTCAGTTCAACCCAGTCTATGGTCGAGTGGTACGATGGAAGTCCCTAACTAGGTTGGAATTCTCATATGTTAATAAGAGTTAACTCTGTACTTTGATTCATGCATACTTGTAGTAATTATATTGGTGTTATTATGGCTAATTTGCTATAGTTTCTATGTTGGTCATTTTTTGGTCATATGTTGTTTATATGATGTGTGTCATCTATGGATCTTGTCATGAATTGTTTAGGTATTTATTGGTTGATGAATGTACAGACTAATAAGTGTTATTGCAGCTACGTGGAGAGGGCATATTCTTGGTGATTCTTAAATGAATCTCAAACTATTACGATCAGATATGTATTCATGACCTGTAGCTTACATGTTTTCCATGTGTTTGATGAAATTTTTGTTATGTTCTAGGTAGTTTATGTCAAGTTCTTCCTTTAATTTTGATTGTGTAGTTTCTTTGTCATGCCAATAATGATTCTAAGAAGTCTCAGACATTTATGGGTAGCGGTCTGGAGGCTGAACTAGAATTATGGCTCAGATCTCGGGACTGCACCCTCTGAACTTGATCTGAACTTAAACAAGAATGCAACAACTTATATATATAATCATAAACACAAAGATGCAGCAGCAAAACACTTCATTTCATTAATATAAAAATATCGAACTATGCTTACAAACATAATGGAAATAAGATAGATCAGGAGATGGTAGCTTGTCTCTAAGAAGAGATGTGGCAGCTACATGCCTTGAAACTGTGTTATAATGAGGCTCAGGGGCCTATTTATTATTGGAAAACATGAGAAAACCCTAAACAACCAAAACCCTAACCCCAGGAGATGTAACACCAAGATTTTGTGGGCCCCGTTGGGGTTAGTTGGGTAGCCAACTTCCCGGAGTCGTAACTTGGTCATATTATCTCTGTTTGGCGTGTACGATACCTTGTTGGAAAGGTCTCTCCAAGTACTATAGGTTTCACAATGGACTCTTGCCTATGGATATGGGATTGACATGGACCCCAAAAAACACCTTTTAGGGGGGTCAAAACTGCTCTAGAAGTTCAAGACCCGAAAAACTGCTAAAAATAGTAAATGTTGAAATGAACAAGGAAACAGATGAAATTAACTAGGGGGTCTAGGTGGAATAGGTAGATGGCCACCAATATCCACTTGGCTACCAATATGCACCTGGATCATTCCTCCCCCCTCAGGAAGCAATGGTCCCCATTTCGTGTAGAGCCTCCATGTGGTGAGGAAATTTCTGTTGAACCTGGTCCCTGGTGAACCACTTGCCCTGGTGAAGGAGTTGGCCTGCTTTGACAACTCGATATAGTTGTATCCTCTATTGGAAGGTGTTCTTGATATGTGTTTCCATGAACTGATCAATTGTGGCCTGTTCCATGCAGTCCGGGTTGAGCTCTATTTGTGTGAGTTGTTCTACAATGTCAGATATATCCAACAATGGTGGAAAGTATGGTCGAAGGCGATCTACATTGAACATTGGGTGCAGACCAAGGAAAGGTGGGATGTTGAGCTTGAAGGCATTGTCATCGACAGCCTTGGCGATGGTGTATGGCCCATATCAGAGCGGGCAAAGCTTGCAGTGTGGTCCAGCAAGGCACTCCTTCTACAAATGTAGCCAAACTTTGCCACCCACTTGGAACTTGTGCAGCAAGCGATGTTGATCATGGCACTCCTTGTACTTAGCATTGGCTCTATCCAATATATCATGGACCTGCTAGCAGATGTGTTGAATGTGCTCAATGAAGTTGTTAGGCTTTAGCCCTTTCAACTTCAAATTGAACGTGAGCCGAATCTACCTGAGTGGCTACAAATGGTATGGCCACATCAATGGGACATAATGGATGAAATCTCAGCCCTACCTGAAAGGGGTTGTGGCTTGTTGAGCTGTGGAGAGCTCTGTTGTAGTTGTTTTGGACATAGGGGAGACTTTCATCCCACATGCATGGATGCTTCGAGTTGTACATGCACAAAATGTGTACGATTATCCTATTGACAACCTTTGTTTGGCCATCAGTTTGGGGATGGAAATTCATGGAATTAGTAAGTTTTGTATCCAACATCGATCAGAGACTTGACCGAAATGCACTCAGGAATTTTTTGTCCCGATCTAAGACAATGGACTGTGGGATCCCAAAGTGTACCCATACTCACTCAAAGAAGAGATTAGCAGTGGTCTTTGATGTGATACTCTTCTTGAAGGCTGCCATGATGGCCATCTTAGAGAATCTGTTGACGATCATGAAAACGCAATCGTTGTCATGCTTAGTAGAAGGAAGGCCCGACATTAATCCATGGAGACAAATTCCCAAGGCTGTCTAGGAGTAGGTGGAGGAGTATACAAGCCTTGCTTCTTCATGGTTGGTTTCGAAATGGCAGAGGCGATGCAGGATCTAATGTACTTCTCAACATCCTAACAAGGTTTTGGCCAATAAAAACACTTTTGGAATACCGCCATTGTTTTCTCTATTCTAAAATGTCCAGCCACCCAACTGTAGTGTGCCTCCCAAATCATCTTGGCATGCTCACTTGAAGGAACACATATGTGTCCCAGGTGGCATAATAGTGCATTCTGAAGGTGAAAATTTGGAACTTGCTTCCCTTCCAGGAGTTTCTAGTATATGCTGCCAAATTCTAAATTTCTCCTATAAATATGTGGCCACCTTGATGTCTCGTGCCCACAGGAGTCGAGCATAGTGATCAGTGCCATGACCAGTGGTCGGCTGAGGTAATTAGTGACATTATCGGTGTTTCCCTTCTTATATTTAATGTTCAAATGGAATTGTTACAAATAGGTGGACCATCTTTTATGGTGATTGTTTTATAACTTCCCTTGTGTTTGTATGAACTATAGAGGTCGGTGGTCTGTGTGGATGACCATTTCCTTCCCCGAAATGTAATTCTTCCATTAACGATAGGCCTGCACAATGGAATACATTTATTTGTCATAATTGGGGTACTTTCAGACTGTGTTTGAAAGTGTCTCACTGTGGTAAGCCACTGGGTGACCATGCTGAGTAAGAACTGCACCAATAGCATAGTCATAGGCATATGTCTCAATCTCAAATGGTTGTTGCGGGTATGGTAGTGTGATCACTAGTGCATAACAGAGGTGATTATTCAGCTCGAAGAATGCTTGTTGTTGGGTTTCCAACCAAAAAAAAATATTTTTCTTTGCCCTTGGTGACTTGACTTAAAGGCCAAGTGATATGAGAGAACCCCAACACGAACCTATGGTAGAAATCGACAAGACCCAAAAAGTTGCAGAGCTCTTTTAGATTGGTTGCGGCTGGCCAATCCAAAATGACTTGTATCTTGGAAGGATCCACATGTACACCGTGCTCATCAATGATGTGTTGAAGAATCTAGGGCAAGTGGGATTAATGTGATTCTTCTAGACTTAATAACAATTTGTGAAGTGCTTTTGCAATTTATCTTAGCTTGATCTTCTTCTTATTATTAGTGTGTGTTTTTGCTTCATCAAACTGCTATCAAAACAAAGAGACAAGAACACAAGATGTTTGGCTTTCTGTCAGGGCCAAAACCTCTCCCTCTTGGAGAGGAAAACTCACACATAATTCTTCTTATAGAGATTCCAATTGACGAACACCAAGACCTGGACCCTTGACCTGTTAAGCCATTCCAAGACCAAGACACCAATCCTCTTCTTCGTCACTGCTGAGATCATCATCATTACTACTGCTTCGTCAAGGTTATCTTCACTGAGATATTTATTATAATAGCGAAATCATTACTGCACCTCCATTGTCACATCTTCACTAAGGTCTTCACTACTTTTCACTGAGATTATTTCTACACCTTTAATGACATCATCACTATAACAAAGAGATCTCGATATTGAGATATGTATATATCTTTGACAACTGCACAAAGATCTTTTCATGATCAATACCTTGTAACTGAGACCGAGATCATGACTTCATCTAAATCATGCCAAAGCATGTTACTGTGAGATCTGTTTATCATTCATATGCCGAGACAGAGTATGCCAAGAGTGTGATACTATGGAATCACATCTGTGTTGAGACAGAGATTATCATCGCAAATATAGTGAGCATAATCCTTCCTTGCACCGAGATCTAAATATGCTTCACTAAGAGACTATGGATGCCTAACCGAGAGACTGTGGTTTTGTGTAGACTTCACCGAGAGACAGTGTATACTTCTTCACCAAGAGACTATGGTTCTGTGTATACTTCACCTTCGCTTTTCCTCTTTCGAGATCATCCAAAGTACTGTGCTTGACATGTCACTCCATGCGTTATACATATGGGTCATTGTTGACATCCATTAGGCCGACATGTGAGCCATAAGTCAGGCTGACTTATCAAGGAGATCACTGTGTTTTCATTTAGCTGACTTGCATTGCTTGTTAATTCATTTTGCTTGCTGCCTTCTTCAAGGAGATGGTGCTTGTCTTGGAGGGCTTTGATCTAGACACTAGGTTGACTCTTTTACATTACATATAAGCTCAAGAAGAGCATGACATTGACTCTTTGACTTTCCTAAGAAATGAGTAAGAAACTCATTCTTATAATTCACAAAAAATAATATTTTTTTTCTTGACAAGTACAAAGATCAAAATTACATTTGTAAATTCCGAACCTAGTTACACTTTCTTCAACACTCCCTCTTAACTAGGGAGGTATTTACAATGGTACTTGGTTGTTCTCAATCTGAAGAATTTCTCATAATAAGAATCGAATTGGTAATCCCATCTGTATAGCATCATATCAATCAGCATTGTCATAGTGCAAGGCCTTGACTAATAGCTCCATCTCTCTACGAGACCATGAGATACAATGATGGCAAGACCAATGATTTATAAACACCTTCATCATTGTCTCTCAAGTTACATACCCACCCAGTTGTTCACTGAGTATGACCTTCTAGGAATATTATTATCTTTGGTTCCCAGCCCTCAAATAATATCGGTCCTCTTGCCTACTCTTGTCTTGGATTCCCTACACATCCTCAAAGAGTATTGGATGCCAGATGATTACTCAATCCTCCCATTATTTATTCCTAAGTGAATACAAGAATGTTGTGTCTATCATGTGTCTACATTTCCATTCATGGCCTTCATCTAGACTTACGATTGTTAGTCCTGGTCTAGTGCATGAGACATGACATGGAAAAACACAATTATCACTCCTTTGTAATCAGGGTTGATCTTAATTCAAACTCCCTCTTGATCAGGGACCTGTCAGAGCTCCCTCTTAACTAGGGACTCTTCTATATATCAACAATGTTTTCTTTGTGGGTCCTTTAGCTACTTGATCAACTTCTCTCCTTGATGTCATAAAATTCAGTTGAGCTTCTTTCTTGTAGGGCATTAGCCATCAATTACTTTCCTTCTTGGTTTGTCATGTCATTCCTTTATGTATGGAAAGTGGCCTTCTTGATACATATCTGGAACCTTCATCACATAGCTACTTCTTTTCGATCATGCTTCTTTCAGGAATTTCCATCCACCACATGAATGCTAGTTGTACTTGTGCTTACAACTCTTGTTCTAGTAGCCCTGCATGCACTCGTGTAGATATTATTCAAGAAATCAAAACATAACATTAAATCAAATTGTACTTACTAGATGGCTCTTCATCATGACATCTTCCTGTAGGTATCAACATCCTACATTCATGTTGACACATCTCCCAAAGATATCCATTGTCAAGGGACTCCATCTTTTCCAGAATTTCATCAGAGTCTTCATATCCTTCTGGGAGATTTCCTGGTCAAATCTTCTTGGTATATTGGATTTTGATTTCCTTCATCATGGTTTCATATCTCATGATCTCTTCCTTCCTCACTCATTCCATTCCATGAGCTTTCAATCAGAGTTTCTTAACTATAGTCAACCACCTCATACTTCATATGAGGATATATTATGTTGATTTTATCTTAGTGTGACTTTATGCCTTCCTGCATCCTTTCATAGGAGGAGATCCTTTTTCTCTTGATCATGCTTCTTAAGATAGAAGCAATGATCCATGTTACCATATGACATGACATTATAATATTAAACACAATCATACATACCTTATTTTACCTTCAGGTCATCGAGGCTTCTTCCAACAACTTCCTTGATTGAAAATATCTTCAATCCCTTGATCTGTTTCATGTCATATCATCTCATGGATTCCATATGTTTGAGTTCTTGTTGAAACACTTGCTTCCTCTCTAGATTAGTGAACCCTACGATGAGGATTCCTTCAGAGAATTTTGAGGATCTTGTATATCCCCAACTGGCATATGTTTCCTTTTTGACTTGATGTATGATGAGCCTTAGATGACTCCTTTTCTTTCCTTCAATGTCCACTGAGGTTCCCAAGAGCTATATATCCTACATGTTGTCTGCCATGGATTTTTGTTCTTCATGATCTTAATGGATATGTTACGAGCTCTTGTTTCTAATGCTTTGAAGATGCCATGATGCATATTATTATCATTGTCATATCTTATAAAACAAGACTTAGGAGCTTATGATAGGACCCTTTTGTGAGGGATACTATCTTACTCATAGGAGAGATTTGTTACTCCCTCTTTCCTTGGCCCTTTTCTTCAGCTTCATGCATCTTTCAGTGATATGAGCTTCCAAAATTTTTCTATAGTATTGAATCTTAACTATACTTATTTTTGTCTTTGCTTGAGGACCAACCTTGCCTTTCCTTTATGTACAAGGTTGAATTCTTTTATCCTTTAATACTATGGACTGCAACTTGTCTTTCTATATCTAGCATAGAGACCACACATTGTCGGGTGAGGTAACCTTCTTTGTTTATTGATATTTGTTACCTTTCACATCAATGATGACTACCTTTTTATCATATTTCCTAGATCTTCATGAAGTTATTCCTTCATTATTTGATACCTTTACTATGTTATAGATCTAAGTGACCTTATCTACTTTGATTTCCGAGAGTATATCTAGAATTTCATATATTTCTCTTTATGTCTCCTCTTCTGTTATCTAGGTATGAGAGTACATTTGAGTGATATCATATGAATCCTATGAATCACTTAATGGATTCAAACAACTCTTGACCTTCATAGACCTTTTCATAGATATCAATGATTTCTCTTTTCTATGAGGATTATGATAATCCTCCTTATTCTATGCAAGGAATTTCAATTATCTAATCGATTTATAAATCACCTTCCAATCATGAAATCATTTAACTAAATCTGATTATAAAATTGAAAGATACTTACTTGGTGTGTGAACAGGAGATCTTCACCTTGATGCTTCTTTTTCTTGAATTTTCCATCATTAGTATCCTTTCATCACGACTTCCTTGGAGGCCTTCTAGCACCATGACATCAGTGGTCTGATATCACCGAGACTGCTTCACGACCTTCCCAATTCATTTTAAGGTATTTTTGACTTCAACATATTGTTGACATGTTAGTGATATTATGTTTTGATCCGAGCACCATGCTATTGAGATCATAATCATAGACAAACTTCGAGATTGTGACAATTATATTGATATGGCACTGCATAGTGATGTCTATGTGCATTGTGTAGAGAGGTAATGTATAGAGAGCCCAAACTTGTCAATGAATGACATAACTAAATGGTGGGTGACACTATATAGATAGATTGTCTCATCACTGAAATTGCCTTGATGTAATAACTATAATGATACAATGATGTAATCATGGATTGTGAGAGGTATTCCTTGGATTACTTCTGCAATATATATATATATATATATATATATATATATATATATATATATATATATATATATATATATATATATATATATATATATATAGATATATAGATATATTTATATATATATGTATATATATATGTATATGTATATATATATGTATATGTATATATATGTATATGTATATATATGTATATATATATATGTATATATATATATGTATATATATATATATATATATATGTATATATATATATATGTATATATATATATATGTATATATATATATATGTATGTATATATATATATATATATGTATGTATATATATATGTATATATATATGTATATGTATATATATATATATATATATATATATATATATATATATATATATATAACTGAGACTATATTTTATGGCATGGAGAAAGTTTAGTGATCAAGAAGTGAGGATCACTGATATAGTCCATCAAACTGAGCATGAGTTGAGTGCATGACTGTAATTACTCAAACTGCTATCAAAACAAAGAGACAAGAACACAAGATGTTTGGCTTTCTTCCAGGGCCAAAACCTCTCCCTCTTGGAGAGGAAAACCCGCACATAATTCTTCTTATAGAGATTCCAATTGATGAACACCAAGACCTAGACCCTTGACCTGTTAAGCCATTCCAAGATCAAGACACCAATCCTCTTCTTCATCACTACTGAGATCATCATCATTACTACTGCTTCATCAAGATTATCTTCACTGAGATATTTATTATAACAATGAAATCATTACTGCACCTCCATTGTCACATCTTCACTGAGGTCTTCACTGATTCTCACTGAGATTATTTCTACACCTTTAATGACATCATCACTATAACAAAGAGATATCGATATTGAGATATGTATATATCTTTGATAGCTACGTAGAGATCCTTTCATGATTAATACCTTGTAACTGAGACCGAGATCATGACTTCATCTAAATCATGCCAAAGCATGTTACTATGAGATTTGCTTATCATTCATATGTCGAGATAGAGTATGTCAAGGTGTGATACTATGGAATCACATCTGTGTTGAGACAGATATTATCATCACAAATATCGTGAGTGTAATATTTCCTTGCACCGAGATCTAAATATGCTTCACTGAGAGACTATGGATGCCCAACCGAGAGACTATGGTTCTGTGTAGACTTCACCGAGAGACAGTGTATACTTCTTCACCAAGAGACTGTGGTTCTGTGTATACTTCACCTTCGCTTTTCCTCTTCCGAGATCATCCGAAGTACTGTGCTTGACATGTCACTCCATGTGTTATACATATGGGTCATTGTTGACATCCATTAGGCCAACATATGAGCCATAAGTCAAGCCGACTTATCAAGGAGATCACTGCGTTTTCATTTAGCCGACTTGCAGTGCTTGCTAATTCATTTTTCTTGTTGCTTTCTTCAAGGAGATGAGGCTTGTCTTGGAGGGATTTCATCTAGACACTAGGTTTACTCTTTCACATTACATATAAGCTCAAGAAGAGCATGACGTTGACTCTTTGACTTTCTTAAGAAATGAGCAAGAAACTCATTCTTATAATTCACAAAAAATAATATTTCTTTTTCTTGACAAGTACAAAGATCAAAATTACATTTGTAAATTTTGAACCTAGTTACACTTTCTTCAACATGATGTACCCTAGATATTGAACCTGGGTAAGGCTAAAGGTGCATTTCTCCAAGTTAGCACACATCTTGTGTTGTCGCATGGTTTGAAGGACCTGTCGAATATGGTGGAGGTGCTCTTCCTAACTCTGGTTGAAGATCAAGATGTCATCTAAATACACCACCATGAATTCATTAGTGAAGGGTCATAAGATGTCCTTCATCAATCTCATGAAGGTTGCAAGGGTGTTCATCAACCCAAATGACATGACCAACCATTCAAAAGGACCTCCTTTGATTTGAAGGCAGTCTTCCACACATCAGATGGTTATATAGGAACCTGGTGATAACCTAACTTCAAGTCAATATTGTTGAAATATTTGGCTCCCTTGAGCTGGTCTAGAAGGTTATCAATTTGTAGGATTAGGTACCTATTCCAGATAATGATCTTGTTCAACACCCAATAGTCAATACAGAGCCTCCAGGTCGCATCCTTCTTCTGTCCAATACAATCAGGCTCCCACAAGGTGATGAGCATGTCCTAATGTGCCCTTTCTGTAATAGTTCCTGAATCTGCCTCTTGATCTCAGCATTCTCAAGAACAGAGCGTCGATAGATCAGTCCATTGGGCAGCAGTGCACCCAGGGTCATATCGATGGAGTGCTTGACATGTCAGTGCAAAGGTACCTCTGTGGGTGAGGTGAAAATATCCCTATAGTCCTCCACGACCTTGTCCATCTACTGCTGTTGTGTAGAGGAGCCCTACCTAGAAGCCATGGCCACAACCTTCAACTTTCCCTGGGGGCGAATCATAAGGAAAACAAATTTGTTGGTCGGGGAAATGATCTTACTGCATTGCTTTGCAGTGATCAAAGAGATGACAGTAGGCGGGACTACCTCCGATACCCTATACAACTTATTAGCCAAAGTAATAATCACAAAGCAAGGTCTAGACTTGTATATAGCATGGCACTTCCATAAGTATGGTTGTCCTAACAATAGATCACAAAATTCAAGAGGAGCAACGTCACAAAGTATCTCATCCGCGGAGGGCTTGATGTTGTAGGGAAGGTGGAATTGTTGGCTGATGCAAAGATCCCGTCCTTGGTGAAGCCACCCGATGGTGTATGACTATGGTGTGCTCTATATTTAAGCCCAATCGCTTCATGAACTCTGCTGAAATGAGGTTCTTTTGGCTCCCACTATCGACAATGAACTGCAGCAGAGAACACTTCACCAACATCTATGAGTGAAAGAGGTGTTCCCCGTCCTCTGGATATTTAGGCTCAATCTTCTAGATATTGGTGGTGGCCATAGTGGCACTAGACTCCACATCAATGATCTACTTCCCTTTATTAGTTCCCTTATCGGGTTCTGCTTCAGAGTTGGAACCTGTGCCTGATTCGGAAGCCTTCAGCTCGGCCACCAGTGACTACTTGGCCCAACACTCACTTTTATTGTGAGTGGATCTCTTATGGAACTCACACCATTTTCTCGTGTCCTTGTTCGTCTTCATGGTGTTGTTCTTTGCTTGCGGCTTCGGTAGCCTGTCCTGGGTAGCCTGTCTTGGCTTGGTGTTTTTTTCTGTGGTTTGGGGGTACATTTTCCTTGCTTTGGATTCGCAGATCCAAAGTCCTGCCTCTTCTATTTAAACTTCTACTCAATCTTGACAGCGTACCGATACGCTATGCCGAGTGAGGAAATGTCCAGGAACTCCATCTCGTCCTGGATGTACTTGTGTAGATAGCCATGGTACTTGACCACCAAATTCCACTCAGTATCCTTGATATCTAGCTTCGTGCAAAGGGTATGGAAAATATTTGTGAACTCTCCCACATTTTGGTCTCTTCCCTGTCGTAGTTTGGTCCACTTTATGTATTTGTCTTCATAGCTCCCGACAAGGTAATATTGTTTCTTGATGGCATCTTGGAAAGAATTCCAAATGAGTGCAATTGAAAACAATGAGGGTTCACTCTCGTCCTTTTGTTCATAGTAGGTTTCCCACCAGTCCTTGATGTGTGGGGCATCTTTGAGAAGTGAAAAAGTAATCTTTTCCCAGTTGGGAAAGTCATGAACTAAAAAATATCCTTCCAACAAATTTAACCATTTATCTACGACATTCGTATCTATCAAGCCTTCGAATATGGGAATATCAAAGTTAACTTGTACCTTAAAAGGAGTGGCACCTCTAGAGTGGTTTTTGGATGAAGATGTATCATCTGTGGGTAGCCGTCGAAGGATCTGGGAAAATTTATCCATCATCGTGTCCCTCTATCACTTGAGGGCTTCCTCGAGAAACATTTTGAAAGGATCTCTGATGAGCCCCATAAATGGGTAATTATATGGGCTCATTTTTCCTCCTAACATAGTTAAATCAACCATTCTCTTAGCTTATTGCATGTTTTTTATTATATTTATGCTTATAGAGTGAGTTAAGTTAGTTATTATGCCATGTGGTCTAACATGTATTTAATGCAGATTATTGATGGATTTCGAGGTCGAAGTCAAGGATTTAATGGCCAAACTGCAGCAATAACTCGAAGTGGACAAAGGAGAGGAATTATAGGAGGCAATTCCCCTCATTTATTGCTCCTCACTTCGAATTCCCCTTCATTCATCTCGGAGTACAAGCAGTCGAACCATGCACTAGAAGGCAACCGAGCAAGTGGAGGATGACTTATAGTTATCTCGCGTTTTGGGACCCAGCCTCCCTGATTTTAAGGAAGCTATTGGTAGCTTCATTTGTATAAGTAGAGAGGCCTAGGGCCTCACTAGGGTCAAATTTTTGTCAAATTTTTGTTGAATTTTTGCTACAGTTTTGCTTATGTAAACTCTCCTCAACTTTGAGCTCATTATCTTGACAGTTCATGTAATCTTGTTATTATTTTGAGAAGAAAGATGGAATCCTTTTTGAGCTAGCACTGAGTTAACTCAGAGGGCTGTAGTTCTTGGGTTAGGGCCCAATCTAAGCAGCCAAGTTCCTCTTTACTTGTATTTGTATGTTTTATTTTAGTTTTTAGTTTGTTGTTAGATATATTTCTTTCATAGCTAAGAATAGGTTGCTTTGATGATTTAGTAGTTTGCTTCCATTTGTGCTTTCTTTAGCAGGTTAAGAAGTGACAAATAAAAGATTCAAAAGGCTAGAAACAGTGCCTTGGCCTCTCTTCCTCCCTTTGGGACAATGATTTGAGGCAAAGACCCTCTTGTTGCCCCAAAAACACATATTTTCCTCATTCATAGGACTTCTAGTGTTTGAAGCTTTCTAATTTGTTCCTAGTCTAGTTTTCTTTGCTTCAGAACTTCTTCATCATGCTCATTTCCTTATTTGCAACAATCTTCTTTCATGCTTTCCTTTCATTCAATCGTTATCAGCATTTCCTTTCATAGATCATAGTTTACTTGATGCAAAAACTCAGTTTTTTTGATGTACTTATTTTCCTTGCTTGCTTGATCTAATTGTTTAGTTCTTTTGTAGCAGATCTCTTCTCATAGCAGGTCATCCTATCAGCCATCACATTCTCTCCCTGATCTATGCCATATAGGTTGCCCAAATTTCACCTCAAATCTGCCTTAGTTTTCTGCATTTTTCCATAGGATTTCTTCTTGTCTCCCGACCATCTTTCCCTTTCCTAGTGATCCTTGGTGAACCCTAGGCACCCTAACACATCATTCCAACCTTCATCTACCCTTTCCACCCACTCTCACACCTTCAAAACCTTCAAAACTTCTCTCGGAATCCTCCTATAGACCTCCTGTAGACCTCCTGTAGATCCCTTGTGTGTTCCTATATATTTTCCTGTAGGCTTCCTTTTGAAAGCTGAGTGTGGAAAAAGCCTTTAGAAGGCCACCCGAGGCCTCCTAGGACCCATCTACACCATCCTACACCTCCTCAAACCCCAAATTTTCCCTTCAACACCACCTATTCACTTCCACCTTTAGACACAATAAAATACATGCATGTCAATTTCACATAAAAATATATAAAAATCCACCTATTCACTTCCACCTTTAGACATACATAAAATATATGTCAATTTTACTTTTAGAAATAGCTTGAGTAGATATTGCTTACTTCCTAGAGTAGGTAATGGCATTCATTTCATGGTTTTCATAGTGCTTTCTGCATAAATAGGATTAGTTGGTTAAGTAGGGTTTTCTAGGTTTACTTTATATTTCAGTCCTTTTTCTTTCTGCAATTAGAGTAGCCTCTCTAGAGTAAGATTTCCTTTCTTTAATCACATATAGAGCTTCTTCTGGAATCCATAGAAGTTGGCTTGAGCTCTTAGTGATCTTGCGCCAGTTGACCAAGTGACAGCCTGCAGTAAGAACTAGTACTTGCGCATACAGCACCGTCGCTTCCAAGTTTGTTACAAACTACCGGTTGATAAGAGTAAAGTAGGCAGTGTAGGAGTTGCAACATTATTGCTGCAATATTGGTGCTCACTACTTTTTGGCACCGTTGTCGGGGAAACGTCAGAGTCAGAGTATTTTGTGATTACTACTTTCTTCTATTTTCCATCACAACATTCTATTAAGTAGTTCATTTCAGCAAAAGTAGAATACTTGTTTCTTTCAGTTTCTGCATTTCCTTGCTTTCCTTTCCAATTCTGCAAATTTCATTTCAGCAAAAGTAGAATAGTTGTTTCTTTCAGTTTCTGTATTTCCTTGCTTTCCTTTTCAATTTTGCAAATTTCATTTCAGCAAATTTCATTTCAGTTTTGCAGGTACAACCAGTGAAAACAAAAAAAAAACCAACCAAAATGATATCATTTCATGCCTCGTTGAAATAGAGATAATTCAGGAAAATTTTTGCCCAACACCCCCACTGCCTCACACAACCAACCTTCTCTCTTCTTCAGTGGTTGTGATTAAGAAAAACCCTTAGGTGAACAACAAGACATATTTGAAGAACATATAGGGGAGAAGAAGAAGAAAACATTCCTCTAGAGCCAATGGCTGAAAACAGAAATGCTGGGGACAGTACCTCTTCTTCCAATTCATCCATTAAAGGTGAAATTGGAAACATGCTGGAAGACCTCAAGAGTGAGATGCTACAGATTCTTGCCATGCAAATGGATGCCTTACATATCAAAAGGAAACAAGAGGAAGCAGAGAGGGCTCTGGCCATTTTTTTCCCTAGATGCACAAGGAGGCATCCTAGGAATGAATGCCCATTGAACTCTATAGGGGTTTGTTCAGTCTGCGAAGAAGATCATTCTACAGATAGGTGTCCTTCCTTGCCCAGACTTAAAGTTGTATACCAAGGGGTCGTAGGAGTCATTGAACAGATCTATTACATAAACCAAAGGGGGCTGCATGGACCTAGACCATACTAGCAGGGGATGCAAGGGACATCTCAGGCATACTACAACCCCAACCAAGTCACCTCCATACCTTCTTGGGGCCCTCCTGCTCATCCTTCCTGGTCCACGCCTCCTCCTTGGTCCTTCACATTTCAATATCATGCCCAACTATCCACCCATTCATTTCAATCTTATGCTCAGCCGCAACCTCAGTGGAATGCATCTCATGAGGGGTGGAGGCCCCAATACCACTCTCTTCCCGCTCTTCTGCCTCCACCACCTACCCAACCACAACCACATCCACATCCATCTCAAATATACACTCCCACTCAACTCCCTATACCACCATTTCCAAACCCACACATTGAAGTAGCTCAACCCATTTACAATGCTGAGGTACAACACTTCCAAACAACTCCTCTTGAGCTCTATGGTATTCACCATAGCTCAGGAAGGGTATTGCAAAAGAGAGATTATATTGATATCATTGAAGGACCACATCTAGAAGAAGAAGATTCAAAAGAGAAGATCAAAGAACCATGGGATGCACTTGATGAAGAGAAGACATTAAAATCAGAGATCGAGGGAGCTCCTTCATGGTTACCAGTAAATCCTCCATGTATTCAAGAGAAAAATCAGCAAAAAGAGGAAGGTGTGAAGATCTTGGTAGAAGAAGGTATGAGAATGATCCAGATCAGAAAAAGGAACAACTGTATTGAGATATGGTTCCAGACAATCACTAAGTTGCAGCATCACTCTCTTCCTCAACTATGCTTGATCCCTTCAAAGTCAAATCATTTGGTCTCTGAAATCCAGGTACATGTCAAAGCATACATTTCAAGCCTCCACATCATTCTGTCTATCATCTTGATGTGCACATGGCTCCATTGGAAGTATTCTTATACTTGAAAGTGATTTTGTTTTTCAAGTAGGGTAGGGTAGGAGAGAAAAGAAAAATGAAAAATAAGAGAAAAAAATAAAAATCTAAGGTGAAAACCTCCTTGGAGGCGCCTCAGATTGGCTCATTGATTGAAAACCTCCATGAGGCGGTCAATGGGTTGGAAAGAAGAGAAAAAGAGAAAAAAGATCCTTGGGTGAAAACCTCCCTTGGAGGCACCCAGGGTAGGCAATTAGGGTGAAAACCTCCCTGAGGCACCCTAGTTGTTTTCAAAAAAGAAAAAAGGGAAAAAAAGGAAAAAGAAAAAAGAATTTTCATTTGCATTGCAGGTTTGCAGGAGGACTACAGGAAGCAGAAGAAGGTGCCAAGGGAACCCTGACATCCACACTAGCACCTATCCTACCTTCTCCACACTTTTCTCCATCATTTTTGGCATTTCTTTCACCCCACTGTGCTTCTTTTTTAAAAACTGTGTTTTCTACAGGAGGCTCTGTGTTTTCTAGATGAAGCTCCTGTAGGAATTACAGAGAGCCAGAAATGGATATAAAAGGCAGTTTGAGGGATAGGGAAGCTTCATGAAGAACCTATAAACCCCCCTATAGCCTTCAAGCCTCCTTGCCATCATTTCCAAGCTTGCATCACACCCCAAGCATCATTTTTCTTGTTGTCCAAAAAAAACTACAGAAATACATAGAACATAATTTTTTTTTTTCCATAACTTGAAAACCATGCATCCATTTACCAAGTTGTTTCAGGGAGAGATGCATATGGATGATGGTAACATGCTCAAGCAATTTTAGCAAATTCCAGTGCACGGTTACCAAGAAATTTGCCTCCATCACCTTCAACCATTTTTGCATTTTCTCAATATCCATGCATCCATTTAAAAAATTGTTTCATGGGGAGATGCATATGGATGATGGTAACATGCCCAAGAAATTTCAACAAATTCCAATGCACGGTTTCCAAGAAATTAACCTCCATCACCTTCAGCCATTTTTAGTTTTTCTCGATATTCGTGCATCCATTGACCAAAATTTTTCTATGGGGAGGTGCATAATGATGATGAAAACATGCTCAAATAGTTTCAGGTCAATCCAGTCTACCGTTTAGGAGAGATGGACAAAACAAGTCATTGTCCTGCAAAATTCCAGCACCAGCAGCAAGGGACAACACATCTGAAGGATGAAAAGGCACATGCAGCTCAGCTCCAGCAAAAGAACAACTCGCAAAAACACACAACAACACATCAACAAGTAGAGACAGCATGCATCAAAAGAAATAAAGGCATGCAGCAGAGAGAGAGCCACAACACCTCACAACAAATACATTCAGATCACAGGTAAGTAACTAAATCGCTCCTCTGTTTGCATTTATGTAATTAGAAGGCATGCAAAAGCAATGAGATGGTTGAGGTTGAATGAGGGAAAGGTGGCCAGTTAACTTGGCCACCTTCATCTAGTTGACTCCACTCATCTGAGATGTCACCCACACGTGCGCACAGTCAACTCCAGCACAAGATGAGAAGAACAGGTAGTGGGAGGAAGAGTTAACTCCAATGCATTAATGAGGGGATGATTACGACGGGGGTTCATGATGACCAAGCAGGTGGAGACCAACGGTCATGATCTGGGCAACGTACACCTTGCCAGCTCAACACTCATAACCAAAAACAACCATAAAATGTAATGAGCACTCCTCCCAGCACATTATCACCACCTTTTCTTTAGCTTCTCCTCGTAACTAAACCACACAACAGTCTTCATATGCCCCCATAGCCTTGTATCCACCATCCTCCATCGATTTCCTCCATATTTTTGCTCTCGGCAGGTTCTACAGGAGCACCTACAGGAATTCTACAGGAGGGACAACAAGCTTCTACAGGAGGGGCAGTGAGTTGTTTTGAAGGGAGAAAACTCGATTTTTTGCACGATTTTTGGTCTGAAGAGGTAGGGTTCATGCATGCCCCCTGTTGAATAACAATATATGAAAGAAGTGGTCTCAATTTGAGGATGAAATAAGTCTTTAGGGGGGTAGAAAATACATGAAAAAATTTATGTTTATTAAAAAAAAAAAAAAAAAAAACAGTCTCCTCTGTTTTTTATTCTTCTCAAAACTCTCTGTCTCCATCTCCATATTGGTTTTTAAAAAAAAAAGCACAGGCAGTATGACAGGAGGGTTTATGAGAAGGGAGCCCATCAACTCCACTAGGCTCCATGACTTGAGGTATGGCATGGATACTCCAACACCTCCAAAGCTCAGTATCCCTTACTTTCTCCTTCAGTCCCTCATTGACTCCAGCACCAAGGTACAAGCATGAAATTCATGGTATTTAGCTCACCATGGCTTAATCAAACTCCTAGTAGAGGAAGCCCTCCATACCCTTACACTCTCTATAGCATTGGAAGTTTTCCGAAATATGACAACTAAGGATGACATAAAAGCATTAACCTATGATGTCAGTCCTACTGGTAGTGAGGAGGAAGAACAACAAGGAGGAGAAGGTGAAGCTAGTGGTGACATAGCAGAGAAAGAAGGGAAGGAGGAAGGAAAAGAAACAAAGGAGGGAAAAGTGGAAGAGACAGAAAAAGGACAGAAGAAGGAGAAAGAAGAGGCATAGAAGGCAGAGAAAGAAGAAGATTCCCCTAAGACTTTGGAAAGAGAGGCAGCAGCTGCCCTCACTGCCCTCAGTACACCGGTCAAGCCAAAGCAGAAGAGGAAAAGACAGACCTCCATGTATTTTAGGGCAAGGAAGAGCACAAGAATTAAAACAGGCAAACCTTAGCCCTCTTCAAAAGTTCCCATTACCATTGATGATTCACCATCTGCCCAGGTGAAAGAGTCTCCTTCCAAGGCACCTATCACATATGAAAGGGGGACTCCAAGATCTTCTACATGGAAGGAAATGACAGTACTACAGGACCCAAAACCAAACCTACAGAATGCTGAGACAGTCCTACATGATACAATGTCTAAACTACAGGAGACCCAACAACTTGAGAAAATAATGGAAGAGCAGCCAAAGGGGAAGGAGGAAGCTACAAAGCCACAAGAACCTGACCCCTAGCCTAGTCTTGCCTCATACTACAATCTACTTGAGGGAGGCAAAATAGGAGGAGCAATGGAAGGACGTGGACAAGAAGGCAGAATTTTATGGCACACATGAGCAGACCACATCAGAATCCTGGGATGCTAGGGAGGCCACCAGGGAAATAAAAGATGAAGAGCTTGACTAGGTTGCTCAGAGGATGAGCAACACCTTCAGTAGGGGGGTGATGATAAGCCCCATAAATGGGTAATTATATGGGCTCATTTTGCCTCCTAACATAGTTAAATCAACCATTTTCTTAGCTTATTGCATGTTTTTTTATTATATTTATGCTTATAGAGTCAGTTGAGTTAGTTATTATGTCATGTGGTCTAACATGTATTTAGTGCTGATTATTGTTGGATTTCGAGGTCAAAGTCAAGGATTTAATGGCCAAACTGCAGCAATAACTCGAAGTGGACAAAGTAGAGGACTTATAGGAGGAATCCCCCTCATTTATTGCTCCTCACTTCGAATTCCCCTTCATTCAGCTCGAAGTACAAGTAGCCGAACCATGCACTAGAAGGCAACCAAGAAAGTGGAGGATGACTGATAGTTATCTCGAGTTTTGGGAGCCAAGCCTCCCTGATTTTAAGGAAGTTGTTGGTAGCTTCATTTGTATAAGTAGAGAGGCCTAGGGCCTCACTAGGGTTGAATTTTTGTCGAATTTTTTCTGCAGTTTTGCTTATGTAAACTCTGCTCAACTTTGAGCTCATTATCATGACAATTCATGTAATCTTGTTATTGTTTTGAGAATAAAGATGGAATCCTTTTCGAGCTAGCATTGAGTTACCTCAGAGGGCTGAAGCTCTTGGGTTAGGGCCCAATCCAAGCAGCCAAGCTCCTCTTTACTTGTATTTGTATGTTTTATTTCAGTTTTTAGTTTGCTGTTAGATATATTTCTTTCATAGTTAAGAATAGGTTGCTTTTGATGATTCAGTAGTTTGCTTACATTTGTGCTTTCTTTAGCAGGTTAAGTAGTGATAAAGAAAAGATTCAAAAGGCTAGCAACGGTGCCTTGGCCTCTCTTCCTCCCTTTGGGACAATGATTTGAGGCAAAGACCCTCTTGCTACCCCAAAAACATAGATTTTCCTCATTCATAGGACTTGTAGTGTTTGTAGATTTCTAATTGGTTCCTAGTCTAGTTTGCTTTGCTTTAGAACTTCTTCATCATGCTCATTTCCTTATTTGCAACAGTCTTCTTTCATGCTTTCCTTTCATGCAATGGTTATCAACATTTCCTTTCATAGATCATAGTTTACTTGATGCAAAAACTCTATTTTTTTGATGTACTTAATTTCCTTTCTTGCTTGATCTCATTGTTTCACTGTCGGTTATTTTGCAGCAGATCTCTTCTCACAGCAGGTCAGCCTATTAGCCATCACATTCTCTCCCTGATCTATGCCCTACAGGTCGCCCAAAGTTCACCTCAAATCTGCCTTAGTTTTCTGCGTTTTTCCATAGGATTTCTTCCTCTCTCCCGACCATCTTTCCCTCTCCTAGTGATCCTTGGTGAACCCTAGGCACCCTAACACATCATCCCAACCTTCATCTACCCTTTCCACCCACTCTCACACCTTCAAAACCTTCAAAATTGCTCTCGGCATCCTCCTGTAGACCTCCTGTAGATCCCATGTGTCCTCCTGTAGATTTTCCTATAGGCTTCCTTTTGAAAGCAGAGTGTGGGAAAATCCTTCAAAAGGCCACCCGAGGCCTCCTAGGACCCATATACACCATCCTACACCTCTTGAAATCCAACCTTCACACACAATAAAATACATGCATGTTAATTTCACATAAAAATATATAAAAATCCGAAAAGATGATTTTTGCTTATTTACTTTTATAAATAGCTTGATTAGATGTTTTTTACTTCCTAGAGTAGGTAATGGCATTCATTTCATGGTTTTCATAGTGCTTTCTGCATAAATAGGATTAGTTGGTTAAGTAGGGTTTGCTAGGTTTGCTTTACATTTCAGTCCTTTTCCTTTCTGCAATTAGAGTAGCCTCTATAGAGTAAGATTTCCTTTATTTCATCACATATAGAGCTTCTTCTAGAATCCATAGAAGTTGGCTTGAGCTCCTAGTGATCTTGCACCAGCTGACCAAGTGACAACCTGCAATAAAAACTAGTACTTGTGCATACAACACCCTCGCTTCCAAGTTTGTTACGAACTATCGGGTTGATAAGAGTAAAGTAGGCAGCCTAGGAGTTGTAGCATTATTGCTACAATACTGGTGCTCACCAATCTCCTACCCCCTCATCTTTTGTTTCTTCCACCATGGGAGGTCGTCGGGTTTTGCGAGGCTGATCTTGCAATGGTTCAACCAAATCAAGCCCTAACTCCTTATACCCTGACATTGTTGGGGACGTGCAAAGGAAAACAGATAAATAGTATATCGCTTTGATACCACTGATTCGAACTTAAACAAGAACGCAACAAATTACAGATATAATCATAAACACGGAGATGCATAGAAAAACACTTCATTTCATTAATAGAAAAATATTGAACTATGCTTACAAACATAATGGAAATAAGATAGCTCAGGTGATGGTAGCTTATCTCTGAGAAGATATGTGGTGGCTACATGCCTCTGAACTATGTTATAATGAGGCTCAAGGGCCTATTTATTATTGGAAAACATGAGAAAACCCTAAACAACCAAAACCCTTACCCCAAGAGATGTAACACCAAGAATTTGTGGGCCCCATTGGGGTTAGTTGGGCAACCAACTTCCCAGGGTTGTAACTTGGTCATATATCTTCATTTGGCTCGTATGATACCTTGTTGGAAATGTCTCTCTGAGTACTACAAGTTTCACCACAGGCCCCTACCTACAGCTATGGGGTTGTTGTGGACCCCAAAAAATGCCGTTTATGGGGTCAAAACTACTCCGGAAGTTCAGGACCTGAAAAAATTGATCAAAATAGTAAATGTTGAAATGAACAAGGAAACAGATGAAACTGACTAGGGGGTCTAGATTGAATATGTGGGTGGCCACCAATATCCACCTGGATCAGAACTGGACAATTTGGGTCACAACCGCACTCAAGCATTGTTGTGTGTGTGGTTGGAGGCCTTCAACCACACCCTTGTGGGAGTTTGCATGAGATTGGGGGTTAAGTTGTAATAAAATAAGCCTCGACATAGGGTTTTCAACCGCACCCTTGTGGGATTTTGCATGAGATTGGGGGTTAAATTGTAATAAAATGAGCCTCGACACAGGTTTTCATCATCTAATGTGGTTCTTTGGCCCTTGAGTGTCTTGTAGCCCTAAGGGATGTTGTGAGTTGTCAATTAATGGTCAGTTGTAGGCCCCACTTCCTTAATTGGAGCTAAGAGGTCGGGTCATGTCATAGTAACTCTTTGTCTCATGTTTACCCTGGAAAGTCAGTGAAATTGTGTAAATGTGGGAGAGATGGTTACAGATTGGTATCAGAGATTCCAGGTTCAAACACTTGGACTGGATGGGCGGAATTTGTTTTTCATGCATGCATGTCAGTTGTCTATGAATTTTTTATGCATGTATTTTGATGGTCATTGTTGCAGTTGTGTCATCATGTAGAGGTTGATGATGTTGATATTCAGATGATTGATATGTTGATTTAATTATGTATACATATATTGTGCTAATCCAGATTGATCGAGAAGACAAGATAGCCTCCTGTGAACTTCACTGAGGTATGTTGGATTATGTTTGTATTTGGTTATTTGACATGATATGTTTGCAGGAAGTAGAAGATCATGATGACTAGCAGAATGGTGGACTACAGTTCACGAGATTCTCCCTACATATTATATGAACAAAATGGCGATGAGTACTCCCCTGAAATAGCATATCCAATGAGAAGTTTGAAGGCAGATAATGACATGATCAATCAATCAGAAAAAATACTTGCCAAAGCATAGGAGAAGCAAGTGGAAGTTAATGTTGTCATCCTTTAGAGTCTATCATATTTGCAGAGATAGGGATCGCTTAGGATCAGCCATGGACATGAGGAAAGGACCAATGGGGCATATGGAAACATGTCTCAATTAGGATATAGGTTTAATAGGGATGACACAGATAGAGATGGTAGGTTATTGGATACACCTGACAGGAGGAGTGATCATCATGGGTTCTATTATAGTTCTAGTTCAGAGAGACATCATCATCATCATCACCATATGTATAGGAGGAGTGAGAAGTAGTACTTGCTAAAGGAGTTCAAGAAAGCAAAGACTCCTACATTTGACGAAGAAATGAATAAGTCATAAGATGCAAAAGCTTCATTGTTGGGGATGAATAAGTTTTTTAGATTGCATGATTATTCAGAAAACATGAAAGTCGGGATAACTACTTTCAGTCTTAAAGGAAATACAAACATTTGGTGGGAAGATGTGAATAATGTTAGAGGAATTCAAAGGAACTGACTTGGAGTGAGTTCAAGGGACTCTTCAGCAATAAGTATCTATCTGAAAGATAATATGATGACAGGGAAAATGAGTTCTATGAGCTGAAGATTGGATCTATGACCGATAAGGAGTATACTAGCAAATTCTTGGATTTGTTGAGATATGTGCCTTATCTTAAGGAGGAGAAATCAAATAGTTGGATATTCATCAGTGGGTTGTCGGTATCATTCAAAGACAAATTTGAGTTTGATGAGATTAGATCATTGGTGGAAGCCATTAAAAATTTGAAGCAATGTTATGAGCAATTGAAGCACAAGACATAGTCTAAGCAGGATTGGAAAGGTAATGAGAAAAATAAATAAAAGTGGATTAAAAAAAAATGAAAACCTTAGGATACATATGACAAGGAGAATGCGGTGTCACACAAGAAGTTCAATGTAGCTACTAGAGGACAAGGATTTTAGTCTGAGTGGCAGAACAAGGGTAATGGCAGGGATATTTTTCTGTGTTGGACTTGTGGCAAGGATAATCGCAGGAGATATTATCCACAAAATCAGGGTGGCAGACCAAATATTTATAGTACTCAGGAGGCACAAACGATTGGGGATGTTGGATAGAGTATTCCTGGAATTTATGCAACATTGGATAATAGGTAGGTTGATCATCAAGCATCTATTATCGAGATTGAATGTAAGATTTGTGATCAAGATGTTTCTATTTTGATTGACCCTAGATCTAACTATAGTTACATCAGTCCTTACTTGGTGGATAAGTTTTTCTTGAAAAAAGAAGTGCATGCATAGCCTTGGTTAGTGTAGTTGGATATAGGTACCAAGAAAAGAGTTCATCATTGGGTGAGATCTTGTGCATTTGAGATTAATAGTATATCTACATCACTGCATCTAAATGTGCTTCCGTTGGGATCATACAGTATGTTGTTGGGTATGGATTGGTTGTACATTCACACGACTAAGGTGGATTGTTATGATAAGACTATTGAGTGCTTGGATGATGACGAAGAGAAGATAATCTTGCAGGGTAAAAAGAATCCTACAATAGTGATAATGGTTACAACTATGCAAGCAAAGCGCAGTAGCAGGAAAAGGTGTGTATTGTTTGCAGTTGATATTTCTAGTGACAAAGGGAAGGATGTTGAGGATGTTGAAGTATTAAAGAGGTATCCAATTTTGTAGTTTTTTCAGGATGTATTTCCAACATAGATTACAGAGTTACCACCTCATAGGGAAGTAGACCTTTCTATTGAGTTGATGTCAAGAGCAGCACAAGCATTAAAGGAACCTTACAGAATGAGTACTCCGGAATTAGTGGAATTGAAGTTGCAGCTTAAGGAAATGATTGATAAGGGATACATTAGGCCAATTGTGTCACCTTGGGGTGCACCAATATTGCTTGTGAAGAAGAAGTATGGTACTCTTAGGTTGTGCATTGATTACAGGAAGTTGAACAAAGTGACTATTAAGAAAATGTACTCTTTGTCGCAGATTGATGACTTGTTTGATCAGTTGAAGGGAGCAGAAATGTTCTCAAATATTGACTTGAGATCAAGATATGATCAAGTACGCATCAAAGAAGAGGACATCTACAAAACTACATTTCGGACTAGTATGGGCATTATGAGTTGGTAGTAGTTCCTTTTGGTCTTACTAATGCTCTAGCTAATTTCATGTGTTTGATGAATACTGTGTTATGTCCTTATCTAGACAAGTTTGTGATAATGTTCATTGATGACATATTGATATATTATAAGAATGAGGAAGAGAATGAAAAAAACTTAGTAGTAGTGTTAAGACTATTGAGAGAGCATCAGTTGTATTCCAAGCTTGGTAAGTGCAGTTTATTTCATACAAAAGTTCATTAATTGGGACATGTTGTTTCCAAGGAAGGCATAGTAGTGGACTTGGAAAAGATCGGAGCTATCATGGAATGGGCAGCTCCTAGGAATGTGGATGAGCTTAGATCATTCATGGGACTAGTAGGTTACTACAGGTGGTTCATTGAGAACTTCTCATAGATTTCCTATCCTATTACATCTTTGCAACGAAAAAGGGAAGAAGTTTGAATGGACTGAGGAGTGTGTAGCTAGTTTTGAATAGTTGAAGCAGTTGCTTACATACGCTCCAGTCTTGAATATTGTAGATCCATATAAAGAGTTTGTGGTATGTACAGATGCTTGCAAGAGAGGACTTGGTGGATTCCTGATGCAGGAAGGACAAGTAGTATGTTATGAGTCAAGGAAGTTGAATGAGCACGAGCAGAATTATGTGACTCATGATCTTGAGTTGGTAGTGATCATTCACACACTAAAGATGTGGAGACACTATCTTCTTGGTAGGAGATTCACCTTGATGAGAGATCATAGTGGGCTAAGGTACTTATTTCATCAACCGAATCTGAATGTTAGGCAAGCTAGGTGGTTGGATATGCTCATCGAATTCGAATTTGAGATCAGACACATTAAGGATAAAGAGAATAGGGTTTCAGATGCTCTTAGTAGAAGAGTACAAGTGAATCACATTGTAGCAGTGAGTTCTTATAGGACAGGTTTGCAGGAGAAAATCTTGCAGGCAAGATAGCAAGATGGCAGGACCAGCAGCTTAAGCACAAGTTACATCAGCAGGTTACAGGCAATCAAGATGTGGATTATCATCTCACGACCAATGGTTTGGTTATATTTAGGGATAGGATATACGTGCCAGACAACAATGAGCTCAAGAATCTTATCTTGAGGGAATTTCATGTAAACCCGTATTCAGGTCACCCCATATATCAAAAGACATTGACAACAGTTAAGAAATTATACCATTGGTCGAACTTGAAGAAAGAGGTCTTTGAGTATGTTGAAAAATGTTTTGATTGTCAAAAGGTAAAATCAGAGTGTAATAATCCAGGTGGTTTATTGTGTCCGATTTTGATTCCCGGTCAGAAATGGGAGGTAATTTTCATGGACCTCATTACAAGTTTGTCGAGGACATCTAAGCACCATGATTCCATCATGGTTATGGTTGACATGTTAAAAAAGGTAGCTCATTTCATTGCAGTTAAGTCTGCAAATTTAGAAAGTGACATAGCTCATATTTTCATTAGGGAGATAGTAAGGTTGCATGGTATTCCTAAGAATATTATGTCAGACAGAGATGTCAAATTCACTTCCAAGTTTTGGAAAGAGTTTTTTTGTAGGCTTGGGACAGAGTTAGATTTTAGTACAGCTTATTATCCGCAAACATATGGACAAACAAAGAGGGTTAACAGGATTCTTGAGGACATGTTGAGGATGTATGTCATGCACTAGCAACAGAAGTGGGGAGACTATCTTCCACTGGTTGAGTTTGCATATAAGAATGAGTATCATGAGTCTTTGAATATGAGTCAGTTTGAGGTGCTTTAAGGATGGAGTTGTAATACTCTTATCAGTTGGAGTGATCTAGTGAACAAGGTGTTGATTGGACCGAATATGTTGGCAGAGATGGAACAGGAAATGTAGGTTATCAAAAGGAATTTGAAGGCAACATGGGATAAACAGAAGATTTATGCAGATCAACACAATGTATTTAAAGAGTTTCAAGTTGGGAAACATGTGTACTTGCGCATCAAGCCCAAGAGGATCTTCTTAAGGATTGGATCATGTGCCAAGCTGGCACCTTGGTATTGTGGGAATTTCGAGATCCTGGAGAGGATTGGACTAGTGGCCTACAAAATTGCACTTCCTTCAACAATGAAATTACATGATGTTTTCCATGTTTCATTGCTTAAAAGATACGTGAAGGATGTTGATCATGGAAGGGATTGGCTAGTTTGTATTGCAGGTGGAACCAGAAGGAGAATTCCAACTGGAACCTCAGTGCATTTTGCAGCGAAATATGCTCATTCTCTGGAATTGAGCAATTGTGCAAGTTAAAGTGAAATTAAAGCACTTTGGGCCCGATGAAGCTACATGGGAGATGACTGATCATATACAGACTATGTATCCTTCTATATTCATTGGTTAAGCGGATGTACTCTTATATATGTGTTTGATGTTGTGTTTTGGTTATGTTTATATATATGCATATGTACATAAATATTGCATCGAGATATGTTATAAAGCTCCAATAAGTGGTATGGTACTCATGGTATGATGGTTATACGATATGATGTAAATGTTGCATCAAACTATGTTATAAATATTCTTGGGCGGCATGTATTTTATGGTTTATATGTTTCATTGAACATTGAGGACAGTGTTCCCCCAAGGGGGAGGGGTTTGTAACAACCCTTGGTTGATTTTCTATGTAAATAAAAATAAGACCAAGGTCATGGGACATGTATTCCAAGCTAAATTTTGGGAAAAACATAGTGATGGGTATCACTTGTGATTAATTAATGGCTATGGAAATTGGCAAAGGCATTGGTAAAAGCAAAGTGGCATTTATTTATGAAAATAAAGGAAAATAGGATAAAAGTAAGGTGAATGGTCACAGATTTGCATGAGATGGGAATTGAAGGGAAAATGAATTAAAATAAAGAAAATAGAGGCATCAATGATAAAAGGTCTTTTGAGGACCAGATGCTAGCCTTTTGATAGTTTTTGGGTGGAGCTCTCTTCTATTCTCTCATACTCTTGCATACTTAGAGAAATCTTGGAGAATTCTAGGAGAATTCTTGGAGCACGTTGGCATACACTAGATTTGGAGAAAGAAGGAAAAGGAAATCAAGAAATTGTAAGGGAACAAGTGAATCAACCATTATAGTTGGATTGCTTTGCAGGAAATAGGTTGTATATGTGATTTCCTTACTGATTTATGGATGCATGGTATATGGATGTGATTTGTTGGTTATGTGTTATCATTGGCATGGATATTTTCTTGGATTGACAATGGTTTTAGCCTTTCCATTCCACTTCCTGGATAGACATGTTGTTGTGGGAATTTTCACTTGATTTTTTCTGATTGGTGCTCATAATTCCTTATGGTTTTGGGTTAGAACAAACACTTTGGAAACCCTGGAACAACTTGGGTTGAGTTACTAGTCCTGGAGCCTAGGTTCGGACAAATTCTCTGGAGCCCTTGGCGGGTTGAGTTACTAATCCCTGGAGTTGGGTTGGACAAACACTCTGGAGCCCTAGAAGGATGTGGGTTGAGTTACTAGTTCATGGATCCCTTGGACAGCTTGGGTAGAGACCGATCTGGTTGGTGTTAGTGATGTCTGACCTTGAACTGGAATCACTGGTTGAGGGTTGAGGTGGTTTGGTCTCTGGAAGCCTTGGTTTGGTTTGTTTAATTAATCCATGAGATCCCACATTCATGCTTGGAATATGGCATCAGGGTGATTGGATGAAAGAGATATTTAGTTCATCCTAATCTATGGTCAGGTGGTACATGGAAGTCCTGGACTTGGTTAGAATTCACATATGTTAATAAGTGTTATTTCTCTATTTTGATTCATGTATGATTATATTGGTGACATTATGGCTGAGTTGTCATGGTTTTTATGCTAGTCATTTTCTAGTTATATGTTGTTTAAATGATGTGTACCATTATGGCTCTTGTCATGAATTGTTTAGCTATTGATGGGTCGATGAATGTACAGACTAATAAGTATTATTGCAGCTATGTGGAGAGATCATAAGGCCTTCTTGGTGATTCTCAAATGAATCTCATACTATTACTATCATATATGCATTCATGACCTGTAGCTTACATATTTTCCATGTGTTTCATGAAATGTTTATTATGTTCTAGGCAGTCTAGTTCAAGTTCTACCTCTAATTTTGATTGTTTAGCTTTGTTGTCACACCAATAATGATTTTGAGAAGTCTCAAGCAGTTCTAGGCAGTGGTTTGGAGGTTGACCTAGAATTTTGGCTTAGATGTTGGGAACGCACCCTCTAAACTGGACAATTTGGGTCACAACCACACTTAGGTAGTGTTGTGTGTGCGGTTGGAGGCCTTCAACCACACTCTTGTAGGCTTGTGCATGCGGTTGGGGGTTAAGTTGTGAGAAAAGGAGCCCCAGCTTAGGGTTTTGTCACATGGGGTGGTTCTTTGGCCCCTGAGTGTCTTGTAGCCCTGAGGGATGTTGTGAGTTTTTAATCGGTGGTCAATTGTAGGCCCCACTTCCTTAAATCGAGCTAGGAGGTTTTCTCTTGTCATAGTAACTATTCATCTCATGTTTACCCTGTCAGGCCAATGAATTTGGGTAAATATGGAATGGGTGGTTACACTTATTATAGGTTTCCTTTTGTATAGAATCCCTTCTTGAGATATTATATATGCTCTATCTTAATATATGAAATCCTTTCACACATTGAACTTCATCTGTGATGACATGCACCATTGATTGAAGGAAGAGAACACAATTCACATTCGAGGGATCTTGAAAGGTATACAAAGGAGAGTTAGGTAGGGGAGAACTTATTGCTATAAAGTGACATCAAGCCAACAATAATGCCATCAAGCTCAAACATATAATAGAGAAAAATGCATTTCAAAATTTGAAGTCGGAGATTGAAACCTTATGCTCTATCATACACAAAACTATAGTGAAACTCTATTGTTGGATTTCTAGTACATATTCACACCTCCTTCTATATGAATATATGAAAGTGGGGAGTTTGTGGGACATCATGCATCAAACAATTGGTTAGACATTATATTGCAAATCACAATAACACTTGGAATATCTCATGGATTTTCTTATTTACATAATTATTGTGTTCTTTCTATTATCCATAGAGTCATAAAATCCAATAATATATGGTTGAATGAAGATTGGATCCATGATCAACTTATTTCCATGTTATAAAGATCCTTTGATCTTGTTTAAATGGAAACTCAACAACAATTATTGTAGTCTCCAATGGCTATTTCACTCTAGGCAATAAATAATTCTCACTTTATAAAAGGAGTTACATAGAGTTATGGTTTAAAGTATCCCAAAACAAATGTATGCTAATGTTTAGCCATAAATGTTTATCTCCATGGATTTTCCATACTTTTCTCATTATCACATCTGGTGACATTTGGACTTACATATTGGCTTCATCCTCACTGGTCACTGCACAACTTGACACTACTTTGTCACTTCACAAATTGACATCGCTTTGTCACGGGTAATTTGTCTATGTTCTCTTCTTTGTCTGCTTAACTCTCTCTATTATGTTGGTCTACCTTTGGTCTACCATTGTGTTGGACATTCATGCTTGGAATATGGTGTCGGGGTGATTGGATGAAAGAGATATTTAGTTCATCCTAATCTACGGTTGGGTGGTACATGGAAGTCCCTGACTTGGTTAGAATTCACATATGTTAATAAGAGCTATGATTATATTGGTGATATTATGACTGAGTTGCCATGGTTTTTATGCTGGTCATTTTCTAGTTATATATTGTTTAAATGATTTGTATCATTTATGGCTCTTGTCATTGAATCGTTTAGCTATTGATTGGTTGACGAATGTATAGACTAATAAGTATTATTGCAGCTATGTGGAGAGGGCATAAGGCCTTCTTGGTGATTCTCAAATGAATCTCATACTATTACTATCATATATGCATTCATGACCTGTATCTTACATATTTTCCATGTGTTTGATGAAATGTTTATTATGTTCTAGGTAGTCTATTTCAAGTTCTACCTCTAATTTTGATTGTTTAGCTTTGTTGTCACACCAATAATGATTTTGAGAAGTCTCAAGCAGTTCTAGGCAGTGGTTTGGAGGTTGACCTAGATTTTGGCTCAGATGTTGGGAATGCACCCTCTAAACTGGACAATTTGGGTCACAACCACACTCAGGTAGTGTTGTGTGTGTGGTTGGAGGCCTTCAACCACACTCTTGTAGGCTTATGCATGCGGTTGGGGGTTAAGTTGTGAGAAAAGGAGCCCCAGCTCAGGGTTATGTCACATGGGGTGGTTCTTTAGCCCCTGAGTGTCTTGTAGCCCTGAGGGATGTTGTGAGTTTTCAATCCGTGGTGAATTGTAAGCCCCACTTCCTTAAATGGAGCCAGGAGGTTTTCTCTTGTCATAATAACTATTCGTCTCATGTTTACCCTGTCAAGCCAATCAAATTGGGTAAATATGGAATGGGTGGTTACACTTATTATAAGTTTCTTTTTGTATAGAATCCCTTCTTGAGATATTATAGACACTCTATCTTAATATATGAAATCCTTTTACACATTGAACTTCATCTGTGATGACATGCACCATTGATTGAAGGAAGAGAACACGATTCACTTTGGAGGGATCTTGAAAGGTATACAAAGGAGAGTTAGGCAAGGGAGAACTTATTGCTATAAAGTGACTTCAAGCCAACAATAATTCCATTAAGCTCAAACATATAATAGATAAGAATGCATTTAAAAAATTGAAGATGGAGATTGAAACCTTATGCTCTATCATACACAAAACTATAGTGAAACTCTATTGTTGGATTTCTAGTACATATTCACACCTCCTTCTATATGAATATATGAAAGTGGAGAGTTTGTGGGACATCATGCATCAAACACTTGGTTAGACATTATATTGCAAATCACAATAACACTTGGAATATCTCATGGATTTCCTTATTTACATAATTATTGTGTTCTTTCTATTATCCATAAAGTCATAAAATCCAATAATATATGGTTGAATGAAGATTGGATCCATGATTAGCTTATTTCCATGTTATAAAAATCCTTTGATCTTGTTTAAAGGGAAACTCAACAACAATTATTGTAGTCTCCAATGGCTATTTCACTCTAGGTAATAAATAATTCTCGCTTTGTAAAAGGAGTTACATAGAGTTATGGTTTAAAGTATCCCAAAACAAATGTATGATAATGATTTAGAAGAATGAAAGTAATTGCTAATACGTGATTATGGGTTGAAAAGTATGCATACACATATATTGTGAGTAAAAATATTGGCATATGTAGCTTTGGGGTTGTGCCAGTGGAGCATATCACTGGAAAACAACTTATAGAGCAAGAATTTAAGATGAACAAGGACATTGTTGGTTAGATTTCCTTTGAATTCACTACAAAGGAAATCGCATTTTAGGTGATGAATAGTAGGATACTTAAAATTGATAAGGGAAAGCATGATTAAGGTACTCAAATAGTGCTCTACACCATCCATCTTCTTGCTTTAAGGCCTTATATGCAAGAAGTAGTGCATTTGCTTTTGGAGGCTAATCCATGTCTTGCTTCCTCTTATTCAAGTGGATCTTATTTGGAAATGGGAGAGTTGTAAGAGTTTACATTGATTATAATATGTTATTTGTGAAACTTTGCTAACCAATATTAATAACTAAAAGAGGCTATCAAAATGCTTTTAGGGAAGTAGGAGGTTGAAATTACCCCTTATATGAAAAAACTATTTGTTTTTCAAAATTTACTAGTTCAAACATTTGATTGAGTCCTAGCAAAGTTTATTATTGCATAATATTACAAAAGTAGTACAAAGAAACAATATTTAGAAAATAAAAAAGGAAAATCATTTTTTTGAAATATATTGACATTTGACATCGTTGTCTTGACATAGGGTATTTTTCCTTGGAAAAAAATTGTAATTTTATATAAGTAAAATTACATACTACATATGCCACATAGCATTCCTTAGCTTATACATTCATTGCAAAAACATTCTATGCAAAAATAGAAGTAAACTTGCTCCACTTATATGCTTTACAAAAAACATCAACCATGTATCTCATTTCTTTTCTCCTTTCTAGAATCTTTGCTTTCCCATATTGGCAACAAAAGGACCATAAGTATCATAAAAAAAATTGCAAACCAAATTTCCAAAAAAATAAATAAAGTGTTATGTCATCATAAATGATCACTTAGACCCAAGGGTCAAGAAGATATTTTTGTTGCTAGCCTTCTTTATCTTCTATGCCTTCACATGAGCTACCATCCAAATATAATCCATCGTTTGATAGGGCATCTGTAGTTATGTTCTGTTAGTTATAGATATGATGGAAATAAATCTGAGTAAAGTGTGTAATGATCTATTTTACTTTTTCAAAGAGTGAGACAATGGTGTAATTTTGAACTTTGGAAATTTTGTTTACCCAATTTATAACATTTTGGGAGTCACCATAAACATAAAGTGTGGGAGTGTTCTTTGATATGGCAATATGGTGTGCCAGCTTTAGAGCAAAAAGTTCAGCATATTTATTTGTTGCAGGTGCAATGTTTGCAAAAGAGGAAACACAATTTTTTTTAGAGGTGTCGAATGCCACATGCTCCGCCGATTAGGGGTGTTCCTTATGTTAGCCCGTCAAAAAATCCCAGAAGGATTCCATCTTAATGTTAGGAGAGTGAAGGTGCAGAGTTGGTTGGGATTGGGGCTTATAGGGAATGCAGTGGGCAATGGCAAGACTATGAATGGAAATTTTTATGTGCGAAGTGTCTTTATCATGGAATATGGTACCATTCCTTTCCAGCCACATTCCCCAAGCCAAAATGAGTGGAATGGCTTTTTTATTGGGAGTTTTATGAGAATCGAACTAGAGGGTTAGACAATCGTTGATGTATGATCCAAACTAGTGGAGGGGGTTCCTTCCAACTGACATATGTCCCTCCACATAGCAGTGATACAGGGGAAATAGATGAAAGATTATTTGTGGTTTCAAATTTCATGAAGCAGAGATGGCATATACAAGAAATTTGAAAGGAGTGCTTTTGGAGGTTGTCCCAAGTAGGAGATTTTTTTGTCGAAAACAACTACATGAAGGTTTTTGTCTTAGGAGGACATATTAGCTTCCATATTTTTTCACTCCATTAGAGTAGATCCCCTCTATGGTCATTCATTACTAGACAAGTAACCATGCTTTAGAGAATAAGGTGCATGAGGGTTGTAAGTCCAACTAAATTGGTCCTTAAATTTTGAGAGAGTCACTTGAGAGTGTTAGAGGGTGTTTATGTACATGCTCCAAGAGTTCTTTTATTCCATATTTAGCCCTAGACTATCAAAAGTGACCCAATCTTGTTAATTTCTCAAAAACTTATAGTCATAGATATGATTTGATAATATATCATTCATCATATATGCAATTAGTTTTGAGAAAATTTTGTAAATGGTGTTGCATAGGGATATAGTCTGGAACTAATCAAAAGTATCTAGATGGTCTAATTTTGGAATTAGAGTAAGAAAATTGGAGTTGAAAGGGGCTAAAATTTTCCCAGTAGTATGAGAGTACTCCACTAGTCTCAATAGTTCATTTCCCATGAAATCGTGGCATTCTAGGTAAAACTCAATTGGAAGGCCATCCGAGATGAGACTCTTTCTCTTCTGAAAAAATGTGCAAAAATTGATCCAATTTTGGTTTCATGATTTCAGTCACTAGGATATCATTTTCTTCCTAATCCATAAATATGAGATAAAATTTTTCTAATTTTAATATGTGATCAATAGTATCCCTTTGACCTTGGTGGAAAAGTTCTTTGCAATATTTTCATCCTTTAGATGAGATATCATGGAAAGAGTAGATAACATATCCATTCGATCTCTTGATCGCCTAGATGGTGTTGATGGCTTTCCTATAGTTTTCTATATTGTGAAATTACTTATAGTTTTCATCCCCAACTTGAAGTTAAATGGCTCTACTCTTCATGCACCATTCTTTTTCTTGATCTAAAAGGATTTTCAAACATTTGGAATCCATTGATTTTAAGTGGATTTGTTGCTCTTCTATCCATTCCTCGACCAAGAAGGTTTCCAAGGAGGAAGAGAAGGTGTGTTCAATGTCCCCCAGGGCACATTTGTGTTTGGCCCATTGGTTGATGGTATTTTTAGCTTCCTTTAATTTTTTTAGGAATTGGATTGTTGGGGATTCTAGAAAATAAATATTAAAAGGGAACCAAATCTGCTTGATAGAATCATGCAGAGTGTATTCAAACCAGTGAGGGTTAACTTTGAAGGGGGTGGCGATTTAGGGGGAGAGGGAGTGAATTTCAGTAGAATAGGAAAGTTGTTTGAATCTCCTTCAATAGATGCACATCAGAGAACATTAAAAAATGACCAGATAGTGTTTTAGCAATCCAAAAACGATCTAGTCGTCTGGAGATCTAGTCGTTTTAGCAATAATGATTGATTATTACCCATCACATATCAGTTTTAGAAAAGACACTTCTCAAAATTTTAAATTTGATTACCTTGTTTCTAAAAACGAAGAAGGAGAAGGTTCATTGGCTCATTCCTTTATCACTGAGCTTTATCTCTGCATTGTTGGAGTTCAGCACCACACTTAGAGTGTGGCTTTATAGCAATGTCAATGTGTTGTTCTGCTATATCATGCATTTGCTATGTGATCCACTACCTCGCTCATGGAGGCGACATTTATACTATGTGGAAAGTGGGTGGACAATTTAAAAGATCGGAAGGGGCGACATGCGTGGAATCATTTCGGGAGATGCAAAAGTCGAGAAAGAATGTGCAACTTTGGTGCCTTGGTTAAACGTGGCCGATTTACATTTGTTTCATGCATAGCAAACAATCGTTGTGAGTCACTTAAGTCTTGTGGCCCCATCAATAGAGCGTGTATTCGCATATTCAAAGAGTCACGTAATATGTTACGTAAAAAATGGGTATCCACCCGTGTACGAATTGGAATTGGAGAACGCGCTTGTTACTATAAAACTTCTTAGAAATTATACTTATAGTCACATTCTTGTTGTTATTTTCGGTTCTGTTAATTATGGGATCAGTGAAATGACACGTTCCTAATTTTATTTTTAAAATTTAAAATGTATTTTTTTTAAATTTGTATTATTTTTTTTAATTAAAAGAACTGAAATTAATAATAATTTTTTTATATTTATTTTTTAAAATGTTTTAATATAATAGATTAAAGTGTATATAGGTTATGAAGTAGTTATGGAATTCTTTCCATGTTTAGCTTCAAATTGATATGTGTTTTTAAAATTAAAATTAAAATAAAATATTCTCTAAATTAAAATATTTTCAAGATGATTTTAGTTTAAAGTGAGCAGTAGTACCTGGTAGCAGGCCTCGTGGTATTGGCTCTATGTCAAGGGAAGACTCTTTCTATCATGTATATTATGTTTGCACTTTTTTAGTCCATGCCCCTTTGGGCTAGGGACTATAGTAATCGATTTTCAACAATGTATTAATCTCCACGCATATCAAAACTATTTTAGAAATTTTAAGCCAAAGTTCTATAAATTATATAATTATTTAAGATTATCACGATGATTTTAACCAAAGTCTGTGGTTTGAGGTCTTATTTGGCCTCTTCCCGAGGCATCAACCCAAATGAACTTATATTATCTTAGTTTAAAACTAGTATATACTGTACATTATCAAACTTTATCAACTAGTCTTTTTCGAGTGAAGTAATGCTACCATTACTTCACTCACAATAAATGTTTAGCCATAAATGTTTATCTCCATGGATTTTCCATACTTTTCTCTTTATCACATTTGGTGACATTTGGACTTACATATTGGCTTCATCATCGCTGGTCACTGCACAACTTGACACTACTTTGTCACTTCACAACTTGACATCGCTTTGTCATGGGTAATTTGTCTATGTTCTCTTCTTTATCTGCTTAACTCTCTCTGTTATGTTGGTTTGCCTTTGGTCGCATGTTCACATGGGAGTGAGAGATTCCTACAATGATATAGGCATGCACTATTTTTCTTTGTGGCATGGATTTATTGTTGACGCAACCCTACGAGAGAGAAACATATACAAACGATTCTGAAAAGTGCTCCATGTTATTATGCAAAATCTACAGAGCCTCTTTCAATCAACCTTGTTTACACAACATTTTTAACATCTTCTGGGGTACTGATATTACAACAACTTCTAATCTGTTGCTTTGACTTTGGTTGCATGTTCCTAGGGGAGTGGAGAGTTGCATGAAAATGTAATTCATACATATACAAATATATTATCTTATAATTAAGACAAAAGTCTTTTACTACCTACACATAATTGATACATATAATAAGAGGGACTTGTTTCAGAAAAACTACTGACAAAACTATTGGTAAGTTATTTCTATGCTTTTAAATTCCCATGAAGCTATTCTTTGTTTTTAAATTGCCATGCAATTTCGGTTACATCATTTATAAAAGACATGTAAACTAACTAAATTTGAGTACCTTTTGCTTGCTAGAACACAAAAGAGTATAGTAATTCGCATGCAAACCACCTCTCTTGGTTCAGAGAGGAGATGTCTAGCACTCTGGAAGGAAAGGAATTAAAACATCTAGCCCTGTTTTATGCATAACCACCTACTTATTGCACAACATGGCCAGAAGGTCTATGAAGAAATAAAGTACATATTAATTTCCATATTCATGGGTAACACTATTGGAGGAGGAGACACTTTCTGCCATGCTTGTCGAATGGGCAATGGCTAGCTTGTCAAAGAAATCATGAATTGTGACCGAGGACAGAAATTGATTTTTTTCAGGGTTGATAGTTATCATCTACAAGTACATCATTGCTACTTTCATATCTACTCCATTCACCATGAAATTTCTACAGATCCGTAGCAAATTCTCGCCATAAAACCATTTTCCATTTTTAATTTGAAAAATCTACAGTCCAATATAATGAAATTTCAGTGGTTTTCATTTCACGAATGTACATATCCTAAAGATTTTTCATATATTGATAGTGCACCTTATGCTCTTTTTTTTTCATATTTTTTTTGTTATTTTTTTTTCTTTTTTTTCTTCTTTCATTCATATATATATATATATATATAATTTTTTTATTATTATTATTATTATTATTATTATTATTATTATTATTATTTTGCAGTAGTATTATATTGAATGAGGTCATCTGACATTTAGGGAAAAGTAGACGATTGAGAAGTGGAAGCTTGGCTTCCAAATTGGAAAATTTCGGACTCTAATTGATGCAAATTGGATCCTAAAAACTCTCTAAGTTTTCATGACTGTTTCAAATTATGCTAAAAGATTCAAGTCCTAGAAAAGATCGAAGCTATCAGAAGGAATCCTCATAATAATTGCAGTTGTGGCCAGAGCGGAGCAACGAGGACCCTCGGTCGAGTGCGCAGACCGTTGGCCCATGGTAAAGCGCAATGGCACAAAACTGGAAAAACCGGAGGCTAATTCGGGAAACAGAGGTGGATTCTAATATGTGATTAGCGCTAATCACATATCGCAAGGCATCCCCCTCAGTGAAGGAAAGCCCCGAAGCGCCCGGACCCGAAATCGCTATAAAATTCAGAAAAGTAACTGTTTCGGTTCCATAGCACGGGATTCCCCAAATCGGTAGGATATCGGAAGGCTTCGAGGCAGTAAGCAGTTTTGACTGAGTCCCGCCCGATGCCACACATCGAGCAACACGCATCTGGCGAGTGAGAGAGAAAACCGCCTGCATCGGATGGGTAAACATTGTGCGACTTGTCCGCCCGATATGAAGGACGACCGTAGGATCTGGGGGGCCCAGATCGACGGCGGAGATATGTCCTGATGACTGACCAGATTTGACAGGTCAAAAAGCAAGATGATAGGGGATTTGACGTCTGACGCAGATGATGAGTTGGCAAACGATTCATGATTCGCGGGCAATCTTGAAGCAAACATATTTAACGGACATTCGAATATGATTTAGGGAATCTGACACCTAGTTCGTTAGCAAAACAAGTGGCCACCTCCCTGCGAGGCGTTACCCAATGATGATGACGCAGAGTAGAGGAATTCGAATGGATAGAGGAAAGGAAACCAGAAGGTTGGGAAGCAGAAACGAGCAATCAAAGAACAGACTGGCTTTAAAGCCATGAACTAATAGAGGCAGAGGGGGGACAACACACATAGGCAAACAGTGAAGAGACGCAAGAAGCTAATAGCAGAAAACAGAGAGTAGAAGCTGAGCTGACCTGAAGGCAGCATCGAGCCAGACAGAGCCAGAGAGAGTCAGAGAGTCTATGTACTCCATTGAAGGCTTGAGAGGTTCAAGCAAACTCCTCGGCATAGGCCTGTCATACTACTGTGACCCTCAGAGGTCAAGTTCCAGTAAGGAGAGTCTGTGAACTCCATTCCTATTGACTTCATTTTGTTTAGTGAGTCTCGAATCGAGCTCACTGTTGTAAAAACTCTGCTTGAAAACATAAGAAAGAGGCCACCACTGAGAGGCTGGACCAGGAGACATAGCCCAGGAGCATTGGGTGAACTCCTTATTAAACTTGTTTTGTTTACATGTTTGACTGTTATGTTTTCTCTGATTGCCTTAGTGTCTATGTATTCTAGCAATCTTATCGATTTGTTGCATAAGTAACATAGGCACATCCATGCACATGAGTCTGTAATACCTTTAATTCTTTGTCCTAGATAAATTCCAGATCAAGTGGTATCAAAGCTCTAGGTTACTAAGGTTAGACAAGCTTGTGCTGGATTTTGTTGTTGAATGCTAACTAGATCAAAGCTTAAATTAGGAGAAGGAGAATTGGTTAAAACTAACCCAGAAATTGGAAGAGTCTATTCTAAGAGGAAAATGTCAGAAGAAAATCCCTTGGAATCAGACCCCCAGTTCATGGATATTTTTATGACCCTGAGATCCATGGTGGAGGAAATGTATAGGGACTTTAAGAAACATAGATATGAAGATTCATCAAGCTCCAAACAAGACAAAGGAGTAGAAGAATCTCTCCTCCATGACCACTCTAAAGGCAAATGGAAAGAAGAAAAATTTCTCACACCTCCTAATAGCCCTGAAAATAAAAAGAAGACATCTTTGATTAAATTAGATGTTAAATTTGATTTACCAATATATGATGGAGAATTGAATGCAGAGAAGCTGGATAATTGGATTAGACATATTGATGTTTATTGTAGAGTGCAGAGCATTGACTTATACAAGAGAAAGATTCAGTTGGCCGGCCTATGCCTTGGAGGCACTGCCTTGGTATGGTGGGAAGGCAGGACACAAGCTGACATGAAGAAACATGGTAAGATTCTTTATGTTTGGAGTGAATTTGTTTCTGCAATTAAAAAGCAATTCTATCCACTAGCCTACATGCAGCAAGCCATGATGAGCTGGCAAACTCTTCGACAACTAAAAGGGCAAAGTGTACAAGGTTACACCCAAGAATTTAGGAAAAGAGCTTTGATTCTAGGAATTTCTTTAGACTCACCTGAGACTCTATATGAGGCACACTATTCTCATGTTCAATCCCACTAGCATAGATGAGGTATCCGTTTAGGCTACGCATCTAGAATCTAGAGGTAAGAATGAGAACCCAGAAGTTGGGGGATCATCCCAACCCACTGCAAGCAAAAAAAAGGAGAAAAGAAAATAGAAATGGAAAGAGAGGAAGACAAACACTGTACAGAAAAGCAAGTCTTCATGCACTCACTATAAGAAGGATGGGCATGATGATGAACATTGTTGGATTCTGCACCCAGAGCTGAAACCTAAGAAGTTCGAGGGCAAGAAGAAGAAGACTGTTGCAGCTATTCAAAAGGATTTGGGGTCAGACTCAGGAGATGAAGCAACAATCGTAGCCACAGGTATAAAAGGTAAAAATTATGAAGCATCTACTAGTAATTCTGCACAATCTACTGATGATGAAGAAAATGAGAGAAAAAGACGTGAGATTTTTCATATTCGAGTTATTTCCAATCATCAAAAGATTGATACTTTGTTTGATAGTGGCTCACAAGTAAATTTAATTTCTGAAACAATTGTAAAGAAGTTGGGATTACTAACAACACCTCACAAGAAACCATATCCATTAGGTTGGATATGTGATAAAGCAAAGCTACAAGTGACTAGACAATGTAAACTTAAGTTTTCTTTTGGGTCAGCATTTGTAGATGAGGTTGAGTTAGGTATAGCTCCTTTGGATATATGTGGAATTGTTTTAGGAAGTCCTTACTTGTATGATATAAAAGCTATTTTCTATAGAGCTGAGAACAAGTATCTACTCATTAAAGATGGAATCGAATATATTGTAAGAGCTCATAAGCTCAAGAATAATTATACTCTCATAAACTCCGGGCAGATGAAACGAATTGTAAATTCATGCAAACAATTTTTACTGATGGTTGTAAAGGAAAAGAAACCTGATAAAAGCAATGTATTTGAGGGCTGTGATGCTAAACAACAAGCTGATTTAGAAAAAGTTGTTTCAGAATATGATATATTGTTTCAAGAACCTAAAGGTCTGCCACCCAAAAAGGAAATAGTGCATCATATTAATTTGCAGCAAGATTCTCCATTGCCTAACATTGGAATTTACAGATTGTCCGCTTTAGAGAATATAGAAATCAAGAAGCAGATATAGGAGCTGCTCGAGAAAGGGTTCATCAGACCTAACGCATCGCCATGTGGGTCTCCAATTGTTTTGGTGAAAAAGAAAGATGGGTTGTGGAGAATGTGCATTGATTACCGAGCACTGAATAAGATAACAATCAAAAATCGTTATCCCCTTCCTCGCATAGATGATCTATTAGATCAGTTGAAAGAAGCTATTTATTTTTCCAAGTTAGACTTGCATAGTGGCTATCATCAGGTCATAGTTGCAGACAAGATGCATGGAAGACTACTTTCAAAACAAAGCAGGGATTGTATGAGTGGCTGGTTATGCCTTTTGGCTTAACTAATGCTCCTGCTACTTTCATGAGAGTAATGAATGATGTACTCAGACCTTTTCTTGATGATTTTGTTATTGTATATTTGGATGACATTCTTATATTTAGAAAAATGTGGGAAGAACATTTAAGGCATGTTAAGCAGACACTAGATACTTTGAAAAGAGAAAAACTTTATGCTAAACTCTCAAAATGTGAATTTGGGAAAACATATTTGAATTATTTGGGACATATAGTAGGGGGTGGTGAATTGAAGATAGATCCCTCTAAGGTTGCAATCATTGTAAACTAGCCTAAACCCAAATCTGCTACATAAGTTAGAAGCTTCTTAGGAGTAGCACAATATTGGAGAAAGTTTATTTCTGACTTTTCCTTAATTGCAGCTCCCTTACATGCTTTAACAGGATTGAACAAGGTGTTTCAATGGGGTGCAAAATAGTAGAAAGCCTTCGACACCTTGAAAGAAAAGATTAGTACAACACCAGTACTAGCACTGCTCGATCTTCAAAGACCATTTGAGATTGAAACAGATGCCAGTGACTATGCCATGGGAGCAGTGTTGATGCAACACGGTAAACCCATATGTTATCATTCTGAGACATTTAATTATGCAGTAGTTAACTATCCCACATATGATAAAGAATTGTATGCATTAGTACAGAGTGTGAAAAAGTGGAAACATTACTTAATGGGCAAAGAGATAGTTATACATACTGATCATCAACCACTTCAATATCTACACTCCCAAACTAAGTTGCAGCAATCAAGACACTATAGATGGATGGGTTTTCTACAACAGTTTCATTTAGTCATCAGATATAAAAAGGGCATACACAATAAAGTTGCAGATATGTTATCTAGACCAATTATAAATGCATCTACTATACTTAAGCATAATTCAGTATTGCATGAGAGCTACATTGAATAATATGCTCAAGATATAGATTTTAAATATGTATATGCAACTTTAAGTCAAGGCAAATGAGTAGAAGAATTGGATTATCATGTTAAGGACCAACTCTTGTATCATTTTGGGAAGTTATGCATTCCAAAAATTGAAAGAGTAAAGATAATTCGAGAAGCACACACTTCTCTAATATTAGGTCACTTTGGTGTAAGTAAAACAGTTGCACAGTGTTAGCCTCCTGCGGCAGCAGGTTAATCATCTTTCATGATCGACAGTTTTACATGCCAAATATGTCGTGCTATGCATGCTGCAATGCTCCATATTTGCTACAGATGGCCAAAAAGTATCCATAAGAGTAGGCTGGTCTAAGGGCCACTGCTGTGTTCCAATTTTGATTAGGCAATCCATTTTTGGTTTGAGGCAGTTTTTTCAGTTGGAGGTACTCAGGTTGGAGTTCACTAACATCTATCTTTTTCTCATCACCCTTATTATATAGCTCCCTATTAGTTTTCCCTTCCCCTATTAAAATCATGTATATAAATCCCCCTATGTAAATATCCCATCCCTGGCACTATAGCCATAATTCTACTAAGTCAGGGAAATCACAGTCCATCTGGGACTGTTTTTAGCCCATCCGAGTCATTGAGGAACTAGTTTGACATCTGGTCAGCTAGTAACCTCTCCCTTAACCCCAAAAACCCCCAAAAAACCCATGATTTCACCCTTCCCCTTGTAAAATTTCACCCCACCGCTATAAAAAACCCCTTAAACCTGTTTCCCTAAGTCCTTACCCATCCGCCGCGCATATTAAATTCGGAATATTCCTGCGAATATTCCCGCCCGTTAACCCCCTATCCCGTCGCGTCCGCCGCCAGCCGTCCGATCCACAGCCCCGCAGATCTACGGCTGGCGGGCATCCTTATCCCCGACGCGCCCGGCCTTTAACGTCCGGGAGTTCGGCGGTTTCGCCGCCGTACTCCCGCCACGCGTCAGGCGCCGGGCTGTGGCGGAGCCCCTCCCTCCGAAACCGCCATCCCTCATAAGTGGTGCGCCACATACCGCTTACCGCCCGGTGACGTCACCAGCCCACGTCACCCCCTGTACAGTCACCCGATGAGTCACCCGCCTGCGTGGCCTCCTGCCACCATACCTGCCACGTCATCGTTCGTACGTGATGATGTCATGATGACGTCATCCCGCCACGTCGCCATGCTGACATCACCCGCCGTACAATGCTGACGTCATCAGCCTTTTTTTGGATGCAAAGGCGCGAAAATTGCACTTCGGAGCCCCGGAATCGAATTCTGAGGCAGTTTTTGATGAGCGATTTGCGTCGCTCATCGCAGGATTTTTTGGGCCAAAATGGAGAATCTTCAGGGAATCTTTAAGGAATCTTTGCTCCATGCAGCCCAGGAAGCCCGAAAAGGTGCATAAATGATTTGTTTTACTCACAGAGCATACCAAAATGATCAGAAGACAATTCCAGATGATACAGAGGCCGAACAACGGCCATTTACTGGTGATTAGACACGCAGCACAACAGATCAGCAGCCCAGATTTTGTCAGAGAGTATCAGTGGAAGAAAGGACGCCTGAAAGAATCAGTCATGATTTTTTAGGGGCTCGAGGCACCTGAACATTGATGAAGCCCCCATAAAATCAAATCGATAAGCATCAGCCCATCCTTGCCTTCAAATCACCGTCAAGACATTTAAAGCACCAGTACAGCAAGGAAGCAGAGACCCATACCCATTTATTGCAGAAATCACTGCAGCAAGCCACCGAGGACAACATCATTCATTCAGTTTTGACATATCGGCCCTGAGCACGGCCCGAGACATTCTTTGCATTTATTTCTAGATAGGAGTAGGTCAAGTAGTCATTTTTATGACCTAATTAGGTCAAGATGTAATAAAAGAACTATGCAGAGAGTTTTGCCCTATATATACCTCCCTCTGTATAGTTTTAAGGGTTGGTCAATTGATAATTTTCACTAGAGACTCGTTGTGTATACCTGAATTTTTCTGTAATCAAAGATTGCTTAAAGCTTGGAGAGCGAACTGTCTGTTGTTGATGAATGTGTTAAAGAGTTGGAGATGGAATTCCTGCGCTGCGGCCTGAAGCAATAAGTGCCTCTTATCTCTGTTTATGTGTTTTCCATTATCTAAATAGCAGGAAGAAAGAATAGCCTAGAATTAGTTTAAATACTCTCTATGCTCAATTCCTGTTGTTTCTTGATGTCTTCTTCTGAATGAATTGGTTATGAACATTGAATTCCTTCTGGCTCATGTTTACCCTAGTTCACCTGTGTTGGCCAATTATCTAGGAATTCTTAACTGCTCCTAGGTAGCGCCTTGTTGTTTCCTCTGCTAATCTGTTGGAGAGATTCTTAACTGCCTCTCTTTCTTTAGCATTCTTGCCATCCCTTGAACCTGAAAGTTGCTTCTGCTTCAGTTATCTTGCTCCATTTTCCCCTCGCTGTTATTAAGGAAAGACACCAGCAGTTCCCCTCCTCGACTCCACGCCCAATGGTTTGAAACATTCAGACTATACTCAGCCTCTCTACCTGAAAGTGTCAGTTTTCCCACCAAAACTCAATCAAAACCCCTGTGCACCATATCTAGCCTAAAATCATCCCTTTCAACAAAGCTAAATCATAAAGAGAGAGCCCTCTCTGACTGCAGGCAGGCTAGGGCCTGCAGTCCAAAGTTGGTTTGTGGTTACCTCGGCCGTATCCCTTTAGGAGTCAAAAGGGACAACCTGAGTGATAACACACAGCTGCAAAGATTTTTTTATTGGCCAAAAATGAATGAGACAGTTTCTAGATATGTAAGAGGGTGTACCATGTGTGCTAAAAGCAAGCCCAATGATAGAAAACTAGGCTTGTACACTCCACTACCAGTTCCTTCTCATCCTTGGGAAAGTGTTTCCATGGACTTTGTTGGAGGACTGCCTAAATCTAGGAAGGGTCATGACTATTTATATGTTGTTGTGGATAGGTTCAGCAAAATGTGTATTTCAATACCTTGTAACAAAAAGATTACAGCTGAAAAAACTGCAAAGTTGTTCTTTCAGCATGTATGGGTTCATTTTGGATTACCCACTTCCATAATATCTAATCGAGATACCCGATTTGTTGGGAAATTTGGTCAATTTTGTGGGAATTGGTGGACACCAGGCTGAAGAAAAGCACAGCTTTTCATCCGCAAACAGATGGTCAAACAAAAGTGGTCAACAGGACAATGATCCAGTTGCTCCGAGGCTATTGCAGCAAGCATCCCAAAATTTGGGATGAACATTTATGTTATGTGCAGCATGCTTACAACCGAGCTAAACATTCTTCTACATAGAGATCTCCTTTTGAGACTTGTTTTGGTTTCACACCAAGGTCTCCCTTGGATTTTTTCTTTGGTAAAGACATAGCAGTTGATGGACACAGTGATGTGGACAAGGCAACCAAGTTCATTGAACAAATCCAAGAGATTCACTAGGCAGTACAAGAATAGATGGAAAAGAGCCAAACCAAGTACAAGGCAAGGCATGACAAGCATCAGATGGAGCATAGTTTCCAAGTTGGTGATCAAGTCTGGCTATATATCAACAAAGATAGAATGCAAGGTGAAGGTAAGAATCTGAAGCCAATAAGGTATGGACCTTTCAAAATACTTGAGAAAATTGGTGAGAATGCTTTTCGCCTTGATCTACCAGCTTACATGCACATCTACTCAGTTATTAATGCAGACAGCTTGAGACTATTTGAACCTTCATTAATTGAAGATCCCGAAGAGCAGAGTCAATTGCCTTCTATTGATGATCTGTTACCTGAATATCTTAATGAGTTGCAGGAAGATACAGTTCTGGACAGGAAGGTAAGAACTACACGCAGAGGGGACGTTGAGTACCTCAGGATTGGACTCAAAGGTTCAAAACCAAGCAGTGCGAAATGGATAGAAATTGAGCAAGCGAGGAAGCAATACCCTCACTTGATTGATGCTTGAAAGAAAACCAACTTTTGGTGGTCCAAAATCTTTTTCAGTGGGAAGGTCGTGATCCAAATTGAATCCTAAAAACTCTCTAAGTTTTCATGATTGTTTCAAATTATGCTAAAAGATTCAAGTCCTAGAAAAGATCGAAGATATCAGAAGGAATCCTCATAACAATTGCAATTGTTCACAGAGCGGAGCAACGAGGACCCTCGGTCGAGCACGTAGATCGTTGACCCATGGTAAAGCGCAATGGCACAAAACTAGCAAAACCAGAGGCTAATTCGAGAAACAAAGGTGGATTCTGATACGCGATTAGTGCTAAGTGCTCGCAGAGCGCCCCCCTTAGTGAAGGAAAGCCCTGAAGCACCCAGACCTGAAATCGATATAAAATTTGGAAAAGTAACTGTTTCGGTTCCATAGCGCGGGATTCCCAAAACTGGCAGGATATCAGAAGGCTTCGAGGCGATAAGCAGTTTTGACTGAGTCCTGCCCGATGCCACACATCGAGTGACATGCGTCCGGCGGATGAGAGAGAAAACCACTCGCATCGAATGGGTAAACACCGTGCGACTTGTCTGCCGAATATGAAGGACAACTGTAGGATTTGGGGGGGGCAGATCGACGGTGGAGATACGTCCTGATGACTGACCGGATTTGACAGGTCAAAAAGCAAGATGACAGGCGATTTGATTTCTGACATGGATGATGAGTTGGCAAACGATCCATGATTCACGAGCGATCTTGAAGCAAATAGATTTAACGGCCATTTGAATATGATTCAGGGAATCTGACACCCAGTTCGTTAGCAAAATAGGTGGCCACCTCCCTGCAAGGCGTTACCCAGTGATGATGACACAAAGCAGAGGAGTTCTAACAGATAGAGGAAAGGAAACCAGAAGGCCAAGAAGCGGAAACAAGCAGTCAAAGAACAAACTGGCTTTAAAGCCATGAACTGACAGAGGCAGAGGGGGGACAACACACAGAGGCAGATAGCAAAGAGATGCAAGAAGCTAATAGCAGAAAATGAAGAGTAGAATCCGAGCTGACTTGAAGGCAGCATTGAGCTAGACAGAGCCAGAGAGAGTCAGAGAGTCTGTGTACTCCATTGAAGGCTTGAGAGGTTCAAGCAAACTCCTCGGCATAGGCCTGTCATACTACTGTGACCCTCAGAGGTCGAGTTCCAGTAAGGAGAGTCTGTGCACTCCATTCCTACTGACTTCATTCTGTTTAGTGAGTCTCGAATCGAGCTCACTATTGTAAAAACTCTGCTTGAAAACATAATAGAGAGGCCACCACTGAGAGGCTGGACCAGGAGACGTAGCCCAGGAGCATTGGGTGAACTCCTTATTAAACTTGTTTTGTTTACATGTTTGACTGTTATGTTTTCTCTGATTGCCTCAGTGTCTATGTATTCTAGCAATCTTATCGATCTATTGCATAAGTAACATAGGTACATCCATGCCCATGAGTCTGTAATACCTTTAATTCTTTATCCTGGATAAATTCCAGATCACTAATTTATTGAATGGTTTATTTGATTTGAAGATTAATCAGTTTCCTTCTTCATTCCTATTTGCATAGTATGATTTATTCGGTGGATACCTTTCTTTTTATGAGCAGGATTTATATGTTGGATACCTTATCATAAACAACAGTTCTCTTCTGCAATCGAACCATCGTGGATAGATTTGACTGACTTTCAGTGAACTGCTCAGGTGTAACTGACTAACTGGGCATGCTTCGATAACTTCTGGAAATTGTTAACTGGGTTGTTGTTGGCTCCACTGAGTGTTATTGGGAGGGGGCCTTATTAATGAAATCTTCCAGCCAGTAAAAACGAAGATAAGACCATGCTTATATAGAAATGGCCAAACAAGTTGTTTGAAGAAGGCCGAACTAAGGTTCATTTTTGTATTTGCAATATAAATATGTTGTTTTCTACCATTTAGTTTCCGATTTTGATAAGATTTTATAAATGTAGTGAGTAGTTAGATCCATATATGCAATATGGCTAAAAGGATCCCTGGAAGAAATTGTTGAGAAGTTGATGAAAACATGGGAGATGAAGTTGTCTCATAAGATAAACATAGAAGACTTTAAATCAATTGACCCTAGCAACTTCTATATGAAAGGTAAAGGTAATATTTCAGATATACCAAGTCAAGTAACTAATATATAGAACTCACTTGTTAGAGTGTGTAGAACAAGTTCTCAGTGTGTTCTATATATTAGTTACTTGTACAAGAGAAACTATGCAATTCATTGGAATTGTTATTGTTGACTTGTCAGCACACTGCACTGAACCTGTTCTTCAACCTTAAATGTTTAATCAATTTTTAAGAAGTATTACAGAATCCGGAAACTCATGTAGTTGTTTAGTATTAAAACCCATTTTAATTCGGTGTAATATTTTAAGAGATTAATGGTGTCTAGAGCCTGTATTACATGGTTGAAAACTAGCTTTTTAAGCCAATACAAAATCCAAGACTTAGAAACTATAAAAGACCGTGAACAGGCAAGTAAAACAAATATCTATCATACATCTACATCTAACACACTTCATTCATAAAAAAAGGAAGACATTATAACATATACATAAAGGGGAAAACACACCATCATAACCATAGACAACAAAATTTGAATGGGGGCTCGAAACTAGGTCCTTTCCATTAATCTTGCACAGGCTTACCTTATTTTCTGGATGAAAAATATCAGAGGGGACGCCATCAATCACATTTGAAATTTCCGATCTGAATACATCGACCCTAGTTATGGGCCATTGGCCCTGGTTCATAAAGCCAAAGACTGCGAATAAGCCAAACAAAACAGTAGCAAAACGCCGAGGGAAAATGAGGCAAGCGACACTTGTAGTCCATGCAATTGTTTTCTTATTACACTTGAATAATGAGATATTCTTGATCGATTGTTGATTCCACTAACACATTTAAATTATTTTTCCTACCACGTGTCTATAAAACATTACAATATTTAACTCTTACTTTGAGTCATGATCTTAATTGAGGCTCTACGCTTTGCCCTAATTGAGGTTGTCATTCCATGGGCATGTGGTTGAATCTCATGATTAATGGATAAATTATAAATAAATGTTTGACAAGATGAAAAAGGAAACTTTAAAATGTGCAAGTGGGAAAAGGACTTCCATTTCATAATACGGTAATATGGAAGAACTTCATTGTATGAAATAATAAATAAATGTTTCACAAGATGCCAGGGGCAAACTTTCGAAAATATGCAAGTGGGAAAAGCATTTCCATTTCATAGTACATCAATATAGAAGAACTCCATTTTATGAAAAAAAAATCCATTCTTCTCTTCCCCATTGTGAGAGAGACACGTTGGGCGCTAAAACATCCATGATGTAACACCACAAAATGGTATTTCTCTAAATTTCTTAGTAAGAAAGATTCAATTTTTGAGGGGACTTTTTCTTTACCATTTTGAGAAATACATATGAACTTGACTTATGTTAAAATAGGCATGATGTTAGAGGATATAAGATTATTTATCTCAATTTCTTCTTTAACCGGACAAGAATGAATGCTCCTTCCCTCCATAATATTTGTTTAATGTATAAAAATGAATTAATAAACATGATATGAAAATGGAACGATGACACATATATGATATGTTCCCATGACTTAAGTTTGTAACATATACAGTGAAATCTGAACTCTGTACAACAGCGTTAATAACCCAACACGTATGTTTCACACGATTGAGTGTCGATGAATGAATCTGTACAGCCTTCACATGCAACAGTGCAACTACTGGATGCATTCGTGTTGTGTAGATAATACAACATGCAGGCACTTGATTAAATAAAGATATGAGGGGGAGATACATGTATGGTATTTATGGGCGTGCAGAGGGCCGCTAGTAACATTTCAGACACTCTTCTGAACAACCTATTTAGCACAAAATTTTGATGATTCCCATCGACCGGCATGCGTGCCTCTTATGTATGGTTCAATGCCTTCTCTTTCTGGAGCCTTGGGTAATCTTATGGTTCAATTCCTTGTTAAAATGAGCTATGAGACTCTGCAGAACTAACCAGAATATGCTATGAAGGCCTTATGGTTGATTGTTCGTTCGATGCTCAAACGTTTCACCCTTTCTTTGGCTTGAACTCATAGTTTCTAATGCCAGGTATGTCTTTAAATCAGGTGGTATAGCTTTTATTGCTTGGTTCATCCAATCCACTATGTTCCAGTGTTCCTTTCTTTTTTTTGCCCGGCACCACTAAACAAACAGTGTTGACATCAACCAATGTATATAACACATTAGTTCAATAGGGTAAGCTATCACGGCAATTGTGACATCCTTTTCTCTTCGCATCATGATAGCCTTTTCTATTGGCATCATAGGTAGGGGCTTGTTGCTCTGCAACCATTTTTTGAAGTATTGTATTATGTGAGGTATTACACATTAACATTCAAATTGACCCTTTGCATGACATGCAACATCATAGAGCTTGCCACGGCTAGGAATTTCACATTCCACGAAGGAAGTTACCTATGACAGGCATATGGAAAATTGGATGTTAGGTTATGTCAAGTGATTCATTGATTTACCGTTACTATGCTTATGGTTGTTTGGCATTTAATTATATTAAAAAAATTATGTGAATATTTTTATGTAAATAGGTGTATATTTTAAAATAAGATGTTTGGAATTTTATTTTAATTACCAATAATTATTAAATGAATAATAAGAATTTAACCTGTACAAAATATTTTAGAATATTTTTAGTAATAATATTATATTAATAATTGAGAATTATTTGAAAAATAATTGTACTCTTTATACTCTTTTAATTAAATTAATTAATTAAAAAATATCTTATGAACATGAGTTATGGTTTGTAGTAAGTCATAGTATTGCCCCATAATATCATAACTAAGCCTATTTATATATTAAAAATTTACATAGTAAAATGGGGTTGAATCACCATGGTTATATATATAGTTAATATTTATGATTTCTTTTAATTTTGATAAAGTGAGATGTATTATGATGTAAGTGTTTTGATGCCTATTAGCATTTACCAACCATTTAATTTATATGGTTGTGCTAGTAAAGACAATACTATGTTATAGGTAGTTTAATTATAAGCGACTAACAGTTGAAAAGTTAAAATAAAGTTGAGCGGTTTTAATGGTTAAGATGATGTCTTTTAAATTAAATTTTAGTGGGCCTAATGGATAAGAGTTTATGTTCTTGTGTAAGAGTTCACATGTTCAAATCCACATGTAGTCTCAATCTGAGTGACCCAATTGTTCTACTTAAATATAGTATAAAGGCGAAGATAAAATCATCTCGAGAAAAATTCACTAAATCCTACACTACATCAAAATTTAAGGTATCTCACAACACCAACCCTAATAGCATGGCCCATGAAAATACAAAAGTTTTACTATTAGCTATAATATTTAGATTTAAAATTCACAAAATCCTAAACTTTATCCCAATTGATAATTAAAAAAAAATTAACTAACACTCTCCCCGTGTTTATTTTGAGATCTAAGTTCATATAGACTGAAAAACCTAAGAAAAATGTCTAGTTAAAATCACTAAGCCTTTCATGAGCAACCATAGGCGAATAGCCTTTCATGGGACCCCATAGGAAACCATGGCCAAACCCTAGTCAAACATGGTTGATCATAATCAACCACAACAAACCATGGTCAACATAGTCATCCATGGTCAAACCATAGTTAACTGTGGCCAATCATAGTTAAATATGGTTACCCATAGTCAAACATACTCTATCATAGTCAATTATATGTGCTTATATTCAATCATGGTCAACCATAATCAAACATGGTCAAAACATAGTAAACCAAGGTCAACCATGGGCCATCGTTTTCAACCATAGTCACCCATTGGAAGCACTTTCAATCATGGTCAATCATTTTCAAACATGGTCAACCATAGCCAACATCTGGTGATGTCATTCAACCATAGTCAACATGTAGCGATGTCGATCAACCATGGGCAACATCATTAAACATGGTAATCCATGGTCAACCATAGTTAAACGTCAATAACATGGGAAACCATGGTCATCATGGTCAGACCATATTCACCTATTGTCACCATGGTCATCATGGTCATACCATATTCACCTATTGTCACCATCGTCAACTATGGTTAACCATAATCAATAATGGACACCCATGGTTAACATGGTCATCCTTAGTTAACCTTAAACAATAATAGATACCATGGTGAAACATGGTAAACCATGGCCATCATGGTTAATTCATGTTCGACCATTGTCATAATGCTCAACTATGGCCAACCATAATCAACCACAAACAACCATAGTCAACATGGTCAACTACATTCAACATAGTTTATAATTGTCAACCATTTCTAACATGGTTAACCAAGTCAAACATTGGTTAACCATTTCCAACATGGTTAATTATGTCAAACCATGGTCATCCTAAATCAATCATGAATATCATGGTCAACCATAGTCAACATATTCAAGCATGGTCAAAATGGTCGATAAGGACAAACATTGTCAATTAGGTCAATTAAAGTCAAATGTGGCAAACCATAATTAACCATAGACATGACACCCACAATCAACCATAGATATCACAACCATAGTCAACCATAGACATCACCACCATAATCAATCGTGGTCAAACCACCTCAACAATGGTCAACCATGGTCACCATGGACATCCTGCATGGTCGACAAGTTCAACTGAAATCAATCACATTCAACCATGGTCAAATTAGCTCACCAATGGTCAACCATAGTCAAGCATGGTCACAATGATCATCCATGGTTAACATTATTCAACCATAGTCAATAGTGTCAACCATATTTATATATGGTTAAATGTTCACAAACATGTTCAACCATGTACACCCATAGTCAACCATTTTCAAATAAGCTCTACCATGGTCAAATATGGTTAACAAGTTCAACCATAGTCAACCATGTTAAACCATGGTCAAACCAACTCAACATGGGTAAACCATGGTCACCATATTCTTCCATAGTCAACCCTATTCAACCCTAGTCAACCATAGTCAACCCTAGTCAACTCTCTTCAACCTTCATCAACCATACTCAACCATGTCCTACCATAGTTAACCATGGTCAACACATGTCAACTATGGTCAATCCACATCAACCATAATTGTCCATATCGACCCTCATCAACCATTTCTTAACCATATTTAACCATGGTCCACCAATTCCACCCACACATGTTGATCATTAACTAGCACAACCACATTAAAAGTGGATGATATATGTTGATCAATGTCATTAATTTTTTTTTCAAAGTGAAAAATGATGCCAATCAACGTATATCAACCACTTTTAATGTGGTTGTTGAGTTGAGAGGTACATTCTACAACCTACCATGAGGGAGATGTGTAATTTCTTCCATGATTAACCTCAAGTTGACACATATCCCCTTTAAAATAAAAATTAAATATTCTCTAAATAAAAAACAATGTCAACTATAATTAAAAAACAAAAATGAATATATGCATTTGGTTACTTTTAACTAAAATCATTATAGAACATCAAGTATCCCTCACTCACTACACTCTCTAGGTTTGTTGTTGATACTGCAACCCAATTTGAAGGAGATGTGGTAAAAATATTTCACCCTCACTCTTAGCCATAAATACATATTTCAATGTCTAAAGGGAAGATTTATTTGGAAGTTTAAAAAAAAAATCAATTACTTACTAATATTAATAAAAAAATATGTGTAATTCATTCAATTTTTAGTATAAAATTAATATTCTACATCTAAAAAATATTAATAATAATAATAAATTCAATGTCAATAAAAAATAAAATATTTAATACACAATGTTAATTAATATTGACCTAAATTTTAAAAATATATTAATAACAAAAAGACATTTTAATGTGTACAATATGGTCCAAAAATAAAATATTTCAATGGTCATCTTAAGTAAAATATTTTAATTTCAATTGTGTATATATTATATGGTTAAGAGCATGTATATATTGTGTATATACAACTTGAGTGGGCCTAATGGTCAAGGGAATTTGTTTCCTCCTAAGAGGTCACAAGTTCAAATCTAAAGGGGGCTAGAGGAGGAAGAAGATGAGGATTTACAGGAAGAAGAAGATGAGTAATTACAAACATCATCTCAAAAACATTAGAATCCATCTAGATATGTGAAGAAGAAACATCCCAAGTTCCAGATAATTGAAAATAAATATCTTGGTGTGCAGACTAGAAGAAGATTTATAAGCATCTACAAACAAGTAAACTTTACACTGTTATCCTAGATAGAGCCCAAGAATCTCAATTAGGCAAGCGAAGACTAGTTTTGGATTAAAGAAATGAATGAAGAATTGGATCAAATAGAGAAAAACAACACCTAGGAATTTGTTCTGAGACGAAAGGAGAAGAATTTCATTGCCACAAAGTGGGTTTTCAAAAACAATCTACATGAATATGGTCAGATTGTGAGTAACAAGGCTAGGCTAGTTTGTAAAGGTTGTACCCAAGTCAAAGGTATATATTTCGAAGAAACCTTTTCTCTTGTGGCTAGATTAGAGGCTATAAGAATTTTTTTGGCATTTGCATCTTATAAAAAAATTTGATTGATGGATGTAAAGTTATCATTTCTTAATGGAGAGTTGGAAGAGGAGATATACACTGAACAACCAGAAGGATTTATGTTTTCAAAAGAGGAAAACCTTGTACATGTAGACTGAGAAAACATTTTATGGTTAGAAGCAAGCTCCAAGAGCAAGGTATGCTAGACTGCACAAGTATCTACTGTAGAAAATCATGTAGATTCACAAGCTCATGCAATGTACTAAATCACAAGACAAGAATCTACTTCTACTTTTAACCAGCGAAAGAAGAAGCCAATAGATCGATGAAAACAATATGAACAAGAAGAAGATAAATCAATGGCACATAACACAAGATGTATCTGGGGAAAGCCATTGCTCAAAACCCCGCTATCTGTATTGCATATATCAGAAAAATGAGTGAAGATACAAAGCTTGTTCTCACTAGAATGATTATGCACAAGTATGCTCAACTCTCTCAGGTTACAAGCTACCTCTTTGCCAACACTCAGCCAATTTTGCAGCTCTCCAAGACCCTAATCTCTTATGCATGCATGATATTTACACTCCAATAAACAATATCATTAATAGTACAATGTCCCTACACTCTAGTCTCAACAAGGTCTTTCTCTGAACTAACATGCATGAGTTTTTCACGAGGGAATATTCAGTTAACTGGAGTAGCACTAGTGGATGCACTAGTGCACCAACTGACTATTAGTCCTCTATTAGTTCCACAAATAGTATGGAACTAATTTAACTGAACTCAACTCAGTAAACTGAGTGATCTCATTTCCAACTTAATTTAAACTCATATTGGACCCATAAAACTTATGGAGAACATATACATGACTACAGAAAGACTTCCAACTCGAAATTCCTAATTTGATTAAGTTCATTAAACTTAATTAACTATTTACAAGTTGCTATGAGAATAGAATTTGATTTCAATTCTCAGTTTAATTCAAGGACAAACTAAACTAGAATTTCTTGTTGCCATTTCTGAACATTCCCTCTCAACAAGAAATGGATTATCAGCTACCCCGGTCCTGTCTCTGTGAAACTTGAATACACACCCTGACAATGCCTTTGTCAAAATGTCAACATCTTTCTCCTCCGTGGGAATGTACTCTAACAACATAAGCCGCCTCAATACAAAATCTCTGAGATGATGATATCAGATATCAATATGCTTGGACCGATCATGAAAAACTATATTTTCATAGAGTTTGATACAACTATGATCAATGTATTAAATCATAGTTGGATCCATTTTTTGACCAAAAAACCCAACCAGTATCTTCCTTGTCTAGATGGCCTCACATGCTGCTTGACTCACAACCATGTACTCTACCTCTGCCAAACTAAGTGCAACCGATCTTTGTTTCCTGTTGTACCAAGAAACTATCATTGACCCAATACTAAATATCCCTCCTGATATGCTCTTCCTGTTGGATGGAATCCCTGCCCAATTTTCATTAGTGAAGCCTTGAAGCTTCACTCCCTCTGTCTCTCTGTACCATAATCCATACTAAGAAGTGCCCCTGAGGAATCTGAACACATGCTTTTTTGCCTTCCAATATAGCTTGGTAGGCCTTACCATCACTTGACTACACTGGTTAACTGCATAGCACATATCCAATCATGTGTTCACCAAGTACATGAGTGAACCCACAAGCTGCCTATAAACAACAACTTACACTACTTCCCTTGAAGTAGCATCCTCCTTCCTCTTGTTACCTACTAGAGGAGTCTCCATGGGTTTGTTTCTCTCCATGCGGAATCTCCTAAGTATCTCATTGGCATACTTTCCTTGAGACACAAACAACTCCCCATCTCCCTGCCATACCTACATGCCAAGAAATTAATGCATGAGCCCCATGTCCTTCATCTCAAACTCTCTTGCAAGGTCCTCCTTGCAAGATTTGATCAGTTGATCATCACCTGTCAGTATGAGATCATCAACACAAAGTACAATGATCAACATCTTACCTTCCACCATTATGTGGTATAGATTCGCATCCGCTTCACTCGTCATGAAGCCCAACCCGGTGAAGTAGCTATCTATCTTGGTGTATGAAGCACAGGGTGCTTTCTTCAGCCCATACAATGCTCTCTTGAGCCGACACACATGTGACTCATAGTCAAAGGTCTCAAAACCTTCAGGCTTCTTTATGTATGCCTCTTCCTCAATCATTCCATTAAGGAAGTTTGTATTCACATCCATCTGATGTATCTTCCAACTGATCTATGATGATAGTGCCAATATAGATATGCTTGATGAGTACCTTGGAATAGGAGCAAAGGTCTCATCATAGTCAATCCCCTCTACCTGTGAAAATCTACGGACCACAAATCTAGACTTATGCTTCTCCACACTACCATCTGCAGCTTGCTTTACCTTGAAAAGCCAATGGGATCTCACCACTAACTTGTCCTCTGGTCTCAGGACCACATCCCAAACATTGTTACGAACCATGGAGTCATACTCCTCCACTATGGCTTCAACCCAAACCAGTTGTTGCATTGCTTCCTTAAAGGAAGATGGCTCTGTCACAACACATTCGCCCATAAGATCCATGTATCTAGTGTACCTCTCAAGTGACCTCCTTTACATGTGCTGAGAAGTGGGTGCTCCCACATTTTCCTGTGCATCATCCAACAATCTATCAACCTCTCTGGTGTGCTTTCTTCCCTCTCTGGAAGACTCTGCCTGAGTGGATGTCTCCCCTCCTGAATCCTCTGCATGTGGCTGCTCCACATCAATCTGATGCTCCTCAACCTTAGGAGTTAAAATCTCATCATCCGCATGTAGCTCAAGCTCCCTCTCAAGGGAAACTCGCATGGCCTTCTCTTCATCGCATCAGACATCGATGTAAACCACTGTCATCCTGCTGGTTGGCAAGTACACCTGATCATTTTGAGGTGTATCAGTGTACCCCACAAATAACCCCAACTCTATTTTCGACTCAATCTTCTTCCGTGCATCTTTGGTCACATGGAAATATATCGATGACCAAATAATCCTGAAGTGACCAACATCTGGCCTCTTACCAGAATAAGCCTCCTTTGGTGTCTTCATCTCAAATATCTGATGTGGGATACGGTTATGAACATAAACTGTTGTGTTGCATGCCTCAGCCCACAAGTGTAGTGGTAAGCCTTGATCATGCAACATCGCCCTCGCTACCCCTACTATGCTTCTATTCTTCCTATCGACCACCCCATTCTGCTGAGGGTTATGGGGTGCTGTCAACTCCAATTTAATCCCTTACATTGAACAGAATTTCTTAAACTCGTTTGAGACATACTCATCGTCGTTATCACTCCATAGATCTCTAACCTTCTTGCTCGAATCTTTCTCCACCAATGCTCGAAACTCACAAAAAATTGTGAATGTTTGATCCTTTTTCTACATGAAAAATATCCAACATTTACAAGAATAGTCATCAATAAATATAACATAGTACATGTGTTTGGCCATGGATGCTGTTGAGAATGGTCCACACACATCTGAATGAACTTGCTCTAGAATAGCCTATGCTCGACTGTCTCTGTCATGAAAGGAAGACTTAGTGTATTTTCCCAACGTACACCCCTTTCATGTATCAACTTGCTCAAGAGTACCTTTGGGAAGACCGATAGAGATCTGCTGCAATATCTTCAAAGCCCCATGACGCAAGTGGCCCAATCGCCTGTGCCACAACTCGCCAACATCTCAGCTCTGCACCCTTTCTGCTTTTGTGCTCAAGGCATCACACTCCTCTACCTCTAGCTTATAGAGATTCTTCACCTGAATCCATGTCTTCTTTACTTGGCTCGTGGTTATGGTCGAAGAAACATCTTTCCTTTCGAGAGGATCACATCATAGCCTCTATCCTCAAGCATGGCAATGGATACCAAGTTCTTCTTCAAACCGGGCACATACATAATATTCTTCAAGGTGAGTGGAGCCCCATGTTCCCTCCAAAAAGTTATCGTGCCCAATCTAGTAACACTATACAAGTTCCTGTCATCACCCATCTCGATATGCATCTATAGATCTTTCTCCTCCAGGTCATTGAATAACTCTTTGTCGCCAATCATGTGGAATGAAGCTCCACTGTCTAAGTACCATACACTTCCCATTATTGATGACACCATGCATGTAATGATGGAAATGTCCAATTCAAATTGAGAGGCCAAAGCCTCACCCAACACTCCTCCTGAGGACTTCTTCTTAGACTTCTTGAGTGGACAACTTGTAGAAAAATGGCCCAAATCATGACAAGGAAAGCACTTAATTTTCATCACGTCTTTCTTCTTACCTCCATGGTAAGAATCCGATTTGGAATGGAAATATTTCCCTTTCCCCTTCTTCGCCTTAATCACTAAGGCACAATTATCTTCATCATCAGTCTTTGATGAAGAGCCATCCCTGGTGTTTCTCCTAATCTCCTCCTGCATCAAATCCAACCACAAACGTTCCCAATCTAGAAGCTTCTCCCAACCATTAACGGAGTCCTGATAACCATGCCAAATCTTTGGAAGTCCTAAAAGAGCAAGACTCACCATATCATCCTCAGCCATCGTGATTCCAACAATTCCAAGTTCATCATGACACTGAGTAAACTTGGTCAAGTATTTTCGAGTCATCTCACCTTTCTCCATTTTGACTTTTCAAAGTTTGTCCTTCAATGCCAATTTCCTTTGATCATTGTTGTTCTGATACAAGTCCTTCAATGTTTTCCACATAGCATACAAATTTTCCTTGCCATGGAGACTTGAGACAATGTGGTCTCAAACTCCCTCAAGGAGTATCCACCTCACGTTCGCCACACACTTCTTCCATTCGGTCAAATTTTGTGTATCCAATGTTGGTGGCTTAGGAATTTCTTAATCAATGAATTCCTTTTATCCAGGTGGATATTGGTGGCCACCTGCTAACTCCACTTGGACCCCCACCATTGTTTCTTTCAGTTTTTCAGTTTCCTTAATTGTAGCACAGTTTACTATTTTTAGCATTTTTTCGGGTCCTAAACTTTCGGATCCGTTTTGAGGCCCTAAACGACGTTTTTTTTGGAAATCTACTGCCAACAATTTTTTGTCTAAAATCATCTTTTCCGTTGTAGTCCTCGGAGATATATTTCCAACAAGTTATCATGCGCGTCAAACGGAGATAATATGACCAAGTCACAACCCCGAGAAGTTGGCTATCCAACTCACCCCAACGGGGCCCATAAACTCTTGGTTTTACATCTCCTCAGGTTAGGTTTTTGGTTGTTTAGGATTTGCTCTTATTGTTCAATAATAAAAAGGCCCTCGAGCCTCATTGTAAGGCAGTTCAGAGGCATGTAGCCGTCACATCTCTTCTCAGAGATAAGCTACCATCGCCCTAGCTGGTTTATTTCCATTTATGTTTGTAAGCATATTTCAGTATTTTACATTAATGAAATGAAGTATTATTTCCGCTGCATCTCTATGTTTATGGTTATCTCTGTAATTTTTTGTGTTCCTGTTTAGATCTAGATCATCCTTCAAGCCATTATCCTCTAGCACATCCTCCATTCTATCCCTCCAGGCTATAAAATTTGAGTTGCCTTCCAAGGCATACTCGAGCCACAAACTGTAGAACACCATCTGCTGATCCTGAAGTATGTATTGCAAATTCGAATTTCACCTGTAACCCAAAACTCAAAACTTCAAATTCTCCTCTCGTATATTGAATTCAAATCTAATACCGTGTAGAAAATCATGTAGATTCACAAGCTCATGCAATGTACTAAAGCCTAGGACAAGAATCTACTTCTACTTTCAACCAGTGAAAGCTAAGAGATCGATGAAAACAATATGAACAAGAAGAAGATAAATCAATGGCACATAAACAAGATGTATCTGGGGAAAGCCACTGATCAAAACCCCGCTATCTGTATTTCACATATCAAAAAAATGAGTGAAGATACAAAGCTTCTTCTCACTAGAACAATTCTGCACAAGTATTCTCAACTCTCTCAGGTCACAAGCTAGCTCTTGGCCAACACTTAGCCAATTTTGCAGCTCTCCAAGACCCTAATATCTTATGCATGCATGATATTTACACTCCAATAAATAATAACATTGATAGTACATTGTCCCTATACTCTAGTCTCAACAGGGTCTTTCTCTGAACTGACATGCATGAGTTTTTCATGAGGGAATCTTCAGTTAACTGGAGTAGCACTAGTGGATGCACTAGTGCACCAACTAACTGTTATTCCTCTATTAGTTCCCAAATAGTTTGGAACTAATTTAACTGAACTTAACTCAGAAACTAAGTGATCTGAGTTCCAACTTAATTTAAACTCATACTGGACCCCTAAAACTTAGGGAGAACATATACATGACTACAGAAAGACTTCCAACTCGAAACTCCTAAGCTAAGTAAGTTAATTAAGCTTAATTAACTATTTACAAGTGTCCATGAAAATAGAATTCAATTTTAATTCTCAGTTTAACTCAAGAAAAAATTAAACTGAAATTTCTTGTTTCCATTTCTCAACATCTACAATAACAAGGATTAAATTAGAAGAGGAACTATAGGCAACAATTTGTATATTAAATGTGAAAATGATAATATGATGATGATTGTTGTGTATGTAGACGACATCAATTTTGGAAGTGATTTGGAGAAAATAGTACATCAATTTGTTGAAGAAATGCAAAAGGATTTTGAGATGTACATGTTATGAGAGTTGTCTTTTTTCCTTGGGTTCAGGTCGCTCAGTCAGAAAAAAAGGTATTTTCATCTCCCAATCTAAATATTTGAAATTTTTTGGGATGGCTGACTATAAACTTGTGTGTACACCTATGGTTACTAGCTACAAACTGAGTAAAGAAGATGAGTCCCCCACAGCAAATCAAATGAATTATAGATCCTTGATTTGAAGCTTGTTGTATCTAACTGCTTCAAGACTAGATGTTATGCAAGCAATAGGGCTAGTTGTGAGATTTCAAGCAAATCCAAAGGAAAGCCATTTTGATGCAGTGAAGAGAATATTCAAATATCTTCAAGGCACAATAGGCCATGGTCTATGGTATGAATGAGGTAATGAGTTTACCTTGAAAGCTTATATTTATGCTAATTTGGCTAATAGTGTTTATGACAGGAAGAGTACGAGCAAATGAACCTCCTTCTTCAGGAATTGTCTAGTTTCATGGGTAAGAAAGAAGCATAATTCAATTTCTTTATATACAAAATAAGTCAAGTTTATGGTTGCAACTACTTTCTATACCCAAATTATGTGGATGAAGAAAACACTGAAGGATATCAAACTTGATTTTAATGATCCAATACCTATTTCTTGTGATAACATGACTCCTGTTAGTATTTCCAAATATGCGACCAAGCATATTCCAATTACATATCATCTCTTGAGAGATATGGTTGTTAATAGTGTTATGAGACTGGAATATGTAGCTACTAATGAAAAGTTTGCAGACACTTTCACAAAGTTTCTAACCATTGATCCCTTTGATTACCTTAGACACAAATTGAGAGTGGTCTCTCCCTCAAAATGACTCACATTATTTGAGAACTGGCTTCTAGTCTGTTTCGAAAGAAATTTAACAAGTAAGATGCAAGAGAATAATAATGAAATGTTTAGCTTGTTACGTTGTCTATATGATTATAAGGAGAGTTGTCATTTAGTCGCACATTTTGTTGTGACCAGGGATGACATTAGGGGGGGGATTTGTCATCTCTATATATCCTTTGCAATTGATGTCAAAATGGGAGAAGATATCATGCTTAAAAATTGCTCAACATAGTGGACCCCAAGGTGGAGAAGATGAAGTGTTTCCTAAATAAAAAGGAGGAGAGAAATGCAAAAAAATTGAACCAGAGGAGAAGTAGCATATGAAAAATGGAAAATATGTGTGGCTCTGTGGTACAGAGAGGACAGTTCAAAGCAAAATAGACACAGTATATACTCTACCATGGTAAGTATCACGTTCAAGGGGGATATTGAACATAGAAATAGAGTGTGCTCGATTGGTCTCAAGGGGAGCAGTGTTTCATACTCTATGCTATTGTTGTCTCTTGATTATCATCAACGCCATAGACATGTTTGGCATAGTTTCCATCAACTCCAAAGGGGTAAATTGTTGACTACAGTGTTGGAGATTGTTGGAAATGGTGTTGGAGATTGTTGGAAGAAGTGTTATCATTGATTGGCACCTATTATTGGTCTTGGATATTAATGTTGTGTAGTCATTGATGTGAATGATAGCATCAAGCTGGTTGTTTAGGTCATTGGTATAAAACCATCATAGTAGTAGAAAAATTGGACAATCCTTAAAAACATTATGATTGTAGCTGGTGGATGTATGGTTAATGGCATGTTGGTTGAAGGAACTTTGTCTACAAAAGATAATATTAGAAGCTCCTGCAAACTACATGGTTCGGTGGTCATTATAAGACCTTTTCAATGGTATATGATAGTCCGAAAAACTCCTAAGGGTTATGGAGTTATGAAAAAATGAAGGTTGGTAGGGATTCAGGGCCTCATGGTTCCACACTATCTCATGTTTGTTAACAACTTCTAATGTTAGTGAAATTTACAAATTCAAAAAGTGAAGTATAAAGCTGAGGAGGGAAGGCACCCTAGGATAAAGACCCACCAGATGACATGTAATCTCACCTTGAGAGGCATGGAGAATAATTTTATTGTAAATGGATCTCTCCTAAGACTAACAGGATCGAGAAACGAGATTAGGTTTGTTAGTTTCCATAAATATCGATGTCCTTTAAGATTGGTGTAAAGTGTTTTATATAATGGGTGAGATGTAGAATAAGAGCGTGAGATAGAATTAATTAACAAAAAATAGCATGATGACGAGTGGAAATACACTAGACCAATGAGGAGGCAACACATGGCAGTCGAGTGACATATGATGATGTCATCTTGCCCAGAGAGATCTATGCATAGGCAATGGTTAACAAGTCTGAGAAATAGAGGCTAAGAGATGGAAAAATATTTCATCCAAAGACGTGAAGTTTCATGTCCTGCCCTAGAGCTAATGGAGTTCAAAAAGGTTTCAAGAGGATAGGACCGAGGTTAACAAAGCAATAGAAGGGGATGTTTCCATTTGCTAACAAATCCTTCAAGCCATCGGAAAACAGACCAAGGATAATGTTTGCAACAATTTTATGTGTTATTGATAAAGGGCTTATGGTTGTGCCTTTGTACCATTTAAACAACGCTTCGAGTGTTGAGGCAAGGTGCAATAAGTCCATGGTTTTGGCCTCAAGAATATGATGCTAAGAAAAAGGGATAAGGCTTGAATAACATGTTCAACTAATAATTTGGCTTTGAATCTCTCTAAAAAATTAAAGAAATGGTTGTGTAGTTGGATAGTTGAGAAGTGAGAGAGAAAGGGATCCAATCTCATAATTAGAAGTGATGGATAACAACCAACTGTATGAAAATTAAATGATCATGATTGTATTAATATAAATATGAGCTCAGAAGAAGAAGGCACTAGGAGATAAGAGATTGTAGTGGTTATGAATTAAAGATAATATTTGGCACTCAATAACTAAATATATAGCACCAAGATAATAAAACTGCAAGTGCACAGGCTGGATGTGTAGATAAGCACTGCTTCAAGTAGTACTAAATCTGAGAAGTGTTTTGTCGAGCCCATAGAGAATTGAATGAAGCTCAAGTTATTGTGTAGTGTGGAATTTTTCCCCGAATAAAAATCCACAGTGTTGTGAAGAATGTGAGATAACCAGAGTGTGAAGTAGTGGTGTGTAGCGAGAGTAGTAGAGCATGATAGCGAGGAAATTAAGGAATACAGTGTTGAATATTGAGTAAGTGTGTGTGGTTGCAAAAGATTGAGAATACTATAGATGCAAAGGAACTATAGAGGAGAGTTTCTTATGTGACAGTAGTGAAATCGAAGCAAATTCAAATTAAAGAACATTGCTATTGATCTTAGTTTGAAAATCACATGAAAAAGTAGATCATACTGGCAAAAGCAGGTTGGTTCCTACAAAGATTTGAGGGTGGTGCCTCTAAGCATGTCATTTCTTACATATTTGAGGGGGTTGGAACCTCCTATGAGTTGGTTTGTGTAACAAACCTGGTTAAAAATCCATGTAATAAAGTTAATAAAGGCAAAATAAGACCAAGGTCATAGAACATGTATTCCAAGATGAATGTTGGGAAAAAACATAGTGATGGGTATCACTTGTGATTAATTTATGGCTATGGATATTGGAAAAGGAAATGGAAAAGGCAAAGAGGCATTTACTGGCATTTTATTTATGGAATAAAGGAAAATAGGAGAAAATGAATGTGAAAGGTCACATAATTACATATGAGGAAAATTGAATGAAAAATAGAGGAAAATGAAAAAACTAGAGGCCTCAATGATAAAAAGGCTTCTAAGGATCATTTCATATCCTTTTTGTGAGTTTTAGCTTAGAGATATCTTAAATTCTCTCTCACACACACTCTTGCACACTTAGAGTTTTTTGGAGCATTGTGGCATACTTTGGATTTGGATAAAGAAGGCAAAGGAAAAGCAGGAAAGCACAAGGGGATAGCGGGATCAGCATTTATAGCAGGTTTTCTTTGCATGTACGAAGTTGCATGTATGATTTCCTTGCTAGTTTTGGCATGCATGATATATGCATGTAGTTAATTGGTTATGATCTTTCATTGGCATGGTGGACTTGCCTGGATTATCAGTGGTTTTTCCTAGCCTTGCCATTTCCTAGATAGTCATGGTGTTGTGGGGTTTCCATTTGTTTTCTGATTGGTGCTCATGTTCCTTATGACTATGGGTTGAGTTACTAGTTCCTAGAGACTTGGTTGTACAAACACTCTGAAAGCCCTGGAACAACTTGGGTTGAGGTACTAATCCTGGAAGCCTTGGTTGGACAAACACTTTGGAGACCTTGGTGGGTTGAATTACTAGTTTGGAGCCTTAGTTGAACAAATTATCTGGAGCCCTATGGTAGCTATGGGTTGAATTACTATTCCTTGAGAAGGGTTGGAACAATTGCTCTAGAACCCTTAATATGTTTGGTAGAGACCGATCTAGTAATGGTTAGTGATGTATGACCGTGAAGTGGAATCACTGGTTGAGGGTCGGGATGGTTTGGCCTCTGGAAGCCCTGGTTTGGTTTTGGTTGGTTTATTCCATGATATCCCACATTCATCCTTTGAATATGGAATAGGGGTGATCGGCTGAAAGAGAGATTTAGTTTAGCCCAATCAATGGTCAAGTGGTACGTGGAAGTCCCTGACTTGGTTGGATTTTCTTATGTTAATAAGAGTTATTTTCCTCTTGTATCTCATGAGTATTTATACTTGTTATTATGTGGCTTTGATGGTTGTTCTATCATTGTTATGATTCTGCTTATATGTTGGTTATAAGCATGGTTTCATGACAAATTCTAGTTATGGCTCTTAACATATTTTGATTGGTAAATGAATGGTTATTGAATGCATGACCTAATAGATGTTATTTTAGCCATTGTGAGAGGGAATTAGTCCTTCTTGATGATTCTCTCATATAAGTATCACACCCCTCTATTTAGATATGTATTTATGACCTATATATTTAATGTTCACAATGTTTTTGACGAAATGCCTAATATGTTATGGTCAGTTTAGGTCAAGTTCTGAGTTGAGATTGAATGTTTAACTTTGTCATTGTGTCAATTATGGTTATTTGGTGAGCTTATTGAATTAATGAAAAGATAAGTATTTATAACCTACAGGTACTATGTACACAAAGTGTTTTTATAAATGAGTAATTTGGACCTCCAACTTCTCAGGGTCATAACTTTGGCATACGATCTTCCTTTGACTATCATAATACCTTGTTTCGAAGAACTCCATGAGGAGGCTAAAAAAATCAACAAATGGTCTTGTACTTTTTCATTCTCTTTGTTTTCCCTAAAAATGTCGTTTAGGCCCTCAAAATAACCTTGACTATTAAGAACCCGAGAAAACTGCCAAAAAAGAATGTTTTGTTAAATTTAAGGAGACGAAACTGAAAATAAATAGTGTTGGGTCAAGTTGGGATGATAACAATGTGATCATATGTCATTGGGTGGTGGCAGTTAGTTCTAGATATATGGACCCAATTTTCCATAAGTACATCTTGGCAATCGAGTCACATAGTTACTGTCATCTTCATGTTCACCCTAGTGAGTGGGTTAAAGTGAGTAAATATGGGGTGGGGTGGTTACATAGTGGTATCAGAGCTCTCAGGTTCAACACTTCGACTGGATGGGCGGAATGTATTTTTCATGTATGTATGTCAGTTGTATATGTATTCGTTATGCATGTTAGTGTCTATATGTTTGTTATGCACGTATTTTTATGGTTATGATTGTCGTACATGAGGTCACGTTATGTCGTTGGTGTTGCCATGCATGATGTCAGCATATTGATATGATTATGTATATATAAATGTATCGTGCTAATGAAGATTGATCTTGTAGACAAGATAGCCTCTCTTGAACTTCATTGAGGTATGTTGATTATGTTTATATTTTTTTTATCTGACATGGTATGTTTGCAGGAAGTAGGGGATCAAAGATGTCAAGCAAAATGGTGGACTATAGTTCTTGTGGTTCTCTCTATAGATCATATGAGCAACATGATGATGAGTATTCCCCTCACATAGCATATACACTAAGAAGTTTGAAGGAAAAGATAAGAAGTTGCAAAGAATATAAAGGTAGGATCATTCAATCACAGGAGATACTTTCTACGGCACATGAGAAACAAGCAGAGGTTAATGCAGTGATTCTTTAGAGTTTATCAGATTTACAGAGACAGTGACCACTTAGGATCAGTCATGGATAGGAGGAAATGACAAATGGCACATATGGTAGCAAGTCTCGATCAGGACACAAGTTGGATAGAGAGGATACAGTCAGAGATGGAATATTTCTAGATACACCTGACTGGAGGGGCAATGATCATGGTTTCTATCCTAGTTCTAGTTCATAGAGACAATATGGTCATCACCATCACCATCCATATAGGAGGAGTGAGAAGCAGTATTTTCCATAAGATTTCAAGAAAGAAAAGCCACCTACATTTGACAGAGAAATGAAGAATTCATAGGATGCAGAAGCTTGGTTGCTTGGGATGAATAAATTCTTTAGATTGCATGATTATTCAGGAAACTTGAAAGACAGAATAGTTATTTTCAGTCTTAAAGGTAAAGCAGATATTTTGTGGGAATATGTGAATAATGTCAAAGGAATTTGGGAAGAGGAGTTGACTTGGAGTGAGTTTGAGAGACTTTTCAGGAAGAAGTATATATCTGAAAGGTACTATGATGATAGGAAAAAGGATTTATATGAGTTGAAGAAGGGATCTATGATAGATGAGGAGTATACTAGAAAACTCTTGGATTTGTTGAGATATGTGCCTTATCTTAAGGAGGAGAAAGCGAAGATTCAGAGATTCATCAGTGGGTTTCCAGTAGTGTTCAAGGAAAGGATTGAGTTTGATGAGCCTAGATCATTAGAGGAAGCCATTAGAAGGTTGACGTATTGTTATGAGAAATCAAAGCACGGGTATGAATCTAAAAAGGATTGGAAGGGGTAATGAAAATACTAATGGAAAATGGGAGAAGAAGCAAGGAATATTATAGGACACAGGTAACAAAGAAAATGCAACGTCGCACAAGAAGTTCAATGCATCTCATAAAGGATAGGGATTTCAATATGAGGAGCAGTAAAAGAGAGATGGAAAGAAGCCTATATAGTGTTGGACTTGTGGAAAGGATGATCGCAGGAGAAATTTTCCACAACATCAGGGTGAAGACCGCAAATCTATAGTTCTTACGAGGCACAGATAGTGGAGGATGTTGGACAGAGTATTCCTCAGATTTATGCAACGTTGGATAATAGGCAGGTGGATCACCAGGCATTTATTATTGAGATGCATAGTAAGATTTGTGATCAAGTTGTTTCTATTTTGATTGACCCTAGATCTAATTATAGTTATGTTCATCCTAACATGGTGGATAAGTGTGGTTTGAATAAAGAAGTGCATGTAGAGTCTTGGTTAGTACAGTGGGCTACAGGTACTAAGAAAAGAGTTCATCATTAGGGAAGAGCTTGTGCGTTTGAGTGGAATGGTATGTCTACATCAATGCATCTAAATGTGCTTCTGTTGGTATTGTACAATGTGCTTCTGGGTATGGATTGTTGTATCTTCACAAGACTAAGGTGGATTCTTATGAAAATGATATTGAGTGCTTGGATGACAATGGAAAATAAAGAATCTTACAGGGTAAGAATATTTCAACATAAGTTAGGATGGTTACAACTATGCAAGTAAAGCGCAGTCACATGAAAGGGTGTGTATTATTTACTGTGCATATTTCCAGTGATAAAGGTTAGGATGTTGAGGATGTGGAAGTATTCGATAGGTACTTAGTTTTACAACAATTTTAGGATGTGTTTCCAGTAGAGATTTCAGAGTTTCCGCCTCACAGGGAAGTGGAATTTTCTATTGAGTTGGTACCAGGGGCAACACCAGCATCAAAGGAACCTTAAAGGATGAGCACCCCATATTTAGTGAAACTGAAGTTACATTTGAAGGAAATTTTGGATAAGGGATACATTAGACCAAGTGTGTTGCATTGGGGTGCACCAATGTAGTTTGTGAAGAAGAAGGATTGCACTCTTAGGTTGTGCATTGACTACAAGAAGTTGAACAAGGTAACCATCAAGAATACGTATTCATTGCTGAGAATTAATGACTTGTTTGACCAATTGAAGGGAGCAGTTGTGTTCTTGAAGATCGATTTGAGATCAGGTTATCATCGGGTACACATCAAAGAAGAGGATATATACAAGACTGCTTTTTGGACTAGGTAGGGGCAATATGAGTTTGTCATGGTTTCGTTTGGTTTGACTAGTGCTCCAGCTACCTTCATGTGTTTGATGAATAGTTTGTTATGTCCCTATATGGACAAGTTTGTGATTGTATTCATTCATGATATACTTATATATTCAAAGAATGAGGAAGAGCATGCAAAAAATTTGGCAGCGGTGTTAAAACTGTTGAGAGAACATCAGTTGTATGCCAAGCTTAGAAAATGCAGCTTCTTTCAAATAGAGGTACATTACTTGGGACATGTTGTCTCCAAGGAAGGCATAGCAGTGGGTCTAGAAAAGATAAGAGTTATCATGGAATGTGCAACTCCTAGGAATGTGGATGAGGTCAAATCATTCATTGGTTGGTAGATTATTATAGGATATTCATCAAGAACCTTTTGTGGATTTCCTATCAAATTACATCATTGCAGCTAAAAGGAGAAAAATTTGAATGGACAGAAAAATGTGCATCGATTTCTGAGTAGTTGAAGCAGTTTCTTACGAATGCTCCAGTTCTTAAGATTGTTGATATGAACAAAGAGTTTGTGGTATGTACAGATTCTTGTAAGAGAGGACTTGGGGGTTCTGATGCAGGAAGGACAGGTAGTATGCTATGAATCAAGGAAATTGAATAAGCATGAGCAGAATTATATGACGCATGATCTTGAGTAGGAAGTTATCATCCATGCATTAAAGATGTAGAGACAATATCTTCTTGGTAGGAGGTTCATCTTGATGAGTAATCACATTGAATTGAGATATTTTTTTGACCAACCTAATCTGCATGTCAGGAAAGCTAGTTTGTTGGAAATGATAAGTGAGTTTGACTTCAAGATCAGGTCATTAAGGGAAAAGAGAATAGGGTTGCAAATGCCCGAGTGTGGGTAAATCAAATAGCAGTTATGAGTTCATATGAGACAGATTTACAAGATCGGATCTTGCGGGCAGGACAGTAGGATGACTGGTACTAGCAACTTAAGCACACGTTACAACAGCAGGGTACAGGTGAACAGGATGTGGACTATCATCGGTAGATGGTTTTGAACAACAGTGAGTTCAAGAAGCTTATCTTGAGGTAATTTCATGTTAAACTGTATTCATGTCACGTGGGATATAAGAAGACATTGAAAACAGTTAAGAAGTTCTACCATTAGCCAAATTTGAAGAAAGAGATGGCAGAGTTTGTTGCGAGATGCTTGGATTTTCAATAGGTAAAAGCATAGTGTAAGCATCTAGGTGGATTACTGCAACCGATTATGATTCCAAAGTGGAAATGGGAGGTAATTTCCATGGACTTCATTACCAGTTTGTTGAGGACATCTAGACAGCATGATGCTATTCAAGTTTTGGTTGGCAGGTTGACAAAGGTAGCTCACTTCATTCTAATGAAATATACTTATTTAGTTTGTGAGGTAGCACAGATATTCATCAAATATATAGTGAGTTTATGTTATGAAACCAGCTCAAGAAAAAATAGAAAAGAAAGATCAACGCCTTAGAATTCAGCCTCTTCGAGGGGGCAACCTCCTTTACATTACATAAATGAACAATTCTTGGATGATACAAATGACAAAACCTCCTTTCTATATATAGGAGTCTAAGGAGTCACAATATAATCCAGCCGACCTAACAATAATAATATAAAGCCACAAAAATAACAATAGAGGGATTCTATGGGGCACAGAAATAACAATATGGGGGTAATAGTGGCACAACAATATAAATAAGGGGTATAACTACAATAGTAATGGGGTAATCACAAGTATTATAGGGACCCAACATGCCCCTCTCCTTCAAAAAAGTGTTGTCCTCAACGCTTGAGCAGTTCTAGATACTTCTGCATAAAATTCTCATCTTCCCATGTGGAATCTTCAGCGGATAAGTTCTTCCACTTGATAAGATACTCTGAAATTGATCTATTTCGTAGCTGTCGAGTTCTTGTTTCTGTGACTGCTTCTGGTTCCAATATAATGTTTCCTTCCTCGTCAAGTTCTGGCAATATTGTTTGAACTGGGAGCGTGTCGCCTATAACCTTCTTTAAACATGAAACATGGAAAATTGGGTGCAATCGAGAAGCTGCAGGAAGCTCCAATTTGTGTGCCATAGTACCAATCTTTTGCAACACCTTGTACGGACCATAATACTTGGTGATAATTTATTATCCTTCTTAGCTTGCTTTAGGGACATTTGCTTATATGGTTGTAGCCGTAGGAATACCCAATCACCTACATCAAAACTTCTTTCACTGTGATGTTGATCTGCCTGTTGTTTCATTCTATTTTGTGCCAACACGAGGTTATCCTTTAAGAGTTGGAGGACTTGTTGTTGAAGTTCGATGTGATGTTCCACTGCCTGAACCTTAGAATTTTCTCTTAAATATGATGTGATGGATGGTGGTTGGTACCCATAAAGTTCCATAAATGGGGTCATTTTTGTTGTTGTATGGAAGGAAGTGTTATAACACCATTCAGCCAGAGGCAACCATTTGACCCATTGTGTCTGTTTATCAGATACAAAGCAACGAAGATATCCTTCCAAACATTTGTTTACTATCTCAGTTTGCCCATCAGATTGAGGATGATAAGATGAGCTATGAGCTAACTGAGTACCAAGACAAGAAAATAATTATGTCCAAAAATTTCCAGTGAAAATGGGATCTCTGTCACTTACAATAATCTTTGGGTTTCCATGTAGCTTTTGAATTGTTTCCATAAATGCAGTAGAAACTGTATTGGCTTTAAATGGATGTGATAATGCACAAAAGTGTGCATACTTGGTAAGTTTGTCAACTACCACCATGATGACACTCTTTCCCTCAAACTTGGGTAAACCTATGATAAAATCCATTGAAACCTCCTCCCAGTGTTGGCTTGGAATGGATAAAGGTTGTAATAGACCCGGTGTCTTAATTGTTTCAACTTTATTTTGTTGGCAAACCAAACATTCTGCCACAAACTTTTGAATATCTAATTTAAGGTCATCCCAAAAAAATTCCTTCTTAACCATGTGGTAAGTTTTTAAAAATCCTGAGTGCCCTCCTAAGGGAGAAGTGTGCAATTCCATAAGAATCTTTTGTTTTAGCTGGGAATTCTTACAGAGGTATAAGCGATCTTTGTACCATAACAAATCATTTTGCCAGCTAAATGTATCAGAAGTACTAGAATCTTGTTGTAGCTTTCGAATAAGTGCCCACACTTCTTCATCATTCTTCCATTCCTCCTTTGCTTCGTTTATCCAATCTGGTTGGATAATAGAAATGGCACACAACATTGCTTCCATATCCTCATCCTTTCTTGAGAGTGCATCTGCCACCACATTTTGCTTCCCTTTTTTGTAGATGATTTCAAAGTCATAACCCAACATCTTTGTGACCCACTTTTGTTTCTCTTCAGAGGATAATCTTTTTTCTAAAAAGTATTTAAGGCTATCATGATCCGTTTTTACCTTGAAGTGTCTTCCCATTAGGTAGGGTTGCCATTTCTTAAGTGCATGGAGTATTGCCAACATTTCCTTCTCATAAATAGCTTTGCTTAAAAACTTTCCCTTGATTGGACGACTTTCAAAAGCAATGGGTCTTTCATCTTGCATTAGAACAGCACCAATTCCATTTCCTGAAGCATCACATTCCACAATAAAGGTTTTTGTGAAGTCCGGTGTAGCTAAGACCGGTGCTTGGCACATTGCCTCTTTAAGATGTTTAAAGGCCTTTGTTGCTTCCGGAGTCCATGAAAATGAATCTTTCTTCAATAATGTTGTTAGAGGTGCTGCTATTCTCCCATAATTCTTAACGAACTTGCAATAATACCCTGTCAACCCAAGAAATCCTCGCAGATGCTTTATGGATGTGGGGATTTTCCATTCCTTAATGGCTTTAATTTTGCTAGGGTCTACCTTAACTCCTTCATGAGATACAATATGACCCAAATATTCCACCTCCTGGACTCCAAAGAAACATTTGGATCTTTTTGCATATAATTGTTTCTCCTCCAATAGTTGTAGCACCTTGTCAACATGTTCAACATGATCCTTCAAAGACTTGTTGTAGATTAGTATATCATCAAAAAATACTAACACAAATTTTCTAAGGAATGGTTTGAAAATTGAATTCATCAAACCTTGAAATGTTGAAGGTGCATTGGTAAGGCCAAAAGGCATGACCAAAAATTCATAATGACCCTCATGAGTTCTAAATGCCGTTTTCGAAATGTCTTCAATCTTCATTCTGATTTGATGATATCCCGAACGAAGATCCAACTTGGTGAAGTAAATTGATCCATGCAATTCATCTAGTAATTCATCAATGACAGGAATGGGGAACTTATCTTTAATAGTGAGCTTGTTGAGCTCCCTATAATCTGGACACATGCGCCATGATCCATCCTTCTTGTGCACCAATACTACTGGAGCTGAGAAAGAACTTTGACTCGGTTGAATTATACCAGCCTCTAGCATTTCTGCAACCATACGTTCAATTTCACTTTTTTGGACATAGGGATATCTGTACGGCCTGATGTTTGGAGGAACACTTCCTGGAATCAGATGAATAGCATGATCATGATCACGCATAGGTGGGAGACCTTTGGGAGTCTCAAATACCTTGGAATGATTGTCCATGACTTTTTGGAGATCTGGAGAAATAGATGATTCCAATGTGGAAACATCTAGCGAACATAATTGTGCAATTACACCTCTTTTATCCTTTTTTAGAAGCTTTTTCATGCCATTAGAGTTGATTATCTTTCCTGGTTTCCCTGCAATACCCCTTAATTCAACTTCCTTTCCTTCTACAGAAAATTTCATGAAAAGTTCTTGAAAATTAAAAGCTATTGTACCCAAGGATTGTAGCCATTGGACTCCTAGTACAACATCAACACCTCCCATTGGAATGGAAAGCATTGGGCTAGTCAATACATATTCTCCCATGGATAGCTTGATATTATGGCACTTTCCAGAACAATTTATTGTTCCTCCATTTGCAATCATCACTTGACACTCTGGTGCTGGATATAGGAAGCAATTCAATTCTTTTGCTACCCTACAATGAATAAAATTGTGGGTGCTTCCTGAATCAATCAACACTATTACCTTTTTCTTCTTGATTTGTCCTTCTATCTTGATGGTTTGAGGAGTGGTAATTCCCGCCAATGCATTACAAGATATGGTCGGATTTATTTGTTCTTCATCTAGGCTTTTTTCCTGGAATATATCCTCTTCTTTTGACCTTTCTTGCTCCTTTTCTTCTTGCTCTTCACAATCTATGTAGAATAATTTCTTCTCAACACACTTATGACCTTTTGTGTATTTTCTATCACAATTGTAACAAATCCCTTTTGCTCTTTTTTCTTCCAATTGTTGTGGTGTCAACCTTGTAGGTTGTGGAAGACTATGGGCAACAACACTTCCATCTTTATAGTTGTGAATGGTATGCTTCCTAGTTGCCATAATTTTGCTTTCCATTTTTCTTGCTAACCTGAATGCCTTCTCTAATGAATCAGGTTCCCAAAGGCGCACATCATGTTGGATATTATCCTTTAAAGACCCTATGAACACATCAATCCTATGCTCCTCTGGAATATCTTTTACCCTTATGTTTAATTTTTGGAACTCCTCAATGTGCTCCATTATTGAACCCTTTTGTTTGAGACTTATCAATTGGCTAAAAAAAGTGTTGCTTTTTGTATCCTCATAATGTGCTATCAATTCTTCCGTAAAAATTGCCCAAGTGATAAATTGTTTACGAGAACAAAGCCATTGATACCATACAAACTGATTTGGTTCCAAATATAAAGTTGTGATACGTACCTTTTGTGTGTTTTGCACATTATTGAGATCAAAGAATTGCTCCATCTGTAATATCCATGTGGCGGGATCCTTGCCATCAAACTTCCTCATATCGATTTTTGGAACATGGTGAGTCTTCGATCCAACATTAGAGTCTATGGAATCATGATTAACATTTCTTTTGTTCTCATCATGAGTTTCCTTTAGTACTCTTTCACCCTTAGTGACCATTTCTTGTAGCAACTTATTCATATTTATCTTCAATTCTTCCATCTTATCATCCATGCCATCAATTTTAGTGTCCATGATATTCACCTTAGCTTCCATGCCATCCATCTTAGCTTCTACGACTTTCTTTAAACAGTCCATCTTAGCTTCTACACCTTTCTTTAAACCATCCATCTTAGCTTCTACATCTTTCTTTAAACCATCCATCTTAGATTCTGTTCCTTTTTGTGCAAGGGACAGTTGTTGCACTTGGTCTTGTAATTTTGATATATCATGTTGCATTTCTTCCTCTTCTTCATGAGTCATGCTAGAGCTTTCAGGTTCCTTACTAGGTGTTTGCATTTTCTTTCCTCAGGGCATCAATTACCGATAATAATGCTCTACTATTCCCTTTTAATTCCTTCAAAATAAATTTTCAAACCAAGCTTAAGCAAAAATTTAAAAAAATCTACACACCTTTTTTCACTTTGTAGGAGCTTGATATTGCCTCTGATGTATCTCTGTACTTTCTAATCATCTAGCTCTGAAATTGTGATCTGTAGTAGCTCTCTGTGTCCTCTTTCCAATGCCACCAGTCTGATCCAAATTGGATTCTCCAAGAAAGAGTTATGCACAATCTCCCAAGATGACGAGATTATAGACCTTTCTAGAAGAGTGAATTTGTATGAGGTGCCACGTGTACAATTTTCGACCTCTGGTTCTGAAAAAGATATACAAGAAACTACAGTCCGTCCTATTTCTATACCTTCTTACGAAATTTCAATCCAATCCCCAGAGAGAAAGTTATGACGATTTTCCCTAGGTCACCTGTTTTGAATGTAATTCAGGAGTCTGCAAAAAGACCAACTTCCTCAGAGCATATCTCCGCAAGTATCGCGTGAAAAGATCTGAAATTTGGACCCAAGGTTCACCATGATTTCTTCTCAAATGGGTTTTTCTTGCGACTTTTGAAACGTCACAGAAAAAAAATTTATAGCAAAAATTCCACGATGACCTGTTTGAAGCAGCGAAACCCTAGAATCCAAAGCTCTGATACCAAATGTTATGAAAGCAGCTCAAGAAAAGATAGAAAAGAAAGATCAACGCCTTAGAATTCAACCTCTTCGAGGGGGCAACCTCCTTTACATTACATAAATGAACAATTATTGGATGATACAAATGACAAAACCTCCTTTCTATATATAGGAGTCTAAGGAGTCACAATATAATCTAGCCGACCTAACAATAATAATATAAAGCCACAAAAATAACAATAGAGGGATTCTATGGGCCACAGAAATAACAATATGGGGGTAATAGGGGCACAACAATATAAATAAGGGGTATAACTACAATAGTAATGGGGTAATCACTAGTATTATAGGGACCCAACAGTTTATATGGTATTCTTAGGAATATTGTGTGAGACAAATATGCCAAGTTCACTTACAGGTTTTGGAAAGAGTTATTTACAGGTTTGGGTCAAAGTTGGCCTTCAGTACAACTTATCGTCCACAAACAGATAGATAGATAGAGAGGGTCAACATGATTTTGGAGGAAATGTTGAGAATGTATGTCATGCATCAGCAGTGAAAGTGGGAAGAGTATCTTCCACTAGTGGAGTTTGCATATAATAATGGGTATCAGGAATCTTTGTGGATGATTCCATTTGAGGCACTTTATGGGCGGTGTTGTAATACTCCTATCGGTGGGAGTGATCCAGTGAAAAGGGTGTTGATTGGACCGAACATGTTGGTAGAGATGGAACAGGAAATGTAGGTTATTAAGAAGAATATGAAGGTAGCACAGGATAAACAAAAGAGTTATGTAGATCATGGCAGTGTATTTAAGGAGTTTTGTGTCTAGGAATAGGTGTACTTATGTATCGGGCCTAAGAAGAGATCCTTGAGGAGTGGATCATGTGCCAAGTTGGAACCTTGGTATTTTGAACCTTTCAAGATTCTTGAGAGGATTGGACCAGTAGCCTACTGACTTGCACTGCCTCCGACAGTGAAAGTCCATGATGTTTTACATGTGTCAATGCTTAAGAAGTATATGAAATATTTTGATCATGTGATTGATCGGTTTGTATTGTAGGTGGAACCATAAGGAGAATTCCAGTCGGAACCTCACTGCATTTTGCAGCGAAAGATGCTCATGCTCTGGAATTGAGAAATCAAGCAAGTTAAAGTGCAATGGAAGCACTTTGGCCTGATGAATCTAGATCAGAGATGGTTGATCAGATGCGGGCTATGTATCCTTCTCTATTCACTGGTTGAGCAAATGTCTATTAATATATGTTTTGATGTTGTGTTTTGGCTATGTATATATGCATATGTATGTTGTAAATACTGCATCGAGTTGTGTTATAAAGCTCCAATAAGCAATATGGTGTTCATGATATGTTGGTTGTGTTTTCAACAAATTAATATGATGTAAATGTTGCATCAAGTTGTGTTATAAAGCTTCATGGGAGGCATGTGTTGGTTTATAAGTGTCATTGAACACCAAGGATGGTGTTCCCCCAAGGGGGAGGGTTCTATAACAACCTCAGTTAAAAATCCATGTAATAAAGTTAATAAAGGAAAAATAAGACCAATGTTATGGGACACGTATTCCAATATTAATGGTGGGAAAAAACATAGTGATGGGTATCACTTGTGTTTAATTTATGGCTATGGATATTGGAAAGGCAATGGAAAAGGAAAAGAGGAATTTATTGGAATTTTATTGAGCTGAGAGGCTCATTCTACAATCCAGTATGAGGGACATGTAAGTATGTCACGTTCTCAAAAAATAATAAAAATAATTTTCGCTAATGTCAACCAAAACAAAAGAACAAAAATTAAATAACCATATAAATAAACAATTAAAAATTAGCAAGAGGCTCATTGAGTGGAGAGGCTCATTCTACAATCCAGTATGAGGGACATGTGTAAGTATGTCACATCCTCAAAAAATAATAAAAGTAATTTTCTCTAATTCCAGCCAAAACAAATGAACAAAAGTTGAATAACCATATAAATAAACAATTAAAAGTAGCTGAGAGACTCATTGAGTCGAGAGTCTCATTCTACAATCCAGTATGAGGGACATGTGTAAGTATGTCACGTCCTCAAAAAATAATTTTCGCTAATGTTAGCCAAAACAAAAGAACAAAAATTAAAAACCATAAATATAAACAATTAAAAATTTCCAAGAGGCTCATTCTACAATCCAGTATGAGAGACATGTGTAAGTATGTCACGTCCTCAAAAAATAATAAAAATATTTTTCACTAATGTCATCCAAAACAAAAGAACACAAATTAAATAATCATATAAATAAACAATTAAAAATCGCCAAGAGGCAAAGTAAAAGCAGGAAAGTGCAAGGGGATAGCGGGTTTCCTTTGCATGTACCGAGTTGCATGTATGATTTCATTTCTAGTTTTGGCATGCATGATATATGCATGCGGTTAATTGGTTATGACATATCATCGGCATGGAGGACTTGCATGGATTGATAGTGGTTTTTCCTAGCCTTGCCCTTTCTTGGATAGCCATGGTGTTGTGGGCTTTCCCATTTCTTTTCTGATTGGTGCTCATGTTCCTTATAGTTATGGGCTGAGTTACTAGTTCTTGGAGCCTCGGTTGGACAAACACTCTGGAATCCCTAGAACAGCTCGGGTTGAGTTACTAGTCCTGGAAGCCTTGGTTGGACAAACACTTTGGAGCCCTTGGTGGGTTGAGTTACTAGTCTTGGAGCTTTGGTTGGACAAATGCTCTAGAACCCTGCAGTAGCTATGGTTTGAGTTAGTAATCCTGGAGCTGGGTTGGAACAAACGCTCTAGAGCCCTAAATATCTTGGGTAGAGAGTGATTATGTGATGGTTATTGATGTCCGACCATGAGGTGGAATCATTGGTTCAAGGTTGAGGTGGTTTGGCCTCTAAAAGCCATGGTTTGGTTTTGGTTGGTTTATTCCATGAGATCCTACATTCATGCATGGAATATGGCATCAGGGTGATTAGCTGAAATATAGATTTTGTTCATCCTAATCTATGTGTTTGACAAAATTCCTAATATGTTTTGGCCTGTCTAGGTCAAGTTCTGAGTTGAGATTGAATGTTTATCTTTGTCATTATGTTAATTATGGTTATCTGGTGAGATTATTGAATTAATGAATAGATATGTATTTATAACCTACAGGTACTATGTACACAAAGTGTTTGTATGAGTAATTCAGACCTCCAACTTCCCAAGGTCATAACTTTGGCATTCAATCTTCATTTGACTATTATAATACCTTGTTTCGAAGATCTCCCTGAGAAGGCCGAAAACAAATTAGCAGAATGATCTTGCACTTTTATGGTCTCTATGTTTTCCTTTAAAATGTTGTTTAGGCCCTCAAAACGACCTTAGAAGTTTAGAACCCAAGAAAACTACCAAAAATGGAAAGTTTTGTTAAATTTAAGGAGACAAAATTGAAAATAAATAGTGTTGGGTCAAGTTTGGATGATAGCAGCACGATCACGTGTCACTAGGTGGTTGCAACCAGTTCTTGATATATGAACCCAATTTTCAATAAGTGCATCTTGGCAATTGGGTCTCGCATAGTAATTCTCATCTTCATGTTTACCCCAGTGAGCAGGTTAAAGTGAGTAAATATGGGGTGGGGTGGTTACAGTGGCCAAATAGGTTTAGAATCCTTAGCATGCAAATTTGTAAGTATTTTAATATGTGAAATTATATTTTTTTAAATTTTGTACAAAAAAGTAAATGATTGGATATTAATTACTTTAACTTGTCCATCTGCCATGTTTTGACAGGAGCAACAATATGGCCATTATCCATCACAATTGGAATTTGATATGATACAAGACAAAAAGTGGTTTGATTTTGTTATTTGGATGGAGAATAAGGTATCATTAGTTGAATTTCAATAACTTAGTTGGATATTGTTATGTTAATATGTCAATTTTAATTTCTTGTGTTGAGTTGTTTATTTATGTGTAGCTTGAGTTCTTTTGTGCTCCCATCAATCATAGCACCCTTATAAATCACCAACCTTTCACTATGATCAAGTCCTTATAAATCATTATCCAATCATGGCTTTATCAAGTCCTTTGCCAAAACCCTAGGCCAAAGGAGAGATGAAAGACCATGTAATATGTTGTAGCTCCTAGAGACAACCTTTGGGCTGAAAAAGGTCAGTGCCTAGGACATCCATATAATTCCTTGAAATATTTGCACACTCTGCTCAAAATTAAACTGAGATTTATACATTTGGACAATATATTTGCCCAAAGAAGAACCTCTAGATGTAATGTGAGCTAGTTCTTGGGAAAATTAACAAATAAGTTCAACTAGCCTACTTATCTATGATTACAACCTTAAAATTGACGTGGTAGTATAGGTAGAAGAACATTAAGGAATTTGAGATTTAAAACACAAGGCTAAACAAAATCCTATGCATTAGATCTTCAACAGAGAACATGAAATGAAATAAAATGAGATGCAAAACATGTGGAGCACTTCATTAAGGTTTCTTAGATAAAAATTACAGGTATCTCAGCTATTAGCACAACATTGATAAATTTGTTAATGAAAGAAACCAACAACTTCATTACACAAGTTTTAGAAGAAGAATAACACAAATGTAAAGTTACAAAGAAAAGAACACATATTGTAAGCATCAGATACTAGGAATCATTTGAAACTTCTCCATTAACCCCTAAAAAGAGTTTGAACACATTACAAAGCAAAATTAGTTATAACTTGTCACTAAAGCCAAAAAATTGAACCCCCAATGAGTTCTCCTATAACAGTTTTAAAGAAAAGGAACGTGTTCAAGAATAGTTATAAACACATGTCAGAAGGTACATCTATCTATTTATCTAGTTGTCCTATTATCTAGTTGTTCTAACTATCTCTTAACTAAAATAAATACATCATAACAAAATTAAAGGCCACATGCTTAAACATTCACATGGGCAGAGGAACTTGGCCCCTGGGGCCCAACACTTGGGTCTTCAAGCTCGGTTACATATTAATGGAAGAGATTTTTGCATCTGTCCCATAGATTTTTATCTGGAGTTGGGCATTGAGACATTATGTGAAAAGCCACTTGTAGCTCTGATAGCTTGGTGTAGTCTGGAGTGGATTCAAACAAAGTTTTTATTAACCAAAATAATTGGAAATCCCTCTGCAAGAAGTTAACTATTGTCTTGCCTTTCAATACCACAATCTTCTCCTAAAAAGAGGTGTCCAGTCTACACTTTTCTGCTATTAACTCTTTCTCATAAGCTTCATAGGAAAATAAACTTCATAGGTTGGTAATCCAATTCTCTGCCTCTAATCAAACTTGGAGTCAAAAGTGGTTACATAACTATTCAATACCTCTAGTTTATTCTCAGCCTAAACACACAGTTGATTCTTCTCAATAGCCTTATTTATCTCTAGAATTACCATAGCCCTATCAACAATGTGCATTGCCTTCAAGTCTAATAGATTTTTCATTTAAGAATTTGATAATTTTTCTGGTTCTTTGTGCTTCTTTTTTAGTTTCTTTCTTACATGTAGCTAAAACTTCAGTAATAGTAGTAGCTACTGTCTTTTATTCTGCAACAACCTGGAAAATTTTCCATGTAGCCCATACTTGTTGCATGATATCGTCCCAAATGACTTGTCTAGCATCAATTAGGGACATATTCCCTTTCATCCTACTTTTTAACTCCTTTACCTCCTCCTAAGTTGTCTTGTACTTTTCATAAGTTTGTTCTGACAGCAATTTGGTTGATTTTAATTGCTTTTCCGTAGTATCTAGCACTTCTTCAAGCAAGGTGATTTATGTAGAGATTCCTTGTAGATTCAAACTACTAATTGTAATTTACTAACTTGAATCTACTCTACTCATCAACAGAAACAATTAAATGATCACGAAATCATGAAGCATACAAGAGAAATAATTCAATCAACACATTACATAATGATTTCTTGGGGAAAGCCATAGATAAAAACCCCTGCTATCTGTATATTGCATTAGTCAAAAAATATGAGAATATTACAATGCTTTTCTCAAGCCTAAGCAACCTCTGCACTATATCTGTCTCATTGTTTCCTAGACAAGCCTAGGAAAATACTTAACCAATTTTCTTCTTTCCCAAGTTTTCCTTATGTTGTTTCCTTAGGAATTATCCCCTGTTAGTTAGGGAAATTACTCAATTGGAATTGTGCAATCCTCATAGACCTTTCTCTAATTGAATGTGCCACCTATGTAATTCGGATGATTATACAACTGATAGTACATTGTCCCTATACTCCATTCACAATTGGGTAACTTTCAGATCTAACATACATGAGTTATTTATGAGTGAATCATCAGTTAACTGGTTGATCATTGTAGGCAACACACACTACCATACCTCTAGCTAATTCCTCCAACAGTTGGAACTAGTCTAATTGACTTTCACTCAGTTAAACTGAATTAACTAATTACAACTCAAAATAAACTCAACCAGGGTTCCTATAAAGTAGGATACACTCTACATGACTCAAGTTAGACCCTCAACTCAAATTAATTGAGCCCAAATAAGTAAAATTAGCTTAGTTAACTAATACAAGTTGAAATGGATGTGGAATTACAATTTTATTCCTACTTTAATTCAAGGACAAAATTAAATTAGGATTTTCTTATTTCATTTCAAAAATTTGATCTTGAAGTTTTTTCATTTATGCCTCAGAAATGTTAATCTTGATCGTCACCTTTGTCAACATTTCTAAAGGATCACTTGATTAAGTAGGAACTACAATTGTGCAAACATGATCACTAATAGTGCATTCTAGGTCTTAAACCTTCTCCTTCAAGGATGATACCTCTTTGTTCCTATCAATTAGCTGAAGGGTTATTTGTTCCTTTTCTTTCTCCACATAAGCTACTTCAACAGTGTGCACAGGCTCTATTGTAGTCATATTTAGCTTTTGTTTTAACGACTAGACTTTAGCCTCTATTCCTTGTACTATGCCTTTAATTGCCTCTCTATCCTCTAGGTTAAAATCCAGTTTGATTATCAACTCTTTGAAACCCTGATTGTGTACGCGTAGGGTGCTAAAATGTGTCTTTTCTTACTTGATTTTATTAGAGGCCTTTTCTAGAAGTTTCTCTACTTTGTTGATTGACAATGAGGCCTTGCTCAGATCATGATATATCATCTCACCAATTTGCCTATGTAAATTAATCTTGTCATGTAGAGGGACATCTGCAGTGTTGAGGGATAAGTCCATAGTTTTAAACTTAGCCCTTGTGGGGAGTAATTGAGTAGTAGGATGTAATAAGGAAAGATTGAGTTAGTTCTTCTCTAGGTCCATTGTTGAAAGCAATCTGGTCTAAGAAGAAGATGATACTTGTTTGGTTAGTTGATCCATCATCACTCCCTTTTCTCTTTGACTATTTTCTTCAATTTTGTGATAATATTTTAATGTTGCATCTAGAATAGAAGAACTCCCTTCCATTGTAGGCACTTTCAGGTTTGTGGAGCTAGATGGTACAATCTGCTCTGGGTTTGCCAAGATCATGTGAAAACATGGTTGATCAAAGGTACTTCCTGTTAATTTCACCTATATTTCCTCCTCATCCTCAAGTTGTATCCTAACCTCCTTTGATGTTTGTACCTCCTCCACATCTATATCCATTGCTTCAGGAGTATTCCTTTTTAAAATTCTCTTTGGTTGTGGGGGTCTCAATCTCCAATTCTGAACTAATGGGTCAGGCCTCTTGATTTTCCTTCCACTCTATTTCAAGCTTTCTTTCATGGGTATATGGGGTTGAGTTGACACTCTTTCTCCTATCAGAAATAATATGATGAGGATCATATTTTCATCTCTCTCCCAACTCAAAATGGAACTCCTTAATCTTGTCTTCAACATAAGTTAGAGCTTGTCTAGAATTTACAATGAATGGACCCACAATATTTCCTAACTTGAACATGTATCCTTTACACCTAGGAAGTAAATGAACTTGGTCCACATGTAAGCTTTTTTTGTGTTGACGGTGTTGGACCTGCCAACATGTCAAGGGATATCCTCGGTAAGAATTCCCAACTAGACCTCAGACCGTTTGGTGTAGGAGTCCCAGCAGTTGGTCGTACCATATCGCATTAACCACAGTTTCACACAGAGGCAAGTAATATATCCCTGTTGGTAGCAAGGGTGTGACATATGCAGCAAGTCAAGGAAGATGCATGAGAGGTTCTAACACACAAAGGGTGAGGTGAGTGCGCCCCTTGGAAACCTATGAAAGCACATAGTTAAAAAGGGATACACAAGAAAAGATGCATCACAACATGGAAGGCAAGTAAGCTAGCAATCCAAAGTGATGGTTAAACCAACAACACATTTCAGTAAGATTCATACATACATATACAGAACATAGCTACACATGCATGTGTAAGCAAACAGATACATATATCATTTAGAGTAAACAAGATAGTTGAAATATAATACGACATATGCATGAAATGTGCTAGCTTTGCTATATTAATAAGTGTCAGTTCCAGTCATAAAATACAACCATGACCAACCACTAGTTCTGACAGTGGAACGTTATAGTCATTGTCGCCTGCTCCTCCAAAGAGATATACTAGCTCTCCATAGTGGAGAAGCCAAGGTTCGTTACAATATTGTTCATGCTCTCTCTAAGATACTCCTATCGGAAGCTTGGCTGACCAAAAGCCTGTACAATGAGTTATGAGGGACTATATATAGCAAAGGGTGGGGTGGCCCTTGACATTCCCCTTTGTGACTGTTCATATATCCTCATGACTCTTCAGCTACTCTATGATTGTTACATCCAACTATCGACACTTGAACTTACACTTGACAAGATATTACATACAATCTGCACATGTACCCATGTGAGACAAAATAGGCTTGAGCAAGCCATGCAAGACATCACTATGACTTGGACAACTGTTGGAAGACCAGCTCTTCGACATCTTCACAGTGGTCAATAGTAGCGAACTAATGCCAAGCTCGGTAGTCCGCGATGGTGTCCGTGTACTCTAAGGTGACATCTTTCTGGAAATGAACTCTTGCCTCCATAGCATCTGGGTACATTACTCGAGCTCCTCTATCCAACTCGTCTCATAACATGCACATCATTATCTTGAGTATGGCTAGACCAACGACATATTGATGCATAGTGTCTGCATTGATCACCAAGTCTGGGCTGGTGGCAATGCGCATCAACTCGTCAAAGTACGAGTCAAGCTCCAGTACGACCTGTGTCTTTGTCTTTGCCTGAGTGAGTGTCCCAATAGATGGGATCGCATGTGCGTGCAAAACAACATCCATGCTCCTGAATACTCGTGCATGGGAAGCCTGTAGACTAGTGATGAGCTGAGTGAGATCTTCATAGTTCCAAATCTGTCTGCTTTCAGCTCGACCACTCTGTGATTCATCATCTCGGGAAAATGTAATGGGGCTCCCTTATATCTCATTATCCATGTTTGCATGTAATCAACAATAGCATGCACATTCGACAAGATATGTTCTCTCCTAGCACATCGTTTCTGCTACTCGTTGAGAGGGACAACTACATTATGCGTGGTACCAAACTTGGAATACAATGCCCGCATGACTATGTCAAGGGACAATACTTCATCCAGTATTGCCTTCTTCAACTCTATTCGAGCAGATGTTGTAACTAGTTCTCCTCCCTGCTTGGTCGTCTGTAAGTCCTTAGCCATTTGCTCATTTTTAGCTATCAAGAAGCGAACGCTCGAGCTAGTGGCTTCAGCATATGCTCTGGTAGCATCGGCCAATGTTGATGGATGATTGTGCACATCAGACACAATCACTTGTTCCTCAAACTGCACAGGAGATGTTTGATCATCCAAAATCGACACTATTGAGATTGCACAACTCTATGTTGGGAATCATCGAATGAGATGTTGTGCATCTCTCCCTCCGAATTATCTCCAAGGATCTCAGTGTCTCCTTGGTCACTTGGACTTGCTCCGCTTTCAGATCTGGTGAAGATGGTGGATTGACCTCTTGGTGGTGAGGCATGAGGACGATGTCTTGCTCTAACTCCAATTACTCCATATCATATCCATCTGCCCTAGTGATTTTTCAATCTCTTGAGAAAATTCCTACTCCTGTGATTGCTCACCCTATCTTATTGGTGCCAGCTGTTCTGATGAGTCTACTACCTATACGGGTGCAATTTCATCTATTTGTACATGTTGCACCCCTTGTTGTAACTGTTCTTGTTGTGCTTCCTTCTCCTGTCTGTGCAGCTCATGTTCCTTCCAGAGTTTCTCCTTCAACACATTAAACTCCTTCTTTGTTTCCTCCATTATCCATTTTTCTCTCTACCTTTTTGCATTCCTCTTATCACGTTGTTGCCTCTTTGCCTCTATCACCAAAGCTGCTTTCTGCACAAGTGGGTCTACTCGGAACTTGCAGCTTTGTTCCTCCTCCATGCTGTCAACAATATTCCTCTTGCCTTTGTTGTGCACTAGTATGTTTACCTCTGCTACTTCTGCTATTGGTGCTCTCTTGGATGTTGTAACAATATCTCCATGGGTCCTCCTTCGCCCAATGACATGCCCCTTGGATCCACTGAAACTTTACTCTTGTGCAGTGATCTTTTACAAAACAATGCGGGTCATACGAATTGTAGCTTCGAGTGTTGAATGGATATTTCTTAATCTCCTCTACTTCAACATCTACATATATGAAATTTTGTATCTCGTATAACCCAATCCACGACTGAAGAGCCAGCCAAGGTGCCTTCTTCTTTCGATGCAGCTTAGCTGACAGTCCTGTCGAGATGTGATATGATACTTCCTGCATGACAAGCTTGTCCAAGGAAAACTTCGGTAAAACATGTGGAGTCTTCTCCACGCTTTACATCCATATGAAGGTGTCGAATGGTGAGGCATACTAATCTTCTATATCGATCAGTGCCTCCATTGATGCCTTCGACATGCAAGGTGGATCATGTTCAAATATCATCTTGTACACCGAGGTGACAAACTGATCTGACAGTTGTGTGATAACTCCTCTGAAGTTGCATTCAAACAACATTTAGAATTAGTGTTCACATAGGTTTTCATCGATGTCCATGCCCACTTCAAGCCTAGGAACTCCTGACAGGCACAGATTGCATCCAAGATGTAGGTAGACATGTAGATTTCTGCTTGGTGAGATTTGGGCAACTTTCGAGCTCTTGTTACCTGTTCCTTTAGCCTGTGAGCCAACATTTCGGACTAGTTTCATGCTTTTCCTTCACTGGCCAGTTGGTCCAACGCAATCACCCAACTCTTCAGGAAGGTTTCCATGCTCTCTTGGCCATACAGGAGACATGAAAATATGACCAAGTGTTGATACGCCTTCCGCAGTATCTTCATCTTGTAAACTTGGTTGGGTGTCATCCTAAATTTGGTCAGCTCCTTTACCCAGTTCTTCAAGGTATCTCTGGAGTTGGCATTACTACTAGGTATGCTGAAGGGTGTCTCCATGGTGATCACTGGCTTTGACATATGATACATCTATTCATAATCATGTGCGTTGAAGGTAGCAATCTCCATCCCACTGACACTACTCAATGTCATCATCTTAGGATCAGTGTGCGAGAAGATCCTATGTATCATGTCCGCCCATGGGAACATGAGATACATGCATGCAATCCAGTACAAGTCGGACTTGTGAATGTTCACATAGACTTGGTGGTCTTCGAGGTCTTACCCAAATGTGCCTGCAAATGCATCATTGACCTCTTACTATTTCAGCTTGATTTCCTTGTCTACAATCAGTTTGGTGCCTTCATAGATCGGAAAACTTGTAGACACTCGCTCAACTGCTGCTCCAGTTGTGCTTCTATTAGTGTCCTTTGATCCTGCTCTCTTGGAGGCCATTCATCCTAAATTGCTGAGAGGCGGATGGACACCTGATAGATCTGGATACATGGTGACATGCATGGCAATAAATATGTCAGCTAAAACCAAAGAAAACTTGAGGAATGACATGCAACATACCTGGGGATTGGCTGGCACAGATTGCGCAATTTTTCCTGGGAGGTCAGGTTACTAGCTGACAGAACTACGAAAAAGGTAGTCCAAATTGCTGGGAGGTTGGCTAGCTGTGGGAATTGCGTGATGCGCAATCCAGACTGGCCTTTTGGCTGCTGGGATTGTGTAATGCGCAATTTCAGCTGAAAAGGGTTGCAGGCCCAGTGACTGCATTACACAATTTTCTGGGCCAGCAACCACTGCCTCTAAGAATTGTGCAATGCAAGACTAGAGGATATTCACTAGTCAGAAATGTGAATTTTCTGGGAGGAAGTCAGAGCCTTCCCTCTTAGGATTACACAATGATGTCTTGGTGAGGCAGATTCCAGGCCAAGGTTGCCTAGACCCACTAACAGGAAATTGAAAGAAAATGTGAATGTGAATGTATGGTGACACTGAGTGTAAGCAGGAGTGAATTATCGTGCATGCAGACATTGAATGCAAGATTCATAAAATGGAACAACATGCATGTGTGTGAAAAGAGTCATCGAATCAATGATTGTTAGTGCAAAACAGTGTCATGCATACGACAGTAGTGAGATGTTAACGAAAATCAAAACAATGCTATTACAATATGCATGTAAATGACAACAAGCATTCACAGAAATCAAGAAAACATCACTCGCACAAGCCAAAACACAAAAAGTGACAGAAATGCTGCAAAAGACAAGTTAAGTGGACTTACCCTGAAATAGCTGAGTTGGATGTGTCAAATACATCTGGATGTGTTGTGGGATGTTAGAGCTCCAAGATCGATGTGAAGAAGTGAGCTCTGAAGTGTCGAATAAATAATTTTGAAGCTCATGATGTGCATGCCACAAATCTAGGAAAAATCGACACTTGGAGGAAAGATTCTAAAACGATCTTTGCATGTAACCTCCAGCTTCTAAAAATATCTCCCTAAAATCTACAGATGCTTTTTGCATGTTTCGTTTTGCTATTTTAGGAAAAAGAATCCCATGCATGCAAGTCAAGTTTTCTCGGTCCCGGGTGGAACTAGTCAACCCGATGGAACATGCAATAGCCTACCTCACTGAGGGAGAAATTTGCGCATTTCTAGAAGGGAGATGGGCTGGCTGCCCAGAGGGATTGTGTAATTTCTGGGTTGAGCAGCTGACTACTGCCTAAAATTATTCAATTTATAGGCTGAGTAGTCCTACTGGGCCAGATTGTGCAGTTTTTCCTAGGAAGGTTGACTGACAAGACTGCGCAATTTCTTAGCCCAGCAGGTTTCCAGACAGGATTGTGCAATTTCTGGAGGGAAGGCTAGTTCCCCTCCAGAATTGCACAATTTCTTGAGGGAGTTTCCCAGCCAGCAGTTGGAACAAGTCTAGGGAAGCAGCGTGTGAGGGGAATGCAACAAGCTATCATGCACAAGCCGTCATGTTACTTGAAAACCACTGAAGCTTGTGTACTTGATAGTGCAAGACATGCTGTTGAGGATGGTTGGTAGGGAGGCTCCAAAACAAAGCTAAGGAGAAATTTTGGAGGGTGGTTGTATCCACTACAACACTTGGCGACACACTAGTAGAACTCCAGCTCTCCGAATGGACCTTGTTCATGAAAAGCAAGTCTAACACCTCTAGAATTATTGTTCAGTTCTCTGTTCGTCTTGGTTTCCACACTTGTTGATTGTAAGATGTTGCATCTGCCAAGCTCTTGGTTGATTGACACACATTCCAAGCCAAGCCAACACAGTTGTTTCAACTGGGGATGAGGTGTATATTGGTGCACAAGCAGTATAGTCGTCAAAGTCTTAGTTTCATCACTGGTGTTACTTTGCTGCCAGCAGGCCTAGACAGTATCCCAGCGGAATCACACAGGAACACAAGCATCGCTCTGCTGCTAGCAAGCCTGGTCACTACCCCGACGAAGTTACTTGAATCACCTCTCTGTGTGGGAAGCCTTTCTATTCTTTCACCTTATTAATTTTTCATTTTTCAAAAATTTTCACTTTTCATTTTTTTTCATTTTTCATTTTCATAACATGTGCATAGCACTTATTCATTTCAGAGGCGAAAGAGGGATCCCGACATATAGAGAGCAAAAGAGGTTATTCCTTCAGAGAAGCAGTTTATATATACCTTTGATGTGCTTGTTAAGGTTTCCCCCCTCACCTTAATCTACTTGACTGAGCTGACAAGGGTTAACAAAAAAAACAACCGACTAGAGTAGGTGACACTAGTTAGCGTGCAAGTGTTGTCTTTTCACCAAGGTTCACTTCAATCAACACGTATTTTCCATTCACGTATCATGGGTTGAGGATAACAAGTTCTTCATAGAGAGGCAGGACAACAGACAACCAAGTATTGATAACTGCACAAGTCCTCTTGTACTTTACCCAACTTGTTTCAAGAGTCACACATGGTTTCATGTGAAACTAACCTACGAGCACAAAACAAGCAAACAAATGCAAAACAAAGAAAAAGTAGGAGTAACTTCGAAAGCAAAGCGGAAAGCAAACAATCAAGCGAACAAACAAACATGCAAGGTAAGTAAGCAAACAACGAAAAGTAAACACTACTCCTACTCCTAAGCTAACAATGCATGGGCCTGATCGCGTGAAGTGATACTTCCAATGCAGCCACTAGCGCATTGGTTGACCCATGTTGGTGAAGGCATGGTTCGCGAACAGTGCAGCTATGTGAACTAGCAAACATGAAAGATATAAAAATGAAGATAAAGACACTCCAAGCTTAAATGTGTCCATAGAACATACGTGAGTGCAAGTACATGACATACAATCCATGGACTCGTCATGGTGTTGTGCGACACTATGTGTAGTTTTGAAGCATATCATTACTCTTGACTGTTACATGCAAGCAAACGAAAGAAACAAAGACAACTTGCGTCATGCGCGTGTGCTTGCAATGTAAGATTCCTCTATTGCATGAGCAATGTCATGTAGTTAGAGTGGAGGAATCATGATCTGTGTGTGAGATTGATATTCAATGCATACAGATGAGTGATGAGGAGCCTTGGGTGTTTCAACAATTTCTTGATTAGAAGTGAAACCAACCTCAAGACAGCGAGGGCCTAACATAACCATTAGCTTGGGCTGAAGTGCCTCGACAGTCTGGGGGGTTTTGACTTCGTCAACAGATAGATCATCATAAATAGGTGGCTTCGAAAAATCAAATTCAATAGAATCATCATCATTATCGAATACTGGAGCAAATAGATCACGACAGCTATGATTAGCAAAATCAATGATTTCATCAGCATCCTCATGATCTAATGAATCAAATAGAGGGGTAGATGAGAAGTGGACAAATTCACCCTCTGTATTTCTAGAAAAGGTATATGAAAAGTCAAGTGGATTTTCAAAGAATAATTTATCCTCTCCGTTTTCGGACGATGGACTGACATCTAGTGTGTCCTGTGAATGATCAAGAATGGGTGCACCCGTAGACGAAGATACACATGTGAAATCATGGATGGAATTTTCACCAAAGATTTCAAGAAATAACAGAGGAGGCTCGGACAGAAGGGAGTCATCCTTCGCCGAGAGTTGATGCTCAAGATCCCAGTCATACTCTTCTTGAATGACAGCGCATGTTGGTTGTGCAACACCAACTCCGTCGATGGCTTAATCCTCATTCACAACAAGTGTGGAGTTCGGAATGGAAGAACACAAGACAGTATCATCCACAAGATCATCCGAGTACGAAGACTGAGGTTGAGGTACAAAATGCATGTGACAACTCAATAGACTCACAATCAAATTTGTGCAAAAATTAAGCGAAGTAATTTCGGGAGGATGTGACAGTTGAACAGATGTGTGTGCATGTTCTCTCACATCACTTTGCAATGGTGGAGTTGTTTTATGAGGGGACAATAGATAGTCACTAGTGACAGTGACCGTATCTGTCTATGATTGCGCGGATCCATCACTGAAGTATGTTGAGCGAGGCTTGGGCTCAAACTTCTTCTTGGGATGGACTGATTCATTAAGACAGTACTTGAATCTATCCCAAAGATAAGTAAATTTCATCTAGCTTTTTGGAGCTTCAAACTGCAGAACACGGAAGCACTGCCAAAAATCCATAGGCGATTCATGCGGGGCCTTCCGTTGTTGTAACAATTTTTTTTCAAGAGGTTCTTGATCAAAATGATGGAAAGTAGATTCAATGAGATCACAGAACTACTCAAGTGAGTGCATGCTAGCAGCGGGAAGACTACAGCACCACCGTAGTGGGGATTCGCGAAGTTTGTATGCAAGAAGTAAGCTGGCCTCTTCATCAGAACTTCCATCTTCCTCATCAAGCATGGTAAGGAAGTCTTGTAAGAACAAAGGCTAGGTCACTTCACCTTCACCATCATATGTGAATTCGAACAAGAGATAAAAAAACTCCCTTGTGATGTTGAGAGGTTCGGCATGCGAAAAACATCATGGAGGGGTGAGTGTAACAGAATCCATGATAGATGTGAAAAGGTTCAAAATAGGATGAGAGGACACAGCTTGTCATCTGGCCCTCCTTCTAGCACCAGAAATGTTGACGGTGCTGGACCCACCAACATGTCAGGGGATCTCCCTGGTAAGAAGTCCCAACTAGACCTCAGATCATTTGGTGTATGAGTCCTAGGAGTGGGTCGTATGGTACCACCTCGACCGCGGTTTTGCACAAAGGCAAGTAAGATGTCCCTATTGGTAGCAAGGGTGTGACATATGCAGCAATTCAAAGAAGGTGCATGAGTGGTTCTAACACACGGAGGGTGAGGTGAGTGCGCCCCCTAGAAACCTATGAAAGCACATAGTTAAGAAGGTAACACACGAGCAAAGATGCATCAGAACATGGAAGTAAAGTAAGCTAGCAATCCAAAGTGATGGTTAAACCAACAACAAATTTTAGTAAGGTTCATACATACATATACAGAAAATAGTTACACATGCATGCATAAGCAAATAGATACATATATCTTTTAGAGTAAAAAGATAGCTGAAATAAAATATGACATATGCATGAAACATGTTGGCTCTGTTATATTAAGGAGTGTCAGTTCTAGCCATACAATACATCCATGACAAACCACTAGTTCCGACAATGGAACATTACAGTCACTGTTTCTTGCTCCTCCAAAGAGATATACTAACTCTGCATAGTGGAGAGGCCAAGGCTCATTACAATATTTTCCAATCTCTCTCTAAGATACTCCTATCAGAAGCTTCGCTGACCAAAAGCCTGTACAATGAGTTATGAGGGACTATATATAGAAAAGGGTGGGGTGGATCTTGACATTCCCCTTTGTGACTATTCATCTATCCTCATGACTCTTCATCTACTCTATGATTGTTACATCCAACTATAGACACTTGAACTTACACTTAACAAGATATTACATACAATCTGCACATGTACCCATGTGAGACAAAATAGGCTTAAGCAAGCAATGCAAGACATCACTATGACTCGGACAATTGTGGGAAGACCAGCTCTTCGACATCTTCATGGTGGTCGACAGTAGTGAAGTGATGCCAAGATCGATAGTCCGCGATGGTGTCTGTGTAATCTAAGGTGACATCTTTTTGGAAATAAACTCTTTCCTCCACAGCATCCAGTACACTGCTCGAGCTCCTCTATCCAACTCGTCTGATAACATGCACATCATTGTCTTGAGTGCGGTCGGACCAATGACATACTAATGCATGGTGTCTGCACTGATCACCAAGTCTGGGTTGGTGGCTATGCGCATCAACTCGTCAAAGTACGAGTCAAGCTAAAGTCGCACCTGTGCCTTCGTCTTTGCCTAGGTGAGTGTCCCAATAGATGGAATCGCATGTGTGCACACAACAACATCCATGCTCCTGAATACTTGTGCATGGGAACCTTGTAGACTAGTGATGAGTTGCAGGAGATCTTCATAGTTTCGGATCTGACTCAGGATTCGTGCTTTCAGCTCGACCACTCTAGGCTTCATCATCTTGGGAAAGTGTAACGGAGCTCCCTTGTATCTCATTGTCCATGTTTGCATGTAATCAACAGCGGCATGCACGTTCGATAAGATACTTGCTCTCCTAGCACATCATTGCTACCACCCGTTGAGATGAACAACTGCCTTATGCATGGTACCAAATTGGAATACAACGCCCGCATGACTGTGTCAAGGGACAATACATCATCCTGTATTTCCTTATTCAACTCTACTCGGGCAGATGTTGTAACCAGTTCTCCTCCCTGCATGGCCATCTGTAACTCCTAAGCCATTCGCTCATTTTCAGCTATCAATAAGCTAACACTCGAGCTAGTGGCTTCGACATATGCTCTGGTAGCATCGACCAATGCTGCTAGATGCTTGCACACATCAGACATGATCACTCATTCCTCAAACTGCACAGGAGATGTGTGATCATCCAGAGTCAACACTCTGCAAGATTGTACAACTTTATGTTGGGACTCATCGAATGAGATGTTGTGCATCCAAGGATCTCAGTGTCTCCTTAATTGCTTGGGACTTGCTCCACTTCTGGATCTAGTGAAACTGGCGGGTTGACATATGGGTGGTGAGGCATGAGGTCGATGTCTTGCTCTAACTCTTATTGCTCCATATCCATATCCATCTGCTCAAGGGCTTGTTCAATCTGTTGAGCAAAGTCCTGCTCCTGCGACTGCTCACCCTGTCTGCTTGGTGCTAGTTGTTCTGATGAGTCTACTACTTGTACGAGCGTAGTTTCGTTTTTCTGTACATGTTGTGCCTCCTACTGAACCTGTTCTTGTTGTGCTTCCTTCTCTTGTCTACACAACTCCTGTTCCTTCTGGAGTTGCTCCTTCAACTCATGCAACTCCTTCTCTGCTTCCTCCATTCTCTAGTTTTATCTCTTCCTTTGTGCATTCATCTTAACGCGTTGTTGCCTCTTTGCCTCTATTGCCAAATCTTCTTTCTACACAAGTGGGTCTTCTCGGAACTTGCAGCTTTTTTCCTCCTCCATGTTGTTGACAATCTTCCTCTTTCTTTTGTCACGTGCTAGTATGTTTACCTTTGTTGTTGTTTCTGCTAGTGCTCTCCTGGATGCTTCTTCACACTGCTTTGCTAACCATTCCACAATGATGCCAACTAGTTCATTAGGCCTGGAGAAGTTGTAACAATATCTCCATGGGTCCTCCTCCGCCCAATGACACACCCTGTGGATCCATTGAAATTGTACTCTCACGTAGTGATCTTTTAAAAAACAATGCAGGTCATACGAATTGTAGCATCGGGTGTTGGATGGATATTTCTTGATCTCCTCTACTTCAACATCTGCATGCTTAAAATTATGTATCTTGTATAACTCGATCTGAAATGGAAGAGTGGGCCAAGGTGCCTTATTCTTCCGGTGTATCCTAGTTGACAGTCCTGCCGAGATGTGGCATGATACTTCCTGCATGACGAGCTTGTCCAAGGAAAACTTTGGTAAAACATGCAGAGGCTTCTCCATGTTGTACGTCCGCATGAAGGTGTCGGACGATGAGGCATACCAATCTGCCATACCAATCAGTGCCTCCATTGTTGCCTTCGACATGCAAGGTGGATCTTGTTTAAATATCGCCTTGTACACTGGGGTGACAAATTGATCTAAAAATTGTGTGATAACTCCTCTGAAGCTACATTCAGACAACATTTTACAATAAGTGTTCACAGAGGTTTCTGTTGATGTCCATGCCCACTTCAAGCCCGAGAACTCCTCACGGGACTTGATTGCATCCAAGATGTAGGTGAACATGTATATTTTTTCTTGCTAACTTTGGGTGGCTATCACGCTTTTGTTACCTATTCCTTCAGCCTGTGAACCAACATGTCGGACTAGTTTCATGCTTTACCTTCACTGGCCAATTGGTCCAACGCGATGACCCAACTCTGCGGGAAGGTTTCCGTGCTCTCTTGGCCATACATATGACATGAAAATATGACCAAGTATTGATACGCCTTCCGCAGTATCTTCGTCTTGTAAACCTTGTTGGGCGTCATCCTGAATTTGGTCGGCTCCTTACCCAGTTCTTAAAGATATCTCTGGAGTTGGAATTGCTCTTGGGTATGCTGAAGGGTGTCTCCATGGTGATCACTGGATTCGACATATGGTACATTTGTTCATAATCATGTGCCCTGAAGGTAGAAATCTCCTTCCCGCTAACACTGCTCAATGTCATCATCTCAAGATCAGTGTACGAGACGACCCTATGTATCATGTCCACGCATGGGAACACGGGATACATGCATGAAATCTGGTACAAGCTAGACTTGTGAATGTTCACATAGATTTGGCTATCTTTGAGGTCTTCCCCAAATGTTCGTACAAATGCATCATTGACTTCTTTCCATTTTAGCTTGATGTACTTGTCTACAATCAGCTTGGTGTCTTCATAGATCGGAAAACTTGTAGACACTCGCTCAACTGCTGCTCTAGTTGCGCTTTCGTCAATGTCCTTTGATTTGGATCTCTTGGAGGCCATTTATCCTGAAATACTAAGAGGAAACCGAACACCTACTAGATCTGGAGACACGGTGACATGCATGGCAAGAAATCTGTCAGCTAAAACCAAAGAAAACTTGAGGAACGACATGCAACATACATGGGGATTGACTAGCAAGGATTGAGCAATTTTTCCTTATAGGTCGGGATACTGGCTGTCGAAACTGCAAAAAAGGAAGTTCAGACTGTTGGGAGACTGGATGGCTACTGGAATTGCGTGATGCGCATTCTAGACTGGCCTGCTGGCTGTTGGGATTGCGCAATGCGCAATTTTAGCTAGCAAGGGTTGCAGGCCTAGTCACTGCATTGCACAATTTTTTGGGCCAACAGTCACTGCCTCTTAGAATTGTGCAATGCAAGACTAGAGGACAGTCACTAGGAAAAATGTGCATTTTCTGGGAGGAAGGCAGATCCTTCCCTCTCAGGATTTCGCAATGCTGTCTTGGTGAGGCAGAGTCTGGACCAAAGTTGCCCAGACTCGACGAGCAACTGAAAGAAAATGTGAATGTGAATTCATGGCAACATTGAGTGTAAGCAGGAGTGAATGATCATGCATGAAAACAGTGAATACAAGATTCATACAATGAAACAACATGCATATGTGTGAAGTGAGTCACCGTATCGGCGACCGTTCATGCAAAACGGTGTCATGCATGCGACAGCAGTGGGATGCTAACGAAAACTGAAACGATGCTAGTACAAGATAATATGCATGTAAACGATAGCAAGCGTTCATAGAAATCAAGCAGACAATACTCACACAAGCCAAAACACAAAAAGTGACAGAAATACTGCAAAAGACAAGTTAAGCGGACTTACCCGGAAATAGTTGAGTTGAATGTGTCGAAGACTCCTGGCTATGTTGTGAGATGTCAAAGCTCCAATATCGATGTGAATAAGTGAGCTCTAAAGCGTTGAATAAATAAGTTTTAAGCTCATGACGTGCATGCCACAAATCTAGGAAAAAGTGACACTTGGAGGAAAGATTCTAAAACAGTCTTTGCATGTAACCTCCAGCTGCTAAAAATAGCTCCCCAAAATCTAAGGATTATTTTTTCATTTTTCATTTTTCTATTTCTGGAAAAAACATCCCATGCATGCAAGTCAATTTTTCTCAATCCTAGGTGGAACCGGTCAACCTGATGGCACATGCAATAGTCTACCTGAATAAGGGAGAAATTTGCGCATTTTTGGGAGGAAGCTAGGCTAGCTGCCTAGAGGGATTGAGCAATTTCTTGGCTTGGCAGTTGACTGCTACGCAGAATTACGCAATTTCTGGGCTGAGCAGTCCTGCTGGGCCAGATTACGCAGTTTTTTCTGGGAAGGTTGACTGACAGGACTGCACAATTTCTGAGCCCATCATACTACCAGATAGGATTGTGCAATTTCTGGAGGGAAGATTGGTTCCCCTCTAGAATTGCGCAGTTTCTTGAGGGAGTTCCCAGCCAGCAGCTGGACCAAGTCCAAGGAAGCAGCCTATGAGGGGAATGCAACAAGCTATCATGCACAGGTTGTCATGCTGCTAGAAAACCACTGAAGCTTGTGTACTTGATAGTGCAATACATGCTGCTGAGGATGGTTGGTAGGGAGGCTCCAAAACGAAGCTAAGGAAAAATTTTGGAGGGTGGTTGTAGCCGCTACAACAGTTTGATAAATTCCAAAGAGAAAACCCTCATGGGCATAAATATTGGCAATCTATAAGGTTTCTCATCAAATCCATACATCCTTATCTCAATAAAATCCTCGAAAAAATATTAATCTCCCACTTTGGCATCCTTACTCAGTTGGAGTAATTGCTTATGTTGTGGGAGGATCCTTAGGGGTGGTGTACCATTCAGGATAGTGTAGATGGTTGCGATAAAAGTGGACAAAAAATCAAAAAATCCTTGATTTTCATGCTTTCTTTTGAGTATATTTGTCCATTCAATCACATGTTTTCTCTAGTTTATAGAGTCAAAATTTCTTATACCTAGGTACTCAAATTTATCCATATGAACATAAAAGAAGGTAAACTAGAATGTAGGGAAATCTAAAGAGATGGGAAATGTGGAACTTCTCAAACTAGAGATTAATGGATTTAGCTAGGAATTCAGGTATGTCTAAATAATCAGTGTGATCTAACATGTGGCTTAGAAACCATAAGGATGACTTAGTCACATTGGTGGTTTTTTCTTCCCCAAGTAGCACCAAAATTGAGGCTAAGACCTTCTAGGAATCTTGACAAAATATATACATAGGATAGGTCTCGGTCGACTAAGGAATTGGTGTCCTTCGTAGTCAATTTATTCCAAACAAGACTAATTTATTCTCTTCTTATAATTGAGTGAAGTCTAGAGCCAGTGAGTCTTCATTGAATGGATTTGGGTTTTGGAGATTAAGGAAACAGAAAGCCTTGTGAATGACGTCATAGGTGACTTGAAGGATAACTTCTCCTGTCGAATATGAAACATAGTTTCTCTGAGGGACATATGCAAAATCCATCCAAGTCACAAACTCAAGAAAGTGATAAGTGGTTGGGGTTAACATATAATTTAGAATAGAATTCACTATGTCAAAATAATCTCGTTTTCTCATAAAATTTCCCCAAGAGTCACGACAAAATTGGTCGAATTCCAACAGGCACCTTGGGTCGTGTATCTTTGCTTCAGTATCCATCAAGGGTTCTTGAGTGTAGGGGTTAGAGGTTCCAGGCTTTGGGGTGGTTTTATGAGACTTATTTAACTTCACTGTGATGATAATTGGGTTTATTGAGGTGTATAAGTACCTAGACCTGAAGGGGAGCGATGGAAGTCAAATTGTGTTGTTCACGAGATGACTTGGACGTTAGAAGTAAGGTGGTTTGCAGAATTAAAGGGATGAGGAATGGGCAAGACTTACGAATAAAACCTTTTTCTCATTTGAGTTCACTAAGAGTGAGAAATTCGATGGAATGAGGGTAAGACGGGAGAAATGATGTGTTAGGTAAATGATGTGGGTAATGAGGTAGGCGAATGGCTCAAGGGGTGGACGATAAAGGACGTGAGGTGGAGTGGGGTTGATATGGCAGGGTGAGGTGGCAGGCGGGCTTGCTTGTAATTCTTCTTAGCACACTCTCCTAGAAAATGGAGAGGCCACATGATGAGAACAGGGGTGGTTTTGAAAACTGTTTATTGCCTTGTGCTACCCCTGCTCACTCTTTTCCAAAAAATGAGTTGGGTTAGTACAATATAGCACATTACATGGGATTTATTATGGAACCAAGATACATTTGTTGAGGAGCATGGGATGATTGTCTTGGAAAGCAAGAAGACTTTTGATAAGGAGCACTTGACACTTGCAACCCATGCTTAGAGATTGCACCACCTGAGGATTGGTCTCTTTACATGTATACCTTGGAGAGAGAGAACTTCACTTGGAGACCTTATCTTGTGCATTAAATTAAATTTTTTACATAATTACTCCACTTTAGCAATGTTGGCCTCCCTCACCTACTATGCATAGAGGGAAGAAAATGTCTTTGTCTACAATGTACTCATTATTCCATATATATAATTTTCATGGGGAGTTATTAGTGCTTGTGTGATGCGATAGAGGAAGACCTAGAGTTTGTGACGTAAACCCTAGAGAAGAAATGAAGATGATTGTTAGAACTAGGGATGATCTTGAGTCTTAGCACTTGTATTAGCAATTATTTTCCATATGGTAGGATGAAGGGTGTATTGAGGTCTAAAACATTATATATATATATATATATATATATATATAATGAATTAAGCATATATGTAGGGGCATGGCTATTAGAATAGGAACATTTACGATGTAGGCATATGTTGGAGCTAGTTTGAACTTTGAAGGCCTATTTTGAAAGAAAGGACCTGAGTAGAGGGTATTTCATCTTGTCAGAGGGTTTCTTCCTCCTTGTGACGTCATGAATAAAAGTGAGTCTTTATTTTGGGGAGCTTGGTATTTTGGTCCCTTGGCATGCTCTATCACATTATTTAAAAGGAAGAGATAACCTACTAAATCACTAACTTGGTCCTCTTTCATTTGTATTTCTAATCTAGTTTAATTGCATTTACATTCTAACTGCATTTCTAACTTGCATTTCCTTGCACTGCTACTTGGTCTAAGATGCACTTGAAAGAAAAATTGTCTTGTTTCATTTGCAATTGTGATCTAAGTAGTCTTTCTAACCACTGTTAGCAATCTCATCTACCATTTAACAATTGTGATATCTTTATAAATTTATTTCATGTTCAACTGTCTAAATAAGTGAGAACATATAATAAACACACTATTACCTAAAGGCATTGTGGGATTTTCTCTAATATCTGAACATATATTAATGTTATTGTCTCATTGAGGTAATTTCGTATTGAGGAAATGGTCATATGTTTGAATGACTTACTTAACGCAGTTGAATCCCAAAAATGATATCTAATTTCGTATTGTTTCGTTGAGCATTTTTATTTGCTAGCAATGTTGTATCTTTGAAGTACCTATCTCATTTGTGATTGCAAATACGTTGGCATTAATTCTCCTTAAATCAATTTTGATATCATTGCCTCATTTGAAGAAATTTCATTTTCATCTTATAATTTAGCTTTACATCCTAAAAAATTTCCTCCAAGCCTAAGCTTGGTTGATATAATTTTTTAGGTCCACCTTCTTCATCTAATTTGAGAGGCTAGACCCTCATTCATAGTTAACACAAGCAAATGTGTAGTCGTCAGGGCCATAGTCCCTATAGTGCCAGAGGCACTTGGGTAGTTAGAAGCAAGGGGAGTTATCATTAATAAAGCCCTAACTTTCTTCCACAAACCTTATCTCTAAAAATTGTGTTTGTGACTAACTTCAAAACAATTAAGAAGAAGGATTCAACTAGATTAGGCATTTAACTAAAAGTAACCAAGATCTTGCAATCCACCTAGTTTAGTTTTTCATTCCATCATTCTAACTTTTCGTCTCTTGTGGCATAACTATCATTGTGGGTATTATATCTTCCTTGCAATATTGTATTGTTGTTCTATACTCATATTTGATTATATTTCTTATTTTTTATTTACATTATCATTCTTTTTTTGAGCATTTTCTTGAAAGTACAAGTTATTTCTGTTGTGCAGGTTATTTTTATCTTCTCATTTTTGATATTGTGCCATTTCTAAGACTTTGTAGCATTTTTGTTATTGTAACTTGAACATATATTTAGTCTCTAAATTTCCATTGAGCATTGTTAAAGCATTGTTCTATCACCTTTACATCTTATATCTGCCTCATTTGATCTTAATTGAAATCCATTTTAAAACATTGCTTATAAACTCTTAAACTTGCTCTATTTAATAATCAAGTTGCAATAATAACAATTGTCTTGCCCTCATATCTCCTAGACTTGTTGTTCCAACAAGTTTCATCCTTTAGTTTTCACCTTTTAGGGACTAACCCCCTTGACTTAGCTAGGAGAAATTCTAAATGGAGTGAATAAGGATTAGAGTGGCAACCCCTATTCTGAGTGTTGTGCCTTAGGTGTACACTTTAGGAAAAAACATTTTTTTTCAAACCAGGCCTTCGAATTTTTAGCAATGTTACATGGGAGCGCGTTCTCGAGGGTAGGAGACATGTTCCTTGCACTCCCCACACTCCGAGGACATGGGTACTTCAAGCGTGACGTTCCCCACATCCAACCTCATGAGACTTCATATGGAGAAAGTAGAGTTTAATATATCATTCATAATTCAATGAACCTAATAGTTTTCAGGGTTTAAGAAGATGGTTGCTTGGCATAGGAGGTGGACCTTCCTTGGATGATGAGCACTAGGAAATAGGAGGAAAGGAGGCTAACCCTAGGATAATTGGGATCACATGGTATACCTTAGGAGGATGAGAACATCACTTGAGGATGCTTGGATTACGAGTACATTACATGGGATTGATTATGGACCCAAGATACATGTCTTGAGGAGCATGGGATCATTGCCTTGGAAAGCAAGAAGCCTTGTGATTCTTGCATCTCTAAGTCTGGATCCCTATCAAAGTTTGGTAATTCTTGGATCTTTGAGCCTATTATCACATTTAAAATCTCAAGGTCATCTCAATTGGGATTTAGGGTCTAATTTATTCTAAATCTTATGAGCGCTATCATTTTTTTTGGCAGCACCAATTCTAACGATATAAAATAAGGCGTTGTCAAAACAAATGGCAGCGAATATTATGCTTTTTTGTAAGGGAGGTGCTGAAAAATGTGCTAACACCATGTGATGTAAAATATCTCACCCGATAGGTGGCATTATTAATTTCATGCACTATAATCATTCTTTACCTGTCAAAATATATTTTCCAACAGAAAATGATGATAACCGAAGTAAAAATGGGCATGATGGGTATGATGGATGCACGAGGGGTTTATTTATTTTATGTCCACTCGTCAGTTTGAATTTCCATATTTTTACGGCTAAGGTGATAACTACTTTGTGTTTCTCGTGTTGGGTTTCCATGGAAGTATCTCTTCGTTGTTTGTTCCAAAAACAGTGCTCGATCAGTTGTCGATTCTTCGGTCATTTTTTGATTTCCAAATCAATTTATGAATATGGGAAAGGGTGGGCATTTGCATAGGGATGAGCCAAACGGAGTGGACTTTATTAAAGTTTATTCATAATAATATGAGCGTTTTGTGCAAGCAGTTTCGCCATAGTATTTTCAAAGGCTCCAAGGGTTTAGTTACAATTTTGTTAGGTCCTTTGCAGAGGGGTTTGATGGGAAGGTGGTTACTCTTGCTGAAATTTCATTCCCAGTTAAAGAGGAAGTCATTATTGATGCAATATACTTTTCTGATGATGGAGATAGATGGTATAAAATCCAAAAACTTCTAGTTATCAAAATCATAGTTTTCCTTAAGGAAGAGCATCAAAATGAAAATTGGAAGGTAAATGTGTAGAGAACATGGCTCAAACCCACCAGGAATGATGCCCTGAAGTTCATACAGAAGTATTTATATGTGAGGGTAGGTATGATAGGATTACCATGTACCACTTCAAGTTTTAGGATCATTTGGATGGTCAATTAAGAATGAACATGACATTTTTCTTGTTAAAGAGTCTTATGAAAATGTCTGCAAAAATTAGAGCAAAACCCAAGTCTTCCCCCCATTTCATTTTTCATAAGGGTTTGATTAAAATATTAGTTTTCAATCATCTAAGCAATATAGAAAGAACTTGGGATCATTACTTATTCCGGGGAGGGTTTTTTAAACCAATCACATCCAAATCAAAATCCATCAAGGGTAAGAAATAGAGAATGGACAAGAACCCTATCAAAAAACCCAAAGCTCCAAAGAAAACAATTTCCTTTGTCCTTACCAAAAGTAGGAGAAAATCTTCACTGGGTAAACAAATAGAAGACCATGTTTATTTTCTTATGGCAGAAAAATGTATGTAAGAAGGAGAAGGAGGGTGCTTGAGAAAAAAACTCCATCTTTCCCTCATGAAGAATTTCCAGAGGTGCCACGAGATTACCCTACTGATATGCGTAGCAGTAATAAAAAGAAAGAGGCTCAGGGGTTAAACTAAGTGATACAAAGGACTTAAAATATCAAACCCAATCATCCAAACTAGCAAAAAATAAATAAGATAAATAGGTTACCCTAGTTGAGATGTATGGGATGAGAAGACCCCATACAAGGCCCACAAATAAGCTTAGGCTCAACTCTAAATTGTAGCAGAACCCAGCTTTGAAAGAGAAATTCATTGTTATTGATGATATACCTATGAAGGATTTTCTAATCAACAAGGAGGAAGCTTCAAGTTTCTTTAAGAAGAAGAAGACTTGGAAATAGAATAAAAGAGAAAAAAAAAAGCCCCGAGGCCAAGAAAATAAAAAAGATAAAACAAATTGAAACAAATGACATGGACCTTTTTTTAGATGCAGTAGAATAAGTTAAATAAGTATCCCAAATATAGTGTTGTTAATTGTTCTAGTAGCGCTGGTTTTTTATCTGTTTTTTATAGTGTTGTCAAATGTTTTGGCAGTGCTAAGGTTTGATATGTTTTTGAAAGCACTACCAAATGTTTCGATAACACTTTCACCGTATTGATTTTGACAACACATATATCCATATATTGTGTCAACACTTGAATCGTACTCCATGACAACACAATTTTGAAGGCGATAAGGATATGGATTTTGTCAAAATATTTTTGGAGAATATCTATTGCACAACAAGCACTATCTTGATAAGGATGGAATAGAGATCAAATGGAAATTCCCATTTTGAGCGGATCAGTGAACATCAAAGCAGGATTTTGAGGCAAGAAATAGGGGATTGTCCATATTTTGTTGTAGTTTATTAATGACCTATTTTGATCCACGTGTTCAGCAACCCTTCACAGCTACAGGGCCACTTTTTGTTGTCATGAATTATCAACACATCATATTTTTACTGTAAATGTATTTTCAGTTTTAGTTTTAACAGATTAAAGATATATACATATATATTTTGTATTTTGTAATTAAAACTACCCAAAAACTATGGATTTCAGTTTGTAAACTTCTATAAAGTTGTGAAAAACGAAGAACCAAGGGTTGGTTTTTTTTAAACATACTTATATTATGTATGTTTTATTTTTTAGATTAATAATATTTTCAAGGCAAAAGTATTAAAGCTTTCATGTCAGATATTCCTTTTGTCGTGTTTATCAGTTTGTTTCCTGAGTTTTTTCTTTCCTGTGCGATATTTAATGGATGTTAAGTCTTCATATTTGATCTAAAGTTAAGTTTCGTGGAATTTATCTCTGTTGAGATGCTCTACTGTTATGAGATTCAAATATTTTCACCATTTCTGCTAAAGTTGCACATAAATCATTATGATTCTCCGTTGTAATGGTTTGTTGTCTTTTCCTAACTACTAGCTTGATAATAAAAGGCCCAAGTAAACATTATCATCTTTGCTCTAAAAGATGACAGAAATTGAGTCTTCTTCTCTCATATTTAGACAAAACCTATCCTTATCTCATCAACATGGATCATTGTGAAAATAAATATAAAAGAAAACAATGATGTCTCTAAAACTCAGTGTATCTGTCTAATGCAAGTTAATAATCAGTTGGTAATGCAATGCAATTCATTTTTAAACAAAATTGAGTATTGTTTTCATTAATTCTGCACTCAACCACGGAAAATACTTGGGAGAGTTACATTTTTGATTTTCTCTTGGGAATTTGGAATTCCAAATTGCATCTATTTACCCCATCCCAAATTACAACAAAAACCCCAAATTGACTAAGTAATCTTATCGTTCTAGATTTATATACACAGAAAACTTGTTGATTTTCTCTTGGGCATTTGTAATTCCAAATAGCATCTATCTACCCCATCCCAAATTATAGTTTGTGGTAGTGTTTTTGTGGAAAAGGTGTACCAAAAGACACCTCCTTAGTAGTTGATTGTTCCCTGCAAAGGATCACAGTCAGAAATGGTGTTGTTAGTGGAAAGAATTAAATAAACAAAACATTGTAAGTAGTGTAAATAATGCATACATAAGCATAAACTAAACAAAGAGGTAAATACACAAAAAATGCTCAAAGGGAGCAAACAAATCAATAAGATAATGGAAAAATATCTCTTTATTGATTGTTGGTAGTAGAGGTTGAATACAATAGATCTTAGACACTATAAGAGAATTCTTTGAGCTATGGTGCTAAAAACTCCTCAGCAAGGGTGTTACACAAAAATATCGTCACCATGACTATTTGCAACCAGTATGGGTCTATCATCACTTATACTGTCCTCCTAAGCAAGTCTCACACCTCAGCTCTTCATGTCAAACTTTGAAAATGAGAGAAAGACATTAAAAATCAACAAAGCTCTGGTTCCGCACTTTCTCTCACTGTTGCCTACAGTCCCGCACCCCCTGTTCACGTTACCTGCGGACCTGCCCGCTCTGCCTCTAAAGGAGTGGCTACGGACCCCTGTGAAAGTCAAAAAGGCGCAAGTTTATTCTAAAAAACTCACTTTGGGTTAATTCTAGATGATTCTAGAAGGAATTTTGACGTGAATTTTTCGCTCCTAGGTGGTTCATGCATCCCAAAAGAGAAGGAGCTAATCCCTTGATGAGATGAGCTATCCCTTTGAAGGAGGGCTTTATCCCTTTGAAGGAGGACCTAGTAACTTCCCTCCATTGCACTATAAATTAAGGCATTGGGCTGGTTGCTAGAGAGGTTATAAGCTGAACATTTTTTAGGGTAAATGCTGGTGGAATTGAGACTTCTTAGTTAAGCTTGAGAGGAGAGATCACATACCTTTTGGCTTCATTGGGAAGAGAGTGAAACTTTTCAAAGTAGAGGAGACTTCTTGTTGGACCCTGGGAGGAGCTTGTACAGCATCAAGACACAGGTTGTAAAGTTCTTCTTTGATTTGAATTAATATAATCAGATTCATTTTTCTCAACAAATTATCTTATGTCATTTGTTTCATGAATTCTTTGATCATCATGATGACTATGCTTTATGATATTGGCTTTTCAGGTGCTATTTAATTTGTGTGCTTGTTTGTGTTTGCATATTCGCTACAAGGGAGCTCATTTGGATCAAAGGAGCGAGGCTTCCACAAACTTGCATTGGACCCAAGGTAGGCCTAAAACACTTGTTTGCCTTTGTTTATGAATTGCATATTTAGAGAAATATAGTTTTAGATTGGCTTGCTTGTCACTAGATATCATTAGATACTAGAGAGGTCGATCTTGTCCGCAAAATCGATTCATTCCGTGTGACAAAATGGCGACTCCGCTGGGGACTTGATTTTTTCCTTGCTTTTACTTTGACCCGAGAAACTGTGTTTTTGTTTCTGCTTTTGGCTTGTTGTGTGTGGAATTGGGTAGATTTAGTAGATCCTGGATTATTTTTTGTTTTTCATAACTTTGGGAGAGGACCGCACCCTCAGCTTGCAACACAGTGCGGACCTGTCTGCACTTTTGCTTTTCGCACAGAGCGGTACCGCACCTGTGTGAACTGTGGGCCTGCGGACCCTGCTAAAATTTTGAAAAACTTAAGATTTTCTCTTTTAGTCAGCTTAGTTTTTGTTTAGGTGTTGTTATCCCCTGCCCAGACCTGCATGTGACTTGTCAGAAGCTTTTATTAGGTTAATTCCATTGGTGTTAGGGTTTTAAGTGAAATTCCTAGAAGTTTTGGTTGCCGGGCTTGATTTTCATTTTGGTATTGTAGTAGCTTAGAGCTTAGAAGCTGTAGAAGCCTCACATCACCTTGGTTTTTACTGGCCTTATTATGAGTCTGACCATTTGCAAAAGCTACCTTTGTTGAGGAATCCATCTTGTGTTTCTCTTTGCAGAACTTCGAAAAGACGTGTTAAAAGTTTGGATTTCATTTTTAGAAAAGAAAACAAAAATTGGTTGTTTTTTGACTGATTTGTGATTCTGGTCAAATTAGTCCTTAGTTTGCATATAGCTAAGTAAAACATCCTTGAAAATACATCTTGTAAGATTTTACTTCAAATAGTTTTTTATAGTTTGTAGATCTCAAGATTAGTTATTTCCATAGTTTTGAGTGTTTTTATGAAAAAAAAAAAAATCTCTTTTGGAAAAAAGTTTGTTTTTGTAGTATTTGAGTGTTTGAAAGAAAAGGGAAATTTTTGTGAAAATAACTAGTTGTCTCGTTTTGAGTGCATTGGAAAAGACAAAAAAGCTCTTCTTTTGATTTGTTTGTTAAGAAATAGTTGTGTTTAAAAGCATTTGCATTCTCAAACTCTTTCCTAGCTAGAAATTCATTGAAGGGAAAAGATTGCTTAATCAACTTAAGTGCATTTTTTAGTGATTTCGAGTCGAGTCTTCACACCACAAGTTTCATCTCCACACCTCTTGACTTAAACAAAAACCAATAAAAATAACGCTTAAAGTAAAATCTATCTAGTAATCGTTTATTTCTAGGGCTCTATTACACCAACATAGCTTAGGCTAGTGTCTTGGAGTAGGGAGTAATTAACTCTCCAAGACAGTAAAACAAACAAGTAGTTGTATCTTGCGGTAGGAGAAAAATCCAATTGTTGCATCTATGCTCTGGAAAAGCTCCTCTTAAAGGAGAAGCACAAGATTGTGTCCGAACCAGTGTGGGAATCAATCCTTCCTCATTGGGAATGACGCCAGATATTCACGTATTAAAAACAGTAAACCTCGGATTAACCATTGTCGAGGAGCCTGGGGTCACTTGTTGGTAAACCTTAGATTATGTCAAGGAGCCTTCAAGGGGATTGAGCTTGTTACTTTGCCCTTGCGTGCATATCGGATCGTAGACTGTTCCCCTAGGTATATTTGTTTCCGTTGGTAACCATAGTGACCATATTCTATAGGATTGTTCCTAAGGTGACGGTGGTGGGAAGATCCCACTGTACCTGGGGCAGACGTCGGCTAGACTCACTTGGATTTTCTGGGGGGTTCTCTTCACTCGAGACGGTTTAGTGGAGAAACTTGTGCCAGTCTATTCATTAAGCAAGTTTCCGGGGTAACTGTTCCAACCGCCATTTCTGTATTGAACTCTGCGACGTTGGATTTCATCACCAACTAGTGTTTTCAGTACGGAAAGTTATTGTTTGTGTGTGGTTTGATCTCCTAGATTCTTTAGGTGTGTGATTCAAATTTGTTTGGTTATTTAGAGGCTTTAGGTGGTTTTCATTGAGATTTTACTTTGTCTGCATGTGAAGTAGTTAAAATATTTAATCGTGGCTGAATTACCGAGGAAGTCCCGTAGACTTTGGGGCGAACCTCCTGAGTTTTCACCGAGCCGGCCTGAAGGGCTACGAGCCCTGGTAACTCCTAGAGACAGTAGATTTGGGTCACCTGAAGAATGAGAGTCTTCATTGGTTGTACATCCTAATTATCAAGCTCTAGTAGCAGATTATAATCCGCAATCTATTTCAGTTTCCGACTTACTGGTAGTTTTTCATCTACTAGTGATTTAGGTGAGGAACTTGAGATATCTGAACCTACTACTCCACATCGGGGTTTGCCTCTCCAGCTTCCAGTGGTCCTGATTCACTAAGGGTAGAAAGAATAATTACCCAAAATCTTCCTTCTGGACTTATAGCTATTGAAGAACTTGCTACGCCGGAAGACGGTATCCCTATCCCTGAAAATCAACCAGATATAGAACTTAGGGAGCGTGAATCGATCCTTTACATTCCACCTAGGAGCAGTGCTTGGTATCTTTCATTGACTAACTTTTTAGAAAACCCGGGACTAAGTTTTTCACCACCTCATATTCCTTTTCACCCAACACCTAGGGGTTACTATCCTCCGTTAAATATGTCAAACCAGTCGTCCATGTTTTCTTAATCTTCAGAAACCTTTTTGTACGGCAGTCCTTCTGTTCCCTCTGGGTATCAGTCACTTACTGGTACTTTTTTGGGAGCGTCTCCTCAACCTATTGAACAAGGGTTATTAACTGGAAATAATGGTACTAAGCCGTTGAGTGTAGAAGATATTCTTATGATGTCAGGTGTTATTCCTAATCCGCAACCTCCAGGTGGCCAGTTACCGCCTGGGGTGCAGCCTCGAGGTCCTCAAATATCGCCTGGGGGCAACCTCAAGGTACCAAAATTGCGCCTGGGGGGCAACCTCAAGGACAGTACATACCTACGGGACAGTACGTTCCTCAAGGTTAACCCCAGACTCAATATGTACCTCAAGGTCAATCCCAGTATCAATATGTACCTCAAGGTCAACCCTAGTATCAGTACGTGCCTCAAGGTTATCAACCTCAAGGTCAGTACCCAACCCAAGGTTTCCAACCACCTTCCGGTCAATCATATGTTCAAGGAACTGGAAATGTACCTTTGAATTATCAACCCTACCCTCAACCCGGTTATGGTTCTCCGTATCCTCAACTTGTTATGGGTCCGTACCCCGGAATGAATTTAGTGTGGGATCCATTTCAAACTCAACAGGTCTTGCAACCGAATGTACAGTTGTCATCTCAAACTGGACAACCCTTGGTTTCTGGTTCACCCCAGCAACCTATCCAGTCTACTATTCAAACTTCTGCACCTTCAGTAGTTTCTCAGCATGGGCCTAGTATGCCTCGTACTCCACCTCAAACGACTGCTGCAACTGTTGCAACATCTGTTCAATATACCCCACCTACTTCTGGAGTATCGACAACTCCGGTTTCTACTATTCCTGTATCAACTCCTCAAGCATCTTTACCTCAGTCTGGAGCCACAATTCAAACTTCGGTTCAAATTCCTGTAAGACAACCTGGCTCAAGTACGGTTGTCACGAGTCAACCTCAATTTACTTATCAATCGTACCAGGGACAGTACCAATTCAGTCCTGCTGTGCAGCAGCCAGTCTATCAGTATCAACCGTACCCTGGGTATACATATCAACAACCTCAGCAACCCCAGTACGGTCCGGTTAATCTTGGCTTTCCGGGAGGATATAATATCCCAAATGCAATTCCAATTCCTAGTTATCCTGGATATCCTCCTCCTGGGGCTGGTCTCATGACCCAGGGTTTCAGGGACCCTAATCGCTAGTTACCATTTATCGCAACTTTGGACTTGCCTGACTTGTCACGCCTTACGAACGATCCAATTAACTATCTTCCGTTTTGGCCGCCAATGCCGAATAAGTTGCCTAGTGATATTCCTAAGTTTGAAGGCAAATCATGAGAGGACCCGTTGAACCATGTGATGACTTATCACCTCTGGTGTGCGTCTAATTCCATTTCAGATGATTCAATCCGTTTAAGGCTTTTCCAGCGCACTCTAATTGGTCTTGCGGCCAAGTGGTACATTGAGTTACCGTGAGCCACTTTTTATAATTTTAGTCAGTTAGCTACTTCTTTTTTAACTCATTTTCAGTTGTCAGTCAGATATGACAATGGCACGGAATTATTAACTTCGTTAAAGCAGTCTACGTCCACTTATATTTCAGATCACATTCATGAATGGAGACGTCGACGGCGTTTAGTGAAGGTTTTTATTCCGGATCAGATCTTAACTGAATGGTTTGTAAAATCTTTATTGCCGAAGATCACTGAGGATGTAGCTAAGGTCGGGGTCGTTACTGAGGAGCAAGTAATTGCTCAAGCTCAGTACCTTGACTTAGTTTATACGCAGTCAGGTACATTACACGAGAAAATCCCCGATCTTCCTAAGAAAAATCAAATCGCTGCAGCTCCTTCAGGGTCTCATGCCGCTGACGGTATGATTGGTACGGTTAATACCAAAAGTAAGAAGAAGTCTTCCAAGAATTCTTCTCCTATCATAACCTTGCTAGATTCCCCAACAGGAGATTCTTCCACGGAAATTTCCGCCAATATTCATGTTGTAGAATCATCTACAGCCAAATCAAAATCCGGTGGTAAGAAGAAAGGGAAGAAGAAAAATAAACAGACAAAAATTCGAAAGAGAAACCAAAAAAAGTGGAATCAAATGATGATAAACGCAAACCTCGTTATCCTTGTCTCATTTGTGATGAAGAGCATTTTACAAGAGACTGCCCTCATCATGCAGAGGTTTCGAAAATTGTCAAAGGTTCACAAACGCTTGTTGTTTTGAAGGATCCTTTTCCAAGTCAAGACAGTAAGATGATAGGTTCTTCCTCAAATACCTCCGAGGAACCTATAATGATGATGTCCCATGTTAGGACTCCGACTCAATTGCATGATTATGGAAGTAAAAGTCTTGTTCATGGTAAAGAAGCAGAATTTTTTCATTCTAACCCATCAACCTCAGCTCCCGGTTCCAATCCGCTACAGATCGAGAAACCTAACCTAGACTTAGTAATCAAACCGCCCGCCAAGGGTATACTTCGAAATTCAGCTTTCAATCCACATGCGAGAGCGGCTCAGAACTATAACATTGTTGAAGATTTAGTTGTTTCAGCTTCAGCAATGTCGGCTTTGGAAGTGCTACAATCGTGTCCAGCACAGCGTAAATTACTTTTGTCGGCTATAGGAGTTGTTGACGTTCAGGACTCGAACCTTATAATTTTCGATATAGAAAATAGTACACCGCGCTTACCTCATCAAATGGCTTTCCAGATCCCAGTGTTAGTAAAAAACAGACCTGTTCATAGGACTGCGATTGATGAGGGAGCCTCAACATGTATTATTTCGATACAGTGTTGGAGATCGCTTGGTTCTCCTTCGCTAAATCAATCCCCGATGATTCTAAAGGCCTTTGATGGTCTTGGGTTTCATCCTTTTAGCATTCTACAGGATTTACCTATAGGGGTTGAAGGCAAAACTATTAATCTAGATGTGGAGGTGGTTGATGCCCCTCTAGATTACAACCTTCTCTTGGGTCGTAGTTGGTCTTACGCAATGACAGCTGTCGTTTCATCGGTCTTTCGGCTTATAAATTTCCCTCATAATGGAAAGATCGTAACTATAGATCAGCTGACTTACTTTTCGTTCGACCCAGCCTCTTCTGAAAGTATTCAGCATGTCGGCAAAACAACTATCCCGTATAAGGATGTTGGAGTAGGACTAGTTAAAGATGATGGTTTACTAGGAACTTTTCCTTTTCCTCCTATCAACGCATCATCTTCTATAGCAACCATTCATATGATTTCGTCAAACACCATTGCTTATGATGATCCTTGGATCGTACCTTCCGAATTTGAGATAGACTCATTTGGTGATGCTATGCCTTTGAGTCCATATGAAATTTCGTATCAAAAATCTTTAGTTTTTGGGGAGTTAATGTGTGACTTCCTGCGTGCTGACACGGAAACTGTTGTGGAGGAGCCCATTGCGGACGAATCCTTATTTCTAATCAGCACTTTAGATCTGTGGTATGGGGATATCATCATTTATCTCCAGACCCAATCCTTTCGGCCAAAAATTTCAAGGTCAGAACGTCGAAAAATACAATTCCAGTCCCAACAATTCAGAATTATTGGAGATACTCTTTATCACCGTGGGGCGGACTCTGTTTTCTCATGAGGAAGCTGAAAGGGTTCTAAATGACTGTCACTCTGGAGCGTGTGGCGGTCACATGTCAGGGTATGCCACAACCCAAAAGATATTGCGTGCTGGCTACTTCTAGCCGTCTTTGTTCAAATATTGCATTAACGCGGTTCGAAAATGCCACAACTGCCAAATTTTTGATCGAAAGATGCGCGCTCCACCTGCTCCTCTCCACCCTATAATTGTCGTCGGTCCGTTTGCAAAATGGGGTATCGATTTTATTACATGTAACCCTCACTCGGCCGGGCGGCATGCGTATATCATCCTTGCGGTAGATTATTTTACCAAGTGGGCCGAGGCGATGCCTACATTTGACGCAGACGGCAAAACAGCTGCGATTTTCGTGTTCAATCATATAATTGCTAGGTTTGGTGTTCCACAAGCGATTATTACAGATCATGGGCGTCATTTTCGAAACGTTATGATGACTGAACTTACAGGCCAGCTTGGCTTGCTTCATGATAGTTCAACTCCTTATTATCCACAAGCTAATGGTCTGGTTGAATCCATCAACAAAGTTTTAGTCATCATGATCCAACGAATCATTGGGATTCATAGGTCGAATTGGCATAACATGTTATTTTCAGCGCTTTGGGCGTATCGAACCTCAGTAAAAACGTCAACAGGGTTCACTCCTTTCCAACTAGTTTATGGTCGCTTTGGGCGTATCGAACCTCAGTAAAAACGTCAACAGAATTCACTCCTTTCCAACTAGTTTATGGTCTGGAAGTTGTGTTACCCATTGAATGCGAAATCCCGTCATTACAAATGGCCATCGCGTTACTTCCAGCCACTTCTGAAGAGGAAAGACGTTTGTTATACTTGGCTCAACTAGATGAGAATCGACGTGATGCTGCATTGGCGATCGAAACTCATGCAAAACGTATTAAAGCCCAGTATGATCGAAATGTTACCCCTCGAAATTTTTCGGAAGGAGACCTAGTCTTATTGTATGATCAAGCAAATGATAAATTAGGCGCTGGAAAATTCGTACCTATGTGGCATGGTCCTTATGTTGTTAAGTGAAATCTAGCAAAAGGGGCCTATGAATTGGTAGACTTTGACAGGGTCTATTTAGGTAAACCCAGAAATGGTCTTTACCTGAAGAGGTATTATGCTTAAAATGGGTGTGGAGATTTTTAGTTAGGTTAGTTTTTCTTTCTAGCTAGTGTGTTTTAGTTTAAAAAGTGTGCTTAGCTTAGAGAGTGTTTTTCGTCATTATTCTTGCTTATCTTGGTTTTACTCTTGATATTGCAGATGTCAATGCCTCTCCAAACATACATTGGTTTTGCTGATGGTGCTTGTCATAATACACGGAACATAATCATACAGGTAAATTTAAAAACATTCCATAACATGTTTTACAAGATAAGCCGGTAATAGTGATATAGTATAATATAGGAGTGTGTCAAAATATACATCGTCCTCGATCATAGGTTTAAAAACACCTTATGATCGGCAAAAATGATAGTACAAAAAGCAAAAAATGTCATATGTGTCTACAATAGGCGATCATCCTATCACTGGTGATGATCTTGATAAGAAACCACTGTACGGGCCACCTTACAAAGGAACCTCCTGAAATGTCCTGGGACCCCAATCACATAACGCTGAAGTTGAAGAGGAATGTCATCTATGCCGGTCTCTGGAATGTCTCCTGTCAAATGTTCTAGATGGCTCTCCAATTCGGCCAAGGTCTCTGCTAATCCGTCCTGTGGGGCTAGTACCATTGTAGCTGGTTGTTTCCTCTTGTAAGGCCGGAGAGCGGATGGTCGCTGTGGACCCACATATCCATTTGAAACTTTAACTATCAATTTTGGGACGAGATAAAAACAAAAAAAATTAAATTAGAAAAATGTTGAAAATGATTTTACCTGAGTCATCCCATTGCTCTCCTGATGGAAGAGCCATGTCTGGGTCACCGCGAAAATCTACACCAGCGTAAGGAAAGTCCTAAATAGCAAAAACCTGGTTTTCCAACCAATGGAAATACTCAGGAGTGAATCGAACGACCTCTGTCCCCTCCTCAGGATGACGGGCCATAACTGCAACCCATCGCATCAGTTTGGGCTCTCGAGGAAGTCCAGATCCAACAGTGAGGTGTTGTGGGACCAACATTGGGACCCTCTCCAGACCAAAGCTCACGACTAAAGCACCATATCCAAAGGTTTTCAGTTGTCCGTTTTTGGCTCTAGTCAGTTGGCCTTTTACATTAGCCAACACAGCATCGCACCGGTTGAAGATGGTGCCTCGAAAGCAGTCCACTGCCATCTGCATCTGGGATCCAGTGGCTACATGTAGTGCAGCGCTCCCATAGAGCCTGGTAACAGTAAACGCGATTACCATGAGTTCAGGAAGGGATATGGTTTTGATGTCTATCCCTTTGTCTCTTGTCTGGTTGTTACAGAACTCTAGCCAGAGGCTATCGACAGACTGGCCACCTGGCCTAGTCCCGAATAGAGTCAAGTGCTCACCTTTCTTAGGCAAACCAGTCAAAAAGTATATGTCTGTCGGCTCCATTTCGAGCTAGTGACCACCAATGAAGAAGCACTGGTCTTGTATGCTCCATCTGTCTACCAGCCACTGCAGAAAGTCCACTTGGGCCCTCATGCCAGGTATGGCCCAGAATTTGTATAAGCCGAATGCCTTCAATGCATCAATCAGAGGTCGATGATTTATCGCGACAAGATCTACGTCCTCATGCTCTCATTCTCGCCAATCAAGCATGATGTATACTCTGCATTCAGTAAAAAGGTGAATTAGAATATGTAAAATGGAAGTTTTTGGGTGAAATTTGAGTTTATTAGGTTTTAAAAACCTTTGTGCGGGGTACGCACCCTCTCTGTTAGAGACAGTGCGTGGGTCCACACCTTGCCTTCACGGCAGGTGCGGACCCCTGACTTTTTCCCCATTGCAAAAAAGTCGGCGTCCGCGGGTCCCCTGTGTTATACCTGCGGACCTCTGCGCGCGGGTTTTTTGACCTAAAAGCTCCCAAAAAATGAAATGAAACCCTAAAAATCAATTTGAAACGGATGAAATCAAAGAGTAAGATGATGTAGATTACCTGGAGGAGACGGCGCTCGATTCCAACAGACAGGTTTTCCGCAGTCTTCATGGGAAGTTTCTGACGAAAAGCTCTATTTTCTCACCCAAAACTCAAACGGTAAAAATGAATTTACGAAAGCCCTTTTTATAAGTTTTTTGAATAAATGAGTTATTAATTCGTTTATGTTTCACTTTAGAAAGGTAACTTTTGTAGCATTTTTATCCATTATAAACGGGTATGAGTAATGTTTGAGTTTTTGTTCAGGATAACGGATTTTTCAGGCGAAATCGGTCATTTTCGACGAAAAAACATTAGAGTCACCTTTAAGCTCTTTTCTGACTCCTAAAACATGAAAAGATCGCCGAGTTTTTCTTTTTAAACTCGTTAAAACGAATCTAAAAACATGGTAAACTTACAGCTTTTTTTCTGACCGTAAAAACATGAAAAGATTGCCGGATTTTTGTCGTTTCAAATTCGATATTGGTTATAAAACGACGTGTCATTGATCACTTTTTTACTTTTTCGGATCAGAGGCACTAATTACGAAAAGTACTCCTTGGTCGTAATGATCAAGCGGTTCTCTCAAGTATTATTTTATACTTTTTCGAGCTTGGGAGACAAAAATTTACGAAAAAGGTCAACCCTGGAGTCTTCTTAAGTTTTTTCAGACTCTCTAAAATTGAAAAACGTCGAGTTTCTCCTATACTGGACTCATTAAAATTTAACAGTAAAGGACCTGTTCAATTACAAACAGGAACGGACTACTCCTTCTTAGGGTTCGAATTTAAACTAAATTGGACTCATCCGAAGGATGAGCTTATAATCAAGCAAATGTTATCCTCCTCAAGCTTGTCAAAAATAAAGAGCTACTTGCCAGAAATGGTGGGGGAAAAGAGATAAAAATGAGCTTGTTTGTTATACTTTGTAACCACTCTTGAACACGACACTTTTATTCACTTGGGTTGAGAAATCCTTTGCCTAACAGTTGATCAAACCACATTGAAAGTCTTCAGCCGGTTTCTAGGTATTAACTTTGGGTCAATTGTCACCAAACCATCTGTTGTGTCGTTATGTGTTCAAGAGGTCTGTGCGAATAAGCCATTCATCTGCAAAATATCTGTCATCCATTTTGACCATCCCTGAGTCAGTCCTTGCAACTAAATTTCTTCAAACTTGATCTATGATTTTGTGTTGTGGGCTTGCCTATGACGGATCGCTTTCTATCGACTTCAGCTCATTATCTAGAAAGATGATCTAGAAATCGTCAGTACCTTGGGATCTGCATGCCTCAATGGCAGGTTTCTCGCCTTCGACGATAGGTTGCATCATTGACCTTTGATCAAAGGATTCTGTGACATGTTCGACATCAACACATCTATTCAGATCTCATGGGTTGTACTGAGTACTTTGAGAGCCATTGACATTATTGGTGGTTTCTCTCACACTTGTTAATAGTTTACATCATTGACTGGTAATCAAGTGGTTTCTACCATGTTCGACTTCAACACATTCATTCGCATGGATAGAATCGTATTGTTTCGGGAAGTAGAAATGAAGACCCTGGATCTAGTTTCCACCATCCAGGCTGCGAGGAATTTTGTATTCATTATACTGTGGACTATTCATAAACAGATGGTTGCGTCCATATTGTGTCTACATGTGTCTATACTTGTGATGTATTACAAGATCATTCCTATATCTGAGCAGTAGTTAGTTTTCTAGTCAGTTTTGATCTAAGTATGGGAATGCCTACGTCAGTGATGATATGATCTCATATATATATTTTGCATTGAATGTTTTTACAAGTTCCAACCGGACTCTCCACAAGATGATCCTCGAAATGATAAATTACTTCACTCTTCCTAAATGATAAATGAAATCCTCATCTAATACAGACTTCGCACTTTAGGGGGCAATCTGTTACACAAAAATATCGTCACCATGACTATTTGCAGTCAGTATGGGTTTATCATCACTTATATTGTCCTCCTAAGCAAGTCTTAGACCTCAACTCTTCATGTCAAGCTTTGAAAATGAGAGAATGACATTAAAAATCAACAAAGCTCTAGTTCCGCACTTTCTCTCACTGTTGCCTACGGTCCCGCACCCCCTGTTCACATTACCTGCAGACCTGCCCGCTCTGTCTCTAAAGGAGTGGGTGCGGACCCCTATGAAAGTCAAAAAGGCGCAAGTTTATTCTAAAAAACTCACTTTGGGTTAATTCTAAATTATTCTAGAAGGAATTTTGACGTGGATTGTTCGCTCTTAGGTGGTTCATGCATCCAAAAAGAGAAGGAGCTAATCCCTTGATGAGAGGAGCTATCCCTTTGAAGGACGACCTAGTAACTTCCCTCCATTGCACTATAAATTAAGGCATTGCGCTGGTTGCTAGAGAAGTTAGAAGCTGAACATTTTTTAGGGTAAATGCTGGTGGAATTGAGACTTCCTAGTTAAGCTTGAGAGGTGAGATCACATACCGTTTGGCTTCATTGGGAAGAGAGTGAAACTTGTCAAAGTAGAGGAGACTTCTTGTTGGACCCTGGGAGGAGCTTGTACAGCATCAAGGCACAGGTTGTAAAGTTCTTCTTTGATTTGAATTAATACAATCAGATTCATTTTTCTCAAAAAATTGTCTTATGTCATTTGTTTCATGAATTCCTTGATCATCATGATGAATAGGCTTTATGATATTGGCTTTTCAGGTGCTATCTAATTTGTGTGCTTGTTTGTGTTTGCAGATTTGCTACAAGGGAGCTCATTTGGATCAAAGGAGCTAGGCTTCCACAAACTTGCATTGGACCCAAGGTAGGCCTAAAACACTTGTTTGCCTTTTTTTATGAATTGCATATTTAGAGAAAGATAGTTTTTTATTGGCTTGCTTGTCACTAGATATCATTAGATACTAGGGAGGTCGGTCTTATCCGCAAAATCAACTCATTCCGTGTGACAAAGGGGGTTTCTTTTCCTCAATCTTTTTACAAGTTTCTCCTCTCTCTCAAAGAAGTATGAAGACTCTCCAATGGTGGATTACCCTTCTCTCATTAAGATTATGGGTTTCTCAGAAGCAATATGGCCAACATGCTAGTGCTCTTCCCTTCTTTGGCTTCAACAATGAAATGGTGGTTTGCTTAGATAACAATTTGGCCAGCATAACAATGTCTCATATTTTGGCTCTCCCATGGCCTATTTATATAGAATTTTTGAATCCATCTTCCCCCTCTTGGTTCATACATGATAATGAAACATGAGTAGGACATGATGATTCCAATGAGGGTTTCATATCTCCAAGGCGACTTGAAAGGATAATTGGTCCCAAGTGTGTAGACTGGTCCTGGATCACTGAGTCATCATTTTCTGCAACCATGCAGCTTTCGAAGGATATTCCATGTGTGCACATTTATCCAAGAAATAGACGCACAGCCTTAATTTTTTTTCTTTATAAACTTTGGACCTTAGGAGAACTTCGATTTTTTAAACTTCATGATGTATTTAGCTGGAAAATGTTCACTTATGCATTCTGTTGGACACCTTTTAGTGTCTTCTAGATTGTACTAACAAGTGTATGATTTTTCGGTGTTAACAGTTTCCCCCTAATGTATGAGGTTAGGAGGAACCGTATAGCCAAAATACATCATGTTTTCTTTTCTGATGAAGAGTTTGATCAACTTTTCGAGAGAGAGGATAATTTGTTATGGATACAAGTAGAGAAAAACCCCTTGACTGAGTATAAATGGTAACCATGATCTGGTGAAAACCTATAATAAAAATGTGTCTATACGAGGCAGGCATGTCCCATGCTCGTTATGATGACTAATCGTAACTGATTACAATTAGAAAATGATTGGTTTTTTGTCCAGTCAACATTGTGGTAGTTGACGTGCTGATAATTGATGATGATAACTGATGATGCCCTCAAGGGCGCTTCCTGGTCAAATAGATTTAATATGGTTCCCTTATGCATAAAATAGGTGAATAATTGTTGACTGGGGTGCTACAGTATGCATAAGTTTTCGACTTCAGGTACCTCCCCCATATCATGGTGTAAGAATTGTTGGATGAGGTGCTTAGCGATGTGGGGGTCCTTGACTAAATGAAAGAACTGCAAAGGTAACTAAGTACAGCACCTCCTTGACATGAAAGTTTGTGTTGGTGTCGAATGTCAAGGGGACTGATGACATCAGTGAGCAATAATGATTCCCATTGTGCCACTCGAGGATATCCCTTTGAGGGGGAAATATCCAAGATACTACCCCTATCCTTGATCTGAAATGGGGCACTAAAGGCTTCTTGTCAACTTACAAGAACCTCTCCCACTCCAAAGTTTATATATTCCCAAGATCTATGCTTATGATTGATAATTGCGGAATTAAGGGACTTGAAATAGGTGTATGCTTTTGTTTGGCTTTAACTGTTAAGTGCTTATGTTCATTTGCTTAAACTGATATGAAAACATATAACAGCAAATAATGCAAATAATAACCAACACACATAACAACAATATAATTAGGAGTTCACCCAAACCTCTTAGGCTACGTCTCTGTGAGCTCTTGTCAACTCGACTTGGCTCTTTGGGATTATGGCTTAAATTCTTTTACAAGTTCCTCACTCAACTCCATAGGTTTACAACTGTACCTATGGGCTTAGAATACCATCTTACCCTTGTTTTTCCTTACTCTGCAGACAGATCTAGGCTTCTGTGGACTAGACTCCTTCAATTAGTGCTTTGAGCTATCTTGAGCTCTAGCTTGCACCAACTCCCTCAAAATTTTGTTAACTATATCTGGAACTCCTTTTGTCTTCAGCACACATCGGACATCAACAATAGCTTGATCATTTGATCTCTTTGTTGTTCTTTGGCTCTATCTACCCTCTAGCTCTCTGGCTCTCAAGCTCTCAGCTCTGGCTCTTGGCTCTCAGCTCTGGCACTCGGCTCTTGGCTCTCGGCTCTAGCTCTCGGCTCTGGCTCTCAACTCTTGGCTCTCAAATATTACTCTTGTAAGGAGAATAACTGCCTCCAACATCTGGTGGCGTCTCTTTGTTCTCCTCTCACTGGTTCTAATTATTACAATGTGTGAGCTCCCTGAAGGGAAACTTGCTCTCTCAAGGGAAATCTTCTGAAGGGACCCACACATTTGAATAATCAGAGCTAGTGAGAGGAGCATAGAGAGACGCCACCAAAGGTTGGAGGCAGTTATTCTCCTTACAAGAGCAAGAGCCGAGAGCCAAGAGCCGAGAGCCAGAGCCGAGAGCCAGAGCCGAGAGCCAAGAGCCAAGAGCCAGAGCCGAGAGCCAGAACTGAGAGCCGAGAGCCGAGAGCCTGAGCCGAGAGCATGAGAGCCAGAGAGCCAGAGGGAAAACAGAGCTAGAGAATAGCAAAGAGATCAAATGATCAAGCTATTGTTGATGTCCGATGTGTGTTGAAGACAGAAGAAGGAATTCCAGGGACAGTTAACAAAATTCTGAGGGAGTTGGTGCAAGCTAGAGCTCAAGATAGCTTAGAGCACTAATTGAAGGAGTCTCGTCCAGAGAAGCCTAGATCTGTCTGCAAAGTAAGGACAGCGAGGGGTAAGATGGTATTCTAAGCCCATAGGTACAGTTGTAAACCTATGGAGTTGAGTGAGGAACTTTTAAAAGAATTTAAGCCATAATCCCAAAGAGCCAATTCGAGTTGACAAGAGTTCACAGAGACATAGCCCAAGAGGTTTGGGTGAACTCCTAACTATATTGTTGTTATGTGTGTTGGTTATTATTTGCATTATTTTTTGTTATATGTTTCAATATCAGTTTAAGAAAATGAACATAAGCACTTAACAGTTAAAGGAAAACAAAAGCATACACCTATTTCAAGTCCTTTAATTCTACAATTATCAATCATAATCATATATCTTGGGAATATATAAGCTTTGGAGTGGAGGAGGTTCTTGTAAGTTGACAAGAAGCCTTTAGTGCCCCATTTCAGATCAGGTGGTATCGAAGCAAGTTGTATCATGATGCAGGTGATATCAGATTAGGATGCTTGATTGATAGAGCAATCTATATGCTTGTTTGACTTGAAAGGTGTTCAAACAGTAGAAAGAATTTAGCTGTTTGATTGTTTGTAAATTCACTGTTGTTTGAGTTTGCAGAGGTGAAAGCTGTTGATAGCTAAGTCCAGGAGAGAACAAGAAGGAAGAAGGGTTGGAGGCATTGTTCTTATCCCAAAGGACCTCAAGGCAATCCTTGAAGCACAAGAGGTTTGTTGCAAAAGGTTGCTTGAATAAGCTCTTTGTTGATCATGTTTCAAGTTCTTTTGTTCATTCTGATAATGACAACTTCTACAAGTGAGTCCTAAAATTCTTCTTTCTTCACAAGATTCTTTAATGAAGACATGAAGAAAGACTTGTTCACCATGACGGATATGGTGAGAGAAATGTATGAGGATGGAAGGAAGAGCATCATACTTAGAGAGCAGTTGAATTCGATGAAGGAAGAGAAGCATTTGCTTTCTGACAAATTGCATGAAATGGAGAGGCAACTTCATATTGCAAATATGAACCTGAAAAGGATGCATGAGTTGGAGACAGAGCTTATTGTTTCCAAAGAAGCCTTAGTCAATTATCAGCTTGAAGAAGAGGTAAACAATTCCTATTTGTCTTCAAATTCTTCTAAGAATGTTTATATTGGTTGTTTTGAAAAACATACCAGAGGCATAGGGTCCAAGTTAATGTCCAAGATGGGCTATGAAGGAAAAGTCTTGGGCAAACATGCACAAGGTATTGTTTAGCCAATAATGGTTGAGGAAAGGCCTAAGTATTTGGGTCTTGGCTAAGGACAATCTTATGGAGAAAGTTCCAAAGCTGACATGAAGACCATTGAAATAGCTCCAAGAAGGAGTTTCATTGCAGGTCTTCTACCTCAAGAGGGTAAAGATTGTATTCTTGGGGAATGCAATGGTGTGAAGCATATTTTGCAGAAAGAAGGTGTTCTAAGCATACACTTGAACCTAAGAGTTGTGGAAACTCTGAAACCATTGAAGAGGTTGATGGTGTTCCAAAGGGAGCTACTTCTTCATTCGATTCGCCTCCTCATGAAGGTAATAAAGGTGAAAAAGAAAGGTATAAATCTGGTTCTAATCATATTCCTTTTGATTATGTTCAGCATGGTAAATTTCCATATAAGCATGGGAAAAGAATTACATGTTCCTTTTGTGGTTTGGATAACCATAATGATTCTAGGTGTTGAAAGAGAATGTCCACATAGAGGAAACTTTTGAAGGAAAAGAAGCAAAGAGCCAAAGGTCCATTGGATAAGGAAAATCATTATGTCAAGAAGATGCACATGTGTTGCAGTTACTCCCATAAGCAAGGACATATTGCTGCAAAATGTTAGACTCTGAATCCAACAATGCTTCCACGAAACTTGAAGAAGGTGGAAAGAGAGTGGCAGGAATGGAAAGAAAGATTCCATGATTGATGTGTTTCAGGATAATTCACATGTTGATGTTGATGTGCAGACAAAGGAAGGACCTTTGAAACAGATTGGTAAGAAATGGTTAGAGTTATTATCCAATTAAGATTGCATGTCTATTGATATAATGCATCTATTTGCATTTATTTTTTAATGAGATGCAAGTTGCAGGTTTTTACCAAGAAGGTGAATGGAAAGGTTGAGTAGGAGACTCACTTTATTGCTGTAACATTATATTCATTTCAACTTCGAAAGTACAGTGTGCTTGAGTGAAACTTGAAGGATGAAATGCATGCATAAGCATGATATGCATGAACACGGGGATGTTAATGATTTCCTTGTATTTAAACATGTATCTGTGATTAACTTGAAGGGTTGATTGATTTGTTTTAAACATGCATGTAATGCTAATGTTGACTTGGAAAAAGTTGATTTGGTCTCCAAGATGGAGATAATGATGAAGTGTTTCATCTTTGAAAAAGAATCCTAAAGTTCTTTTTCTACATGCTTGACTTGAAGGGTCAATTGTTTTGAAGGCATGTTTTGTTGGCTTGTTATCTAGTCAATCATTTGTATGCATATGTAAAGACATGGGGGTGTTCACAAGATGTGAAATTTGTTTCTTTTGTTGAAGCAGGATTTTAGGCCATCCAGTTGTTGTCTATAATCCTGTTGTTGTTAACAGTTATTGTTGACAGTATGTCAAAGAGGTACAAATGAAAATTTTGTGAAGCAAATGTAACTTCACATTGGTTTGAGACACCTTGGATCAATGATCAAGGTAGAGAAATTCAAATTACCTTCTGTGAACTTCTCAGCAAGAGTTCTGCAGGAAGTCGAGGAGGAAGACAATTCTTCCCAAGAGGACAAGCACATCCAAGAAGGGAGTGTTCAAAGGCTTTGGTTCAGAGGCACTATGCAAGGCAAGTGTATGGAGGTTGAAAGAAGAGGGTGAGGTACTCTCATTTACTGTTCAGATCAGTATGTCAGTCTTTTGGAGTCCAAAAGCTTTTTAGTGGGAAGGTGTGATTCAAAATGGATCTAACATAGAATTCTAAGTCTATGAATTTTCCTCACAAAAGAAAAATGAAAGTCAAAGGATGCTTCTAAAAATAGTCCCATTTCATAGATCTCTTCATTCTGAATCGAACGCAATTTCAATGGGCTAAAACGAACTCTGGATGAAGGAGATATTGTAAAAATAAAATTTCCCATTGTCCTTTGAAAAGGAGGCATTTTCTTGTTAAATGGGACTTAATGGAGAATATGCATCTCTTAAAGAAAATTGCATCGGAAAGGTTTAAAGGGCGAAGCAGCAGGCCTTAAGGGCTCCCCGATAGCGATCTCCGATATATCACATCGGAGGAAGGCCTTCGCACGACATCGGAACCCTGGGTAGGCCGATGTTGCGACGTGCGACAAAGTGATCGGCGATGGAGCGATGTGGAGGCAGACCCGAAATATTATGTTTCGCAGCCTAAACCCTTATCAGATCCGTAAGATGTATCAGATCGGAGCATTGAAGGGATAAAGGCCTGGCGGGAGGACAATGCGACATGCGATTTTGTGACTGTGCGATATGCGATAGCGCCGATCGGCGATCGGTGAATCGCATCACAACAATACAAGGGCCAGTGCACATATGACAATGTGATTGCAATCAGTGATCAAGGCGCGGACCTGATAGAGTAAGAGATGCGATTGCATATTATTTGAAGTCTGGATCTTTGAATTTTCAGTGTATTCCCGTGTATTGATGTTTTTGGCCATTTCTTGGGTTTTAAGCATTTCGCTTGTGCGATTGTGATTTGAGATGATAGGACGGACCTGATGGGTTTATCAATGTGATTGAATGCATTTTTAGTTCCGGTTAAATGACTCATGATGTGTTTTTCCTATGTATTTCCATTATGCTGTTGTTTTCGGGATTATGGCAGAAGAAAGGCCAAACAACCAGGTTTCTCGCGTAGACGGTTCATTCCAATTGTAAACTGGTTCTCTTGATTCAAACGCGTGGGTTTCAATGATGAAGGACTGTAACCAATGTGTTACAAAAACACAGAAAGCATAGAGAAAGAGCATTCCCAGAGGCACAGGCAGAGGAATGCTTAGAGAGAGCTCAGAGAAGCTCGAGAAGCCCAGGGATGCTCAGTGAATACTCAAGAAGAGTAAGAGAATGTTGAGTGATGCACAGAGGCAGTCTGCGGAGCTAGGAAGGCTCGGTGCAACATACGAGTTGATCAGAGCCAAACGGAGAGCCCGAGAGCTGCAGAGCTAGAGTGCTTGACAGAAAGAGCCACCAGGGGTTGGAGGCTTAACAGAGACATAGCCACCAGAGGTTGGAGGCAGAGCCGCAGAGCCAGAGAGCTCAAAGCAGACTTCTAAGAGCCATGATGTTGTAGTGAAGTTGCAGAACAGCAAAGAGATCAAATGATCAAGCTATTGGTGATGTCCAAAGTGTGTTGAATACAAAAGAAGGATTTCCAGAGACAGTTAAGAGAGTTCTAAGGGAGTTGGTGCAAGCTAGAGCTCAAGATAGCTCAGAGCACTAATTGAAGGAGTCTAGTCCAGAGAAGCCTAGATCTGTCTGCAGAGTAAGGACAGCCAGGGGTAAGATGGTATTCTAAGCCCATAGGTACAGTTGTAAACCTATGGATTTGAGTGTGGAACTTGTAAAATAATTTAAGCCATAATCCCAAAGAGCCTAATCGAGTTGATTAGAGCTCAAGGAGACGTAGCCCAAGATATCAGGGTGAACTCCATATTATATTGTTGTCTCCTGTGGTTTGCTTATTTGTTGCTTTATTTACTGTTATATGCATTTCATATCAGTTTAAGAAAATGAACATAAGCACTTAACAGTTAAAGGAAAACAAAAGCATACACCTATTTCAAGTACTTTTAATTCCGCAATTATCAATCATAAGCATAGATCTGGGGAATATATAAGCTTTGGAGTGGGCGAGGTTCTTGTAAGTTGAAAAGAAGCCTTTATTGCCCCATTTCAGATCAAGTGGAAATTTACCATGCTGGACATAATCAAAAGGAATATGATTAGAACCAGATTTATACCTTTCTTTTTCACCTTTATTACCTTCATGAGGAGGTGAATCGAATGAAGAAGTAGCTCCCTTTGGAACACCATCAACCTCTTCAATGGTTTCAAAGTTTCCACAACTCTCTGGTTCAAGTGTATGCTTATGAACACCTTCTTTCTGCAAAATATGCTTCACACCATTGCATTCCCCAAGAATACAATCTTCACACTCTTGAGGTAGAAGACCTGCAATGAAACTCTTTCTTGGAGCTGTTTCAATGGTCTTCATGGCAACTTTGGAACTTTCTCCATAAGACTGTCCATAGCCAAGACCCAAATACTTAGGCCTTTCCTCAACCATGATTGGCTCAACTATACCTTGTGCCTATTTTCCCAAGCCTTTTCATTCATAGCCCATCTTGGACATTAACTTGGACCCTATGCCTCTAGTATGTTTTTCAAAAGAACCAATATAAACATTCTTAGAAGAATTTGAAGACAAACAGGAATTGTTTACCTCTTCTTCAAGATGATACTTGACTAAGGCTTCTTTGGCAACAAGGAGTTGTGTCTCCAACTCATGCATCCTTTTCAAGTTCATATTTTCAATATGAAGTTGCCTCTCCGTTTCCTACAATTTGTCAGAAAGCAACTGCTTCTCTTCCTTCATGGAATTCAAATGCTCTCTAAGTATGATGCTCTTCCTTCCATCCTCATACATTTCTCTCACCATATCCATCATGGTGAACAATTCTTGCTTCATGTCTTCATCAAAGAATCTTGTGAAGAAAGAAGAATTTGAGGACTCACTTGTAGAAGTTGACATTATCAGAATGAACAAAAGAACTTCAAACAAGATTAACAAAGAGCTTATTCAAGAAACCTTTTGCAACAAACCTCTTGTGCTTCAAGGATTGCCTTGAGGTCATTTGGGATAAGAAGAATTCCTTCAGCCCTTCTTCCTTCTTGTCCTCTCTTGGACTTAGCTATCAACAGCTTTCACCTCTGCAAACTCAAACAATAGTCAGTTTACAAACAATCAAACAGCTAAATTATTTCTACTGTTTGAACACCTTTCAAGTCAAACAAGCATATAGATTGCTCTGTAAATCAAGCATCCTGATCTGATATCACTTGCATCATAATACAACCTACTCCGATACCACCTCCTCTGGTATAACTTAAGCTCTGATATCACCTTAATTTAAGGTGGGGTTAATCAACCTAATGCTCTGATACCACCTAATCTGAAATGGGGCACTAAACGCTTCTTGTCAACTTACAAGAACCTCTCCCACTCCAAAGCTTATATATTCCCCAGATCTATGCTTATGATTGATAATTGCATAATTAAAAGTGCTTGAAATAGGTGTATGATTTTGTTTGCCTTTAACTGTTAAGTGATTATGTTCATTTTCTTAAACTAATATGAAATGCATATAACAATAAATAAAGCAGCAAATAAGAAAACCACAGGAGACAACAATATAATATGGAGTTCACCCTGATATCTTGGGCTACGTCTCCTTGAGCACTAATCAACTCGATTAGGCTCTTTGGGATTATGGCTTAAATTCTTTTACAAGTTCCACACTCAACTCCATAGGTTTACAACTATACCTATGGGCTTAGAATACCATCTTACCCCTGGCTGTCCTTACTCTGCAGACAGATCTAGGCTTCTCTGGACTAGACTCCTTCAATTAGTGCTCTGAGCTATCTTGAGCTCTAGCTTGCACCAACTCCCTTAGAACTCTCTTAACTGTCTCTGGAACTCCTTCTTCTGTCTTCAGCACACTTTGGACATCAGCAATAGCTTGATCATTTGATCTCTTTGCTATTCTGCAACTTCACTACAACATCATGGCTCTTAGAAGTCTGCTTTGAGCTCTCTGGCTCTGCGGCTCTGCCTCCAACCTCTGGTGGCTATGCCTTTGTCAAGCCTCCAACCTCTGGTGGCTCTTTCTGTCAAGCACTCTAGCTCTACGACTCTCGGGCTCTCTGTTTGGCTCTGATCAACTCTTACGCTGCACCGAGCCTTCCTGGCTCCGCAGACTGCCTTTGTGCATCACTCAGCATTCTCTTACTCTTCCTGAGTATTCACTGAGCATCCCTGGGCTTCTCGAGATTCTTTGAGATCTTTCTGAGCGTTGCTCTGCCTGTGCCTATGGGAATGCTCTTTCTCTATGCTTTTTGTGTTTTTGTAACACATCGTCACAATCCTTCATCATTGAAACCCACGTGTTTCAATCGAGAGAACTAGTTTACAATTGGAATAAATCGTCGGCATGTGAAACCTGGTCGTTTGGCCTTCCTCCTACCATAATCTTGAAAAAAGCAGCATAATGGAAATACACAGGAAAAATGCATCATGAGTCGTTTAACCGGAACCCAAAATGCATTCAATCACATTGATAAACCTATCGGGTCCGTCCTGTCATCGCAAATCGCAATTGCACAAGCAGAATGCTTAAAACCCAAGAAATGGCCAAAAACATCAATACACGGGAATACACTGAAAATCCGAAAATCCGAACTTCAAATAATATGAAATTGCGTCCCTTACTCTAACGGGTCCGCGCCTTGATTGCTGATCGCAATCGCATTGTCGTATGTGCACTGGCCCTTGTATTGTTGCGATGTGATTCACCAATCGCCGGTCATCGCTATCGCATATTGCACAGTTGCAAAATCGCATGTCGCATTGTCCTCCCGCCAGGCCTTTATCCCTTCAACGCTCCGATTTGATACATCTTATGGATTCGATAAGGGTTTAGGCTGCAGAACATTATATTTCGAGTTTGCCTCCACATCACTCCATCGCTGATCGCTTTGTCACACATCACAACATCAACATATCGCCAATCAGCCTACCCAGGGTCTGATGTCGTGCGAAGGCCTTCCTCCGATGCGATATATCGAAGATCGCTATCGGGGAGCCCTTAAGGCCTGCTGCTCCGCCCTTTAAACCTTTCCGATGTGATTTTCTTTAAGAGATGCATATTCTCCATTAAGTCCCATTTAACAAGAAAATGCCTCCTTTTCAAAGGACAATGGGAAATTTTCTTTTTACAATATCTCCTTCATCCAGAGTCCGTTTTAGCCCATTCAAATTGTGTTAGATTCAGAATGAAGAGATCTATGCAATGGGACTATTTTTAGAAGCATCCTTTGACTTTCATTTTTCTTCTGTGAGGAAAATTCATAGACTTAGAAGTCTATGTTAGATCCATTTTGGATCAATCCTGGAATATAATTTTTGAACTCAACAAGAGAGGAGCATTAACCACCCAACATGTTAAGTTGGGGAATCAATATGAGATGTGAACAGTTTATAATAACTTGGGTCAGATAAGCATGATAGCGAGAGATGACGATATAAGAGGATATGGAAAACTAACATGAGGTCAGAGCTTGATGTGCAAATGGCAGCAGACAAAACATGTTTACTAATGGTGATGGTCCTGGAGTCAGTAGGATTTCTAGGGTGGGTGTAATTATATTTTGGCAGGCATAAAAAATGGAAAGTGGTTGCTAGTGAGGTGTAAGCTTCGACCAAGGGTGACTAGAAACTGCTGCCAGATAAAATACATGAATAGAAAAAAAAATGTTGGTGAGAGTATTTTTCCTAAAAAACTTTGTACACTTGCCAAAAGAATATGAGGGTGGTTTGGATGTACAACCACGGAGATAGGTTCCCCATAATTACGGTAACATGTATGGAGGTGTGGCATTTTTTTGCTAAGGGAGGGGGGCCCATTGGTTGGTCTCCGTGTTGGTTTGTTGAAGCGGATGAACTGACACAGATGGGCTATGCAATATGGGTGAATGATAGGCCAAATGTAGGATGTAGAGGTGTATCCATCTAGATGTGTCATAAAGTACCAAATATGGCCCAGGAAATGGGGTGCATGTGTAATGAGTGTAGCATAATGAGGATGAACTTCAAGGCATGTAAGTAGGATGGTGCCCAGGCTTGGGTAAGTGGTCATGGATCCTGGTAGTGAAGAAGGGTCTACAAAGTTGAAGTGAGCCATGAAAGGGGGGTTTCTATCGACCACCGCAGATGATTCTCATATGCAAAGGTGAGATGGTGATAAACATGGTCAAGATTATGGACCTTATGGTGCATATTGGAGAAATGATGTGAGGATATGCAAATTTTTAGGAGGAAGCTTATCATGCTAAGTGGAGAATGATACATGCTATGTTGTTTTCTTTTCGGGATGCTGGTCGGAGTGGATCATTTATGATATTCCTGAAATGGACACAACCAATACCCTAAGTGAAAGAATTGTTCAAGACATACATATAATGAATACTATGAATTAGAAAATTGGAGGAGTGTCTGACATGATTTTATGAGTGTGCGACAGGCCCAAAATTGAGTTTTTTCATTTACCAAAACAAATAGTTTCGTGATGAAGATGGTGTGGTATTGATCCTTGCATCTCTTCTGGTGATTTTCTCTTAGCTGGAGAGATGCTTGTGTGGTATTTGGGCCACTAAGCAGAAGATGTCATTGAACTTACTCAGTTTGTGGCATTCATTTATCAAATGGTTGGGTTTATCACATAGGGCGCATGTGTTGGATGATTTAGTTTTCCAGGTGGTTTTAGATCGTTTTTGGCCCAATCTGGATTGATGGTGGTGATGGGAGGTATGGTGACAGGTGGAATGCTTTGTTGTTGGCTTCTATTTCTCCTCAAACACACATAAGACATCTAGGGGTCCTTCTTCCCCAAGTGGGGGAATGGGTTCTATGGACTCTGTATCTGAATCTAACAGATAAGAGTTTTCATTCATGAATCGATGTACAAAACTCAATGATTTGCGAAATTTGGGAAGGTGGAGATACCTTATCTTATGATGGTTTCCTATGTAGATAATGCATGTATGGTGTTGTAGTATAGGTTTGCTTCTTTGAGCAACTTGGGTGACTGGGTGGTTTTGATAAAGTGTCCATAGTTCCGGGTAGAGGTTTACCTGATGAGTAGGGTGATTACATAGAGCACATGGTAATGCAGAGGAGGGAGTTGGTTGTTCATGCTCCCTTCGTGAATCGCAGGAAGGGTTTTTAGAGCATGAAACTGGTTCTTCATGAATGTAGAAGATGTTCTTACATCCATCGTCCATTTGAGGTTGGTTTAGTGCTATCGGCTCATTAATGTTGGTTTGAATGAGTGTGCTTAATGTCTCTCAGTATCGAGGGATATTAGGATAGTGATGAGTGTAGTGCCCATGTTTTTCGCATATAGCACGTGCATGGTTGGTGCGTAATTATTTATTATGTAAATACATGGTTTTTCCTCCTTTTGGTGGACCAATGTTTTAGAGGTGTGCATGAGGGTTTTTAACTCATATAACTTGGGGAATATGTGGGTTGGGTGCCCAAATTATTCACATAACACACAGGATTGTAAGGCCCTGGAGGAATTTGAGGGTTCTCCTCTTTTACCATTTTGTTTAGCCTTTTTTCTGGCCCCGGTAGGTGTCAGTGCAAGACAGTTTCGAGTAGGGACGGTTTCCTGAGATGGAGTTACAGAGATACTACCTACCAGAATGTGTCCTAGATCAGTCGACATGGTCATTGGGACCAAATACCAGACCAATATCGTGAGAGACATATTTGGTAATGTAAGGGTTTCCATGACTTGGTGCGAGACAAAGACGGGTGGGGGGCATAAAAAGAGGGTTTGCATAATAGTATGAGGTATGGTTATGGAATCCATAGTTTTATAATGCATGATGTTTGGAACTGGTTTTGGATTTTGGGTTGTGTTTGATGAGGTCATCATGCACACCAATGCTCCAGTGTTGTGCAAAGTTCATGTACCACCGGAGTGGCTTATGGGAATGTCCCTAGCAGTGTTGATGGCTTAAACTAGCTCGGGCTGAGCTCGGTGTAAGTAGTGATTAACTCGTGGGAGGACGAGACTAAGGGTAGCACACCATTAGGTGTGGGTGAGGTTGCCTTCTTATACTATGTGAGTTGATCGATAGTGATGATCTTTCACTCATGGGGGAACATCATTGTTCTGAACACCGATGAGGTGACTGCGAGAATCTCATACATATATCTTCGGCCTACTAGATATTATAATCCAACTGGGCTTCTAGTACTTTGATGTCTATTAACATAGTTTTTCCATCCAACTTAACTAGCACGCTAGGGTATATACCAATGGGAGAAGAAGGGTGCTCGTTGTATGCTCTAAGCGTAATGTCAGAAGGCTTGAGTTCAGTGGATCCCAGTTTCTACCACACAAATTTGGACATGATACATGTGGAAGCCCCTTCATCAACGATGCAACGATGGGTGTTGATGTTTTGGAATGAGACTGGGATTTGGAAAGAAATGGCTGATGGTATTCGTGGAGTATCTTTATCCAAGTCTAAGACCATTAGGTGAGAATCAGATGGGTCGATTGTGCCTAAAGCAAAAAATAAGGCTTTACGTTGGGTTGGGGATGTTTGTAAGACTTCTAATGCTGACATAATTGATGGTGATTGTGCTAAGTCGTTGACTATGTTGTAGCTATGAGAAACTTTCAAGTTGTGTCTTGTGCGCCATAAAGTTCCTTTGACCATTTTAGGCATAGATTCTACAAAAGGTTGAGGGATGGTCAATGACCCTGTAGGTATTATCGTAGCTAAGGTGGACGGATTGGGCTCTAGGGGAGCTTCATAACTTCGGTTCCAAGTTTGTAGGAGGATATCCTCTCCTGTCATGAAAATTTCATGGTTAGGATTGTTATGGGGGTTCCCTCCAGATGGATGAGGGTGGGGAGTTTGTTACTGAGTGTTAACTACTCCCTAATGGGGAAGGGGTCTTGCATCACTATAGTTTGTTTACCTCCTTTCCCCCTATTGTCTTGTATCCTTTTTAATTCATGAAGTTGAGGACAGTGGTGGTATAATGATTGTATTCCCCACAGATAGCACATGAATGATTAGTTCATAGACTTGTGTTCTTGCCTTGTTTCTATGGGTTATTGTTGGTCATTCCCTGGTTTTGATTCTGGTTGGGGTTACCCCTTCCCGGTGCCGGTGGAGATTTTTATTGGTTGTTGCCCCCCCTATTCAAGTTCTCCTTTTGGCTTATGTTTTTTTTTTCTTAGAAACATTTGAAGGATTAGCTGAATTCATTTGTTCCTCAAATTTTTGTTGTGAATTGAGAGAAGGTTTCACTAGATTCACCCTTGCATTGTTTTGCATTGGTGAGTTATTTTGTTGTTGTGCTGGGAAATGAGAATAATGGTTTCCTTGTTCTTGGTTAATATATGGATTCTGGGAAGAGGACATCATGTCCATACTCCTAGAGGAGTATTGGTTTCCCTGTGGGGTAGGATATGAGCCTCCTTGATGGGGTTGATATTGGTTAACTCAGTTGACCGTATTCTACATGGGTGTGGGTTGACCATGATAATACCCTGTATGTTGAAATGGTGGTGCATTTTGTGTAGCATCGAATGCTTGGCCATTGAAAGAATATCCAGGGTATTGGTAGTTATTGTTGTGTTGATTTTTGGATATGGACCCAATTAATCCATCATTAGCATTGGATGCGCCTGGGATCTCTTTATAGGTTTGCAAGCATGGGGCATCTGGAAGCACATGAAAAATGTACACGGAATGGGTATAGATAAGCTCCAGCTGTTGGGATTTACTAATGGATTATTCCTCAGTATTCGGGGATGAATTTTCCACGTCCTTAGATATTTCAGATGTGAGGGATCTCAGGAGAAAGTCCAAGAGGACTTTATCTTCAAACTAGGTTTTACACAAGCTACGGTGTTTTCACCATTCATGGATATGATCTCAGATGTGGGTAGAGGGTCTTTGATTGAAGTGAGTGAGGACTTCCAGACCTGAATCATGGCGGACCAGGACTAGAAGAAGGTGAGGAAAGTTGTAGCTGTAGGTTTTAACCCCGTACAGAAATTACCTACATACGAATTCTAAAAAAGACAGAAAATAAACAATGCGAGAGCATAACACATAAAACACATATACACAGAGATTTCCCCCTGGATCCCAAAACCAGGACTACCAGCTTGATTTTTCATTATGTTCCTTTCAATTTGCTGAAGCATCCAATACCATGGAGCAAAAACCATCGCATCCAATACCATGGACCGAAAACCATCGCGTCCAAAAAACATGTGCGAAAATCATGCACAAAACCATAGGTGGGTCTGCCCAACCTAACATAGGGTCCAAAACCAAAATTTTCTAGGGCGCTACCTCGAACCCCACAAAGTGGGGTTACGGGTACATCTCAAACCCCCCGTGACCCCCCCCACACAATCAACGCAACAAAGGGGGGGCTCTGCCCCCCCTCTAACCCCCAGTTAACTAAGTGGGCTAGTCGTGGAAAGAATATAACACAACCCAACATTCTCCCACTTCTTGTTTTCTTTCCACAGGGGGCCGCAAGAGAGCTTAGTCATTTTTCCAGCCTTGAAATGCCCATTGTCTCTCTACACCAAGAGAACTTCTCAGAGCTCACAGATTTTGTCAATGCATCTACAGTATTCTTCAAAGTGTCCACCTTTACCAGCAACACCTTTCTGTCTTCTATCATATCCCTCATAAAGTGATATTGAACATCAATGTGCTTTGTCTTTGAATGATATGTGGGGTTCTTTCCCAAGAAAATTGCACTTAGGCTGTCACAGTCTATCCTTATAGCTCCCTATACTAACCCCATACTTGAACGCAATCTCTGCAACCAAACTACTTCCTTGCTTGCATGAGTGGTTGCCATGTATTCTGCCTTTGTAGTTGATAGTGCCACTACAGATTGTTTCTTACTCATCCAACTTACTGCACCTCCAAATAGGTTAAACACATACCCACTTGTAGATCTTCTCTGATCCAGATCTCCAGCCCAGTCTGTATCAACAATGCCACGGCAGATATCCAACACTCTGTCCAATCCTGGTCTTCCTTGGTAGCACAAACCATAATCACTAGTGCCACGCAAATCCTTGAAAACCCGCTTCACTGTTGTCCACTGCTCCTTCCCTTGTTTTGACATAAATCTGCTAAATACTCCCACTGCATGTGTAATGTCTGGTCTAGTACAGACCATTGCATACATGAAGCTACCGACTACACTTGCATATGGAACACGGGACATGTCCTCTTCCTCTTCTTGTGTCTTGGGACACTGTTCAACAAATAACCTCACACCTACAAGAATAGGAACCTTCACCGATTTACTATCCTGCATATTAAACCTCTGCAGTATTGTTTCGACATACTTCCTCTGGTTTAACTATAGCTTCCTCTTTTCCCATTCTCTTTTACTTTCCATGCCCAAAATGTAGTTTGCAACACCAAGATCTTTCATGTCGAATTTGGAGGACAATTGGGTCTTCAAATCCTGGATAATTTCTTTGTCAATTCCAACTAGCAACATATCATCCACATACAAGACCAGATAAATAACACGGTCACCAATTAATTTAAAATACACAAAGTGATCTGCTTTGCTTCTGGTGAAGCCAAGTCCCCGTATAAATGTATCAAATTTCTGATACCACATCCTTGGTGACTGTTTTAACCCATACAGAGACTTCTTTAACTTGCATACCAGTTCTTTCTTACCCTTCACCATAAAGCCTTCAGGTTGCTTCATGTAGATTTCCTCTTCCAGATCCCCGTGAAGAAATGTTGTCTTCACATCCATCTGTTCTACCTCAAAATCAAAAGCAGCAGCAATAGATAAAAGTAATTTAATAAAAGTTACCTTGGCAACAGGAGAATAAATATCTCCAAAATCAATTCCCAGCACCTGGGAATAACCTTTTGCTACCAATCGAGCTTTGTATTTCTCCACCTTTCCTTCTGCATTTGTCTTCTTATTGTACACCCATTTGCTGCCAATGGGCTTCCTTCCAGTCGGAAATTCCACCAGATCCCAAGCCTCATTTTTGTGCAAATATGCCATTTCATCAACCATGGCCTCTTTCCAAAGTTTTCCATCCGTTGAATCCACTGCCTCCTTCACAGTTCTGGGATCATCATCAGTAACAGGCAAAACAAAATTTGAACAGAAAGCAGATGGACTATACCTTTCTAGCTGCCTTTTTTCTCGAACTGATCTTCTCACAGCCGGAGTTTGTGGATCTTCATCTTCTGATTCCTCCTCTGCTGTAGAGTCTGATTCTTCATCCTTTAGCTCAAACTCTATCTTCTCAGGTTCCTTTGGTTGGACTTCATGTTTAATAACATATTTTACCTCTCTAAACACCACATCTCGGTTGTACACAACCTTCCATGTGAGTGGGTTCCAAAGCTTATAACCCTTTAAACCATCCTCATACCCAATAAAGATGCACTTTTCAGATTTACTATCCAACTTGGTTCATTTCTCCTTTGGAACATGTACATATGCATCACATCCAAATACCCTCAAATGTGAAAGATAGGGTTTCTTACCAGTCCATACCTCTTGTGGAGTCTAATCCTCCAACGTTGATGAAGGTGACCTGTTGACCAGGTAACATGCAGTATCCACCGCCTCTGCCCAGAATTCTTATCCTAACCCGGCACCACTGAGCATGCTTCTTGCCCTCTCCATCAATGTCTTATTCATTCTTTCTGCAACTCCATTTTGTTGAGGTGTATATGGAGTAGTCTTTTGTTGTGCTATACCACACTTCTTACAAAATTCTTCAAATTACTTGCTGCAAAACTCTCCACCATTATATGTCCTCAGCACCTTTATCTTCTTCTCTGTCTGATTTTCCACGAGAGCCTTAAATTTTTTAAACCTGTCAAAGGCTTCAGATTTCTTCTTAAGGAAATATATCCTTGTATTCCTTGAGAAATCATCTATAAATGATACATAGTACACAGACTTACCCAGTGATGGAACCTTCACAGGTCCTAACACATCACTGTGCACAAGTTCTAATATCTGTTTCGCCCTCTTACTACCAGAGGGGAAACTCACCAATTCTGCTTCCCATATACACAATTTTCACAGAAATCAAAATCCAAAGGGCTATTACTCATACCTTCTACCATACCTTTACCATGAAGTATTCAAAGGCCATTCTTTCCAATATGTCCAAGCCTTTGATGCCACAACACGATCTTCTCTCCATAGACCACTAGATTTTCTGCTCCACTTTCGGGAACCACAGAGCTATTGCAACCATCAATAACAGTGCTACCTTGCAGCGTGTACAGAGTTCCAATTTGAACTCCCTACATCAATACCAGTGCTCCCCGAACCATTTTGCAGGTATCCTTCTCGAACACTGTTTTTACACCTGCATCATCTAGCTTGCTTACAAAAATCAGATTTCTGGCCAATGCAAGAATATGCAAAACACCCAGAAGTGTTCTAACCCTTCCACCTTGCAACTTCAACTTTACTTTTCCGCGACCAATGATTCTAGCCTTCCTATCATCCCCTAAGAAGACATCACCACCATCGTATTTCTCATACTCACAGAACCACTCTCTATGGGGAGTGAAGTGAAAGGATGCACCTGAGTCAATCAACCATGCCTCATGATCTACATGTGTACTTGAAGAAGCCAAGTACACATCTCCACCTTCATCTGAGGTGGTTTTCGCCTCTGCATAAGGAGCATCATCAGATCCCATTCCTTTATCAGGAGCTTTAGATTTACAATCCCTTTTGTAGTGCCCTTCCTTTCCGCATTTCCAGCACACCACCTTTACAAGTTTTCCTGGAGATTTAGATCTCCCTCTAGATTTAGATCTCCCACTCGATGACTTATTTTTGTTTCTATTCTGGGACCGTCCTCATACAGACAAGGCATCACCATTCTTTCTCTCCACATTTTTCCATCTCATCTCCTCCGTCAGTAAGGATGAGACTATTTCATCAAAATGCAAGGCAGTTGCATTGCTACCTATTGCAATAACCAGACTATCCCATGAATCTGGTAGAGAACACAACAAACTGATGCACTTATCTTCATCTGAAATTTTAATATCAACAGATGCTAACTGACTTACCACAGTGTTAAATGATTTCAGATGCTTTGTCACCGAGTCTCCATCTTTCATCCTCATGTTATACAGTTTTTTCCGTAGGAATAGTTTATTCACCAGAGACTTAGATTGGTACAAAGTCCCTAACTTGTCCCACAAAGCCTTCGTCGTAGCTTCCCCTGATACATTCAACAATACTGAATCTAAGACACACAATCGTATTATGCTCTTTTCCTTCTGATCCAACTTCTTCCATTCTTCATCGGATACTCCCATTGGTTTAGTACCCGGATCTACCGCGATCCACTGATCTTTATCCACCAACAGATCCCCCATCTTGAGTTTCCACAACTCAAAACTCTGACCATTAAATTTCTTGATCTCTATCTTTCCACTGCTCACCATCTTCTTTCACCACCAGAATTGATCTCGCAGATCTCCCACTGAACAGGGCTACCACAGGCCTGAGCAAAACCCCTCAGCAACAAAGGCATCCCCTTGAAGCCAAAACTGTTCTGATACCAAATGTAGGTTTTAACCCCGTACAGAAATTACCTACATATGAATTCTAAAAAACACAGAAAATAAACAATGCGAGAGCATAACACATAAAACACATATACAAAGAGATTTTCCCTTGGATCACAAAACCAGGACTACCAGCTTGATTTTTCATTATGTTCCTTTCAATGTTATAATAAATATTTATACATGCCGAAGAATCCAGTACCATGGACCGAAAACCATCGCGTCCAAAATACATGTGCGAAAATCATGCACAAAACCATAGGTGGGTCCACCCAACCTAACATACGGTCCAAAACCAAAATTTTCCAGGGTGCTGCCCCGGACCCCATAAAGTGGGGTTACGGGTATGTCTCAAAACCCCTGTGACCACCCCCCGCTACACAATCGGCGCAATGAAGGGGGGCTCCGCCCCCCCTCTAACCCCCCAGTTAACTATGTGGGCTAGTCATGGAAAGAATATAACACAACCCAACAGTAGCTAATGAGTTAAAGTTTCCATGTGCCGCAGCAACCTAGTCAACATACCATTTCACTACAATTCCAATTAGGGTGCATTGAAATAGTCATAATCTAAGAGTATCATCAGTGATACTATTAGACAAACACCACAGGTGAAAATTCATGACATGGTTCTTTGGGTCTTCGCCCTGTTTTCCTTCGAACTTTCGAATATCCGAAGGGAGATTAGTGTGGATAGCTCGCCAATTTTTTCCATGGGCGATCGGGTTATTGGTTAGCTTGCTTAAATCTGATAGGTTTAGTGAAGCTAAGAATAGGATCTATGCATTACCTACCATCGAAAAATGATTCTGGACAGGTATATGCAAATGGGTCCTCTGTGGGGAAGTCTCAAGAGAAATATCTTGATGTGTGTCTCACGCACTATCCGGGGGAGTGGTGTGTGCGCTCCTAGAGGGGGTAGCACATGGGGACCCTTCTGGAGTGGTGAAGGGTGTACTTTGATAGGGAGGGGTTCCGAGAAAATATGCACCAATAAAGGAATACTCAATAATGTTGGTTGTGTGACGTCCTCTACTCCTAAATGGCAGGAGTCTTGGCACACCTCCTAGTAATGGGGGGAGGTTTAAAAACTATATAGATCGACAGGGAATCATGGGGTCCCCTATGGTGTCAATTAGAGTGTGTGCTAATTTGTATATGGTCATGGAATGAGATAAGTATCAATGCAATATGATCACATACATAAAACAAAGTGAAAATATAAATGGTTTATTTTCCTTTAATAATTAAACTATGTGATAAAGAAAACAAGAAAAAGGTTTTTGTTTGTTGCGTATGATTAAAAAAAACCTATGTAGACTTAATCATATTTTCCACTCTCAAATTAATTGGGCCTTATGAAGATATCTTCTGATGGTTCCTGGGGCAATGTCCTGAAATAACTGGCGATGCCTTCCAGCAGTCGAAGAATCAACCAAGGTAATGGTAATAAGGCTCAAGTGTTTTATGCACCATAACATATAGTGAAAGGATGCCCTAGTATTTTGGACACTAAAGTACCGTCATCCCACGTGAGCATTCGAGTATTTAGCTTCTTGGTAGTCAGTTACTAGTACCAAGCACTAGATGGGTCAAGTAGCCCCAAAGAGTACCACACGTACTGGACCTAAGTTGAACCCCCTCTGAATCAGGTCTTTGTCATGCTTACGTATCCTTTTTCGTGGGATGATTGAAGGATTTTAAGCTCCCTAAAAATTCAACAACTATGTTTCAAAGGTGTAACATGACCATGGTGGCTTATGGGATGCCTACCCCCAATGGTCCTAACCTGAACTATAAATTTTTTGGTGGCCCCTGTGGGGAAACTTAGTTGGTTCAAGTTATGGTTGTTTTTAAGGAGTCTTAATTCACTTATGGAGTAATTTTGTAAGCAAAAATAGACAAAGTACCCAAAGCTCCGAAAAATGGATGCCCTTGAGTACAAAGTGTATGGAATTTTAGTGTGTGATGCAAGTGAACATATAAATTGTGATAAGATTCGGATATGTGGCGATCATTTACAATGTACTTCTAATTACACTAAGCATTGATTGTTCCTTACATGGAAAAAAGAAATATATTATGGATTATGGGTCACTTACTCTTTTCCTATTAAACTATGTGGAGTTTAACAAGGGAGATGGAAATTCAAATGCTTTCGAGAAAGTTTTCATGTGCAAGCCTAGGTTCGTCTAAGAGATGCAAGGGAAGCAGAGATTACTTACTTAATTTAATAAAATTTTCTCCTAGTCCCAAAAAATGATGAATGAAATGCTTTGGTTAGTAGAAATATTTGTGGATGATGGACCACTTACTTATTTACTAATTAATCTATGTGATTTGAAAAATATTTAAGAAAAGTAGTTTGAAAAACATATGTGGAATTTAGCCACTTATTTTTCTCCCTAATTAAGATATGTGTGCATTTGAAAATGCAAAATGAAAAATACTCTAATTTCTTCACCAATTGAGGTTAGTAAAGCAACCAGGGGTATTAAACAGAAAGTACAAAATGAAAAGGTGAAGGAAAATCACAAAAGGCTGCCAATCACCTGAGAAAAGAGACAAATACAAGGCTCCTTTTTTCTTTATCTTGACCACACATGTATAGCGCACACATACACATGCGCGTGTCTGCCAGAGAAAAAGATGCACAGGTGGGAAAGAAAAGGAAAACTTTCAATTTTGCAGGCTCAGAACAGGTCCTTGAGGTCTGTAAAAAATCCAAAGAGGTGTTGAGCGCCTTGTAGGATGGTTGTGCAGAGAGGAGGTCCTGCAAAAACAATATTTAGATTAATGAAAAGATAACAGTATGGTCAACATTCCTATGGTAGTGTTTTTGGGGAAAAGGTGTACCAAAAGACACCTCCTTAGCAGTTGATTGTTCCCAGCAAAGGATCACAATCATAATTGGTGTTGTTAGTTGACAGACTTAAATAAAAACAACATTGTAAGTAGTGGAAACAATGCATACATAAGCATAAACTAAACAAAGAGGTAAATACACAAACAATGCTCAAATGGGGCAAACAAATCAATAAGATAATGGAAAATCTCCCTTTATTGATTACTGGTAGTAGAGGTTTAATACAATAGATGAATCTTAGACACTTGAAGAGAATTCTTTGAGCTATGGTGCTCAAAAATCCTCAGCAAGGGGGTTTCTTTTCCTCAATCTCTTTGCAAGTTTCTCCTCTCTCTCAAAGAAGTATGAAGACTCTCTAATGGTGGATTCCTCTTCTCTCACTAAGATGATGGATTGCTTAGAAGAAATATGGCCAACATGCTAGTTCTCTTCCCTTATTTGGCTTCAAAAATGAAATGGTTTTTTTCTCAGATAGAAATTTGGTCAGCATAACAATGTCTCATATTTTGGCTCTCCCATGGCCTGTTTATATATAATTTTTGAATCCATCTTCCCCCTCTTGGTTCATGCATGGTAATGACACATGAGTAGGACAAGGTGATTCCATTGAGGGTTGCATATCTCCAAGTTGACTCGAATTCAGTTGTATTAGACTAAGCTCATGTCAGAGAATTGGTCCCAAGTGTGTAGAGTGGTCCTGAACCGCTGAGTCATCCTTTTCTGCAACCATGTGTCTTTTAAAGGATATTCCGTGTGTGGGTGTTTATCGAAGAAATAGACATGCGGCCTTAATTTTTTTCTTTATAAACTTTGGACCTTAGGAGAACTTTGATTTTTTAAACTTCATGATGTATTTAGCTGGAAAATGTTCACTTGTGCATTCTGATGGACACCTTTTAGTGTCTTCTAGATTTTACTAATAGGTGTATGATTTTCGATGTTAACAATAGTAAAAGCCCCAAACTGGCTAATTACTTTTATTGTTCTAGATGTATATACACAACAAACTTATTGATTTTCTCTTGGGTTGGAATTCAAAATTGCATCTATCTATCCCATCCCAAATTACATCAAAAGCCCCAAACCTACTAAGTACTCTTATTGTTCTAGATGTATATACGCAACAAAATTGTAACATCATCCATGTAAACTTAACTCCTACCATTACAATTAAGTCAAATCAGAATCCTCAGTAGGATGATTGAGATCAAAGCCCTAAAGATGATCACCTCGAGGGCTTGAAGGACGATTGAGCTAGAAGTGCATGTCCATGATGATGTTTCGCAGAGCCTCCATGTGATCCTCTAGCTGACTAATTTTATTTTCCTAAGCCTCCATTGATTTTGTGTGAACTTTATCCACCTCCTACCGCTCATACATTAGGACATGCAATTCATATATCTATGCATTCATATCTTCATGGGCCCTACAGAAATGGTCGCATATGGTTGATACTGAAGAGTCAATCTTAGAACTAGAATCCATAGGTGATAGATATCGCGATGCAAATCAAATACAGGCAGCGTAGTTTAGAACTGGATGAGATAACCTAGCTACTTTTGTCAAAGGAAAATACCTGACCAATCCAAGAAAGTAATGTAAGACCATATCACCCCTTCTCAAAACCTCACTTTGACCTTGCTCTAGATTATAATTCATAAATGCCAGGGGTTGTTTAATGGAGCACCAAGGAAATTGAACCAAGAATGGATAATTTTACCTTTGAATCAAAAAAAAAAATTTATGCCTTTTTCTCTTGACACAACCAAGCCTGGAGTTCCTTCTAAGATATGAAATCCACAAAATCAGAAGAGTCTCTAGAAGCTCCATAGAAAACTCCCAATTTTTCATTGCTTGGCAAAATGAATCCACCTTTCTCTCAAGACTCAGAGAGTCAACGACCCTTGCCTAGCACTGCTTATTTGAAATTGAGGAATCTTAGCCTCCTATCCACCATTTTAACTCCATTCAAAAGAACATATCCATGTGTGACTACAAACTCGCCTCACCTGAGCTAGGTTCCCAAATATGGAGAATTAACTTCTCATTCCCTGAAGAGACATTTTCCTCTCTCGCCATGGTATTTGCGTCACTCCCCTGTCTAATATTCCTCATATCCCATGGGAATGGCATGTTGGAGAGGGTAATTAAAATGAGAGTCATAGATGTTGAGAAAAGGATGATAAGAGCCATGGTTAATTCCAATGAATGCCACACATTTTCATGTATTTGATCCCTGTATCTTACTATATGTCACCATATATCTAAAGACACTTATTAATTCGTAGTCTAATGATGCCAATGATCAAATGTTGAGGAATGAGGGGGGAGTGAAGCTATGGGAATTGGGGGAACAAATTTCCACTAGTTAATTTATTTTTAACAAAGACTCGCCTCACCTGATACAGGTTCCTAAATTTGTACAATTAACTTCCCATTCCCTAAAGAGACATTTTCCTCACTCACCATGGTATCTATGTCACTCGCCTATTTGATCTTCTTCAAATCCCATGGGAATGGCATGCTGGAGAGGGTAATTAAAATGAGAGTCATATATGTTGAGCCAAGGATGATGAGAGCCATGGTTAATGCTAATGAATGCCACACATTTGCATGTATTTGAGCCCTATAGGTTTCCATGATTATCAGGAATGGGGGGAGTCCATCCATCATTGCAGATGTCACCATTCTTATAAGGTTTCCAATTAAGTCGTAGTCTAATTATGCCAGTGATTAAATGTTGAGAAATGGAGGGGAGTGAAGGTATGGGAATTAGGGTAGTAAATTTCCACCTAGTAGCTTAATTTCAACAAAATGGAGAAGCCATGGGACGAGGGAGGGGTAAGAAATATACTTCATAGACATTGATTAGGGGATGATGGTTTGGCCAATTATTCCATTGATTTCTACTTGTCCTTCTCCAAGAGGTAGCCTCTGTTGGCCAGAAGGTCATCATCACTATTGAGATTATGAAGGATATGGTAGGGGGAATAATTAGAGAAAGATCCCATAATACTAATTATGTGATCAAAAAGAAGACTTGGCATATTATCAATTGGGAGAGCCTTTTTCTAAGATGGAAAATAATTAGGAAGAAGTCACCTAGGATAGTTATATCTTTAATGCCCCTTTTGGATGCTAAGGTTAGCCCCAAGAAAAGATTGTACATCTCCGCCTTATTGTTGGATTTTCTGTCAAGCCCCCAAGAGAATTTTTCCATAATTATTCCCTCGGGATTCAAAACAATCCCTCCCCCTCTTGCCACCCCTCGTTTAATTAAATTGTTAATTATTAATCACCTAAGGAAAATTGGTAGAAATTGGAAGAATTTCTGTTACGCAGTAATTTGTCACTGTCTCCCTGTCAGTCTCCCTACTGTCTCATGAAATCAAATGCACCATGCTCATGCTCTCTAAACTGGCCAAATGACCCACTTTGCCAAAGTTTATTGCATCAGCGCGTCTGTTATTAAAATAACCGCGCTGACGGGCGGCTGATAGTGTAACTGATGCGCTGCTAGCGCGGAAGCACACGGGTTTCCCGCGCTGGTCGAATTTTATGCGCCAGCGCATCCTATGAAAGTATTAAGCCGCGCTGACACAGTCTGCTCTGTTTATGTGATGCGCTGTCAGCGCGCCAGTCCAGTGTTACACCCGCGCTGATCCAGTTTGGGCGAATTTGTTCCAACAGCCAGCCTTCCAGATGGTTCCAGACTTGGTTGTTGGCCTTGTGAGTATCACCCTCCCTTCTATGGCATGTTTGTTCGTCATTTGAAACCACCTTCCTTGAAGATAAGCTTGTCCTCCCACCATTCATGGAGACTCTTTCTCTATTTAAACCTCCACCATTACCATGAGCAGCTAGTTTTTGGATAGTGTGGAATTCATAGTGCTTGGATTGCTGCTAGTTGGTAGTTGGTGTGACAAGTGTGGTTTTGCTAGAAGAAGCTTAAGGAAGGTTGTGAGTATTGCTTGTGTGAGAGAGAGCTTTTGTGTTGGGAGAATCCACTTCCAAGGGTGAATGCTTAAGAGACTTGCTGGCTGGACCCTTTAGAGAAGGACTCAGCGTCAGAACTTTGGTTGTACCTTTCTCTGTTATTGATTTAATAATAGATGACTACTGTTATGGTTCCATTCTCATTTGTCTTTGTAATGGTCAATGTGAATTACATCCTTTCCGACTGATGTATAATTGCTTTTATTAGATTTCACGCTTGTGTTTGTCTTTCTCTTCGTGTGTGCAGGTATCTATTCACGGGGATCGTGGAAGATTGTGACCGGCCAGAGTGAAGGAGCGAGAGCGGCATCTCCTCATCAAACAATAGCGTTGGAATCCAGGTAGGTGTTCTTTACCTCTCTTGTATTTGCAATTAGGAACTTGCACAGTAGCATTGATTGATTGTTGCTAGACCCATTCTAGGCTAGTAGGGATCGCCTCTATCCGTAGAGGGGATTTACCTCTCCAACAATTTCTTATTTTAGGGAGGTTTTGTTAAGTCATTTTCTACCAAGTCTAAAACTAGTAAAAAAAGAAAACAAAGAAAGGTTTACAACTCTATCCAGACTACTAAAATTCCAAAACAATCAACCTCCTTTGTCCTTACCAGAAACAGAAGGAAAGATTATGTGGAAACGCATTGAAAACCTTGTTTTGATTCTTGTGATAGAAAGGGTATATGTAAGAAAGGGTAAGATGGTTCTTGAGGAAAAGCCTTCAGCCTCCCATCTAGAATAGTTTCTGGAGTTTTTGGAAGAGAGCCTTATTGATAAGTTTTGTAGTCATAAACATGAGGAGGTTTTAGAAGTAAATCTTAGTGAAACAAGGGATTTAGATGGTCAAACCAAATCATTCAAACTTGTACAAAGAAAGAGGGAAAAAGAGGTTACTTTAGCTTAGATGTATGGGATGAAAAAACCCCATATAAGGCCCACAAACAAGCTTAGGCTCAACTCCAAATTACATCATAACCTAGCCATGAAGGATCAAGTCATTTACCTTGATGATACACATTTGAGGGACTTAACAATCAACAAAGAGGAAGCTTCAAGTTCCTCTAAAAATAAGAAGATTCAGAAACAAAATAAAGGATAAAAACAAAGCCCCAAGGCCAAGAAAAGAAAAAAGACAAAACAAATTAAATCAAGCAATATGCACCTCTTGTTAGAAGCAGCAGAAACATTAAAATGAGCATCGAAAAGGTAGCTCTAACATATGTTTTGGCATCATTGATCTTTGATTTTGTTTTTGACAGTGCTACGGGATAGTTTGGTAGCACTTTCACTATTTTGATTTTGACAGCGTATACCCAGATATTTTGTCAGTGCCTAAATAGTACTCCCTGGCAACACAGTTTTGACAACGATAAGGATATAGATTTTGTCAAATATTTCTAGAGGCTATATTTATACAATAAGAATTATCTTGGAAAGATAGGGTAAAGTCAGGGCAGAGATCAAAAGGAAATTGTTATTTTGAGCAAATCAGTCAATATCAAATCAGGATATTAGGGCTATAAACAGGTGGGTTTCTAGATTTTTTTCTAGATTGTGAGTAACCAAGTTGGATCCACATATTCAAAAAAATCTATAGCTACATACATACTTTTTGTCACCATGGATTATGTTTCAAAGTGTCAATGCATCACTTGTTCCTTGCAAATGTATTTTTCAGGTTTAATTTAAAGTCATCAAGATATGTATATATTTTTAGTATTTTGTAATTAAAACTTTCCAAATATTATGGATCTCAAAGCTTATGTAATTTTTGTATAAATTAGATGAAAAAGTAGAGAGAAGGGTTGGTTTCTGAAGAAAAATACTTGTGTTGTATTTGACTCCATTTTGAGATTAATAGAGATTTCAAGGCAAAAGTATTTGAACTCTTATATCAGAGATTCTTTTAGTGATTCTTATTAGTCAATTTTCCTAGTGATGTTTTTCCTATGAAATTGCATAAGTGTTTTTAGTATTCATATTTGAAATGAAAGTCATATAAGTTTGCAGAATTAATTTGGTGCTCTGCTTTACAAGTTTCAATTATTGTCACTTTTTCTTCTAATATCAAACAGAATTCAATATGATGTGATGTATTGATGTTTGTTTATTTTTTCACCTATTAGCATGATAATCATAGATCTAGACAAGCATTATTCATCCTGCCTCTGAGCTCTGATTGTTCTCCCACTAGATCTTGAAATCTTCATTGGAATTACATCTTAGTTGTAACTTATTTGAAATTTTATTATAGTATGTGCACTTTGATATGATGTAATATGATTATCATTTCATTTCATATGTTGTAATATTAGATATATAATAGAGAAATTAATTATTGCATGAAATACATCTTAGTTGTAACTTATTTGAAATTTTATTATAGTATGTGCACTTTGATATGATGTAATATGATTATCTTGTCATTTCATATGTTGTAATATTAGATATATAATAGAGAAATTAATTATTGCATGAAATAAATAATATTTTTTCATTCTAAATGTTTTTTTTAAACAGAACAAGGATCCTCCATAATATTTGAATGATCCTCATCACATAGATCTAGATTACGTTGGGTCCGATGTTGAGATGGAAGATGATGCTCATGATGACACAGATACAAATCACAGTGAGGTTGATGATGATGATCATGATCATGATCACAATGTTGATGAGCCATATGTTGTTAGCAACAAGTGACATTCATTATCATATAGACTTCATCATGGATCATTTTTTATATATTGTTATGATGTCGATTTTCATGGTTATGATCATATGTATCATTTTCACCTCCTCTAGTACCATATTATTGAGCTGTAACTTTATGATGTCAATTTTCATGGTTACGATCATATGTATCATTTTCACCTCCTCTAGTACCATATTATTGAGTTGTAACTTTATGATGTCAATTTTCATGGTTACGATCATATGTATCATTTTCACCTCCTCTAGTACCATATTATTGAGTTGTAACTTTTTGGCATGTATCATATTGACTTGTATCATTTTTTCTTACATAATTTATCATTTTTATTTATATCATATGTACATGATGTATCGTTTTGACTTATGTCTACTGTTGGACATGTATCATTTTCACAAGTTATTTATCTACTAGTATATGTGAATTTTAATTGTTTTAGTTAATATGATGATGATCTTATCAGTATTGACTCGTCAAATTTTATATATTGAAAGTGGTTGATGATTTGGATACATATTTATTACGTATGATGGTTTTGATTTACTACTCATGATGGATGTTTTTAAATTCACTTAAATTATAGATATTTGACTCACTTGTTTTAATTATAGATGATTATCATGTTACAATAATTATCTTGTTATTTTATATATACTCAATGTTGTAGATTCTATTTTGATGTTTCCCTAAAAATTCTTTATAAATTTTATCCTATAAAATATTTCAAATGCATTCATATGATTTATTGTATAATCATATAACTTATTTTAGAGACATGATATATTTAACTAATCAAATTGAAATAAAACATATTAATTTAACTATATGAAAAACAACAATAATTTTTGGAAGAAAAACAAGAAGAAACAATGGAAGCCACACTAGAAGCAAAATCAGAAGCCAAACTAGAAGCAAGCTCTGGCGCTATTCCTGGTGATATTCCTAGCGCTAGGAAGAAAAAAAAGAAGCAATAATGGAAGCAAAATTGGAAGCCACGCTAGAAGAAAAATTGGATGTAAAACTAGAAGCCAAATTGGAAGCAAATCTTGGCGCTAATTCTGGCGCTATTCTTGGTGCAACTTCTAGCATATTTTCCAGTGAAATTTCTAGATCTATTTTCAACACTAATGACGTTGTTATTTCTGACACTATTGACATTATTATTTCTGGTGCTATTGTCGGCGCTATTTCCATTGCTATTAGTGGTGTTATTGTCATCAATATTGTCGTTGTTATTTCCAGCGTTATTGTCGGTGCTAATGTCATTGCTATGGTCAGCACTATTGTCATTTTTATTTTCGTTGCTATTGTCGGCACTATTGTTATTGTTGTTGCCGACGTTATTTTTTGGTGTTGTTGTCGATGCTACAAACAGTGTTGTTGTTGGCGCTACAGATGGAGTTGTTGTCATCACTATAGACGTTTCTATTGTCGTCACTATTTCTGACGTTGTCTTTTCTGACGCTAAGACAAGCGCTATTCTTCGTGTTATTTCAAGTGTTCAATTTGGTGTTATGATAAACATACCTGGTTGCACCCACTTTTGCATTGGAGAAGGAGTCTAATTCGTGGACTGGAATACACTAAATTTCAGCGTTATTTTAGGTGTTATTGTTTTGTTTATTGCAGTGAACATAACTCATAAATGCATTGAAAACTGGTCAAAATAGATCCTAGAAAGTCTCGTTCAATGCTAGTCAACAATAATAAAATGTTGTTCAAACTTTGGTTGTCTCATAAATTTGGCTTCTTAGAAACTTCAGCCTCTTCCTTAGATTGCTTCCCATGTGTGAGAGATAGAGAAATATATGAGTGATGAGTGAGTGAGAAAATGAGAAGTTCGAGTGTCATTTTATAGTGATTTAGGGTGCCCATGTGGCATGTCTCTTTGTTGGGCCAACTTGTAATTTTGGTGTTGACTTGAGAAAATTAAATTAAATTAAATTTATTTTAATTTTCTTTCACGAGTTGACTTGCATAACTGGGGAATACCTCACATAACTATGCAAATATCAACATGGACATGGTTGTGATATGGGTATCGTATGGTGAATAGGGGGTGTGTATTGGGTTATGAAATTTTCCATGAGGGAGAATCTTATCATGTTAGTTGGATATGATACCTTGAGTGAAATTATGTTTCATGATACTCAAGGATCCATCACGAGGATTTTTAGTGGGATGGATTCTCACCAGATTACTGGCTACCACCTTAGCGTACTATATTAGGTGCATAAGAGAACCTTATGTGTTTACTCCATAAGAGCTTGGTTTCATAATTGACCTAGGTAGTAGGGCAATGGATTTGGTAGTTCACGTATTGCATGCTCCTCTTTAGCTTCTTTCTTGAGACAGTCACGTTACTGTGACTCCAGATCAAGGTGCTAGTGAAACCACACCCCCTATCCCCCTCTCTCATTTTTCTTAGATAAAGAGATGGGGGAAACCCATCTCATGATCCATGAGGGGAGAGGAGAGGTGGGTATATTATATATTGAGATAGTCTACCATTGGTTTTTAGTGATGTCACAAATTATCCTAGAGTTCCCTTAAGTAAGGATGGATTTCTAAGGTGATCCAGATATGCCTCTGCCCCCATGCAAGAAGTGGGCACCCTAAGGTATGTGATGTGATTTTTATCTTATTTATTTCCATTTTTTGTTTTTCTTTCATATGATGATGTTTACATCTAGTTTTATTATTCTTTACAAATCTAGGACCTCGTGGTTGAGAGATTCCAACAGTGCTTAATCATACTTGTTGGAGAGATATTACATGAGGACCAATTTAGATTGGGCAATGTATGCCCTACTAAGGGAGAGCCAAAGGCATCCTAGAAGCAATGGTAGTAGGGTCCGCTCTACATAGTGGCGAATACCCCCTTGGAAAGGGAGGGGGACCAAGAAGATCCTCATGATGAGGAGATCTAGAGGCTACAAGATCGAGTGGTTACCCTCGAGAAGAGGGACATGGGTGTTCTTCTATGTATGGAAACAGTTTTGATGGGTATCTCTAATACCAGTTGGGCTATGCTCAAGCAGGATATAGTGGACTCCATGGTGACACCACATTGTGGGTAGCTTCTAGCAGTGGCAGTTGTTATCACCAGATAGCACTAAGGCCTCTTCATAGAAACAAGATGAGATGTTGTTTGCATATAGGTGCCAAGAAAGGTTCAAAGTGAGCACCTTAACCTACAAAATTTAAGAGTCACATGTCCACAGGAGGATAATACAATGCTCCAAACTCAGGTGATGAGCTAAGGTCTAAACAAACAATGCAGGAGAAGTTGTGTCTTAAAATATTACGCGCTTAAAGGTCTAGCTCTTCTCCCCCCCGCAATTTATATCTAATCACATCCAAGCGCAGTTCTGGCAACAATGTTACAAGCGGCTTAACATCGCCACAGGCCCGGTGTTGAATAAGTCAGTGCCCAATGAATGGCCCTAATATATTCTGGCCCACGATAGAAGCTTCCTCTGCACCGCGATACACTTTACTGAAACGGGTAGGGACCTCTCAATAGGTGGTCTCCTCTTATTCGTTGCTCAAATATTTAGGTATGAGGTATGATGGTGACGTTTGTGCAAATGGTTAAAGGTAAAGTTTCTTTATGATTATCTAAGTTCATCCCTTGTCCTCCCGAGCCAACCCATAACTTCCACGTGTCGTCCCCTCACACCTTCGTCTCCCGCCACCTAGGCACACGTCTTTATCTCTACATAAAGCACATAAAACCCTAAGGTCATTACCCGACAACAATTCTTCATCCCGGTCAAAGAATCTCTCGCTTGGAAAATTGTGAAAGAGCCTTCTGTACACTCTCCCAAAGATCACGGGTGCCCTCCCAAGTCGCTTTCATTCCCCTGCAGGCTCTAGGTAACCTGACACCTCCTCCTCCATCCATGTGGCAGCGATGCAAGCAGTTTTCCAATCCTCCTATGCTTCAAATGGTTCACCCACGGGGTTCTGCGGCTTCTCACCAAGCATCCACGTCATCTCGTCGACCATGAATATCATGTTTATTTTGCCAGTGTTTTTTATGCTTTTAACAAGACATTCTATTATGGTTAAGGAGCAATGCCTTTGCGCATGCTCCAATTTTTATTTGTAACTTTTGTAATGATGATAAAGATCAAGAAGGAATATCTTCTTAACAGCCTATGCTTAAGATGCTTTTTGGGTATATATACATTCCTGAAAAGGGAAAACAAGGTTCAGAATCTGAATGAAGAAACTCTATGTTATTTTGGAGAATGTATGACTTTGAGATATGTATCTTTCAGAATGTTAATGAAATCGTGGTGATTCCTCGTTCCAGTACTACAATATGTTATCTCTCTGTTTAGATTCCATTACGTTCATTTTTCCTCTCTAATTTCACGTTATTGTAGTTGCCAAAATCGTTTCATGTGTTCTCACGAGCTCATTTATATTAACGTGTTAATGCCTATGTCTGTATGAATCTTGGAAACTAAATATTTAAATTGCGCTCCTTGAACCATCGCACCCATTCCTCCCTAATCCATGATGTCTTTCTTAATTCAGATAAGTATAGAATTCTTGATGTTGAAAGCTCTATTTCATGAGTTATCCTTTATCTTTATCTGCCTTCATCGCTTTTCTAAAAAAAATTAAGCTGTAAGTCCTTGAACTGCTCTGCCTTCACGAGTTATAATATATATTTATGTGTGTTACATATGTATAAGAATGTACCAAGGAATACATGGACTACGTCTTTTAATGAATGAACCAACTCAATGTTGTTTATGATATATGTATATGTGTGTATAAGAAAAATATATGTGATGTCTCTATCCTTCGAATAATTTTCTGAGACACCTAAGATCTAGATGTTTCGGGCACTGGAATTGTAGCAACCCAAGGTTGCCTCTAGAATCGACAACAACAACGATGACTGCTATGCCAATTTTGGCTCCTAATCGAGGGACGAGACAAGACCCACATGCGGGTGATAAAGGAATATAGGGTGGTGTTGCAGCACTACCTCCTCCTTGGATATTGTACATGTACTAGGGGAATCACATGTTATGAGGATGATCACCTATTTTTTTGCTACAACATGTACGCACTTCTAAAACAGGTGAACATTGTGAATTTGGAAGATACGATTCAACTACATGACGATAAGTTGGGAACCAATGAACATATGCAGGGGGTGAAGCTAAGGTGTATGACATTGACCAAAAGGCCTATGATAGTGTCATATTATGTTTGATTTTTAGTGGTTAGCCCAATAAAAACTCCATTTTTGTGGAGCAGGGTTTGATCAAGGGAGTATATGGCCTAGGTTGTTGATTCTAAGTTTTGTGACCACCAAGAACCGCCATCAGAAAACCCAATGAAGTAGTTTGGTGGGTGATTCATCTATGAAGAAATGACAAGATAAATATGCGCTAAAGCATAGGAAAAGTTATGAACACATAAGACATGCAAAAAATTACATAACAATATCATAGGGATAGCAAGGTTTTCATTCATGGCTGAAAATTTTGAGGTCGAACCTGTTGATGGGGTCTTTGATACTTGTTCCATTGGGGTCATAAAGAATGTGTGCTCCTTTGAAAAGGAAAATTTTGACTATATAATGCCCTCTTTGTCACATTTTGAATTTCTCAGGACCCAGTGCTTCATTTGCAACATCATAGTGTAGACCTATGTCCCCTTTGTTGAAGGTGTGAGGGGTCACATTGTGGTCATATGCTTCTTTGGATCATTTTTTGGTGGCCTCATTTAAGGAATATTTTTCCATGACCCCCCTCCCCCACCTCCCCAAAAAACAAAATTCACTAAATTCCATTTTTTTCTAAAAATATTTCGTCCAAATTTTATAGGACGCAATTATTTTACTTTAAATTTTTCCAAAAATTTATAGAGACTATATCAAACCATTAGAAATTTGAATATTTTTACAAAATTATTGTTAAACATTTTACAATCTGCTTATTAGGGACTAGTAAAATTCACTAAAATTTCTACACTTCAAAATAAATTTCCATCCTTAAAAGTATCATTGGCCTCATTGTGCTAGAGAGAGGTGCATCGACTTTCATCGACATATTCCAACTATATGAGGCACTTATCAAGGGAGCATTGTTTGGGAGTAACTCTAAGGTAGTGCATATAATATGGATCTCACATTCTATTGGGAGGAAAAATTTAGCCCCATAAATAATGATGGAAGGGTGTGAAGCTTGTTGATGTTTCGACCTATGTTTAATACACCCACAAGGATGATAAATTAGCATAGCGTGTGGTGCCTATTTTTTTGGTGCTCTTTTACCATTTTTTGTAACATGGTCTTGAGAAATTTGTTAGTGGCTTCTACCTAACCATTGGATTGGAGGTAGCATGGCGATGTAAACTTATTAGTGAACCCAAGGAGCTAAGAGAGTTATTGGGATATCTTTGTTCAAAATCTTTTCCATGGTTAGACACTAATTCCTTGGAAACCCCAAACCACATGATGATATGGTTAAAGAAAAATAATATTGTTGTGTTGGTCATGTTGTTCAATGTGGGCATGGCTTCAACCCATTTGGTGAAGTATTCTACTGTGACTATTATATACTTGTGGCCATTTTTTCATGGAAAATTATAATTCATGAATGAAATACCTCATTTTCATAAGGGACTAGATGTAATGACAAGATGAAATGGGATCGAAGGGGCTATCATTTTCTTGGCATAAGGCTGTCACCTAGTACATCACTTGACTACTTGAATGTAGTGTCAAAATAAAGTGGGTGAAAAATATGTTTCCCAAAGAATTTTTGGGTGGTGGACAATCCTAAGAGGCTTTTGTTGCTAGCACAATTGTGACAGACATTCAAGACCCATTCATCTTCCTCAACTATGAGCCATTGATGTATAATGGTATTTACCCCTCATCTATAGAGGACATCTCCAGTGAGGAGATAGAAAGGTGCCTCATGGTGAATAAGTCATCGATCATCTTGTGTGAGACATGGGTTGAAATTTTGCATTTGCAAGTAGAGGAGAATGTTATTATACCAAGGGTCATCAAACAAGATGAATAAGAGATGTCCATTGGGGAAAGTGTCATTTACTGGTGGATACTTGGTATCCGAAGGTAGATCAATGATGAAGTTTGTAGTATCATGGCCTTCTAACTTTTAGGTGAGTCAAAAATCAAGGTCAAATTCCTGCAAAATTATTATCCATTAGGAAAACTTATGGTTCATAATTATACAAGTGAGAAAGTACCACCTGGGGTTTGAACTTGCAACTACAATAGTATTCCTAAGGATAAAAAATGCCTTAATTTTTGTATTGTGCGCACTAATGCAAGGGAAGTTTTTATGACTAGCTCATAATTAAGCGTTGGGTCTAACAAGTTCTTTCTCACTTAATAATAGCATGCTCTCTATTATCATCTCCCTCTTGGACTAACACCCCCACGATGCCAACCTAAGATGTTGAGAGGCATAGAGTATAGTCCTTGTTAAAGTTAGGTGGGCTTATGAGTGATGTATGTGACAACGTGTCCTTTAAACCATCGAATGATTGTTGTGCTTGTTCATCCAATTAGAAATGGATATTCTGACATAGAAGACAAAGAAATTTGTGAGAACAAGTGGCATAGTTAGGAATTAGTCCATGCAAGAAGTTAACCTCACCTTATAAAATCTATAATTGGCATAGAATTTTTAGTGGGGGGTCTCACAAGTTGCTTGGACCCTCTGGGGGTCTACCATGACTCCTTGCAGGGAAATGACAAATCCAAGCAAAGACACAGAACACACACTTGAGAGGGTTCGATCAAAGTTCATACTATTGACATCAATGGAATATAGTACAATGATCCTCTATGTGATGAGATCATTATTTGGAACGAAATATGAGATCGTCCAAATAGGTCAGGATAATATGAGCCAAATCATAAAAAAAAGTAATGCATGGCTTACTCGAAAGTGGCACTAGCATTTTTAAGGCCAAAAGGCATTACATGATATGCAAAATCAGGATAATATGAGCCAAATAATAAAAAAAGGTAATGTATGTCTTGCTCAAAAGTGGCACTAGCATTTTTAAGGCCAAAAGGCATTACATGATATGGAAAAGTACCACAGGGGGTGGTGAAGGCAGTTTTATGTTGATTTGTATGGAATATTTGAATTTCATTTGTATCCCAATAAGCCATCGATGAAATATAAGGCATGATACACTATAAACAAATCGATGACTTAACCTATGAATGGTGTGGAAAAATTGTCTTTTGGGCATGCTTTGTTCAAATCCCATAAATTAGTACATATGTAAATAGTACCATATTTTTTCATGAAAGGTAATAAGTTAAATACCCATGAAGTATAAGAAATGGGGTATATAAACCCTACTTTGTGTAGCTTATCAATTTTGGCTTTGATAGATACAACTTTTGATCATTACAGTGGACACTTCTTTTGCCTCATTAAGGAGGCATTAGAACATGTGTTTTTATGGTGCTCTATGATTGTACGGCTTAAGCTAGGCATTTCTACATATGACCAAGGGAAAAAATCATGGTTCTTTTGGAATAAGGCTTTATAGGATACAACTTCTTGATAACAAGTTTCACCTAATGCTATTTCTTGAATAAGTGTTTACAGACGATAAATTCTTAGGGGAAAGATATACCCAACACTATTTCTTCAACAACTTCTACCTTGGTTGATATGTCCACATTTATGGATGGGGAAATTTTAACCATATTACCTTCTTCAAAGGCATTATGGTGGTGAAAACAAGAAGGGCAACTTCTGAGTGGCATAACTTTTGCATACAGACTCCAATTAACGTGATTCCTACGTCGTTGGAAAGGTATATTTGTGTAGAATAGAAAAAAAAGGTTGCACTAAAGTGACAATTTTTTACCCCCAAAAATGGTTGTTTGATGCCTCAAAATTTCCTAGAAGGTTTCATACCCCAATTTACCAAACTGGGCCCCATAGATAAAAATGGTCCATAGAGTTTATTCCTTCACTTTTTCCACTTTGAAAGCATCAAGATGGATGACATACAATATAATTATCCAATCCAGATCATCAAAACAAATATATCACTGCTTGGATGAAAGTGAAAATTTATTTCTAGTATTTCTACCCCACTAAAAACATTTCCATTGCATGTGTCAAATCAGAGCCGGGTAATATATGTGAAGATACTTCAATACCTTGAATGGTAAAAGTGCAAGCACAAATTAAAAGAGAACACATACTTACCAGGTAGAAAATATATGCAAATAGAGCCATGGTTTATTAAACCATAATTTATTTGTTGTTTCATCCAAAGTGTCACATATTGTTTTAGACATCTAAATGTAAACAACAAAATTAAGTCATTAGACATGGTCTGCTTCATTACTCCAACAATTGTTAATCAAAATCGTATTGAATATCTAATTCGTTTTCAAGGGATTTCTCAAGAGTATTTTATTGAGTTTTATTCTTTTAAGCATTTTCCCAGCATGGTGGTCTTTGATGTGAACTTAGAATTACTACAATGGCCTAATTTGAGTGAAATTAGGAGAAGACAGAAACTAAACTAAAAATTGATGGAAAAACAAACCACTTGCATTAGTCAATGAAATTTAATATCGATGAATCATGTCAAATACTCACGAGATGCCATGATTCGTCATTTTCTACATGTTCATGATTCTAATGATGGGTTCTATGACATAATCATGGCTTGAGTTGCTTTAAATGACATACCAACTAGTAGTTTGTAAGTATATGTAACAAAACATTACAAACCTTTAATCTTAAGCTAGGTCATTCAAGAAGAAGCAACCATTAACTCTACAAACAAAAAAATTTCAAAACCCTTAAGATAGTGTAACAATATGTATGATGTTAGCCTTATAGTCTAAAGCATTCCATTAATTTATTCAATTATTTACTCAAATATAGTACTATGATGAATTATATGCTCAAATGTTGCACGTAAAACTAGTATTAGAATCCTAGATTGATCTCATCTACATGGACGACCACACAGACAACGGAAGATAGGGAACGAAAATTCAAGTTGTAGAGAATAATATACACAGAAAGAAGCCAAAAACCACAAGAAACTCAGACAGACTTATAGTGGGCCAAGGAGAGATGAAATCAAATGATGTAACTTCAATACCTTGATAGTGTCATTGAAAACCTTGGGTGGTGTCAATAAAGCTTCTTGAAAACACTCAATTAGTGTTGAGTACCACTCTCCAATTCTTCTTGAGCCCAAGCTAAACAACCAATTCCATCTAGATGATATAACTCCACTATTGGAGGACTGCCAACATTGTCTTTAATTAAATCTTGATTAGAAAATAAAGGCAATAAATTTGATACCATACACTGCCTCTAGATTTTGTTTTACCAACCACTACATCTACTAATGTGTACAATTACTCCAACAACCAAGGGAATATAAATTGCAAAGGTAAAAACAAGCAACAATTTTCTCAATGGCCACATTTCTCAACACTCCAATATTAAGGAACATGCATATTGCTTCCTCCAACACTACCATAGGATAGAAATTCTTTTATTATTATGGTATTTACCTAACATTAATATCATTATAAAATTGAAACTAGCAATAAAGTGGTACTTTGTTTTGAGTTGTTACCTAAAGGAGTAATGTTTCAATACTCTCAATATTTAAAAAATAATAATAATAATAATTCTAGCTCTTTCTCACTTCAACAACTCATAAAATAAATCACTTTTGCATTCACAAAAGAGACAAAAGCTCACTTTTAAGTCCACCTTAGCTTAACATTGACATAATTTTCAGTCAGCGATGTGCAGTGAAGTATTATGTGTCAAAGTAAATCCTGTCAAGGAAGTTTCAAAACATTAGTGGACACAAATAGGCTTGATTCTAGACATTTTGGCACGGCCAAAAACAAGGGCACTCAAATAAGGGCGAGATTGTGAAATCTTTGTCAATCAAACTTCTAATTCTATTAGTAATTTGACCACAAATTATATGAACCCACTCTTGAGATGTTTTATACTTAGACGTGAATGCATTTTTAAAAGGCACTGCTAAGTCAACCAGAGGAGTCATAAACATACTATCAGCGCTAAAAAGGAAACCAAATCCTTCGCAATGTAAAGGTGAATGATTTGAACTACTTGACACCATTCAGGAAGGACATTGAATGGTCAAAACATGAGAAGAATCTACACATTCAAAATAATATTTTGATTACACTTGATTTGAAAGCCTGGGACAAAATTCAGTGTTGCTAGATCTATCAATTCTTTGTCTTCCTTGTTGACCATGAATTATTCATGTAAATTCCTTTATGAGTTAGTGTCAAATGAAAAAAGAGATTCAGCTATAATTCCTACAAATACACAATTTCTAAGTACATTCAAAAATATTGTTAACATGTTCGAAAAGAAGAAAAAAGATGCCAAAGACATCCTATGTGAACTTTTCTTTTGATAATAATAAAACTGAAACACTCCAACCCACACAAACTAACAAATTCTTATCATCTCCAATAACAATACAACTTTAGCAGCACATAAAAAGTGGACAATGTAGCATAAATCTTGCAAGAATATATTGGGCATAGTTGAGGTTTATATGTAACTTTACATTGATAAAGCATGTTTGTTTCTATTGAAAGACATAAATGAAAGGAAAATAACTAAGGATGCAAAACATTTTTTTAGTTTATTATCCATGATAAGGTACGAGGATGGAAGAATTAGTGAAATACCCAATCACACTATTGAGTTTGTGGTTTCTAGAAAAGTTTCCATAACCACTACACAAACAATTTCTAATAGTTTGTCCCAATTTTAATCTTTCAGATGTTCAATTAAAGGGAGAGAACAATGATCATGCATGCAACTACGTTTAATCCATAATTCAAGCAAGGAATACCCCACTTTTATATTTTCCTTCCACTTTGATATTTTACTTAAACCACAAGCAGACATCCTAATTCTTTAAATTTAGGAAATTATTGACCAACCCCCCCAAATGAGTGTAGCCATACACACTACATGGGAGAGACATGAATAATATTTCCTCTAATATGTGGGTTCATATTGATACACAATTTTGATTTTGATTTTATGGTCGAAGCTTGGAGCTTAACGATGACTCTGTATTTATCACACATCCATGCTCTCATTGTGTCGTATTAGATCCAAACTAGTTGCTTCAATCATCAAATATATTTTCTTGTAGTTTCAGTCATTACAATTCATAATGTGATTCAGGGTCCCCTTCAAATCACCCTCCCAAAAAGGATCAAACAAAGTTTCTCAACAAAATGTGATGTATTTTTCCATGTCTATTGGTTGGGGTGTTACAGATATCATTAACCATTTCCATCCACAATATGCAAAGCTCAAAGTAACCTAACTATCATGCTAAGCTAGTTCTTGGCTTGTTGATCCCAATTTAAACAGGAACGCAACAACTTATAGATATAATCATAAACACAGAGATGCATGTTGGGACAGGGTCCCCTAGAGTCGATTTTGGGGTTAGAAGCCCCATTTTTGGGGTAGAAAGCCCAAATTTTTGTATGTAAAGTGTAAAGTCTCCGCATTTTGTGGTCACAGAGTGCAAAGATGTAAAGCGTCATAAAGGGTTTCTGCCCTTCTATTATGTAAGTTGTGTCAGCTTTAGAAGACCTACCCATGGTCCACGGACCATGGGATTGTACAAAAAGGAGAGTCGAAGGAAGAGTTCAAAGTGGATGATGAATGTAATGGGTCATTAGCGAAAAGAGCGAAGAGTCTTAGAGTAGAAGAGAGGCTCTGCAGCCATGTGTGCAGAGGCCTAGTGTAGAAGTCTGCAGCTGAGTGCGCGGACCCCTACAGCTGAGTGTGCAGGGTAGTTAGAGTCTGTAAGAAGATTTGAAGCATTAATAGAGAAGATTATTCTAGAATTATCTGTGTTTTGGTCTATTTACTTCTGTTATGAATGAATGCGATTACGTTATGTTGAATAATGGGTTTATGATTTAATCTTATATTGATGCACAAATCTATATGTTGACATTGTTATCTGTCTGCAAATAATAATATATGTTTACGCGAAGAATATCTTAATGCATGTTGAAGTTATCAGATACTTAAGCCGATATGGGTAATTATGAAAGTAAGAGTAGTTACAGAAGCGCGTAAGTAGATAAATCACCTGTGTAGGGTCCGTGAAAGATGATCGTAGACCTTCGCGAAGGTCTAGAAACCGAATAAGAGAGGTATATCGAGAAGCCATAAAATTCTTATCGATTTGTGCGAAGGCATATTCAGGGCAAAAAACAACATCACTACCATCTCTGGGTGTGGAAACTTGGTTCCATCATCCCCCCATACTACTTCGGGTGAGGCTTCAATCCGTGCTCTGCGAATTGATGCCAAAAGGGCCAGTAGTGTAGGGATTTGTTTGGCTAAATTAGCGTTGAACCTGGGTCAGCGCCCACTAATCCAACAAATGGTTCCACTGCTGGGACCGAGATCTGCATAAAGAGATGTGTGATGTCGCATCACTGGAATCCAACTAAGAAGGAAACTGAAGATTGGTTGGATAGGAAGATCCACGAATTCGTGACACAAGAAAACAGAAATTTGCAATTGAAGAAAGAATAGTTGTTGAGAAGATATATGTAAATAGAGATACACGAAATCTTATTTTGTTCCTTCTCGATTGAATTATACGAGTGGATCATTAAATTGGCAGACGACCAAGAAAGGTGGAGGCTTGACGGTCTGATAGTGTGGACCCCGAAATTAGTGCGGAGATTGGAAGCCTCAGAAGATAAGATCACATGTGCTACCGAACACTGGCTCAATCGTATCATAAGAGGATTCGTGACAAAGTTCACAGTCGATACTTTGGTCAGTTACAGCGAAGCAGAGCGTTGTTTCTTCAAGGGACCACAAGGTAAGTATTGAAGGTCTTTAAATACTTGGATTAAGATGCTCTTGTGTGAAAATCGAGTTATGCAGTTACCTTGATGTTTGGAGCTACGCAAAGTGGAAATATCTTCAGGGATAGAGGAAGAACAGGCCCTGAATATAGCCCACTGATCAAACCTCCTCTGAGTGACAACGAGGAAATAACACAGGCTTCACCACAGAGCGTTGTTTAGTTAATAAAACGAGGGTTCCCGCGAATACCCCATCCACCTACCCCACCTCCGCATTCACCTCCACAGCATACACCTTCGCCCACACCGCCACCACCTCCACCACTGTTCAATATGGCAAATGCAGTAAAATTGCTCGTTTTCAAGGGGTCAGGAACCGAGGACCTGGACCAGTTTTGGTTCGTCGCAAAGGTCGTATGGGAGGCTCAGGGTATAATGGATGATCAGATGAAGAAAGAAATGTTGGTCACTGCTTTACAGGAACGCGCGCTGACATGGTACATTAAGTACTGCACTGATAACCCGATGGCTTCATTAGCAGATATTCAAACCACGCTGAATAAGGAGTTTAGTAGGCCTAACTCTGAAGCCCAATCAATTATGGGATTCAAGGAGGTCAAAATGAAGCCTGGCGAGACACCCTAGGATTTGGATCAGATATTGAAGTGCATGATCTACGAAACCAACATGAATCTTATGGATGGCAGCACCACGAATGCTTTATGGCTTCACTCTTGCCTCATCTGAGGGTTGCTTTATTACATCAAAAAATTGGGACCTAGGTGGAAGCCCTGGAGATTGCTTGAGATGCCAATGCAAGATGCTAATTTGGGAGTTCAGCAGATTCACGCACAGTTACAGAACCTTTTCCTAGAGTTTCAAAGTCTGAAGAAGGATAGAGTAGTTCGGCCAAAGGTGCACAAAGAAGTTTGGTGCCTGAAATGAAAAATCTAGGGGCATGACAAAGATCACTGCCCAGTATTCACAAATTATGTTGCAGCAGGAGGGTCGATCGCTCTGAGGCCGGAAGCTCAAGCAGGGCCAAGTACAGGGCCCGCACTATGGTGTGTTATCTGTCAAGTGGCTAGAAAACATGTGACAGACAATTGCCACCTGTTGCAGAAATTTGTACAGACACCGCAACAGCTCTTCTGCAACTTTTGTCAATCAGTGGTTCATGATGAGCGTAAATGTCATAGCTATGAGCTAATGATGTATAGAACGCTCGCATATAGAGTGCAGGCTAAAACTCAGCCTCTGGATCAAGGTGTTAGGGGAGTGTGAGGAGGTTTTCAAGGGCGTGGATGAGGCCGAGGTGGAGGAAGACCTGGTAGAGGTCGAGGGTAGGTGATTTTCTACAACCATGGGGGAACAGGACACTACGCATGAGAATGCACAAAATCGATGCACCTGTGATGCATATATTGCACTCAGTTTGACCACGTGACAGAAGACTACCCTGTATTACTAGCTAAAATACGCAAAAAAGGAGCACAGCCTCAACAACCTACCCAGAATCTGTAGATGATGAAGGCTGAACACCGCGAAGAGGATCCTAATGTGAACATCATGCTGCAAAGTGGAATGACGACTGGTGAAGACAAGGGAAAGAAGCCTGAAGAAGGTGAATGGGTCTGCAAAGCTCCATAAAAGGAGGTTGGCTTTGATTTGGAGCGCGCAAAGGAAACCTTCATGGAAGCGAAGAAAAGCTTCACTGAGGCTTCTACCTCATGAAGTCAAGATAAGTGTTGGCTTGATGGGCCCTGACCTAGGTTTAGCGTTAGTCAGCCAAGAAAATCCCTACACTACTGGCCCTTTCGAAATTAGTCCGTAAAGCGCGGACTGAAGTCTCACTCGAAGCAGTATGGGGGGATGCAGGAACCAAGTTTACACACCCTGAGATGGTTGTGATTTTGGTTTTATACCTTAACCACTTCCTTCACGTAGATCAATAAGCCTTTAGGGCTTATCGATGTAATTTCTCTCCTGTCTCTTAGGACCTCCGCGAAGGTATACGATCATCCTTCCTGAAACCCTAACCAGCGGCTTAGGCACTTACACGCCTTTGTTACTGCATTATTGTATAATTTCCTGAATTATCTTATGTGTTCGCCAATTTTACCATGCAATTAATATTATCTTCGCGTAAACATAGATCCTTATTTTCGTTCATATAGCAGATAGAAACATATATATTCGTGCATCAAATTAACATTATAACATAAATCCAGAACTTAACATAACATAATCGCATGCAATCCACAGAGACAAAATAAATAGTAATTTCATAACACCTTTCTTTATTAATGATTCAGATTTCCAATACAGACTCTATCTACCCTACGCACACAGCTGCAGGGGTTCGTGCACTTAGCTACGGACTTCTACCCTAGGCCTCTACGCACTCAGCTGCAGAGCCTCTTCCTACGCTAAGACTCTTGCTCTTAGCCCTTCACAGACTCATCAAGCACTTAAACTTCCTTAGAACTCTACTTCGCCACCCTAGACTCTTCTAAGACTCCCTTTTTATACAATCCCATGGTCCGCGGACCAAGGTCAGATCTCTAAAGCCGACACAAGTTATCTAAACTAAGGTCGGAAACCCTTTTTGACTATTCATATCTTCGTGCTGCGTAGCCACAAAAAGCGGAGACTTTACATTCCTTTGTACAAAATTCAGGCTTTCTGCCCAAAACTTAGGCTTTTGGTCCCAAAAATGACCCCAAGGGATCTGTTCCCAACAGGCCCCCAACACAAACATGGTGACTCACCCTCGAGTCACTCAGCTCACGCGGAGATCTTGTCGCAAAGACCTCCTATCTCGACTTGGACTATTGCAACTTTGGCAGTACACTACGTTGTCGCCTGTTTCATCTCCTTGACTAGTTGCTCCATTGCTGGCCCTGCGTCATCTGACTGAATCTTCAGCTGAGTCTTCTGCAGACTAGCCAGCTTGCCTTTAATTGTGGTCGTGATCAAATAGGCCTCATCCAACCAAGGCTGTAAGTGAGCCTTCAGCACTGCTTCCTTGTGCTGAGCTACATCTACCTGCTCTTTCAAAGCCTTGGCCTCCTGCAGCTTTTCCAACCTCTGCATGATGGCGACAGTGCGTGTCGTCGCTTTAACTTCGTCATAGCGCTACTGCAGCTCCCACACTTATGTTTCCAGCCTCTGCATAGTGGGGTATTCTTGCAGGCTGGTGACCACCTCAAGCAACTGTTCGAAGAGTGTCGTGCAGTCCTTTACTACGCTGTCTACTGCTGCTACGGCATCTTTCACAGTTGACTCACGTTGTTCTTTGATTTCTCGCAGATTCGAAGGCTGGGCCTTCAACTCCAACTCTGCGATTTTGAGGTTTAGTTCCAACTGGACCTTTTCCAATTCTATGTGTGCATCATGTACTCCAGCATCGAGCTTTCGAACCCACACATCTACTGGCTCAGCCTCGGTAATGTCCACCTTCGGGATAGATCTGCATGTCTCAGCCAAGACCTTAGTTATGCATTGATTCTTGTTCGTAAGGTCTTTCACAAGGTCAATGGTGGAGTCTTAGTGTACAGCCATCTGGGCATTGTTGATATTTTGCTCACTGATTCCCTGTAACGCGCGTTGTTCGCGGGCCCGCAGTTCCGTAATCACACCGTCCTGCAAAAGGTGAAGCGCCTCACTAGAAAGCATGTCTAAGTTAAGTCCAACTCCCTTGAGGGTGCTGACAGTGGGCCTATCAGCTTCTATCTCTGTAGTCAATGCTCCATCCGGCAACACTATTGCTTAGGGATCCCGTGTGCGCAGCATCCCTGCGGCTTCGAAGGTGCCAGGTGCCAAACAAGTTAACGTCACGTCGGTTTGTACATGTGATGCGTGGATCTACAACTCACCCAGACCCGTCTGGATAGCACCCAAATCTTGTTGTTGTTGTTGCTCGAACTGTTGCAGCAGTTCTGCGGTGGCATCCCTCACCGTATCACCTATGTCATTCAAGTCCCCCTCCGTTAGGGTGATCAAGTCGAGAGACGTCTTGCTAGCCTTGGACTTCTTCCACGGCCCTACTTTTTCTGGATCTCTGTTGCGCTTGGTGCGGAACGGAGTCGTCTCGGGTCCGCTCCTCCCTGCTCTGTATGTTCATCCTCTTCTTCTAGCTCTAAGAAAGGCGGCTTTTGACTCCGGTCAGAGCCGTGCTCCTCTTCCTCCACTTGCCCACCCATCTACTTCGCGGAAGTGCACTTTACATTGGCCTTATCCTTGGCCTCCTTTCTTTTCTTCGCAGCCAACTATTTCATCTTCATCTTGGCTTCTTCCTTCTTTCGTTGTGCGGAGGACTTGTTAGATCTCGTTGTCAAGTTTGTGGCAATGCGCCAATCTGCAGGCCAGCAGTTAAGGACCGATGCAATCGTGTCATTTGCGGCCAAGTATGGCAGGTAATGCCACTTCTGTTCAGGGTCCTTTCGCGCATGTATTGAGACATGGTGGAAGTCAGCCTTGAATTCCATGTACTCCTACAACTTATCAAAAAAATTTGGTGACAACCACGACATGCGATTGATGGCCATATGGATGCTCATGTCCATCAAGATCCAGAAGATCTTGTTGTCCTTGATCCGCTAAGGATCATTCGTAGGCCACAGTGAAGTGAACTTCACTACTTTCGATAGGTCTGGTGCGACCAGAGGAAACTGGCTATCCTCGGGTAGCTCCCATGCAAACAGCACTATGGACAACAATGGCCATGCATAGTGGAATGTCTTACTATGATCCTGCAGCTCGCGGTAGTTCGCGAGGAACTCACTGCATAGGTAGCATGCCCAGTTAAACTGTACGCCCTCCACGTACTGGGCATCCAAGGCTATCACTGGTGTCGGCACTTCATCTGCGCGACACTTCCTCGCGACCTTTCCTTCCGAGATCTACGTCGCCACTTTGACCGCAGGGTCACAGATACTCGTGATGGCGTAGCCGTGCGGCTTCTTTACTAGCTTGAATTTTTCCTTCATCGCCTCAGCAAGGGCATGCTCATTGGCCTTTCTGCCAAACGCCATGGCCAGATTTTCTCCTGAGTGCGACAGTCGCGTGATCCTATGGATCAGCATGTCAGTGATGGGTATCGGCTCCTCCAGCCACAGACACCCATCATGTACCAAGCACAATAGTTGCTTGATCATGATCATTGTGATGGGTGCACGGTTGTAATGCGGCACCCATAGTAGGTTTAGCAGGCTTGCCTTGTCCATTCCTTTTAGCCACTTCCTCAGCTCCAAAGCGGTCACTCCAGTGTTTTTGTGGAAGACACGTGCATAAGTTGGTATGTCGCTAAACGAGGGAAATGCTCCATGTCAGCTAAATCCTAGTCTTCCAATTTTAAAAGGGGGACACGCCCCAAGCTCGGTCCCTCAAATACAATTTGCTCTGGCAATAGGGGTGTGTACAGGGTGACCTTACTCTCATTAATATCCTTCGGCACTGTCGTTTTACCCCTGCACGAAGGAATGTACTCAGGTAGCTTAGAAATGGGGTCAGAAACCTCAACCTCAAGATCCTCCGTTTCCATCGTAATATCCTCATCATCCATGGGGATTTCTTCAACCTCTTCTTTCAGCTCTAAGTCAACCACCTTGCCCTTTTCCTACACGATGGGTTTATCTTTCTGTGGGTGCTTTCTAGGCGATGCGCGCACCGACTGCGGTGTCGCGGCCTTCTTGCCTTTCTTGTTCTTCGAACCCTCCTTGGCCGGGGTAGGCCTCGGCCTGGGCGACCGTGGTGACTTAGGTACTTCAGCTGGTACTTCCGCAGTTGCAACCTCCGGGGAAGCTCCCTCGGCTACCATGGCTACCTCTGGAACAACTCCTTCAACTGTCATTGCTTCCCCAACATTTACAGTCTCAGCCAGCATCGACATGATTCTATTCAACAACTCCTATGTCTCCTTTGGCAACTTCTCAAACGTTGAACTCACTATCAAAGCTTCAAAGTATTCACGGTTCATGTGCGTCTGAGAGCTCAACACCTCAATTCTCAAAATGCCAAGTGTTTTCCGTTGGGAAACCCTTTGTAATTTATAGGAATTTTCGAATTCAAATCCGACTGTTCCCCCCATAATCGGCTCATTAATGCTAGATTGGCAACAAATTTTCAAAGATATGGTCCATAAATTCTGACTTAAATGCTGCCCCCGCTCCATTTGGCCGTTTTTTCATCGTCAAATCATGAACAGTGACTTTAACGGTCACTTTTTGGCTGTCCTGCGCAATTTTTCCTTTGGTAGCGTAGCTCCCTATGCACTTTTGTGGGCTCTGTGACATTTCTTCATTCCGCGCAGTTCCCTAATCACGCATCTCTCCGACCCAGGCAGTGTAGTTTATAGTCCCGCACTTCCTTTCAGCTGCCTGGAGTGCTAAGACTGTGCTTCCCTCATATAGTCACCTAGATGGATCATCAGTGTATGGCTTCAATCGGCTGCCATTCACCTTCCCCAGGAAGGGATCTCCATTTAATTTGACCAACTAAACTGCTCGATCATCGGTAATCTCCTTGATGACATATGGCCCTAGCCAATGCATCCTAAATTTCCCTGGAAATTTATCAAAATTGTTGTCATATAACAAGATCAGATCATTTACCTTGAAGGTGCACAGTTTTATGTGTTGATCGTGCCATTCCTTTTCGCGCTCCTTTTCAACTTGTTGATGAAATCCAGCTAGAAATCGGTCCTCCTCAAGCTCTGCTAGCTACACGAGCCTCTCTTCCAAGGCTCCGCGATCCGCCATTCCTATGAATGCCACTATGCGCAGACTAGGTACAATGTATTCCATTAGCATCACAGCTTCTACGCCATACACAATTCTGAAAGGAATTTGTCCAATAAGCTTCTTACAAGTTGTTTTGTAGGCCCATAGCACCGTGGGTGCGCGCACATCCCAGTCATTTCTCTAAGCATTGCAAACCTGCGTCGGTGCGCTCTCCAATATCTTATTGAACACTTCCATTGTCCCATTAGCCTGCGGGTGATAAGGCGTACTTTTATGATGCTACACCTGAAATTCCTCTGTCAACGCGTTGATTGTTTCGTTAAGAAAGCGTGTACTGCGATCGCTCATCAAGACCTTTGGACACCCGAATCTCATTAGGACATACTCAAAAATAAATATTGCTGCTATCCTGCCTATGCAGTCCTTCACAGACTGTGCCTCTGCCCATCTGGTCAAATACTCAATCGCGGTGATGATGTACCGCGCACCTGTCTTCTTTCCTTGAGGCTGAATTGGTCCCACAAATTCAATTGCCCATTTTTCGAATGGTTGTAACGTCACCTGCGGCATCAGAGGCAGCTCATCCCTCCACGACGGCCTGCCAGTCCTTTGACATGCATCACATGCCCTACAATATGTTTTTGAACCCTTATGCATGGTTGGGCACCACAACCCAGCGCGTAGAATCCGCTATTGCTTTCCTTGCATAATTTCCACATGCAACTCCTCCATGAGCCTCAGCGAGGATGCTACTTCATCCAAAGTCATGCACATAACGTCGCAATATTTCATCTGACCCCATTTTGTACAAGTTCCCTACAAAGATAGAAAAGTCTGCCGCATACACTACTAGTTCCTTCTTCTGTTGACTTGTATAACCTTCCGGAGCCAATTCTGTCATCAAGAAGTGGATAATATCTTCAAGGTGACTGTTTGCAATTCACACTGCAAAGATTTGTGTGTCACGCAGTCCTTCCTCTAAATTAGTAGGTTTATCTCTAGTTTCAATGCGCAACATGTGATCAGGTCCTATATTCAGTTGTCCTGGCCACAATAACTTTGAAGTCGTACTCCTAGAACAAAAGCAGCCACCTACATATTTTCCCCCCCAACACAGGCTTGTTGACCAAGTACTTCAACGCAGAATGATCTGTATACATCTTAAAGTGTCCACCCAACAAATAGTGCCTGAACTTCTGGAGCGCGTACACCATAGCTAATCCTTCGCGCTCTGTCATGGAATAATTTTTCTCTGCTTTAGACAGCTTCCTACTTGCGAACGCTATAGGATGATCTAGTTCTCCCTCACTGGCTTATGTCAGTACAGCTCCCAGCGCAATACATGATGCGTCCACGTGCACATGAAATTCCTTCTTCCAATCCAAGAAGACTAGGATTGGCGCGATGACCATTTTCTCTTTTAGCACATCCAAGCTCTTCTGACATTCATCATTCCAACAAAACGTAGCATCCTTTTTCAAAAATTTCTCCATAGGCGCGGTGATTTGGGTATAGCTCTTGATGAAATTTCTAGAGTATCCAATATGACCCAGAGTTGCGCGCAGCTGTTTCACACTCCTCGACACCTCCAAGTTGATTATCACCGCGATCTTCACGGGGTCTACCATCAATCCTTGTTTGCATACCACATGACCCAACAAGATCCCAAAAGGGACACAAAATAGACACTTCTTCAGATTGAGCGCGATCTGGTATCTCCTACATGTATCTAGCATCAAGCGCAGACTTGCCACATAGTGCTTGACCAATCTAAACATTGTCCAATTGTCAAAGTATACCTCCATAAATTTATGAATGAATTCTTTAAATGTCGTAATGACTACGCGCGAAAATATCATTGGCGCATTCTTCAATCCAAAAGGCATTGCAGTGTATTAAAAACATCCCCATTCAGTCGTGAAGGTTGTCTTGCTTCTATCCTCGGGCGCGATTTTGATCTGATGGTACCCAGAGAACCCATCAGAGAAAGAGTATGCTTCTTGGCCAGCTACATTATCCAGGACCTCGTCGGTGAATGGAGTCAGGAAGGGATCATGCACACAAGCATCATTTAACTTCCTAAGATCTACACATATCCTTATTTCTTCTTTCTATTTCTTTTCCTGAACCAATATTGGGCTTACCCAATCAAATTCTTCCACCGATTCAATAATACCCGCCGCAAGCATCTTATCTAACTCAACACGAACCCTTTCCTTATACTTCGGGTTGAGGCAGTACGACCTTTGTTTCACAGGTTTCACGTCTAGATTTAGGGTGATCTTCATGACACCCAGGTCTCCTATTATCCCTTTCAAATCAGAAAACTTCGTGGGGAATAAGTCCTGATATTCGTGGAGCAGTTCAGCGACCTTATCTACTGTCGCATCGTCCCAATAGTCCCCAATATTTGCAAACTTCGGTTCTGCCTCTGTGCCAATGTTCACCTGCCTGGTCTTGAGCAGCTCAGTTATGTCTGGGTTCTCTAGCTGTGGTCCTTCAACTCCACGATGACCTTCAGTCTCTGGGATATTAATCTTTCTCGGGTCTTCGTCTTCTTCTTCCACTGTTACATTGTAACATTCCAGCGCATGGCTCATCTGGGTAGTCCAATCAGGTTGAATCAGGTCTAGAGGATCCTATGGTATCCTAAATATGGTTGTCTTAACCTCCTACAACGCTTCATCGATGGATTCAAATCCATCCTCAAAACTGAATGTCATCAGAAATCCTTGGCATAAAACATCCCATTCTTCAGTGCCATGATGGAGTTCTATCTCCAAGTACCAATTCATTGGTATAACCTCCAAGGTATGACAAAACAGATGGACCCACTCCGGCTGAGGCTTTGCTCCATATGCTTCAATCCATTTGGCCAAATGATCACACGGATCATTCCTCCCGTCATACTTTTCTATTAGTCGTACCTTCGGGTGGCCAAAGTGTATCCTCATCATCCTCCTATATTCGTGCTAATCATCGAAACTACCCTTGTGCATACCCACCATCTTGCAGGTGTAGCGCGCATCGCCCAATCTAATGCTTGGAAGCGATGCTTCTCGGGAACTTCCCTTTCAAATGCATCCAAAAAGCGATCAACCTCAATTAGCCCATCATAGTGAGGCAAATTCCTTACCTCTGATGATACGCAGCGCAACGACTTGGTCATCATATTACAGCGCAGCGTAGATACTTCATGCAATTGGTTCTGCCATTGCTCTAGTTCTTTGTCCAAATCTAATGTGCAGGAGCTCTCGTGGTCCCATGCAATATGTCCATCTGCTCTCGGATTCACCCAATCTTAGTCTCGACTCGTTATCTTGTAAATCTAGTCCAATTCATCATCACTTTCATAATCGCGGACCAGTTCTGTATAGCGCGGTCATTCTGCAGGATCCAGTGGCACCACTACGCGGAGTGATTTCTTTTCAAATATCATCTTTCTCTTCTTCAGGTTGATTACCCCATTTATATCAATGGCCCAATCGATCCCAAAGAGCGCAGGGTGGGGATTGCTATCATCCACAATCTCTATTACTTCAAAATCTGTCAGTGCGCTCGCACCTTCGATGTCCACTATTACCCCCTACTGCCTGCCCATTGGGATGATTTTATGTTGAATCGTCGTCCTTAACTGGATTGGAGACCACTTGAGCGCAGGTCTCCCAATTCTTTCCCATGTTTGTTTTGGCAAAACATTCACGTCTGACCCCATATATAAGATAACTTAGTCCATTTTGTATCCCCTATCTGTGCAGTGAGTCTCATATCACGTCTAGTCATTGTCTTATGCTTGCCAAGCTTTCTGACTACGCGCGATTCGTCAGTAGCGTTGTCCTTGCCAGCGCACCGATTGATCAATTCCTACAGTCCCTTCACATCCTTACTATTGCGGATTAGTTTCATGCAGGTCTCCAATAACGTGGTAATCATGGATGGGTCCATTTCTTCAACCGTTTTCTCCTTACTTCCTAAGGTAGAGGTCTCAGCAAAGCTTTTCTTTGCTTCCATAAATGTTTCTTTCACGCACTCCAGATCAAACCCAGTGTATTTTTCTGGTGCTTTGCGGACCCACTCACCTTTTGCAGGTTGCTTCCCTTTATCCTCACCAGTCGTCGTTCCACTCCGAAACATAATGTTTACCTTAGGGTCTTCCTCTCAAGGCTCAGCCCTCATCATCTAGAGGTTTTGCATTGGCTGCGAACATTGCGCCCCCTTTTCGCAATTCTTAGCCAACAATATAGGGAAATCCTCAGTTGCATGGTCAAACTGAGTACAATAGCGGCATGATAGTCGCGTCGGATTCCGGAAATCTCTCACGTAGTGTCCTGGTCCACCACAATTGTAACAAATAATTTTCCCTCGGCCGCGCCCCTGATATTCACCTCGCACTCCCCCAACGCCTTGGTCCGGAGGCCGCGTTTCTACCTGCACCTTGTATGAAGGTGTCATGTCCATCATTAACTCGTAACTATAACAATTATGCTCATCATGACCTACTGATTGATAGAAATTTCAGAAGAGTTGTGGTGTCTGTACAAATTTCTGCAGCAAATGGAAATTGTCAGTCGCATGCTTCCCAGCTACCTTGCATATAGCACACCATAGTGTGGGCCCTGTACTTGGCCCTACTATAGCCTCCGGCCTTAGAGGCATTGGTCCCCCTGCTGCAACATAATTCGCAAATACTGGACAGTGATCCTTGTCATGCCCCTGACCTTTGCATTTCAGGCACCAGACTTCTTTGCGCACCTCTAGCCGAGTTGTTCTGTATTTCTTCAGGCTTTGCATTTCAAGGCAAAGGTTCTGCAACTGCGCATGAATCTACTGAACCCCCATATTAGCATCCTACATCGGTGTCTCATGCAGTCTCATCGCAATTTCTAGAGCTTTTGCCTGGGTCCCAATCTTTTATTGTGATAGCGCAACGCTTAGGTGGGGCAGGAGTGAGGCCACAACCACTCGCGGTGCTGCCCAGCAGTTAGGTTCATGTTGGCTTCACAAATCGTACACTTAAATATTTGATCCAAATCTGAGGGTGTCTTCGTAGGCTTCATCATGATCTCCTTGAATCCCACAATGGATTGCGCTTGAGACTTAGGTCTACTGAATTCCCTATTCAGTGCAGTCTGGATATCTACCAATGCGGACGTTGGGTTATCAATATTGTACTTAATGTACCACGTTAGTGCACGGTCCAGCGAATCACTAACCAGCGTTTCTTTCTTCATTTGATTGTCCGTGATACACTGAGCTTCCCATACAGCCTTCGCGACGAACCAAAACTGGTCCGAATCTTCATTTCCTATGCCCTTGAATACAGGTAGCTTTACAGAGTTCGCCATGTTGAACAGTGGTGGAGGTGGCAGTGGTGTGGGCAATGGGGTAAGTGGTGGAGGTGAGGATGGAGGCGGTGTGGATGGATGGGATGAGGATGGAGGCGGTGTAGGTATTTGCAGGAACCCTTGTCTTATCAATTGAATAGCGCTTAGCGGGGAAGCCTGTGCTGCTCCTTCGTCATCACTAAAAGGAGGCTCAATCAGCGGTCTATACTCAGGACCTTTTCTTCCTTCGTCCCTGAATACCTTCCACTTTGTGTAGCTCCAAACATGAAGGTAACTGCATGACCCGCTTTTCACATAAGAGCATCTTAATCCAAGTATTTAGTGATTTCAAATACTTACCTCGTGGCCCCTTGAAAAAGTGACGCTATGCTTCGTTGTAGCTAACCGAAGTATAAATCGTGAACTCTGTCACAAACCCTCCTATGATACGGTCGAGTCAATGATCAACAGCACGCATGATCTTATCTTTAGAAACTTCCAATCTCCACACTAACTCTGGGGTCCAGACAATCGGATTGTCAAGCCTCTACCTTCCCTGACCATCTTCCAACTTCACGATCCACTCGTATAATTCAACCGGGAAAGAACAGAAGAATATTTTGTGAATTTCTGTGTACAGATATCTGTCCAACCACTGTTCCTTTGTCAATCATGGATTCCTATTTTCTTGTGCCGCGAATTCGTGGATCTTTCTATCCAACCAGTCTTCAATCTCCTTCTTAGTTGGATTACAATGATGCGATATCACACATCTCGTTATGCAGATCCCTGTCCCGGAAACGGAACCATTTGTTAGCTTGATGGGCCCTAACCCAGGTTCAACGTTATTCAGCGAAAAAAATGCCTACACAACTGACCCTTTCAGCATCAGTGTGCGGAGCGCGGACCAAAGTCTCACCTGAAACAATATGGGGGGATGCAAAAACCAAGTTTCTGCACCCTGAGATGGTTGTGATGTCAGTTTTATACAATCAACCCTTCCTTCGCGCAGATCGATAAGCCTTTAGGACTTACTGATGTAATTTCTCTCCCGTCTCTTAAGACCTCCACAAAGGTATACAATCATCCTTCGTGCAACCCTAACGACCGACTTAGGCACTTACGCACCTTTGTTATTGTGTTATTGTATAATTTCCCAAATTATCTTAAGTGTTCGCCAATTTTACCATGCAATTAAGATTATCTTTGCGTAAACATATATCCTTATTTGCATTCATATAGCAAATAGAAACATATATATTCATGCATCAAATTAGCATTATAATATAAATCCAGAACTTAACATGACATAATTGCATGCAATCCACAGAGGCAAAATACACAATAATTTCAGAATACTTCTCTTTATTGATGATTCAGATTTCCAATACAAACTCTATCGACCATGTGCACACAGCTGCAGGGATCCGCGCATTCAACTGCGGACTTCTACGCTGGGCCTCTGCGCACTCAGATGCAGAGCCTCTTCCTATGCTAAAACTCTTGCTATTAGCCCTTCACAAAATCATCAAGCACTTAAACTTCCTTAGAACTCTACTTCCCCACCGTAGACTCTTCTAAGACTCCCTTTTTATACAATCTCATGGTCCGCGGACCAAGCGTAGATCTTTAAAGCCAACAAAAGCTATCTAAACTAAGGGCGAAAACCCTTTTTTACTCTTGCTATCTTCGCGCTCCGCGGCCACAAAATGCGAAGACTTTACATTCATTTGTACAAAATTCAAGCTTTCTGCCCCAAACTTAGGCTTTTAGTCCCAAAAATGACCCATGGGGACCCATTCCCAACAATAAGCAGTCTGAATAAATGGACACATCCATGCTTGCTACATTTTTGGAGACCTGCATGAAGCTGCTTCGAGATAGCAAGGTCGTAAAGAGATTACAGGAGTTGATCAATAAATGTACTAGTAATACTTCTGACGGCCTGCACATGGTCAGGAAGATTAGTAAGCACAAGGCAAGAACAGGGCGGGAGATGAGACTCACCACGCAGATAGGAGAATATGAAATGGACCAAGTTATTGTAGATCTAGGGTCCAACACGAATGTTTTGCCTACGCAGACATGGGAGAGAATGGGGAGACCTGTGTTGCAGTGGTCTCCTATTCAATTGAGGATGGTGAATCATCAAAAGATTATCCCCATGGGAATATTACAGGAAGTAACAGTCGATATCAAAGGCGCGAACACATTGGTCGATTTTGAAGCGATAGAGAATGTGAATGACAGCAATCCCTACCCTACGCTCCTTGGGATCGACTAGACTATCGATGAATAGGGTGATTAATTTGAAGAAGCGCACGATGTCATTTGAAAGAAAATTGCTCCACATAGTTGTACCACTGGACCCTGCAGAAGGACTGCGCTACACTGAACCAGTGCGCGATTACGAAATTGATGACGATTTAGACTAGATTTATAAGATAATAGCGCAAGATCAAGATTGGGTGAATCCGACAACTGATGGACGTATTGCATAGAACCGCGAAATCTCCTGCACATCAAACTCGGACGAAGAAGTGGAACACTGGAAAAATAGATTGCACGAAGTATCTACGCTACGATGTAACATGATGACCAAATCGTTGCGCTGTGCGTCATCGAAAGTAAAAATTCTGCCTTACTATGATGGTTTAACTAACGTTGATAAATTTATGGATGCATTTGAAAGGAAAGTGTAGGAGAAGCATCGTTTCCAAGCCTTGGACTTGGCACTGAACGCTATGCCTACAAGATGGTGGGGTATGCACAAAGACAACTTCGATGGATGGCACAAATATAAAAGAATGATGAGGGTGCGGTTTGGTCGCCCAAAGGTTCGGTTGATAGAGAAATACGATGGAAGGAGTGATCCGTGCAATCACTTAGCCAAATGGACCGATGCTTATGGAGCAGAACTGCAAACGGAGTGGGTGCATCTGTTTTGTCACACCTTGGATGTAATACCTATGAATTGGTACTTGGAGACAAAGCTCTGCCATGGCACGGACGAATGGGATATTTTGAGACAGGGATTCTTGATGACATTCAGCTTTGAAGATGGATTTGAGTGCATTGATGAAGTGTTGCAGGAGGTCAAAGCAGCGATCTTCAGAATACTGCAGGATCCCTTGGATTTGATTCAACCGAATTGGACCACCCAGCTGTGCCATGCGTTGGAGTGCTACAATGTGATTGCTAAAGAGGAAGATGAGGATCCGAGGAACATTAATATCCTGGAGATAAAAGGACACCGCGAAGTTGAGGGGTTGCAGATAGAAAACCTAGATATCACCGTGCCATTGAAAACAAGACAAGTGAACATCGGGACAGAGGCGAAGCCGAAGTTTGCGAAGATAGGGGACTACTGGGATGATGTTGCGGTGGATAAGGTCACTAAGTTGCTCCGCGAATACCAAGACTTGTTCCCTACAAAGTTCTCAGACCTAAATGGGATAATAGGGGGCCTAGGAGTTATGAAAATTACGTTGAAATCGGACGCGAAGATGATCAAGCAAATGCCTTACCGCTTCAATCCAAAGTATAAATAAAAGGTCCACTTAGAGTTGGATAAAATGCTTGCGGTAGGTATTATTAAACCAGTGAACGAATCTGATTGGGTGAACCCAATAGTAGTTTAGGAAAAGAAGCAGAAAGATGAAATAAAGATATGCATAGATCTCAGGAAGTTGAATGACGCTTCCATGCATGATCCTTTTCCGACTTCGTTCATCGATGAAGTGTTGGATAATGTAGGGGGACAAGAAGCTAAGTGATGCTTGCATGCATGATCCCTTTCCGACTTCGTTCACCAATGAAGTGTTGGATAATGTAAGGGGACAGGAAGCAAATTCGTTCACTAATGGGTTCTCGAGGTACCATCAGATCAAGATCGCACCAGAGGATAAAAGTAAGATGACCTTCGCAACTGAGTGGGGATGCTTTCAGTACACTGTAATACCTTTTGGATTGAAGAACGCGCCGGCGATCTTTTCGCGCGTAGTCATCACGACGTTTAAGGACTTCATTCACAAGTTTTTGGAGGTATACTTTGATGATTGGACGATGTTTGGGCTAGTGAAACGCCATGTAGCCAACCTACGCTTGATGATGGATACATGCTGAAGGTATCAAATCGTGATCAATTTGAAGAAATGTTTTATCTGTTTTCCTTTCGGAATCTTGCTGGGCCATGTGGTGTGCAGACAAGGATTAATGGTGTACCCAGCTAAGAAAGAAGTTATAATTAATTTGGAAGTGCCAAAAAGTGTGAAACAACTACGTACAACATTGGGGCATACGAGATACTATAGAAACCTCATCAAGAAATATGCCCAAATTACTGCATCGATGGAGAAGCTGCTAAAGAAGGATGCCACATTCTGTTGGAATGAAGAATGTCAGCGAAGCTTATATGTGTTAAAGGAAAAGATGGTCACCGCGCCAATCTTAGTCTTCTCGGATTGGAAGAAGGAATTTCATGTGCATGTGGATGCATCATGTATTGCGCTCGGAGCATTACTGAAACAGGCCAGTGAGGGAGAGTTGGATCACCCTATAGCGTTTGCAAGTAGGAAGTTGTCTAAGGCTGAGAAGAATTATTCAACGATAGAGCGCAAAGGCTTGGCTATGGTGTACACGCTCCAGAAGTTCAGACACTACTTGCTAGGCAGACACTTTAAGATGTATACAAACCATTATGCATTGAAGTACTTGGTTAAGAAGCCTGTGTTGGGGGGAAGATATGCAGATGGTTGCTGCTATTTCAAGAATATGATTTCGAAGTCATTGTGAAGCCAGGATGATTGAATGTAGGACCAGATCATCTGTCGCGCATTGAAACAAGAGAGGAGCCTACTAATTTGGAGGAAGGACTACCTGATGCGTAGCTCTTTGCGGTGCACGTAGCTGACAATCACTTTGCAGATATCATACACTTCCCGACGACAGGGACAACTCCGGAAGGGTATACTAGTCAACAAAAGAAGGAGCTAGTGGTGTGTTCAACAGAGTTTTCTGTCATTGCAGGACATTTATATAAAATGGGCTTGGATGAAATTCTGCAATGTTATGTACCTGAGTTTGAGTGGAACAACATCCTCGCTCAAGCTCATGGAGGAGTTGCATGAGGACATTATGCAGGAAAAGCAACATCGCAGAAGATTTTACACGCTAGGTTGTGGTGGTCGACACTGCAGAAGGATTCCAAGGCTTACTACAAGGCATACGATGCATGTCAGACGATGGGCAGGCAATCGCGAAGGGATGAGCAGCCTCTGAATCCGCAAGTGTCGTTACAACCATTCGAGAAATGGGCCATTGTTTTTGTAGGCCCGATTCAGCCTCCAAGAAACAAGATGAGTGCGCAGTATATCATCACCGCGACGGAGTATTTGACCTGATGGGCGGAGGCGCAACTCGTGAAGGACTGTACAGGGGCAACAACAACAAAGTTCCTCTTTGAATATGTGCTGACTAGGTTTGGTTGCCCGAGGATTTTGATGAGCGATCGTGGTACACATTTCCTTAATGAAACGATCAGCGTGCTGACGGAGGAATTCCAAGTTTATCATCAAAAGAACATGCCATATCACCCGCAGGATAATGGGACGGTTGAAGCATTTAATAAGATATTGGAGAATGCGCTGATGAAGGTTTGCAATACACAAAGGAATTATTGGTATGTGTGTGTATCCACAGTGCTATCGGCTTACAGAACTACTTGCAAGAAACTCACTGAAGAGACACCCTTCAGGCTAGGTTATGGCGTAGACGTTGTGATGTCAATGGAGTATATTGTACCTAGTCTAAGCATAGCGGCGTTTACAGGAATGGTGGATCATGGAGCCCTGGAAGAGAGGCTCACGCAACTGAAAGAGCTTGAAGAAGATCATATTTTGGATGGATTCCATCAGCAAGTTCAGAAGGAGCGCGAAAATTCGTGGCACGATCAGCACATCAAATTGTGCACCTTCAAGGTAAATGATTCGGTTTTATTATATGATAGCAAGTTTGATAAATTTCCAGGAAAATTCCAAATGCATTGGCTAGGTCCATATGTCATCAAAGAGATTACCGATGGTGGAGCAATTCAATTGATGAAATTGAATGGAGATCCATTTCCCTGAAAGGTAAATGGCAGTTGATTGAAGCCATACACTAGGGATCTGGCTAGATGACTATATGATGGAAGCACAGTCTTAGCGCTCCAGGCAGCTGAAAGGAGGCACAAGACTATAAACTATAATGTCTGGGCTGTAGGGCTGCGCAAGTGGGGGACTACGCGGGATGGAAGAATGTCACAGCATCAACAGAAGCGCGAAGGGAGCCGTGCTATAGGAGGAGAGACGACACAGAACAGCCAGAAAGTGACCGTTACAGTCACTGTTCATGATTTGACAGTGAGAAAACGGATAGGAGGGGTGGGGGGGCGACATTTAAGGAAGAATTTAAATGCGAGATCTTTGAAAATCTGTCGCCAATCTAGCATTTATGAATGGATTTTGAGGGGAATGGTCGGATTTGACTTCGAATTTGCCTATAAATTACAGATGGCCACCCTACGAAAAACACTTTGCATTCTTAAAGTTGGGGTGTCTAGTTATCGGTTGCGCATGAACCCTGCTAGTTTTGAGGCTTTGGTGGCCAGTTCAATGTTTGACAGGTTGCCTAAGGAAATCGAGGATCTCCTTAATAGCCTGATGTCGGCGCCCGTGGAAACTGCAAGTGCTTGAGTGATCCAAGATCTTTTGCTTATAGATGTGTTAAAGAATTACATGTGTAAATTGTAGCTTAACATAGAAAACTTAATGTGCACATGAGAGAAGAGGAGAAACACATAACACATGAAAGAAGACAACAAAACTTGATAACAGAGTTCGTCTGACTTGGACTACGTCTCCGGGCCCTGCTTGATCAATGGGGAGGTCTTCATTCATTAAGTGGCATGAGAAAGAAGAGTACAAGCATCAGTTACAAAAAAAAGGAGTTTTATACCTCCATACTGAAAAGTGGCCGAAAGATGTAGAACCCTGATGGAGAAACGGACAGTGCCATTGCATTCATGGCATCAAGAAATGCTGAAACCATATAAAATTTGTCAAAATCTGACAAAGTGAAATTTCGGCCCTCCTGCAAAATTCTGCCTTGAACTACGTGCACTTCCTCCTCCCCCTGGGCGCACTGACAAACTGTGTTTAAATAAAAATTGGCCAGCAGATTTTCCCAAGTTGGCGGTTGGCTGAGTTGGTTAAGGATCTCGGTTAATAGGGAGGAGTTCGGGCGGTCAAACCCCGTCTCCTCCTTTTTACATAACAAATTTATTTATAAATTAAAAAATTGCTTGGGTTGGGCCCGCCTTGGGCGGCCCGCCCACCATACCTCCGCTAGCTCCATACATTAAGTGGCTAGTGTTTGAGTGTCTCGGGGTCGGGTCTGTGCCCCAAGGTTCAGCCCACCCAACTCCGTTACATTTAAATAATGGTTATGGGTTGTGGGGTGTCAAGGTCATGGCCGCCCACCCCGTTTGATGATGTTGGTTCCGGGGAAGGGGCCAAGGGTTGTGGCCTGCCCCTCCACCTATATACATATTGTTTCATAGTGCAGGTTGGGGTGCTAGGGTTGATGGCCCACAACCTCTTTTTTTATATATTTTTTTTTTATTTTTTTTTTAAACAAACTGTGAAAATTTTGAAAATTTGGTTTTGGACCGAAGGAGTCATTTTAATGAGGCAACAATTTTGCCCAGATTTTGGCCAGAGTTGGCCGGATTCTGTCCGCTGTAAAAAGTCTAAATTGTGCCTTCATTAATCTTGCCCAGTCCTCAAAAAGTCAACCCAACTTTTACTATCTCTATCGCCTTCATTCGGACCCGGATTGGAGTGTCGTTCACACTGTTGGAATCAGGGCGACGAGCACTTCGATCTGATGTCAAGTTCATCATCTTTGGAATCAGGGCGACGAGCACTTCGATCTGATGTCAAGTTCATCATCTTTCTGCCACTTTGAATTTTGAGCCTTTTCCATGCCACTGGTGTATGGAGACCCCCCTGGATCAATCCTCCCCACTGAGGAACTTTTGGACCCAAAAAGCATTTACACTTAGCACACTGTTTGTGTCCTTTCAACCCACACTTTCGATCACCTGCACACAAAACTAGTACATTTTTTTTTTGCAATCATGCACACCACACATGACTTAACAACCCTTTCTTGCCAAGAGTTTATAGTACACACTCCTTGGCCAAGGATTACATAAAAAGTAATCAATACCTCAACTACTAGTAAAGAAAGGCCAAAATATCATCGTTGCGGTTTAAGTGATAGAAAACACACCATCACTTTTACATTTACTTGCAACGTATGATTTACAATGGTGGCCATAACAAGCTACTACCTTAGAAAAACCAACTTAACAAAGTAGACCACCGTGAATGGGGTGGTTTCATTTGTTGAACATGTTCACCTTTCGGCTTCTCCAGCGATGTTTCCAGAGCATGGAGCATCAGACATGCAGTTTGTTGGTGTCCCTCTTTGTTGCAATGGCCACAACGATTCTTTTTCCTCCAAACTTTCAAGGTTTCCTTGGGGCGCTTTCCCCTAGTGTTCCTTCGATAAGTGTTTATGGGACCCCCACTATCGCTAAACTATGATGAGGTAATTTCATCGTCTGTCGTTGGCTGGTTACTAGCTATATTGGAGCTTTCTCCCATTTCCTTTCTGGTGTATCCAAGCCCTGCACAACGCGGTAATTCCTCGACTTCGATGGGGTTTACGATGCCTTGGCCTTTGATGTTGAGGCCCTTTCCCTAATACCCCATATTCTTCAATAGTGTGGATCCAATCCTTGTAGTATGTTTTTCAAAAGCAGCGAATTCATCATCATGAAAATCATATGAAATCGAGGAATCGCATTTTACCTCCGGATAACAATGCTGCAGCTTTTCCAAGGCCTCATCCTTGGCTTGCAACTAGCGTAGTAATATTTGTTTTTCTTCCCTTGCCTCCTGTAGAAGCCTCCTTAGCTCAGCATTCTCTGCTTGGATGCGATGGTGGATCTCCTCAAGTTCTTGGAGTCCTGCTGCAGGGAGTGCCCTTTTCATTATGTCTATTGAAATCCTTGATTTATGGCCAGAATCAGACCCCAAATCTATGGGTCCTCCTTCCGTGATCCCAAGGGTTGCAAACCGTGTTTCATCGCCGGAATCGGACCCCAAGTCAATGGGCCTACCTCATGCAAATCCTATAGCTACGACCTTCTCATCTTCCTCTAACTCAGAATCTTGGTTTTGTTGCACAGTGGTGACGACCTTCTGCTTCCCCTTTCTGTCATTCCTTTCAGGTCTCAGCTTAGGGTGCAACTTCCAGCAATTTTCTTCATCAGGGCCCTCTTTCTCACAATGTGTACAAGGGACTTTGCTCCCCTTCTCTTGGATGTTGCGGATCTCTTTGGGTGGTCATCCCATTTAGGTGTTCCCTTGTTTTCCATATCAATCGCCTTTACACTAGCCGAGTCAATGGTAGTAGGTTCAAACAATAATAATGAATGTCTAATGTAACTATGTAATGATCCAATAAACTTAGTTACTACTTCAGGTGAATCAAGTGAAATGCCCAAATTAAGTGCTTGTTTTCTAAACTCCTCGGTAAATCTTTGAACATCCTGACCTTGCCTTGCCTTAAGTATTGCCAATCCATTAAGGCTTTTTGCTTATAACCCAAGGGATAAAATTGTTCCTTTAATGTAGAAATGAAACTAAGCCATGAGGAAAGAAGATTACCCTCACTTTCACTGCTTCGCAATTTTCTCTCCCACCAAACGAGCGCGGTGCCACTCAGTTGAAGAGAGGCCAACTGAATCTTTGCTTCATCCTCTTCAATCTGCTGAATCCTGCAATAGATCTCAAACTTCCTAATCTAGTTATTAAGCTTTTCTACATTACTTTCACCGTTATACATGGGAAGATCAAATTTGACATTTAATTTAAAGAAAGGTTTCTTAGATGCACCCCTTGAATTTCTACAATGATGATGATGAGAGGAATAAGAGCTTTCACTCGTTGAAGGAGAAGGAGGGGGTTCTTCTTCACCTTTTTCATGCACTAAACCTTGTTCTTCTGCCTTTTTCCCTTCTGCTTTCTCCAGTCTTGAAAGCAACTGAACTACATTTTCTGCCATTGCATAGAAGGTTTTGCAGAAATTGAGCTCCTCTTCATGACAAGCCTCTTCATCTACCATGTTTCTCCTTCGATGTGCACGTCTCGCTTCGGAATCGAAGACTTTAGTTTCCCTTCACCTTTCAGAGCCTATTTCTTGTTAATATACAAACATGCAATTCACATCTAAAAAGACCTGCTCTGATACCACTTCATCCAAGATCTTTTTCTTATAGATGTGTTAAATAATTACATGCGTAAATTGTAGCCTAACATAGAAAACTTAATGTGCACATGAGAGAAGAGGAGAAACACATAATGAAAGAAGACAACAAAACTTGATAACAGAGTTCGTCCTACTTGGACTACGTCTCCGGGCCTTGCTCGATCAATGGGGAGGTCTTCATTCATTAAGTGGCATGAGAAAGAAGAGTACAAACATCAGTTACAAAAAAAAGGAGTTTTATATCTCCATACTGAAAAATGGCCAAAAAGTGCATAACTCTGATGGAGAAATCGATAGTGCCATTGCGTTCGTGGTGTCGAGAAATGCTGAAACCATATAAAATTTGTCAAAATTTGACAAAGTGAAATTTCGGCCCTCTTGCAAAATTCTACCTCGAACTGCGTGCACTGCGTCCTCTGCATGGGCGCACTGACAAACTGTGTTTAAATTAAAATTGGCCAGCGAATTTTCCCAAGTTGGTGGTTGGTTGAGTTGGTTAAGGATCCTGGTTAATAGGGGGGAGGCCGGGCGGTCAAACCCCGCCTCCTCCTTTTTACATAACAAATTTATTTATAAATAAATAAATTGGTTAGGTCGGGCCCGCCTTGGGCGGACCACCCACTGTACCTCCGTTAGCTCCATACATTAAGTGGCTGGTGGTTGCATATCTCGGGGTCGGGTCCGTGCCCCAAGGGCCGACCCACCCAACTCCGTTACATTTGAATAGTGGTTATGTGTTGTGGGCTAGCAGGGTCATGGCCGCCCACCCTCGTTTGATGTTGCCGGTTCCATGGGAGGGGTCGGGGGTCTTGGCCCACCCCTCCACCTATATACATATTGTTTCATGGTGCGAGTTGCGGTGGCGGCGTTGGTGGCCCACCACCCCTTTATATATATATATATATATATATATAAACAAACTGTGCAAATTTTGAAAATTCGGTTTTGGACCGTAGAAGTCATTCTAAGGAGGCAACAATTTTACCCGGAATCTGGCCGGAGTTGGCTAGATTCCATCCGACGGAAAAAGTCCAAATTGTGCCTTCATTAATCCTGCCCAGTCCTCAAAAAGTCGACCCAACTTTGACTGCCTCTATCTCCTTCATCCAGACTGGGATTGGAGTGTTGTTCGCACCATTGGAATTAGGGCAACAAGCACTTCGATCTGATTTCAAGTTCATCATCTTTCCACCACTTTGAATTTTGAGCCTCTTCCATGCCACTAGTATCTGGAGATCCACCTGGATCATTGAGGATTGATGGCCTCTGAGAGAGCTTCCCCTGAGGTCGTAAGTGTGGCGATGCCCACCGCGGTGCCAAAATCACCAAGTTCGCCTAGGCCGAAGCCTACACCAGCAGGAGAGGATTCCAAGACGAAGAAGGACAAACAGAAAGTGACACAGTGTGCGAGCCACCAAGGAAGCACCAGAAGAAAGAGAAACCCACCGCACAGGAGAAAGGCAAGATGGTCAACCTAGAATCCGACAAGGGCACTGAAGAAACCAATATGTGCACAGAGGACATAGACACTGAGAGTGTAGACCCTATCTCAAAGTTACCAGAATACATTCCTCCGCACCTGGGTAAGGTGAAGATCCCAAAGGACCCAGACAAGGAAAATTTTATGCTTAATACACCCCTGCTACCATAAAGATCGTGTATGAAGGCCCGCGCTTGGTGCGCATCCCCCACCTAAAGCTTGAAGATTGGGACTTGGCGGACACAGAGCGATTCCCCCACCTGGCTATTGATAATTTCATGCAGAGGGAATTTTATAAGGATTCAGTATCACCGCGCTGGAGCCGATGAAGTGAATTCGTGGGGTGGAGAAAGCAGGATTGTTGAACCTGCTATGGGTGACACATTACCACTGTGCACTCATAAATTTAATAGTTATCAAACAGTTGTTGTGTCTGGTGCATGACGGGTGCCTTTGGTTGGAGGAGCTAATCCCTATAACTGATATGTTGATCCATAGGATCACCTAGCTACCCCATTTAGGACTAAATCCAGCCAAGGCATTTGGCGGAAAGGTGGGCGAGCGCGACTTCGCCGAGAGAATGAAGGACAAGTTTAAGCTTGTCAAGAAGATGCGTGGATATTCAATTTGAAGCATAACCGACCCCACGGTGAAGGTAGGCACCCAGATATTGACTGGGAAAGTAATGCGGAAGTGTCGTGCAGATGAGGTGCCGGCACCAGTAGTTTCATTTGCGGCCCAGTGTGCGGAGAGCGTACAATTCAATTGGGCACACTACCTCTGCTATGAGTTCCTCGCGAACTGCAGAGAAGCACAGGATCACAGCAAGATGTTCCACTACTCTTGGCTATTGTTATCAATTGTGTTGGTTGTGTGGTAGTTTCCGGAGGACAGTCAATTTCCTCCAATCGCGATAGATTTTCCAGAAGCAACGAAGTTTGCTTTGCTATGGGCCACGAAGGAAGTTGAGCGAGTCCGCAAGAGCAAGGTATTCTAGGTTTTGATGGAGATGAGCATCAACATGGCCATCAACCGCAACCCAATATTGTCACCAACTGTCTTTGAGCAGTTGTCGAGATACACGGAGTTCAAAGTGGACCTCCACTGTATCTCCATCTCGGTGTGGAAAGACCCAGAATAGAAATGGTATGATCTCCCATACCTTGCGACGGATGATGCAATAACAGCAGTCCTCGATCGTTGGCCAGCGGAGTTCCGCACAGCATCAAATTTATCAACCAGGACTAGTAAGTCCACATGAAAGCAAACTGAGGAGGCCCAGTGAAAAATGCAACAGTTGGCAAAAAATTTGAAAAAGGAGACTGAGGAAAAAGCAAGAGCAGAAGCGGAGCGTGCTGCGAAGGAACAGAAGGAAGAGCGCGACTCTGGCAGAAGTCAGAAGTCTCATTCACCACAAACAGAGGAAGAGGAGCAATTTGAATAGGGTGGTGGAGACCAGGAGAGCACCCTCTTCCAGGTGAAGTGGAAACAGGGGTAGAAGAAAGAAGGGACGCGGAAGAAGACCAAGGCTACTAAGTCATCGCTCAACCCGATCACCTTAACAGAAGGTGACTTAGACGACATTGGGGATAAGGTCAGCGACGCGACAGAGGAACTGCTATAGCAATTCGAGCAGAAGCAGAAGCAAGCCTTGGTGGCTATTCAAACGGGTCGGTGCAAGCTACAGATCCAAACTACTCAGCTGCAGGCCAGTGTAGGGCAGGGCAGTGCGATGTTGACTAGTTTGGCATTGGGGACCACTAGAGCAGTGAAGATCGTTCGCTCCTTGGATCATCGGGTCGTCGTGCTACCTGATGGAGCCCTAAGCGCGGACACAGACACTCACAGAGCTTCTTTAAAGAACATTGGTCTCAACTTTGCCACGCTCCCAAATGAATTCCTTCACACGTTGCAATCAGATATGATTGCGGAATTGAGGGCTCGAGAGCAGCGCACGCTGAGTGTGATCAATGTGCAGAAGGTTAACAATGAACAATTGTTCGTTGAGAAAACATCGGCGATAGAAACTTGGAAGAAGGTACAGGAGAATAATGAGCACACAGCAGCGGTGGTAGCAGAGGCGTCCAAAACCGTTCCGGAACTAGACATCCCCGAAGAGGCGCCTATGGAGGCCAAGATTCTAAAGTTGGTTGCAGGTGTATGCGATGCTCGAACTGACATGGACAAGGTTCAGTTTGAGTTGAACCTCAAAATTACAGAGCGTGAGTTAAGAGCAAAACCTTCAACTCCACCAAATGTCGGAGAACGACGCAAGGCAGTTGTCAAGAATGCAGTTGTTGCAGTAGATACTGCGTGGCAGATTGCACTGTGCTCTTCGAGCAATCGTTGGAGGTACTTACCAGTCTGCAGGAAGATCCCAACCTGTAGAGGTTAGCAACCGAGGCGAGGGAATTGCAGCAGCAGTATGATGAAGCAAGAGCGGAGACGCGTACCATCACTATCACGCAAATATTTGCAAAGCTTCAGAAAGCAAAGGAATTGAAAGAACATGCAGATGCAACACAGCAAAGAGAGGTAGTACTCAAGGCTAGATTGGGGCCTTGACTGGATGAGGCTTATGTGCTCACCGCCACCATTGAGGAAAATTTGACTAGCCTGCAGATAACACAACAGAAGATCCAGGCAGATAGCATAAGACCAGCAATGGAGCAGCTGGTAGAGCAGGTTTAGCAGGCAGCGACGCAGTGTACCATTGAAGTTGCAATGGTATAAGTGGAGTTGAGAGGTCTTCGTAGCAAGATCTCCATGCCAGCAGAGTGACTCGGGGACGAGTCACCATATTTGTGTTGGGGGCCTGTTCAGATAGGGTCCCCTAGGGTCGATTTTGGGGCAAAAAGCCCAAGTTTTTGTATGTAAAGTGTAAAGTCTCCGCATTTTGTGGTCGCGGAGCACAAAGATGTAAAGTGTCATAAAGGGTTTCCGCCCTTCTGTTATGTAAGTTGTGTCAGCTTTAGAAGACCTACCGATGGTCTACAGACCATGGGATTGTATAAAAAGGAGAGCCTTAGAAGAATATAAGGTAGAGTTCATAGTGGATAATGAATGTAATGGGTCATTAGCGAAAAGAGCGAAAAGTCTTAGAGTAGAAAAGAGGCTCTGCAGTTGTGTACGTAGAAGCCTAGGGTAGAAGTCCGTAGCTGAGTGCGCAGACCCCTGCAGCTGTGTACGTAGAAGCCTAGGGTAGAAGCCCGTAGCTGAGTGCGCGGACCCCTGCAGCTGAGTGTGTAGAGTAGTTAGAGTCTTTAAGAAGATCTGAAGTATTAATAGAGAAGATTATTCTGGAATTATCTGTGTTTTGATCTATTTACTTATGTTATGAATGAATGCGATTATGTTATGCTGAATAATGGGTTTATGATTTAATGTTATATTGATACGCAAATTTATATGTTTACATTGTTATCTATCCGCAATTAATAATATATGTTTACGCGAAGAATATCTTAATGCATGTTGAAGTTATCAGATACTTAAGCCGATCTGGGTAATTACAAAAGTAAGAGTAGTTACAGAAGCACGTAAGTAGATAAATCACCTACGTAGGGTCAATCGTAGACCTTAGCGAAGGTCTAGAAACCGAATAAGAGAGGTATATCGATAAGCCCTGAAAGGCTTATCGATCTACGCGAAGGCAAAGTCAAGGCACAAAACGACATCACTACCATCTCTGGGTGCAGAAACTTGGTTCCAGTATCCCCCCATACTGCTTCAGGTGAGACTTCAGTCCGCGCTCCACGGATTGATGCCGAAGGGGCCAGTAGTGTAGGGATATGTTTGGCTAAATTAACGTTGAACCTGGGTCAGAGCCCACTAATCCAACAATGCAGCAGAAAAACACTTCATTTCATTAATAGAAAAATATTGAACTATGCTTACACACAGAATGGAAATAAGATAGCTCGGGCGATAGTAGCATATCTTTGTAAAGAGATGTGGTGGTTTCATGCCTTTGAACTGAGTTACAAAGAGGCTCGATGGCCTTTTTATTATTGAACAATAAGAGAAAACACTAAACAACCAAAACCCTAACCCGAGGATATGTAACACCAAGAGTATATGGGCCTCGTTGGGATTAGATGGGTAGCCAACTTCCCGGGGTTGTAACTTGGTCATATTATCTACGTCTGATGCGTATGATACCTCGTTGGAAATATCTTTCCAATGACTATAGCTACTGATGAAATTTCTTTAGAAATAATTGAGAAATTTTGCCCAAAAAACGTCGGTTAGGGCCTCATAACGGCTCCAGAAGTTCAAGACCCGAAAAACTGCCAAAAATAGTAAACTCTGCTACAATTAAGGAAAATGAAAAACTGAAAGAGGCAGTGGTGGGGATCCAAGTGGAATAGGCGAGTGGCCACCAACATCCACCTGATCATTCCTCCCACCTTAGGAAGCAATGGTCCCCATTGCATTCAGTTCTTCCATGAGATGGGGAAACTTCTACTGAACTTGGTCCTTACTAAGTTTTTTTTGCAATCTCTGACATGTCCAACAATGGTGGGAAGCATGGTCAAAGGTGGTCCACATTGAACACTAGGTGCAAGCCAAGGAATGGGGGAATGTTTTTCTCCAAAATATTGTTTCCCACATCCTTAGTAATGGTGTAAGGACCATATCGAAGTGGTATGAGCTTCTGATGGGCTCTTGTAAGGCGTTCTTTCTGTAAATGAAACCAGACTTTGTCGCCCACCTGAAACTTGTGTGGCACCCGATGTTGATCATGTCGTTGCTTGTACTTGGAATTTTACACAATAGAGCGGCGATATATCGGCCCGTTGGGTAGAGGTGCTCCGGGAATCAAATCGAACGAATGTTTGACCTGACAGTGCAATGGTACCCCTGTGGGTGAGAAGATGTCCCTGTATTCTTTCATGACCGTATCCACCTACTTTTTTTGTGTGGAGGAAACCTTCTCGGGGCCCATGGATGTGGCTATGATCTTCCCCTTACTTTGAAAGCCAACCAAAAAAAAAAAACCTTACAAATAATCACAGAGCGAGGTCTAGACTCATATACAGCATGTCGCTTCCATAATTATGGTTGTCCTAATAATACATCACAAACGTCGAGAGGAGCAACATCACACAATACCTCATCTATGAAGGGCTTAATGTTGTATGGAAGGCGGCACTATTAGCTGACTCAGAGATCTCGTCCTTAGTGAAGCCACCCAATGCTATACCGTTGCGGGTATGGTATGGTTAGTAGGTTAAGCCGCTTCATGACCTCTATTGAAATGAGGTTATTTTGGCTGCCATTGTCGACAATGAATTATAGCGGCGAACCCTTCACCCACATTTTTGAGTGGAAAATACGCTCCCACTCCTCTGGATCTTTGGGCTCATTCTTTTGGATCTTGGCGGTGGAAACGACGCTAGGCTCTGCACCAATAATATGTTTCCCTTTGTCATTCCTCTTGTCGAGTTCTGACTCAGATTCAGAACATGCATCTGATTGTGAAGCCTTCAACTCGGCCACTAGTAACTGCTTGGCCCGACACTCACTTGTGTTGTCAGTGCGGCTCTTATGGATCTCACACCACTTTCATGTGTCCTTCTTTGACTTCATTTAAGGCTTCAAAACGGCTCCGGAAGTTCAGGACCCAAAAAACTTCCAAAAATAGTAAGCTCTGCTACAATTAAGGAAATTGACAAACCGAAAGAAGTAGTGGTGGGGGTCCAAGTGGAATAAGCGGGTGGCTACCAACATCCACCTAGATCATTCCTCCCCCCTCAAGAAGAAATGGTTCCCATTACGTTGAGTTCCTCCATGAAATGGGGAAACTTTTGTTGAACTTGGTCCCTATTGAGTTGTTCTGCAATCTCTGACGTGTCTAGTAATGGTGGGAAGCATGGTTGAAAGTGGTCCACATTGAAAACTGGGTGCAAGCCAAGGAATGGGGGAATGTTTTGCTCCAAAATATTGTTTCCCACATCCTTGGTAATGGTGTAAGGTAAGGCCCATATCTGAGTGGTCTGAGCTTCCGATGAGCTCTTGTAAGGTGTTCTTTCTACAAATGCAACTAGACTTTGTCACCCACCTGAAACTTATGTGGCCCCTGATGTTGATCATGTCGCTGCTTGTACTTGAAATTTTCCACAATGGAGCGGCGATATATCGTTCTGTTGGGTAGAGGTGCTCCGGAAGTCAGATCGAATGAATGCTTGAACTGACAGTGCAACGGTACCCCTGTAGGTGAGGAGAAGATGTCCCTGTATTCTTTCATGACCATATCCACCTGCTTCTACTGTGTAGAGAAACCCATACCGGGGGCCATGGATGTTGCTACGATCTTCCCCTTACTTCAAGAGGGAGGGAAAAAATAAATAAATAAAATAAAATAAAAAAATCAATCCTAGTCTTGGAGATGATCTTACTGCATTTCTTGGCAGAGATCAAAGAGGTAGCAGTAGGTGGGGCTACCTCCGGTATCCTGTATAACGTATTACCCAAATAAATAATCACAGAGCGAGGTATAGACTCATATATAGCATGTCTCTTCCACAAATATGGTTGTCCTAATAATACATCACAAACGTTGAGAGGAGCAACATCACACAATACCTCATATGTGTAGGGCTTTATGCTGTAGGGAAGGTGGAACCACTGGTTGACTCGGAGATCCCATCCTTGGTGAAGCCACCCGATGTTGTACAGTGGCGGGTGTGGTATGGTCAGTGGGACTAGCCGCTTCATGACCTATGCTGAAATGAGGTTCTTTTTGCTGCCACTGTCGACAATGAATTGCAGCGACAAACCCTTCACCCGCATTTGTGAGTGGAAAAGACGCTCCCCCTCCTCTAGATCTTTGCGCTCATTCTTCTGGATCTTGGCAGTGCAAACAGTGACGCTGGGCTCCGCATCAAAAATCTCCTTACCTTTGTCATTCCTCTTGTTGGGTTCTGACTCAGGCTCGAAACATGCATCTAATTCTGAAGCTCTCAACTCAACCACCAGCGACTTCTTGGCCCGACACTCACTTGTGTTGTGAGTGGGGCTCCTGTGTCCTTTGACTTTGTGGTGGTGTTATTTTCTTGCAGCTTCGATGGGTTGTCTTGGGTCACCCTTCCTTGGCTTTGTCCTTTTTTCTTCGGATTTGCAGATCCAAAGTCTCGCTTGTTTTGTTTAAACTTCTGCTCGATCTTGACAGCGTATCTGTAAGTCGTGCCAATTGACGAGATGTCCAAAAACTCCATCTTGCCCTGGATGTACCTATGTAGGCAACCGTGATATTTGAGTATCAAATGTCGCTCAAAATCCTTGATACACAACTTTGTGCGAAGGGTATGAAAAATATTGGTAAAATCCATCACGTCTTGGTCCCTTCCCTATCGCAGCATGGTCCACTTTATGTATTTATCCTCATAGCTTCCGACATGGTAGTACTACTCCTTGATAGCATCCTGAAATGAATTCCAAGTGGGTGTAACTGAAAACAGTGAGTTTGTACTTTCATCCTTCTGCTGGTAGTAGATTTCCCACCAGTCCTTGACATGGGAGCGGCTTTGAGAAGTGCAAAAGTGATCTTTTCCCTGTTGGAAAAATCATGAACAGAAAAATATCATTCTAGCTGATTTAACCATTTATCTACAGCATTCGCATCTATCTAGCCCTTAAATATGGGAATGTCAAAGTTAACTTGTACCTTAAAAGGTGTGGCGCTTCCAAAGTAGTTGTTGGAAGTAGATGTGTCGCCCCTGGGTCGAAGGATCTGGGCAAAGTTTTCCATCATCGCATTCCTTTGTCACTCGAGGGCTTCTTTGAGCAATATTTTGATAGGATCTCCTATCCCCTCGTCTTTCTTTTCATCTGCTATGGGAGGTCATCGGGATTTGCGAGGTTGGTCTTGCAAAGGTTCGACCAATTCAAGCCCAAACTCCTTATATCCTGACCTCGTTGGGGACATGCAAAGAAAAACAAATAAAAAGCAGAACGCTCTTATACCACTAATTCAGATGTAAATAGGAACACAGCAACTTACAAATATAATCATAAACACAGAGATGCAGCAGAAAAACATTTCATTTCATTAATAGAAAAATATTGAACTATGCTTACAAACAGAATGGAAATAAGATAGCTCGGACGATGGTAGCTTATCTCTGTGAAGAGATGTGGCAACTACATGTCGTTGAACTGAATTACAATGAGGCTCAAAGGCCTTTTTATTATTGAACAATAAGAGAAAACCCTAAACAACCAAAACCCTAACCCGAAAAGATGTAACACCAAGAGTATATGGGCCCCATTGGGGTTAGTTGGGCAGCCAACTTCCTAGGGTCGTAACTTGGCCATATTATCTCCGTTTGATGCATATGATTCCTCTGTTGAAAGATCTCTCCGAGGACTACGAATGAAACATAATCGCCATAGCAATCGTTGAGAACTTTTGCTAAAAAAACATTGTTTAAGGCCTCAAAACGACTTCAGAAGTCATTAGGGGATTTTTTAGGTCTAAAATGGGCCTCCTAAGGAAATTATAAAATAATAGTGGAAATAATAATATAAGATTAGATTACATCATCAAATTTTAGAGAAAAAAAGAAAAACTATTTTTTCAACTCGTATTTTCAACTTATCTCCGTATGGGTTTACTCGAATTTCGAGTGAAAACATCCATTGGATGCATAATTTGATTCTTCATCCAAGATCATGTTTTTTCATGTATTTCTCATTTTTCGTGTAGCAGGGTCCATCGAAAATATGCAACATAGATACTCTTTGGATGAGGAATTAGAGTTTACATCCAATGAGTACTCTCGCTCAAAATTTGAGTAAAACCTTAAGGAGATAAGTTGAAAATACGAGTTAAAAAAAAAAACAGTTTTATTATTTTACTATTTTTTAATCTTTTTAATTTTTTACTCCAAATGGTGAATCAACTCCCATGGTTGACATCATCATCTTGAATCCTATTGGTTCTTATAAATTTTATTTTGGTTGTACCATTTTAGACCTCAAAAATCCCCTAATGCCAGGACCCAAAAAACTGCCAAAAATAGTAAACTATGCTACAATTAAGGAAACTAAAAAACTAAAAGAGGCAGTGGTGGGTTTCCAAGTGGAATAGACAAGTGGCCACCAACATCCACCTAAATCAGTTGTCTAAGATTTTAAACCATTAGTAGGAAGCTATAAGAGAACAGGCCTGCAACTTGAAGCACCACCAACCATTAGAAAGGGCCTTTGAGAGATGGAGGTATTCATCCCATAGAGGAAAAATCACAACTAAAGACTTCAATACCAGCTAACTATGGAAATGGTTCCTTAAACAAAATGCACCAAAATTCCATACCCAGATATCATAAAGTACCTCGTCATCAATATAAATTCAACCCAAAAAATTACATGGGGAGTTAATAGGACCTTTCCCCCAACCAACCTTCACCTAAAGCATTGGAAGGTTTAGACGACAGGGAACTGCAGCATAGGGATATTGTCATTAGTTTTTCGCCTCCTTAATACCTATTACCTTTCAAGCCCTTCTTAGAAGAGTGTGGAAAACTGAAATCTCAAAAAATCTACAATCTTAGTGCTCAGCAACTGCAATCCTTGACTAATTCAACATCTCCAAATCTACCCTGATGATTGAAATGACGATTTGAGGATTAAAATGGTGATTTTGGTGATTCATGGTCTACCAGATTCCAAATGGATAGGGAGAGATTTGAGTTCCCCTTATCCAACATGTCCTGGAAGTACCCAATCCATAAAGAGAAGACCTTCCAAAACCTTATTGGCTAGAACACCCCAGCCAACAAAGAGTTAGTAAAGTGATGGGATCTATAAATGTGCCACAAATAATTTCAAAGAATACAATGAGACACAAACCAAGAAAAGCACTTCTTGAATCCAGTCCACATAAACGACTAAAACGACCATTATTTAACTATTTGTTAAATTAAACCATCAATTTGTAAACAACTAAAATGGTCATGACTTAAATACTACTTACATCCAAACCATCAACCCATTAACAACTAAAACAACCATTATTTAATTACTTATTAAATACAAACTATTAATCCATTAATAGTTAAAACAACCAATCTTTGTAGAAAAATATTGGCAGAAGTAGAGAAGAGACATAAGGAGCATGAAAACTCACCAATAATGTCCCAACACAAAATGTGCCCAAAACATGGTTCCTGAGCAACCCAATAAATAGGTCAAAACACCCAATTGTTAAAATAAGTAGCTGCAACCACCAGCCCAAACACAACAGTTACATCCCTCACAACATAGCTCATAGAACTCCAACGATCTTTCGCCCAGCAATGCTTCAAAATGGACGCTTCATTTTTTTCCAAGGTGAACGAAGGAGGTGCACTTGGATCGAAGCCTGCTTCACCATTCCCATTATTTCAAACTAAAGTAGGACTTACAAGCGCTATAACACTAGTCTCCCCTCCTAATCTCGGTCCTTTGCACAAGGGACTGTAAGGGAAAGCACCAACACCATTATATTTAAGAAAATATCTCCCCATAGACAATGAGGGCAAGGAGCTCAACCCACGATAGAAAGAACAATTGCTTGAGGAACCATGGGCTTGTGTTTTAAACCCATTTTAAGAGAAGGTACCATTTTCAAAACATAATAATCAAATAAAAATAAAAATTCCATTATTGCAATGAATACTCAATTGTTGTCTACCTATGGATCAATTGGGTTCTCTTTTTTCAGATAAAATATGGTAGCCAGATCAAAATCAAAGCAAAACACATAGGCAATAAATTGGCATCAAACTGCAACTTTTCAATTCACTGTGAGTGATACCAGATGTAGAGAATCAGTCGAATTTAACATGAATTGAAAGTTGAGCACAATTTTATATAAAGGGCAAGATACATATTGGATGAGGGGGTGTACAGTTTGAATGAGATGATTCAAAGTTTCCACTTCAAATCATCTCAGTCATACATTATATGCTTTCCTCTTTGAATGTCCCCTCTCTGACTTCAATTTGCACTTTCACATATGTTTTCTTGACCAGGTTCTATATGTCCAGAACAGAGTCATAGCATCTGCAATATTTTACAAAAATACGGTCCTAGAAGCCCTCAATTGGCATAAAATAACCACATATTAAACCCTGGAATCTGTTTTGAACCCTATTTGGATGTCCTGAACAGGGAAAGGTAACATAACCATGCAATAATTTTTAATTTAAAATAATTAAAATATATTAAATGGTTGAAATAAAATAATAATTTTAAGACGAAATGCTCATGATCCAAGTAGGCTATCATAAAAATTATGCATGATAAAAAAAACCATCACATCCAATACTGTCAAAACTTCAAATAACGCCATGTTTTTTCCTGTTTTGATGTAGCACTTTCGACCTGTACTTTCACATATGTTTTCTTGACCAGCTTCTATATGTCCAAAATGGAGTAATGGCATCTGCAATATTTTACAAAAATATGGTCCCAGAAGTCCTCAATTGGAGTAAAATAACCACATATTAATCACTAGGATTTTCTTTAAACCTTATTCGGATATCCTGAACAGGGAAAAGTAACATAACCATGAAATAATTTTTGATTTAAAATAACTAAGATATATTAAATAGTTGATACAAAATAATAATTTTAATATGAAATGATAATTTGAAAATTTCATTTCAAATAAATGCCTTAAAACCCCCTATTTTTAATAGAGCATGATCCAAGTAGGCTACCAGTAAAAACATGCATGGTAAGAAAAAAACCATCACATCCAATAGTTTAGCATCCAATACTACCAAAATAATGTCATGTTTTTGCTTATTTTGATGTAGCAAAAGTAGTTGTTTTACACTAGTATGATGACAGGTATCCTACAAGGATACAAAGATGTCAGTAAAGCATGTTGACGCATTACATGCCTCTCTAGTTAGAAAATATGGAACCCAATTCAATAGTTTATGTAAAAATATGATAAAATTCAATGTGTTGTCTGCCTATATTTATGAGCTCTGTCATAAGGAGCAATGGATTTAGCTGGAAAGGTTCTTGAATACAAAATTGGTGTGAAATGTAAAATTGTAAGAGTAATTTTTGTTTACTATTATTTAAATAACATATTGGTTGAGTTCTATTCCCATACTATATCTTTACATTCCAATATGAATAATTCTATTAGGATCAAGCTTATTTTCAATAATATGATACTATTTACCATTTCACACAATCATATATATATAATGCAATCACAATGGCTTCAACAAGGAAACCTGAGTATTTCAACCTGAAATCTGAACTTATTTAACACCCATGTATAATCACAAATTGTGTCAGCTGTAACATCCATTAAGTTGAGTAAAATTGTCCTTATCAACTACAAATCGTTTAAACTCCATCTTAAAAATTAGAACGAACTCAAAAAATAAAAATAAAAACTCTGGAGATGAAGAACTCCAAAGAGAGCTCAAGGATAGAGAAGTCCCTTTATAGATAGTAACCTCATAGTGCTCCGAAAGAATTAGAATGAATGGATGGGGTTGTGAAAACAAATCAATTGCAAAATGGAAATCACATTGATTATCATTAGAGGATGAAATGTCCAATGTAGATATATAAGTTCAGAAACAGAAACACATGAAAATTTCTCAAAACTAAGGAAATTCCAATTTTCTTACATTAAGAAATTATTATATACCAAGATCTTGCATTTAGATGTAAGATGAGGATGAAATACTTGTCCACTCAATGTTGCATAAAAATCATACAATAATTAATCAAGTTGTATACATAATACTTGAGAAATACATGTATTCATCTTGAAACGTTTACCACAACAAAATCTAGAACAACGATGTCAGTTAAATAATACAAAAACTCACTAAAGAAAGAGAAAAGGAAAAATCCAGTAGCATGAAACTATTATGAAAATAGAAATTGAAAATTAAATTAAATTTATTAAAAATATTTCTAAAATACCATAAATATAACTACACATTATTACTTCTTGGTTCTGCACCTTAAAAGTAAATTCTACAGACTAATTCAAGATTAGATTTTACTATTTTGGAAGTACCAACCTTCATAAGGGCAGAGGTTCAAAGCGACGTCTCACAATTTTAACGGTTTAAAACTTGGAAACAGATTTATTGCCATATTTCAAAGGAGTTTATTTCGTCAATGAAAACTTATAGCAGTAATGATCAGAGGCATATATATTGACTGATCTCGAACTAAGTTATATTAAATGAGTAAATTAAATTGAAGATATGGAGATAATAGTACATAAGAGAATGCGATAAAAGGAAATCTTTATCTCTATGAAATTCATTATGAGACAAAAGAAGAACCTTTGTAATAAAATAGGATATTGCCTTTTGATTCCAAAACACCACTGTAGCAATAGTTAGGTACAAGTGTTTGAATTCCCTGATTATGTATTACAAAAACCCTATACCAGAATATCAAACCATAACCAGATAACTTGAGGGTCCTAGAACTAAAGAAAATAGAAGGGTATAACCAGATAACTTGAGGGTCCTAGAACTAAAGAAAATAGAAGGGTATAACCAGATAACTTGAGGGTCCTAGAACTAAAGAAAATAGAAGGGTATTAAGGAAAATGTATCTTATAACCAACAAACGCTATGATCAAGGCATCGGGGTTTCTCTCTGCCTGGGAAGCCTCCAGTCAGGTAAGAAACCCTCATGTAAAATCCTAAAGAAAGAAAAAGAAATCAGGATAATAATGAGATTACTGAAGAGAAAAACCCTTAGCAAGGTATTCTTACTAGAACTATATTTTACCTCTCATTTGCAGACAAGGAGTGTTGAATAAATCCAAATCTTTGTGAAGAAAAATTCCACCGTTTACCTGAGATTAAACCCTAAGAAAAAGTTGTAACAATCCCAAACAGAGGAAGTATAGTGCAAAATGACAGGTTGTAAGGGTAGTCTCTAACACTGGCAAGGTGTTGATTATCGATGCCCGTTTGTTGTCCTTTGTTTAACACTCCATGAGGTTGAAGCCTACACATGTGGTGGTTGCTTCCAGTATTAGTTTCTTGCAGAGGAATGAAGTGATAGACAGCTTGAACCCGCAGGAAGAAGGTAAAAAGTTTCATTTTTCTTTTCTCTTAATTTAAGACAATTACATATGACTTAAGCCGCCTGGATGAAGGTAAAAAGTTTGTTTTTTCTTTTGACTTAATTATTTAATAAAATTAAGAACTTAGCATATGTCTTTAAAACGAAATTAAAATTTTTGTCTCAAATAAACTTCTTAAAACACCTCACCTCCTCGTATAGTAGTGACCCATGTTTATCGTCAACAATGGTTGATAATGGGTGAACATTAAACAAAGTCTTTTGATAGAAATCACATGAGAGAATTTTTTGGCCTAGGCGTTTCAAACCAACAAGTGTGGTTCATCGTCATCTAGTCCTGATGATGAACCACACTTGTTGGTTTGAAACACGTCGGCCAAAAAAATCTCTCATGTGACTTCTATCGAGAGACTTTGTTTAATTCATTATGGATCACAGAAGCTTGAATACAGAAAATGGGTGAACATTGTGAACCATGGTTGTCAATGGTTAACTATAAATGAATATTGTTGACCATATTCACTATGGTTAACAATGCTAACCATGAATAACCATATAGACCAAGGTTGAGTATAGCTAAGATAGTATGACTATGATTGGATATGATTGCACCATAGAAAAAAGGTTCTAAAAGTATTATTATTATTATTATTATTATTATTAACCATGGTGCTATGGTCATCATGGTAGACTATAGTTGAAATGGTCAATTAAAGTTGACCATTGTCAAAAAAAAAATTGACTATGGATGACTACAATCAACATATGGTTGACTAAAGTAGACCATGATTGATTTAGAAGATAGACTATGTTTGTATATGTCATCACATTGTGAGTTCTTATTTATTCACAACAAAAAAACATCATATTTTATGTAAATTAATATATTATTAATGTGTTATCACCATCACTATATTATTAACTTGTCAATCTATATATTAATATAGTATTATAAAATTATAAAATTTTAAATAATATTTTTAAATTTATTAATATTATCAATGGAATTGTTAAACCATATTAATAAAACTTAATATTAATATTATTAATAAACTTCCGATCTCATCATTAAATTTTATTAATAAATCTTATTTATAAAGTTTATTAAGTCTTATTATAAATTTTAATGGTAATAACTATGATTGGATTTAAGATTTATAAACTATACATGGTTATGCATCAAACCATATTATTATTAAGTTTTATTAATAAAATTTGTTGCAACAAGATGATGGAGCTTAGTGAAAAGAGTCGCCTTCACTAAGTGGGCCCACAGGCTATTTTTGGCACAAGTCTATTTTTAGGCTATGTCTATTTTTAGACATATGGATCATGTCTATGGATTGCAGGTTGTTGTTTATGGATGATTGATCAAGTTGGGAAAAAATAGATGGACTTCTATTTTTGATGAAAGTGTGAGTGATCACAGTGTCTATTTTTAGACTGGCTGTCAAAAATAGAAAAGTCAAATATTATTATCTCACAATAATATTTGGACTATAAACTTAATCTTATTCTCTTGGAGCACTTCAGTTTGAGCTACAGAGGTGGCACATGCAGCTGTCAGAAGGAAATACGCTTTTCTTATGAGTCAGTTGAGTTGTTGCATGCATGACTTCAGTTAGAACTCAATCAGTTGAGTTTGGTGGAGTTGATTGTAGAGTTGATGGAGTTGTGTTCAGTTTAGCTTTGTTAAACTGGTTGTATTTAGTCTAACTGGCAAATAGACTAGAGATGAGTTGGGTGAATTAGTTATTAATTAATTCACAAGTTATTAACTCATAATACAACTAATGAATACATCAGTTAACTCAGTTGCATGTCAGTGCATGTTCAGTTCAATAGGGACAGGTGGTAGAGAATCAGATTGCTATCAGTTGTGACTATAGTTGTGCACCAGATCTTGCACAATCAAGGGATTGAGTATGCCAATGAGTTTGCTCACGTATTTGCCCACATTATAGCTTGTGCTCACGTCCAACAAAGTGTGAGTGACTATTTTGCAGGTGAAAAACGAGTTTGGTGAGCCATTCTCATCAGTTCTTGAGCAGGTATTGAGCAGTGGAGGCAGGCAAGCAGTGGAAGAGATTTGGAGATCAGATCTGAGCTGTATTGTGTGTAACAGAGGTGGAGATACTTGTGAGAAGTATTATGTTGTGTAATGTTACATGACTCAATCATTAATATACAGATAGTTGGGGTTTTTAGCGAGATGCTTTCCCCGGGATACATACTGTGTTAATGTGTGAATGCTCTTGATGTTTTATTGTTATTGATGCTGCTATATTGATGATCAACGTAGAGGAGCTTATGTATTGTGTATGTTTTCCGCAATAGTACATGATCAGGATAATCTCCATTGAATATGTGTTAAATTATTCAAAATTTATACATTAATAAATAATATTATTATTAAATTTCATTAATAAACTTTAATATTAATGATAAATTTTATTATAGATCTTCATATTAATTTTTTTAATAAAAAATTATTATCATTCAATTTTATTATTAAATTTAGTAAATCTTATTAGATATAAATTTTAAACTTTATTATAATTTATTAATAAATTTTATCAAAAACAAAACTTTATTGAGGATAGATTTTTATTAGTAAAAAATTATAAATAAAATGTACTAAATTTGAAGAAAGTCAAGTGAGTAAATTTAAGAGAAAAAAACAAGTTGACTAGTAAACAATTGTTAATCTTTCTATCTCGAGGATCGTCCACTTTGATACCAATTAGTCTACATGAGAAGAAGGTCTAAGCGATCTGCTAGGGTTTGAAATGATGTTATGATCTATGTGTTGTCATGGCAGTGTTGGGGGGCGCTCTAAAGCCCCTTCATTCGGAGAAATAGTCACGGGAAAAGGTAAGGAGCCTGAGACCTCTTTTTTTACAAAACTCACTACCTATAATGCCTTCAAAAAAATTGTTGCTAGTTGCTCCGAAGAGGGAAGGGTAGGGAAAATCTCTAACAAACAGGCTAACTCACAGCATGCAAATTCCAATGGAAAAGCACAAACTCAGCAACAGCCTACCAATCAATGCAAGCCAAAAATAAAAAAAGAAATACTAACTCTGGGTATTCAGGATTCATTGTCACGGCTTACGGGGATTTCATGCAAGAACGTGCAATTATTTGCAAATTTATGGGCTTTTGGGCCTCTAAGAAGACCCTCAACTAGTGGATTCAAACAAAGTGGCACCCCAATGGGGAGATCAGGCTTTAGCTAGTTCTTCACGGTGCTTTTTGATCTCTTGGAGGACTAGGATCAAATTTTCGAGGGTTGCCCTTATTTCTTCAACTTGGTCAGGGTTTATATGTGCTACTGGAAAGAGAACTTCACCTCTAAAAGGGAGGATTTCACTAGAGTCCTTCTTTGGGTTAGGCTTTAATCTTTGCTCATGGACTATTGGTCTCCATGAGTCCTTAAAGGCATTGAAGATGAAATTAGAGAGTATTGTTATAGCGGCTACAACCACCCTCCAAAATTTTGCCTTCGCTTCGTTTTGGAGCCTCCCCACTAAAATCTCAGCAGCTTGTATTGTATTGCCCAGGTACTTGTGTTTTCATCAAGTTTATCTTTTGTTGTACAACTTGTATTTTCTTACTTGGTTTTTTGATTAATCACAAGCTTACCTCCCCATGACTTGGTTTCAATCTGGTTCTTTCACTGCCTTGGCAATCTGCCTAGTCCTAGAAGGCAACTAGCCTTACTCTCAGGAAATGACCAGTTCAACCTAGGAGTGAGCTTCGACTCCAGAATTGCGCAGACCCAACTGGCATCTTGTCTTCAGTTGGGAAACTAGGCAGAGCTTGAGAGGCATCCAGAGCCACTCATCCCAAGAATTGCGCAGAAGCATTCCATCAGTCGTTGCCAGATGCATGTGACAGAAAGTTTCCCAGTTCCACCCAGAACTGCACAATTTATCCATGCATGCATGGTAGCCCTTCCCGAAAAATAAAAAAGCAAAAACCGAAAAAGTATCCCTAAAAAATAGGGATCTGTTTTTAGCAGCGGGAGTTACACTTGAGTTAATTTTAGAAACTACCACCACTTGTCGTTTTTTCCTAGATTTTCGACCTTTGAGTCATAAACATTAAATCGATAAAATCTATTTAATGGATGCCACTAGAGCTCATTTGTGTATTCAATATTGGAGATTTGGCATTCCCGAGGCATTTAGGAACCTTCGAAACAACCTTTTTGGGTAAGTTTTACTTTTCAAACCTTTTGCAGCTTTTTCTGTCGCTTTTGTTTCCGTGGCTTATGTGAGTATTGTTTTTGTCCGTTTTATTGAATGACCGCTGGAATTTTGATTTGTTTTAGCTTGTAGAAGTGTTGTTCTAAATTTTTCATTTCCTTTTAGCATAACCCATTTTTTGCACCAACGGTCATCGTTGTGGTGACTCTCCCCACAAGCTTCATTGTTCTTATGTTTGACTGATTCCTACATTTGTTCTGATTGCATGCATCATTGTTTACTTAGATCTGCACCATCCTTCGCTCATGCATTCATATCTACTCATTTTCAATTTTCCCTTTGGCAGATTTGAGTTGCCTAGGCCCGGATCTAGCTCTTCCCAGCATGCACTGCGCATTTCTAGATCTCAAGGCTCTGCCTTGGCTCTAATAATTATGCAAAGGCTACCAATGACTAGCTCTAGCTGCACTTTGTGCAGTTCGAGGAGATAATCCCGGAGCCTTTCCCACTAGGATTATGCAATGCGTAGTCCCAAGCAGCATCAAAGTCAGACTGAACTACACATTGCGCAATTCCAGTCATCAGCACCTCTAACTAGCAGTTGGGACTGTGCAATAATTAGATCCAGCTAACAACCCCTCACCTCTAAAAGTCTGAATTGTGCAATCTTTCCCGGTAGTTGCCCAATTTGTTGCATGACCAATCCTTGAAGTGCTTCTGATTTTAAGCTAACATTTGGATGCCATGACTGTCCTCTTTGTCTCCACGTACAACAATTGTTGAGCAACTTCTCAACAGTACAAGTAACATGGTTTCCAAGAGCGTTGGATCAAAGGATATTGTAGAGAGTAGCATTGGAGATGTATTCTAACAGGTGTCAATGAACATTCCAGTCTATGCACACACATAATTGTTCATAGAGAAGGACATGAAGATCACATGGCAGGAGATAAAGGGCTTATTTGCAGGCAACTTCAAGGAAGATCTGGAAGATTGACAGGTCTAGGTCAACATCCACAAGTCAGCCTTGTACAGGGTTGCATGAAAGTACCTCGCCTTCCCATGTGAAGACATAATTCACTAGACTATCTCACATATTGATCCTAAGACGATGACATTGAGCAGTGCTAGAGGAATATAGCTTGCTACCTTCAGGACAGAAAACTATCATCAGATGTATCACTTACCACAGCCGATGAACTGCATGGATACACTCTTCTTTACTCCCAACAACAATGTGAACACCATAGAAATCATGAATAATTGGCTACAAGAGCCATCAAAGTTCAGGTCGACAACCAATCAGGTCTACAAGATTAAGTCACTCGGTAAGGCCTACCAACTCTTGATCTTCTTTGCATGCCGCTTGTATGGTCAAGAGAGCATAGAGACCTTTCTGCAGAGTTGGGTGGTTGTATTGGATCAGTTGGAAAATGAAGAAAGGTCATTCAATTGATCGAACATGTTGGCTCTTCAGCTAAAATTTCATGTGTCTGATGCCCGGAATCTTACAAAGGATGAGCAACCGAGATTTTATGTGTCTGCATACCTGCTTGATGAAATATGTGCCCAACACTAGTTTCCTTGCATGGGTTGGAAATGGACACCATCAGATGATGTTGTGAACATCTATTGCAAGTTTCTATTTGAGTGCAACTACCGAGGAGTCATGGCGAGGCTATCTGACCACTTGATCACCCCAGTTTACAAGATTATCTTTGAGCAGGATCCACCTTGCATGTACAAAGAAGAGATGCAGGCATTGTTGAACATTGAAAATCGGTATGCCTCACCCGGTAGCACCTTCATCAAGAAGTTTGGAAAACAAAAGCCTTCACATGTGCTACCAAGGTTTGCCACGGATAATTTGGTCATGCAAGAGGTTTCATATCATATCTCCATAGGGTTATCAACAGGATTTCACAGGAGGAAGAAGACACCATGGTTTGCTCTTCCTTTGCAGGTTGGAATGTATGAGATACGAAGCTTAAAGGATGTGGATGTCGAGGCCAAGTAATTGAAGAAGTTTGAGTTTGGCACTACGTGTTTCAATTTGTATGATCCCCACTACATATGAAAGAACCACTATGCAAAGGTATATTATCCATGGATCCACATGAAATGTCATTGGCCAGAGGAAGACCCTTGGAGGTATTGCTACAACTCCTCTATGATTAATGAAACAATCATCATGGCTATAGAATGGAAAGCATCTTTGTAGGCAGCAGCACCACATGAAGTAGCAACAACATCAGCAAATCAACGTAGGACAAAGGCAAGAGGAATATTTTCAAGAGCGTAGAAGCTGATCAAATCTACAAGTTCAAGGAAGATCCTCTTGTTTAGAAAGTAGCTTTGGAGATAGAGGTGAAGAGGTGATAATGTGAAAGGAGAGTAGAAAGGAGGAAGAGAGAGAAGCAAAGGTTGGAGGATGCAGAGAGAAAGTTGCAGGAAACAGAAAAGAAGTTGAAAGAAGAGCAGGAGCTAAGGAGGAGAGAAAGGGAAGAGAAGCATAAATAGGAACAGGAGGAAAGGCAAGGTGCAATGACAGAGCAAATTGTGCCTATACAGGTTGAGGAGTTAGAGTAGCCAGCAGATGAAGAAGAGGGTGAGCAGGTGCAGGTTCAAGAACTTGCTCAGCAGATTGAGCAGATGGTTGAAGCAACAAACATGGAGTTGGAACAAGAGCCATAGGACTAAGACATCGACCTCATGCCAAGAGCATCTGAGGTCACCCCGTGGTCTCCACCACCTCCAGAATTAGAAATAGTCCCGAGAGAGCAAGGAGACGTTGTTCTCCTTGATGATGATCTGATGATGGATGTGCACAATATGTCATTTGATGAGTCACAACAAAGGATTGTACATGCGTGAAGAAAATAGCTTCTGAATGATCATGCATCACCTGCACACATAGAGGAAAGGACGATTGTGTTATATGTTAGAAGACATCCAGCTGCGATGGCTAATGCTTTTAAGGCTTATGCAGAAGCCACGAGTTCAATGGTCAAGTTCTTGATAATAAAGAACGATCGGATAGAAAATGACTTGCAAAAGGCCAGGCAAAGAATAGAACAATCTACGGGATCATCTATGGCAAAGATGAGAAAAGTGATGCTTGTTGGAGTATCAACTCTTGAGATCACCATGCAGAAACTATATGGCAGATTTGTCACCATGCACAAGGTGGTTGTCCATCTATACGGTTTTCAGCAGCAGTGCACGAAGATAGCCCAAACTGTCAAAGACATCCACATTGTTATTAGGCATGTACAGGAATGGAAAATGAGGTACAAGGGAGCCCCACTTTACTTACAGAAGATAATGAAGCCACAAGCAGAGCTAGACAAAGCATGGATTCAGATGTTGATCTAGAATTATGAGTAGCTCCCTCCGCTCATCACCGGCATTAAGGCTTCCTATGCACGATTTTTCAAGATTATGGATGTCATAGTGAGGACACACATGATCCCTTCAATTGAAACCCTCACTCAAGCCATGAAGAAGAACCAAGTCCTGTTGGAGTTCGACAAGTGTATAGAGCAGTTGATGCGAGAGGGCACCAGTAATGACTTGCAGTTGAGCACAGAAAGCATGCAGAAGTACATCTGTGGTCTAGCCACACTTAGAAAAAAGTTGTGCATGCTCTAGGATGAGCTTGATAGAGATTCCATAACCATATACCTGGAAGCCATGGAGGCAAGGGTCTGTTTGGAGAAAGACATCACCAAACATTACGGGGACACAATAGCGTAGTACCAAGCTTGGTATCAGTTCATCACCGAAGACCATCAAGAGGATTTTGCCGAGTTTGTCTTTCCCCAAGACCTCAAGTGATTATGTTTGACTTCTTAGGCTGACTCAAGCCTATTTTGTCCCACATAGGTATATGTGGAAATTTTATGATTATTTGCAAATATATTGTAAGTGAAATTCCAAGTGTCATTAGTGGAATGCGAACAGGCACTATGTAATGTGAAGAGTTATGAATGTAGTCAAAGAGTCAAAGGGGAATGTCAAGGGTCACCCCACCCTTTGTTATATATAGAACCTCATAACTCATAGTACAGGATTTTAGGAGCCAAGCTTTTGGCTAGGCATTGCTTAGAGAAGGCTTGGAGAGTATTGTGATGAGCATTGGCTTCTCCACAGCATAGAGTGTGTACATCTCTTTGGAGGAGCAGGTGGTGTTGACTATAATGTTCCACTATTGGGGATAGTGGTTGTCAATGGTGTATGTATGGATGGAACTTTCACTTAATAATATAATTGAGCCAACACGTTTCATGCATATGTTTTTATTGTATTTCCACGATTCTGGTTACTTTAGCAATGTATGTTATTTAACTTACACTTATGTATGAACTATTTTGTGTGAAATTGTATGAATCTTGTTGAAGACGTGTTGTTGTATTAACCCATCACTTTGGATTGTGGACTATTCCACTTCCAGCCTATGATGGAATTCTGCTTGTGTGTTCCTTTCAGGCCGCGTACTATTATAGGCTTCTAAGGGACGCACTTCCTTTTCCCCTATGTGTGTTAGAACCCCCATGCATCTCACTTAAATTTCTGCAATGTCACACACTTTCTTCCGACAAAGTTATCATACTTACCTCTATGCACTATCGCGGTCAAGGCACTACTTTACTACCCACTGTTGGGACTCCTACTCCAAACAGTTTGAGGTCTAGTTCAGACTTCTTATCGGGGAGATCCCCTGACATGTTATGGGGTCCAGCACCATCAACATTTCTGGTGCTAGAAGGAGGGCCATATGACAAGTTGAGTCCTCAAATTTTGTTTTGAATCTTTGTACATCATTCATGACTTACATTAAAATCTCAACTCCAACATGTTTTTCTCATGCACATGATTTCGAAGTTTTGGAGGATGTCGTTGATGACTTGTCACAAATCAAGTACAATGGTGAAGACGGAGCAGCCCTGTTAAGACACAAAGTTTCCTTCTTAGGAGTTTGTCTAAGGAATGAAGTCCCTTCAGATGACATTACCTATGGGTTGTTCACTTACACGTTCAAAGGGCATGTTGACCAATGGTGTCGCACATTTCCCATAGCCTCTATTCACTTGTTTGATCACATGATCGGAGAGTTAATCCATGCTTTCTATCATTATGACCGTAAAGCACTCAATAAAAATAAATAAAAAATAAAAAAATAAAAAATAAAAAATAAAAATAAAAAATCTGAAATTATGGAAAGCACCTGATGAATATATTGCACAATTTTGGGATCACTTTTGTAATCTCGCTTTTCAAATCCATAAAGATGAAATTGATTGGAAATTTCTCAAAGAAAGGTTTTAGTATCTTCTTCATGTATCTGAAAATCCACATGAGTTGGAATCATTCAAACTGCTCCCAACATACCTTAGTGTTAAAGCTTCCAAATCTAAGAGGGACAAGGTTGTTGTCACAAGTGACCCCCCGTCCCCTTCTCATCAAATAGCTCTTGCTCCACAGGACTACGTGGGAGAAGTTGTGAACCCATTTGTTGAACTGTCACATCCTCCCACCCCAGCTACTCAAGATATCTATACAGATTTGGACTACAACCCTAATGGTTGTCATGAGGTCTTGTCTTCTCAACTTTGTCCTCTAGTTCCTTTGATCCTCTGAATTGTACTGTGTTGTGTTCACCTATTCTAAACTCCACATTTGTTGTTCACAAGGATCAAGTTGTCGACGGAGTTGGTGTTGAGTAGCCAACCTGCGCTGCCATTTTTCATGAGTATCTGTGGGAATTTGAAGAGGAACCTGCGATGAAGGATGACCTCCTTCTGTCCGCACCTCATCTGCTTTTTCTTGACATCTTTTGTGATTCTGCTATTTCTGATTTTTGTTGTGAAAATTCATTCTTGGATGTTTCTACTTCCGATAATTCACAGGGCACACACAATGTCAATCCATCATTTGATTGCAAAGAGGACAAATATTTCTTTCTGAATCCACCCAATGTGTCATCTTTTCTTTCTGGAAATTGAGAGGGTGAAAAAATATTTTTCTCATCAACCCCTTTGTATGATTCGTCAGATCATGAGGATGTTGATGCACATCTTGAATTTTTTTATCATGGTTGTTGTGATCTCTTCACTCACTCATTCAATCACAATGTTAATTCACTTGTTTTTTATATTTATAAGCCATCGGTCTTTGATGATCTACCTGTTGATGAAGTGGAAACCCCTCAAGCTGTCGAGGCACTTCATCTCAAGATGATGGTTATGTCAGATTCTCGCAGTCCTGAGGACATTTCCACTTCCAATGAGAAATTTGTTGAAACACCCGAGGCTCCTCATTTCTCTCTTGTTGGCATTGAAAATCAATCTAGTCTACAGATTTCACACCCTCCACCAGAATTACACGATCCTATCACTCATGCATTGGAGGAGTCATACATAGCAATTCATGTTGTTAAGCAAAATTTTTCTTCTTTCTACATGTTTTCTCATTTGTCAAGATCAAAAGAGTGTGCACCCTTGTCTTCTGTGCACGGTGTGATGCACCACCATGGTACATCTACAAAGTGTATGTCATGTGCTTTTACTCTTTTCGTTTCTCTGGACGCAATTAAACTTCGAGCATGTTGGTCGTCATTGTTTTATCTTTATTGCAGATTGGTTTACCTGAATATCTTTCTTGACAATCATGCCTTCACCTACATGGGCCAACCAATGCGTCGGTGGCTGCATTGGAAATATCATTTCACGTGAGTAGGCCCATGCACTATTTAGCTTAGGAGTAGGAGTAGTGTTCACTTTCTTGTTTACTTTTGCTTTCATGTTTTGCTTCACTTACTTGTTTTGCTTTCGTTTTACTTTGGTCCTTTTCTTTCTTTTTTTCTTATTTATGCACTCGTAGGATTAGTTTCCCATGAAACCATGTTGGCTTCTTAAGACAAGCACGGTGAAATACAAGAGGACTTGTAAACCTATCAACATTTAGTTATTTGTCTATCCCCTCTCTTTATGAATATATTGCATTGTTTCAGTCGATGATACCCTGATGGAAAATATGTTCTGTTCAGAGTGAGTCCGGTGAAAACACATTGCTTGCACTTTAACTAGTAACGCATAATCTAATCAGTTTTTAGTTTTCGGTTAACCCTTGTCAACTCAGTCAAGTAGAGTAAGGTGAGGGGGGAAACCTTAACAACTATGTCATAAGTATATATAACATACTTCTCTGAAGGGAGAACCTCTTCTGATCTCAATAAGTCAGGATCCATCTTCCGCCTCATGAAATAAATAAGTGCCTATGCATAGTTCTGTCAAAAAATGAAAAAATGAAAAAAATAAAACAAATGCGAAAGAAGAGAAAGACTTCCTGCGCAAAGAGGTGAAGCAAGTAACTATGCTAGGGTACTTTACAGGCTCACTGGTAATGGAGTGATGCTTGTGTGCATGAAGTGACTCTGTCGGGGTACTGTCTAGGCTTGCTAGTAACGAAGCAACACTAGAGATGAAACTTAAACTCTAACAGTTTATATTAATTGTGCATCAACATACCCCTCATCCCCAATCAAAACAACTCAATTGACTTGGCTTGGTATGTGTGTTGACCGATCAAGAGAATGGAAGGGACTATATCTTTAACTCAAGCTAGTGAGGAAACCATGACTATCAAAGAATCGAAAAAATACTTCTTGAGGAGTTAGAATCACTTTACACAAGACAAGGTTCATACAGAGAGCTAGAGTTCTACCAGTGTGTCACCAATGTTGTAGTGACTACAATCACCCTCCAAAATATTTCGCTTCGTTTTGGAGCCTCCCCACTAAAATATCAGCAGCTTGTCTTCCACTACCAAGGTACTTGTACTTTCATCAAGTTTATCTTTTATTTTACAGCTTGTGTTTGCTTACTTTCTTTGTTGATTAACCACAAGCTGACCTCCCCGTGACTTGGTTGCAATCTGGTTCATACACTTCCTTGATAATCTGCCCAGTCCTAGAGGGAGACCAACCTTGCTCTCAAGAAATGCACAGTTCAACCTAATAATGAGCTTCAGCTCCATAATTGCGCATACCCAGCTAGTAGCTTGTCTTCAGTTGGGAAACTACACTGAGCAGCCAAAGCCACTCAACCTAGGAATTGCATAAAAGCATTCCTTCAACCGTTGTTTGATGCATGTGCAGGCAAGTTTCCTGGTTTCCCCTAGAACTACACAATTTCTCCATACATGCATGGCAGCCCTTCCTAAAAAAGAAAAAAAGAAAAAAGAGAAAAATCATCCCTAAAAAATAGGGATCTATTTTTAGTAGTGGGAGTTACACTTGATTTAATTTTAGGACGCCACTTGTAACTTTTTCCTAGATTTTCGACCTTCACGTCATAAACCCTAAATCGATAAAATCTATTTAATGGATACTTCCATAGCTCATTTTCACATTTGATCTTGGAGCTCTAGCATTCCCGAGGCATCTAGGAACCTTCGGCACAGTCGGCACAACTTTTCCGAGTAAGTTTTGCTTTTCAAGTCTTTTGCAGCTTTTTCTGCCACTTTTTTTTCTTGGATTGTGTGAGTGTTGTTTTGCCTATTCTATTAAATGAACATTGGATTTTTTATTTTTTTTAGCATTTAGAAGTGTTTTTTTAAGTTTTTCATTGCCTTTCCTTAGTGTCACATGCATAACCCAATCTTTGCACCAACGGTCATTGTTGCAGCGACTCTCCCCACAAGCTTCGTTGTTCTTCTATTTGACTGATTCCTGCATTTGATTTGATTGCATGCATCATTGTTTACTCAAATATGCACCATCCTTCGCCCATGCATTCATATCTACTCATTTTCTAGTTGCCCTTAGGTAGTTTTGGGCTGCCTTGGCCTGGATCTAGCTCTTCCCGGCATGCACTGCACATTTCTGGATCTCAAGGCTCTTCCTTGGCTCTAGGAATTGGGTAGAGGCTACCAGTGACTAGCTCCAGCTGCACAATGAGCAGTTCTAGGAGATAGTCCTAGAGTCTTTCCCACTGGGATTGCGCAATGCATAGTCTCGACCAACATCAAAGCCAAACTAAACTTCACATTATGCAATTCCAGTCATCAGCAATCCACACTGGACTGCGCATTGCGTAGTTCCAGTCATCAGCACCTCTCACTGGTAGTTAGGACTGCGTAATGTATAGATCCAGTTAACAGTCCCTCACCTCTAAAAGTCTGAATTGTGCAATATTTCCCAACAGTTACCTAGTTTGTTGCATGATTGGTCCTTGAAGTGGTTTTGATTTTAAGCTAACATTTGCATGCCATGAGTGTCCTCTTCGTGTCCAGGTACAGTAGTTGTTGAGCAGCTTCTCAGGAGTACAAGCAACATGTTTTCCAAGAGAGTTGGATCAAAGGATATTGTAGAGAGATGCACTGGAGATGTAGTCAAGTAGGTGTTAATGAACTTTCTAGTCTATGCAGACACACAACTATTAATAGAGAAGGACATGAAGATCACATGGCAAGAAATAAAGGACATATTTGTAAGCAGCTTCAAGGAATATCTAGAAGATCGATAGGTCTATCTCAACATCCACAATTTCGGCTTGTATAGGGTTACATGCGGGTACCCCGCCTTCCCATGTGCGGACATCATTCAATGGTTTGTATCACATACCAATCCCGAGACGATGACATTGAGTAGTGCCAGTGGAAAAAATCTTGTTACCTTCAGGACCAAAAATATCATCAGATGTATCACTTACCACAGCTAGTGAACCGCATGGATGCACTCTTATTTACTCCCAACAGCAATTTGAACACTAGAGACATCATGAAGCATTTGGTAAAAGAGCCATCAAAGTTCAGGTCGACACCCAATCAAGTCTAAAAGACTAAATCGCTCAGGAAGTCCTACCAACTCTTGATCATCTTTTCATGTCACATGTATGGTCAAGAAAGCACGGATACCTTTCCGCAAAGTTGGGTGGTTGTGTTGGATCAGTTGGTAAATGAAGGAAGGGCATTCAACTCCTCAGACATGTTGGCTCTTCAGCTGAAATTGCATGTGTCTAATGCCCAAAATATGCCTAAGGATGAGCAAGCGAGATTATATATGTCTGCATACCTGCTTGATGTAATATGTTCCTAGCAACAGTTTCCTAGCATGGGTTGGATATTGACACCATCAGATGATGTTATGAACATCTATTACAAGTTTCTCTCTTTGTGCAGCTACCGGGGAGTCATGGCGAGGCTATTTGACCACTTCATCACCCTGGTTTACAAGATGATCTTTGAGCAGGATCCACCTTGCATGTCCCAAGAAGCGATGAAGGCATTGCTTAATACCGCATATTGGTATGCCTCACATGGTGGCACCTTCATCAGGATGTTTGGCGGAGAGAAGCCTCCACATGTGCTACCAAGGTTTTCCATGGATAAGTTGGTCATGCAAGAGGTTTCATATCACATCTCCGTAGGGTTATCAGTAGGACTGCATAGGAGGAAGAAGGCACCATGGCATGCTATTCCTTTGCGGATTGGATTGTACGAGATCTGGCAACTTGAAGGATATGGATGCTGAGGCCGAGGACTTGAATAAGTTTGAGTTCTGCACCAAGAGTTTCAATCCGTATGATCCCCATTGCATATGCAAGAACCACTATGTGAAGGTGTATTATCCATGGATTCACGAGGCATGTCATTGGCTAGAGGAATACCCTTGGAGGTATTGCTACAAATCCTCTATGCTTAATGAACCGGTCAGTATGGCTATAGAATGGAAATCATCTTTACAGACAACAACACCATAGGAATCAACAACAACAATAGTAGTAAGTAGAAAATCAACGCAAGACAAAGGCAAGAGGAAGATTATCGAGAGCGCAAAGGCTGAGCAAAGCTACAAGTTTATGTAAGATCCTCTTATTGAGAAAGTACCTCTTGAGATAGAGGTGAAGAGGCGACAATGCGAAAGGAGAGTAGAACGAAGGAAGAAAGAGACACAAAGGTTGGAGGATGCAGAGAGAAAGTTGCAAGAAATAAAAAAGAAGTTGAAAGAAGAGCAGGAGCTAAGGAGGAGAGAAAGGGAAGAGAAGTAGAAATAGGAATAGGAGGAAAGGAAATGCACAATGACAAAGAAAATTGTGCCTATACAGGTTGAGGAGTTAGAGCAGCCAACATATGAAGAAGAGGGTGAGCAGGTGCAAGTTTAGGAACTTGCTCAGCAAATTGAGCAAATGGTTGAAGCAATAAACATGGAGTTGGAATAGGAGCCATAGGACCAAGACATTGACCTCATGCCGAGAGCATCCAAGGTTGCCCCACATTCTCTGTCACCTCAAGAATCAGAACCAATCTCAAGCGATCAAGGGGAAGTTGTTCTCCTTGATGATAGTCTGATGATGGATGTGTAAAATTTATACACCAAAGGAATGTATAGGAGTGAAGAAAATAGCGCCCAGATGATCACGCGCCACCTACAGACATAGAGGAAAGGGTGATTGTGTCAGATGTTAGAAGACATCCAACTACCATGGACGATGCTTCTAAGGCTTCTGCAGAAGCCAAGAGTTCAATGGTCAAGTTCTTGATAGCAGAGAATGATCGGATGGCAAAGGACTTGCAAGAGGCCAGGAAGAGAATAGAAAAATTCACAAGATCCGATATGGCAGAGATGAGAAAAGCGATGCTTGCTTAAGTATCGTCTCTTGAGACCACCATGCAAAAACTATATGGAAAATTTGTCACCGTGCACAAGGCAGTTGTCCATCTATATGGTTTTCAGCAACAATTCATGAATGTAGCACAAACTCTCAAAGACATCCACGTTGTTATTGCGCATGTACAGGAATGGACAATGAGGTATAAGGGAGCCCCTCTTTACTTACAAAAGATAATGAAACCATAGGCAAAGTTAGACAAAGCATTGATTACGATGTTGATCTGGAATTATGAGCAACTCCCTCCGCTCATCACTAGCATTGAGACTTCCTATGCACGATTGTTCAAGAGTCTAGATATCATAGTGAGGACACACATGATCCCTTCAATCAGAACCATCACTCAAGCCATGAAGAAGAACCAAGTCCTACTGGAGGTCGATAGGTACATAGAGAAGTTGATGCGAGAGGCCACCAGTGATTACATATAGCTGAGCACAGAAAGCATGCGGAAATACATTGGTGGTCCAGCCACACTCAAAACAATCTTGTGCATGCTCTAGAAAGAGATCGATAGAAGTTCCAGAACCATATACCAGGAATCAATGGAGGCAAGAGTATGTTTGGAGAAAGGCGTCACCAAATAGTACAGGGAAACAATAGCGCAGTATCAAGCTTGGTATCAATTTGTCACCAAAGACCATTAAGAGAATATTACTGAGTTATTCTTTACCCAAGACACAGAGTGATGATGTTTGTCTTGTTAGGATAAATCAAGCCTATTTTGTCCCACATGGGTATATGTGGAAATTGTATGATTATTTGTAAATATATTGGAAGTGAAATTCCAAGTGTCATTAGTGGAATGTGAACAGTCACTATGTAATGTAAAGAGTCATGAGGACATTCAAAGAGTCAAAGGGGAATGTCAAGGGTCACCCCACCCTTTGTTATATATAGAGCCTCATAACTCATAGTACAGACTTTTAGGAGCTAGGCTTTTGGCTAGGCATTACTTAGAGAAGGCTTGGAGATTATTATGACAAGAATTGGCTTCTCCATAGTGTAGAGTGAGTACATCTCTTTGGAGGAGCAGGCGGTGTTGACTGTAATGTTCCACTATTGGGGAAAGTGGATGTCAATGGTGTATGTATGGATGGAACTTTCACTTCATAATATAACTGAGCCAGCACGTATTCATGCATATGTCGTTATTGTAGTTCGACTATTCTGGTTACTTTAGAAATGTATGTTATTTAACTTACGCATTTGTGTATGAACTATTTTGTACGCAATTTTGTGAATCTTTTTGAAAATGTGTTGTTGTATTAACCTGTCACTTTGGATTGTTGACTATTCTGCTTCCAACCTGTGATTTCATTTTGCTCGTGTGTTCTTTTTAGGCTGCATACTATTACAGGATTCTAAGGGAAACACTTACTTTTCCTCTATGTGTGTTATAACCCCCATGCATCTCACTTGACTCGTTGCAAGGTCACACACTTGCTTCCGACAAAGTTATCATACTTACCTCTACACGCTACCGCGGTCAAGGCACTAATTTACTACCCACTGTTGGGACTCCTACTCCAAATTATCTAAGGTCTAGTTGGGACTTCTTACCGAGGAGATCCCCTAACATGTTGGTGGGTCCAACAACATCAACAAGTACATAAAAATGTTTGAAGGCACAAGAGTAGGACATTATATTTCATATGCATGCATATGCATCTACTTAGATGTTTTGGGCGCTCTTTCGGAGGAAATCAAGCTAGAGTTTAGGGATGAAGTGTGGCTACAACGCATTGACTATGAAAAAATACCCTTCAGGTGTAGGAAGTGTCATTAACATGGGCACCTCTTCAGGGAGTTTCCCCAAAATGCCTCCCAAAATTCCAATCCTCAATCTCCAAAAAATATTAATGAACAGGGCTTCACAAAAGTACCTACTAGGAAAAAAATAATAGAAGAACTAAAGGGAAAAAAGGTCAAGTGATCCAATCTAATAGGAATAAATTTGAAGCTCTTGGAGGAATAGGAGGAATAAGACAAAGAGGAAATCATAGGGGAGGAAGCATTCATGAGGCAACAACATCATATACATCAAGCTCAGAACCAAGAGGGAGATCCTAATTCAAATCTTAATGAGAATGGACATGACTCACTGGGTGCAGACATGGATCATGAAGATGATGGTGATTCAGCGGAGGAGAAAGCAATAGAAGAGGCCTTAGAGGGAATGGATCTCAAAAGTATTTTGGAGGTATGGGAGAAGCGTGGCCTAAAAGAAATCCAAGAGGAATACTTGCAAAAAATAGAGGGGGCATTCCTACTCCAAGAGCAGCTCAAGCAAGACACAATGAAGTGGCAATATGGAGATCATAACACCAAAGGCATAAAGTCCAACATTCCAACTGACCAGTACGATCCCAAAGGATTGGGAAGGAAACGAGGTAGAAAAACAATGAATCAAATCCTTCAAGAACTTGGTGCAAAGATTAATCAATGAGGGAAAGGTAAGAGCCCTATCCTTAATCCCAAATCTTTCTCAATGAATTTATTCTCATGGAACATTAGAGAACTAAATGGACCTGCAAAAAAAGGGCTTCTAAAGCAGAGAATAATGGCAAGCAAGTTGGAGATTGTGTTCCTTCAGGAAACTAAACTAGGTATAGAGGACATACCATCCCTACAAAAGCAATGTTGTTGAATCCACAACTTCTTAGCTATCGCAGCAAGAGGCATGGCAAGAGGACAACCAATTTTATGGAAGGACTCACTATTTGAGATCATCTCTTCAATAGCCACTAAGAACTCAATTACAAAAGTCTTGCAAATCACAAGAACCTCTGAAATATTATGTATCACCAACAGCTATGGACCACATAAAGTAGATGATAGAATCCAGAAGTTGAACACCATAAGGAAAATCATCGAGGACCTACCATACCCTCACAAAATCATAGATGGAGATTTCAACATGATCCTCAACCTCTCAAAGGAAAAATGGTAGCTAAGGAGATTGGATAGGGATGAAGAGGCTTTTAGTGAAACCATAGATATGATGAAATTGGTGAGTGTGCAGACCTCTAATGGAGTCCACACTTGGGGGGAGGGAGGGGGGTGATAGACAAATAGCCTAATAGCTAGGCAGATTCCTCATCTCAAATTCCATCCTCCTTACCTCCCTGGATATTGATGGTAGAATATTCTCCATGTAGGATTATACCACTAGCCTATAGCCATAAAAATCCACCTATCAGAAGCCCCAGGAATAGACCATTCAGGTTTGAAACTTTTTGGCTAGACCATCCTGACTTTCAGAACAACCTGAAGGAATGGTGGAACAACTCCCCTCCTCAGAGAGGCTCCCAAATGTATCAATTTCATGAAAAATTAAAGCACGTTACATACTCATGGAAAAAAAATATTTGGAGAAGAGAACTTCAACAAAAAATCATACATCAGGGCATCACTGATTAGACGAAGCAAGAGGAATAATATCTACAAGAATATGGGAAGAAATGGACAAAAAAGAAGAGAAGTTATGGCACCAAAAATCCAGAGTGTGATGGCTAAAATATGGGGAGAAAATACTAATTTCTCCCACCGGTCCATGATCCAGCATATGAAAACCAATAGGATTGTCGGCCTAAAAAAACAGATGGATGAATACCAAGTTACCCAGGAGGAGATTTCCAAGGAACTAAACAGCTTTTATGGTCAACTCCTAGAGGAGCCCAATGTGGATAGATCTCGAACCATCAGGGAAATCACTAGAAACTTTCCCACCATTTTGAATTTAGATCATAACACCATGCTACTCAAAGAAGTCACCATGCAAGAAGTTGAGGAAGTTGTAATGGCAATGCCATCGGGCTAATTCCCTGTGCCAGATGGCTTTACTATCGACTTATTTAAGGCATGTTGGTCCATAATAAAAGACGAATTTTATGCGATAGTGAAAGGCTCAAGGAAAAATAAGATAGCGTTGGAAGCCTTTAATGAAACCTTCATAACTCTAATCCCTAAGGAAGAGGGATTTGACTCCTCAGATCGATTTCAACCCATAACTCTCGACAATGTAATATACACGATCATTTCTAAGGTTCCGACCAACATACTCAAACCATTGTTTCCTCTTCTAGTCTCTCCCAACCAATCGGGATATGTGGAAGGGATATATATTCTCGACAACATCATTCTATCTCATGAGACTATCCACTTGCTACAAACTCTGAAGGATCCAGGTATGTTAATGCAACTTGATATGTCGAAATATTTTGATAAATTAAGCTGGAACTACATGAAGGAGGTTCTTAGGGCCTTCAGTTTTCACAAGGACTACATTGATTGGATAATGGCCCTTGTCTTAGGAGATTTCTTCTCCATCGTCCTTAATCGAGCCCCCACCCAACCCTCTGTGCCTACCAGAGGAATCCGGAAGGGAGACCCTCTTTCCCCTTTTTTTTCATCCTCATGGCTGAGGTTCTTGGAAGATTTATACAAGCTTCCATAACTAATCATCAACTAATAGGTCTTAAACTCCATGCCAACTCCTCAACGTCCACTCATCAGCAATTTGTTGATGACACCCTTCTCATGGGAATCTCTAATGTGGCAAAAGTTGAAGCCTTCAGACACATTCTAAACCTCTTCTCTGAGGCTTCAGGAACTTCAATCAACCTTCAAAAATAAAAAACTTTCCTCTTCAACACCCTAGCCCCCATTCAAAGAAACATTATTATAATCTTGTGTTTTCAAAACTTCTCTTTGCCTTCTAAATACCTAGGAGTACCTCTCAAAGACAAGGCCCTAAGAAAATCATCCTGGGAGGATCTCCTCAACTGGTTTTAAAGAAAGCTCTCCAATTAGACTTTCTAGTCTCTCAACATGGAAAGTTTCCTTATTCTAGTCAAACCAGTCATCCAAGCCATGCCCCTTTAGCTCTTATCTACTATAGTTGCACCTAAAACCATATTGAACAGCATTCGTAGTATCCAAAGGAACTTCCTTTGGCAGGGATCAAAGTAGAAAATGAAATGGGCCCTTGTCTGCTGGGATAAGCTTTGCAAGACAAAAAAAAGGACGGCTAGGTCTTAGAGATTCAGAAATAATGGGGAAGGCCCTGGGGAAAAAACTTGGTGGAGGTGGATGGACACCCCTATCACCCCCCTAGGCCCTGTTATATCAGTTTTTTGCTTCATATGTTTAACTTCGGAAATGTAATTTTTTTTGGGCACTGGCAGTGGGATTGTCAACGCCAATCATAAAATGTAAAATAAAATGCGCTGACAGATGGCATATCAGCACCAGTGTTTAAATTTGTAAAATAAACACTGACAGATAGAATATCAGTGCCCTTTTGAATTTTAATATTTTCAAATGTCAATATCAAAAAATATTGACAGGGCACATGTCACGAGTGATGGCTAATCAAATGATAACATGTCTTTTCATAATTTCACGTTTAGATATTTTCACCGCTAGGAGGTAATCAATGTTGTAAATGACTAGCGTAATTCATCATTTTTATGTATGACAAATTGATTGTCAGTTTTTATCTCAATTATTTTTGGATGGTGTAATTATGTTACCATGAGTTAAAGGTTATGTAGTTAATCCTTTGTATTGTTTTATTCCCTGGAGCAAATCAGTCGTTATCCCAAAACCTGGGATCGAATCCCACCCCCATTTCTGTTGCATTCTTTTTATGGTGGAATTTATGGGGAAGAGCGGAAAATTACACAGAGGGGAACCCAAAGGACCCGATCTTCTTGAGGCATATCCATAAGTTCAATAGCATTTTCGAGAGGCTAGATGGGATGAATTTTTCTTCCGGTGTATAGGTTACCATGACAGGGTTTCCAGAGCTTTCACTAAATGATTTAATGGTCAGGGAGTTATTGTTGGAGATATTTCTTTCCTCATCAAAGAAGAGGTGGTTATTGAGGCTACAGGCCTCCCGGTGGATGGATAATGGCGGTTTAAAAGCCATATTTTGGTTGGGATCGATGTACCATTTTTCTTGAAGGAAAAATACAAAGAGAGGCCCTGGCATTTAGAGATACGGAGAGATTGGTTAAAAGATGAGTGGCGCTTGCTCCTAAGGATTGCATAGTCATATTTCACATGTGAGGAATGCTTCAATAGGGTTAATTTATACCATTTATGCTTCCTCGCCCACATTGCAGGTTAGTGTTGAGCCCCGAACTTACATCTTTCCTATACACTTTCCTAGACTCTTTCCATTCACCTGGACCTCCTAAGCTATCAACATCATTGCATATTAATCATAAAAGAGAATTTAAAGTGGTTTTTAACTATGTTTTGTGTCTGTTGTTTGAATTAGATTTTTGCTCATTGAGCTGCAAAATCCTGTCACTTTCCGCAGCTGCTTCAACTTTCCGCAGCCGTTTTTGTTAAAGTCTATATTGCAGGTGTCTTCAGGAAAATCGAGCCACATGGGCAAGTTGAAAATAACGTGGACATGGACCGAGTCCTATTGGCTCAGTCGAATTCATCAGAGGAGGCCATGGTCAACGGTGGTCAAGCGGTGGTCAAACAGAAGAGTCCTACGGCAACAGGACTTTGTTTCCAAGCACGTGAAAGATTTTCGTGGCCATTTCTAGATTTCTGGAGGCACGCTGACACCTGTAGGCTGCCCACGATGTAAATACAACAAGCCACTTTCAATAGATTGCATCATCTCAGTAGCCATGATGCTAGATCCATGGACGTTGTCATTCACGTGTCCTCTGTCAGCGTAGTTTTTAGGAAATCAGTTATGTAGCCTTTTGTTATAAATAATGTGTTTCTATACGCATAGTAGTTAGTATTTTGAATGTATTTTTGCTGTTAAAAACCCACTGTGCCGTGACACTAGTTTCGTTGTTATGACTGTGTTTTGAATTAAATGAGAAGACTCTGTTTCTGAGCATAATCCTTGATTGATAGTTGTTCCCCGAGGTTGTGCAGAGGGCCCCTGCACACGCCGAGGTTTTGTTTCTTATTGTTGTACAGTTTCATGTTGTGTTTCTTTATGTTTATTGTGTCATAGTTATTCACTTATGTATATTGCATTTCCTATGGTACTAACGTTTCATTTTTGTTCATAATTTTACATGCTTTACATTGTTGTTAACGCTGATCAGTATATATGTTCCAGATTACAGTAGGCAGCCCGGGCATTTGCATATAGTTTTCACAATGACTAATGACATGGAATCAGTGTTTCAGCTGACTTACTTTTCTTAGCTTTTAGTTTCAATTCTGTTTTGTTTATTTCAGTTTTGTTCATTGGCTTTATTAGTTAGCTTAGATATTAAATTGCTCATATCATTGTCAGTTACCTCTGAAAGCCATAGCGAGACTAATGGCTAGGGATTGAAGTATGAGTGTGTAATTTGATATTAGTTTTATTTTTTTTCAATTAGATATCAGATTGCTCAAGTTGTTGACGATTACCTCCGAAAGCTATAGTGAGACTAACTGGCGAGGGGTCGGACTATGAATAGATGTGATTTGATTTTAAGTTTACTTTTCTGCAATTAGATATCAGATTGCTCAAGTTGTTGATGATTACCTCCGAAAGCCATAACGAGACTAACTAGCGAGGGGTCAGACTATGAATTGATGTGATTTGATTTTAAGTTTACTTTTCTGCAATTAGATATCAGATTGCTCAAGTTGTTGATGATTACCTCCGAAAGCCATAGCGAGACTAACTGGCGAGGGGTCAGAATATGAATTGATGTAATTTGATTTTAGCTTTACTTGCAATTTTTTGGATTTCTTTGAGTATAGTAGATTAATTCATTTCTTTTGTATTTAGGCAGCAGCAGGGATAATGGTTTCATGATCAATAGTTCATTGTTTGTTTGATTAGAATAGTGGCACATTTTCATTTTCTTTTAGGAATTAATTTCATCATTAGCATGTTCTAAGACCTTCTGAAGTTTGAAGTTTTGGAAACCATTATAAAGGACATAATTGCCTTGAAAATTTATATCCATACTTGTCTTTTAGAATTTCCATTTCACATTAGGAGATAAACGAAGATAAAAACCCCCAAAACAAAATAAAAATCAAAAACGACAAAAAGTAAGAAATAAGTTATCTTGCACATATAGTGCGCCACACTTCAACAGTTTACGACCCCCGGATTGACAATTAATATAGCAATTTAGAACACTCTAAATTGACCAAACAGTTAGGTCAGGCTAAATGCCCCTTATTTTTTGTTGATGAGTCTTAAACAAATGTATGCAAGGATTAAGGAAAAACTATATGTTTCCTCTCATTTTATTTATCATAAGGGCTTAATTAAATTATTGATTGAAAATCATTTAAGGAAAATCAATAGAATATGGGATCACTTTCTTTTTGGGGGCATTTGTAGAGATTATTACACTAAAGAGAGGCAAAAAGAAAGGAACTAAGAAAATTGTTAAACATTGGCCCTAAAACCAAGAGCATGGGACTTCATCCATTCGAGCCAAAAACCAGAAAAGAACAGAACCTATTCCTCCTTTAGTTCCTGAATTGGAAAGGGTTTATACAAGAAGAAGTTCAAGACTAAGAGAAATGAAAATTTTTCCCTCTCCCCATGTATATTCTCCTGTAGAGGACGAGGTCACTAAGTCAGCAAAGGAAATTGAATTTGAAACTATTGAACCTGAAACAAAGAAGACAGAAACTAATAAAGGGCCTACCTTAGCTGAGATTTATAGAAGTGGAAGAAGACCACATACGAGGCCACTAAACAAATTTAGGTTGAATATCAAACTTAAACAAAACCCTGAGCTGGCAAAGTAGGTCATTGACATAGATGATACCCCTCAAAGGGATTTGATCATAAATAAGGAAAAACCTACCAGTTCTAAGAGGCCTAAGAAGCAAAGTAAGAAACCTGCTACAGAGACCAAGAAAGATAAAAAAGGGAAACAAAGTAATGTTGATATCTTGTTAGAAGCAGCTAGTAGGCTCAACTAGTCATCCTAAGAGCATAATTTTGTTTTCCAATAGTTTTCAAGGGAATTTTGATTAGGTGATGACAGTTACCATGTCAGTATGTTTTCATTTTTTAGTTTTGATAAGCGTTGACAACAAGAGTTTCAATGCAATTTTGTTTCGATTTTTTATGAAGCAGTAACATGTAGCCCATTTGTGATTCCAATATATCTCTTGATTTTAAAGAGATGCAGGTGAATCTGTCAGCATTGAAGGAAAGTTATTTTTGGAGGCAACAAAGAAAAATTTGGAGCAAAGGTAGCCCTTTATGAAGGATCTAAACAACAGATTACCTTTTTGGAGGATCAAGGCCATATTTCAAGGAGGAGGGTACCAAACTAAGCATGGTGATGAGGCAGAGATTCAAAAAATATGGGCAAGATATCAATCATCAATTGTGATCCTAAGTTTCAACCATAACTACAACAACAATTTAATCTTTAGATACATAATTTTATTTCTTTTTGTTTTATGAGAGAATGATGTAATGTATTTAGTTTGGATTAGATATTTGCTCTTTTATTTTTAGACTATGTAATTAAGTTTTTGCAAAAAACTTGGTTATAGTTTGTAAGTGATCTATAAGACTGTGATTTTATAAGAAGAAAGGGTTGGATTTTTTTGCAGAAACCTTGCATATTGTGTATACCTTTGACATTAATAGAATTGTTGTGAACAGTGTTACTTGTGCAAATTTTACAGAGATTCATGTGTTATAAGTTTCTAGTTAGTGTTTCTAGTGTATTCTTTTTCTTCTAAGCCATAAATTTGATTCATAATCTTCTGTGTTTGGAAATAAGTGATTAAATTTGAACTCTGTCTGTAAGCTTAGATTTATGTTTTCCAAATTGCTTATATGTTTTCATCTTAAATGTCATTTACAGAAATCATATGTATGCTTTTTTTATGTTTATTCTCTACTGTCTCCTATCATAACTGTTAGCTCTGCTATAAGCTGCAGCGTTTGAAGGTCAAATCAAGGTCTAATGGTTGGTTTGTGCCGAAAAGATGCTTGGAGCAGTTTTTCTCTTCCTTCCTTCTTCCCCACATTCTCCTCATATTCTCTCAACTCCTGCTTAATCCCTTAAAACCTGTTAGCCTTGTTGTACCCCAAAAATCAATATAAAGTCTCGTTCCCTTATAACTCCCGTTGGCTCCATTTCTTCTTTCCTCTGTATTCTTTTAGTTTTTCTCATAATCCCTTCATTTCTGTTTTGATCCCTTTAAGTCCCGTATAAACTGGTTGTTTTAAACTCTTGGGCGTTTACACCATAAACCCGTGCTAAATTAACCCTCGACCACTTGTGATCGCAGTCGTTGATCAATCCAATCTAATGGTTCCCGCGTTCTCTGCCTACTTCTAAACCTTGTGCACTTTCCTTTTCATCTGGTCGTCCGTCGTTAGATCCGACGGCAGTCGCACTGACTCCCGCTGCGACCTGCCCGCCCGTTAACTCGCGGGGGTGGTGGTTTCGGGTTTCCACGCGGCGTTTTATTGTTGGATCATGGTCGTTTATACAGAAACCACCGAGCCCCGGAAGGCGGTGCGGGGAATACCGCCCGCCTCCCAAAACCGTCCTCCCGCCCGTTAACGACCGTGCTTCTTCTGTGTGCGATCACCGTCAGATCTTCCGCGTCCAGATCCGACGGCCCTCATCGCATATTCTTTGTCACCTCCCGATAGTTCCTCCCGCGCGATCTCCGTCATTTATTTTCATGATCCAACGGCTGGGATTATTTCCACTGTCTAACTCGCCTGTCCTCCTGATAATCCATGTCAGTTGATCGCAGCTGTTGGTCTCTGCGATCCAATGGCTGAGATTTATCCCCGACCTGCTCTTACTCCCGCCATGAAATCTCATTTCCCTTTGACTGTCTCGAGCTCGCGAAGGAGGGAGGAAGCCATCATCCAGTATCTGCATAGTTAATATCTCAGCAACCACATTAAACAAACGAATGGCCGAAGGACAAACAGGACAACCTCGAGCAGTGAAGAGCATTTATCAGGCATGGAGTTTAATCCATAATTTATTCCAGCTGCCAGAAAAGGACATCAGATAATCTAAACAGGTCGATTTGTCCATTAAAGCTCTGAGAATTGTAGCAGCGATCCATATCTAAATTTTAAATGCAGTTGGTGGTCCATTAAGACACCTCCACGTATAGCATAGCAGAGACATTTTGTAATCAGCCTCTACATATACCCAGAAACAGAATGTAATAGTGGATGAGTGTGGGATGAGTGTTGGATGAGTGTTATTCTGTTGTAAGCTTCAACTTCTGGAGACTATAACTACTGTGAGACTTGCAACGTCTGGTCTTTATTTCCAGCTAATGCAAGCTTCTTTTGTTGTTAATTGCTCACTGTCCACTTCTTCTTCTTGTTCCAGGCTGTGCCTGTTATACATTTATTCATGTGTTGTTAATGTTTAGCATTAGAGGGGTTGTCATCCCACCTCTATGTTAGGATTTAGCATGTATCATTGAATTTGTGTGCAGGTTTCTGTTGTTTTAATGCCAGAGAGCTATCATCCTGTCTATGTATTAGGGAACAAATTTACAGACCTTTTAACTGGTTGCAACCAGCCATCACAGGGTCCTGTGCATCTGCTGGTGTGGTCAGTCTTCTCCATCATCACTTATTCCTCAAACTGTGAGTAATTGGTGGTCTAAAGCCTTGTAGTCTGGGGGTATTCACCCATGTCTGGGGTTAAGCATAGTAGGAGTGGTTATCTAGCTTGAATATGCAGCATTTCTTTCATTCATCCACCTATTTTTCCAACATTTTGTTGAGTTTGTAATGTTCCCAAGCATCACTAATATACAACCTAGGTGAGTTTCTTGGGGTGATAACATTAATTGGCGCCGTTGCCGGGGAGAGGAGAGTTGAAGCTCAGCTTCCCTGGGAGAACGACACAGCTTCAAGCTTTGATGACAGACAAGGTTTGAACATAGTTTCTGGTTGTAATCATCTGTCTGGTGACTCCATTGGTGGAAGACCAAGCTTTGGCGACTCCACATTGAAATTCTGGCGCATTTGGTGAAGCATGCTTGCAGATATCTTCAGAAATAAGCAGCTGACCAATGCCTGATCCTGAGAAGACGAGTAAGCAGAAGAAAATATCACAGTAAGGAGCACCGGGGTCAGGTGAGCCTTAAATAATTTTTATGTATCTCTGCTAGCGTAGAAATACCTTCAGAGATTCATTTTCAGCTCCTTGACATTCATTTCCTTTCGGATCTCAGAAGAAAGAAGTTTTCCATGTTGTCCTTCATATTTCTCTGTTTCTGTCATTCTTTTCATTGATTCATTCCACTCAATCTACCAGTATCCTTCCATTTACCTCAGCCATGGCAAGTCAACAAGCTCTTACAAAGATAGAAAGAAAAGTTGTTGCTAGGTATGGACCCTTGGTCTTGCCTACCCCTTTGAATGCCATGCCTGCAGGAGATTACCAAGAATTTATGCCTAAGTTTACTGGAGCAGAAGGAGTAATAGCTAAAGAGCATTTAGAGACCTTTTATAGCTATGCTGATAACCTAGATATCAATGAAGAGGATGTCTAGATGAGGGTTTTTGTTCAAAGCCTAGATGGGGAAGCTAGAAAATGGTTTAGACATTTACCCCTAGGTCCATTGCAGACATTGAGGCCCTAGATGATGTATTTTTAAAGCACTGGGGAAATAATAATGATCTTCTCTTTTATCATGGATTTGAGAACTTGCAGAGAGAAGATGGTGAGCTGTTGTCTGAATTTAACATCAGATTTAATCATATGTACAATAGAATGCTACCTGAGGTAAGACCTACCCCTGCTTCTGCTATGATTACTTATGCTAATGCCTTCGATTCTCAGTTCTGCCTGCTGTTAAGAGAACGAAGATGTACTTCTTTGGCTGATATGCAAGCTGCAGCCTTTGAAGTAGAAGAAAACATCATTGCTGCAGAGAGACTTGAAGATGATGCCGAGTGCAGAAGTCAGGGAGGTGAATCCTCATCATCCTATGATTCTGAAATTGATGAATTAGCTAGGATGATTGAATTTTTAACCTCTGAAGTTTCCAAACTAAAAGCTGAGCAGTATTCTGAAGAAGCAGGAGCTCCTTGTGACTTTTCTTTTTCAACTCCAAATCCACATAGAGAAACACAGGAGCAGTTGCAGATTTTGCAGAGAAACAGGAATGCAAACGAAGATCAAAGGGTGAAGACTCTTTGTCAAAATATAGTCATGGAAGAAGAGCTGCATGAGGAGGAGGTCCATGTTTTGGAAGGTGCTCCTTTCCTAACAAGGGCTGCTTATGAGAAAGCTATGTCCAAAGGCACTGTTTGCCAGTTTGTTGTAGCTGCAGAACAACAAGCTGATCATCAGAATCAAGTAGTAGCAGATCCCTTCCTCCAAGAATTCGAGCCTATCACCAGCACATCTTCTAATGGCTATGCAGATCTGCAAGTTGAACAACCTGTTGTTTTCTCGAGCACAGTGATCAAGAAGGGAGAAGGAAGCTCCCCATCATCTTTTGTCCCTCTGTTTGCTCAAGTGACAATCCCTCAAAGTGGCCCCTTGAACACTCAGGTAGGAAATAGCTCTATTCTCAAGGTTGAGACTGATCACCTCAGTTTTGATTTTCTGAAACCTGCTCAGATGGCCTCCACACATATTGAAAAGGTAGCTTATCAGATGACAGAGGAAGAAAATGTACAGTCTTGGAATTCCTCCTTGGATGAGGATTGTTCAAAGCAAGATGAAGGAGCAGAAAATGTCTCTGTGTCCCCTGCACAAGAATACAATGGTGCATCTTTCATATTAGTTGTGCAGACTACAAAAGACACAGACAAGTACACAACAGCCATGATTATTCAGCAGGTGTACAAAGGCTCCTGTAAAGAACATCCAAGGAGGAAAATACATAGAGAGGGAATGAAGTTTGATCCCTATCTACCTACTAAGCTCAAAAGTCCTAAACTGTTTGAGGTAGAGGATCAAATAAATCCTGTCTTGCAGATCTATGATGAACCTGATGACAGGCAACAATTTTGATGGCCCAGCAGATGGGCAGTTTTTGAAATTTTAAGCTTTCAGACCTTAATGATTGTAAGCATGTTCTTTTACAGTTTTCTATAGTAGACCTAGTTCGGCTGCATGCCCAATGGATACTACGCAATGTTTTTAAAGCTGAGTTTTGTATGAAGGCATTGGTTTGTAGAATATTGAGACCTCGCGAGGAGGATCTCATCCCCAGAAGGAGCCAATGTTAGCTCTGCTAGAAGCTGCAGCGTTTGAAGGTCAAATTGAGGTCTATTGGCTGGTTTGTGCCGAAAAGATGCTTGGAGCAGTTTTTCTCTTCCTTCCTTCTTCCCTGCATTCTCCTCATATTCTCTCAACTCCTGCTCAATCCCTTAAAACCTGTTAGCCTTGTTGTACCCCAAAAATCAATATAAAGTCTCGTTCCTTTATAACTCCTACTGGCTCCATTTCTTCTTTCCTCTATATTCTTTTAGTTTTTCTCATAATCCCTTCATTTTTGTTTTGATCCCTTTAAGTCCCGTATAAACCCGTTGTTTTAAACTCCCGGGTGTTTACACCATAACCCCGTGCTAAATTAACCCTCGGCTGCTTGTGATCGTAGCCGTTGATCAATCCGATATAACGGTTCCCGTGTTCTCCGCCCGCTTCTAAACCTCGTGCACTTTCCTTTTCAACTGGTCGTCTGTCGTTAGATCCGACGGTAGTCGTACCGTCTCCCGCCACGACCTGCCCGCCCGTTAACTCGTGGGGGTGGCGGTTTCGGGCTGCCACGCGACGTTTTATTGTTGGATCGCGGTAGTTTATACGAAAACCAACGAGCCCTGGAAGGCGGTGCGGGGAATACCGCCCGCCTCCCAAAACCGTCCTCCCACCCGTTAACGACCGTGCTTCTTCTGTGTGCAATCACCGTCAGATCTGCCGCATCCAGATCCGACGGCCCTCATCGCATCTTCTTTGTCACCTCCCAATAGTTCCTCCCATGCGATTTCCGCTGTTGATTTTCATGATCCAACGGCTGGGATTATTTCCGCTGTCTAACTCGCCTGTCCTCCCGATAATCCATGTCAATTGATCGCAGCCATTGGTCTCTACGATCCAATGGCTGAGATTTATCCCCGACCTGCTCTTACTCCCGCCATGAAATCTCATTTCCCTTTGACTGTCTTGAGCTCGCGAAGGAGGGAGGAAGGCATCATCCGGTATCTGCACAGTTAATATCTCAGCAACCACATTAAACAATAGAATCGCTGAAGGACAAACAGGACAACCTCGAGTAGTGAAGAGCATTTGTCAGGCATTGAGTTTAATCCATAATTCATTCCAGCTGCCAGAAAAGGACATCAGACAATCTAAACAGGCCGATTTGTCCATTAAATCTCTGAGAATTGCAGCAGCGATCCATATCTAAATTGTAAATGCAGTTGGTGGTCCATTAAGACACCTCCACACATAGCATAGCCGAGACATTTTGTAATCAGCCTCTACATATACCCAGAAACAGAATGTAATAGTGGATGAGTGTGGGATGAGTGTTGGATGAGTGTTATTCTGTTGTAAGCTTCAACTTTTGGAGACTGTAACTATTGTGAGACCTGCAACATCTGGTCTTTATTTCCAGCTAATGCAAGCTTCTTTTGTTGTTAATTGCTCATTGTCCACTTCTTCTTCTTGTTCCAGGCTATGCTTGTTATAAATTTATTCATGTGTTGTTAATCTTTAGCATTAGAGGGGCTGTCATCCCACCTCTGTGTTAGGATTTATCATGTATCATTGAATTTGTGTGCAGGCTTCTATTGTTTTAAAGCCAGAGAGCTGTCATCTTGTCTGTGTATTAGGGAACAGATTTATAAACCTTTTAACTAGTTGCAACCGCCCATCACAGGGTCTTGTGCATCTGCTGGTGTGGTCAGTCTTCTCCATCATCACTTATTCCTCAAACTGTTAGTAATTGGTGGTCTAAAGCCTTGTAGTCTGGGGGTATTCACCCATGTTTGGGGTTAAGCATAGTAGGAGTGGTTATCTGGCTTGAATATGCAACATTTCTTTCATTCATCCACCTATTTTTCCAACATTTTGTTGAGTTTGTAATGTTCCCGAGCATCACTAATATACAACCTAGGTGAGTTTCTTAGGGTGATAACAATAACTTCATGATGGTTTTTCTAAGAAATTTAAAGTTGTCCTTCCTCTATTAAACATGTTCATAAAGCCTGTAGCTAGTAGTTTTATGTCAAGAGACTTCATTTCCCAATGGTCACTATCTATCTTCCTTCTAAACAAATTTCCTGTGTTACCAACTAAATCTGGCAAATGAGCTAAATTTCTTGCTACTTAGTGACAATGAGTGGTAGAGTTTAAGCATATATCCCTCTCCAGATTGAAGGGCCAACTTTGAATCTAAATTTGTTAGAGGTTACCTTATTTTTTTCCCTAGACAACTAGGGTTTTTTCTAAGTGATAATAGGCCCAACTATGGAAAGTTAAGTATGCTTCTAACCACAACCAAAGGGATATCATCAGACTCTCAGGACAGGTCTAAGGATTTTTCATATGGAACCAGGCCTCGAAGAAATAGAGAAGTTATACAAAAGCATAGTTTTTGGGAGATCGTAATGAGGAGAGTGCCTTATTCTAGGAAGGCCCACAATAGCAATTCTCAACCCTCAATGAAGAGCACCATGCCCCCCTTCAAAGGTCAATTCAGGCTTAAGGGAAAATTCAAGTGGTCCATTATTGGAAACCCACCCCGAAAAGCAGCAACTAGAGAGAGTGTATCAGTAGGCAGGACTGGAAGCCCCTTCCTAATAGTTTAGATTGTGACTTCTTTGATGGGAATCTCTAGGAGTGCCAAATCCTAGTGGATCAAGAGTAGGACAAATTAAGGCGGGGAAAAAATTGGTGGGTGTCTTCAACCTTGAGGAGGCCTGTGGATATCTTTTGAGTCATGAACATTTAGTGCAGAGTCAGAGGTGGACCACTTTTTGGGTTAAACAACATTGGCCGAAAATTTCTCTCTTCATCTGGTTAGTTCTCCACGGCAAGATCCTTACTTTGGATAACCTTTGGAGAAGAGGATTTTTCGGACCATCATTACATTATATAAGTGAGAACCAAGAGGAATCCATAAATCATCTCATAAACACTTGTGATTTTTCTTCTACGCTTTGGGAGTGGGGGGTAGAAGTTTTCAGAATGATAGATAGAAACAGGGCTTCTATTAAAGACACCCTATATAGTTGGTGGCCTCACATCTCTTCTCATTGGGTGGTTAACAGAGCTTGGAACCTCCTCCCTAGGACCATTTGTTGGGTGACTTAGAAAGAAAGAAACACATGAATATTCATAGATAGGAAGACTGCAAGGGAACACCTTCTTACATTTATCAAGTAGATAATTCACGAATTTTTATCCATTTCCATATTTCCTCCAGTGCAAGGCCCTCTGTGTGCTTTAGATCTTAAAATCCTCCAATGTTTGGACCTAGACAACATTCTTATTGCCACTCTCAGCCCTCCCTCAACCTCCCCTAAAATCCCAAATATCCGATCTCATCTAAAAAGAAACATAATAAAACTCAATTACAATGGGGCCTCCAAGGTAAACCCAGGCATAGCTAGTTTCATTGGTGTCTTCTGAAATCACAAGGGAAAAGTTCTTTGGATCTTCCATGGAAAATTGGGGATTGCCACCAACAATGTGACTTAGCTCCTGGCCATGGAGCATGGGCTTGCAATTGTGAAAGATCACCAATTTTATCCTCTGATCATTGAGGGAGACTCAATGTTGGCCACACTAGCTACCCGCAAGCTCCAACATGGCTCTTCAGGCAACAAAGTGACCAATAACTAGCGGCTGACGAAAACCATTCATCGCATTTAGAAGGAAGGCCAACTCCATGGCGAACCGGTTGGCAAATGAGGGGACAATTGATAGGGACAAGTTAATATCCCTTACATTGCAGGATATAAGGGACAAGCCTCTTCACCTAGAATGTGAAGTAATCATAAAAAGGACAAAGACAGTTGTGACATTAATGAGCCTTCCAATCCACCTACTGGCTCGTAGATTACCTTTGATCGACTCACACGAGCCCTCTTAGATTGTGTGATCCGCTCCACTCTTAGTAAATTGCATAATAATTTCTCCAATGTTTCTTTGATCTCAAGCATGCCTCTAGTTTGCAAACACTACCCTCCAGGACCTTCATCTAGTAGAATGCATCATTCCACCAAGGAAATTGATTACGTAGCTCATGCTAGATTTCATTGTTTTATTAACCTAATCATTCTCCTCGACCTCTCCAAGTCCTGGAAGTTTTATGTATACCCTATGAAAAACCCTCCTCATTCTCATTTTTTCTCCCCTGGCCTTTATCATTCTCATCCCCTTGGTTGTTTTCTTATGTATTCCAATCCTCACCATCTGCTTCCCGGTATGGTTTTCACCCCACATTCTAGTTGTGGGCCCTCGACCAACCACCGCACAAGAGGTAGGAACATGAACAAATGGCATCAGGATAATATGAGGTCGATAAGCAGGGACGATCGGCTCCTCAAAAAGATGTCAGGAATTTTCTTAATACCATCCTATTGAAAATGCAGCAAGAAAATATCAATTTGACTTTGCCTTGGTCAAACTAGAGAAAATTCGAATTTCTATTTGAGCATAAATCTTGGGAGTAGTTAACTGAGGTGATATGGCACTTTTCACTTAGTTAACTCAGTTAATTCAAGTTGGGGAAGCTTGAGCTTAGTTCAGTATGATTGATTTCTAATTTGTAGAAATCTATTTTAATTAAATTGAGTTATTTTCAGTTAAACTAGTTCTAATTGTTAGAAAAATTAATGGAGGTCAAGTTGTGGAAGTGGAACTTCAACCACACTCAGTGATCAACTAGTTAATTGATCAATCAACCCAAAATAATTGTTACATGCAGAGAATTCGAGTTACGCAGTTGAGATGGAGATTCTAAGGCAATTTACTATCAGTTGTAGAATATTCCCATGTGTACAGGTGGTGCATGCAGTCAGAGGAAGGACATAGAGGAATTGCACAATTCAATAGAGGAAATTTCATAAATAATAGAGGCTAATTTCCTCAAGGAATAGAAAAAGGAAATAGGAGCTTGGAGGGCTAGAAAATTGGCTAAGTGTTGGCCAGATTCAGTCAATCAAGCAGAGGGATAGATTATACACTTACAGGTTGTGTTCGAGCTTGAGAAAGCATATGTATTTCATCTATATTCTATGATTAATGTAATACATATAGGAAGGGGTTTTTAGCAGTTGCTTTCCCCTAGATAAATATTTGTGCATGTGTGATGTTTACCTTTGCATGTCTATGATTTGTCTTCTAGATGTTGGATTAACTTTTGGAGATCAACAGAGTAACTATGAGTCTTGTGCTTGTAACAGCACTGGTCAAAATTCCAGGTAATAAAGTTAGTAAAGGAAAAATAATAACCAAGATCATGGGGCACATATTCCAAGCTGGATGTTGGGTAAAACATCCTAGCGAGTGTTCATTTGGTTTATTATGGCTAAGGAAATTGGCAAGGGAAATGGAAAAGGCTTTGGAAAGGCATGAGGCATTAATTGTCATTTTATTTATGAAAATAATGGAAATTAGGAGAAAAGGGAGGTGAAATGTCAGAGGTTGCATGTGAGGAGGAAAATAGGGTAAAAATAATGGAAAATTAAGAAAATAGAGGCCTTATTAATAAAAAAGCTTCTTAGGATCAGTTGGCAACCTTTTGTTAGATCATTTTTGGAGCTCTCTCTATTCTCTCTCTCTCACTCTTGGACACTTAGAACAGTATTGGAGCACTCTAACCTTGAATCAAGGAAAGAAAAGGAAGGGAAAATAAGGAAAAGGAAAGCAAAGATCAAACAAGGAAGAACAGAATCAAGTAGCTACATCAGGATTACTTTCAGGTATTGATTTGCATGTGTGATTTCCTTGCTAGATTTAGCATGCATGGTACATGAATGTGAGTATTTGGTTCTCTTGTTGTCATCGACATGGGTTTTTCTAGGTGTGACAATGATTTTCAGCCTTTCCTTACCATTTTCAGATAGACATGGTGTGATGGGTTCTCTTTTATTTGGTTAAGCTAGATTTCCGGATGGTTTCAAAATTGAGCAAGGTGATCTATGAAGAAGAACACAAGGCGTATGAATCCTTGGATCGGAGAAGGTGGGTTTGTGGTAAATCCAGATTTTGTGTACCTTGGTGGGCTTATGAATTCTTGACCAGTGAATGGCGGTATATACGGTAAATCCTAGAGGTGTGCACCCTCGATCAGGCCTAGGAATCCTCAATCGATGAATGGTGAGATTTGTGGTAAATCTTGGAGGGTTGAGTATCGATTAGGCCTAGGAATCCTGAACCGGTGAATGGTGGGATATACAGTAAATCATAGGGACTAGGAGGCAGACAAATTCCTCACAATGTAGGTGGAGAAATCGGTGGTGTCCATGCTTGTTTAGGGGCTAGTGATTTGGTGGGGATTGCGGTAAAGCTTGAGGAAACTTGGATTGGTTTTGTTGTGAGTCCCACATTCATGCTTGGAATATGGCACAGGGGTGATTGGTTGAAAGAAAGATTTGGTTCAGCCAATCTATGGTCGGGTGGTTCATGGAAGTCTCGGACCTGGTTGGCTTATGCATTCATTAATAAGAGATATTTATCCTTGGTATTTCATGTGTACATATACTGGTTCATTTGTGATTCTTATGGCTATTATGTCCTTCTTATTTATGTTGGTTATATGTTGGTTATGAGTATGTTTTATGACAGACTTGATGTATGGATCTCATCATGTTTTTATTTTCAAATGAATGTACAATGAATGTACAATGAATGTATGACCTAATAGATGATAATCCAGCTATTGTGATAGAGAAATAATTATTCTTTACGAATATCCAGCTATTGTGGTAGAGAAATAATGATTCTTTACGAATCTCATATAAGTATGAGACTCCTATGCTCATATATGTTGTTATGACCTGTAGATTACATATTTGTGACATGTTTGATGAAATGTCTTTCATGGATAGTAGGGGTCAGATCAAGTACTTGTACCAATGATTGCATTAATAGCCTTATTCCATTATTATTTATCATTTTTTAAAGTTTCATGAAGTTATGGGCAGTGGCCTGAGTCTTGGCCCTGAAAAAGTGGCACAAAATCCAGGGTCGCTGGCTCAAAACTGGCTAAAAAAGTCCACAGTCATTGGCATGCCTTGCTATGGGAGTGACTGGAAGGCCTAAATCTCATGCATGGCTTTTAATGGTAGCGGATGAGGGATTATATCAGTGAAATGTCAAGTTGCCTCAGGGGTTGATCACCTAGAAAGGTTGGTTGGCTCCTGAAGGTTCTGTAGCATGTGTGGAAGGTCAGAATGGGTTTTTTCGGTTCCACTTCCTTAACTGTACATGAAGATTTGAATCACATCATAGTAGCCTAACATCACATGTTTACCCCAGAGGACTGGTTAACTTGATAAAATGTGGGAGGAAGGCATTACAAAGTGATATCAGAGCATGGTTCAACACTTGGACTAGATGGGCAGAATGTGTTTGTCATGCGTGCATGTAGGTTGTATATGTGCTTGTTATGTATACATGGTAGTGGTCATTGTTCAATTATGTTGACATCTAGGAGTTGATTTTGTTGTTGTTAGTATGTGTTTTTCATGAATGCATGTCAGTTGTAAATGCATTTGTTATGCATGCCAATGTATATATGTTGTTATGCATGCATTGTCATGGTCATGGGTATGCATGTATAGTAGGTAAGAGATGCGTTATGATGGACATTGTTGTGGTCTTGCGTCATCATGACGTTATTGGTATGTTATGTTGTTGATGTGCTAGCTGAGATGAAGCAGGAAATGCATATCATCAAAGCGAGGTTGCAACATTGAACCTCGAGGTAAGGGCATATCATCATATAGGTTTGTATGGTGGGTATGAAGGTATGATGATTAATGGTTGTTATAAGCATTAGGGTTATGTACATGTCTATTAGTCTACGGTTGTCATAGTTACATGCATGATAAATGTTAGTTAATCAGTGTGATCATATGTACATGTGTCAGTTAGTCATGAAGGATAGTAACTTGTTGTTATATGCATTGGGATCACATGCATGATGGTTATGGTCATTGCAACTAATATCTTGAGGTTATATGTATCATGCTAATTTGGATTTGCCTATGCAGATGGTTAGGGTTATGACATCCAGGTATGAGTCGACCTATTTGTGATATTGTGTTGTACTAATTTGGACTGACTATGCATATGTGATTATTATGCATGAATGACAATTGCTTATGAGTTTATGATCTGAACATGTTAGCTAGTTACGCTTATGGACATCATGACCTTATTTATGTTTGAGTTAATGTGTTTGTGAAGTTATATCATGCTAATCTAGATTGATTATGAAATCAAGATAGCCTCCCCTAATATACATTAAGGTATGATTTTTCTTATGTCATCTTCTTGGTGTTTGAATGTTTTATTACGTCATATGTCTGTTGTTTGAATGTTTGACTAATTGCATGATATGAATATGTGTCTATAAGATTGCATGAAGAAACAATCTTGTTTTAATATGGTTGTACTAACACATATTTGTTGAGATAGTTTATATGTACTTGAGTTCTAGTGGGTGTTAGTTGTAGTAGTATGAGTAATGACTCTTAGTTGATTATGACATGGTTGTTAGTCTTGGCAAAGGTTGAATTCAATTAATAGACATGATGCTTTGGTCCTTGGAACACGTGGATGACATGTGTAAATAGTTCCAGGGAAATATACTTGGTATTAGCATGACAAGTTAATAGTTCATTTGTTTATATAACAGTTCGGTGGTGTGATAGTATATAATAAGACTCAATGGCAGCAAGGTAAAAGGTAAAATAAAGAAAGGAATTAGCTATGTTTGGAAACAAAAATTCCAAACGAATGAGTGCTTTGCATAAGTACAGGAAGTCTTCTTAACCTTGATTTTGTCTAACATTGTGTGGATATGTTCTATATTTATGAACATGTGTTTGGCAGGTATATTATGTAGTTTCTAGTTATAGTTGGATTCATCAATGGAATTGAAGTCCCCTAAGAGATGATATATGTATGTGTTCAGTTACAAGGAAACGTGCTTGGCACATCAAGGTAAAATAACTTGCATATTGTTGTATTTATTTATGCACTGAGAGTTATGTGTTTATGGAAGTATGATACAGGGAATTGCATGGCAAAGAGACTGCCATGAAATCTTGGATAAGGCTCAGCTTGAGTTTTCTTTGGAAGCACTAGGAAGCATGGCGGATTGATTCATGGTGTTTGTTGTTAGTCTTGTGCTTTTGGTCTTCTATGATTTGTTGTGCTTGATTTGTAATCTTGATTGTTTCTAGTGCATGATCATGCCACTTTGTTTGTGGTGTCATATTGTTATTAGTTTCCCATGGTTTTCTTCTTGATTGTTCTTGCTCTTGTCTTTTATGTTTGGGGTCTTAGGAATTGGTTGGAAAGAGGAAAGTTAATGGAGCTCGGGGAGAGTTGTGTGGAACCCAATAGGCAATGTAAGACTCAAATGAAGCTCGGGGAGAGTTGTGTGGAACCCAATAGGCAATGTAAGACTCAAATGAAGCTCGGTGAATGAGTAAGGGGCAGCTAAAGGCAAGAGTATGACAGTGGGTTGGACTGATTGGGTCCACTGGGATAAATGGATGGTAGTAGCACAGTCATGAGAAAGGTAACAGGAAAGGTAAAGTAAATGGACTTGAGGCATCATATGCCTTATCTATGTTGGGAATTTTTTTTCTCAATGTCGTGCATGTGACGCATGGATAAAGGGAGTTCTCTTAAACTTGACCTTATGGTATCTGCTAATTATGTTGTGATCATGATTGTTTTATGATGATGTTTATATGCATATATGCATGTATGTATGTCGTTGACTTACAAGGTCATCAGGGATCATGACTATATTATGTTAATGTTTATATGTATATATGTATGTTTGTATGTCGTTGTGTGACATGATCATGATTGTTTTATGCTAATGTTTATATATATGTATGTATCTATGTATCTATGTCACTATCTGATAGGGTTGTCAAGGGTCATTCTTGTGGAAGAATGATTGCTTATGCAGGTGAATGGCATGAAGAGGTTTCTGGCAATGAGGAATCAAGTGGGAAGAGTAGCCCTGGCAGACTTATGAGGCTAGTATCATGCGGATATGAGTTAATATTATGTGAGTATACTATGCCTATGTTTATGTTATGGACAGGTAATGTTGAGGGATACATCAGCAGAATGGAAGCAGTGCGATCGATGACATGTTGGAACATGCATGAATAGTAGAAAGACATTAGAAGCAAGGTTGCTTGGTAGAGTCATTGTGTGGTCTATGGATGTGCAATTTTACTGTTGTATATATGTTGTACATGTTGCACCTATGATGTTATGTGCATGTTGTGTTATGTATATCTGGTTTTGTGTACATGTTCTTTATGCAATGTTATGTACATATGGTGTTGTGTACATGTTGTTTATGCAGTGTTGTGTACAGATGGTGTTGTGTGCATGTTGGATATGTGGTGTTGTGTAAATATGGTGTTGTGCGCATGTCGGATATGTGGTGTTGTGTACATATGGCGTGGTATGTATGTTGTACATATGATGTTATGTACATGTGGTGTTGTGTGTATGATTGTACATGTGGTATTGTGTCCATGTGGTGTCGTGTACATGTTGTACATGTGGTGTTGCATACATGTGGTGTTGTGTACATGTTGTGCAAGTGGTGTTGTGTACATGTTGTACATGTGGTATTGTTGTACATGTGGTATTGTGTGCATGTCATACATATTTTGTTTTGCACATGTGGTATTGTGTGCATGTTGTACATGTTGTTGTGTGCATGTGTGGTACTGTGTATGTGCATTGCATAGTCGTGGTATTGTGACATGTGTATTCATTATGATGTACTCTATGTATGTATATGTATTGTGTTGTACACTGGAGGTAGGTATATGTGTTTTGTTGTACATCGGGTATAGATGTATGTGTTTCCTTGTGGGATACACCGGGTGTAGGTGTATGTCTTGTGTGTCGGCTGTAGGTGCATGTATTGTGTAGCGTTGTATGTCATGTGTGGGTATGTGTGTGTGTGTGATGTATACTATGTGTATGTGTATGTGGTTGAAGAGAAGACATTGGGTGTTTTTCGGGTGTGGCAACTAATCAGATGTGCATACAGAAAGGAAAAAGGATAAAGGTATAAGCTAAGGATCGATTAAAGGATAAGTATCATTATTTTACTTCAGTTTTATCATGCAGGTGATCTATGACTCTGATTTATGATGATTATATGTGATCTATGATTATGGTTTATGATGGTTACATGTGATTTATGATTATGATTTATGATGGTTGCATTTTGAGCTAATCGGATGTGATATGATTATACATGATTATTTGGTCAAAGAGCTAATTTGACTTGTGGTGACAGGAAGTAAACAGAATTGAAGGTGTACCTTGTTGACGAGCTACCAATGAGATATGATGTGAATTTATTTCAATTGGTTTTGAATCTAATGGAAATTATATGCTTGGCACAGGAAAGCATGGGAATTCCTGGTTTGGGTGATTAGAATTGGCTAACAAAGAATGTTAGTAGAATTGATGAAAGGAATTGGAACAAACAGTGGTATGTTGGTAAAGCACTTCAGGAGCAAGGCCATTGTAGGACATTGGTACCCAATAGTGTTCATTAATTTCCATGAGCATGCTATGACTTGTATGATGGTTTTTAGGTAGGTATATGCCTTGGTTGTTGACCTTATGATGTGAGGAAACCTTGTCAAGGGATGGATCACCTAGGATAGGGGATGTCAAGGAACTTGGAAGGTGAGTGAGTGCAAGGAAGGGGGTGACTAGATGGCCCGAGGGACTGTGTAGCAGAGAAGGGAAGGCTAGGGATGGATTTATTTTGGTCACTAGCATTTCCAGATGGAATCAGATGCACATTGGGAGTGTTCCCTGGAACAATGAGCAAGTAATTGTTCACTGAGAGGACAAGTGACGCAAGATTATGGTCCTGGACATTGGATGTAGCTTTGAATTGGGCAGTGGATTCTGGACTTCCTAGGAAGGAGGTGAATCCTAGTAATACTTTTGAGTGTGGAGGTGTGAGCCTTTGGATTCCCTTGTTGCATATGCAGGCATTGTATCTTTTTATTTTCTATTTATAACAAATGTGCATATGTGGTTGTTATTGTAAATACTATAATTAGTTGTGTTATAAAGCTCCACTAAATAGTATGTTTGTCATGTTTCAGCAGTGGTCATTGTAAATACTGCAACGAGATGTGCTATAAAGCTCCATGGGAAGTATGTTTTGCTTTCAACGGTCTTGCTAGTTGTAGGTGTCATTGAACACTAAAGATGGTGTTCCTCCAAGGGGGAGGGTTCTGTAACATCCCTGGTCAAAATTCCATGTAATAAAGTTAATAAATGAAAAATAATAACCAAGGACATGGGACACATATTCCAATCTAAATGTTGTGAAAAACATCCTAGCAGGTGTTCATTTGGTTTATTATGGCTAAGGAAATTGGCAAAGGAAATGGAAAAGGCTTTGGAAAGGCATGAGGCATTAATTGGCATTTTATTTATCAAAATAATGGAAATTAGGAGAAAAGGGAGGTGAAAGGTCACAGGTTGCATGTGAGGAGGAAAATGAAGGAAAAATAATGGAAAATGAAAAAAATAGAGGCCTCATTAATAAAAAGGCTTCTGAGGATCAGTTGGTAACCTTTTGTTAGTTCAGTTTTAGAGCTCTCTCTATTCTCTCTCTCTCTCTCACTCTTAGACACATAAATAAATCTTAGAGAACTCTAGCATTGCATCAGGGAAATCAAAGGAAGGACAAAGAAGTCAAAGGGAATAAAAGATCAAGTAAGGAAGAGCATTATCAAGAAGATGCAATAGGATTAATTGCAGGTATCAATTTGCATGTGTGATTTCCTTGCTAGATTTGGTATGCATTGTAAATGCATGTGAGTATTTGGTTCTCTTATTGTCATCGGCATGGGTTTTGCCTAGTGTGACAGTGATTTTCAGCCTTACCTTTCCATTTCTGGATAACCATGGTGTGATGGGTTCTCTTTTATTTAGTTAAGCTAGATTGTCAGATGGTTTAGAAACTAAGTGAGGTGGTCTTTGAAGAAGAACAGAAGGCCTAGGAATCCCTAGATAGGAGAAGATGGGATTGTCGTAAAGCCAGATTTTGTGTACCATGGTGGACCTAGTAATCCTCAACTAGTGAATGGTGGGATATATGGTAAATCCTAGAGGTGTGTGCCCTCGATCAAGCCTAGGGATCCTTGACCAGTGAATGGATGGATATACGGTAAAGCCTGGAGGGTGGAGTCTTAATTAGGCATAGGAATCCTCGACTGATGAATGGTGGGATATACGCTAAAGCCTACAGACTAGGAGGCAGACAAATTCCTCACGGTGTAGGTGGAGAAATCTGATGGCATCCATGCTTGTTTAGGCCTAGTGATTTGGTGGGGATTGTGGTAAATCATGAGGAAACTTGGATTGGTTTTGTTGTGAGTTCCACATTCATGCTTGGAATATGGCATAGGGGTGATTGGCTAAAATAAATATTTGGTTCAGCCAATCTATGGTCGATTGGTTCGTGGAAGTCCCAGATTGTGTTAGCTTATGCATTCATTAATAAGAGCTCTTTATCCTTGGTATTTCATGTGTAAATATATTGGTTCATATGTGATTCTTATGGTTGTTATATCCTTGTTATTTATGTTGGTTATATGTTGGTTATGAGTATGTTTTATGACAGACTTGATGTATGGCTCTCATCATGTTTTGATTTGCAAATGAATGTACAATGAATATATGACCTAATAGATGATAATACAGCTATTGTGATAGAACAACAATGCTTCTTTACAATTCTCAGATAAGTATGAGAGCCTTATGCTCAAATCTGTTTTTATGACTTGTATATTACATATTTATGACATGTTTGACAAAATGCCTATCATGGCTAGTAGGGGTCAGATCAAGTACTTTTACCAATGATTTCATTAGTAGCCTTATTCCATTGTTATTTATCATTTCTGAAAGTTTCATGAAGTTCTGGGAAGTGGTCAAGGTCCTAGCCCTGAAAAAATGGCATAGAATTTGGGGTCGCTGGCTCATAACTGGTTGAAAAAGTCCATAGTCACTAGCATGCCTTGTTGTGGGAGTGACTAGAAAGCCTTAGTCGCATGCATGGCTTGTCATGGGAGCAGATGAGGATCTAGATCAGTGAAATGTAAAGTTGTCTCAGGGGTTGGTCACTTGGAAAGGTTGGTTGGCTTCTGAAGATTTTGTAGCATGTGTGGAAGGTCATAATGATTTTTTTTTGTCGGTTCCACTTCCTTAATTATACATGGGGAGTTGAGTCACATCATAGTAGCCTCTTGTCACATGTTTACCCCACTGGACCAGTTAACTTGGGTAAATTTGGGAGGAGGGCATTATAGTGATTTAGTAAATTTCATAAGCAATTTTGAATCTACACATTAATTTCTACATGGTATCAGAGTAGGATTCACAGTAGAGCAGAGATTTCAAAGTTGTTATTGCAGGAGGATCGGATTTGCAAGATCAATTCTTCAAATCTAGAAGGATGGCTTTCTATGGACTAAGACTCGAGTATGCCCTTAAGGGGAGATCGAATTATGTTGCTTGGAAGGACCCGATGGAGGCAATGCTTGAAGATAATGGATTGAAGGAATTCATTGATAATGATATCTCGAAACTAGCAGTAGTTGATTCTCAGGACCTAGCAAAATGTAAAATGTGTTTAGCCAAGGTGAGGAGAATCATATTGGAGGGAGTATGAGGCCATATTGTCTCAAATATCCATGGAAAAGAGACTACATATGAAATGTGGTAAGCACTTACAGATTTGTTCCAAAATAGTAGTGACCAAGGGAAGCTGGCACTCAAGGACAAACTTCGAAATATTAAGATGTAGCAGAATACATGAGCAGGTTCACACAATGTCATGATGAACTTGATCAAGTTGGTGTTACTATCACAGAAGATGATTTGGTAACCCTAACCCTTATAATCCTTCCCAAGAGTGGGCACAACAACTAAGATTTGGTGAATGGGAGGGAGAAACTACCAAATTGGGAGCGCCTTTGGTCTGACTTGGTGCATGAGGAAATAAGGTGAAATACCAAAGACATGACCACATCCAAAGGGTGAGGATGAAGAAAATTATGCCTTGGGTGGAAAGGTAAAGAAGGAGAAAGGGAAGAAATCTCAATCCAAAGTAGCATATATTCAAGGGGGCAAGAATAAAGACTTTTCCAAAGTCAAGTGCTTTCAATGTCATGAATTCGGGTGCTATGCCACAAAGTCTCCACACAAGAAGATAATAAAGAATACCTTAGGAGGAGCAGCAAGTGAAGCCTTGGATTCACAGTTCGAGCTTGACTTTACTCTCACTGCATGCATGGCAAGCACAATTATGGGGACCATGTGGTACTTGGAAAGTGGTGCCTCTTTCCACACGACAGGAAATAGAGAATTTTTCAATGATTTGGAGGAGAAAGATATCCAGATGCACATCGATATGGGAGATGATGGAATGTACAACATGACTGGAATTGGTATAGTCACCTTTCAAAGGGAGTCAAGCTCCCCCCTCAGACTCAAGGATGTGATGTTTGTTCCGGTTCTAAATAAAAATCTTGTCTCCATTGTAGGTTTGGAATACCGTGGTTATGATGTGATATTCAACAAAGGAAAGTCATTCCTGAGACACATAGCCATGGTACAGGTGAAGAAAATCAAGGCTTGTGTGAAGAACCTTTACAAGTTATATGTAGAGTATTGTCTTGCATTGAGCACAAAGGCAGAGAAGGTGCAGAGCCACAATGTCAGTGAAATTTAGCATAGAAGACTTGGCCTTTTGCATCATGGAACTTTGAATATCATGCAATAGATAACCACATGCCTCCCCAAAGGAGCGCTAAAGCAACAAGATACATGTAAATGGTGTACCTTGGGGAAGTACACAAAAGCCATTCCATGATCAGGACATCAAAGCACATGTAGTCCTCGAAAGGATCCAATCTGATGTTTGTGGACCTTTCTTGATAGCCTCCACTGCTAGGCACAAATACTTTGTCAATTTTATTGATGACTTCTCATGGAAGTGTTGGATCTTATTCATGCAGAAGAAGGATGAGACATTCTCCAAGTTTGTGGAGTTCAAAGCACTAGTTGAGAAAGAAACAAGAAAGAAGGTGAAGGTTCTCAAGAGCGACAATGAAGGTGAGTACATGTTGAATGAATTTAAAAAAAATTTATGCAAAAGAAGGCATTCAATGAGAGTTGATAGCACCCCACAACCCACAACAAAATGGGGTGGTTGAAAGGAATAACTACAACATTGTGGGAGTAGCGAGGGTGATGTTGCATGACCAAAGCCTACCTCTGCACTTGTGGGTTGAAGCATGCAACACAATAGTCTGTTTTCATAATAGGAGTCCTAATTGGATTATTGGCCCTAATTACACTGGAGGAGGATTTCTTGGGGAGGAAATCGGATGTGTCACAGTTCAGGATTTTTGGAGCCTCTATTTACTGCCATGTCTCTAAATAATCAAGGAAGAATCTAGAGCCGACAACAGAATTGGGGGTATTTGTGGGTTACACAGAAACTCCCCACAACTACCATGTGTACTTGCCATCCCTTAGAATGACAGTTGTGTGAATGGATGTAAACTTTGATGAAGACAAAAGCATGAAATTCTCTCTTGAGAGGGAGCTTCAAATCCCACTAAAAGAAGAGATTTTAGCTCCAAAGGAGGAACCTCAAGAAGTTGTGGAGGAGCCACAAGTAGAGGAGCAAAGGGTGGAGATAGAAACTCAAGCAGAACCCTCTAGAGAAGGTAGGAAAAGGACCAAGGAAGTAGAGAGACTTGTGCAGGATGTGAGGGAGAATGTGGGTGCTCCTTCAAATCAGTGCAAACAGAGAAGGTAACCATATCGGTACACTGGCTACATGGCTCTAATGACTAAGCTTGTAGAGGTTGAGCCATCCTCTTTTGAGGAAGAAGTAAATAAATAAGTATGCGTTGATGCAATGATGGAGGAGTATGAGTCCATTGTAAATAACAGTGTTTGGGAAGTGGTCCCAATACCAACAGACAAATCAATTCTGGGTTCGAGTTGGATCTTCAAGGTGAAGCATGCAGTAGACAAAAGCATAAAAAAGTATAAGGACAGATTTGTGGCCAAGGGGTACTCTCAGGTTGAGGAGATTGACTATGAGGATACCTGTAGCAAGGTACTCATCCATCAGACCAATCCTTTCTATGGTTGCACAGATGGGGTGTAAGTTCCACCATATGGAAGTGAAAATAGCATTCCTCAATGGATTTATTGAGGAGGAGGTTTATATTGAGCAACCAGAAGGCTTCAATACTTTTGATTAACAGTCTCATGTGTGCAAACACAAGTGAGAATTGTACAATCTCAAGCAAGCACCTCGTGCTTGGTACACTAGGGTCGATAGTTACGTCACTGGTTTTGGCTTCACCAAAAGTGAAGAGGATGCAAAACTCTATCGTTTTTTGGTAGAAGGTAAATTTTTTATTATTATCTTATATGTTGATGACTTGATTTTGGTTGGATATGAGAAATTGATCAGATCTTTCGAGGACATTGAAAGAGAGTTTGAAATGAAGGACATGGGTCTCATGCACTACTTCCTCGGATTGGAAGTATGACAAGGTGATGGGGAACTATTTGTCTCTTAGGGAAAGTATGCCAATGAGATACTTCAAAAGTTCCACATGGATAGATGCAAACACATGGAGACACCTCTAGCGACTAACTAGAGGAAAGAGGATGCCACTTCAAATGAGGAAGTGGATGCTACTGTCTACCAGTAGTTGGTGGGTTCACTGGTGTATCTTGTGAACACACGATGCAATATGTGCTATGCAATCAACCAGCTGAGCCAAGCTATGGTTAGGCCAACGAAACTATTTTGGAGGGCAGTTAAGCATGTTCTATGGTACCTCGAAGGAACTACCTAGTTTGTACTATGATATAGATGGACAGAGGGAGTGAATATGTGTGGCTTCACGGATGCAAATTGGGTGGGGATTCCATCAAACTAAAAGAACACATCAGGTGGAATTTTTGTTGTTGGGTTTGCAGCATTTTCTTGGTACAACAGGAAGCAATATCTATGGCATTCAGCTTAGCAGAAGCAAAGTACATGGCTACCAATAAAGCAGCATGTGATTTGACCTAGATGAGAAAGAAACTTGATGGATTGTTTGGTCATAAGATGGATACAATTGTGATTTATTGTGATAACCATAGTTGTATCAATCTCTCTGAAAATCTTGTTTTTCATGATCAACCCAAGCATATAGATACACGGTATCACTATTTATGGGATTTTGTGCAAAGTTGTATAATGTTGTTGTCGTATTGTTGGGTTCCGGGGCTTAGGCCCAAGTTCAGAGTTAGTCTGCGCTAACCAAAAAAACCCTATACTACCGACCCTTTCGGCAACAATCCGCGTAGCGCACACCACTGTCTCACCCGAGGAAATATTTGGGGATGCTAGAACCAGGTTTATGCATCCAAAGGGGTTATGCAGTGTGGTTGTAAGGTTTCTTTCAATTTAGGGTTCAATCCAACCTTCGCAAACTGTTAACCTTATTGTTACAGTCATAGAGCATTTTCCCACTTAACAGACTTATGAGCTACACGTAACTAGTCTAACATGCATTATTCATCATATAAAACAGTATTTTAACTTTCATGATGTAATTACATGAGAAATATACAAAATCGAACCTTAATCAGGTAGAAATACAAAAACTATGCTAACATTTAAAATTACACAAATCCATTCAAAATTCTTCTTCAATATTTCAAAGCTTCACTGATACAATCTTTCTGACCATGCACACACAGCTGCAGGGGCCTTCACACATAGCTGCACACTTACCAAGGTCTCCGTGCACACAACTACAGAAGCCTTCCCCTTCTCCCGAATATAGAAATACTTCATAATTACAGACTCAAAATCATATCCTGAATTAATCGATTGATTGACTTGACTCACTAGACATCCCTTTATATATCTTTTTCCCTTACAATACCATGGTCCACAAAACATGGGCAGAGCTCAAAATAGTCAAATTTATCCCATCTCTTTACAAAATAAGGGGTTTTGACCCACCGTAAAACCCCTTTGACTCCTATAAATTCGCGTGAATTAGGCTCTGCTCCTCAAAATGTTGAGACTTTACATGACTTAGACAAAACTTGGACCTAAGGGACCCCTACCCAACAAACCCCCAACACAAAGATGTGGCTCGTCCTTGAGTCACTCAGCCGATACGTCCTGAACCTTTGCTTTGGGGTCATTGTATGCCAACTTCAATAGATGAAGTGTCTTTGTGCACTACGTTGCGGCTATCGAACTTCCTCTACGAGCTTCTCTGTTGTCAGCCCTTTCGTCACTAGAACGATTATTCTCTGAGTTTGTTACATGCTCTTAAACTTTCTCTCCACCGTCTGCGATAGATGATGAGTCTCATCTTCCCAAGGTTGTATCCACGTGGAGATTATCTATGCCTTCCACTGCAGCTCATCAATTTGTCCTTGCAGAATTGTTCCCTCCTAAAGACGGGAAAATCGTTTCACATGTGCTAAGGTCCACGTGGTTTCTTTGAGCTCATCGAACTGCAATTGTTTATCTCATATTTCTGCCTCAATCTTCTGCACATGTGGGTCCTCCTGCAGCGAGGCCCATATCTCCATCGTATCCTCAAAAATCTGACCAAAGTCCTTGACTGCTGTTAGGTTCCTATACCAATATGAGTCATAATTTTGAATGTCTAAGGTTAAGCCTTGTAATATTGTACATACCTTTGGTTTCTGCAAATGTTTTCCATATTATAAAAAATAAAAAAAATGTAAAGAGGGTATGTCCTAAAAGAAAAATCAAAGGACAAAAAGACTAAGAGAAGGTCAAAAAGATGAAAATATATGAACCCCAAAAACAAAAGACCATGAAAGTGTGCAAGTATAAATGCCACTACTATTTACTTTTATGCGTAATAATGATTGTGTGCAACTTGTTATTCATGCCACAATCCATGGTAATCAAATAGTTTAATCTTGGTTATTCCATGCTTTGAATTTTATGTTTATAGATTAGAAAATAAAATCTGACCAAACAGTTTAATCTTGGCAGATCATAGTTAGGTAGAGAAAATAAAAGGAGCTCATAAGCTTAATCTGAGCCCTTGGATGATATAAGGTTAGAATTATATAGATTACTTTTCAAAAGAAAAATAGATGAATAAGGGTTTGCTAGCCTAAATGCACCCAAAGAAATGAAGAAAATATGTTAGAGGTAAGAAATGGGTAAGTAGAAGAAAGGTTGTTGAACTACAAAATTAATTAGATCAAAGCACATGCATCATGCATCATGCTTAGATACATCTTTCAACATGTATGGTCAACTATGGAAGCAAAGGCAAAGATTTACAAGTTCATATGATTAACTCCCCCTCATTCACTTTTCCCCTTTACTTACTAATTTCCTATCTACAAGTATATTCTAAGTACTTTTAATCCTACAAGTCAAAGAGGCTCAGAGCATTTCTCTGACTTTTGGAGGGACTGGACCCTCGGCTTAATGACTTATGGATGTAAGTGCTAGAATCCCCTCATAAAATCATTTCCCCTTCATAAAATAAATTTCCCCTCATTACCCTAAGAAAATCCCTTTTCCTAAGATTTAAACTCCATTTACCTAGGAAAAATAATAAACCCCCCAAGCAAATTCCTTTCCACTCAAAAAATGCACAAAAAGCCTTTTTCCTAAGTATAAAGTTAAGTGCGCTAATACTTACACTTTATCCTTTTACTTAGGAAAACCCACTCTGCCATTGTATTTTCATATTAATTCCTAACATTATTGTATAACTCCGATATAACCCTTTGCCTATATATATAACTAAACCCCCATGTAAATATCCCAACCCCTAGTTTTAAATAAAAACTATATAAATCACCGATATCCCGATATAACATTACTTAGTTTACCTAATCCCGGTGAACCTAAGTTAATCTCGACATTAACCTCACTCGACTCCTTAATCCCGTGATTAAGCCCCGCCCGATTGATTATACCATGATTAATCCCTAAAACTAATCCCAAACTACTGCGATTAAACCCCTGGGCCCCCCCTCAACTCCCGTTCTTTTCCTCCGCATAGCTCTTCCGCCCGACTACCGTCAGATCGCAATCGCCCAGATCCAACGGCCCAAAGCCATATCAGTCGCGCCCGATGGACTTCCTTTACCCGCCCGATAAGGTGCTTTTCCCTCGACCCCTAATGGCTACGTGTCAAGCTCCGACGTAGATCGGGTGACCCCTCCTCAAAACCTCCCAGGCCACTAAAGTGGTGCCACGATCCTCAAAAATGCCTCCCCGCCATTTTGATAAACCACCCATCCTCCATGAATATGAAACTTCGCGCCATATTTGAAAAGCCACCTATTGGACTTTAAATATTGAAAACCCATGTTTTCAAACCTTTCGCCCGTTTAACTGTGTAAACCTATGAAACCCTTCAGTGCCACCCTGAACCTCTGCGATGCGATTTCACCTCCGTTCATGTCCAAAACACTACCACGACCCCTTTCCCAGGCATTTCTATGCAAATAAATCCATCAAGCGCTCTTCCAGCGGACCGGCGCTTTCTTAATTATTGTTGAATTTTTCATGTTATCAGCCGAAGCTAGAGCTTGGATAAACAATTCTGATACTAGTCATAGAACCTGTTTACTCCAAGAATCGACCAAGAAACCAGTTAAAAACTTATATTCAAATGAAGAAGACCAAGTATACAAGGAACAAAAGATGAAGATGTTTACACACAGAGCTGAGAAGAAGACAACTACACAGAGTATTGACAGTTAAAACAGAGTAATTAGACCAAAGATGCAGTTAGAAGACCAATAAACAAAACATACTGAAACTTGATCGATATCCACTTCCCAATGTTGAGACACATAAAAAACATAAGAATTTACTGTTGAAACACACAGTAAAATGGAGAAACACAGAAAGGATAAAGACAGGTCATCAGAGTGAAAGAGTATCAGTGACAGACAGTATCAGATGAAAGACAGAAGTAACTAAAGCCTCCAGCATAAATGATTCAAACAACAAAGAGCATAAAGAGCTAGAAACAAACCATAATAGCCAACAATACCACAATAAAAGGGACAACATGAAATCAGTTCATTAGCTGCCTCTATCTTCCTGCGAGAAGATATTTCTATTTCCTAGATTAAATCTCAAGTCAGTTTGAGATATTTGTAATAACACCTTAGTATAAATACTTCACAATTTGAAGTATGTAGGTTGGATTCTTAGACATTTCTATATATTTCTTGATTGAAAGACTGTAAAGCCATTGGAGCATTGACTGAGCTAGCAAGCTGGATTGATGAATAAAGACCCGATATTTTAAAGGATTCATGTGCAGAGCAAAGTGTAGACAAGTATTTTCTCACATTGTTGTTATCTCTTAAAGTTTTCATACTGTTGATCTAAATCTGAATGCCATAACTGGAAGTATTGTATCAAAATTTGTTTAATTACACTCTGTTATAACAGTTAGGCAAATATATGTTTTCTACAGATAATCTAAGTTAAGGAATTCTTAATTGCTCCTTATTTTAGGTTGTTTCTTTTAATCTATAGCAAAGGATTCTTAATTGTCCTTTATTTCTGATTACCCTCTGTTCCTCATTTCAATCCTGGTCTGAGAATTCTTAATTTCTCTCTCACCATGGTTAAAACCTTTTCACCCCTCTGGCCTAAACACCTACACTCTACTCTGTTATCTTTCCCTTTAAACATTCCCTTTAGTGAGTTGATCCAGTCTTGCTGCTCTTTTGTTGACTCCATAGCCCAATGGACTAGAGACATCATCCTATCCATCTGTTTAAAGATCTCCACCACCCAATCTTCAATACAAATCAAAATCCCCCCTGAACACTAAGAACTAGCCTAATATCCCAGCAAACAAAGCTAAATCATATAGAGAGAGCCCTCTTTGGACTTAGGTTGGCTAGAGCCTATGCCTAAAAGTTGGTTTGTGGTTACCTCGGTCATTTTCTTTCTTCTAATAACTTCTGGAGAAAATTCTCAGTGATAACAACTGCAATGGCTATTTTTTCCATGTTAGCTTTTATTGCAGCTTTGCGCTGCTTTCGAACTTCATGTGGCGTGGTAGGCTGTGGCTTCATCTGGAGTTCTGTAATCTGCATCTGCATCTCAAATCTAACTTTGTCCAACTCTGTCTTTGATTCCTTTGTAGATGCTACAAGCCTCTGAAGCTTCTCTTTTAAGCCTGCCTCTGTCTAGACTTGTAGCTCTGGAATCTCATTGCAAGCTTTAGCAATAGCCTCTTCCAGCCAATGTCTGCGTGCACCTGCCTTGTCGCAATTCTGTAGTGCATTATTGTTCTCATCGAACATCTGTTGATTTTAACTTTTCACTTCTTTTATGACCAACAGAGCTCAATTCTCCCATATCTTCAATTCGTCATAGACTCCCTGGTGTAAATCATGCAATGTCTGAATGGGGAGAGCCGCAAGGTTGAGACTTAGATTTTTCCAATGCTGCACGCACTCCTGGTATTCAGTTGTCTCAAAATGTAGAGAGCCTATCGACAGTTGCATAGCCAAGAGCTCAGATGTAATTTCTATAGTGGTACTAAATTTTCCATGCTCGCTTGACCCATGCTCACTTGATTCATGCCCACTTGACCCATGCTCGCCTAAGTCATGCTCACTTGAACTGCACTCCCCTGAACTTCCAGGTTCTTGAGGCCCTGTTGGACCTATATCAACACTACTTTGTATTGGTCTTCAAGGTTTCCCTAGAAGTCCTCCATCACGGCTCAGACTGTGTCGGCTATCTCGTCGATGTCCCCCTCAGTGAGGACCATCGGCTTTGTGCCAGAAGATCTGTCTGACTTCTGCTTCTTGGTTGTTGTTGCTGCTATGGTAGTAGGCTTTTTCCTCGATGATCTTGGTGTAGTGGCATGCACTGTTGGTGTAGCAATCATAATGGATCCTAGCCCTTTCCTAAGAAACTCTTGCTCAATCTCCTCCCAACTCCAACGAGACATGCTAGTAGAATGCTCGGCTCACACTTAGGCGAAAAATCACACTTCAAATTTTCAACACGCAAAGTGTCTGAATGTGGAGTGGGGTGCCATATTTATAACCTTTTTCAAATTCAAACTCCTTGATCTCATTTGGATCCTCCTCATAAATGCGAATTTGGTGGCAGATTCACCCAAATATGCTCCTTAAATGTGTTTCCCCCGCTCCTTTTAATGTCAATTTCTTTGTCAAATCAACTATGGCAGCCCCAATGGTCATATTCTGGACGAACTATGTCAGACCCTTCCAAGTAGTACAGTTACTCCTTCTTCACCATAGCTTCCTCCATCTGTTCCATCCTCCTGAATACTGCACAACCCTCCCTCTTCGACAAAGTCCTTCTTTGGCAGAGTACTTTATAGTCTCGTTCTGCCTTCCAACTGCCAATATCACTAAGACTTTCCTTCATCCATGTATTCATTGTGCAATCCTAGGGATGGAATCATCCTTATAGATCTTCAAATGACTACCCTTTACACGTCCAACAAATAGTTCTCCATTCAGCTTCACAAGCTAAACTGCGCCACCATCTGAGATATCCCTTACAGCATATGGTCCTAGCTAATGCATCTTGAACTTACCAGGGAACTTTGTGAACTTACTATCATACAATAGAACCAAGTCTCCATTCTTAAAAGTTCTATGCTTAATATGTTGATCGTGCCATGCCTTTTCCTGGGCATTTTGTACTTGTTGGTGAAATCCTGCAAGAAAGCGATCTTCTTCCAGTCCGAGGAGATGTTCCAATCTCTCCTCCATAATATCACTATTTGTCATATCTATAATGGCCACAATCTAAATACTGGGTAAGATGTATTCCATAGGCATTACAACTTCCTGTCCATACACCAGTCTAAACGGAGTCTATCCTAACAACTCCTTGCAAGTAGTCCTATATGCCCATAAAATTGTTGGTATGCACACATCCCAATCATTCTTGATGACGTTGCATACTTTAGTTTGAGCGTTCTCCAATTTGTTTTTAAAGCCTCAACCGTTCCATTTGTCTGAGGATGATAAGGCATGCTTTTCTGATGATGTACCTGAAACTCCTCTATTAGTGCTTCAATAATGTTATGCAAGAAATTTGAACCTCTGTCGCTCATCAAGACCTTTGGGCATCCAAACCTCAACAATGTATACTCAAACATTAAGTATGCAGTAGTGTCTGCGTTGCAATCCTTTACCGGTTGAGCTTCAGGCCACCTAGTCAGATAATCCGTCGCTGTAATAATGTATCGTGCACCAGTCTTCTTTCCTGGTGGATTGATCGGTCCAAGAAAGTCAATTTCCCACTTATCAAAGGCCTTCAAGGTGACTTGTGGATTCAGTGGCAACTCGTCCCTTCTTGACGATCTTCTGATCCTCTGGGAGACATCACAAGTGCCACAATATTCTTTGGAATCCTTGTGCATTGTGGGCCACCTTAGTCCTTCTCTTAAAATCTTCTCTACAGTGGCCTTTCCTGCATAGTGTCCTCCCACAACACCATCATTTGCTTCTGCCAAAATACTATCGTTCATGCTTGGGGACATATCTACACAATATCTTGTCGGGGCCCATTTTATACAAAAGTATGACAATCAGAGAAAAATCGACAGCTTGGCATACGAGTTCTTTCTTCTGTTGAGTTGTATACTTACAGGGGCTACTCCAATAGACAAACAGTAGATGATGTTAGCAAAATGATCATCAGCAACTCGTACTGCAAAAAGCGGCACATCAGGCAGTCCTTCTTCAATGTTCGTTGGTTCTTCGTCGATCTAAATTCTAGATAAGTGACCTGGCCCAGCATTCAATCGTCTTGGTTTAATTATTACCTCAAAATCATACTCTTGGAATAGAAACAGCCACCTGTAGATTTACCCCCCAACACAGGCTTGTTCACCAAGTACTTCAGCGTAGAATGGTCTATGAACATCTTGAAGTGCACGCCTAATAAGTAATGTCTGAATTTTTTCTAAGCCTTCTCGTTCTGTTGTGGAATAATTTCTTCCTGCCTTAGATATATTCTAAATCACAAATTCGATGGGGTGATCAAGATCCCCTTCTCTTGGTTGTTCTAAGACATCCCGCAACGCTATGCACAACGCATCCACGTGCACGTGAAATTCCTTCTTCCAATCTAAAAACACCAAAATCGCTGCAGTGACCATTTTTTCCTTAAATATGTCGAGGCTCTCCTAACATTCATCGTCCCAACAAAAGGTAGCATCTTTCTATAGTAACTTTTCCATCGGTGCATTGATATGAGCGTAAGCCTTTATGATCTTCTGATAGTAACTAGTATGTCTTAGAGTCATGCGTAGCTGCTTTACATTCCTTGGCGGGTCCAAATTGATAATAACAACAATTTTGGTAGGGTCCACCATCAACCCTTGTTTGCAAACAACGTGTCCCAATAATATCCCATACGATACACAAAAAAGCATTGCTTCAGATTCAACGAAAATTGATATTTTCTGCAAGTATCTAACATCAAGCCCGGACTTGAAACATGCTTCTTTACTAGTCCAAAGACTATCCAGTCATCAAAGTAAACCTCCAGAAATTTTTGGATGAATTCCTTAAATGTTGTGATGACCACCCTGGATAATATCGCAAGTACATTCTTCAACCCAAATGGCATGACTGTATACTGAAACGATCCCCATTCAATAGAAAAAGTGGTCTTACTCCTATCCTCCGACGTGATCTTGATCTGATGGTACCCTGAAAACCCATATGTGAAGGAGTAGGCCTCCTGTCCTCCAACATTCTCTAAAACTTCATTAGTGAACGATGTTGGAAATGGATCATGTACGCATGCATCATTCAACTTTCTTAAATCAACACAAATCCTTATTTCTCCCTTAGTCTTTTTTTCTTGCACTACCATTGGGCTTACCCATTCAGATTCTTCCATGGATTTAATTATTCTGGTTGCAATCGTATTATCAAGCCCTTGCTTCACCTTTTCCTTGTATTTTGGGTTTAGCCTATATGGTCGTTGTTTTACATGTTTCACATCTGGCTTCAAAGCGATCTTCATTATGCCTAGATCACCTACAATTCCTTTCAACTCCGAAAAATTCATCGCAAATAGATCCTTGTACTCATGCAGTAATTCAACAACCTTTCCTACTATATCCTCATCCCAATGATCATAGATGTGCGCAAACTTGGGCTCCGCTTTTGAACCTATATTAACTTGCTTTGTCTTAATAGGTTGTGATATGTGAAGTATCTCAACATTTGGCCCCGCAACCTCGCATTGTCCTTCTGATTCAAGGATGTTGATGTTGCACGAATCCTCCTTGCTTTCTTTTGTGGTTATATTATAACATTCTAGAGCATGTTGCAACTATGCATTCCAATCAAGCTTTGTCCAAGTCGTAGGATCTTTCGGTACCTGAAAAATTGTTGCTTTGATCTCCTAAAGTGCATCATCTATACACTGAAACCCATCTTCGAAACTAAAATTCAGTAGCAATCTTTCCTTCATGTCATGCCAATTAGCGGTGCCATGGCGCAACTCCATTTCCAGATACCAATTCATTGGTATTACATCCATAGTATGATAAAATATGTGTACCCACTCTAGTGGAGGTTCTTCGCCCCATGCTTTCACCCAATGAGACAAATGTTCTCGAGGATCATCCTTACCATTATGTTTCTCAGCGAGCATTGTGTTTTCATAACCAAACCTGAGCCTCATCAATCAGTGGTACTCCTTCAAATCTCCTATATTATATGTATGTGTGCCCCACCATCGCGCAGGAGTAGCCCTCAAAGCTATATCCAAGGCCTGGAATCGTTGTTTTTTTGGTACGTCCCTTTCAAAACTATCAAGAAATATGCTGACATCAGCTATCCCATCATAATATGGCAAATTACATACCTCGGTTGATATGCGGCGAAGAGATTTTGTTTGTCTATTACAGCACAGAGTAGAAACTTCGTGAAATCTATTCTGCTAGTTCTCCAATTATTCATCTGAGTCTGAATGATAGGAACTATCCTTCTCCTAGCTTATCCTTCCATCTGTGGTGGGGTTGATCAAATCCTCGTCTCGTGCTATCAACTTATAGATGTGGTGAATATCTTCATCACGGAATTCTTCATGGACGGGTTTTGTATATCGCACTCCTTCAAAAGGATCTAAAGGAACAACGACCCTGGTACCATTCTTTTCAAACACCATACTCCTTCTCTTCAAATTGATTATCGCATCCATATCAAAAGCCCAATCACATCCAAGTAATGCTAGATACAGATTGTTTTCATCTACAATCTCAATAACTTCAAAGTTTTCTACTACGCTTGCTCCTTCAATATCCACAACAACTCCATGCAATCGACCCATCAGGATGATCTTTTGTTGATTGGCCATGCACAACTGAATCGATGACCATTGCAACTTGGGTTGCCCCATTCGCTCCCAAGTTTTCTTTGGAAATACATTTGCATCAGATCCCAAGTCAAGAATTACCTGATCCATTTCAAATTCACCAATCTGCGCAGTTAATCGCATCTCTCAGCCAATTCTTTTCTTATTTTTGTTTACCTTGTTTATTGTGCGTTGTTTAGGCTGTGGCTTTTCTTTACCAGCACAGTTATCAATTATTTCTTGCAATCCTTCTACTGCTCTCTAGTTCTTGAGCAACTTCATACATGTCTACATAAATGATTTCAGAAAAGTTGGATCATAATTCTTTGTCGTGGTACCGAACATGATTATTCTTTTGTGGCACTAATTGCGTCTGTGTCCTTGATGTCGAAGCTCCCAGGTCCATGAAAATCTTATTTTCTTCTACGAAGGTTTCTTTCTCCCTCTGCATCTTGAACCTAGTACTCTCATCTTGCACCTTCCTAACCGATGCATTCGCCACAGCCTTTTTACACTCTGCCTTATCTTCTACTGTAGTTGCACCACTTCGTGTCACTATATTAATGCTTGGATCATCCTCGCGTAGTTCGAATCTCATCATTTGTAAATTATGTGCATGTTGTTGATTCTTCTTTTCCTTCATCTTAGCCATTAAAATAGGGCAATCCTCTATCATATGGTCAAACTGTCAACAATACTGATAGGAAGTGTGAGTGGGATTCTGAAAATCCCATGCAAAATGTCCAGCTTTGCCATAGTTATAGCATATGATTTGACCCTGAACTCATCTAGGGCCCCCTCCTCGACCTTGAAATCCTCTACAGGCCGTAGGTGAACCATGATCTTCCTACACGCGACCTTCAGCTTGCATCCTATATATTGGAGTTCGATCCATCATCAAATCATAGCTGCGACAATCCTTCTCGCCATGTCCTACTAATCGACAGAAGTTACAAAATAATTGCCTTGGCAACTGCACCTATTTATGTAACAAATAACAATGATAAGTCAGGTGTTGGCCCGCACCTTAGCAAATACTACACCAAACACTTGGTCTGGTACTTGGTCCAGCACTAGGCTCTGGCTTCAAAGGATTAGGACCTCTCACAGCCACGTAATCGCGATAAACATGTTAAAATTGGCAACTAGGGCCAAACTCCATGTGCATCATCTTATTTATGTCAGCTGATATTTTTCTTGGATCCCTCTCATCGATAGGTGTAGGCTTGATCTAAATATCATCCGATCCCGATAAGTATTCATGGAGTTATGAATTTATTTGTGTCATAAGACAATTCATCAAGGTCGGCCAACAACCAAATAAACCCCACATGTGCTCAACGTTTAGTATAAATAGAGGTGGCCTTCAAGTAATTTCAACAGACACTTGGGATCTCTTCCTCTCTCTACTTGTCTTTGGGTTTTAGTAGGAGGAGAGATCCTAAGGGATAATGCTGCCCTGATCCAGAGGGCAGAAAGTTGGAACTACCAGAAAAGTCGGAACTGCTGGAAAAGCTGGAACAGCCAAAACTGCCGAAATTGTCAGAACTGCCAGAACTTCCGGAAAAGCCGGAACTGCCAGAACTTCCGGAAAAGCCGGAACTGCCAGAACTTCCGGAAAAGCCGGAACTGCCAGAAAAGTCGGAAATGTCGAAAAAGCCAGAAAAGTCGAAACTGTCGGAACTGCCAGAAAAGCCGAAACTGCTGGAAAAGCCGGAACTGCCGAAAAAGGCGGAACTGCCAGAAAAGATGGAACTGTCGGAAAAGCCAAAAAATTCAGAACTGCCAGAACTACCAGGAGCTGCTGGAACTGCCAAGAACAGTCGGAATTGTCGAAACTGCCAGGAACAACTAGAACTTCCAAGAACTGTCGGAATTGTCGGAGCATCTGTCTCCGAAGGAGAGCAGCATGCAAGGGACAACTAACTAACATTGGGATAGTTGTATGGTACTTAGCAGCAAATACACCAAGCATGCAATGTTACAGCTAGCATGCAAGGGACAACTAGCATGCAACAGCAAGTATGCTAAGGACAACAAGCATGCTAGTGACAACAAGCATGCTAGTGACAACAAGCAAGCAAGGGACAACAAGCAAGTAAGGTGCAACCAACACATAGGTTAGGATGGAAACATGGTGCAACAATGGCACATAATGTAGTACATTGATGGGTACAATCATGATTAATGAATTGTGATGAGATGCAGCATAGTGATGATGGGTGCAGCATGGTGCAGCATGGTGAGGTGCAGCATGATGACGAAATGCAGCTCAATGATAGGTGAAGGAGTCACCTTGGAGAATCAGTTGAAGCAACATGTCTTCAACTGATCTCATGTATCATCTTCTTAGAGATGATCAATGCTCTTATCTAGATAAGTCAAAGTGTTGACTTCTGTTGTAAACATACTATCTCTCTCTCTCTCTCTGTTGAACTATTGAAGAAAATATAAGAAGAATTAATCAAGGGTTTCCCCACATTGGGGTTTTTCCCTGGCTAGCGCCACATCTTGTGTCCTTTTGTCTTGGCTTGTCTTCTGCGATTTATGTTTATGTTGTATCTACAGTTTACTTTAATGCTGATGTGATTACTAATCTGGAAAAGATATGGAGCTAACTGTGAAAATTGAAATAAATTGCTCTAAGCGTAGAACATACCTAAAATTAACATGGTATCGGAGCTGAGGTGAAGGCAATGCCCAAGCAAGAGTGAAAGAGCAATCACTGAAGATAGTTGGGAAAAAAAAAAGGATCAATGGATTCCTCATCCCTCTTCAAATTCACCAAGGGTGAAGTCGAAGCAAAGAATATTATCCGAATGGCATAGCAGAATATGGCCTACCTAAAGATCACTTCATTGGAAGACCGGATCTCAGGGTGGAAGGAAAGGTAGATAACTAGTGCGGCCATTATGCAAAGGAGTGTCTGAATGGCAAGGGACGCATCACTTGATGATGATAACAATCATTCCAGGGACATCTTTAATGATCAAAAGAATGACAAGTAATGCAGGTCATCAAGGAAATGGCCTACTCTTCAAAGAAAGCAAGGAACCCTAGGTATGAAGAATCAAATGTTTTTTCTGATAAGATAAAGAAGCATTATCTTGTATTGGCCCTCTCCTTCAAATTATTTGGGAATATGTCTTATTGATGTAGTGCTTCAAGGAACTTCATCGGATAGATGGGTGCACTCTCTAATTTGGTAGAGATGGAAACAAGCATGGGATTATACTTAGAGCCAATGCCACCTATCCCAGAAAGGGTGTAGGGAATGTTAAACCTCAATTGAATGAGGGTAACTCGATTCATTTACAAAATATCTTTTATGTACCTGATCACAAGAATAACCAGGTGTCCATCTCGGAAATGGAAGTCAAAGGTTTTAGGGTGGCATTCATCGATGGAAAGGTACGTGTTAAAAAAAATAAAAAAATATAATTTTCAAAGATGCTTTTTCTCATGGGTTCTGGTTTGGCAATTTATATCAAGTTGCAGGATGGTCTATTGGGGATCATGTCAATTGAAATATCACATCTATAACAACGAAGGTCTACCTATGGGGCCCTACCCGGTGTGAGTCAGATGGTGATAGGGATGTCTGAATTCAAGTAGAGCATGAAGGTACATGTCTGAGATGTACCGAAGAAAAATCTTATAAGGGGACCATTCCCCTCATGCAGCAGGTCCACAGGTTTGGAACAACCCGAGAAGTTTGAGATTCATGATTGGGAATCTCATGTAGAAAGGTGGAAGAAAGCCCTCTATGGCTTGAAGCAAAACACCCCGAGTGTAGTATGGGAGGATTGATAGCTGTCTGATGAAGCTGAGTTTCACTAGGAGTGAAATCGATCCAAGCCATTACCCGAAGGTTGTGGATGATAAACCTCTCATACCGGCACCTTATGAGGATGACCTATTTCTGACAGGTGCAGACCCTCTCATTTTCATAAGTAAGAGGGAGTTGGATTCTGAATGTGGAATGATAAATTGCAAGCTTGTGACTACCTCGAGGATCATAACTTTCAAAAGTTATATGGTAGTGATGTCGGACCAGATTTGGGAAATGCGTCTGAGTTTCATAAACTCATTTGCGTTGATGTTCTTGGTGAACTTCCCTCCGGACATATGTTTTGCAGTTAGCATGGTGAGCTCATATTTGGATGAGCCTCACTAGATTGGTGCCAAGAATCTTCTGAGATATCTTCGGGGCACAATCTCTCATGGATTGAGATACACTGCGGGAAATATGAAACTACATGATTATTCAAATGCTGACTGGGTAGGCAATGTGGAGGATCACTAGAGCACTTCTCAGTGTTGGCTCTCTTTGGATTCTGCTTCAATATCATGGATGAGCAGGAAACATAAGTCGGTTGCTATAAGCACCACCGAGACCGAATACATAACTACGAGTATGATCTCGTGTGAAGCTGCATGGTTGCAGAAGCTCTTAAGTGAGTTGTTTGTACACATGATGAATACCACTGTGATTCTCTGTGACAACCAGAGGTGGGATTCGATTATTGAGGAATCCCATATTCGATGATTGCTCCAGCAGATAGACATCAGATACTGCCTTATCTGGGATATGGTAAGTCGATGAGCGAGGAGGCTCCATCGCATTGAGACTGATGTACAGGTCGCAGACATTTTGTCAAAACCCCGGGGAAAGGTCAAATATGTGACTTTCCCGAACGACTTGGAGTCGTTGAGAGACCTTCTTATAAGGGTCCTGCATGTTGCATGCATTGAGCTCTGGGAGCTCTAGGGGGCTTGGGGTACTTACTGGAGCAACATACGACCACAGGGTGACTCACCCTCCCCTGGTGGTGCACTATGTACAGGATGACAGGTTCAACCTTCCCTTGTGATACCCTGTGGTGACTATGGAACAGGATGATTAGTTCTCCTGTGGGCTGGGATGATTAGTTCTCCTGTGGCAACTGTGGAACAAGATGATTAGTTCTCTTGTGGTTCGGGATGATTAGTTCTCCAACTGTAGAATAGGATGATTAGTTCTCCTATGGGTTGGGATGATTAGTTCTTCCGTGGCAACTATGGAAAAGGATGATTAGTTCTCTTGTGGGCTGGTGATCCAGGTGGATGTTGGTGGCAACCCACCTATCCCATCTGGACCCCCACAACTGTCCCTTTCAGTTTTTCAGTTTCCTTAATTATAGCGCAATTTACTATTTTTAGCAGTTTTTCGGGTCCTAAACTTCCGGAGCCGTTTTGAGGCCCTAAACAACGTTTTTTGGGAAATCTACCGCCAACGATTTTTTTGATAAAAATCGTCTTTTCCGTCATATTCCTCAGAGAGATCTTTCCAATGGGCTATCATGCACGTCAAACAGAGATAATATGACCAATTCGTGACCCCGGGAAGTTGGTTGTCCAACTCACCCCAAAACGGGGCCCACAATTTGGCGTTTCATCTTCTAGGGTTAGGTTTTGGAATGTGAAGGGTTTTCCATTGTTTCTCAATAATAAATAGGCCTTCAAGCCTCATTGCAACACAGTTTGGAACAGTTCAGAGGCATGTAGCCGACACATCTCTTCTCAGAGATAAGCTACCATCGCCCTAGCTGGGTTATTTCTATTTGTAAGCATATTTCAGTATTCTCCATTAATGAAATGAAGTATTATTTGCGCCGCATCTCTGTTTTTATGGTTATCGCATCTCTGTATTTATGGTTATCTCTATAATCTATTGTGTTCCTGCTTAAATCCGGATCAGTGGTATCAGAGCGGTCTGCCTTTTCTCTGTTTTTCTTTGCATGTCCCCAGCGAGGTTGGGATATAAGGAGTTAGGGCTTGAATTGGTCGAACCTTTGCAAGACCAGCCTTGTAAATCTCGACGACCTCCCATGGCGGATGAGAAAAAAGACGAGGGGGCAGGAGATCCTATCAGAATCTTGCTCGAAGAAGCTCTCGAGCGGCAAAGGAACGCGATGATGGATAGCTTTGCGCAGATCCTTCAGCGGCTACCCAGAGGCGATGCATCAGCTTCCAACAGCTACTCTGGAAATGCCACACCGTTTAAGGTACAAGTTAATTTTGAAATCCCCATCTTCGAGGGTCAAATAGACGCAGATGTCGTAGATAAATGGTTAAATCTACTAGATGGGTATTTTTCTGTTCATGAATTTTCAAGTCGGGAAAAGATTGTTTTCGCTCTTCTCAAAGCAGCCCCCCACGTCAAGGACTGGTGGGAAACATACTGCGAGCAGAAGAATGAATGTACAGGCTCACTATTTTTAGCCGCCCCCACTTGGAATGACTTCCGGGATGCCATCAAGGAGCAGTACTACCCTGTCAAAAGCTATGAGGACAAATACATCAAATGGACCACACTGCGGTAGGGACGAGACCAAGATGTGCCAGAGTTCACGAATATTTTTCATACCCTTCGCACACAATTGGGTATCAAAGATTCTGAGCTGCATCTGGTACTCAAATACCGTGGCTACCTACACAGATACATCCAGGAAGAGATGGAGTTCTTGAACATCTCCTCACTCGGCACAGCATACCGATACGCTGTCAAAATCGAGCAAAAGTTCAAACAGAAGAAGCGAGACTTTGGATCTACAAATCCGAAGCCCAAAGGACAAAGCCAAGGCGGGGTGACCCAAGACAACCCCTCGAAGCTGCAAGAAAAGAACAACACCACGAAGCCGAAGAAGGACACAGGAAAGTGGTGTGAGTTCCACAAGAGTCCCACTCATAACACAAGTGAGTGTCGGACCAAGCAGTCGCTAGTGGCCAAGTTGAAGGCTTCCGAATCAGATGCATGTTCTGACTCTGAGCCAGAACTCAACAAGGGGGATGGCAAAGGGAAGCAGATCATTGATGCGGATCCTAGTGCCACTGTTGCCACTGCCAAGATCCAGAAGAATGAGCCTGAAGAGCTAGAGGAGGGGGAACGTCTTTTCCACCCACAGATGTGGGTGAAGGGTTTGCCGCTGCAATTCATTGTCGACAGTGGCAGCCAAAAGAACCTCATTTCAGCAGAGGTCGTGAAGCGGTTGGGCCTACCAACTACACCACACCCACAGCCGTATAGTATCGGGTGGCTTCACGAAGGACGAGATCTCAAATTTCGCCAGCAGTGCCGCCTTCCCTACAGCATCAAGCCCTTCACAGACGAGGTATTATGTGATGTTACACCTCTGGATGTTTGTGATGTACTATTAGGCCAGCCATACTTGTGGAGGCGACATGCTGTGTATGAGTCAAGGCCTCGTGCTGTCATTATTTCTTTGGATAATTCATTATACAGGATACCAGAGGTAGCCCCACCTACCGCCACCTCTTTGATCACTACCAAGAAAGGCAGCAAGCTCATATCACAGACTAGGAAATTTATTTCCTATTTGGTTCACTCCCAAAGCAAGGGGAAGATCGTTGCTACATCCATGACCCCCACAAAGGGTCCCTCCATGCAACGGCAGCAGCAAAGGGATACGGTCATGACAAAACACAGGAACAACTTCTCCTCACCCACAGGGGTACCACACAAGTTTCAGGTGGGCGACAAAGTTTGGTTACATCTGCAGAAAGAATGCCTTACCAGAACCCATCAGAAACTCAGACCACTCCGACATGGTTCTTACACTAGTACCAAGGCTACGGGAAACAATGCTTGGAAGCATAACATTCCTCCATTCCTTCGCTTTCACTGAGTTTTCAATGTGGACCTTCGTCAACCATGCTTCCCAACATTTCTGGACATATCAGAGGTTGCAGAACAGCTCACCAGAGACCCAGCTCAACAGAAGCTTCCTCATCTCAGGGAGGAACTCAACGCAATGGGGACCATTGCTTCCTAAGGGGGGAGGAATGATCCAGGTGGATGTTGGTGGCCACCCACCTATCCCATCTGGACCCCCACAACTGTCCCTTTCAGTTTTTCAGTTTCCTTAATTATAGCGCAGTTTACTATTTTTAGCAGTTTTTCGGGTCCTAAACTTACGGAGCCGTTTTGAGGCCCTAAACGACGTTTTTTAGGAAATCTACCGCCAACGATTTTTTTGATAAAAATCGCCTTTTCCATCATAGTCCTCAGAGAGATCTTTCTAATGGGCTATCATGCACGTCAAACGGAGATAATACGACCAATTCGCGACCCCGGGAAGTTGGCTGTCCAACTCACCCCAAAACGGGGCCCACAATTTGGCGTTTCATCTTCTAGGGTTAGATTTTGGAATGTGAAGGGTTTTCCATTGTTTCTCAATAATAAATAGGCCTTCGAGCCTCATTGTAACACAGTTCGGAACAGTTCAGAGGCATGTAGCCGACACATCTCTTCTCAGAGATAAGATACCATCGCCCTAGCTGGGTTATTTCTATTTGTAAGCATATTTTAGTATTCTCCATTAATGAAATGAAGTATTATTTCCGCCGCATCTCTGTTTTTATGGTTATCGCATCTCTGTATTTATGGTTATCTCTATAATCTATTGTGTTCCTGCTTAAATCCGGATCAGCTGGGATGATTAGTTCTCCCGTGGCAACTCTGGAACAAGATGATTAGTTCTCCTATAGGCCAGGATGATTAGTTCTCCGTGGCATCCACTGGACAAGATGATTTGTTCTCCTGTGGATAGGATGATTAGTTCTCCTGTCGAGGCATCCTACCCATGCAGTTTGGGACTCATGGGAAGTACCTCTCATCTTATCAATGAGCAGGGAAATGAGGATAGGGACCATAGTAGTTCTATCGATGGATGCATCGTTGTATCTATCATACTCCCCATGCTAGGATGACCTCCATTGATCTGGGATCAGTATGAGTGGTTTGAGACACTCTCTTGTGACATTGATCTGGGATCAGTATGAGTGGTTTGAGACACTCTCTTGTGATATTGATCTGGGATCAATAAAATTGACTTCGAGTCAGTAAGAGTGATGTGACACACTCTCTTCAGATGAAACTGACTTCGGGTCAGTAGAGAATGGTATGAGACATTCTCGATCAATTCTTCTTCTTCATGGTTCAGCAGAGCAGAGCAAAGCAGAGCACAGCAAAGTAGAGCTCAGCAGATCAGAGCAGAGCAGAGCAGTGCAGGGCACTGATGGCAGAGATAGTACAGTGAGACATATGGATCAGCGGATGGATTTCTCCCTAGTTGAGAGGGAGTGTTAAAATTGGCAACTAGGGCCAAACTCCATGTAGGTCATTTTATTTATGGCAGCTGATATTTTTCTTGGATCCCTCTCATCGAGAGGTGTAGGATTGATCTAAAGATCATCCGATTCCAATAATTATTCATGGAGTTATGAATTTATTTGTGTTATAAGACAATTCGTCAAGGTCGGCCAATAACCAAATAAACCCCACATGTGCTCAACATATTAGTATAAATAGAGGTGGCCTTCAAGTCACTTCAACACACACTTGGGATCTCTTACTCTCTCTACTTATCTTTGGGTTTTAGTAAGAGGAGAGATCCTAAGGGATAACACTACCCTGATCCAAAGGGCAGAAAGCCGGAACTATTGGAAAAGCCGGAACTTTCGGAAAAGATGGAACCGCCGGAAAAGCCGGAAAAGCCAGAAAATCTGAAACTACCGGAACTGCCAGAACATTTGTCTCCAAAAGAGAGCAACATGCAAGGGACAACTAACTAACATGGATAGTTGTATGGTACTTAACAACAAATACACCAAGCATGCAATGTTACAGCTAGCATGCAATGTTACAGCTAGCATGCAAGGGACAACTAGCATGCAACAGCAAGCATGCTAAGGACAACAAGCATGCTAGGGACAACAAGCAAGCAAGGGACAACAAGCAAGCAAGGTGCAACCAACACATAAGTCAGGATGGCAACATGGTGCAGCAATGGCACATAATGCAGTACAGTGATGGGTACAGTCATGATTAATGAAGTGTGATGAGATGCAGCATAGTGATGATGGGTGCAGCGCGGTGAGGTGCAACATGATGATGAAATGCAGCTCAACGATAGGTGAAGGAGTCACCTTGAAGAATCAGTTGAAGCAACATGTCTTCAACTGATCTCATGTATCATCTTCTTAGAGATGATATATGCTCTTATCTAGATAAGTCAAAGTGTTGACTTCTGTTGTAAACATACTATCTCTCTCTCTCTCTGCTGAACTATTGAAGGACATATAAGAATAATTGATCAAGGGTTTCCCCACATTGGGGTTTTTCCCTGGCTAGCACCACATCTTATGTTCTCTTGTCTTGGCTTGTCTTCTGCAATTTATGTTTATGTTGTATCTGCAGTTTACTTTAATGTTGATGTGATTGCTAATCTGGAAAAGATATGGAGCTAACTGTGAAAATTGAAATAAATTGCTCTAAGCATAGAACATACCTAAAATTAACAAAATTGGAAACTGGTCCTTATAATGACCCTCCACTTTACACTTTATACAAACCAAGGCCCCCAAGATCTAAAAAATTGAAATGGATCTTGGGGGAGGCCCACAAGATCTGAAAAATTGAATTGCCAGAAGAAAAAGAGGAGAACACCCAATAAACAAGACCACAAAGAATAACTATAAAAGCTACATTGTGGTGGACAATCTGTCCTTTTACAAAATGTGACTTATTACTTATAGCATTTTTCGGTTATAATACCATGGGTGGATGCCACTTACAATACCATGCGTAAATTCCATAGGTGGATTAATACCATGGGTTGATGCCATTTTCTATTCGGATCATTCCTCCCTCCTTAAGAAATAATAGTCCCCATTGCATGAAGTTCCCTCCTACGAAGCCTTTGTTGATAATGAAGAGCCATTGAAGAGAAGGGTTTTACGTGGTTAACCCATAACCATGATGAACGAAGAGCCAAGGATAGAGATACCCTGTAATGCTTGTGACAAACTATGATACTGACAGTGTGAGGCCTAGCAAATGGACTTCGATGAAGTGTGGGTTTGTGGATGACCCATAACCATGATGAACGAAGATCCGAGGATAGAGATACCATGTAATGCTTGTGACCAACTGTGATACTGACAGTGTGCGACCTAGAAAATGGACTTCAATGAAGTGTGGGTTTATGGATGACCCATAACCATGAAAAACGAATATCCTAGGATAGAGATACCTTATAATGCTTGTGACCAATTGTGATAATAACAATGTGTGGCCTAGCAAATGGACTTCGATGACAAGGATTTTGTGCGGTTGACCCATATTGATTGTTGATAAAGTAGCAAGTACCTACATAACTTGGGGTGGGAGGGAATGTCTCCAAAGAACCCAAGTCGGATGATGTTATGTTGAAACTGATGAATGTGAAGCAGGTGCCTACTAAAGCAGGGTGGGAGGGCACGTCTCCAAATAAAACTCGCTCTAAATGCTGCTCTATAATTAAAATGGACATAACTCGGTCAATATAACTCAGAATAATTATTGTAACCTATTTTTGGAAACAGAATGACCATTCTGCATCTTCTCTTGTGTTGGAAATCCTTATCTGGACACTATAGAAACTCATATTCACGCTGCAATTGTCCCTTCGTAAAAAAATAAAAAAAAAATCAAATAAATAATAATAATAATAAAAGAATCTGAAAAAAAATAGTTGATTTTAAATCAGCGATATCTCCCTCATCTAAACTATGTTTCGACCAATTTTTTTTTTTGAAATTGGGTGATTTTTCAAGAGGAGATTAGATATGTAATCATTGTTCTAAAATTCTAAACAAAAACTGCAAAAAAATGATAGGAGATTCGTCGTCCACTAGTTGTCGTAAAAATAAAAATAAAAATAAAAAAATCTACAAGCAGCTGATTTTAAATCAACAATATCTCCCTCATCTGGACTCTGATTCAACCGATTTTCTTTTTTTAATTTGGGTATTTTTTCATAAGGAATCCAGATCTGTTATTTTTTTGTAAATTTTGTACAAAAAATTTCAAATCTGATCTACAAACTCGCCACCCAAAAAACATTCCTGCAAAAAAATGAAAAAAGAAAAATTCTTCCTGTTTGGCCCAAGAAAGTGTTATGTGGAGATCGCAGCACGTGCCTAAAGTTTGTTGAAAATTTCTACAAAAACTTGAAATTGAAATATGCATTAAACCCTCATTCCCATGGAATCATAACCTTCTTTGATACCACTAATCTGATCTTGGGGGGAGGCCCCCAAGATCTAAAAAATTGAAATGGATCTTGGGAGGAGGCTCACAAGATCTGAAAAATTGAATTGCTAGAAGAAAAATAGGAGAATGCCCAATAAACAAGACCATAAAGAAACTTTTTATTAAAACGGAGAATAATTGTAAAAGCTACATTGTGGTGGACAATTTGTCCTTTTACAAAATGCGAATTGTTACTTATAGAATTTTTCGGTTACAATACCATGGGTAAATTTCATGGGTGAATGAATACCATGGGTGGATGTCACAATACCATGGGAAAATACCATGGGTGAATGAATACCATGGGTGGATGCCACTTACAATACCATGGGTGAATGCCACTTACAATACCGTGGGTAAATTCCATGGGTGGATGAATAACATGGGAATCCAGATCTGTTATTTTTCTGTGAATTTTGTACAAAAAATTTCAAATCTGATCTGCAAACTCGCCACCCAAAAAACATTCCTGCAAAAAAATGAAAAAATAAAAAATAAAAAATCTTTTTTCTTGGCCCAAGAAAGTGTTATGTGGATATCGCAGCACGTGCCTGAAGTTTGTTGAATATTTCTACAAAAATTTGAAACTAAAATATGCATTAAACCCTCATTTCCATGGAATCGTAACCTCCTCTAATACCACTGATCCAATCTTGGGGGGAGGCCCCCAAAATCTAAAAAATTGAAATAGACCTTGGGGGGAGGCCCACAAGATCTGAAAATTTGAATTGACAGAAGAAAAAAAGGACAACGCACGATAAACAAGACCACAAAGAAACTTTTTATTAAAACGGACAGTAACTGTAAAATCTACATTGTGGTGGACAATTTGTCCTTTTACAAAATGCGACTTGTTACTTATACCATTTTTCGGTTACAATACCATGGGTAAATTTCATGGGTGAATGAATACCATGGGTGGCTGTCACAATACCATGGGAAAATACCATGGGTGAATGAATACCATGGGTGGATGCCACTTACAATACCATGGGTAAATTCCATGGGTGGATGAATAACATGGGTGGATGAATACCATAGGTTGATGCCATTTTCTATTCGGATCAAACTCTATGGGAATCATGCTCCACTCCTCAAAATGCGGAGACTTTACATGACTTAGACAAAACTTGGACCTAGGGGACCCCTAACCAACAAGTACATTCTAACTGAGGAACAAGATGTTTATATTTTGACAAAGGCCTTGTCAACAAGAAAGTTCGAGTTCCACATGTGCAGGATATAGGTGGTCGATACTCCCTTTCTTGTTGAGAGGGAGAGATGAAAATGCAGCAAGAAAATCTCATTTTGCCTTGGCCTTGGTCAAACTAAAGAAATTTTGAATTTATATTTCATCAAAAATCTTGGAGGTAGTTCACTGAGGTGACATGGCACGTGTCACTTAGTTAACTCATTTAATTTGGTTTGGGAAAGATTGAGTTCATTTCAGTATGATTGATTGCTAATTTGTAGAAATATATTTCAGTTAAATTGAGTTATTCTTAGTTAAACTAGTTCTAACTATTAGAAATACTAGTGGAGGTCAAGTTGTGGAAGTGGAACTTCAACCACACTCAGTGATCAACCAATTAACTGATCAATCAGCCCAAAATAATTGTTGCGTGCAAAAAATTGGAGTTACATGGTTGAGATGGAGATTCCAAGGCAAGTACTATCAGTTGTAGACTATTCCCTTGTGTACAAGTGGTGCTTGCAGTTAGAGGAAGGAATTAAAGGAATCATGCAATTCAATAGAGGGAATTTCCTAAATAATAGGGGCTAATTTCCTCAAGGAATAGCGCAAGGAAATAGGAGCTTGGAGGGCTTTAAAATTTGCTAAGTGTTGGCCAGAGTCAGTCAGTCGAGCGAAGGGATAGACTATACACCTGCAGGGTGTACTCAGGCTTGAGAAAGCATATGTATTTCATATCTATTCTTTGATTAATGCAATACAGATAGGAAGGGGTTTTGAGCAGTTGCTTTCCCATAGATAAATCATTATGCATGTGTGATGTTCCTTTTGCATGTATATGATTTGTGTTCTAGATGGTGAATTAACTTCCACAGATTAGTAGAGTAGCTTTGGATCTTGTGATTTACTAAACTTCATGAGAAGTTTCGAATCTACACATTAATTTCTACCCAGGATATCTGGGACCGTATTACTCATATGGAGAATCAAGTCACATAATTTAGAAGGCACACCATCATAGAAGATGTGGATGCTCAATTCAAGTGCATACCTGACCCGAGTCTTATCAGAGATTGAGAGAACCTTCACAGTTAGACCATCGAACTTACCTGGAACATGAAGACTATATTGGGTCTGGTAAAGTAAGAGAACATATAGGCTAAACAGACTCTGGAGGAGAAGTCAGACATGTTGAATGACAAGTTTACTGTCTACGTTGAAATGGTGCATCATAGGATATTTGTTACAAAGTATTCCCCACACTACGACCTACTCAAGTGCAAGGTGACTAAGACTCTGGATGGGGAATTAACAGTGTCTAACATAAAAAGGGAGCTCGAAGGTGTGTCTACCAGCCATCCAACTACCGATGGGGCTCCTACTAGTGCATCGCTAGAGAAGCCCATCAGAGTTGATCAAGACTGATCCAACAAGCTAAGTTCATGAAGTAGTATTTAAGTTCATTTTTTTGGTTCTCTACCCAGTGGGCATGTCATATGTACTTTTTTGTTCATTGTAATATTTGTAAACTTTGATATCTCAAAGATTGGTAGGGTGAAAACTATCAGATGCTAAAATTAGTCCAGGGAGGAAATATTTTTCTGGTGGTCGAGCCTTCAGTCATGCCGACCATGCTCCCTAGTTATTTGTAATCATTTATATTTGAAAATATAATACAATTTCTTATTATTTACAAAAAAATATTTCTATCTCAAAAATTAAAGATTGCACCATCAAATTGGATGCGGAAATCCTTATGAATAAATCAGCCAAAAAGTACTTATTTAATAAATATTATAGTGGAGGTGGCTTGATCAGTACATCGTCTACATATGTCTTCACCCACATTGATGAATACATCATATTACTAATAAATTTTTATATTAATGTATGGAAAACTTCACTTATAAATAGTATTTGATGGGCTTGTATTGGACACAATACATTTTTTCTCTGGGAATCGTTTCAGAATTTGAAAAGGATGTCTCAAGTTATGAAAATTAACATATATGGGATTAAATTGGACAGTTTACATATTTTTGAATTCTAGTTAACATTAATACATAAAATTTCATTGTGGATAATTTATCAGCGGTCACCATTTTGTTTATACTTAACGCCCCTTGATTTCCTTTGATGGAATGCCAAATGGACTTTATAGGTCCATCAACCATTTCAAAAGAGGGAATGTTTTCTAGTGGCATGCCCTTTCATAACATGTAAAATCACATCTACAGGGCAGTGAAGCCATTCAAAAATGGGAGCATTTGCTCAGTGCTTAAAGCATGCTTATTAGTGCTATGCAAGGGAGGATATATCATATTATTGATGGGAAAAAGCGTGGAAGGAAACACTAACGTTAATTTAGATTGATTTTTGATTCCATTGAGGAGAAAAAGATATTTTGCCTCGTACGTGGATAGATACGCCCTGGCTAACAGACTAAATAAGATCTCTATATTGATTACAGATTCAAGAAATATTGGAATATAAGCGTCATATGTAAATCAATTAGACTCTCTCTTGACAGTCAAATTCGAGGATATTCTAAAAATCTACAATCAACATAAATTCTACCTAATACAACATTGTTTTTTTCTTGACTCTCACATCGTTGTTAACCTCCCCATCAGCTAAACACGAGAGTTAGAAATCGACATACAGTCTAGATAATAAAACATTATTTTTAATTTAAATTGACTCTCTCCCATGGTTGTCAACCTCCCCTGTCAGCTAAACAAGAGAGTTGGAAAATAGCTTTAGATATAATGGCGAACCAAGTTACAGACATTGCAATTCTCACCCTAGCATTGCTTGGAACTATTGGATTGGTTCAAATAGCAATTTCATGTGCCCGTTTTAAGACTATATGATAATTACTACTAAAGGTAATGGTTTTTAAGATGAAATGATAAATTTGTCTCAAATTAATGTCTTAAAACCCCCCATTTGTAGTAGTGCATGGTCCAAGTAGGTTATCATAAATAAAAAATGCATCTTAAGAAAAAAAACCCTCACATCTAACAGTTTAGTATCCAATACTACAAAAACTTCAAATAACGTCATGTTTTTTCCTGTTTTGATGTAACAGTAGTAGTTTTTTTACACTAGTATGATGACAGGTATCCTACAAGGCTACAAAGATGTTAGTAAAGCATGTTGACACATTACATGCCTCTCTAGTTAGGAAATATGGAACTCAATTCAATAGTTTATCTGAAATATAAAATTCAATTTGTTATGTGCCTATATTTATGAGCTCTTTCATAGAAGAGCAATGCATTTGGTTGGGAAGGTTCTTGAATATAAACTTGGTGTGCAATGTAAAAGTGTAAAAGTAACATTTGTTTATTATCGTTTAACAGATAAGATATGGGTTAAGTTATATTCTCATACTATATATTTACATTCAGATGACTAATTCGTAGAATCATTATATTAGGATCAATCTTATTTTCAATAATATGATATTATTTAGCATTTCACACAACCAACCAGAGTATTTCAACCTGAAACCTAAACTTATTAAACAACCAAGTATAATCACAAATTGTGTCATCAGTAACATCCATTTAGTTGAGTAAAATTTCCCTTACCAACTACAAAGAATTTGAACTTCATTTTAAAAATTAGAAGGAACTCTGAAAAGTAAAAAAAAACACTGGAAATGAAGAACTCCAAAGAGAGCACAAGGATAGAGAAGTCCCTTTATAAATAGTAACCTCATAGTGTTATGAAAGAATTAGAATGAATGGATAGGGTTGTACAAACAAATCGAATGGAAAATGGAAATCACATTGATTATCATTGGAGGATGAAATGTTCAATGTAGATATATATGTTCAGAAACAAAAACATGAGAAAAATTCTCAAAACTAAGGAAAATCGAATTTTCTTACATTAAGAAATTATTATACACTAGATCTTGCATTTAGATGTAAGATGAGGATGAAATACTTGTCCACTCGATGTTACATAAAAAAACATACAATAATTAATCAAGTAGTATACCTGAGACTACTTGAACAATATATGTATTAATCTTGAAACATTTAGTGAAACAAAATCTAGAACAACGATGTCAAATTAAAAAAAAAAAAATCATTAAAGAAATAGAAAAGGAGAAATCTAGTAGCATGAAACTATTATAAAAATAGAAATTGAAAATTAAATTAAATTTATTAAGAATATTTTTTAAAATACAATAAATATACGACACATTATTACTACTTGGCTCTGCACCTTCAAAGTAAATTTTACAAACTAATTCAAGATTAGGTTTTACTATTTTGGAAGTACCAACCTGTGTAGGAGCAGAGGTTCAAAGCGACGTCTCACAATTTCAACAGTTTAAAACTTGGAAACATATTTGTGGTCATGTTTCCAAAGGAGTTTACTTCGTCAATGAAAACTTGTAGCAACAATGATTAGAGGCATATATATTGGTTGATTTGGAACTAAGTAAAGTTATATTAAATGAGTAAATTAAATTGAAGATATGGAAATAATAGTACATAAGACAATGTGAAAAAAGGAAAATCCTCGTCTCTCTGTAATGAAATAGGATATTATGTTTTGATTCCAAAATTCCAACACAGTAATAGTTAGGTACAAGTGTTGAATACCCTGATTATGTATTACAAAAACCCTATACTAGAATATCAAACCATAACTAGATAACTTGAGGGTCCTAGAACTAAAAAAACAAAAGGGTATTAAGGAGACTGTGTCTTATTATCTGAGTAGAACAAGCCATGCTTTCTCAAAAAATGTTATGATCAAGCCATCAGGGTTTCTCTCGGCCCAGGAAGCCTCTAGTCAGGTTAGAAACTCTAGTATAAAACCTTAAAGAAAAAATCAGGTTAATAGTTAGATTACTAAAGAGAAAAATCCTTAGCAAGGTATTCTTACCAGAACTATATTTTAGCTCTCATTTCCATTTGAGGAGTGTTGAAAAAATCAAAATATCTATGAAGAAAAATGCCCTCATTTACCTTAGATTAAACCTTAACCAAAAGTTGTCACTATCCCAGACAATGGAGGAAGTATAGTGCAAAATGACAAGTTGTAAGGGTAGCCTCTAACACTAACGAGGGGTTGATTTGTAACACCCTCCTCCCACATTTACCCAAGTTAACCAGTCTTCTAGGGTAAACATGTGACAAGAGGCTGCTATGATCTGATTCAACTTGCCATGTACAGTTACGAAGTGGAACCGACAAAACACAACCAATCTAACCTTCTACACATGTTATAGAACCTTCAAGAGCCAACCAACCCTTCTAGGTGACCAACCCATGAGGTAACTTGACATTTTACTAACCTCGATCCTCATTCGCTCCCATGACATGGGAATGCATTCGAATGGGACCCTCCAATCTCTCCCATGGCATGCCAATGACTGGGACTTTTTCAGCTAATTTTGAGCTAGTGATACCCGATTTTATGCCACTTTTTCATGGCTAGGCCTGAGGCCACTGCCCAGAACTTCATGAAACTTCTAGAAATGAAAAATGACATCAAAACAATGATACCAATGAAAATTCTTGAACAAAGACTTGAACTGAGCCCTACTAGCCATGACAGGCATTTCGTCAAACATGTCACAAATATGCATTCTACAGGACATAACAACATATCTAAGCATAGGGATCTCATACTTATATGAGAATCGCTAAGAAGAATTGGTGCCTTTTCACATTAGCTTCATTATCATATATTAGGTCATATATTCATTGTTAATTCATTTACAAATAAAAATATGATGAGATCCATACATCATCACTATCATAAAACATACTCATAACCAACATATAAACAACAAAAATAATAAGGATACAACAACCATAAAATCCACATATAAACTGGTACATTTACACATGAAATACCAAGGAGAATGAACTCTTATTAATGAATGAATAATCCATCCAGGTTTGGGACTTCCATGTACCACCCGACCATAGATTGGTTGAACCAAATATTTCTTTCAGACAATCACCCTTGTGCCATACTCCAAGCATGAATGTGGAACTCATAACCATAAATCAACCAGGGCTTCCTGAGGCTACACCACCTCACCCTCATCAATAGAACCAGGCTTTACCGCAAGCCCCATCGGATCACTAGGCCATAAACAAGCATGGATGCCACCGGATTTCTCCACCTATACTGTGAGGAACTTTCCCATATCCTAGTCTTTAGGATTTAGCGTACATCCTACCATATAATGGTCAAGGATCCCTATGCGTAATCGAGACTCTGGCCTCTAGGCTTTACTATATGTCCTACCATTCACCAGCCAAGGATTCCTAGGCCTAATCTAGGGCACCCACCTCTACGCTTTGTTGAAAATAGCAACAAGAAATGCTATAAATAGCATTGCTATAGATAGCATTTCAGGTACCAGTGTTGAAAATAGCAACAAGGAATGCTAAAAAATAAAAATGCTAAAAATAGCATTGTTATAGATAGCATTTCAAGATATATTCCAATTTTGATTTGTCCTTGAATCAAAATTGAGAATTAAAATTCGAATTTAGTCTTAGCAGTTGTTTGAAAAATAATTATTTAATTCATCTTGAGTTAATTAGTTGGATAAAATCAAACATAAAGTCTCTGTGAAGACATGCAACAGTTATCCATTTGATTGAGGAATTTATCCCTTAATTAAGGAGATAAGGATGAGTTCTATTTGAGTTGTAATTAGTTAGCTCAGTTAATTGAGTTAAGTCCAGTTAAATTAGTTCCAAATAGTTTGTGGAACTAATTGTGAGTTCAGTCAATTAATGCATGCATGCATGCAACTAGTGTTCTCTAGATAACTAAATATTCTCTCATAAATAATTCATGCATGTCAGTTCATAGAAAGACCCAGTTGAGATTAAAGGCAAGGACAATGTACTATCAATTGCTAGAATTTTCCTTTAAGAAAATCTCTTGCGTGTAGAAGGAATTCATTCCTTCAGGATTGCACAGTTATTTTAGAGGTCAGAGCAGTGTGTGAGGTGATTATTACACACAAGTGGCAGCTTGAGGACCCAGGAGAAACTGCGCAAGGAAATAGGAGGTTTGGAGAACTGAAGGAAGGCATATGTGTTGTCTATTTTGTCTATGAGCAGCAGTGAGGGATTGTACTAAGAGCTGGATAGCTTGAGAGCTAAATCTTTGTGTAATCCTGAGATATTTCCACTTGTATGATAATACAGATAGTGGGGTTTTTAGCTAAGGTTTTCCCCTGAGTATTCTTTTGTGTTTCATGTGTGATTGAATCTTTTTCTCTATTATATGTGTTCTATTTGATCTTGCTCAAAATCGATTAAGCTTCCGCAAGTTTGATTGTAGAAGTAGATTAAGTATTTTGCTTTAGTACATTGCATAATCAGTTTAATCTACGGTGAAATTTCTACATGGTATCAGAGCAAAGGTGATCAAAGTGGAGAACAGTATACAAAGAAGGGATAAGGGAGAAGTTTGAAGTTCTTGATTGTAGGTACAAAATCGATTTATTATCACATCTCAAAGTTCACCAATGGCGTTCAATGGCTTGAGACTCGAGTATGCCCTAGATGGCAACTCGAATTACATAGCATGGAAGGATCACATGGAAGCAGTATTAGAGGACAATGGTTTGAAGGACTTCATTGATCAAGAAGTCCCCAAGCCAGCAATAGCTAATGCCCAAGAATTGGCGGAATGGAAGAAATGTGTGGCGAGAGCGAGGAGGATTCTTCTAGAGGGAATTCGAGACCATATTGTCTCGAGTCTCCATGGGAAGGAGACTCCATTTTCAATGTGGAAGAAATTGAAGGATCTATATCAAAACAGAAGTGACCAAAGGAAGTTGGTGCTGAAGGACAAGCTTCAGAAAATCAAGTGTGAAAAGGGCAACATGATCTCTACATATTTGAACAAGCTCACCACTTGTAGAGATGAGCTTGGAAGTGTAGGAATCACGACAGTCAATGATGATATGGTGAGTCTTGATCTCCTCGGTCTTCCTAAGAGCTAGCATAGCCACCAGAACTCAGTGAATGGAAAAGAGAAGTTGCCGGATTGGGAACGACTATGGTCGGATTTGATGCAGGAGGAGATCAAGAGAAGCACCATAGATGGTTCTTCATCCAAGGAGGATGAAGAAAATTTCGCCTTAGCGAGTAAGGCAAGGAAAGAGAAGGAGAAGGATTCTTATCCCAAATCGATTTCTTCTCATGGAGGGAAGAATATTGACAAATCTAAAGTGAGATGCTTTAATTGTCATGAGGTGGGCCATTATGCAACTAATTGTCCATTGAAGAAATCCAAGAAGGGATCCTCGGAAGGATCTGAAAGTGAAGCATTAGCCTCTCAGTTCGAATTGGATTTTACCCTCATCGCATGCATGGTTTCATCGATGATGGGTTGTGGTTGGTTTATTGATAGTGGAGCCTCATTCCACATGACCGACGATAAGAGTTTGTTCAGTACTTTGGAGGAGAAAGACCTCCAGATGCGCATAGAGATGGGTAATGATGAAAGGTGTAGTGTTTAAGGAGTGGGCATGGTTTCTTTTCAGAGGGAGCATGGAGATCTCATCACCTTGACAGATGTGAAGTGTGTTCCTAGACTGAAGAAGAACTTGGTATCGATCGCAATGTTGGAGGACAAAGGCTATGATGTAGTCTTCAGTAAGGGAAAGGTTTTCCTTAGACACATCACCACAAGACAAGTGAAGTAGATCGGTTCACGAGTCAAGAACCTGTATGCTCTTGAGGTTCAAGATGCATGCAAAGCCTTGAGGAGCAAGGCAAATGTTGGAGACTTGGTGGTTGAGAGGGAGAGTACATTACCTCTCAACATGTAGCGCTAGAAGAAGTCTCAGACAATTGTGGAGGAGCCACAATTGGTGAAGCAGCTTTAGGAGGTTGTGGAGCAGCCACAACTGGAGAAGCATAGAGGAGACCGAGTGGAGGCATCCACTCATGCAGAGACCTCCGATAGGGGGAAATTTCGAGCCAAGTGGGCATAGGGATCATAAGCAGCCATACCTCCGAGTGGGAGGTGGGGCGATGTGAAGTGATAGTCCCAAGAAGGCTGAAAGGGGCAGGATCCTTGAGGTACCTAACCTCTTTGATTAGACCTTGCTACGGGAGCCCCGACAAGGAGTAGCAGGACTGGATAAGTGGGTAGAGACAGATGCGAATGGAGTGGCAAAGGAAGCTTCAGCATCAGAAGGTGTTTCTAGCCCAACAAGGAGGTCAGTTGGGAGATCAGTTACTTACTTCTTAGTAATTGAGTTGCAGTGCAGCATTGGGTAGCACGATGCAACATGATGAGAGGAGGTGCAGTGCGGATGCAGTGCTGGGAGAAAGGACCAGCAGCAACACGGATGCGGCAAGAGGAATCAGTGTGATTGATGCAGTGAGAGATCAAAGTGACAGAGGCTAGAGCATTCAAATACTGAAGGGCATAGAGGTGTAGAGTTTTCAGTCGACAGAGGCAATAACAATCAGAGGCTTTGATGACAGAGGCATCATTCTGATTCAGGTTGGATATTTTTGTTTCTAGAGTTGCTGGAACAACAACACTTGAGAGAAGTGTTGCATGCATAACATTCCAAAGGTTCAGGATCGGGTTCGAGTTGAATGCCTTTCTTGATGAGAAGGAGTGTCAAAAATAGCAACAAGAAATGCTATAAATAGCATTGTTATAGATGGCATTTCAAGTACTAGTGTTGAAAATAGCAACAAGGAATGCTAAAAAATAAAAATGCTAAAAATAGCATTGCTATAGATAGCATTTCAGGATATATTCCTATTTTGATTTGTCCTTGAATCAAAATTAAGAATTAAAATTCGAATTTAGTCTTAGCAGTTGTTTGAAAAATAATTAATTAATTCATCTTGAGTTAATTAGTTGGAGAAAATTGTTGTATATCTGATCCAGAATATATGAGATAATATAAACCCAAGAAATAACAAGATAGAAATAGATAGAAATTCTTCTTTATTGATCAAACCCTTAAGGTAGGGCAACACCATACATTCACTCCTTAAGGAAGGAGAACACTCCACAAGCCATATGCCTGTTCATACAATAATCCTTCACTATATTCCTTGACTTGGAGTCTCTAGCCTCTATATAGGCCTCATACATACAATACCATGGGTCATTACCATGGTTCCCTCATACCATCAAACTAATACCATGGGCCCATTACATTATTACTAACTACTTGTGGTCCCTTACATGATATGGGTTAACCACCTTATTTATTACTATGGCCCATCCCATTATTACATTATTACCTTGGGTACCTCCCTTGGTACCCCATATTATCCCCCCTAGGTATATAACATTCCACCCCCCTAAGCATGTTTCATCCCCGAAACATGGGAAGAACACAAATAATAAGATCTACTCAAAAGAGTAGTCCACTGGTACCATGCACGTGCATCTAGCCATCCAAGAGAAAGGTGAACCCTTGATCTCGCTGGTGCCTCGCTCGCTTGAGATGGAAGTTAACCGTGGCAACTCTTCTGTGTTGATGTGTAGTAGGTGGATCTAGGCTCCTTGCGATCCATCATACGGGGGTTGTTGTCCTTGTGGCTAGTTGATTGCCATCTTGTTGGTTGTTTTCTTGCGGGGTGATGTGGGTGATGATATGTTGAAGTTTTAACCCAGGGTGTCTTTTTCTTTAATTCACCCTGCTGTGGTGTCTGTTGTTGTGTCTTCTTTTCCAATATGACTTCAACCACTAAGCCCTCCTCTGATGTATCAGCACCTGTAACCTTTTCTGCTTCAGCCTCTGTTTGTGTTTGATTGTCGATCATTAAAGGCTCATCATCTGATATGTCAGTCCCTGGAACATCTTCTGCTTCAGCCTCTACCTGTTTATTGATGGAAATATCCTGTAATGTAATTTTCTTCTTTTTATACCAGAGCTTCAGGAATTTCTTCTGCACATTAATATTTATAGTACCCACTGATTCCATCCAAGGGTATCCCAAAACAACATCCATGTTATCCATATCTGAAGCATAAAAATCACCATGAAACACATACTTATCCATAGAAAGCTTCAAATCCTTATAAATTTGAACAACCTCATCATCAACCTGTGTATTTTCAATTTGTTTTGCTGGAACTTGCAATTTTTTTGCCAAGTTGACATTTATGAGATTTTGCTTGCAACTCGGATTTATAGACACAATGATTTTCTCCTTCTGAATCAATCCATGAACCTGCAGTAAGGAGACACCCGTAGCAATTAACCCCTTATGTGTCTCATTCTCCTTTTTTCTAGCCCGAGACCATTTGTCCAAAAAGATTTTTTCAAATTCTGCATCTGAAAGTTTGATCAACTGCATTAAGTCAAGTGATGAATTCCACTTTTGAGCCTCATCTCTCATATTAAGCACCATTGGAAGCTTCCAATATGTCCCATGTGTGGACTTGTATCTTTGTATGAATTCTTCAATAGTAGGACCATCATCTTTTCCTGTAAAATATAGAATCGCCATGAAGAGGGTTTGAGAAAAATTCACTTACTGGGCGAAAATTTGAAATTGTCACAGTTTCGTCAATATTGCTCAGAATCCTTATTATGACCTGTTTTCAGAAATGGAACAATCATTCTGCATCTGCCCATGTGATAGAAATCCTGATCCATGCACTAGAATTCGAGATCTGCGCTGCAACTCTCCCGCCGTCACCAAAATTTCTTCAAAAAGATTAAAAAAAAATTCTCCCCTTGTGCCCAAGAAAGTGCTCTGATACCAATTGTTGTATATCTAATCCAGAATATATGAGATAATATAAACCCAAGAAATAACAAGATAGAAATAGATAGAAATTCTTCTTTATTGATCAAACCCTTAAGGTAGGGCAACACCATACATTCACTCCTTAAGGAAGGAGAACACTCCACAAGCCATATGCCTGTTCATACAATAATCCTTCACTATATTCCTTGACTTGGAGTCTCTAGCCTCTATATAGGCCTCATACATATAATACCATGGGTCATTACCATGGTTCCCTCATACCATCAAACTAATACCATGGGCCCATTACATTATTACTAACTACTTGTGGTCCCTTACATGATATGGGTTAACCACCGTATTTATTATTATGGCCCATCCCATTATTACATTATTACCTTGGGTACCTCCCTTGGTACCCCATATTATCCCCCCTAGGTATATAACATTATATCTCATATATTCTGGATCAGATATACAACAAGAAGCAACCACCACATTTGTGGGCTTCAACCCCATGGCGTGTTAAACAAAGGGCAACAAATGAGCATCAATAATCATGTAACAAACCTGGTAAAAATTCATGTAAAACAAAATATAAGACCAAAGTCATGTGACACGTATTCCAAGCTGAATGGTGGGAAAAACATCCTAGTGGGTGTTCATTTCGGTTATTATGGCTAAAGGAAAATTTTGCAAAGGCAATGGCAAAGGCTTTGGAAAGGAAAAATGACATTTTTGGAAATTTATTTATGAAAATAAAGGAAAGTAGGAGAAAAGGAAGGTTGCATGTGAGGAGGAAAATGAGAAAATAGAGGCCTCATTAATAAAAAGGCTTCTGAGGATTAGTTCATAGAATTTTTTCAGTTTAGTTTTGGAGCTTTCTCTCTATTCTATCTCTCTCATACTTTTAGACACAGAGTTTTCTTGGAGCAGTTCAGCATTAGATCAAGGAAAGCAAAGAAGACAAAGGGAAGCAAAGATCAAGCAAGGAAGAGCAGGATCAAGCGGCTACAACGAGATTTTTTGCAGGTATCGAGTTGCATGTGTGATTTCCTTGCTAGATTTGACATGTATGGTGCATGCATGTGTCTATTTGGTTCTCTTGCTGTAATTGGCACACGTTTTTCTAGGTTTGATAGTGTTCTTCAACCTTGCCTTTCCATTTCCGGATAGCCATGGTTTGATGGGGTTCTCATGTTTCGGTTGAGTTGGATTTTCAAATGGATTCAAAACTGAGTGAGGTGGTCTTTGAAAGAAAGAACACATGGCCTAGTGATCCCTGAATTAGACTGTGGATTTCGGTAAAGCCTTGGCCTAGTAACCCCTGAATCGGATTGTGGGTTGCGGTAAACCTAGATTTTGTGTTACGTCATTGGGCCTAAGAATCCTTGACTGGTGAATGACAGGATATATGGTAAAGCATGTAGAAATTTCACCATAGATTAAACTGATTATGCAATGTACTAAAGAAAAATACTTAATCTACTTCTACAATCAAACTTGCGGAAGCTTAATCGATTTTGAGCAAGATCAAATAGAACACATATAACAGAGAATAAGATTCAATCACACATGAAACACAAAAGAATACTCTGGGGAAAGCCTCAACTAAAACCTCGCTATCTGTATTATCATACAAGTGGAAATATCTCAGGATTACACAAAGCTTTAGCTCTCAAGCTATCCAGCTCTCAGTACAATCCCTCACTGCTGCTCGTAGACATAATAGACAACACATAGGCCTTCCTTCAATCCTCCAAGCCTCCTATTTCCTTGCGCAGTTTCTCCTGGGTCCTCAAGCTGCCACCTATGTGTAATAATCACCTCACACATTGCTCTGACCTCTAAAATAACTGCGCAATCCTGAAGGAATGAATTCCTTCTCCATGCAAGAGATTTTCTTACAGGAAAATTCTAGCAACTGATAGTACATTGTCCTTGCCTTTAATCTCAACTGGGTCTTTCTCTGAATTGACATGCATGGGTTATTTATGAGAGAATATTTAGTTATCTAGAGAACACTAGTTGCATGCATGCATGCATTAACTGACTGAACTCACAATTAGTTCCACAAACTGTTTGGAACTAATTTAACTAGACTTAACTCAATTAACTGAGCTAACTAATTACAACTCAAATACAACTCATCCTTATCTCCTTAATTAAGGGATAATTTCCTCAATCAAAGGGATAACTGTTGCATGTCTTCACAGAGACTTCATGTTTGATTTTCTCCAACTAATTAACTCAAGATGAATTAATTAATTATTTTCAAACAACTTCTAAGACTAAATTCGAATTTTAATTTTCAATTTTGATTCAAGGACAAATCAAAATTGGAATATATCCTGAAATGCTATCTATAGCAATGCTATTTTTAGCATTTTTATTTTTTAGCATTCCTTGTTGCTATTTTCAACACTAGTACTTGAAATGCCATCTATAGCAATGCTATTTATAGCATTTCTATTTTTAGCATTTCTTGTTGCTATTTTTGACACTCCTTCTCATCAAGAAAGGCATTCAACTCGAATCCGATCCTGAACCTTTGGAATGTTCTGCATGCAACACTTCTCTCAAGTGTTGTTGCTCCAGCAACTCTAGAAACAAAAATATCCAACCTGAATCAGAATGATGCCTCTGTCATCAAAGTCTCTGATTGTTATTGCCTCTGTCGACTGAAAACTTTGCACCTCTATTGTATATCTGATCCAGAATATATGAGATAATATAAACCCAAGAAATAACAAGATAGAAATAGATAGAAATTCTTCTTTATTGATCAAACCCTTAAGGTAGGGCAACACCATACATTCACTCCTTAAGGAAGGAGAACACTCCACAAGCCATATGCATGTTCATACAATAATCCTTCACTATATTCCTTGACTTGGAGTCTCTAGCCTCTATATAGGCCTCATACATATAATACCATGGGTCATTACCATGGTTCCCTCATACCATCAAACTAATACCATGGGCCCATTACATTATTACTAACTACTTGTGGTCCCTTACATGATATGGGTTAACCACCTTATTTATTACTATGGCGCATCCCATTATTACATTATTACCTTGGGTACCTCCCTTGGTACCCCATATTATCCCCCCTAGGTATATAACACTTCTAGTAACAGTCTCTTGTGAAGGAATGAAGCAATATATGACTTGAGCCTGCGAGAAGAAGGTAAAAAGTTTCATTTTTATTTTATCTTAATTTAAGACAATTACATATGACTTGAGCCCCATGGATGAAGGTAAACATATTATTTTTCTCTTTTACTTAATTTAAGAAAATTAAAGCTTAGCATATGCATTTAACATGAAATTAAAATTTCTTCTTAAATAAATGTCTTAAAACACCCCCTAGTATAGTAGTGATTGTTGTTTATGGTCAACCATGGTTGACTATGGTTGAACATTGTGAACCATGGTTGTCAATGCTTAACTATAAATGAATATGGTTTTCATTGCAAACCATGGTTGTTTTAAATTTTGGATGATGAGGGTAGAACGTGGATATTTTTCCTGCGTCTATTTTAAAAAAAATGGCGCCCGTTTTATAAGAAATTCAATTTTTTTGGAGTTTGAAGTTAATTAAGTTTTATTTATAAAACTTTATTATTTGTGACAAATATTTTGAAACCTATTGGATTATTTGGATACGAGACAATTTTGACATTATATTATCGGAACATTAGTTTTTGGAGAGACAAGTTTATTTATTGGAGAGATAAATTTATAAAGGAGACAGAAAAAAAGAAAAAAAATTGTGGCCATTGTTGATATTTTTTTTTAGGGAACCTCAGAGGTGTGAAAGAGGCACAACAAGACTCACGGAGGTAAAGAAAATTTAGTGAGATTATTTTGTTTTCACTTCTGGCTGTAAAATATTATTGACATCATGACTTCAATAGTTTCCATAGTTGGGGTTGTGCTTAACAGAAAAGAGAATTATCAAGAATGTTTTTGCAAGCTTAAAATTGCCCTTATTTTTAATGATTTGTGGGAATTCTATCAAGGCAAGAAATATAATGACAAAAAAAAAATATGTTGGAGCCGCCTAAAAGTGCAAAGCAACGTGCAATTTGGGAGACAAAATACAACAAGGCATATGCATTAGTCACTGCATCGATGATTGAGGAGGTAAGCCGATATATCATTTCTTGTGATACAACATTTGAAGCATTAGAAAAGTTGAAATAACTTTATGATTCACATTCATAACTTGAAATTATCCATTTGTTGTTGAGATTATTCAATTTGGAGATGAAAGGCAATGATCCTTTAAATATAGCTTCTTAAATAAAATCTGTTTTTCATGATATAAAAGAAACTAGTATTGAATTAGATTCACAACTTAAATTTTTTATTAAAGATATCCACCCTGTTTATTCACACTACTTAGAATCTCTCCAAGCTAGTGGGCAGTTAAAAGACATTACATTTGATAAACTAGTGAACAAAATAGATGAGAGAGAAAATGCCTTTGGGAAGAAAGAGGCCCCATCCAATTCTAACGAAGAAACTTGGTGCCTTGCACAAAAGGATCAAAAGTCTCACGGTGAAACTTCTAGAGGTGATAAAAGTACTAGAGATCGTGGTAGAAGAAATTATAGAGGCGGAGGGGGGAATAATCAAGGAGACAAACAACAAAGAAATTTTAATGATAAACCAACTATCAAATGTTTTAGATGTGATAAAATTGGTCACACTGGTGCTAATTATAGAATTGTTTGGAAGAAAGTTAGTGAAAGAAGAGAACAAATTAATGAAAAGAAAGATATGCCACCACCATATAAGGGGAAATCATCGGAGTTTGCATATTAAATTATTGCGCATTGCAATTTTAATATTAATTATGTTTTTAGTACAACACGTTCTTCTTAGCAAGATAGTTGGATTTTGGATTTAGGTGCTACATGTCATATGACTTTTAGGAGAGAATTTTTTTAAACATTCAGTGACCAAGTTAATGGATTAGTATATTTTGCTGACAAATCTCAAATTAATATTTCAGGAATTGAATGCATTCGCTTGAAGTTACCAAAGCTTGCATATTATGTTCTATAGGATGTCCTTTACATACCACAGTTTCAAAGAAATATAATATCTCTTGTACATATTCGACAACAAGGGCACTCCATAGATATCTGTGATGGCATCATTGAGATATGTAGAGCATCTGATCATGCAGTCATTATGATCGGTGTTGAATAAGGTACACTTTTAAAACTGAATGGCACATCATCTACTATAAATTCTCATGATAGTTCTACTATTTTAGCACAACAAAGTGATATTCTATCTTCCAGTTTATTATGGCATGCATGTTTTGGTCACATTAATTATGGAAACGTCATAATTATGAGACAGCAAGGTATCATAGGATTGCCTACAAGTCCATGAAAGATAACACCATGTGATGCTTGTATTTTGGGAAAACATTGTAAACAACCTTTTCATAGTTCTTCTTGTAGAGCTTCCAGAAAATTAGGTCTCATACATTCAGATTTATGTGGATCGATGCATGTTGCAACTGCCAATGAAAAGAAATATGTGTTGAGATTTATTGATTATTACTCGATAATGTGTTGGGTGTATTTGTTGAAAGATAAGTCACAAGTGTTTGAATTTCTTAAAACATTTCATTCGGTGATCAAAAGTGAAACTCAACTGAACATTGGCATTCTCAAAACTAATAACGGTGGTGAATATACTTCTAACACTTTTGAACAATATTTAAAGGAAAATGGCATCAAACATCAAACTACCATACCTTATAATCCACAATAGAATGGCATTGCAGAACGTATGAATAGAACTTTGCTCAATATGGTTGTATCTATGATGTTTTTTAAGAATGTGAAGTTGATGTTTTGGGGAGAAGTTGTGCTTTGTGAAGCATATATTAGAAATCATTGTCCTTTTTTATCAATAAAAAAACCCCTTCTAAACTTTGGTATAATAGACTGCCAATTGTTCAACATTTCAGAGTTTTTGGATATAAATGGCATGCTTTAATTCCTAAGCAACAACGAAATAAATTAGGTGCAAGGAGTCGAAAATGTATATTTTTGGGTTATTTTAATGCTTCCAAAGCATACATGTTGTATGATGAAGAAAATAATAAGTTCATTCTTTCCAAAGATGTTATTTTTCTTGAATCAGATAAAGGTATTTCCACTGTTAATGGGAAACTAACTCATTTGGAGAAATTTGCATCCAAAAAGTTATATTTTGAATCTAATAATGATGTTCCATACATTGAAGGGGGGTTCCCATTCTGGATCAGTCTATGGTTTTTCCTTCTTTGAATCACGAGAATGTTGAGAATGTTACTACTGAAGAAAATTTGGAGGATTGTCTTGTTTCTGCAAGGTCAAAAAGTGTACCCGAAGAACTTGTACTTCAGGATGAGAAACCATCACAACCACTTTAGCAACCTTTATGAAGATCCAGACATGTTCGAAAAGTTCCAAGAAATTATGATGATTTTAAAACGGGAAGTTCTAAAGGTGATTCATGTAAGGTTTCTCATGACTTTGAATTTAATCATTCTACAATTAATGAACCTAACTGTTTTGAAGAAGCTGCTAATTGTAATGAATGGAAGGATGGAATGAAAAAGGAGTATCATCAACTCATTAACAATGGAACTTAGAGGTTATTGGACCCTCCTCCTGGCGCCAAACCTATTGGTTGAAAATGGGTGTATGAGATCAAGTATAAGGCATATGGTTCGCTTGATAAATACAAGGAAAGGCTTGTAGCAAAAGGCTACGCTCAAAAGGAAGGTGTTGACTACAAAGAGACATTTGCTCCTAGAGAAAAATGGGGCGCAACTAGAACTCTATTTTCTCTTGCAATTCAAAATAGATGGAAGAGACACCATATGGATGTAAAAATACCTTTTTTGAATGGCAATTTGAAGGAGGATGTTTAAGTGTGTCATCCAAAAGGTTTTGCTATCAAAGGAAAATAGAAAAAGGTATGTAAGTTGGTGAACGATTTGTATGGACTGAAACAAGCATCTTGTGCATGGTATCAAAAATTAATTAAACACCTTCTAAAGTATAATTATAAGTTATTTGATCTAGATGATGCAACTCTTTTTGTTAATAAGATTGGAAAGTCAGTTGTATATCTACTTGTGTATGTAAATGATTTGATGATCACAGGAAATAATGTTGACTCTATAGTGTCCGTTAAAAGAAAATTATTGAAAAATTTTGACATGGAAGATTTGGGTTTATTGCATTATTAATTTGGGATTGAAGTTGATAAGAAACCTGAATATATTTTTATTTCTCAAAAAAAGTATATTGGGAAGCTATTAGATAGATTTGGGATGCAGGATTGTAACCCTGTTGCTACTCTTATGGAGCAAAATTTGAAGCTTACTTCCACTGAAGGAGGTATGTTTGAGATCCAACAAAGTGCAAGAAACTTATTGGAAGTTTGAATTTTCTAACTACTACTAAACCTCACATAGATTTTGATATATGGATACTTGTTAAGTTCATTCATCAGACATGGGAAGGTCATTGGAATGTAACAAAGCGAGTGCTCAAGTATATGAAAGGCACTCAAACATATGGCATCAAATATTCCAAAGTTGCAAATTTCCATCTCACCGACTATTCAGATTCTGATTTTGATGGAGATAAAGAGAATGGGGTCCCTACTTCTGGTTATTTGATGAATCTTGGATTAGTAGCCATCACTTGGAGATCATGCAAGCAATAAGTTCCTACTGATTCTACCACCAAAGAAAAATGTGTTGCAGCAGCTCAAGTTATAAAAGAAATCATTTGGCTTCACAAAATACTTGAAGACTTGCAGGAGAGACAAAAGTCTTCAACTCCACTACTTATTGACAACTCTTTTGTAGTTAATTTGGCCAAGAATCCTAAGTTTCATGATTGAAGAAAACGTATTAACACCAAATATCACTTGATTTGACATTTAGTAGAAGCTAAAATTATTCATCTAACACACCATCCTACTTCAGAGCAGATCACAGACATATTTACAAAGGCACTGGGACGTGAAAAGTTTAAAAAGTTCAAAATGTTACTTGGCATGTCAAATGTCCCTTCAAATTAAGGGGGGAATGTTAACTAATCCTTCGGGATTGTTATTGTATATTATGTAATTAGTTTTATATTATGTTTTTACTGTTAATAAGTTATCGACGCATAATTGTCTCATACCTAGATTGGACATATATAAATAAGTGATTTTATCATTAATACGATCGTTTTTCATTGTGGAGTTTATTTTTCCCTATGTACATAACCATACTGACCATGGTTGAGCATAGCTAAGCTAGTTTGACCATGGTTGAATATGGTTGCACTATTGAAAAAATCTATAAAAGTATTATTATTATTAAACATGTTGTAGCTCCTAGAGAACCCCTTTAGGTTGAAAGGAGACCAATGCCTAGGACATCTTGATGAGTGCTTCCAGGATCTGCTGATGTTTTCTATTAAACTCAGTATTTAACATATTTGAGATGAAATTGATTCAGAACCTTCCTTAAGAGGAGAAATACAAAGTTGAATTCCAAATATAACTCACATAAGCATTAATATCTGGCTCTAGTGATCAACATCATGTGCACATACAATCTTATAAGTCATTTGTATTATATCAGATAGAAGAATAAACGAAGAAAGAAAACCAATGCATAGAGCTTAAACTTTAAGAATCTTTTTCATTGAAGTTCAACATGAAACATATGAGAATGATGTCCCTATGTCTGCTTGCCATTGTTGTTTGGTGGTTTCTCCTGCTCCTCAGTGAGGTACCGTTTGGGTGTTACTAACTGAAGTGTTAAGATACATGGAGCACATTTTAAGGATAACAATTCATATCAACTATATGCATCTTTAATCAACATTAGACCTAGATGAATCCATAAATCTATAAAAACATATCCAGTAGTTGTTATTACATGTAATTTGAGAAGAAGAGTGAGAACATATGGAATAAACACAAGAAGGAATACATACTACACATTCATATGAGCTAGAATCGCCAAAAACTTTTATTAATCTTCCATATAGCATACATTTCATTCGCAACTTGTTGAGCTTCTGTCTCTTGGAAAACAAAAATTCCAAACCATTTGTTCTGTTTCATAAACTATTTTTATAGGGCCTCAAAGGGAGATCCCATTACAAAATATTATTTCTTGATTTGGCAGTGAATCATTGTAATAAAATATCAGTGTGCTCAGTGGCACAATTGTACTAACTAAATAACATTGTTTCTTCTAAAATAAAAATATCTAGATAAGACAGAAAAACAAAGTGTCATGATCGACACGATCAGCAATATCATTAGTCATGATAAACAGATTCTGGAGGCATTGTCCTTTGGGTTGATGATCTGGAGCACATGAGGATTGACAAAGTGTTCACACCTCTGCCATAGTGTTGGATCTCATAGGGGAGCGTGAAAGTATCACTGATATGAAATCTTTAGATTCGTGACACATGTATAGTCCAGCGTAGAGTGGAACAATGTCTTTACCAACCCTAATAGTTGAAACTCCTTTCTGAGATTGTTAACCATTATTTTACCTTTGAGGGTGGTAGTCTTCTCATGAGAGGAATATTCCCTTCTCTTGGGCTCCACTAACATTTGATTGTATTGTGTCCATGGGATTAGCATTCCCACAAGATCACAGCAACTAGGCAACCCTTCCCTAACTCTCTCATCAAATTCAGTGTGGAAAGTAGCCACATCCTTCTATACCAGCCCTAGGAATTTCTCAACTTTGACTCTGGCCTCCTCCTTCTTATAAATTTTAGAGATATCCATGATAGCAGATATCCACTACATCTATTGACCTTAACTCACTAAGTGGCCTTTCATTCATGAATTGAATGAACTTCTTGGAAATTTGCGAGTTCCTTTCACCATCTTATTTGGCAGCTACGCTTAAAAATTCATAATCCTTTATTACAATCTTATGTTCATCCATCAGAGTTATGTACTCCCAGATGCTTTTCATTTCTACTATGATCTCATTTGAGACAAGTTGCTTAGCCTAAAAGAGAGACATGTTTCCTTTCAGCTTGCCTTTTAACTCAGCAATCTCGTGGTTTGTTGCACGTAGGTTCTTACTGATCAAGTATGTGTTGGTCTGAGATATCTCAAGTTGTTTTTCTTTATGTGCTAGGTTTCTCTGGGCAGTATCCAAATCCTTTTTCACCTTCTTAAGCTAATTTTTCGAAATCTGGAGTTTGGTGAGGATCTTGGTGAGCTGTTTTGTGGGATTTTTAGCATTTTCAGGCACCGGCACTGCACAAATGTGTGTCTCTATCCTCAAATGTAGTTTTGATGCCTGCTGCTTGAGGGATACTATCCCATTATTTCTTTCTATCAGTTCTTTGGCCAGAATTTCCTTCTCTTCTTCCACATGTACAAGTTTCTTCGATTACACATGCTCACTACCTATCATCTTTAGTTTGTGCCTTAACTCTTGTACTTCTGCTTGTGAAATTTGGAGAAGGGCTTCAAATGCAACTATAATAGCTTCTCAACCTTGTTGATGGTCATTTTATTTCTATTGAGATCATTGTACAACATTTCTCCCACTTATCTATGGAATTTAATCTTATCTGGCAAAGGGACACTTGACAAGTCTAATGAAATGTCCAGGGCCTTGAATTGGGAGCCTGAATGCAATGTCGGTGCTAGTGGGTTTTGCGGCAAGAAATGCATTTGATTTCTCTCTAGGTCCATAGTAGCCATAAGTTTGGTCTGATATGGGAATGAATGAGATGTCATTTGTTGCTACATCTCCTACCTTACCTTCTTATTTCTTTCTTTAATGTGTTTCCAATAGGCTAGATTGGCTCAATAGCAGTTGCACTTCCTTTTGAACTTAAGATAACTACCTCTAAAGAGGATGAGGCAGCAGTCTGTAATGGATCTTCTAAAGTCACCTGGAAGCCTTGTTGATCTGGTCTTGTCTCTACTAACCTGGTCTCAATTTCTTCTTCCTCTATATCTTGGGTCTTTTCCTTTTTACTGGGGTGTGCATCCTCCTTCTCGACATCTTTAGTTTCGTCAATGGTCTTATTTTGTGCCTTTTCCTTCGATGTTGGAGTCTTGATCTCCATCTCTATGTTAATAGGCCACGAATCAAAGTTAGCTTTACATTCAATATCATGCCTATCCTCATGGTCATAATTTGAATCCTTTATTCTCTCTCTTCTCTTGGCAATGACACTATGAGGATCATAATGTCAGACCTCCCCAAGATCAAAATTCATTTGTTTGATTAATTCCTCAATTGCCCTGTGGGCCTGCCTGGAAATGAAAATAAAGGGTCCCACAGGCTTGCCCAAATTAAATATATATCCCTTATTATCAAGGACAAAGTGAACTTGGTCTACATTAAGGCTCTATATGATGAATTCCAAGGCGAAAAACCTCATGGGAATAAACACAGGCAAGCGGTAAGGAGGAAGCTCACACCCATAGACCCTAATTTATGTGAAATCCTCAAATAGGTACGAGTCCCCCACCCTGGAATCCTTGCTAAGTTGAAGGATTGATTTTTGCTGAGGGAGAACTCTGGGAGGGGAAACACCATGAATGATTTTATAGGAAATGGCCATATCGGGGGATATACACTAGGAATAGCCCTCGGCATCTTGTCTATTCCTAGAAGCAACATTCCAGTCAAAAAATGACTTCCTCTGTTTGCTGGAAGACACCAAACTGAAATCTAGGCACTCGAACTCATCCACATGAGTGTACACAAACAAGAACAACAAGGAATAATATATGAAATAAGAGGTAGTGGGGAAATGGTAGAGCTAAAATCTTATGTCCTCGGCTAGGTAAGTAGGGATGTCAAACAAATGGCCAGGTTGCATCATTTGCCTTAGACCCTAGAGAGGCTTTAGTATCTATATCACAGGGGCTTCTATAAATGAGCCTATGACATATCATGTGCGTTCATGCCATACTAAACAATAACCTAATTTGACTACATATTGTAAAATACCTCTAAAAATCACATTATTTAACCCCCTACCAATACAAACCCAACATATCTTCCCAATTTAAAGAACCCCTATTTTCACTAGATATTGTAGGTATCCATTATTTGATCAACATTTTTTATACCCCTTTATATATTTTCATTAACTTTGAGCTCCATTTTCTATACCTACCAATATAAAAACCCTTTACCCCCTATTATATGCTTAACATATTATGTCATTTTTTCCTCAATATATATCCCCCAATATGAATGCAAATGGTATGGTATTGTTGCCCCAGTGAAGACCCGGTGAGCTATATTGGCATCTTTGTCCCTAAACATATGAGCAATTAGTGACAAGATGGACCGAATAGGCTCTGCAAAGAGGGTTATAGGGAAACTGATAGTAAGAGGCAGATATTGTATGCCAGGGGCCAGAACCATTTGCAGAAATGGTTGCTTCTCATCAGCTGGAAGAGTAGTATAATGGTAGACCAATGTAGTTTTTGTAAACTATTGGGGTTCAGAGGAGCTTGGGTAAATTAGGGCTTTTTGAATTAGGTAAGGGGTCACCTCAAGGATTTTGACCTGGTCAAGGAGACAAAACAGTTCTTCTCATCTATGTAGGTGGTTGTTACCCAAGAGAAAAACTCAGAGAAATACTGTACTGAGAGTACATTTTGGTAGTATAGGCCTGAATTGACCACCCAAAATGGGTCTTCTCCTCTAATGTGGTTACCATATAAGTTGAATTGAAGGTATACAAGGTGATAGGAACAAGAGGGGTCAGTGATTTTTTCCTCTCTGTTCATGAGATGCTCGACACTAGAGGAGGGTTTAACCTCATGGGATTTAGAGGGATTAGGGGTCGCTTTCTTCGCGTTCCAATGAATTTTTAAATAATTTACAGGTGAAAGGGATAGACCAGTTACCTAGTTGTCCTGAAGATAATTAAAAATGGAGTTGGAGGGAGGTTCTGGACTGGCTGAGTGATTAAACAGTGTTTACAGACAAATGGCGAGAGGCGCTTCCACTGGGAAGTAGAAATTTGAGGCGAGAAGGGTTTTTATAGGCGGATAGGGGACAATGGTCATATGACATAGGATGACATCACGGGAGGATACGTGGCAACAAGGGATTGGGTGGTGACAGACGATAGGTGGACGGGAGAGGGAGGGGGCGGAGATGTTACCATTTAATATTCAAATTCCTCACTCGCTTGAATTGGTGTCGTCGGACTAACCATTGAGGCAGGTGGTCCCCACCATCCTCTGGCGGGTAGGAGAGCAGGAGTTCGGATCCGTTGGTTACCCCCGAGAATCAATCTAAGTTGTTAGATCGGCGAGCCCGCCAGGTTGACTTGTCAACTCTGGGGGGTAGCGATGGCCTATCACCCCGCATAGGTTACCCCCCAAAATTATTCCAGTGGTTGATCGGGCAGTGATGGACAGTGATATGCCCCTAACCTACTCAGATTTTAACCAAAAGGGCGCGCCTGTTCAAATCTCCTCCTTTAGCCTATTGCGCTTAACTAATAGGGGCTCCATGAGTGCAGGTTTTAACCTTAGATGCTTCTGCCATGGCGTTAGGGCTTGATAGTTGCCCCCATCACTGATTTAATTGATTTTTAGCTAGGAGTCTTGAATTTGTCTTCTCAACATTTTTACATAAGTGATAAAGGGAAACAACATTGGATCCAACTGGGGACAGTGTATTGTTTACAATGCATTGAGAACCTACAAATTAGTGTTTTACTCCTTAGGTATGGAGTCATTTTATTTAAACCTCCATAAAGCAAAAAGTAGTAATAAAAACTACAAAACAGTGTTGATATTTACAATGGCTCAACAATATTTATAGTGGATAAGAGTGGATTTATTCAGTTCTGGAAGTAAGGCTTTAGAAACTGCCCATTCACTGGCAGCTCAAGTACTTCACCATCTAAATTTTCTAGCAAGAAAGAATTATTCCCTTTTTCTTTAGTAATCTTGAAAGGTCCAAACCAAAGAGGGTCAAACTTGCCATGTTTTTCTTTATCTTCCCTTCTGACATCCCATCTCAGTACTAAATCTCATGGTTGTAGATGCATGTCTTTTGCCTTTATTTCAGATAGGGACTTCATTTTTTCCTGATAACTGATCAAATTCAGATTCAATTGTTCTCTGTTCTGTTGAAGTTTTACCAACTGATTTATCCTTCTGGTCACGACATTTGTATCCTCCTCAATATCTTGTAAGATTTTAGCTATTGGAATAGCTAATTGCATGGGGAAGATTGCATCCTTCCCATAAACCAACTCAAAAGTGGAATTTACAGTGGATCTCTTGGTGGTGACCCTGTTGGCCGATAGGGAAAATTTCCGTTGTGAATCCTAGTTCTTCTGATTTCCTAATATTGTCTTCTTTAGAATCCTTACCAAGGTTTTATTTGAAGATTCGGCCAATCCATTTCCTTGTGGATAATAGGTGGTGGAATGGCTTACTATAATGTTGTATTTTTGGCAAGAATCAATAATCTTGGCTGACTTAAAAACCTTAGCATTGCCAGTGACAATCTTCTTGGGGCAACCAAACCTGGCAAGGATGTTTTCCTCCATGAACTTAATGACTACAACATCAGTTGCATTTCTGGATGGGGCTGCTTCTACCCACTTAGTGAAGTAATCAGTAGTTGTGAGTATCCACTTGTGCTGGCCGTTGGAAGGTGGGTGTATTTCCCCAATGAAGTCCAAACCCCACTACTTGAAAGGTTCTTCAATGAAAATAGGGATTAAAGGAAAAGGTGCTAACTTCTGTTTTTCTGCAAACCTTTGGCACTTCTCATAGGCCCGAACATAGATATGCACATTGCCAAACAACTTAGGCCAATAAAATTTTGCCTTGAGGATTATGTGGGTTGTATCCCTCTAGCTATAGTGTCCTCCACATACACAATTATGGAATTCATCAATTACTTTGTGGATTTCTTCTTCAACCAAACATAGGAGTAAAATCCCCACTGGGTCCTTCCAATACAATTGGCCATTTGAGATAACAAATTTTTGGGCTTGTAGCCTTAGAGCCATGTACTTAACTTTGTCAAAATTTACTAGGCACCTCAGAAAAAGTAGATAATGGAAAATATGTTTATACCAGTGGGACACAATGTATTTCATCTGGATTTTCTGAGTTGAGGTTTCAATCCCTTGTTGTTGCTCCAATTTTTCACTCTCTCCATCTTTTCCAACTAGTAAGTTTATTCCTAATGCTTGGAAATTTACTTCAGATAGAATTTTAGTAGCCCCTGCCCCTTGATCATCGTGATAGGTTTGATATTCATATCATACTCTTGTATTTTAGCAATCCATTTGCCTCTTTTTCCCTCACTATCACCTTGCATCGAGATATCTTTCACAACAATTGTATGAACATAGGCAATTATATTTGATTGCGAGACAAAGATTCTAAAATCCTCATGGATTTGACCAAGGTATAGGCATGTTTCTCCAAAATATTATATTTTAGCTCAGCATATCTTAGTGCCTGGCTAAAAAATGCAATTGGTTGCTCATCCCCTTCATCATTCTTCTGCAATAAGACAACACCCATTCTGTGAGGGGAAGCAAAAGAAAAAATGAAAAAAGGTTTTAAATAATCTAGGGTGAATAATGCAGGAGCTTTTGTGAAAACCCTTTTGTTTCTAGAAAATGATTCCCGGGCTTCTAAAGCCCACTTCACTTGCTTATCCTTCTTCAACATCTCTGTAATTTCTTTGACTATTTCAACATAATTTGGCATGAACCTCCTTAAAAAGTTGATTCTGCCCAAGAAAACTTGGATTTCTTTCTTATTTATTGCTAATGGGTTGTTTTGTATGGATTCCACCCTTTTGGGATCAATATTCACCCCCTCCTTCGCCACAATGTGACCTACCGGTTTTCCCTCACTTAGAGTGAACTGAGATTTCTTAGGATTTAAATACAAACCAGAATTTCTACATTTCTCAAAAGTGAGCCTTATATGTTCAATGTGTTATTCATCTATTTTTGAAAAAATGGTGATTTCATTCAGGTAAATAACCAAAAATTTGTCCTACTCTCCCACAAATGTTATATCCTTGGTTCTCTAAAAAGTGGCTTCTTAATTTATGACGCTGAAGCACATTCTAGCATACATAAATGTTCCCCTGGGCATGGTGAAAGCATTTTTCTTCTGATATTTAGGGTGGAAAACCACTTGATTGTATCCTGAAAAACCATCCATCATAAACATGCGGGCGGAACCTATTACCTTCTACAGAATGTAGTCCATTTTAGGTAGCAGGTAATTGTCTTTTAATGAATCCTTGTTCAGATTTTTGAAGTCAACACATAACCTTATTTCCCCATTCTTCTTTCTAACATGGACTAAATTTTCCACCCAGTCTGAATACCTCAAAGGTACAATGATTTTTACCTAGAGAATCTTATTTACCTCTTTTTCAATTGATGGGAGTAACAGAGGATTAATTTGCCTGAGCTTCTGCTTATATGGTTTCACCCCACCTTTTAAAGGTATCTTATGTTGAATGATAGTAGTATCAAACATTTTTAGGTCATCATAATACCAATCAAACACATCCATATAATGTTAGATCTAAGACTTTTGTGATCCATAATGTTGATATCAGTCTTTCGGATTAATCACATCGCTAGGACTTGGTCGACGTTTCGAACCAACTAATGTGATTCATCCTCAGGACAAGGTGAGGATGAACCACATTAGTTGGTTCGAAACGTCGACCAAATCCTAGCGATGTGATTAATCCGAAAGACTAATATCAACATCCATGTAATGTTTAAAAAGATCCAGATACTTCTTCTTGTATTCATTAGGAACTCCTTTTGCCAATTTTATCACTCTATGGTCTTGTTTTGTACCAATGTTGCAATATTCCACCTGTTCTTCAAGCTCTTGCTCAATAGGTTTGGAAGCCACACCATTTGGGTTAAACAACATTTCTAATGGGACCAATCCCCTAGGGATGGGGTTACCCTTTAATTGTAAACTCTTGCGTCCAGCAATAGTTTCTCCCCAATTAACTTGATGTTCATCTATTACTTCCTCATCCTCCTAGTCAATCACCGAGTTCGAAAACTCTCCAATAACCTCCATGAAGCATTTAATTTGTTCCTCATCTTCAAACACCTGCCAATGTTTGACATTATCTGGCACTAAAGGTTTGTACCTGACCTCAACTTCATATATGAGTAATGGGTTTTGAGGAGGCTTGAAGTTACTAGAAGCTACAGCTAAGGAGTCAGCCATCTGATTTCTATCTCTGGGCATAAATTGGATATTAAAGGCTAAGAAGAAATTATCAATCATATCCCATACCTCATTTTGGTAAGCCTTCAATCTTGGATGTTTAGCTTGGCATTGATTTCTAATTTTCTTCACCACCAACTTTGAGTCTCCAAACACTGTTAAGCACCCAATGTTGATATTCATGGTAGCTTGCAAGCCTAACAAAAAATCTTCATACTTGGAAACATTATTAGTCATTTCAAACTCGAACCTGAATGAAAGAGGAATCAGGCTACCTTCTGGAGACACCAACAACACACCTGCCCCATTTCCTTCCCTGGAATAAGCACCATCAAAGTATAGCTTCCATACTTTATCACACTCCAGTGATTATTTGTTTAGTTGGACAAAACACTCCACCTGTGTTTCATCCAGGATTAGATCATTTTCCTCTAACATCAAACAAGAGAAATCTTTCTCTTTACCATACACAGGAGCATTTTTTGAGCAGTTAGCCCTTGTAACTGTCTTTACAAATCTATATTCTTTATACAGTCATCTTTCTTCTCCATCAAACACGGGTATAGTGGCATATGTTAAATCTAGTTTGATAGATCCTCCTATCTTAGACCCCCATGACCTGGACAAGAGTATACCAAACCTTGCAAGAATATCAGTAACCACAATGTCCATTACTACACTTTTTACAAAAATCTGAGCCAAATTGACCACCAAAACTTTAATCATCCCCAGACATTTTACTCTCTTTGAATCAAAGGAGTATAGATCCTTATATGGTTTTATTATTTGCAGCCCCAAATGCTCCATCATAGACAAATGGCATAAGATTGTGATAAGCTCCCAAGTCAAGCATACAGTTATGTAAAAGAAGTTCATGAATCACCAAGGTAACATAGAAAGGGGCAATGGAAGATTCTTTCTCCTCAACATGAGGTCCAAATACAACCATGGGATTTTATTCTTGGAAGTTCATGCTATCTTTCATAGGAGCTATGGTGGGTGGACACATGAGCTAAGATACTTGAGCTTTATAATTTGGTTGTTTCAACAATTCAATTAAGGGAATAGAGATTTTGACCTTCTCTAACTCTTTTTGAAGAATGAAGGAAGAAGGGCTCTTATCAGCTCTGGCAACATTAGCATACCCTTTCTCCTTATCACAAATTGGCTTGGATTGTAAGGGCAATTTCTCTATTCTAGAAACTTCGAGCCTGTGGAGGATGGAATATGAGGACTCTTTCTTTTAGGTGGGATTTGGCCCACAGACTTCTTTCATTTCTCTGATGATTTGGGAGAATTTGAGGGAGGGGGCCCTTCATTCTGGTCTTGCATTCTATATATTTTCTTGGAAGATTTAAGATCATATCTTCTGTGTAACTAAGTTTGCATGAAGTCGGCAAACTATCTACAATAATTTTTGATCTCACCATCATCTAGTGAGGCATCTAACTCATCCCCTTCTTCCTCATGTGCTTCAATTTCATCTTCTTCTTCAGAGAGAGAAGAGAAATGGTTTTCTTGAACTTCCATGGTTTCTTCAACATGTTCCTCTAGGTTCTATTTCAAATACAAAGGAGGTTTAGTGTGATCTTGTTGGTATTTTCTCTCCCTTTTCAAGAGATGCAAGGGTGGTCTCTTATACTTGGGGTTGAAATTTTGGTTAGGAGATGGTTGACTTTGTCGAGGAGGGTTTTTGTTTTCTAGTTCCACTCTTACAAGCTTGTTGGACAAATTTCTTATCAACTTATTCATCTCCTCAAGCTTCTATTCTTGGGTTTCCTTCCTATGGCTCGAAGAGTTGGCTTCCTCCTTTCCTCTTCTCCTATCACAGGACTCAGTTTTCCCTCTCCCTTTCCCAGTGGAGGTAAAATTTTCTTCGACTTCTAAAGCATCTATTTGAATCTGGTCTAGGGTATGGGATTTTATTTCTCTAAGAGTGAATTTGAATTCAGGTTCGAAAGCCCCAATAAACATCACTTTAGCAGTAGCCTGTGGAGGTTTGATTTCAGTTGGAATACTATTGTATAGTTTGTTAAACTTTTTTATAAATTCTGAAACTTTCTTCATTGCATTGAATTCAATGAGGATGTACTCGTGGTCCCTTTTCTCTCCCCATTTTTGCATGAAATAATTATGCATCCCCTACCAGGTAGTGATTGAAGCGTTTGGGAGGGCTTTGAACCATTTCCTTGCCTCCCCATCCAAAGATTGAACAAAAAGTCTCAGCACCACATCCAAGTGTTCTACATTCAGATTTTCTGCAAATGCACAAAATATTTCTATATGTCTTTGTGCTGAGATATCATCTTCTTAGTGAATCTTGGCAAGAGCTTAAGACATTCTTGTGGAATACCATTTAGGGGTTGTGGTAAGTCTAGTGGGGCATATTTATTTAGGAGAAAACTAGGGACAACCATGTTTTGCAAAGTACATGGTAGGAGGTTTATCACAAGGCCTTGCTAAGGAGTTGTATAAATAATAGTTGGCTGGGGTTGAGTTGGAAGGCTATTTACACTCTGTGTCGAATTGTTTATGCGATTTCTTTAACCTCCTCAAGTTTTGGGAAGGTATTAAATGTGAAATGAGGAGATTTGACAGAAGCTTCTTTGATTTTGACGCGTGAGAAAAATGGGCCAAATAGTGCATAGCTTTCCTCAGGATATTCCAAGACTTTGGAGGAATACTCCAGGTAATTTATCACAACATTTTGAGAGCTAGAGGATGATACTTCTGGAAAATAGGTCATAGGGACTGGGGTGATAAGGGTTCTTTCTTTCCAAATCCCTCTGGATATTGTCTTTTCAGGGTCAAACACAGGAGGAGTTCTCTGCTGTGAAGTATCAAAGTGAGTGTGTGGCCTTTTGAAATCCAGGATGTTAAAAATGAAATTCAGAAAGTGGAGTCACCAAGTTGAGAGATCTACAACCCACACCCCTTCTTTCTCACCTTACTAAAGGGTGTATGAATGTCGTATCCAGGGAAAAATTTCTGACTCGTCCCCGAAAATGGCACCAGAAGATGTTGTATCTCCTAGAGCAGCCTTTGGGTTGAAAGGAGACTAGTGCCTAGGACATCTTGATGAGTGCTTCCATTCTGCTGATATTTTCTATTACACTTGACATTTAACATATTTGAGATGAAATTGATTCAAAAACTTCCTTAAGAGGATAAATACAAAGTTGAATTCCAAATATAACTCACATAAGCATTAATATTTGGCTCTAGTGGCCAACATCATATGCACATGCAATTTTATAGGTCATTTGTAGTATATCAGATAGAAGAATAAAAGAAGAAAGAAAACCAATGCACAAGGCTTAAACTTAAGAATCTTGTTCATTGAAGTTCAGCGTGAAATGTATGAGAAGGATGTTTAACTGAAGTGCTAAGATACATGGAGCGCATTTTAAGGATAACAATTCATATCAATTATAGGCATCTTTAATCAACATTATACCTAGATGAATCCACAAATCTATCAAAACATATCCAACATATGCTATTACATGTAATGTGAGAAGAAGAGTGAGAACATATGGAATAAACACAAGGAATACATATTGCACACTCATATGAGCTAGAATAGCCAAAAACTTTTATTAATATTCCAGAGAGCATACATTTCATTGACAACTTGTCGAGCTTATCTCTCTTGGAAAACCAAAATTCTGAACACTTGGTTGTGTATCGTAAATTGTTTTTATAAGGCCTCAAAGGGAGATCCCATTACAAAATATTCTTTCTTGATTTGGCAGTGAATCATCATAAAAAAATATCAATGTGCTCAGTGGCACAACTATACTAACCAGATTCTAACTAACTAACATTGTTTCTTCTGAAATAAAATAAAATAAATCTACATAAGACATAAAACAAAGTGTCACGATCGACACCATCAACGGTATCCTTAGTCATGATAAACAAGTTATGGAGCCAATGTCATTGGTTTGATGATCTGGAGCACATGAGGATTGACAAACTGTTCACACCTCTTCCATAGTGTTGGAGCTAGTAGGGGAGCGTGAAAGAATCGCTGGTATGCAATATTTAGATTCGTGACACTTGTATAGTCTAGCCTAGAGTGGAATAAGGTCTTTACCAACCCTAATAGTTGAAACTACTTTCTGAGATAGTTAACCATTGTTTTACCTCTGAGGGTGGTAGTCTTATCATGAGAGGAATCAACCTTTCTCTTGGCCTCCACTAACATCTGATTGTATTTTTTCCATGGGATTAGCATTCCCACAAGATCCTAGTAGCTAGGAAACCCTACCCTGACTCTCTCATCAAACTCAACATGGAAAGCAGCCACATCTTTATATACCACCCCTAGGCATTCTTCATCTTTGACTCTAGCCTCCTCCTTCTTAAAAACTTTAGAGATCTCCATGATAGCAGATACTTTATCCACTACATCTATTGGCCTCAACTCACTGAGTGGCCTTTCATTCACAAACTGAATGAACTTCTTGGCAATCTGGGAGTTCTTTTCACCATCTTCTTTGGCAGCTAGGATGAAAAATTCATAATCCTTGATTAAAATCTTATGTTCATCCATAATCGTTATGTACTCCCAGTTGTTTTTCATTTCTGCTATGATCTCATCCCAGACAAGTTGCTTGGCCTGCAAGAAAGACATGTTTCCTTTTAGATTACCTTTTAACACAACAATCTCCTAGTTTGTTGCTTATAGGTTCTTACTGATCAGGTCTGTGTTGGTTCAGGTTGTCTCAAGTTGTTTTTCTTTCTGTGCTAGGTTTCTCTAGGCAGTATCCAAATCCTTTTGCACCTTCTTAAGCTCCCCTTCCGAAAGTTGGAGTTCATTGAGGGTCTTGGTGAGTTGTTTTGTGGGGTTTTGGGGGTTTTTAGGAACAAGTGTTGCACAAATGTGTGTGTCTATCCTCAGCTGAAGTTCCGCTTCCTGTTTCTTGAAGGCTACTATCCCATTGTTTCTTTCTATCGATTCTTTGGCCAGGATTTCCTTCTCTTCTTCCACCTGTGAAAGTTTGTTAGATTTCACATGCTCACTACCTGGCATATTTAATTTGTGCCTTAACTCTTGTACTTATGCTTGTGAACTTTTGGAGAAGGCTTCGAATGCATCTTTGTCTTTTGGATTTACCCCCAACTTCACAATCAGTTCTTTGAAGCTTTCATGTTGCATGTGCAAAGCTCTGGATTTGACTCTCTCCTACTTTAACCTTGTTGCGGCCTTCTCTAGCAGCTTCTTGACCTTGCTGATGGTCATTTCATTTCTATGGATCTCATTGTACAGCATTTCCCCCACTTTCCTGTGGAATTTGATCTTATCTAGAAGAGGGACACTTGTCAAGTCTAATGAAACGTTCAGGGCCTTGAATTGGGAGCCTGAAGGCAATGACTATGTTAGTGGATGTTGCAGCGAGAACTTCATTTGATTTCTTTCTAGTTCCATAGCAGCCAGAAGTCTAGTCTGATATGGGACTGAATGAGATGCCATTTGCTGCTACATCTCTTCCCTTACCTTATTGTTTCTTTCTTCAATGGACTTTCCAATAGGCCAGCTTGGCTCAGTAGCAGTTTCACTTCCCTTTGAACTTAAAATAGCTACCTTTGAAGAGGATGAGGCAACAATCTGTAATGGGTCTTCCAAAATCACCAGGAAGCCTAATTGATCTTGTCTTGTGTCTACTAACATGGTCTCAATTTCCTCTTCCTCTATCTCTTGGGTCTTTTCCTTTTTACTAGGGTGTACATCCTCCATCTCAACATCTTCAATATGGTCAACGTCCTTTTTTGTGTCTTGTCCTTCAATGCTAGAGTCTCGATCTCCATCTCTGTGTTAATAGGTCACAAATCAAAGTTAGATTTCCATTTGATCTCGGTCCTATCCTCATGTTCATAAGTTGAAGCTTTTACGCTCTCTCTTCTCTTGTCAATGACACCATGAGGATCATAATGCCAGACCTCCCCTAGATCAAAATTCATATGTTTGAGTAATTCCTCAACTTCCATGTGGGCTTGCCTGGAATTGACAATAAAGGGTCCCACAGGCTTGCCCAACTTAAACATATATCCCTTCTTAGTAAGGATAAAGTGAACTTGGTCGACATTAAGGCTCTATCTGATGAATTCCAGAGCGAAAATCCTCATGGGCATAAATATAGGAAAGCGGTAAGGAGGAAGCTCACACCCATAGACCCTAATTTCTGTGAAATCCTCAAATAGGTACCAGTCCCCCACCCTAGCATCCTTGCTAAGTTGGAGGATTTATTTTTTGCTGAGGGAGAACTCTAGGAGGGGAAACACCATGAATGATTTTATAGGCAATGGCCATATAGGAGGATATAAAGTGGGAATAACCCTCAATATCCGGTGTCTTCCTAGCAGCAACATCCCAGTCGAAAACTAACTTCCTCTATTTATTGGAAGCCACCAAACTAAGACCTAGGCACTCAAACTCATCCACATGAGTGTGCACAAACAAGAAGAACAACAAGGAATAATATCTTAAATAAGAGGTAATGGGGAAATGGTGCAGCTGAAATCTTATGGCCTCAATTAAGTAAGCAGGTATGTTGAACAAATGGCCATGTTGCATCATTTGCCTTAGAAACCCTAAAGAGGATTTAGTAGCTATATTGGCATCACCATCCCCAAATAGATGAAAAATTAGGGACAAGATGGACTAAATAAGCTCTGCAAAGAGGGTTATAGCGAAATTGTCATCAATAGGAAGAGATTGTAGGCCAGGGGACAGAACCATTTGTAGAAAGGATTGTTTCTCATCAAATGGAAGGGTAGTGTAATGGTAGACTAATGTAGTTTCTGTAAATTGTTGGGGTTCAGAGGAGCTTGGTTAAATTAGGGCTTTTTGAATTAGGTATGGGGTCTCCTTAAGGATTTTGACCCTGGTTGAGGAGACAAAACAATTATTCTTGTCTATGTAGGTGGTTGTTAACCAGGAGACAAACTCAGGGAAATAGTGTACTAAGGGTGCAATTTGGTAGTACAAGCCTGAGTCAACCACCCAAAATGGGTCTTCTCCTCTGACTTGGTTACCATATAAATTGAATTGAAGGTCTGCTAGGTGGTAGGCACTAGAGGGATCAACAATTTGCGCCTTCGTTTCCGTGAGATGCTCCACACTAGAGGAAGGTTTAATCTCACAGGCTTTAGAGGGCTTAGGGGCCGCTTTCTTCATGTTCCAATGAATTTTCAAATAATTTCCAGGTGAAAGGGACTGACTGGTTACGTGGTTGTCCTGAAGATAGCTGAAAATGGCATTGGAGGGAGGCTCCGAACTGGCTGAGTGATTGGGCAACATTTACAGACGAATGCCGAGAGGCACTTACACCAGGAAGTAATAAAAAACATTTAAAATTTTGAGGCAAGAAGGGTTTTTATAGGCAGAGAGGGGACAGTGGTCATATGACATAGGATGACGTCATGGGAGGATATGTGGAAGCATGGGATTAGGTGGTGAAAAACGATAGATGGACAGGAGCGAGAGGGTGGCAGAGATGTTACCATTTAATTTTCAGATTCCTCACTTGATTGAATTGGTGTCGGCAAACTAACCATTATGGCGAGTGGTCCCCACCATCCTCCTATGAGTAGGAGAGTGGGAGGCCAGATCCATCGGTTACCCCCTGGAATCAATCTGGGTCGTTGGATCGATAGTCCAGCTAGTTTGACTTGTCAACTCCAGGGGGTAGCGTTGGCTTATCACCTGCGTAGGTACTCAACCACCCCCTTCCCCCCCTGAAATGCTTCCACGGGCTGATCGAGCAGAGATGGATGGTGATCTTCCCCTAACCTTATAGGATTTTAACCCATAGGGCATGGTTGTTCAAAGATCCTCCTTTAGCCTGTTTCACTTAACTAGTAGGGGCTCCATGAGTGTGGATTTTAACCTTAGATGCTTCTGCCGATTTTAACCTTAGATGCTTATGCCATGGCATTAGGGCTTGAGTTTTGCCCCCATCACTTATTTAATTGATTTGTAGCTAGGAGTCTTGAATTTGTCTTCTCGTCATTTTTACATAAGTGATAAAGGGCAACAACAAAACCTTAACTATGGTACTATGGTCGACTATGGTAGACTATTAAGTAAATTTGATTAAGGATGATAAAGGTTGACTATGGATGACTACAATCAACATATGGTTCACTAAGGTGGACCATGGTTGAATATAAAGATGGACTATGTTTGCATGTGCCATCACATTGTGTCATTCTTATTTGTTCACAAAAAAAAATCATATTTTGTGTATGATTAATGTGTTATCCCTTATACATAAATATATTATTAATTTGTTATTCTATATATTAATATATTATTATAAATATTTAAATATTTAAATAATATTTTAAATTTATTAATATTATCAATATTGTTATTAAATCATATTAATAAAACTTAATATTAATATTATTAATAAAAGTTAGATCTTATCACTGAATTTTATTTATAAAGTTTATTAAATCTTATTATAAATTTTAATTGTGATAACTATAATTGGATTTAAGATTTATAAAATATACATGGTTATACATCAAACCATATCATTATTCGGTTTTATTAATAAATTTTGTTATCAAGAATTAAAAATGTGGAGGAGAGGGTTGCTCTTCTCAATATTATGAATCAGTTAAATAAGATTATATTGGAGACATCAACATTAAATGACTGCAGTGAGACTGAACTAAACTGAACTAACTGAAACTAAACTAGAACACTTGGATTAACTTCTATGACACCTAGCAAATGGTTGGAATTAGATTCTCCAACACTCCCCTTAATTACAAGCACATAAAAATTCAATGAAGATGTTTGTTGATCTATCTCTCTCAATTAGGCTTATAATTTTTTTAAAAATGACTTCAACTACCTATACTTTTCTTCTTCTCTTTTTCCAGATCTTGTAGCCTCTAAATTGTTTCAATTTTTTCTTCTTGTTGTAGGCTTCAAATTTCAGTTTCTTCATTTGTTGGTGCAGATCTTCCATTGTTTCAGGTTGTCTAAGCATGTCATGGACTTCTTCAAAAAATGGCTTGTATGTGGACTACTACCACATGTCATCTTTTGTTGTGTGATCATCAACATCAATTTGTTGCAACATAAGTTTATAATAAAAAAAAATATTTCGTCAGGACTCTAATACATGAAAATTTCACTAATATTTTCATGATCAAAGTTGTCTTCAAGATTCATTGCTACAAATTCTACACAGACCTCATCTAGACATGGTGTTGCAAGCCATGCTTGAAGGAAATTTAGCTCTTCTTCATAATCGTTATGTGTACCTGCACACTGGAAATCAATGGTAAGTTTAAAAACATCTGTAAAACCACATTGGTTATGTTGCTTCTACTCTGGAATGAAAGCTTTCTCGTGGTGTGCTTCCTTCCATGGCTCTTCTTCTGTCTTTATTTTCTCTTTGAGGGCTTCCTTCTTTGGCTCTGCCTCAATCTCTATCTCTATCCTTGTCTCTTCTTTTGTCTTTGTTTTCTCTTTGTAGGCTTCCTTCTTTGGCTCTGCCTCTATCTTTATCTCTGTCTCTGTCTCTGTCTCTTCCACTTCTTTACTAAGACGTGCTTCTGCAGGCAGGTTGTCTTCCACTTGGTTTTCAGATTCAAGTGGGTTTTTCTCATGGAATAACATCATGTCAATATCATTTTTTTGTTGCATCATTCATTTATCTTTAGCCAATATTTCTTCATTAAAATTTACATGAGCAATATTAATTGTTGGATTCACTATAGCATTGACTGCTCCAATGGCAGCTTCACTGTCATCATCAAGCTCAGTTGTTGGATTCACGAAGTTGTCATCAGCAAGCTCTGCTATTGAAATCACCAAATTGTCATTAGCAAGCTTTGTTATTGGATTCATCAAATTGTTATCAACAAGCTTTGTTGCTAGATTCACCAAATTCTTCATCTTCAACTGGATTTCTCCCCCTTTCACCAAAACTCCTTTTCGTTTCCCATTTGTTGAGCATTGGACGATTGTAGCTTAACAAGCAAATGTACTTGCAGACATAGCGGTTGTCTAGAACAAAAACATCTTTACAATGACTTCTCTGCTACTCAACGTCGAAAAAAAATAAGTTTACAAATTGTCACAAAAACAATGCTTTTACAAAATCTTTAAAAAATCACAATTTCTAAAGTCAATTAGAACCGGCCCCTTTTTCGAGTATCCTTTTCAAGACCGTTTTGTTCCCCAAAAAAAAGAGTCCCTTTGGAAAAAATATAAGATATACCCTTTTATTTTCTTAAAACATCCTTTCAAATCAACACCTGATTTTTTAATATAATAATTTTTTTTTTAATAAAGCATAATAAGAGCTCAATAAAAAAATTAATCACCCTTTTCTTTTAACTTTTCAAACAATGGACTTTTCAAATAGCGGACCTTAAAGCTTTTCAAATCAAGGACATTTCAAAATAAAAAAATGGAGGACTCTTTTTCAAACCTTCACTTCCACCTTTTAAAATCTCATGCGGTGCTGAGACAAATATTATGTGAAAGTCAAATACTTCCACTTTCGAACGAAGATGGTTGTCTTCAACACACGAAGCGTTTCAGCGGGATTAAAAAGTATGAGGCACCGAAAATTTTGCTTTGACCTTGCTTTTAAAAATCAAACTCATACTCTAAACAAATTGTCGAAGGTCAACGCACTTGGTCTCCGTGGATGGGTGCGTTGATCCAACTTTTTTCTGCTTCTCTTTCGCTGAGTGAATGAATTACTTCATCCTCTTGGTTTAAAGATAAAAAAAAGAAAATTGACTTGCTTTCTTTGTAGAACAGATTTTGGAAGTCTTTTTCTCCTTATTTTTTTGGTTTCAGAGTTTTATGTTACATTAAGTTCTTACAAAATAAATGAAAATTGTGAAACAAAAAAATTGTTTTTTCTTAATATTACGAATTATTTAAATAAGATTATATGGAAAACATTAACATTAAATAATTGTAATGAGACTAAACTAAACTAAATTAAATTAACTGACACCAAACTATAACACTTAGATTAGGGGCTATGACATCTAACAACAAGTAATTGGAATTAGATTCTCCAACACTAAACTGAAATTAAAAATAGAAAATTAGAAATATTAATATTGAGATAATGAATGTTGGATTCCGGGTGAAGGAGATTCTACCCAAAAGAGGGATTATTGGTGAAACTGATTCTAACGTCACTAGCGCTTAAGCAAATAAAGAAGACAAAATGTGGGACCTGATAGAACGGGCAGATAGGAGGTCATTTTAATATGTGAAATAAATATAGCTGGTCATTTTAGTCTGATAGAAATTATGGGTGGGGGGTCATTTCATGCATTACATCATTTCAAGGCTTAATTGAAATGATTAAATGAAACAGGGACAGAGGAAGGGGGAACGCCATTGAAACAAAGGGACGGTTCGGGAGGAAAGGCGAACCCCATTCAATTTAAATTTATAAAATTGAAAACCAAAAGTGAAAACTCATTTAAAATTAGAATTTAAAATAAATTTCAATTTGAAATGGCTAAGAATATTGGTTAAATTTTTATTATTTAATTTTTTTATTAAAATTTAAAATATTTTTAGAAAAGTTTTGGGCAATAATTATATCAAAATTTATTTGTTTACCCATTTGAATCAGCAAGTGTGGTTCATCAATTTATTTGTCTATGCATTTGAATCAGCAAGTGTGGTTCATCGTCACATCAGAATCTTGTTTTGACCATGAACCACACTTACTCTTTGGAAAAGCGTCAACATGAATTTTGATGTGTTTATCATCAAAAAATTTCTCAAAAATTCCAATATAAATCACAAACACTTTAATACAATAATTTAAAATATATCAGATAATTCTAATATTAAACATCTATTAAAAAAACAACAACAACTTTTATCATCATCAATAATCCCAAACATCTAAACCAAATATATAATTTTGAAAAATCCATGGGTTGTAATTTTCATACCATATATTTTAGAATTAAACATCTATTAAAAAAACAACAACAACTTTTATCATCATCAATAATCCCAAACCTCTAAACCAAATATATAATTTTGAAAAATCCATGGGTTGTAATTTTCATACCATATATTTATAAAATATATATATGAGTACGAGATGGTAGAGTGGAAGAGAAGTTACCATTTAATGTAATGATGAATGGCTTAAGATGAAAATGTAAAAAGAAAATATGCCAAAAAAAAATAAAATGCCTCTATTTACAATTCACAGATCAACTAGTACCATATAAAATCTAATCTCGGACATGCAAGAAGATGAAGATAGAAGATAATGTGTGGTATTTATTGAGTTGAAAGGTTTATTTTACCATTAGGTTTATTTTATAATTGAGTTTGAAGGTAATATGTAAATATGTTCGCGATCAATTTGAAGTTGAGTCATATTTTTTTAAATAAAAAAAAAATATTCTTTCAAATATTATATATATATATATTCTTTGAAATGTTAGTTATATTAAGAAAAGGAAAAAAAGAATGTTATTCATGTTTAATTACTTGTCTATAGGATTTAATTTTCATTTAAAGTAATTAGAAGTAACAAAAAAACATGTTATAATTTTCAAAAATATTTTAACATGTAATTTAAATAAATTATAAAAAAATATATATTCACTATCAAATTCACATATATTTTTATATAAAAAATTGTTAAAAGAAAATATTTTAATGTAATAAAAAATATTTTAATATGAATTAATATTGATCTATGCTTAAAAAAAATATATTAATAACAAAAAAAATGCATTTTAATGTGCTCAATGCATATATTATTGAGCCCAGAGGCTTATTCTACAACTGAGCATGATGTGTAAGGGTGTCCATTCCATCAAAGTTGAAATTTTGCACATGAAATTATATCCTCTGGGCTCATATTAAATCCGTATTTAAAATAGATCTATATTGGTGTAACATATTTTATATATTGTTTTAAAAGATTATGTATATATCATATAAAGTTATTGAAAAAAATAAGTTTATAAGTGGTTAAAATTACACATTATTTTTTGCACTCTAAAATAAATTTGCACTTGAAATTTGATCCTTCTAACTCATATTAGATCTGTGCTTAAGATGGATTTGATCATTCTTGGTTCATGTTAGATCCATGCTTAAGATGGATTTATGTTGGTTGAGCAGAGAGGCTCATTCTAGAGTCATCTATCATCAAAGTTGAAATTTTGTTCATATTAATAAATCTAAAAATAAAAAATAACTATACAAAATATTTAAATAATGTAGCCTCATAAAAAAATTTGCACATGAAAAAATTGGATCCCTCTAGGCTTATATTAGATCTGTATTTAAAATGGATCTATGTTGGTGTAAAATATTTTATATATTGTTTTAAAAAATATTTTATATATTCTTTTAAAAAATTATGTATATATCATATAAAATTATTGAAAAAAATAAGTTTGTATGGTTAAAACATTTGAAGTGGTTAAAATTACACATTATTTTTTGCACTCTAATATAAATTTACGCCTAAAATTTGATACTTCTCCGCAAAGGTTAAATCAATACTTAAAATAAATTTATAATTAAAAATTTAGTGTTTCCCACCAAAACTTCTCTGGACAGAGTGAAAGCAGAAAATAAATCTAAAGCATCAACATCAAACTCTAGTTGACATGCAAACCAACGAGGACATGCCTGAGAATCTCATCTGAGACCTGTAACAGAATTAAAAGGGGACGTGGGCACTACCTTTATCTTAAGGACTCGCATGGCTTGAAACCGGTGAGGGATGGCTTGTCTATCTGCATCCTAAGAGAAAGAAGAATATCTGGATCCTAAGAAGAATTCTATCTTTTGCTGTCCTTGTGAGAATATGAAAGAAAAGAATAATAATAAATCAAATGATTGAGAAAAGGACTTGGACAGTATTCATATCTAACCAGGGATGAATGGCTGAAGATGAAGATATAAAGGAAAATAAGAAGATGCCAGAAAAAGGAAGAACGCTTTTTGTTAGCTCATACCGGTAACAATTAAAACAAGAAAATAACGGTAACAATAAAAACAAGAAAATAATAAATTATTTTTGGTTGGTTGAGTTTTGGGATTGTTGTTACAAGAATTGTGACATTTCTATACTCTCTGAGCTTTTTGTAAATCTTGGATTTCATGAACAGATAAATATTTAAAGAAAAAAATGCAAAAAAACAAACCATAAGAGTGTTGTTATCTTTAATTAATTTAAGAAAGAAAATAAAAATAAAAAAGAAAGCTAGACTTACATGCATGTGAATCTCATCTCCGACATTCAACAAGATGAAAAAAGATTAAAAATAGAAGGAAAAGATGCCATGGACAAGCAAGAATTACAACAATATGAAATCCTTCGTGGGAGTGAAGATGTGGGCAACTTGCTTTCTGCAAACAAATGGTTGTTACCACTGACAAAAGTAGTTGGATTTTCAAATAGCAATAAATGAATAATAAAGTTATAAGATACATGTTAAAGCTCCAAAATAATTATGGAAAATAAAATCAGTTGAAAGATAACAACCATAAAGTTATAGCATACCTCTCCCTCAATAGATCCCTCTCTTGCCTTCATAGATCCCTCCTCTTTTTAAAGAAACTCCAAATAGTTTTGGAAGTTTTGAAATTCAAGGGGCGAGATTAATTATATCCCTAATCAAGCTTAGGTGGCAAGAGGAGAGATTTCTAAAGGCTAATTACGAAACAATTTTAATTAATACATTCACTCTAATAGGTGGAACCCTCTCTCTATCTATTCAATTAGGCCTTTCCCTTTCTTTTCTTTTTTTCTCTTTTAAAAAAAAAATGCATAACTAAATGAAAAATGTGGACCATTTAACTGGTTTATCTTATGAATTCTTCCAATTAATTTGATAATCATAAAACATAACATAACCAAAGTATGACCATAAAATCGATATGCAGCCAACATATATAAGATATATCCCAATTATCATGTCCAAATGTCATCATAAATATCCCAAATACCTTGTACCTCCCATACTCCTTGTCTCTCCACCAATCATTCATGTCCAAGGTGGTACCACAATAACATAAATAACAAGATTATATATATATGACCATAATATTCTATTTCACAAGATAAGTCATCATAAATATAAATGCAGCATCAAGGAGCCAATCAAAAGTAACAAAACTTGTAGTTGTATCAACAGTGCCGAGAAAAACATACCAAATAATCTAAACCAGAATGTAATGTATTGTTAATGCCAAGACTAATCCCTTTGTCTATGAGAAGGAGTTGGCTCTGCTTGTTGCTCCTATTGTGGATGTGATGTCACAAAATGTGATGAACCATGGGAGGAGCCAAAGGAGATAGTTTGAGCATTTTTCCTTTATTCACTAGTAGCAGGTAGGGGAATAACCGGTTGTTTTATTGGCTGGCCAACTGGAGCAACTAATATTGTTTGTTCTTTGGAAATTTGATGTGCAGAGGAAGCATATTGATTCACATGCATGGATGGTTGGGGTGCAGCAACAGGAATGTGTACTACTCAAGAGGCATCAAATTGTAAACGTGAGATATGTGGTTCAGTGTTATGAAACCAGCTTACAAAAAGATAGATGAACGCCTTAGAAATAAGCCTCTTCGAGGGGGGCAACCTCCTTTACATTACACAAATGAACAATTCTTAGATGATACAAATGACAAGACCTCCTTTCTATATATAGGAGTTTAAGGGGTCATAATATAATCAAAGGTGACATAACAATAATAATGTAAGGGCACAATAATAACAATAGTGGGCTTCTATGGGGCACAATAATAACAATATGGGGACTACATGGGCACAACAATATAATAAGGGGGTTGTACTAATAACAATAAGGGGTTACACTAGTAGTATAGGGACCTAACACGCCCGTCTCTTTCAAAAAGCGTTGTCCTCAACGCTTGAGTAGTTCTTGATGCTTCTTTATAAAATTCTTGTCCTCCCATGTGGAAACTTCAGTGGGTAAGTTCTTCCACTTGATGAGATACTCTGAAATTGATCGATTTCGTAGCTGTCGGGTTCTTATTTTTGTGACTGCTCCAAGTTCCAATATGATTTTTCCTTCCTCTTCAAGCTCTGGAAATATTGTTTGAATTGGGATATTCTGCAACTTTTGAATGAGTGGCCACACTTCTTTGTCCTTCTTCCATTCATCCCTTGCTTCATTTATCCAATCTGATTGGATAACAGAAATAACACAAAACAATGCTTCAACATTCTCATCCTTTCTTGAGAATGCATTTGCAACAAAAATTTTCTTCCATATTTTGTAGATAATGTCAAAGTCATAACCTAACATATTTGTGACCCATTTTTTCTGTTCTTCTAAAGATATTATTTGTTCTAAAAAGTATTTAAGACTATCATGATCCATTTTTACATTGAAGTGTCTTCCCATTGGGTAAGGTCGCCATTTCTTAAGTGCATGTAGTATTGCCAACATTTCCTTCTCATAAATAGCTTGCTTGAGATGTAGCCGTAAAAATACCCAATCACCTACATCAAAAAAAATTTCACTGCGATGTTGATTTACCTATTGTTTCATTCGATTTTGCACCAAAGTGGCATTATCCTTTAAAAGTTGGCGAACTTGTTGTTGATGCTCGATGCGACCTTTCACTGCTTGAACCTTTTTCTTCTTGATACGTCCTTTTATCTTGAGAGTTTGAGTGGTAATTTCTTCCAATGCTTTACAAGATATAGTCGGATTCATTTCTTGATGCTTGATATGATATTTCACTTCTTGAACATTTTTCTTCTTGATATGTCCTTCTATCTTGATAGTTTGAGGAGTGGTAATTCCGGCCAATGCATTACAAGATATGGTTGGATTCATTTCTTCTTTACCGATGTGATTTTTCACTTCTTGAACATTTTTCTTCTTGATATGTCCTTCTATCTTAAGAGTTTGAGGAGTGGTAATTCTTGCCATTGCTTTACAAGATATGGTCGGATTCATTTCTTCTTTCTTTGGGGTCGGGTCCTGGCGTATATCCTCTTTTTTTTATGTTTCTTGATCCTTTTATTCCTCCTCTTCATACTCTATGTAAAATAATTTCTTCTCAACACACTTATGACCTTTAGTGCATTTGCTATCACAATTGTAACAAAGCCCTTTTTATCTTTCTTCTTCGAATCGTTGTGGTGTAAACCTTGTAGGTTGTGGAAGGCTAGGAGAAGAAACACTTCCATAAATATAGTCGTGAGTGGTGGGATTCCTTGTTTCCATAATTTCACTTTCAATTTTTCTTTCCCACTTGAAAAACTTCTCCAATGAATCAGGTTCCCAAAGACGAACCTCATCTTGAATGTTATCCTTTAAAGTACTTATGAAGACATCAACCCTTTGCTTCTCTGGAATATCATTTACCCTTATATTCAATTTTTTAAAGTCCTCAATGTGATTTTCCATTGAACACTTTTGTTTGAGATTTATCAATTGGCTAAAGAAGGTGTTTCTCTTTGTATCTTCATAATGTGCTACCATTTCCTCCGTGAAAATTGACCACGTAACCAGTGGTTTAGGAGAACAAAGCCATTTATACCATAAAAATTGATTCGGTTCTAAATATGAAGATGCAATACGTACCTTTTGTAACAGTTGCACCTCATATAGATCAAATATTGCTCCATCTGTAGTATCCAACTTACCGGATTCTTGCCATCAAACTTCCTCATATCTCCTTTTCTTGATTTTGGGAGCTCGATCTTGGAACGACTGTAACTTTGTAATATCGGACCTTCCAGTTCTGAAATTGCGAACTGCAATAACCCTCTATGTCCTCTTTCCAATGCCACTGGTCTGATCAAAATTGGATTCTCCAAGAAATATTTATGTTCAATCTCCGAAGATAACCTGATTATATACCTTTTAAGAAGAGCGTTCTTGTATGAAGTGCCACGTGTCACTGTTTTGACTTTTGGATTTGAAAAATATACACAGAAAACTACAGTGTGTCCTCTTTCTGGGAATTCTTATGAAATTGTAATCTGATGCTCAAAGCGACAGTTATGATGATTTTCCCAAGGTGACCTGTTTGGAATGTAATTCGGGGGACTGCAAAAAGCCTAAGTTCCTCAGACTATATCTCTGAATATATAGCGAGACAAGATCCGAAATTCAGAGCCGTGGTTCAAACCGATTTATTCTCAAATGGGTTTTTGGTTTAGCTTCTGAAACTTCGCAGAGAAAGAGTTATAGTGAAAATCCCATGATGATCTGTTTTAGTCGAAATTCTGGAACTTGCAAAAACCCTAACTTCCTCAAATCATATCTTTGAAACTATAGCGAGACAAGCTCTAAAATTTCGACCCAAGGTTTGAAGTGAGTTCGTCTCAAATGGGTTTTTGTTTTTGCTTTTGAAACATCGCAGAAAATAAGTTATAGCGAAAATGCCACGATGACCTATTTGGAGCGGCGAAACCCTAGAATCCAAAGCTCTGATACCAAATGTTATGAAACCAACTTACAAAAAGATAGAAAAGATAGATGAACGCCTTAGAAATAAGCCTCTTCGAGGGGGGAAACCTCTTTTACATTACACAAATGAACAATTCTTAGATGATACAAATGACAAAACCTCCTTTCTATATATAGGAGTCTAAGGGGTCATAATATAATCAAAGCCGACATAACAATAATAATGTAAGGGCACAATAATAACAATAGTGAGCTTCTATGGGGCATAATAATAACAATATGGGGACTACATGGGCACAAAAATATAATAAGGGGGTTGTACAAATAACAATAAGGGGTTACACTAGTAGTATAGGGACCTGACATTCAGGAGGAGGGTTAGGTGGAGAAACAGTAGACCAGCCCTTGATCAAACATAAAGGTTGTGCAGAAATAGTAGGTCCCCAACCATCATTGTTTGGATTGACTAAAGGGGAAGACATATGTGGAGGGACAAGGATACCCATTGGTGGTTGAGGGAAAGGTGGTTGTTGTGGTGGAGGTTGTAGCTCAGGTTGATCTTGAGGTTGTACCAATAAGTTCACCACACCTGTGCGTAACAACTGCCTCAACTGCTAAGAATCGACATCAAAATGAATAAAAACTTTTGATCTCCTTTCCTCTCTTATTCCTAAATATTGATAGATTTTCATTCCTCGCCTGCCCCTACCTCTTCCTCTATTTATGTTAAAAAAACTCATGTTGCAATATATTTATAAAATTATTTCCAGGCAGTGAAAAATAAGAACCGTCCATTAATAAATACAAAGAGTTATAAGTTTTAAAACACCAAATGAGGAATGTAAATCAAATGAGGAAAGGGAGAAGGCTTTGATATAAACATTAATAGTCATACAATTATTTACGTGGTTGATACAATTCAAGAAGATTAATAAGGCATTGTAATTTTGAATAGGCAATTACACATGTCAAATAACCTTTAGTGAATACTCCCAATTTGACAGAGTTGATGTATAACCCTAAGACGCATCATAGAATGACTAAAATGGTATAAAGAAAAGAAATAAAAATGAACAACTTGTAATTTTTTGACGAGAGGCCCTTCTGAAACGAAATGAGTATACAAAATACATGGTAGGTGAGGCAATACATCAAACCTTGTATATATATGTGCATGACGAATTTTGCATGGGGTTCTGCAATTTCAACACAATTTGAAGTGAATCACATGAGAGCACAATATGGCAGTTTAGGTATTAATGACTTTACATATCCTTAATAGCAGATAGAATTGAACCTGATTCTCAGCCCCAGATTTGCTGGTATGGGTTCGATGCCAAGCCCCTTCACATTGCCTCTTTCTCCTCAGTAGCAACAAGAGCCCAAGGCACAATCAACCACAATTTTTTTCCCAAGGTCTTATGACCTCGAGGGCTCCCATGGCAACACAGCAAAAAGACTACTTTACATTAAGGTTTACTAGTCATCCATCGTAATAATGAACCCACCATTAAAACATAATTAAAAGGGCCAAGAATTATTAAATGTATCATTTCCATTTGTTAATAGAGAACACCCGTAATGACTTTGCTTGTAATCAATCAAATTTGAACATATCGAAACAGTGAGCTTGATAGAATTATCCACAGAAGACTAACTTTCGGTGCTTGGCTTTGTTTTCCCAAGGACCAACCCCAAGGGCTTCACACCTCTTGTACGCAAGGCGACTGAGTTTAGTGAGTTCAAAGGACCTGAAGTTTTACAATAAATAAATTATGGAGGGATTATTTCTTAAACACTCACTAAAACAAGGATTGGACATTTCATTTGATAGAAAATGAGTACATCGACACCATAGAAGAAACCACAAAAGGGAGACATGCAACAAATATGACATACCGAGAAGAAATTTGACATTGTTAATGAAATAGTTCAATGTGAACACAGCTAGAAAGAAAAGTGTCGTGAATAATGGCCCAGTATATAAGCAAAATGCCAAATTCCCACTACTTGACTCTAGACACATAGAAAAAAGATTTTTTTATTATCAGAAATCACTTGTAGATAAAACCAAATACGAATTAGGAAGAATGAAGCCATCTGAGGATTTGTGAGGAGCCAAAAATTGAGGTGCATGGCTCAAGGTAGTGGCAGTTAATTCAAGAATAAAGAGCAGGATGACACATTAACGGGACCAAAGTTCATTTCCATGACAAATTTACAATAAAACAAGTGAGCGATGATAGGGAAAATACCATGCAAAGACACATGCTACGCGGAGAATGAGTCAGCATAATTAACCGTGAGCCAAACCAATAAAAAATGGAGCAAATGCTAGTTAGTCAGTGTTAACATATGAACATATCATGTTACAAAACACGATCATCGACATCAACTTGAAAAACATGCCAAATCTTCTTTTTTTTAAGATGTGGAAAACCTGTGAATAGTTTTTTTTTTTTTCTTTGAAAAAACCCAACGTTTTGGACTTCAATGTGAGTCCATATTCAAGGGATTGCAATTCACAATTAGTAATGTAACTGTAGAGTTATTAATATTTAATGATTTAGATTTTTGGATTATTTTATTAGTGTTGGCTCATGACATGTAAATTCTAAGTTATTAATAGTGCTCACAATTATTAATTATTAGTTTTCAATTTTCTCAATAGAGGCTTCCACATATTACTCAGTTTAAGGCCATCATCTCTATTCATAGTGTTTGTTCTTTTTTCAATCTCTATAGCTTCTTTAACCCTTATTTTTAAATAATGTTCTTCTCTTTGGATGAGTTTAGCATTTTCCATGCAGATGTAATGAGAGGAGGAACATGCATGTTCTGCCAAGGCAGATTTTGATGTTCTATTCCTTAATATGTCTGATGCATGCTCTTTGAGTCTAATGCTAACAAATCTTCCTAATTCTCCTATGTATTCTTTTCCACACAAACAAGGAATGGTGTATACGCCTTTATGTTGGTTAGGGCACAATTGGTCTTTGACAGAGTCAGTTAATTTTCTGATGGTGTTTGGCGGGGTAAAAGCAGTCATGATGTTATGTTTTTTTTTTTCACAATTTTATCTGTAGATCCTTTTATGAACGAAAGGGTGATTCTAGGGAGATCTAAAGAAGTTTTTGAATGCTTTTTATTTAGGGCTTGGTGGATAGTTTTTTTAATGATGTTTTTATTATAACCATTGTCTTCAAAGACTTTTAAAAGGTGGTCAAGTTCATGATTTAAAATATTAGGATAAAAAATTCTAGATGCTCTTGTAGTTAGGGTTTTGATGACACCAATTTTTTTTTTCAAATGGTGATGAGAGGCAGCGTGCATATATCTATTAGTGTGGGTTTTTTTCCTGAAGACATGGTACCCTATTTTATCATTTTTCTTGATGAGAAGGATGTCAAGGAAAGATAATTGGTTACCTTTTTCAATTTCTAAATTGAATTTGATGTGATGAGAGAGGCCATTGATGTGAGATAGGAATTCATCAAGTTTTTTTCTTCCATGGATCCATGTTGCAAATATGTCATCTACAATTCTTTTCCATTCTCCTGGGGTGTAAGGAAATTATATAAGCGCTCTTTGTTCAAAATGTTCCATGTAAATATTGGCTACTATCGGAGATAATGGTGATCCCATGGATACCATGGAAGGGATACTACGAAAAATGAAAAATAATTTGAGAAGTTGTGTATGCTTAGAGCTAAACACATATCAAATCTAACTTTTTAAAAACATTATAGAGATGAAACTATCATTCCAAGAGTCGCCAAACTAAGCCATCCTCTCAAACACGGCCGAAGGGATACTACGGAAAATGAAAAATAATTTGAGAAGTTGTGTATGCTTAGAGCTAAACACATATCAAATCTAACTTTTTAAAAACATTATAGAGATGAAAATATCATTCCAAGAGTCGCCAAACTAAGCCATCCTCTCAAACACGGCCACAACATACCTATCTTCAATAGGGTCAACGAAACCCTAATAAAAAATGAAATAAAAACTGCAAGGCTCTGGTTAATCAAAACTTCACAATCGCTGCTCAGAATTCATCTTGAATTGGCAGCATCTCTTCGATTTAACATTTGGCAATCACTAGATGCGTAAACCTCCACAAATATTAGGGGAAGTTTTAGGTCTAAAATGGGCCTCCTAAGGAAATTATAAAATAATAGTGGAAATAATAAAATAAGATTATAGATTACATCATCAAAATTTAAAGGGAAAATAAATAACTAAAATAAAAATACTTTTTCAACTTGTAATTTCAACTTATCTCCCTATGGATTTACTCAAATTTCGAGCAGAAATGTTCATTAGATGCGGAATTTGATTCCTCATCCAATGAGTACCCATGTTTCATACTTTTAATGGACCATGCTACACAAAAATTGAGAAGTGATTGCAATCACGTTTTTTCGTGTATTTCTCATTTTTTGTGTAGCAGGGTCCGTCAAAAGTATGCAACATGGGCACTCCTTGGATGAGGAATTAAATATTGTATCCAACGAGTACTCCCACTCAAAATTTGTGTAAAACCTTAAGGAGATAAGTTTAAAATACAAGTTGAAAAAATAGTTTAGTATTTTATTATTATTTAATATTTTTATTTTTTTACTCCAAAAATGGTGAATCATCCCTTATGGTTGACATCATCATCTTGAATCCTATTGGCTCTTATGAAGTTTATTTTGGTTGTACATTTTTCTTAGGAAGCCCATTTTAGACCTCAAAATTCCCCTAATGAGTTGATCGATGGCTGGAACATAATCTAATTAAAAAGAAGGACAAAATAAATAACCTACATATCATGCAAAGCAAACCTAAAATTAATACATGCTCAAATTCTGACGTGACATGGAATCTGAACATAGTGAATAATTACAACGTTTTTTCTAAGAAGGTATCTCCAAATACAAACACACAACTCTCATCAAACGAATAGCTCCCATCAAACAAATCAGACATTGTCAACGATTTTTCTGAGAAGGTATCACCAAATACAATCCCACAACTCTCATCAAACGCACATTTCTCATCAAACACACAGCTCCCATCAAACAAATCAGACATTGTTGACATAACTAATGAGTGTGGTAAATTTGTTATCCTGCCATAGTGGCCACCCTTACTCAATAACACACAAATTTCGATTAATAATAAGACGATGGAAATCACTGCTTTGGTCTACAATAAAGATCCTCAGCCTTCCAGGGTGATTAATCTCTCAAACCTCATTTTAGACAACACATTTGAATCTCTTCTCCAAAAAGGCTCAAATTTTTCCATCATGCCAAACAGAATACCATAGAAAAAAAATAAGCAATGTTGAAGTAGCCATCAAAGGCATCGACTCTTTCAAAGCTAAAGAAATAAGACAAGATGTAGCCAAAATTCTCATAATCGCCAAAGTCCTGCAAGCAATATATCCAAGGAAGAAATAATTGCGCTAAAAAACCTGAAGTGTAACAAGGACATCATGATTCTAAAAGCCGACAAGGGAAATGCCACTATAATAATGAACATACATGATTATGATGAAAAGATGTATGATCATTTAAACAATAGTGGATGCTACAGAATTATGGACAAAGACCCAAGCAAGAAAATTGTACGAGAAGTCACCACCAAAATAAAAGAATCATCTTTGGACGTTGCAACAAAAAGGAGAATCACACCATCCGACTCAATTATACCTAGAATATACGGAGCTCTGAAGATACATAAAATTGGTATCCCCTTAAGGCCCATAGTAAATACCATAGGGTCACCCACTTACCTTCTTGCACAATACCTTGCCAAGAAACTGCGCCTGTTATCTGGCAACTCCACCTCTTTTATTAAAGACTTTGCATCCTTTGTCTAGTGGATCAAAAATTTAAAGGTAAATGATGGGGAACTCCTTGTCATTTTTAAAATAGTATTACTGTACAAAATGATCTCTGTAGATGAAGTGATCCATGTTATGAGTACCATTATTGACAATGAAACTGTGGAATTATTAAAAATTTGTCTTAAATCATCATACTTCACTTTCAAAGGAAGAATCTATGAGAAAACACATGGCATAGCCATGGGATCGCCATTATCTCCAATAGTAGCCAATATTTACATGGAACATTTTGAATAAAGAGTGCTTATATTATTTCCTTACACCCTAGAAGAATGGAAAAGGTTTGTAGATGACATATTCGCAAAATGGAGCCATGGAATAAAAAAACTTGATGAATTCCTATCTCACATCAATAGCCTCTTTAATCACATCTAATTCACTTTAGAAATTGAAAAATATAACCAATTGCCTTTCCTTGACATCATTCTCACCAAGAAAAATGGTAAAATAGGGTACCAGGTCTTCAAGGAAAAAACCCACACTGATAGATATATGCACGTTGCCTCTCATCACCATCCGAAACAAAAAATTGGTGTCATCAAAACCCTCTAGAATTTATGATCCTAATCTTTTAAATCATGAACTTTAGCACCTTTTAAAAGTCTTTGAAGACAATGGTTATAATAAAAACATCATTAAAAAAACTATCCACCAAGCCCTAAATAAAAAGCAATCAAAAACTTCTTTTCATCCAGACTTATGCAAGAATGCAACAAAATACAAATATACACATAAACACAGAGATGCAGCAGAAATAAAACTTCATTTCATTAATATCAAAGAACTGAAATATGCTTACATACAAAAATGGAAATCAACTAGCTCGGGCAATGGTAGCTTATCTCTAAGAAGAGATGTGGCAGATACATGACTCTGAATTGTGTTACAATGAGGATCAAAGGCCTATTTATTTTTTAGAAACAATGGAAAAACCTAAAAATCCAAAAACCTAACCCTAGGAGATGAAGCGCCAAAATTGTGGGACTCGTTTGGGTAAATTGGTAGATCAACTTCCTGGGGTCGTAACATTGGCATATGATCTTCGTTTGGCTATCATAATACTTCGTTTCAAATATATAAAAGAGGGGGCTGAAAAAAATGGCTATACCGATTTGGGGTTTTTTTGGTCTCTCTATTTTCCCTAAAAATGTCTTTTAGTCCCTCAAAACAGCTCTAAAGTTTAGGACATGAAAAATTGCCAAAATCGTAAGTTGTGCTACAATTAAGGAAATTGAAAAGAAACAACAGTGGGGGTCCAACTGGAATAGGCAGGTGACCACCAATATCCACCTAGATCATCTTTATATCTCCCTAGAATCACCCTTCCGTTCATAAAAATTGTGAAAAAAAAAATCATCATTGTTTTTGTAACAGCGATAGTTAAAAATACATGTAAAAATATATAAGACCACGGTCATGGGACACGTATTCCAAGTTGAATGGTAGGAAAAAAATCTTAGTGGGTGTTCATTCAATTTATTATGGCTAAAGAAATTGGCAAAGGAAATGGCAACGGAATTTGGAAAGGTAAAGAGGCATTTCGGCATATTTATTTATGAAAATAATGGAAATTAGGAGAAAATGAAGATGAAAGGTCACAGGTTGCATATGAGGAGGAAATTGAAGGAAAATAATGGAAAATGAAAAAAATAGATGCCTCATTAATAAAAAGGCTTCTGAGGATCAATGGGTGGGCTTGGCCAATTCAGTTTTGGTGGCACTCACTTCTACTCTCTCTCTCTCACTCTTGGACACTTAGAGTTTTCTTGGAGCACTCTTGGAGAGAGTGGCATACATGGAGTTTTGGAGCAAGAAGGCAAAGAAAGAGCAGGAAAGCGCAAGATGACATCGGAATCAGCAGCTACAATGGGTTTTTCTTGCAGGTGACGAGTTGTATGTATGTTTTCCTCACTAATTTTGGCATGCATGGCACATGCATGTGGTTTAATGATCATGATTTTTCATTGGCATGGAGGATTGCTTGGATTGATAATGGATTTGTCTAGCATTACCATTTCCTAGATAGCCATGGTGTTATGGGTTTATATTTTCGTTTCTGGTTGGTTCTCAAATTTCCTTTAGCTTGGGTTGAGTTATTAGTTCCTAGAGCCTTGGTTGGACAAACGATTTGGAAGCCTTGTAACAGCTTGGGTTGAGTTACTAGTCCTCGAAGCCTTGGTTGGACAAACGCTCTAGAAACCCTGTAACATCTTGGGTTGAGTTACTAGTCCTGGAAGCCTTGGTTGGAAAAACGCTTTGAAAGCCCTTGGTGGGTTGAGTTATTAGTCCTGGAAGCCTTGGTTGGACAAAAGCTCTGGAAGCCTAGAAAAATTTGTGGGTTGAGTTACTAGTCCTGGAAACCCTGGTTGGGAAAATGGTCTGGAAGCTCGGAATAAGCTATGGGTTGAGTTACTAGTCCTAGAAGCCTTGGTTGGAACAAACACTCTGGAGCCCCGGAAGTCTTGGGTAGAGACCAATCTAATGATGGTTTTGTGATGTCCGGCCGTGAGGTGGAATGATTGTTTGATGGGTTGAGGTGTATGGCTTATGGACGCCTTGGATGGTTTTGGACTGATGTGTTCTATGAGATCTCACATTCAGGCTTGGAATATGGCATGGGGGTGAATGGATAAAGAGATATTTGGCCTAGCCATTCTATGGTCGGGTGGAACATCGTAGTCCCATATAGGGTTGGCTTTTGCATCATTAATATGTGGTTATTTCTCTTTGTTATCTCATGAGTATTATATTGGATTATATGTGGATTTTATGGCTATTGTATCCTTGGTATTTATGTTGCTATTATGTTAGTTATGAATATGTATTATGACAGTGGCTATGTATGGCTCTCATTATGTTTTTACTTGTATATGAATGAACAATGTCTCTATGGCTTATTGGATGAAATTGTAGCTAAAGTGATAAGGAAACAATGCCTCATAGTGAATCTTAGATTAGTATGAGACCACTATGCTTAGATCTATAATTTGCACCTGTAGATTGAATTGATGCCAAGTGTTTGACAGAATGTCAGTCCCAGATAATTTTTGGTTTATTAGTCTTGTCATCATTTGTTTAATGGATTCTGGAAGTTACAGCAATTCTGGGTAGTGGTCGAAATTCTAGGCTTGAAAAGTGCCTTAAATTCCCTGAACTCTGGCATAGGTCTGCTGGAAATAGTCCCTAGACGCAAGCATGCAGGATTTTTGGAGCGTCCATAGCTCTTTAAACGTTGGCATGCCCATAGCATGGGAGCGTCAAGAGGTTTAATAGCTCAAATAATTAGTGGGATCGAGGGGTTGGTTAGCAGAAAGGTTGGAATGTTCCTAAGGGTCCTATTGCTTATGTTGAAGGTTTGTATGGTGTGTTTACATCGATTCCACTTCCTTAACATGACTTACGAGGTCGAATCATATCATCGTAGCTTCTTGTCACATGTTTACCCCGGTTGGACGGTTACTTGGGTAGATGTGGGAGGAGGGTGTTACAACTTTTACACCCCCAAATACCATCAAAAAATTAACTCTCTGTCAAAGACCAGTTGTACCCTAACCAACATAAAGGCATATACACCATTCCTTGTTCTTGCAGAAAAGAATACATAGGAGAATTAGGAATATATGTTAGCATTAGACTCAAAGAGCATGCAACAAATATATTAAGGAATAGAACATTAAAATTTGCCTTGGCAGAACATGCATGTTCCTCCTCTCATTACAACTGCATGGAAAATGATAAACTCATCCAAAGAGAAGAATATTATTTAAAAAGAAGGGTTAAAGAAGCTATAGAGATTGAAAAAAGAACAAACACTATGAATAGAGATGATGGCCTTAAACTGAGCAATACCTGGAAGCCTCTATTGAGAAAATTGAAAACTAATAATTAATAATTTTGACCATTATTAATTATTTAGAATTTACATATCATGAGCCGACAGTAATAAAATAATCCAAAAATATAAATCATTAAATATTAATAACTCTACAGTTGTGTTACTACTCCTCATTGTAAATTGCAATCCCCTGAAGATGGACTCACATTGAAGTCCGAAACATTAGGTTTTTCAAAATATATATATATATGTATTCACAGGTTTTTCACATCTTTTAAAATAAATTTCACCTATATGGAACCATTATTTCAAAGCCAAATATTTATGGATATCCCACCTTATTAAATAACCCTGTCATAACCGCATCATAGATAATCTCATATCAAACCATGTTAATTTTTCCTACAATCCGACCATCGAGGTTCGACCAAAGATTGGTTTTGGTCCCTTAGGGTTGAATCATGACCCCTAGGATCTAAATAAATGGTTGAGGAGGGATTAAATCACTTAGGACTTGCCTTTTTACCCATGCAAAACATCTCAGCGATTTTGGTTAATGGACAAATTTATGAATTGGATAATACAATGATGATTTTCTTGATTGCCACATCCAATGAACTTTGTTAATGGATCTAAGCTCTTTGAAATGTAATTGTTGACATTTAGTTCGTCATCTTTACTTTATGCCATTAGAATAGTTTTCTTTCCTTGTTTTTTTTCTTGCAATAGGTTAAGGTTTCCATTTCGAGCATTTCATTTTCTGCAATTAGTTTAGGATTTAATTTCATTATATGCACTCGATTACATCATGACAGCAAAGGAATGAAGCATTGTATGTTTCACATATAGTGTCGATACCTCTTAAGTTTGTATGAATCACGGGTTGATAATTAAAGTTGGTAGCCTTAGGAGTTGCAACATTCTTGTTGCAATACTGAGGCTCATCACTTTTTGGCATCGTTGCAGGGGAAGTGTCAAAGTATGCATTGTTTTCTTCTCTAGTTGATTCATTTCTTTTTACTTTCTGAAAAGATAGAAAATTTTCATTAGGCATCTTTCATTTCAAGAACAAAAAATTGCATTGCATTAGCATTTTTATTCAAAAAAATAAAAAATCTCCAACACCAATCCCCCTCCCCCCATTTGATCACGTGGTGCAGTAAGAGCCACATCACCATTCATTTTTGCAGGTAGAAGAAGAAGAGGTGATAGAGAAGGTAGAATAAATTAATGGAGATGATGACAATGAAGAATATCCTCTTAGATTTCTCATTCAAGATACTAATGTTAGCGTGCACATGAAGAACATCCCTTCATCTTTTCTTCCAAATTTTCATGGTTTAAGGTCAGAGGATCCAGAAACCTTTCTCTTTGAATTTGAAATTGTTTGTAGATCCTATGGTTACTTATTAAACACTCAAAAATTGACATTTTTTCCAGCAACATTGAAGGATAAAGCTCTTAAATGGTTCATGAGTTTAGGGATTAATTCAATAAGATCATGAAATGATATGCAAAAGATATTTCTAGAAAAATATAAAGATCATGATCTTAAAGAAGAAATATTGAGAATGAATAAAAAATAAGATGAGAGCCTTAAGGATTTAATAGAGAGTTTCAAACAACGTTAAGAGGAGAAAATTACATCATTTAGGATCTAACACACTAAAAACCCTCTTACTTAGAACAATTAGGGATGAGTGGATTGATATTCTTGATCTCATGAGGAGAGGTAATGTATACCAATTATCATTTGAAGAAATTTGTGAAATATGCGAACACATATCAAGAGGAAGGGCAAGAGTATGTAAATCAGCATCAAGATCGGTAAGTCAAACTAAACTTAGAAATTTGTTTGATGACTTCAAAATAGAAATTCTTAGGAATCTAACCAAACAAGTAGAAGTGTTAAGAATGCAAGATGAGGAAAAAGAAGATGTTGATATTTGTGTTGTCCATGCAGAATCACGTGCTATTAAATATTTCCCCTCGTTACCAAGGTTGAAGGAAGTTTACCAAGAGGACAATGGAGCAAGCCAATTGCCAATGCAACTATGTTATATATCTCCAAGAGGAACATGACAGTCTATTCAACCTGATATGATGCAAGGGCCTAATTCAAAATTTCAATCTTATGCACATCCATCTCAACGTAATTGAAACACACCCTTTCCTTGGAAACCTTGGCCATCTCAACCCCAAAACCAATCTTGGCAACAAGGTTGGCAAGGAACTTATGGGAGCCATCCACAATATCCTCAATATCCTCCATACCCGACTCCATGTTATCCCTACGATTCACCTCCACCACAACCACAACCCCAACCACATCCATCTTAAATATCCACTCCCACTCAACTATCTGTACCACCATTTCCGAACCCACGCAATGAAGTAGCTTAGCCCACTTACAATGCTGAGGTACAACACTTCCAAAGAATTTGGTCTCTGAAACTCAGGTACATGTCAAATCATATATTGCAAGCCTACACATCAGTTTATTTGTCATCTTGATGTGCACTTGGCTCCATTGGAAGTATTCCTACACTTGAAAATGATTTTGTTTTTTCAAGTAGAGTAGGATAGAAAAAGAAATGAAAAATGAACAATAAGAGAAAAAATAAAAATCTCAGGTGAAAACCTCCTTCGAGGCACCTGAGATTGGCTCATTGATTGAAAACCTCCATGAGACGATCAATGGGTTGGAAAAAAATAAAAAGAAAAGATCCTAGGTGAAAACCTCCTTTGAGGCACCTAAGCATCCCTACTAGTTTAAAACCTCATTGAGGCGGCTAGTAGGCCTAATATATATATATATATATATATATATATATATATATATATATATATATATATATATTTGCTCCATGTATCTCTCTCTCATGAATGCAGGTGCTCCCCAACCTTTGGAAGCAACAAAAACAAGTTAGCCACCAAAAGAAAAATCGATCACAAGTCTAGTTAAAAAAAAGTCAAACTTTGACTTTCTCCTCCTTTGCTCAGATGCTCTAAAAAGACCAAGGCCATTTCAATCCATAACCCTCATCTATTTCCATAATTCACTCATCATTCCTAAGCTTTTACTAGTCATTTTCCTTGTTGTCCTAAAATGCTACATGAAGATCCTATAGTTACTACATGAAAAAAAAATACATAGAGCAGAAAAATATTTTTGTCATATATTGTAAACCATGCATCCATTTTCCAAGTTTTTTTAGAGGGAGATGCACATGGATGATATTAACATGTCCACGAAATTTTAGCAAATTACGGTGCATGCTTTTCGAGAAATTGACCTCCATCACCTACAACTTTTTGAATTTTCTCGATATTTGTGCATCCATTTTCAAATTTGTTTCATGGGGAGATGCATATAGATAATGGTAACATAACCAAGCGATTTCAGTAAATTCCAGTGCATAGTTTTTGAGAAATTGACCTCCATAACCTATAACCATTCTTAATTTTGCTCGAGATTCGTGCATCCATTGGCCAAGATTTTTTATGGGGAGGTACATAAGGATGATGGAAACATGTTCAGAAAATTTCAAGTCAATCCATTCTACCGTTTGGGATATATGGGCAAAACAAGTCTGCTACGGGTGGTTGTCTAGAACTACTACAGGAAGATCATAGTACTACAAGATGGCCAAGAAGAAGCTACAAGAGGAAATTTGATTGGAGAAAGGCGTCAAAAGGTCATGTATTCTTTAGGGAATGTTGATATATGTCCCCCAACACCACTTTCATCACGCATCCACTCCATCTAACCAAAATCCATCTTCAAATTCCACTCTACCTTACATGCAAAAAAAAAAAAAAAAAAATTGGATCATCAACTTTTCCACCACCTACACCACCCCTTGATGATTTTAAGCATGTTCTTATACCTCCTATGACTTTCCATCAATCCCACATGCATAAATGAGGTCTCAAAGAGAAATTAAATGACTCCTACAGGAAGAGGATTCTTCCTATAAGAAACCTGCACAGTTACGACAGAACTCAACATCAATTCTTTTATCACTCACACAGTAGAATATCTAGCCACCTTGAGCAGCATGAAGCCATTTCTGAATATTGAAAAGGGGATAGACCCTCTTTAGGAAACAGTCCATCCACTCCACCAACAAAATATTGAACACTAGAAATAAAGTTGCATCCAAAAACCTTATCATTCAAAGAATCAGCAAGCTATGAAGACTTGTGCAGAAGCAAGCAAAGAAAATTAGCACCTCCAGGGAAGCATGGATCGATCATCAACTCAGCAACAACATGCATGCCTCTCCAACAACCATTAGGTAGGTACATGTATGCAATATTCTTGACCTCTTCTCTTAAGCATATTATAGTTAGAAATTTGTTGTCAATGCATGAGAGGTGAGGTTTTATAAAGCTAAGGATGGGTCAACAATCTCAGCCACCCTCAACTAGTTAATTGCAGCTAACTCCCTCACTCATGCAATGTGGAAAAGCCAAATTAGGAAGGGTGATGATTTTGAGGAATGGGGACAACAATTAAAAGAGAAAATTTGTGCAAAGGTGAAGTTGCCAAAGCACTCCAAGCCCTTCATCCACTTCATATCCACTATTTATCCATCATTCATCCATCCCCTTTCATAAGAAAAAAATAACATTTTCCAAGAACAAACCCTACACTCTGTCTCACCCTGAAAATTTCTTGAAAAGAACACATAGAGCACATCCTCTCCATTTTCACAAACCTACACTACTCCCTCTGAGCCCTACCATCATCCTCCAAACCCTTTACATCATTTCTCATCACTCCCATACATTTAGAATACCCTGAAAGAGAATGAATGATTGTTATAGGAAGGCAAAATGCTACTACAAGAAGGAAGAAAGGAACAAATTGTGCTAAAAACCAAAATGGTAGTGCTTAAGAGAAACTTAATCAAAACAGAGAACTCCAAAACTCATTAGGCAATCTTTTAGGCCACAAAAGAGAAGAAGGCATTCACCATCAAAATTGAACTCAAACTGCAGAGATGAAAAGAGGTTTTCCAAGGGGTCTCTAATATTTTTCTAACTTTTGTCCAAGGCTTAAAAGATGTAATAGAAAAGGGGATAAAGGCATGGAAAAGTCGGTCCAAGATGGCATTGAGGGGCATGGAATTCAAGTTGAGGGCCTACCTTAGGCTCAGACCATCATGTCTGTTCAAAACAGGTTTAAACAAGTTGCTACAGGGTTTCCTGTAGTTACTACAAGAATTACTACAAGATGTCCTAGTTTACTACAGGATCTCATCTAAGGGCATTTTGAGGGTTCTAGAGGTGTCCAAATGATGGAAAAGGGTAGCAGGAGATTATAAAAGGATGTGGAAGACCTTACCAAACTGAAAAATCTTAAAGAACCCATCTTGCATAAGGGGAAAAAGGCAGGAATGTACAAATCAGGGAGGCCACTGGGTCCATGAGTGAGACACAATGAGGTCACTAGGTTGCTCAGAGGATGAGCAACACTTTCAGCAGGGGTTATGATGGGCCTCCAAATTAGACATAAATTAAGGCCCATATGGACATCTTTCAGCACTTTAAACCTCTCTTTTTCATTAGATAATGTATTTTTAACTTTAATATGTTCATTAGGAAGGTTTATGGATAATTACATATTTGTGCCTAATATTATTTATTTTCGAGGAATATAGTGAGAATATTGGGCAAATTATGAAGATTTGGAGGAGGATATAATTTAGGGACTTCCTCCCTACTACAGGAGGATCAATATTAAATAATAAATCAAGAAGATATTTTAAAATTATTGCACAAATTCTCGAGCTACAATGATTGAGAAATAATAGGAATGTGTTCCTTGTCCTTTAATGCAAATTCCTAGTATTGGGAACCAGATCCACTATTTGAGGGATTTTGGTGGGGAAAGCTTCCTCCTTTCATGGGGAATGCTTCCTAATAATTTTGTATAAGTACCAAGTCGAATTTTCCTCTAGGGGTTAATCTTTATTAGTCTTCTTGTGGAGAGAACTCATATTTTTGTAGCTCCACTTTCATTTCTTGGAGGGATGTAATTTTATTGATGGAAATAATGAAGATTGGTGTTGTGTTCAGCTTCTAAATATTGGTATCCTTCATAGGAATCCGATTTTCCTTGGGCTTGGCCATCCCAGGAGCCTCAGAGCCCTTTTGTATCATTTACTTTTCTTCTTTTCACTTCTTATTCACATGCATCTCTTGTTCTTGTTTTTTCCTATTTCTGCATTTAGTATTGATGATTTCTTGTTGTAGGATTGAGTTAAATGGTTGAAGTAAGTTCTTTTGCAAGATCAAAAACATCATTTCATCCTTGGAACAACTTTGGAATGTCATAGTAATCACTGAGCTACTTAAATTAGTTTGCTTATTCCCAAATCTAGATTTCTGGAAGTCTCTTATGGCAAATACCAATAAATTTCTACTATTTTTAGAACATGCTAACGAGCTTCAATCGAGTTGATTCCACTTTAATTATATCACAAAAAAAATCTATTTAATGAAAAAATTTACCCCATTGCATTTGCACTTGATTAGGTTAGGCATTGATAGATTTACTAGCTCACTAGTTCTTAGATTTCTAGATTTTAGACTAGTAATTTTTGTTAGTGCCTAGATTTACCTCAGGCTGAAAAGGTAGGATCCAGGGCCAACATCAAACCACGCTCAGCCTGGTAGCTAGCCTTACCAGGTCAGGAGAGGCCTCTCTCTGAGTCAATCTCAGCAAATGATGATCTATGGGGCTTGAGATGACTGAAATATCTTCTTATTTTAGGCTAGGTATATGTGTAAGATAGTTTTATTTGATAAAATGATGATTTGTTAGCTCATAGGGAAAGACACATTTTTGGGTGCGGGGATTGAGGCTCAGTTCTGCAGAGATCTCGATGGGGCAAGGTAGGCAATCATTTTGGCACTTAAATTTTAGTGAGATGGAAGGAAAATACAGGTGAGGTGTTCAAGAGGGCAAGAGCAATCATGAATCCTCCCCAAACAACTGAAAACATAAAACAACTAAAGCAAACTTCAAGTAGAGCATTGCACTTTCAATGAATTCTACTTACACTCTTGTTTGTTTAGTTTAGAAGAAATAAGATAGATAATGCAATCACATAAACAAATTCACAATCACAAGGAGAAGCATTGTACCAAGACAAATTGCCACATGAATCCCAAAGAGTGTTGCAAATCCTGGTCTCAATTCCTTAGCCAAAATACTGAAAATGAATGTACAATGAAGCTCAAGGCTTTCTCAAGAGTCCAACCATGCTAATGACTGAAAAATAACATAATATAGACAAACATAGCTCATCCTTGCCTTTAGGGGTCGAGCTCACAAGTTTAGGGGCTGATCCAACTGATTCTAAACTGAGAACTACAAACTAGGCAACATAACAGCATGCCTCTACAAACAGGGGAACTGATTCATTCAGTTTCAAACAACCTTTAAACTGATGAATCTACCTCTACAAGTGAAAATCCAACATATTTACATCATAATCCATCAATATTCATCACATTACATCATAAATTTGCCATTAGGAAAGTGAAAAAGTCAAACTAGGCGAAGATGGGCGAAAAACATAGCAAAACTTGGTCAAACTGGCAATTTTTCCTCTATGCGCCGCGCCTGATTCTCTATGCATAACGCCTGTTTGGACCCAATTTTGGAGGCCTTCCCGATGTCCAAATGAGCTCCAGGTGTTCTTGCTAGAAAGTTCTACCTGTCTACATTCCAACCCAAGTGGAATTTTTTAATTTAGCCTCCATTTCCCCCCCCCCCCAAAAATCCATTCTCCCAACATTGCTTCCTATGTGTCAAAATAGGGGCAGTGAGGTTATTTTTTGAGTGTTTTTTGACTTTTTGAGGGCTCAAAACCTGCCCAAATTTCTTGGCCATAGGTAGAAAAGTGTAATTTTGCATGACAAATCCAAAAATGCTGAGTTTTTGAGATTTGGAGGCCTCTAGCAAAAGCGAGCGCCATGTGGCGCGGCGCATAGGGCAGAAAAACCTGTTTTTTGTGCCAAAAATTTGCAAAAATGCAAAAATTGCTCCAAATTTCTTGAAATTTGGGCTGAGTCTTCTCTATCAAGTGTTGTGATGGGCCAAGGAAGCCTCAGCCAAGATCTGAAGTCCTTCATCCTTTTTTTGCCTCCTTGATGCTCTCCTCAACTTTACTTTCAAATTCCTAAATCTCGCTTGGCACACCAAGTTCCGGAAAAAGTAATGATATGACAAGTTCCTAAGCATATTCTTCTCATTTATCGCCTTCTCCAGCTTCCTCTCCAAATGGATATTGACTCTTTCGAGCCATGACTCCCTATCGGCATTGATCTCTTGCTCCAAGGAAGTGAACTCCACCATCCTCCTTCGGGAAGCTTGGCGGTTTTGCCGAATGTTTTGTAACTCCATCACCACCTGTTGATCCTCAAGCTATTTGTTCCTCTGCTCCAAGTACTATATAGTCCATTGGGCTCTATCTAAGTTGGTGGACAAGGCATCAATGTCCGCCTGCTGCTCCTTGATGATCTCTCTAAGGTTTGCACTTTGTGGGCCCATGTCAGTATCATCACCCTCAATGAGGATGAAATCAGTCTCTCGCTCACCTGATAGTCCTTCCTCCTGTAGAGGCCTCTTGCCTCGGTCTTGAACCTGCTGTGCTGATGAAGGAAGCGAGGCCTCTTCCACCCCGGGTGGAGATAACACTCGCTTTGCTGCTGTTGAGAATGCAACAAGATGATGGAGCTTAGTGGAAAGGAGTCGCCTTCACTAAGTGGGCCCGCAGGCTATTTTTGGCGCAAAGTCTATTTTTAGACTGTGTCTATTTTTAGACATATGGATCATGGTCTATGAGTTGCAGGATGCTATTTGTGGATGATTGGTCATGTTGGTAAAAATAGATGGACTTCTATTTTTAGACATATGGGCGGTTTCTATTTTTAGACTGTCAAGCTAAAAATAGAACAGTCGAATATTATTAGCTCATAATAATATTTGGACTATAAACATTATCTTATCCTCTTGGAGCACTTCAGTTTGAGCTACAGATGTGGCACATGAAGCTGTCAGAAGGAAATACGCTTTTCTTATGAGTCAGTTGAGCTATTGCATGATGGACTTAAGTTAGAACTCATGTGGTTGAGTTTGGTGGAGTTGATTGAGGAGTTGATGGAGTTGTGTTCAGTTTGACTTGGTTAAACTAGTTGTATTTAGTCTAGCTGCAGAATACACTAGTGATGAGTGATGTGAATTGATTATTAATTAATTCACTAATTATTAACTCATAAAGCAACTAAAGAATACATCAGTTAACTCAGTGCATGGACAGTTCAATGGAGACAGGTGTTAGAGGTTGAGATTGTTATCAGTTGTGACTATAGTTGTGCATGAGATCTTGCACAATCAATGGGATTGAGTAATGCCAATGAGGATTGCGTGGTTCAGCTAATGAAATACGAGTTTGCTTCAGCCATTCATCATTATTCTCATGCAGGATTGCGCAGTGGAGGCAGGCAAAGCAGTTGAGGAGATTTGAACCTGTGATTGATTCAGATTTGAGCTAGTTTTGTGTGTAACAGGTGGAGATAGTACTGAGTACTTGTGAGGAGTATTGTACTATGTATTGTTACATGTTCTCAATCATTATAATATACAAATAGTCTAGGGTTTTTAGCTGTATGCTTTCCCCAGGTTACATACTGTGTTAATGTGCGCATGCGATTGATGTTTCATTGTTTTTAATGCTGCTAAATTGATGATCAATGTAGAGGAGGTTATGTATTATGCATGTATTCCGTAATAGTGTATAATCGGGATAATCTCTGTGAATAAATGTTTAATTATTCAAAATTTCTACAGCTGCTGCAAACAACCGTCTAGTACCCCTCTGATAGGAGATGAACACTGGCACGCTAGCGGTCTCATGGACCTCATGCTGATAAGAAGGTCCACCTGTCTCATGCCCAGCCTCTGAAGGTCCCTGTGAAGCTCTGAAAAAACTCACGAGAGATGAAGTCATCCCAAGTTATGCCCTATAAACCAAGCTGATGAACGACCACAATTTTGATGAGAGCAAAATGATAAATATTGTTGAATTGTTGTTGAGGGGTCTTGTGCTGCACAAGAGTGGTCATCTTCTCTATGTTTCGGCATATGAAATAAGGAATGTTCATCATCCATACCCGAGTAAAATGCATCAACAGCCTGATGTGATAAGCATACAAGCGGGAGAACCGGCCCTCACAGGTGAAATACTTCATGATGAGTTTCATTAAAGGAGCATACTCATCCTTGAGGAACCGAAAAGGAAACACTCTCTTGAGCTGTCTCAAAAAACCAGGTTTGATGTAAGGTTCATAGTGCTACCGGTCAATTTTCTGCCTCTTGTTCCATGGTTCTCCAATGTTTGGTATGCCGGTTGCCAATGAAATGGTTTCTAGTGTTAATGTGAAAGTGACACCAGCAAGAGTGGTTTGATCACCATGTAAATGCAACACAAATAAGCAGGCCAACTCATGATGAAACTGAAAATTAGCAACCTTCTCACAAAATTCATAACATGACAGATGCTGGAAACAAAAGATGGCAAGAGGGCAGGCATGTAACTCGGCAAGAGTGGTTGGTTCTTCTCTGATATGTCTACCTCCTCTATGAGGCCTCCTGGGTGCATGTCCCTCCGTGGGTGAGTCACTTTGGGTCTCTTCTTCATAATCATATGAAGGATCAGATGCCATAGCTGCTGGTAGACAAATTGACTTGGAGAAATAGGTGCTGATGTGTCAAACTGTGTTGGACTGCCTTTGATGATTGTTTGACCTCTGCCACCAAGGGAAAACAATGAAACAAGGGACTGTAAGTGTCTTTTCAATCCCACTATGGGAAGTCTTTTCAACCCGTGTTTGAAGACCCAGATTCACTGCTATTATTTGGTGCAACTCTAAAGCAACTAGAGTGAAAAATAATGGGAAATTAGGGATTGTTGGGATAGATTTAGTTAGGGAAATATGGGATGTTATGGGAGTTTTTGTATAGGATTAGGGTTTGGGGTTTTACATTTAGGATTTTGGGATAGGGGATTAATAAATTTAAGGGGTAGGGGAACTTTAGGGAACAACGAAATCAAGGGGAAAATAGGATAAGGAAGTGATGGAGGGATGATAGACTTGGTAGCAAAATGGTTAATCAAACCCTAGGCAGCAAGTTTCTTGGAATTTCAAATGGTAGGGTTTGATTTTTTTGTTTTTAAACCATTAGCATTCATCAACCACCATAATATAAGTACAAACTTGGATGAAACACAATGATGGAGGCTCTACCTGGCAAACCCGTGCGATTTTTGGCAATTTGGGAGAGTTCTGGGAATTTTCAGGCTCTTTAGCTGTATGCGCCGCGCCTTAAGCCCAATACGCCATGCCCTCCATATGCGTCGTGCCCGTGTTATTTTACACTGGGTCCTGAGGCCCAATGCGCCGCGCCGGATGAGTGCGTCGCGCCTCCTGCCCAGTGCGTCGCGCCTTCAACTTACAACGATTTTTACCCAATATCCTCACTTGCTCACAAAAATCAATTTGTGTTGCTTCCTCTTTGCTCTTGGAATAGAAATGAACTTCAAACACTTGGAGACATGTTTTATACATGGGCTTTTCAAATTTAATTTTTCCAAAACCCACTTTCATAATGTTTTGCAAATAACTTTAATTCAACCTCTGTTTTTGGACTTTTTCACTGCTTTTTCACTTTGTGATGAATTTAATGACCTGAGCTTTGCTTGTTTTTGCAGGTGTTGGAGATTTTGGGCTAAGGAAAGAAACCAGGGTGCAGATGAAGAAATTTACAATGAGGGAAACAAAATTTTCATGATTTTTTACAATAAAAACTAAATAATCTGTTTTGAGGAAAAACACATTTTCGAACACTTGGTGATGAAATTTATTGATGTTGCAACCTCCTCATGGCCTGCTGGTAATTATTGGACACTTTAACACATTTTTTGACGAAACCCTAATGAAACCCTAGACCTAATTGACCATGAAACCCTAAAGACAACTTTTGCAATTTTTGAGATAAAAGGGAAACTGTATATGTTTTTAAATGAACAAACATGAGCCAGCAGGTAGATAACATGAAGAAAACTGTAGGAATGCCACTATCGTTAGATTATCTATGCGCCTAATGGAATGCAAATGACTGGGCGAGACACCTAATGTGAAATGCAACAAGAGGATTTGATCTCTGATGGAGGGATGAAAATACTGACTCTAACATTAGCTCCAATGGGGATGGTAGCTCCTTGGAGGTGCCAAGAACTACAGATCTCTGGGAAACCAGGCAGTGCCTTCGTCCATTGGGCTATGGAGTCAATAACTTCGACACAACAAAAGTGAACTCTTGACTGAAAGACTCAATTTCAGGACTGAATGTGACTCAAATTGACTCATTTTCAAGACTGAAATTGACCAAAAGACTTGACTCTAACAAACCAAACCAAAACTAAAATCAAACTTCATCTTTATAGCCTTCACCTCGGGCCCCAAGCTGAAGAATGAGAACAGCACACTCTTGCAATGGAATTTAAACAAACCGGTATATACAATGATGAATAGGACAGCAGAAAACAGTTCACACAATATACCATTTGAGGAGTCGACCATTGACCAGCCCACCAGGATAGTCTTCGCCATTCAACTCTTGCAAAAGGAAAGCATTCTGGCCCTGATGTGCAGCAATCTTGTACGGTCCTTTCCAAATATTTTCAAATTTGTCGTGCTTACCCTTCTCTTCATTCCTTGCATCCCATTTCAACACAATGTCTCCGATTTCAAACCTATCCGCCTTTGCTTTCTGGTCATATATCCTCTTAATTCTTTCCTGCAGCTTGGAAGTATGTTGAAATACCTCTTCTCTAGTTTGCTGCAAATGTATCATTTGGTTGATCCTCCACTGCAAACTATCGTCCTCGCTGCCAACTTCTTGCAACTGTTTTACCACCAGGACTACCAAAGATGTTGGGAAGACTGTGTCCACAGCGTACACAAGCTCAAAAGGAGACATGCCAATAGATTTCTTCTGACTTACCCTGTCTGCCCAAAGTGCATTGACCAGCTTTTTGTGCCAACTCTTCTTGTTAGTTTCCAGTAGCTTTTTGATGATATTGACAAGAGATTTGTTGGAGGATTCCGCCAAACCATTACCTTGTGGGTAATAGGTAGTCGAATGCCCCAAAGTAATTTGATACTTATGACAAAAGTCAATCATTCTTTTCGATTTAAAGGTTGTTGCATTGTCAGTGATCAACTTATTTGGACATCCAAAATGAGACAAAATGTTGTTTTCAAGAAATGAAATAATTACCGAATCGGTGGCCTGCCTTGTAGGAATTGCCTCAATCCATTTGGTGAAATAATCCATCGTTGTGAGGATCCACTTATGTTGTGCTGAAGAAGAAGGATGAATCTCACCAATAAAATCCAAGCCCCACTACTGAAATGGAGCGCTTACTTCAATGGGCTTGAGTGGTAAAGGCTGCAACTTCCGCTTACCTTGAAAAATTTGACATTCGTGACAGTTGGCCACTGTTTTGTACACATCAAAAAATAGACTTGGCCAATAATACCCCGCTCTCAAGATTTTATTGGCTGTTGTCTTCCAGAAAAGATGGCCTCCGCAATCTCCCTTGTGAAAATCTTCCTTAACTTGTTTTGCCTCTTCTTCTACCAAACAATTTAGCAGGACACCACCGGGATCTTTCCAATAAAGTGCTCCATTCATGATACAAAATTTTGCAGCCTTCAACTTCAATGTCCTACTTTTGTTCTTGGCCATTCCGGGAGGTGATGACAGATTTTGAAGCACATAAACAATGTCTGAATACCAAGGAGAAAGGAGGAAAATTTCTGATACCTGAGTGGGCAGATTTTCTTCATCTTCCTCGGACATAGCAGCAATTAGATTAATGTCCAAGGCGTGCAGATTTGACTCAGCCATAAGTTTTGATAGCCCCTATCCTTTAATGAGATTTGTCGGTTTGATTTCCACATCATATTCCAGCAAGGCAGCGATCCATTTGCCTCTCCTTCCCTCCGGATCTGTTTGCACTAGGACATCTTTGACAGCGCCATTAGGAACATAAGCAAGGATGTGAGAATGCAAAATATAAACCCGAAAATCTTTTAATGCTTTAACTAATGCAAGGGCCTGTTTTTCAATACTATTATACTTCAATGCCGCATCCCTTATGGTCCTGCTGAAGAATGCAATTGGTTTCTCGAGCTGGTCTCTCTTTTGCATCAAAATTGCTGCCATAGTATGATCCAAGGCAAAGGAAAACAAAATAAAATCCTGAGTATAGTCCAGGCTGATCAAAATCGGAGCTGAAGAAAGAGCTAATTTCACCAAATTAAAAGACTTAACTGCTTCCTCAGTCCACCTTACTGCACTATCCTTTTTTAGCATGTTTGTGATTTCTCTTAAGTGTTCTGCAAGATTGGGCACAAAGCGACGTAAGAAATTGATCTTACCTTTGAAGGATTGAATTTCTTTCTTACTTTATGGGAAATCAATTTTTTGTATGGCCTCCACTCGAGCTGGATCGATGCAAATGCCCTCCTTTGAGATAATATGCCCGAGAAGTTTGCCTTCATCCATGGCAAACAAGCTTTTCTTTGGATTGAGCGAGATGAAAAACGATCTTCAAATGATAGAGGTGCTCTTCATCTGTATTAGAGAAAACTGTTAAGTCATCAAGATAAACAACTAGAAAAACATCTTTTTCATTGGCAAACGCTATATCCATTGCCCGCTGAAAGGTTGCACCAGCATTTTTCAATCCAAACGGCATCTTTGCATAATGAAAATTTCCCCACAGAGTAGTGAATGTTGTTTTGTCACGATCATCCTCATGGACCATAATTTGGTTATAACCCGAATAACCATCAAGTAGCGACATCCGTGATGCTCCAACTACTCGCTGAAGTATGTGATCCATCTTGGGCAATGGATAATTGTCTTTCAAGGAAACTTTGTTCAGATTTCTAAAATCAATGCATAACCGAATCTCACCTGTCTTCTTGCGGATGGGAACCAAGTTTGAAATCCAATCTGAAAATCTGATAGGGACTATGATACCAGCTTTATACAACCTATTCACCTCCTTTTCGATTGAGGGCAGCAGCTTTGGATTTATTCTTCTTAGCTTTTGGCGAAAAGGCTTTTGATTTGGCTTGATCAGGATCACATGCTGAATTATGCTTGTGTCATATGCCTTCAAATCTGAATAATCCCAAGTGAATACATCAGTAAAAGAGGATAACAAACTGATATATTTTGCCTTTACCTGTGGGGGCAGCGCCTTCGATAATTTCACCATCTTGGGATGTTCAGCTGATCCAATGTTCACATCTTCAACTCCTTTTTCTGTTGGCAGCAAGGTCGGTTTTTTAGCCACATCGTCCTGATCGAAGAGCTCCTCTAAAGGTATTAGACCTTTAGGAATGATGTTATCTTTGAGCTGCAAAACTTCCATCTGATTGACTTCCATATTCTCATCACCATCATCATATTCCATATCAATATAAATGTCCTTGAATTTACCTTTATTTTGCAGAAATTCATTGATCTCATCATCATTTTGGAACACTTGTCAATACCTTTGATTGTCGAGCACAGCCAAGTGATGCTTCACATGAATCTCGAACTTATTGTTTGAGTTCATAGGAATCTTCAAATTGCTTGCTGCTATTGCAAGTGAATCTACAATGACATTCTGAGCACGGGGCACACAAGTTATAGTGTAATCAAAAAATACTTTCAAGATATCCAACACCGCATTGCGGTAGGCCCGCATTCGGGGATGCTTCGCTTGGTACTCGCCTTTCACCTACTTGATAACTAACTCAGAGTCGCCATACACTGAAATCCTCTTAGCATTTAATTTTCTAAGAACTTTGAAACCAGCAATTAAAGCTTCATATTCAGTCTCATTGTTTGAACAGTCAAAATCTAATTTATAAGAGTATACCCTTACATTACTTGGCACTTTTTTTGGGGCGAAAACCGGGCTGCGTATCCAAATACCAATTCCAGCACCTTCCCTTCCTACAGCACCATCAAAGTCCATACTCCATAGGCTTGTTTCATCCTCTTCCAAATGCTGAAACTCTTTTTCTTTACCTTGTTGTCCATCAATATGTTGCTGCTGTCGGGCTGCTGATTTTTCAGCAGTGCCATCAAGTCTTTGCCGCTCTTGTCTCAAGACTTCTCTAAAATTTTCAGTAATCTCGGGAATGTCTTCTACTTCCACTAGTTGACTATTTACATCATTAAAACTATCTAAATACAAAACAAATGACTCTAGATCAGTATGTACATAGTTGATGAGATGATTTACTGGTTTCTCTTTGCTAGTGATCATGTACTTCATTTTTTGCTCCCGGTATAGTTTCCTCATTTGACCGAACACGGAAATCGTAGCATAGGAGAAATCAAGTTGCATTGTCCCTTTCATCTTTGCTCCCCATGATTTGGAAAGAAGCATGCCAAATCTAGGAGGTATATCCACCACCACCACATCCATCAAAACATTTTTAGCTGGAATCTGATCCAAACTGACCACCAAATCCTTGATAATCCCAATGCACCTTACTCTACTGGAATCGAAAGAGTAAAGGTCATGGTATTTCCTAGTAATGTCCAATCCCAATTTCTCCATGATGGCTTTCGGCATAAGATTATGAGAAGCTCCGGAATCAAACATAGCATTGTGTAAAATAAAGTCATGCACCCTGAGACTGATATAGAAAGGAGCAACATCACTATCTTGGGACTGACCTTCCAAAGCTGGCCCAAAGATCAGCTCGGGACTGTCATCCTCCACATTTACCATGTCTGATGATGGATCTAAACTCAAAATTTTAGACACCTGACTTTTATAATTACTGTCCTTCATCAGCTCAGTCAAATGAATGGATATTTTTAACTTAGCAATTTCATTTTCTAAGTTAAAAACTGAAACTTTTTCTACCTCTTTTGCTGGAACATCCTTCTTTTCCATTTTCTCCTTTGACACATTTGGCTGATTCAGTCTTTCACTTGCTGATGTCATTTTGTTGCTGCTAGGATCAGCTGTCTCTTTTCCCTTTTTCTGCACATTGGGAGGATCATTCTTTGACGCTACTGCCTCCTTCCGTTTCTGAATTGGATTTACAAGCACATCTCTATTTCGAAGTGAATATTGCCGCTAATGAGCTGATAAAGCATTCATGTATCCTCTTTGGTAATCATCAGACTCTTCCTCAAGAACTATCTCATTTGCCAAAATAAAATTTTCATCCCCATGTTCAGCTGGATTCTCGGAGTACTCCTCATCTTCAGTGATGTAAATTGGCATGTCACCGGGTGTAAAGAAATGATTTTCTTCTCCTCTTCTGATTTTGGACCAAGTACAACATTCTGTTGTAGAGGTGTTTGCAATTGTTGCTGCACTGCTTGATCTTGGGCTCGCTGCTCTCTTTGTTTGAACCTGTATTGGGGCTGCTGCTAGCCACGGAAGTTAGGATTTCTGATCTGTGGTTCAGACTTGTCGAGCTTCAGTCTATCAAGCATCTGTTCCACTTTTCAAAGCACTTGATCTGACGAGGAAGACTCTTCTTTAATTGTGACTTTCTTTTCAGCTCTTGCTCTAGCTCTCTTGGCCAGCAAATTTTCTTCAACGCTAACCGCAATCTTTTGCATGTCTTCCAAAGTAGCCAGATCTCTTTCTCTTAATTAGTAAGCCATATTAGCATCAAAACCGTCCAGAAACTTAATCAAGGCTAGCCCCATGGCTGGCTTTATATGATCAGGGATTACATTGTAGACTAAATTGAATCTAATACAGTAATCTTGAATAGACTCGCTAGCATTTCGTTTGATGTGCTCATACTCGGAAAGAATCTGAAGGGGATTTTTCTTCACTTCCCAGCAGTCTAAGAATTGTCTCTGTAGATTGGCCAATGTAGTGACGCTTGCAGCCGGCAAGGCCCTGAACCATTTCCTTACTTCACCACCAAATGTTTGTACAAAAAGTCTCATGGTTACATTTTCTGCATCAATCTCATGAAGATCGAAGAAATCCGTCATTCTGTCCACATGTTGTTGAGCTGTGACACCATGAGGAGTGCCATCAAACAAAGGAATTTTGCTTTGATAATCGGCGGGCATATCATCCAAATTTTGAGGCAGTACAAGAGGTGCAAAATGAGCAGCCATTGCTCTTGGTGGATTTGCAATCGGTCTTGGGGATGTTGGGGGAGTAGGTGGAGCTGATGTATGGGGAGTATGAGGAGGTGTATGCAGAGGTGAAGCAATCTTGGCTATTTTAGGAGTAGAAGGAGTAGATGGAGGTGATACTACTGCAGATTTTTTATCAGAAACAGTAGGCTGCACAGGAATAGTAGGAATGAAAGGAGGTTCAGTGGGAATTCTTGAACTAGATGCAATTGCAGATGACCCAAGGGTTGCAGAAGCAGTCTCTAGGAAATCAACAATATTAGAAGCCACAATTGTAGTCTGGAGCTAGTTCAAAATATAATCATCAATAGATTTATTTTCCCTTTCAGTTTCAAGATTTCAAACAAACTCAGGATTTAAAGCAGTTGAAGCAATAGCGCTTTCAGATTTGGTTTCAAACAAAGACAACTCAAACTGCTCATCAAATTCAAGATCCTCAATATACTCAAAACCAACAGGACATGATTGAGCTTTGAACACGGGAATGATAGAACTTCCTTGGCGAACGATTCTTGGAATAAGATTGGGATTTTCATAGATAGGAGGGGGATCAGGATCCAGATTTGCTCTGGTATGTCTTCTGGAAGCCAGTGTGCTATTATTTCCAAGAAATCAAATGGACATTAACAACTTGTTCAGCCTATCAAATCCTAAACTTATCATCCAAAAGCTTAGAATTCTCAGATGTACTGGGGTGATCTGCAAGTTAGATACTCCGTTTATAAGACTAGACTAGAGATTGACTGAAGTAGCGTTTATCTACTTGCGCTAATGCAAAGCAAAAGCATTTCGAAGGCTACCTGGCTAATCTTCAGGCTCTGTCTGTAGTTTATAAAACGAAGAATACCAACAAACAAACACTTTATTCCCTAGTATGGTCACCACTATGTTAGTGCCTAGATTTACCTCAGGCTGAAAAGGTAGGATCCACGGCCAACATCAAACCACGCTCAGACTGGTAGGTAGCCCTACCAGGTCAGGAGAGGGCTCTCTCCAAGTCAATCTCAGAAAATGATGATCTATGGGACTTGAGATGACTGAAATGTCTTCTGATTTTAGGCTAGGTATATGTGCAAGAGAGCTTTATTTGATAAAATGGTGATTTGTTGGCTCAGAGGGAAAGACACATTTTGGGGTGCGGGGATTGAGGCTCAGTTCTGCAGAGATCTCGATGGGGCAAGGTAGGCAATCATTTTGGCACTTAAATTTTAGTGAGATGGAAGGAAAATACAGGTGAGGTGTTGAAGAGGGCAAGAGCAATCATGAATCCTCCCCAAACAACTGAAAACATCAAACAACTAAAGCAAACTTCAAGTAGAGCATTGCACTTTCAATGAATTCTACTTACACTCTTGTTTGTTTAGTTTAGAAGAAATAAGATAGATAATTTAATCACATAAACAAATTCACAATCACAAGGAGAAGCACTATACCAAGACAAATTTCCACATGAATCCCAAAGAGTGTTGCAAATCCTGGTCTCAATTCCTTAGCCAAAATACTGAAAATGAATGTACAATGAAGCTCAAGGATTTCTCAAGAGTCCAACCATGCTAATGACTGAAAAATAACATAATATAGACAAACATAGCTCATCCTTGCCTCTAGGGGTCGAGCTCACAAGTTTAGGGGCTGATCCAACTGATTCTAAACTAAGAACTAGAAACTAGGCAACATAACAACATGCCTCTAGAAACAAGGGAACTGATTCATTCAGTTTCAAACAACCTCTAAACTGATGAATCTACCTCTACAAGTGAAAATCCAACATATTTACATCATAATCCATCAATATTCATCACATTACATCATAAATTTTCCATTAGGAAAGTGAAAAAGTCAAACTAGGCGAAGCTGGGCGAAAAACATAGCAAAACTTGGTCAAATTGGCAATTTTTCCTCTATGCGCCAAGCTTGATTCTCTATGCGTAGTGCTTGTTTGGACCCACTTTTGGAGGCCTTCCTAATGTCCAAATGAGCTCTAGGTGTGCTTGCTGGAAAGGTATGCCTGTCTACGTTCCAACCCAAGTGGAATTTTTCAATTTGGCCTCCATTCCCCCCCCCCCCCCCCAAAAGTCCATTCTCCCAACATTGCTTCCTGTGTGTCAAAATAGGGGCAGTGAGGTCATTTTTTGAGTGTTTTTTGACCTTTTGAGGGCTCAAAACCTGCCCAAATTTCTTGGCCATAGGTAGAAAAGTGTAATTTTGCATGAAAAATCCAAAAATGCTGAGTTTTTGAGATTTGGAGGCCTCTAGCAAAAGCAAGCGCCACGTGGCGTGGTGCATAGGGTAGAAAAACCTGTTTTTTGTGCCAAAAATTTGCAAAAATGCAAAATTGCTCCAAATTTCTTGAAATTTGGGCTGAGTCTTCTCTATCAAGTGTTGTGATGGGCCAAGGAAGCCTCAACCAAGATCTGAAGTCCTTCATCCTCTTTTTGCCTCCTTGATGCTCTCCTCAACTTTGCTTTCAAATTCCTGATTCTCGCTTGGCACACCAAGTTCCGAGACAAGTAATGATATGAAAAGTTCCTTAGCATATTCTTCTCATTTATCACCTTCTCCAACTTCCTCTCCAAATGGATATTGACTCTTTCGAGCCATGACTCCCTATCAACATTGATCTCTTGCTCCAAGGAAGTGAACTCCACCCTCCTCCTTCGGACAACTTGGCGGTTTTGCCGAAAGTTTTGTAACTCCATCATCGCATGTTGATCCTCAAGCTATTTTTTCCTCTACTCCAGGTACTGTACAGTCCATTGGGCTCTATCCAAGTTGGTGGACAAGGCATCAAGGTCCCCCTGCTGCTCCTTGATGATCTCTCTAAGTTTGCACTTTGTGGGCCCATGTCAGTATCATCACCCTCAATGAGGATGAAATCAATCTGTCGCTCACCTGATGGTCCTTCCCCCTGTAGAGGCCTCTTGCCTCGGTCCTAAACCTGTTGTGCTGATGAAGGAAGTGAGGCCCCTTCCACCCTGGGTGGAGATAACACTCGCTTTGCTGCTGCAAACAACCGTCTAGTACCCCTCTGATAGGAGATGAACACCGGCACACTAGCGGTCTCATGGCCCTCATGCTGATAAGAAGGTCCACCTGTCTCATGCCCAGCCTCTGAAGGTCCCTATGAAGCTCTGAAAAACTCACGAGAGATGAAGTCATCCCAAGTGATGCCCTATAAACCAAGCTGATGAACGACAACAATTTTGATGAGAGAAAAATGATAAATATTGTTGAACTGCTGCTGAGGGGTCTTGTGCTCCACAAGAGTGGTCATCTTCTCTATGTTCGGCAAAATAAGGAATGTTTATCATCTGTACCCGAGTAAAATGCATCAGCAGCCTGATGTGATAAGCATACAAGCGGGAGAACTGGCCCTCACAGGTGAAATACTTCATGATGAGTTTCATTAAAGGAGCATACTCATCCTTGAGGAACTGAAAAGGAAACACTCTCTTGAGCTGTCTCAAAAAACCAGGTTTGATGTAAGGTTCATAGTGCTACCGGTCAATTTTCTGCCTCTTGTTCCATGGTTCTCCAATGTTTGGTATGTCGGTTGCCAATGAAATGGTTTTTGGTGTTAATGTGAAAGTGACACTAGCAAGAGTGGCTTGATCACCATGTAAATGCAACACAAATAAGCGGGCCAACTCATGATGAAACTGAAAATTAGCAACCTTCTCGCAAAATTCATAACATGACTGATGCTGGAAACAAAAGATGGCAAGAGGGCAGGCCTGTAACTCGACAAGAGTGGTTGGTTCTTCTCTGATATGTCTGCCTCCTCGATGAGGCCTCCTCGGTGCATGTCCTTCCGTGGGTGAGTCACTTTGGGTCTCTTCTTCATAATCATATGAAGGATCAGATGCCATAGCTACTGGTAGACAAATTGACTTGGAGAAATAGGTGTTGATGTGTCAAACTGTGTTGGACTGCCTTTGATGATTGTTTGACCTCTGCCACCAAGGGAAAACAATGAAACAAGGGACTGTAAGGAGAGGGAAAAATAATGGGAAATTAGGGACTGTTGGGATAGATTTAGTTAGGGAAATATGGGATGTTATGGGAGTTTTTGTATAGGATTAGGGTTTGGGGTTTTACATTTAGGATTTTGGGAAAGGGAACTTGGGTTAGGGGATTAATAAAATTAGGGGGTAGGGGAACTTTAGGGAACAATGAAATCAAGGGGAAAACAGGATAAGGAAGTGATGGAGGGATGATAGACTTGGTAGCAAAATGGTTAATCAAACCCTAGGCAGCAAGTTTCTTGGAATTTCAAATGGTAGGGTTTGATGTTTTTTTTAAACCATTAACATTCATCAACCACCATAATATAAGTACAAACTTGGATGAAACACAATGATGGAGGCTCTACCTGGCAAATTCGTGCGATTTTTGGCAATTTGGGAGAGTTTTGGGAATTTTCGGGCTCTTTAGCTGTATCCGCCACGCCATCCGTATGCGTCGCACCCGTGTTATTTTACACTGGGTCCTGAGGCCCAATGCGTCGCGCCAGATGAGTGTGCCGCGCCTCCTGCCCAGTGCGCTGCGTCTTCAACTTACAACGATTTTTACCCAATATCCTCACTTGCTCACAAAAAACAATTTGTGTTGCTTCCTCTTTGCTCTTGGAATAGAAATGAACTTCAAACACTTGGAGACATGTTTTATACATGGGCTTTTCAAATTTAATTTTGCCAAAACCCACTTTCATAATGTTTTGCAAATAACTTTAATTCAACCTCTGTTTTTGGACTTTTTCACTGCTTTTTCACTTTGTGATGAACTTAATGACCTGAGCTTTGCTTGTTTTTGCAGGTGTTGGAGCTTTTGGGCTAAGGAAAGAAACCAGGGTGCAGATGAAGAAATTTACAATGAGGGAAACAAAATTTTCATGATTTTTTACAATAAAAACTAAATACTCTGTTTTTTCCTCAAAACAAAGTTTTGAGGAAAAACACATTTTCGAACACTTGGTGATGAAATTTATTGATGTTGCAACCTCCTCATGGCCTGCTGGTAATTATTGGACACTTTAACACATTTTTTGACGAAACCCTAATGAAACCCTAGACCTAATTGACCATGAAACCCTAAAGACAACTTTTGCAATTTTTGAGATAAAAGGGAAACTGTATATGTTTTTAAATGAACAAACATGAGCCAGCAGGTAGATAACATGAGGGAAACTGTAGGAATGCCACTACCGTCAGATGATCTATGCGCCTAATGGAATGCAAATGACTGGGCGAGACACCTAATGTGAAATGCAACAAGAGGATTTGATCTCTGACGGAGGGATGAAAATACCGACTCTAACAATTTTCTGTTATTTTTTAACGTGTTAACAAAGGTATTTTTGAGTGATTCCATTTGGAATGGAGACCTAATACATCCTATTCAATAACAAAATTTGTCCCATCCAATTTGGATTTGATTTGCTTGGTCATTCGATGAATTATAACTTCCTGTAGTAAATTTGTAACATTAGGTAGTTCCATGTAGTACTCTTCTAATGTTATGAAACCAGCTCACAAAAAGATAGAAAAGAGAGATCCACAACTTAGAATTCAGCCTCTTCGAGGGGGCAACCTCCTTTACATTACATAAATGAACAATTCTTGGATGATACAAATGACAAAACCTCCTTTCTATATATAGGAGTCTAAGGAGTCACCATGTAATCCAGCCGACCTAACAATAATAATATAAAGCCACAAAAAAAACAATAGAGGGATTCTATGGGGCACATAAATAACAATATGGGGGTAATAGGGGCACAACAATATAAATAAGGGGTATAACTACAATAGTAATGGGGTAATCACTAGTATTATAGGGACCCAACATGCCCCTCTCCTTCAAAAAAGTGTTGTCCTCAATGCTTGAGTAGTTCTGGATACTTCTGCATAAAATTCTCATCCTCCCATGTGGAATCTTCAGCGGATAAGTTCTTCCACTTGATAAGATACTCTGAAATTGATCGATTTCGTAGCTGTCAAGTTCTTGTTTCTGTGACTGCTTCTGGTTCCAATATAATTTTTCCTTCCTCATCAAGTTCTGGCAATATTGTTTGAATTGGAAGCTTGTCACCTATAACCTTCTTTAAACATGAAACATGGAAGACTGGGTGCAATCGAGAAGCTGCAGGAAGCTCCAATTTGTATGCCATAGTACCAATCTTTTGCAACACCTTGTATGGACCATAATACTTTGGTGATAATTTATTATCCTTCTTAGCTTGCTTTAGGGACATTTGCTTATATGGTTGTAGCCGTAGGAATACCCAATCACCTACATCAAAACTTTTTTCACTGCGATGTTGATCTGCCTGTTGTTTCATTCTATTTTGTGCCAACACGAGGTTATCCTTTAAGAGTTGGAGGACTTGTTGTTGATGTTCGATGTGATGTTCCACTGCCTGAACCTTAGAATTTTCTCTTAAATATGATGTGATGGATGGTGGTTGATACCCATAAAGTGCCATAAATGGGGTCATTTTTGTTGTTGTATGGAAGGAAGTGTTATACCACCATTCAGCCAGAGGCAACCATTTGACCCATTGTGTCTGTTTATCAGATACAAAGCAACGAAGATATCCTTCCAAACATTTTTTACTATCTCAGTTTGCCCATCAGATTGAGGATGATAAGATGAGCTATGAGCTAACTGAGTACCAAGACAAGAAAATAATTATGTCCAAAAATTTCCAGTGAAAATGGGATCTCTGTCACTTACAATAATCTTTGGGTTTCCATGTAGCTTTTGAACTGTTTCCATAAATGCAGTAGAAACTGTACTGGCTTTAAATGGATGTGATAATGCACAAAAGTGTGCATACTTGGTAAGTCTGTCAACTACCACCATGATGACACTCTTTCCCTCAGACTTGGGTAAACCTGTGATAAAATCCATTGAAACCTCCTCCCAACGTTGGCTTGGAATGGATAAAGGTTGTAATAGACCCGGTGTCTTAATTGTTTCAACTTTATTTTGCTGGCAAACCAAACATTCTGCCACAAACTTTTGAATATCTGATTTAAGGCCATCCCAAAAAAATTCCTTCTTAACCCTGTGGTAAGTTTTTAAAAATCCTGAGTGCCCTCCTAAGGGAGAAGTGTGCAATTCCATAAGAATCTTTTGTTTTAGCTGGGAATTCTTACAGAGGTATAAGCGATCTTTGTACCATAACGAATCATTTTTCCAGCTAAATGTATCAGAAGTACTGGAATCTTGTTGTATCTTTCGAATAAGTGCCCACACTTCTTCGTCATTCTTCCATTCCTCCCTTGCTTCGTTTATCCAATCTGGTTGGATAATAGAAATGGCACACAACAATGCTTCCACATCCTCATCCTTTCTTGAGAGTGCATCTGCCACCACATTTTGCTTCCCTTTTTTGTAGATGATTTCAAAGTCATAACCCAACATCTTTGTGACCCACTTTTGTTGCTCTTCAGAGGATAATCTTTGTTCTAAAAAGTATTTAAGGCTATCATGATCCGTTTTTACCTTGAAGTGTCTTCCCATTAGGTAGGGTCGCCATTTCTTAAGTGCATGGAGTATTGCCAACATTTCCTTCTCATAAATAGCTTTGCTTAAAAACTTTCCCTTGATTGGACGACTTTCAAAAGCAATGGGTCTTTCATCTTGCATTAGAACAGCACCAATTCCATTTCCTGAAGCATCACATTCCACAATAAAGGTTTTTGTGAAGTCCGGTGTAGCTAAGACCGGTGCTTGGCACATTGCCTCTTTAAGATTTTCAAAGGCCTTTGTTGCTTCCGGAGTCCATGAAAATGAATCTTTCTTCAATAATGTTGTTAGAGGTGCTGCTATTCTCCCATAATTCTTAACAAACTTGCGATAATACCCTGTCAACCCAAGAAATCCTCGCAGATGCTTTATGGATGTGGGGATTTTCCATTCCTTAATGGCTTTAATTTTGCTAGGGTCTACCTTAACTCCTTCATGAGATACAATATGACCCAAATATTCCACCTCCTGGACTCCAAAGAAACATTTGGATCTTTTTGCATATAATTGTTTCTCCTCCAATAGTTGTAGCACCCTGTCAACATGTTCAACATGATCCTTCCAAGACTTGCTGTAGATTAGTATATCATCAAAAAATACTAACACAAATTTTCTAAGGAATGGTTTGAAAATTGAATTCATCAAACCTTGAAATGTTGAAGGTGCATTGGTAAGGCCAAAAGGCATGACCAAAAATTCATAATGACCCTCATGAGTTCTAAATGTCGTTTTTGGAATGTCTTCAATCTTCATTCTGATTTGATGATATCCCGAACGAAGATCCAACTTGGTGAAGTAAATTGATCCATGCAATTCATCTAGTAATTCATCAATAACAGGAATGGGGAACTTATCTTTAATAGTGAGCTTGTTGAGCTCCCTATAATCTGGACACATGCGCCATGATCCATCCTTCTTGTGCACCAATACTACTGGAGCTGAGAAAGAACTTTGACTCGGTTGAATTATACCAGCCTCTAGCATTTCTGCAACCATACGTTCAATTTCACTTTTTTGGACATAGGGATATCTGTACGGCCTGATGTTTGGAGGAACACTTCCTGGAATCAGATGAATAGCATGATCATGATCACGCATAGGTGGGAGACCCTTGGGAGTCTCAAATACCTTGGAATGATTGTCCAAGACTTTTTGGAGATCTGGAGAAATAGATGATTCCAATGTGGAAACATCTAGCGAGCATAATTGTGCAATTACACCTCTTTGCTCCTTTTTTAGAAGCTTTGTCATACCATTAGAGCTGATTATCTTTCCTGGTTTCCCTGCAATACCCCTTAATTCAACTTCCTTTCCTTCCGAAGAAAATTTGATGAAAAGTTCTTGAAAATTAAAAGCTATTGTACCCAAGGATTGTAGCCATTGGACTCCTAGTACAACATCCGCACCTCCCATTGGAATGGAAAGCATTGGGCTAGTCAATACATATTCTCCCATGGATAGCTTGATATTATGGCACTTTCCAGAGCAATTTATTGTTCCTCCATTTGCAATCATCACTTGACACTCTGGTGCTGGATATAGGAAGCAATTCAATTCTTTTGCTACCCTACAATGAATAAAATTGTGGGTGCTTCCTGAATCAATCAACACTATTACCTTTTTTTTTTTTTTTGTCCTTCTATCTTGATGGTTTGAGGAGTGGTAATTCCCGCCAATGCATTACAAGATATGGTCGGATTTATTTGTTCTTCATCTAGGCTTTGTTCCTGGAATATATCCTCTTCTTTTGACCTTTCTTGCTCCTTTTCTTCTTCCTCTTCACAATCTATGTAGAATAATTTCTTCTCAGCACACTTATGACCTTTTGTGTATTTGCTATCACAATTGTAACAAAGCCCTTTTGCTCTTTTTTCTTCCAATTGTTGTGGTGTCAACCTTGTAGGTTGTGGAAGACTATGGGCAACAACACTTCCGTCTTTATAGTTGTGAACGGTATGCTTCCTAGTTGCCATAATTTTGCTTTCCATTTTTCTTGCTAACCTGAATGCCTTCTCTAATGAATCAGGTTCCCAAAGGCGCACATCATGTTGGATATTATCCTTTAAAGACCCTATGAACACATCAATCCTATGCTCCTCTGGAATATCTTTTACCCTTATGTTCAATTTTTGGAACTCCTCAATGTGCTCCATTATTGAACCCTTTTGTTTGAGACTTATCAATTGGCTAAAAAAAGTGTTGCTTTTTGTATCCTCATAATGTGCTATCAATTCTTCCGTAAAAATTGCCCAAGTGATAAATTGTTTACGAGAACAAAGCCATTGATACCATACAAACTGATTTGGTTCCAAATATAAAGTTGCCATACGTACCTTTTGTGGGTTTTGCACATTATTGAGATCGAAGAATTGCTCCATCTGTAATATCCATGTGGCGGGATCCTTGCCATCAAACTTCCTCATATCGATTTTTGGAAAATGGTGAGTCTTCGATCCAACATTAGAGTCTATGGAATCATGATTAACATTTCTTTTGTTCTCATCATGAGTTTCCTTTACTACCTTTTCACCATTAGTGACCCTTTCTTGTAGCAACTTTTTCAATTCATCCATCTTATCATCCATGCCATCAATTTTAGCGTCCATGCCATTCACCTTAGCTTCCATGCCATCCATCTTAGCTTCCATGCCATCCATCTTAGCTTCCATGCCCTTTATCTTAGATTCCACGCCATTTATCTTAGATTCCACGCCACTTATCTTAGCTTCTGTTAGCTTTTGTGAGCGTGACATTTGTTGCACTTGTTCTTGTAATTTTGATATATCATGTAGCATTTCTTCCTCTTCTTCATGAGTCATGCTAGAGCTTTCAGGTTCCTTACTAGGTGTTTGCATTTTCTTTCCTCGGGGCATCAGTTACCGATAATAATGCTTTACTATGCCCTTTGAATTCCGTTAAACCAAGCTTACACAAAAATTTAAAAAAAAAACTACACACCTTTTTTCACTTTATAGAAGCCTGATATTGAATCTGATGTATCTCTGTAATTTCGGATCATCCAGTTCTGAAATTGCTATCTGTAGTAGCCTTCTACGTCCTCTTTCCAATGCCACAAGTCTGAGCCAAATTGGATTCTCCAAGGAAGCGTTATGTGAAATCTCCCACAGTGACTTGCTTTTAGACTGGTTCAGTAGAGCGAACTTGTATGACGTGCCATGAGTCACTGTTTCAACCTTTGAATCTGAAACTCACCCACAAGAAACTACAGTCCGTCCTCTTTCTGTACCTTTTTACGAAATTTCAATCCGATCCTCAGAGAGAGATTTATGACGATTTTCCCCAGGTCACCTGTTTTGAATGTAATTCAGGAGTCTGCAAAAAGGCCAAATTCCTCAGATCATATCTCCGAAAATATTGCGCTAAAAGCTCTGAAATTCGGACCCAAAGTTCAGCGCCAATTCTTCTCAAATGGGTTTTTTTTGCGACTTCTGAAACGTTACAGAAAAAAAAGTTATAGCGAAAATTCCACGATGACCTATTTGGAGCAGCGAAACCCTAGAATCCAAAGCTCTGATACCAAATGTTATGAAACCAGCTCACAAAAAGATAGAAAAGAGAGATCCACGACTTAGAATTCAGCCTCTTCGAGGGGGCAACCTCCTTTACATTACATAAATGAACAATTCTTGGATGATACAAATGACAAAACCTCCTTTCTATATATAGGAGTCTAAGGAGTCACCATGTAATCCAGCCGACCTAACAATAATAATATAAAGCCACAAAAATAACAATAGAGGGATTCTATGGGGCACAGAAATAACAATATGGGGGTAATAGGGGCACAACAATATAAATAAAGGGTATAACTACAATAGTAATGGGGTAATCACTAGTATTATAGGGATCCAACATCCAACGTGTATATATTTGCCCAGATTTTCTCAAAAAGATTGGTTTTGGTCCCTTAGGGTTGAATCATGACCCCTAGGCTCTAAATAAATTGTTGAGGAGGGATAAACACCACCTAGGACTTGCCTTTTTACCCATGCAAAACATCTCAACGATTTAAGTTAATGGACAAATTTATGAATTGGATAATACAATGATGATTTTCTTGATTGTTACATCCAATGAACTCTGTTAATGGATCTAAACTCTTTGAAATGTAATGGTTGACATTTACTTCATGATCTTTACTTTATGCCATTAGAATAGGTTTCTTTCCTTGTATTTTCTTTCTTGCAATAGGTTAAGTTTTCCATTTCGAGAATTTCATTTTCTGCAATTAGTTTATGATTTAATTTCATCACATGCACTCCATTACATCATGACAGCAAAGGAATGACACATTGTATGCTTCACATATAGTGTCGATACCTATTAAGTTTATACGAACCCTAGGTTGATAATTAAAGTTGGTAGCCTTGGGAGTTGCAACATTCTTGTTGCAATATTGAGGCTCATCAAATTACAAAGAGAGATATGAATTGGTGAATTCAGTTGCAACTAACAAATTTGGTGAAGTTGAAATTCTTAATGAGCATATGCATGCTCAGATATCCCACCGTAAGGTGGATGAACATTGTGTTAATGACATTTGTGGTAAAAAAATTGAAACAAGGATTTGATTGTGGAAATATGGTAAGTGCCATGTTTGATGAAGAATTGAAGGTTGAAGTAGTCATTGTAGCAACAAGTTATGAAGCAAAAGTTGGAACAACAACAATTGATTTTAGCATAGATAAAGCTATTAATGGAGCAGCAAGTGGTTTGGTGGATCCAATAATTGAAATTATTGATGTTAACATTCATGAAGAACAATTAACTAGTGATGAGTGGTTGCACGTGATGTAACAGAAAGATCTTATTGATATGTTGTTATTGGTGAGAGAAAACCACTTGTGTCTAGAAGCCAAGTGGAAGACAACTTGTTTGCAGTAACAAAGGTTGGTAAAGAAGTGAAAGAGAAGGTAGAGAAGGAAGAGGAAGAGGTGAAAGCTCTCACTACAGTGCATAATGAATATATTTCTAACATTAATTTTGAGTGTGAAGGTAAACAAGATATCAGTCCAATTGAAAGAGAATATGAAGAAAAAGATGCAGAAAAAGACATGGAAGTTTCTATCGATGAAGAAGAAAGCATTGAAAAAAAATTTCAAGAATGGAGTGAAAAAGATATTATATTCTATTATCAAGAAATATGGCACAAAGAAGATCAAGAATACGAAGCGCAAGAAGCAAATCAAAGTTCACAGTTTGAAGAAGAAGAGTTGCCATAGTAGTCCATGAGTGAAAGAATCTTTGAAGAGGAAGTTGTAGAATACAAGATCAATTTGTTTTTCAAAACAAATACAAGAGAAGTCAAAGAAAAATTATAGTAGGAGTAAGTGAAGAAATATGGAGCTTACAACAAGAAATTGTAGTCGAGAATGAAGTAGTTTTGAGGGTATAGAATTTGGAAGAAACAAAAAAGAAAATCCAAAACTGTAAAAGTTTTTGAGTCAATTTTTTATTGTAAACCTAGCTGAGACTTAGATCGGTAGGCATGTTTAAGTCATGTTGAGTCATGTTTAATTTATGTCGATTCATATGGTCGTAATTAAGGGGGAGTGTTGGAAATAGTAAATTACTCTCGTATGCATGGAGAGATGAGTTGAGTTAAGACGAGTCTAATAATAGAAGTTGAGTGTGAGACTGTCAAGTGTGAGTTAGTCAGATAAAAGGAAAATCAATTTAGAGTTTTTCATGTGTTTGGTCAATTTAGTGTGTTCTAAATTGCTGATTAAAATGTCAATCCGGGATTCGTAAACTGATGAAGTGAAGTGTACTGTATGTATAAGATAACCATTTCCTTAGTCTTTTGTCGTTTTTGAGTTTTTTTAGTTTGTTTTTGGATTTATCTTTCCCTAATGTGTGATGGCGAAAATGAAAGTTAAGTATGGATGGTAATGGTGATTTCTACAGTGATTTTCCAAACTTAAAAGTGTTCAAAAAGAAAGCTTTAAAATAACTGTAATGAAATCAATTCTTAAGAGGAAGTAAATGTATCAAACAATGAACTAATGACAATGGCCCAGTATCCTTGCTGCTGCATGAAAAAGAAAGTAAAAACTGAACTTAAAGCAACTCAAAAACTAAAAGCAAAATCAACTAATTCACACTACTTCAACTCTTCTGATCCTTTACCCTTCAGCTCAATCTACCTTATGGGAAGCAATCATGAACAAGTTAAGCAATATGATATCTAAATTGCAGGAAATTAAATTGCATAAAGGAAACTAATCACACTACTTCAACTCTTCTGATCCTTTACCCTTCAGCTCAATCTACCTTATGGGAAGCAATCATGAACAAGTTAAGCAATATGATATCTAAATTGCAAGAAAGCAAACTAAATCACACTACAATAAGTAATATTCTGATTCCTTACTGATAGAGTCACTTGACTATAGAAAGAAACCATAAACAAATGAGTAGTATGATGTCTAAGTAGCAGAAAAATAAATAAGCAAAACACAATTTAAAAAAATGACAGTGCTGGAATTTAACTTCAGAAAATGAAAATTAGCAGGAAGGACAAGATGATCTCATATGTCAGTAGTTGTCAAAAAGATGAAAATTTGCCCGGGCTACCTAAGAAAACCTGTAGAAAAGCATTGATCAGCTGACAGCTATAAGAAAACATAAATGAAAATGTAAACAGCAGTGAATTAAAAACATCAAAACAGCATGTTATATACAAGCTAATGATTATGAAAGTAGAAACATAATAAAATCAAATGAAAACTATATAGGGCTTTAGTGCGCAGGGGCCCTCTGCCACCTCATCCAGTCAACGAACAGTCACAAAAACGAGCTCAGGAAAGTAGTCTTCTCATGTATTAAAGCAGCAGCAAAATATGTAAAACAGAGTGCAGTGGGGTGATAATAACAACAGTTCAAAAATTACATCTCCAAAAGCTTCTACACAGCGTTTATCAATGTGTTATTTATAATGAAAAAGTGTTGTAACTAACTAACTAAATCCTATGTTGTTAACTGCGTTGCCAGAGACACGTAGATCTCCTCAGCCCGAGATCTAGTGTAACGGTCATCATGTCCATTAAATCTTCGGAGTGGTAGCTGTTGGATTCAGGTTACGGGGTTGATCTCCAGGTGTGCCGATATCTCCGTGAGCTGAGGATTGTGCCACGTAAACTTTCACGTGCTCAAAACAGAGACGTGCCACCGCTAAATTCCTTGGTTGGCTTTGCCTTTGACCCTTGTTGACCGTGACCTTTTATGGATGATTTGGCTGATCTGAAGGGACACGTTCCATGTACCCATCACCTGTAGCTTGCCCATGTGGCTCGTTTCTTCATAGGACACCTGTAGCATAGCCTTTAATAAAATGGCTGCGGAAACCTGTGCTGGCTGCGGAAACTTGTGCTGGCTGCAAAAAATGACAAGTTTCCGCAGCTGCCTGAACAAAAATCTAAACCAAACAACAGTCATAAGCATAGTTAGAAAACCATGTCAGAAGCTCTTTTTAGACTATAATGCAATGATTTAACAGCTTGGTGGATGAAGTAAGTGGAAAAAGAAGGTTGAGAGGGTGTATAGGAAGGTGCAGCTTTGAGGCTCAACATCATGATTCCATATTTAGTAAATTAGGTCCTTATATATTCGTGGTTGGGTCATTGTAATGTGAATGTGTAAAATCCAAAAGGTGAGTGTGTGAAAACTAAGAGCCGCAACTCTATGGATGGTTGTATGTGAGAAGTATTATGAATAGAAGTTTATTTGTGTGTGTATTTTATGTGATTTCCTCCTCTGCATTTCCATTAGTTCATGGAAGCGATAAGGATACTATTTGGAAAAGTAGGTGGACAATTTAAAGTCGTTCAATGACATAAAACTAAATATCTAAGGGGGAACATACGTGCAATCATTGTTGAAGATGAAAAATTCGAAAAGGAAGGTGTCACTCTTGGTTAAACGTGGCCTATGGAGAACACAAGAAGTAATTTCATTGTATGAATTTATTTATGGATTCATCGCATTGTTATTAGTTTGATCAACGTTTCAAACCATCATATGTGGTTCATCCTCAAGATTAGTGAAAGATGTGCAAGTCTGATTAACAAAGGAGAAATCTGAGATTAAAATTTCATTTTGCAATTTGTAATTAGATTCGCTCAAAGGAGTGAATTTCCCCAATTTTGTCCCTTTCTTATAGGCTAATGATTTCATAGTTCAGACTTATATGATTCCTATTGTGTGAATTTACTTTTGGATTCATCACATTATTATGTGTTTGATCAATGTTTTGAACCATCATATGTGGTTCATCATCAGGGTTAGTGAAAGATGTGAAAGCCTAATCAACAAAGGATAAATGTGAGATTATACTTTCATTTTGCAATTTGTAATCTGAGTCACTCAAAGGAGTGAATTTCCTCAATTTTGTCCCTTCCATATAAGGCATTGATTTCAAAGTTCAAACTTCGATGATTCCTATTGTGTGAATTTATTTATGAATTCATCGCTTTGTTATTTGTTTGATCAATGTTTCAAACCATCATATGTGGTTCATCATAAGGATTAGTGAAAGATGTGAAAGTTTGATCAACAAAGGATAAATGTGAGATCAAACTTTTGCTTTGCAATTTGTAATCTAAGTTGCTCAAAGGAGCAAATTTCCTCATTTTTGTCCCTTACGTATAGGGTACTGATTTCAGAGTTTAAAATTCGACAATTCATATTGTGTGAATTTATTTGTGGATTCATCGCAATATTATTTTTTTTATCAATGTTTTGAACCATCATATGTGGTTCATCATTAGGGTTAGTGAAAGATGTGAAAGTCTGATCAACAAAGGAGAAATGTGAGATCAAACTTTTGTTTTGCAATTTGTAATTCGAGTTTCTCAAAGGAGTGAATTTCCTCAATTTTGTCCCTTCCGTATAGGGTATAGATTTTAGAGTTCTTATGTATTTGTAATAGTTTATATGCATTGTTATGATCTTAGGTAGATGTAGGTTTTTAGGTAACATGGTTAGATAATTCAATGATAAATCACCCAGAACCAACATCGTAGTGTGGTCCATGATATAGTGTTGACCCTAGTTCTATGAGGAGGGGTGGAAGCATTTCCCACTGTGTATCCTCCAAAACTTGGGGTCATGGAAGAACTCTGTTAAGTCACACTCCCATAGATGTGTGATGGTGACTACTAGTATTTTGTTGGGGAAGTTTGGTCAATGCAATGACATTTCCACTTACGAGCTTTGTCTAGAGTTAGGTCAATAGAGTTGACACTACAAGATAATGTAGCAAAGGAGGGAAAGGAGGGATGGGACCTAGAGAATGGAAGTAGGATTATGAAGGGAGAGTGCTAAGAGTATTTGAGAGAGTTATTTTGTTTTATCATGTAACCATAGTACCTAACATATTTCTATTCCTTGTTTATATCTAAATTAGGAAATGTTCATTTGTGTTCTATTTGTTGTGAATGATTGTTAGAAATTAAATAACATAGCAATGGAACACATAAATTTTGTGAAAACACAAACACAGAAAATCATAAAAGAAAGAGAGACACAAATTTATGTGGTTCACCCAATCTGGGCTACGTCGACGGAGAAACAACAAGTTCTTCCTTTTATATTATCCAACAAACTAAAGGGATACAACCTACAACAAATATGTTGTAACTTCCTCTTCTTTCTCACACAGTCTCCTCTTTTTTTCTCACACACAAAATAATACATAGCCGTAATACAATTCCCTCATATAAACTGACGGTTGTCTTCTAGGGAAAAAAGTCCTAAATTAACATAATTTCAACCGTCAGATATTCCGCCTAATGAATGACCCAGATTGAGTATGAAGTTACAATATTTTAGAAGGCATTTTTTTATCTAAAATTTTCTTTCAGGGGGGATCCAAAACATGTTCCCCCCCCCCGTCAGGGACTAGGATCCAAACACAATTGAAACAAGACCTCTAAATCAGGAAGATAATTAGGCTCCACACCCAATAATGATGATATTTTACTACCAGGATTGGTATATGTAATTTATTACTTCATTGTGAGATATGTTGCACTTCTAATTAAATGTGAGCATATAAGAAACTTGCACTAGGTATGATGATTGATGTTACTAGTATATGCACGAGATAGTATGCGTCAGCTACAAATACATATCTTATGTGTATACACTAGTATTATTATGATATATTATGATAAACAATATGATTACTTGTCTTGAGTATATTATGTATTCATTGACTCCTTAAATTAATTAAGTTAATAAGGTTTAAGGTTGTAATAATCTAAGTAAAATGATTGGGTAATTATTTGATTAATTTGATTAATTGAATATGATTAGTAAATGGTTAAGTTTAATGTTATTGTTGAGTTTGATATAATATCAATTAATTTTTTTAATGTTATGACTAAAATTAATGTTACATTAATGAAATATTAATAATATCTTTAAAGTTATAATAAGTCAAAGTAGATTCAATTCTTTGTTGCTTGAAAAGTTTGCGCATAAGAGTAAGTATAAAGGAACCTAGATACTTAATTATGAGGTTTAAATGAATGGAAAGTTGGGTGAGGCATTTATGAGCGGCCATAGATATTTACTAATAAGGTTTAAATGAAAGGAAGGTTGGGCAAGACATTTATGAGAGGCTCAAGACATGTTGGGATTTTAACTTATTGGAGGGAAAATGCAGTGAGTGGGGGATTAATAAAGGGGGATATGTGAGAGGTTGAGGGGGTTATATTATTATGGGGAAAATAAGGATAAGTCTAGAGGAGTTAAAATTTGGAGAGGATATTGGACACTTTGATTTAGACATACTATTGGTTGTGGCTTTAAGGGGCTTGGGTGTGGAGTGCTAGGGAATCTATGGAGGTTTCGTGGAGCTAGGAAGCCAAAGGGGCTATTTCTAGTTGGTTGGATGGTAAATATGGTTGGATGGTTTTGAGGAGTAGATGAGGAAAAGAGACAACTAAAGATTTACAAAAGTAAGATTTGGTTATAGTTTTTAGCTTGAGACCCTAGCAAGGGGTCTCACACAATGGAAAAATCAAAAGGTCAAACATAATAGTGTTGATCACTTTTTATATCAAAGGAAAAGGACTAATATTAAGAGAAAATAATGTGGGAAACAATGTGGGAAACAATAAAGACTCTCCTTGTTTTTATAGAGGTGGTACTCCTCTTTTAAGTATGGGAAAAGTATTCTATGTGCCTTCTATTGAATGCAATGGGTGGGTGATAAATAGAAAACCCCAACAAATCTTCCAACAAGGCTCTCATATAGAATATTTTCTTATTAGGCACAAGTAGAATAGATATATATAAATAAATGTGAAGAACTTTTATCTATTGGGTTTGCTTTTGACAAGTATTTTTCCTTCCTTTTAAAACAATGTGAATAAAAAATAGTTATGACTTTACAAGATGAAAGAAGGATAAGCTTAGACAGGTCATCAAAGAACAAAATAAATGTTAACTAAAACATCCATTCCAAGGTACACATCCTTTCACATATTATGAGGAAATACATTTGAAGCAAAGAAATAAACATAATATAGAGAGCATGGTCTAGATATTCAAAGAACTCTAAAATGATTTCATTCATTTAAAGATCATAAGGGGCATAGGAGAACAATCACGAGATTCCAATGCTTAAAAGTCTAGAAACTACAAATTCCATGCACTCTTGAAATAGCTCTCTGCGAGAGTAAAAAACAACATTACGAATGCCATCCCTAAGGGACTAGAACTAGACTCTCGTGGACCAAATAATAAGAGTTACTTGGAAAAAAATGAAAAAATGTAGTAAAGGATCAACTTTATAAATATATAAGACAATTTATAAAGTTGCATGGTCAAAGACTACGAAGAAAGAAGGGGAATTGCTTCAAAATAAGATAAAGAACACCCACAATATTGTAGAAGGATGGTGTACATGAGAATCCATTGATACATCACCATATAAATTCATAAATGTAAGATATCATGTAAATAGCTCTTTTAATAAAATCCTGATGTGACAAGTTTAAAAACTTCTAAGACTATTAGATAAATTGTAATTAAACTACATTCACTTTTTACAGGCTAGGGATTTTCTTCCCCTCGACTTGAAATGTCATGAAATTTTTCATAAGAATGGAGAAAACACAAATAGACTTGAATTAATCTACTTGTTGAGCATACATGGAAAAACTCATTATAAAGAAATATGAGAAGAAAAGATGAAAGAAAAAGTCAAGTAGTCTAATTCAAAATATTCTTTGACAGGAAACTAATCACCTTCAACAAAAACCCCAACAAAAGAAAAACTCTAGTAGTAAATGCCTAGGAGCCAAAATAAGTGTCGCTTTCAGTATGCTTAGCATATACTTTATAGTCTTATTTTCATCTTCATAATTACTTTATGGTTAGATTTTTTCCCCTTGGTATAAAAATGTAAAATTCCTTTGGTAAATGTGAATTAGATATTCATCCTCCAAACTAAGCAACACTTTAGAAGTTAAAAAATTCCCTTTAATAAGTCATTTTCCAAAAAATAAACCATTGCCAAGCTTGACATCATCAAGACCGTGTTTTCATTCTTTTGGCATGATAGCTTTAATTTTATCCATGGAGATCAATCCCAACGTGTTTTTCATTCTTGTAGATTTCTAGTGAGCTCTCATTTGCTGAAATCAGACATCGGGAGCTCAAGTTATGGCCTCCAGAAGATGGTGACTCAATAGTCATTGATTTGCACAAAGTGACTTAGTAACCATTGATCTGCTCCACATAAACCTTACCCTTTTAATTTACAAATCTGCCCTAATCATCCCACGTGCAATATGGGAGGGCATTCACAATAACTTATAAACAAATGAGCTCCTTAAATTATTTTTATGTGAAGTATAAAGGGTCATGGAACCTTTAGTAGCTTACACATAATGATTTTTTTGGTTGCCATCTCATTTACCAATCATCATGTTAAGTCATTGCCTAGTCATCTATGTCCAATCACTACCCTCTAAATGTCAACTCATGATATGTTTAGTTGGTTACCATGAGCCACAAGGAGATATGCCAAAGGAATAAATAGGGGTGATGAAGGGTGGTATAGAGGAATATGAAGAGGGGTGAGATGTGTGGAGGAATATGAAGAGGGGTGAGGGGTGATGAAGGGTTGTACGAAAGAATATGAAGAGAGGTGAGATGTGCAGAGGAATATGAATATAGGTGATGAGGGGTTTTGCGCAGGAATATGAAGAGTGGTGAAGGGTGATGGAGGGATGTGTGGATGACTATGAATAGAGGTGAGATGTGCATAGGAATATGAAGATGGGTGATGAATCGTTGTGTGGAGGAATATAGAGAGGGGTGACGAAGGTTTGTTTGGAGGAATATGAAGAGAGGTAATGAAGGCTTGTGTGGAAGAATATGAAGAGGGGTGACATTTGGGTGATGTTCCGCACAAATTTGGAAATGACTAAGTGTGGGAAATATTCACGTAAATAATGGAGTAAGATACTTAGTTGTGAAAATGGAAGGTATGGTAAAAAAGGAAGTAATGGAGATATGTGGGGAAAACGATGAGATTTTTTGCATATGACCTTTAGTTTTTTATTTTGTGACCTTTATTTTTTATTTTGTAAAATGATGAATGAAGCTATGACATATTACTTATTCAATGGCAATTTCTTTCTTTCTAATATATTTTATTTTCATATCTCTGTTCAAAAGAGAAACAACTCTTGCTTTCCTTTAGAGAAGAATATTTTCAACATTATAACTAACTAGAAGCTTGTTGTTTCATAATCACTTGATTTGTTGTGTGACATGAAAACACATCAACAATTAGGATTGGAGAAGACTTGTAAAATATTGAGAAGCATCAAACGACATTTGTAGATAACCTAGTTCAAATCCCTAGGATGAGCTATAAAGAACTATTAAATCATCGGATCTTGATTAGCTCATGGAAAGAGACTACAATAGGACTTGGAAAAAGTATGAGCAAAGTAATAGACAAATGCATCAAATTATGGGGTTCAATTGAGAAAATTTTCAATGGTTCCAATATGACCTCCTTAATATGATTAAATTTGGAGTAGGCTTGTGAAGCATTTGAAGAGCCTAGCAAGAGGCTAAAAGAGTAGGTAGATGTAGTGCCATAGCCGAAAAGCATGGATTAAAAGGTGCTCTCAGATCTCCTCATTGTTCTTATGGAAGAGATCACTCAATTAAAATTCTTTAAATAGTTATCAAACCAAAAGTTGGTATTGATTACTCAGAACATGATAAGATGTGAATTAGGATGGATAAGATGTTCCTTCATCTCAACAAGGAAATCAAACTAGTTTGTGAGAAATGGGAATGCCACATGGCCAACAATGTTTACCTTACCCCCTCTAGCTAGCTTAGGATAATTTTAATGGTTGCATGTTTAATTGTAAAGTGTAATTCAGTTTCATGATTAAAAATCACCCTCCTCCTCGGTTTTGGAAGGGGTGGTCTGTAATGCCATAGATATGGTGAATGCCCCATGGATGGAAGGTTGGGAATTTTACAACGAGGGGCCATATAAAGAATTCCGCAAGAATTGATTTTGCTAATTTTGTTAATACTCAGAAGCCATTCATAGCCCACATTTTGAAGTCCATAACTCATGCGATAAGAATTTGTGTGTTGTCGGACTATTTTGTGCAAATGCATTGTAACACCCTCCTCCCACATCTACCCAAGCAACCGACCAGCTGGGTAAACATGCGACGAGAGGCCACTATGATATGATTTGACTTCTTAAGTCACATTAAGGGAGTGGAACCAATAGAAACACACCATACATGCATTTAACATCAGCATTAGGACGCTCAGGGACCAACCCAACCTTGTTGCCAACCAGTCCCTGGTTCCCACTAAGATTTTGGACCACTTGACCTCTTGACGCTCTCATGCTATGGGCATGCCAGCATCCAGGGACCTTTGGACTCTCTCACAAGCCTGCAAGCTATCGTCTAGGGACTATTTTTCACAGTGCTATGACAACGTCCCTGGGATTTGAGCCACTTTTTTAGGCCCAGAGCCCAAGTCACTGCCCATAATTGAGTGACATCTTCATAATAGTAAAATAATAGAGGAATGACAATACAAATACAATCACTTGAATAAGACCTTTACTAGACCCATACTAGCCATGATAGGCATTTTGTTAAACATATCACAAATATGTCATCTATAGGTGTAAATAACATATATGAGCATAGGGTTCTCATACTTAGCTAAGAATCTCTACGAAACCTTGATGTCTCAACACATCAAATTCCATTTCATCCATTAGGTTATAGATACATTGTTCATTCATTTACAAGTAAAAACATGATGAGAGCCATATATAGCTATTGTCATAAAACATATATATAACCAGCACAATAGCAGCAGAAATACCAATGAAATCACAACCATATAAACCACATATAACCAATATAATACTCATAGAAATACAAGGAGAAATAACCTCATATTGATGATGCAAAATCCAAACTCGGGATGGGACTTCCACGTTCCACTCGACCGTAGAATGGCTAAGCCAAATCTCTCTTCAACCATTCACCCCCGTGCCATATTCCAAGCATGAATGTGGGATCTCATAGAACACATCAATCCAAAACCATCCAGGGCTTCCAGAGGCCATCCACCTCAACCCATCAAACAATGATTCCACCTCATGGTCGGACATCACAAAACCATCATCAGATTGGTCTCTATCCAAGCCTTCTAGGGCTTCCAGAGATTTTGGCCAATCAATTCTTCTAGGACTAGTAACTCAACCCACATCTTTTACCAGGCTTCCAGAGCATTTGTCCAATCGAGTATTCCAGGACTAGTAACTCAACCCACAACTTTTACCGGGCTTCCAAAGCGTTTTTCCAACCAGGGCTTCCAACACCAATAACTCAACCCACTAAGAGCTTTTAGAGTGTTTGTCCAACCAAGGCTTCCAAGACTAGTAACTCAACCCAAGTTGTTACAGGGCTTCTAGAGTGTTTGTCCAACCAGGGCTTCTAGGACTAATAACTCAACCCAAGCTAAGGAAACATGAGAACCAACAAAAAAAAACAAGGAAAACAAATCCACAATCACCATGGCTATCCAGGAAATGGCAAGGCTAGACAATCCACTGTCAATCCCGTCCATCCTCCATGCAAATGACAGATCACAACCAATAAACCACATGCATGTTCCATGCATGTCGAAACTAGTGAGGAAAACATACATGCAACTCGATACCTGCAAGAAAAACTCGTTGTAGCTACTGATCCTGATGTTCTCTTACGCTTTACTACTCTTCCTTTGCCTTCCTGCTCCAAAACTCCAAGTATGCCACACTCTCCAAGAGTGCTCCAAGAAAACTCTAAGTGTCCAAGAGTATGAGAGAGAGCTCCAAAACTGAACTGACCAAGCTTCTCTGACAAAGCCTACCCACTGATCCTCAGAAGCCTTTTTATTAATGAGGCCTCTATTTTCTTCATTTTCCATTATTTTCCTTCAATTTCCTCCTCACATGCAACCTGTGACCTTTCACCTCCCTTTTCTCCTAATTTCCTTTATTTTCATAAATAAAATACCAATAAATGTCCCATGCCTTTCCAAAGCCCTTGTCATTGCCTTTGCTAATTTCTTTAGCCATAATAAATCGAATGAACACCCACTAGGATGATTTTCCCACCATTCAGCTTGGAATACGTGTCCCATGATCGTGGTCTTATATATTTTTACATGAATTTTTAACCAAGGTTGTTACATGTATTTTCTTTTTGCATGTTAGAATAGTTGCATGTTATTTTACTAACTTAGAATATTTTAATCTTGTCTACTCTTGTTGAATTTGTTTAATCTTTTCTTTTCAAGAATTAGTATAGATCATAATTGTTGTCATTTGGTAGATCTGGACTAATGTTTTTGCATGTTAGAATGAATAGTTTCATGTTCTTTTACTAACTTAGTATACTTTATCCTTTTATATTGTTATTGAATTGGTGTAATCTTTTCTTTTCAAGAATTAGTACAGATTGTAATTGTTGTCATTTGGCTGATTTGGACTAATATTGTTTTTTGAATTACAATGTCCTTGCTATATATTTCATAGAATAGTATTTGGAGGGGTCTCAGTTGTTTAGTATTTATTTCAATGGCTAAAGCTCATCAAAATTAATTACTAGGCCATTAATATGAAGGGTTTAGTTATCCCAAATAGGGGAGAGTCTACTTGGGCCTCTCTCTTGGGTTGAGTCCCTTAATTGATTAGTGATATATTCTAGCTCACCAACATAGTGTCAACAACTTTTATGAAATCAATGAAACAACAAAGGAAAATGGTTTTATTATTGTGGCACTCCTCCCTAACGGTCCTAAGTGTAACAAGATGATCCAAAGTTGAATGATAACCTTTAAAGTCAGTTTGGCCTTTAGTTTTGTCTTCCATGCATTTCAAACTGTATAATATTTTAATGAGATAACTTATAAACACGCGCTCTCTCTCTCCCTCCCCATAAGAAATATCTTTATATTCCATATCAAGAATATACATGTTTGAGACAACTAGGCTCCTAGCCATTACAAAAAATTCTCACTATGGGCTCAACATGCCCCATAGGCTAGACTTGAACTCTTGTGAAGAGGATAATTCTCCCAACCACCTAAACTAAATTCATATAAATGATAACTATAATATTATATAGTAATAGAAAACCATATATATAAAACATGGTATAAAGTTAAATTATTATAAATATTATAATATAGACAAGAGCCATTGTAATTACATGCCAATGGTGAGGGAGGGAAATAAAGTTTTATCAATTTTGTCTCATATTCTCCCTATCTAAAACCCATGTATGTTCTCCCTATCTCAAACCCATGTAAATTGATGCATGATAAACACTTTCACAACTTTATTAAAGCCATATTTTAACCTAGAGTTATAATTAGCTATGTGTTCATTAAGTTTTCCATAGTGCCTTAAAATTTATACAAATTGAAATTGTTAAACATGATTTCTACAAATGTTTGGGCATCCTTAGTCTTTCACAAATATCACATGTATATATAGTCTTTTCTCCCTATATACTACCCCATGTACAAAGAAAGTTTCTAGAACCATTCATGTGTTTGGGAATCTTGAGTCTTCCAAGAGTATTTTAACTATGCATTATGCACATGTTTAGGTATTAATACAATTGCGAGAAAAGATGAGACTTTGAAAAATTGAGCCCTTTTAACCAGCGTCGTTGGATGGTTTATATAGATCGGGTGCGATATTCGCCAACGGGGTGCTATCAGCCTCTTTGATCCCTTTAATGGATTGGCTAATACGAATATTTTATACTTCAATCACAAATCCATGGCTCTTGCGGAGTCAGATCTGCCATATGTTGTCAAGCTCACCCCTCACAGAGATGTCGAAATTGTTGGAATTTTGTGTTGTGCAATTATCATATATAGTTAAATGTAAGATATTGCAATTTTTATCCTTGCATTACCCAATAGGTATTGGTTGACTTTGTATTAACTTGGTCAAATATCAAATATAGTTTTCAAATATATAGTTTGAGTGGGTCTAATGGTTAAGAGCATGTGTTTTCTCCTAAAAGGTCACAAGTTCAAAACTAGATGGGGATAGAGTATGTATGCCTTCGTAGACTTAGCTCGTCGCGCGAAGGTGGGTCCCTTGTCCTACAAATGAGGGGTTCTCATACACCAATTTGGTGTTTGGCTTAGCCGTGACCTTATAAATGAATAATAATAATAATAATTTTAATAAATGTTTTTATTATTTTCTATCAAATTTTTATTCATATTTATCTCTCATTTGATTGGATGTAAATTTTAACATGTTATTGGGCCATGCTTCGTTTAATGAACCCTCTTTCTTTTCAAAATTCGTGCTATATACTGCCAAAGAGATATGTTGAGATTGGTTCTATCACAGTTTGTACTAGTTATTGAATTCAATACCTCAGCCTAGTCTTGATAATAAAATTTAAAAATTATAGGTACTAATTCAAAAACATCATGACACTACACTTGGGTGTCTAGATGGGGTAGAGTATGTATGCCTTCGTAGACTTAGCAGTCAAATCACAACATGAAGGTGGGTCCCTTGTCCCACAAACAAGAGGGTCTCATACACCAATTTGGTGTCTCGCTTGGCTGCAACCTTAAAAATGAATAATGATAATAATAATAATAATTTTAAGAAATGTTTTTATTATTTTCTATCAAATTTTTATTCATATTTATCTCTCATTTGATTGGTTGTAAATTTTAACATGTTACTCGGCCATGCTTCATTTAATGAAACCTCTTTCTTTTCAAAATTTGTGTTATACACCGCCGAAGAGATATGTCGAGATTGGTTCTATGTCGAGTTTGTACTAGTTATCGAATTCAATACCTCACCCTAGTCTTGAAAATAAAATTAAAAATAATAGGTACTAATTCAAAAACATCATGACACTGCACTTGGGTGTCCTTGAAAGTCGTTGGCAGTGTCTAATCACTAGTGACACAATATTAAATGTATTGTAGTGTATAGTGTGGTGATATCTCGAGTGTAGAGAAGCCATTGGATTAGAGGGTATTTCCTTTCAACTAGTTTTGGCACCATCGATTTATGCAAAAGCTTCGAAGCTTTGAGGAGTTTTTTTATTTCAATGGCTAAGTTTCTTGTAAACAGTTTTATTATTGTAGAAACAAATGATAAATTTAAAGTGAAAAATGATAAAATCAATTTATTTTTATTTTTATAATCTATATCTCCATTAACATTGGTTAGAAATCATTTTTAATAATAACACGATATATATATATATATATATATGAGCAAGTTAAATTATATAACATTATAGTATGATTTCGTTGTACATATTTAGTAGAATATTATTATTTCTTTTTATAATAAGATAGGATCCAAACATATAATTCTTGATTTCTTTTGGAAAATTAAAATTTTAAATATAAATAATTATATATAATTCTATATTTAAATAATGATATATAATTCTATATTTAAATAATGTTTTTGTGGTTATTTTTTAGAAATTAATATATCAAATATGTTTTTAAACATAAAATAAATACATACAAGCATTTTAAAAATATTAAGATGAATATTATAAAAAAAGAGTTATATAAATTATCTTTTTTAATATAATTGTTCTAGTTATATTAGAGCCGAAATCCAATTCGTGTTAATATAGATGGTAATGTCTACAACTATAGATTTAATTATGACTTGGATAAATAAAATAAATACATATAAGCATTTAAAAAATATTAAGATGAATATAATAAAAAAGAAGGTTATGTAAACTATCTCCTCTAATATAATCGATGTAGTTATATTAGAGCCGAAACCCAATCCATGTTAACATAGATGGCAATGTGTGTAGCTATAGATTTAATTATGACTTGGATATTGGCGTTCTTATGTCAATGTAGACATTTTGTTAATCTTTTAGAATTAGCATATTTTTCTTCTGGACAATTGTTTGACAATTGAAAACTTGCATATTTGTTTGTTAGTCATATATTTGCCTTGCATAGTTCTCTTGTCTACAACTTTCAACCATGATTTAATTATCGATGACCCTACGCCCTCACTACTGCTTATTTTTCTTATTGACCACATTTGAACATCTAATTATTTATTATTAATGTGTTCAACTATTTCCATCTAATTTAACTAAGGGGTAGGGACTAGCTACTATGTAGCACTTGTTTAAAACATTAATAATGCCAGATGCTTTGGTTTATATTTTAAAAATATTAATGGGATTTGACTTATATCTTAATATTAGAATCTTATTAAAAAATAATAATAAAAATAAGAACTACTTACACTACAAAAGAAGCCTTCCATGAATCCATTGGGTCATGTCTTTGTTAAAGAGTATAGACTGTAGAATCATAAATTCTAACGTTTTACTTTCATAGACAACCGATTTCAAACTCAGGATTATCCTTGTCAAATTTTTTAATTATATTGCTTTATTTGTTTCTGAAATTATTTTTTCCAATTTATCCTGGAGAAAATTTGAATTTTTACTATATTTAAAAAAAATAAAAATAAGTCTTCCATGTATGTGTTTGGTTGTGTCTTCCACAGGGCACTCATGGATTAGCGACAACATAACCATTGGTGAGTCGGATAAATCATGTAACCACTAGAACGAGCCAACAACATGACATTAAGTACATGCGTTATGTGATTCTAGTTGACCAACATGACGTTAAGTACATGCATTAAGTGATTCCAGCTAGCCAGCACGATCAACCAAAGTGAAAGAAGGACGAGAGGACGGATGACGTATGGCCTCGAGAGTTGCAGCCATGGTGAATGTAGTGACCATACATCAACCCAAATACTTAGTACAAACACACAAAAAACTAAGGTAAACATTGTAAACAACATAAATTATTTTTGAAATGTTTTGTACAATAAAAACTATTAATCCAACATGGTCACTAAATGTCACTCGCAGTGACATAATAATAATATAATATAAGAGAAAAAATAATAATGAAATAATGTAAGGTTATAATGAAAAGTATATATATATATGTTTATTTATTTATTTATTTTAGTATTTATTATATATAATGAATATTTATTTTATTATAAATCCAAAATTATATGAGATAAGGTGTATAGGAAAAAATAATACTAAATAATTAAGTAATATTAATTTTTTTCTAAGTGTATATGCATTTACATGAGTATATGTGTAAATTGTACTTACAAAATTAAAATTATAAAAATAATTGTGTTGCCATACAATTTAGAATGGAGAAAATGTTGTAGTGACTTGTTAGATAAGATGTTGTATCATCGGTGGGCCTCACCAGCTCCTTCGTTAAAGATTCCTATTCATTTGTTAATTAAATTAAAGATATTAGGTTGGATTCTTCTGATATCTTGGTTAGCTTCGATGTGGTTTCTCTTTACACTAAGATTCTCATTAATGAAGTTGTGGATATTATTAGTCGCATTACAGATCCCAACACGACCAAGTTGGTCGAGTTATGCTTGAATTCCACATTCTTCAGTTTTCAAGGTGAATTCTACGAGCAGGCTTGTGGAGTTACCCTGAGTTCCCCTCTCTCCCTAGTCGTAGCCAACCTTTTCATGGAAAACTTCAAGACCAAGGCCTTAGCCTCCACACCTTTTCTTCTAAAGCTTTGGAAATGATTTGTTGATGATACTTGCATTATTTGGCCCCATGGTCGTGATACGCTGAAATTATTCAAGGAACATCTGAATAGTAAATATGACTTTATCAAGTTTACGATGGAGGTGAGAGTAATGGTAGCCTTCCTTTCCTCCATAATTGATTATGGTTCCATATTGCATCGGTGTTTCATAAAAGGACTCACACGGAAAAATACCTCCATGCTAAGTCCCATCATCATCTAGCGTAAAATTTCAGTGTGTTAAATAACTTGGCCACCCGTGCTTTAAGGATTTCCGATGAGAGTCACCTCAAGGGGGAGAAAACTCATGTATTGGATGTTTTCGTGGAAAATGGTTATAAGAAATGAGAGGGAATCAAGACTTTCCATAAATCCAACCAAGTTCCTAGAACAAAAAGGTACCTTATAAATCATATCCCCAAGGTTTAGCTTCTCTATATTCAGGGAACCATTGATAGGATTGCTCGTATTTTAAGAAAAAATAAGTTTTTGCCTCCTTCAAACCATTAAATATCATTTGGGGAATGTTGAGGTTGGTCAAGGATCATGTTCATCCTTCTAGCATGAAAGATGTCTACTTAATTCCATGTTCATGTGGTGCTCTCTATATTGGAAAAACAAGTCGATCTGTTAATCAAATGATTCACGAGCATATAAATGACATTCAGCATCATAAATCATATTCCCTTGCTCTTGCAAAGCATATTGAGAAAACCAAGCACCATATTTGCATTGAAAACTTCAGAATCCTAGCCGAGATAAATCATTATCATCATAGGAAGTTCAGAGAAGCCATTGAAATTGAAAAACACTCTAGAAATTTGAACAGAGATGATGGTTGAAAGATCAACATGAACTAGATTTCTGCCCTTTCTTCTCGTTTTGTTTCCTCTTGAATCATGTCTCCCCCTCCATTTTATTTTTAGGGTTATTATTATTATTCTTTATTTCTAATTTTGTTTTTATTTTTCTTGATTTATATATATATATATATATATATATATATATATATATATATATATATATATATATATATATATGCTATGGTTCACGGACACCTTGGTCAACGGGTGGTCGCTATGTCCACGGAAAAATCTGGGTTGATCGACCCCGAAGGGAATCTAGCCCCGCGGCCCACTAGCAAGGCCTAACCCCAAGGGCTTCAGGCAGAATGGACCCTGTGACCTCCCGAACGGCGAGGCACTGATTTTGACCAACTGAGCTAACCCTTGGGGCATATTATATATATATATATATATATATATATATATATATATATATATATATATATATATATATAGTTTTATATAATATATTATAAAACTATAATATATTATATTTAGGGTGATTTTGTTATATATATATATATATATATATATATATATATATATATATATATATATATATATATATATATATAGATATATATATATAACGAAACGGGTAGAGATTTGTATTATTAAAAAAATATGGATTACAAGGCCAAAACCTTTACATATTCCAATCTTCCTTGCAGGTTTGAGATTGAGCATGGAGGCTCAATCCAAACCCTCAAGTGAATTCCCCATGACATAAAGACTTCAGTCCCTTTCCAACTAAAAAAATTCCAAAAAACCCTCAAAATATAGACACATTTACATTCCATTTTTCACTATAATTTTATTTTGATCTAGTTTGACTTCTTGTTTTTCTTGGTGAAAAACTTTTTCCTTTCTTCCCAACTTGAATCCAACCCGCATTTTCTGCAAATTCCAGTGGATCATTCTTCAACAAGTGCACGATAATATTCTTGAAATCTTCCTCATCCACCTAATCTACCCAAGAAGTTTCTTTTTCAATGATATTCCTTGTGGTTTCTGGAGGGGATCCGTTTTCCACGAGGGATTGTTGCTTTTCCACTAATATCGTGTTTGGTGAATCCTTGCTGGTGACCAGGGGATCCACATTGGCAAGCAATTTTTCCTGCTTAGATTATGTTGTTACAGATGCATTTTCTTTGATTATATCTACTTCCTTCTTATCTTCTGGTTCTTTTTTGTCTGAAGCTCTTCCTCTTTGAATGTCGTATGGTGATCACCTTGTGCTCCTTCCCACTATTTGGGACTTCGAGATTTTTTCTGGTCTTTACAAATTTGAGAACATTTGGGGAAGTTTTTAATTACATGCCCTTTTTTAGAGCATGCTCTATATCGAAATGAAATATTCTCATAGTCGAGCTTTTTGACCCAAACATAGTTTGGAGCCATCAAATTAATCTTCATGAGAAAACACTTGTTGAAGTCTCTCTCCACACAAATGCGAGCATAAGTAATATTATAAAAAAAAAATTGTTTCTGGACAACAACGGTAGAATTTTCCAAGTGAATTCCTAAAGGAGAAAAGTGATGTATGGTTCCAAAAATACAAGGGAAGAGTCGGAAGCCTAACCCAAATTGGGGTTGTGGAGATTGATGTCGTTACTAGGTCAAAAGTGGGAGTCCAAGGTTGCATGAAGAGGCCAACACTCCCCCAAAACCATGGCCCAAATTCACATATGTCCTTCTTTTCCTTAATATTATAAAAAACCACGGTGAAGAAACCTCGATCCATAGCGTAAATATTTAGCTCATCTGTCAAAAGGGGTTTCCATGTCTCAGAGATCCATTTATGCAGATCGCTCATCCGCGACCAATACTCATTAAACCTACAAATCAAACCATTCTCTGAAAAAAGAAAATCACAACAGAAAGCTTCCTCATCCACAAGAACATTGAGGGAAGAAATTTCTTGTACTATTGAAAGACCAAAACCAAATTTCAACATAGAGTTGTACGAAACTGAAGAAGAGCTAGCTTGACCAACAACCATACCTGCAAAAGAAGCAACTTTTTTCTCCAAATCAATAGGATTCACCATTGAGTGATCTACAAAATAGATCTGCAAAAAATCCATGCAAACAAAATAGAGATTGAATAGCTAGGGTGAAACCCTCGCCGTTACAAGGGTTTCCAAAGCTCCTTCCATAGTTGCAAGGTTGATTATCAATGATAATAGTTGAATTATATTAATATATATTACTATTAAGGTATATTATTAATATTTAATTATTATATAATGTTTTAACTTTTGTTGAGAATTAATACAAATATTTTTATTATTTATTTATTTATTAATATTATAAATTAATATTTAATATTTAACTTTTATCTCTTAATATTAGTTTCTCTAATTTTTATATTCCTTTGTTTAGGATTTTATTTTCCCTAAATATTGATTTATTAATAATAATTTATTTATAATAAATTGGTATTATAAATATTCAAAAAAAAAAACTTACAAAATTTTATTCCTTTGACTTAAGTTATTATTAATCCTAAATATTTATTTAATTTTATTAATGGTTTATTATAGTAATTCGATTTAATATTATTGATCCATATTATTACCACATGTTATTGATTTAAAATATTTTTACTTAATATTAATAATCTAAATTTATATTCCTTGCTCTTACAATTCATATATATATATGTGTGTGTGTATTTTTAACGAAAAGTATTATAATTTGTATTAAAAGAACGATTCTTATATATTTATTAAATATTACTATTATTTAAATTATTGCATATTTAACCCTTAATATTATTGACCTTATAATTTTTTTATTTTTTATTTCTGTAAAGACTAATTCTATTAAAAGGAAAAAAGAATAAAGTTACAAAGAGGCAGAAGCCTCAGCCGAGAGCATTTGACTGCTTTTAGGTCATCAAAACTGTCCCAGAATTGGGAAAACCAGTTACAGTGAGCAAAAAATCCATACATAGGAGCCTGAATACTGCAAGAAAGCCAAAATGGGGACTTGGGATAGCCCTCTTTGAAACAGTGGAGACAAACACCTAAAGACCGAGATGTTGTACATGGCAGCCATAAAACCACATACTTCCGAGCCACATAGACATAGAACCAGACTACCGAGCCGCAGAAACAGAACCAGAACAACAAAACCATAAACGTCCGAACTTGACCAGTGAGCGAATGAGAAAACTCTGGGAAGACACGAAGGAGTCCAGGTGGCATCACATGGGGTCCAGTGGCTCCTCAACGATAGGGCATGCATTTCCATACTAGATTTCTCCATCCCGAACCACAACACCATCCCCGCTGCCGCCTGGAGGGTCCTCCGCTGGACGGATGTCGCTGAAGTTGCCCGCAATGGTCATCGATACTGTGGCATCATGTGAGCTGCCACCTGGTGGCCGAGCGTTGCCTGGATTGTCACCCTCCCCATGCTGATCGCCACGCCTTTCCGCCATACCTTCTTCTGCCAGATTCTGCACAGTGGCAAGGCAGCCCACAGTTCTGTGAACGCCCTGAGGATGCTCTGCCACAGTACGCGCAGGAGCTTGAATCTGAGCTTCTTCCTCAGAGAAAATGATGGTGATATTAGCCATAATGATGGGCCTGTTCAGGCTACTCTGAAATTTGAAATGAGTAGTTTGGAAGGCATTGTGTGGGAAAGGTCTGCGAGAAGGGCTGGGAGGAGGAGAATTCTCTTGGGATGAAGGCAGAGAGGCAGGGGGCAGAGGTTGATCAACTGATTGAGTCGTCTAAGGCCGCGCATGACCACCACGACACCCTCCATGGCGGCTTCTCATGCGATGACGCACCATGGCTGAGCAGCGAGGGGAAAGCTCGGAAGCACTGGAAACTTTAGGGGATAGCTGAGACTGCGCAGAAAGATCCTGAGAAGGGCTCAGAGAGCAAGGCTGAAAATGGGAGAAAGACCATCCAATTCCAAAATCAAAAGCCAACAGGAGCCAGCAGCGATTGCTTAAAACCATTCTGCTGCAAAGGATTCCTACATTGGACGGGCAGAGGTTAGAGAACGGGGAGCGAACAATGGGTTCGAAGGCTGAATGCTTCATGATTAAACCAACAGCTGCCTTGTCTCGACCAATGTGAACATTAAATTCAATCTGCAGGCGGACCTGCTCGCACCTTATGTTAGCAAACATGAGCCAAGTATGGGCTTGGATAAATGCGCTAGCCAGCAGCTGGCAGGGTCGAGCGTCGTCACTCTTAATTGTCACCATTAATGAGTGTGAAAATCACCCGCATCCGGGTGACCTTATAATTTATTTGACTTAGGGTATATTTATCTATTATTAACATTTTATAATAATTTAATTATCCGGAAGAGGACAATATAAATTTGGGAAAGTTGGTGACTTTCGATGAGATTAAAGAGGTTATGAACTCCTTTGCTAAGGACAAGAGTCTAGGCCCTGATAGCTGGACGGTGGGGTTCTTCTTGGAGTTCTTTGATCTGATTGGAAGGGATATGCTCAATGTGGTTGAGGAGGCAAGGGTGAATGGGAAGGTGACGAGGGCCATTAATTCCACCTTTTTGGATTTGATTATGAAAAAAGTCTAAACCCCAGACATTCAATGATTTCAGGCTGATTTCATTGTGCAACCTTATCTACAAAGTGATTACGAAGACCCCGTTCTTGAGGATGAAAGTTATGTTGTCAAAATTGATCTTAGGGGAGCAATTTGATTTCCTCACTGGTAGGTCGATTCATGACTCAATTGGCTCTGCCCAAGAGGCATTACACTCCATCAAAGTCAAAAAGCGGTGTGCAGTCATTCTCAAGATGGACCTTGTAAAGGCCTATGACAGGGTAAACTGGTCTTCTCTTTAGCTTCTTCTCCTCCATATTGAAGTTGATGCTCTGACTACAAACTAGATTATGGGTTGTATCTCGTCTACAAATTTTGCGGTGCTTATAAATGGTCCTCATGTCTTCCTTTTTCTCTTCCTCTCGTGGCTTAAGGCAAGGATTCCCTCTTTTGCCACTTCTTTTCCTCTTAAGTAATTGAAGGCTTGAGTAGAATGATCTCTGCAACAAAGAAGGATGGTCGCCTCAAAGGTGTCAAGGTAACAAATCACATCAACCTAACACATTTTTTCATTGTTGATGACATTCTTATTTTGGGTGAAGGTTCAGAAGTTGAATGGAGATCCTTCCATAGAATCTTCTCTATTTATTTCTCGGCCTTCGACATGAAAATTAGTGAACACAAATTTGCTTTTTTACATTAATAATGTCTCTGATCAGACTACTAGTTTTATTGTCTCTACCTTCCCTTACAAGATGTTGCACGTGGAGCATGGTTTTCACTATCTAGGATATGTTCTCAAACTTAATGGCTATAGGGTTGAGGACTGGAGATGGCTGATAAAAAGAATTGAAGGTAAGGTAAACAATTGGTGCTATTGGTGGCTCTCAATTGTAGGTAGATTGAACTTAATCAAATATGTTCTGGAAAGTATCACTGTGTTTTGGCTCTCCCTTGCAAAGATCCCAAAGTCAATTTTGCAGAAGATTAACAAATGTATGAGCAACTTCTTGTGGTTTGGTAATTGGAACACTGTTATTTGTCATTTGGTGAGTTGGGAGGCTCTTGCCCAACCAAAGCACGAAGGTGGGCGAGGCTTTAAAAATCTTCACTACTTTGGTCTTTGCTCTAGCCATGAAGAACACCTAGAGGGCTTTGTCTAAAGATGACATACGGAGTAGAATTATTTTGGGGAAATATGTTCATGGTCGATCGGTTATGGATTGGCTTTGGTCTTTTAATCCTTCTCCCCATGTTGGCTCGAATGTTTGGAGGGAAATGCAGGCTACAATCCCATGGATTCAGACATGGATTAAGTGGATGGTTGGTAGAGGGGATTTGGTTACACTGGGATCCTTCCCTATCAATGGTGTAACTACTTTTCATCCTTTTTCTTCTGATCTTTCTTTTCAGATCAATGTGCAGGGTTTATACAGTCTCCGACATGCTTATATTTTCTCTTTGCCAGGGGTTTCAGTTAGGAGATGGAAAACCTCTTCGATTTGGGTTTATGTGGTCCTATTGCAGAGGAATCGGAGAGGTTTATGAAAACTCTCACAACTAGTGTATCTTCCTTTCGAATTAGGATGATTTTTTGGAGTGGACTGGGAACTCCTTACCGATATTGTTATTGTTCGCAATGCTTACTTATCAATTTCAGAATTTTCCTCAATTCAAAGGAACAAGTGGTGGCTTTCAAAACTCTGGAAGTGGCCGGTTGCACCTAAGCTTAAATGTTTTATTTGGCTTGCTTTAGAAAATCAAATCCTAACTTGGGATTGACTTTTGAAAAAGGGCTTCCAGGGGCCAAATACTTGTACTCTTTGTCTTAAAGATGAAGAATCAGTCAACCACTTATTCTTTTCCAGTGATTTTACTAAGGCTCTTTGGTCAGAAGTTCATGGAGTTTTTAACTTGCAAGAAAATGGGCCTATCTCACCTTTGGATCATTGCCTGTTGTGGTGGGAACACAATGGAGGCAGTTACAAATCCCTCCCCATTTTTATTGCATGGGGCATTTGGAAAGTTCGTAATAAGCTGATCTTTGAAGGTAGACAAAAGGATACCAATCGAATTCTGGGTTAGATTGTTGGTTTTTTTTAACCAGATTATTTGAACCCTGAGAAGCCATCTAGGACTTGCTCTTTTCGTTTTCCTCCTAGCTCCCTATCTGCAAACACTGGCTTCTTTGATGGAGCCTTCCAAGATGGGTTTTATGGCGGGGGAGCCACCATTTCTCTACCAGACAATGTCTCATATTATATATGGTTTAATGCAAGTCAAGGCACGAACGCTAAAGAAGAAATATTGGCAGCTTGGGCTCTCTTGTTCTTTACATCCTCATTGAAGATAACCTCATTTCAAGTGTTCAGGGACTCAAAATGTTTGGTCAACTGGATGGCAGTAAGGATTAGTTGAATGTCATCTCTAAAGTCCTTGATGGACCACATTCTTGATCTCAAAAGCTACTTCCAAATTTTTTTCTTCCAACATATTTTAAGGGTCTAGAATCAACAAGTGGGTTTTCTATCCAAAAAGGCCTTACTAGTGGGGGAGGGAAATATATTTTTTGAGAAACGTCAAGGTCTTCTCCTCTTGAGAATAGGTTCTCTGCAGATCCCTGTGGATTTGCAATTGGTCCATTTAGATAATGGGTACTAAACTTCTTCCTTTTCACTTTTTCGGAATATATTTCAGGATTAGACAGATTATAACATCTCGGGGTTCACGTTTGTCTCAACCTGTTGTTTCTTTTCTTTTGATCATCTCTCTTTTAGAAGTGTTTTTGTATTTGTCTTACTTTTAGCCTGTTTAAAATTTAAGTCTGCTGTCTCTTTTCAGGACTCCTCTGTGGGCACATTCCTAGTTTTCTTGCGAGAGGTTTTGGTCCTTTTTTGCTTATGCACTCCTTTTTCATATATAATGAATGAAGGTGGCTTCTCTTTTTTGGAAAAAATTAATTACCCTAGTTATTTATTATAATCATTTATTTTTTATTTTATTTATTTCCTAACAACTATTTTTTTTGGCCTTTGACCTAATATTTGAGCTTGTAGGAATTCTCCCCCCTTTTTTATTCCCCCTATTGGATCAAATTCTCTTCATCTAATCGTCGTGAAGATGAACCATATTAGCTGGTTAGAAATGCGTCGGCATTCTAAAAGATTTATGTGATGGATCTATAAGACATATCTATGGAGATGTTGTAGTGTTAAACATTATATTAAAAACAATAATAATAAAACATAACGTCAACTCAAATAAAAGTAAAAATTAATAAAAGTAATAATACAAATATTAAGTTGATTCAATTCAATCTATTATATTGTAATTCTTTAGTAAGGTAAGAGATTACTCAAAATGTATGCTACTTACATTTGTGCATGGCATTTTCCTTTGACATGATTTATTATTATTTTCATTTAATTTTTTAATGTGATATGCATTACATAGATTACGTGTATCCTTAACTTATATGTATATTTAGTTTAGTTGGTCGAGTCCCCATTGTTAAGTAAAAATGCTATTGGGAGGTCATGGTTTAATTCTCTGGAGTCCTCATTGTTAAGTAGCTCTCTGGAGTCCTCGTTGTTAAGTAACGTTGTTATTGAGAGGTCACAGATTCAATTCTCTTAACACCTTCGAGTCAAACTTTGTGGTTGAGCTAACAAGAAGTCATCCCTTTGGGTGGATTTGTCCCAAACAATATTCCATGGACATAGCTACTGATCTCTTGCAACAATAAATTTATTTGAATCGACTTATTATTTTTATTACTTTTTACGATGTTTTTAATTGAGGTGACATTATGTTTTATTATTGTTATTTTTTTTCATTACAACATCTCATATAATTCTCCACTGCAAAATCGCTCCCATGATATTTCAAAGCTTCATACTTAAATTCAATTAATACACATATAATTTAAAATAAATTATTAGATGTGAAATATATATAAAATATAAATAATAGATATAAATTAAGATTCATTTCACTGTATAAATTAATATTATGATGATTCATATTTCAAAACTTCATATTTAAATTTAATTAATAAACATATAAAAACTTAATAGTTCCAATAACTTTTTTTCCTAATTGTGCATGCACACTCTCTATATAATCAATAATATGCATATCATAATAAAAAATTAAATTAAAGAATTTATAAATCTATGTTGGTATTTACGTTATTTCTTGTTTTTGAAATATATATATATATATATATATATATATATATATATATATATCCCCTTTCCATTTTATTAAAAAAATACATCTATATAACTAAAAGAGTGTATTTCCCATTTCAGGAATAGGAGTGATATAGAGTGTGCTTCTAGCTGCTCACAAATTTCTTTCTTATTTTTAACTTCTTACCACTTTATATATATTTTTGAATCAAAAGTTTCTATTACTGTAACAAATTACATCGTTTAAAGGCATATCTCAAAAGCTTGTTGGCCTCACTCTTACTAGATTTTTTGGCAGACAGGTGCATACACAAATACATAGTGAATTGCCAAAGTGTCTGCAATAGAAATACATTAACCAACGACCATTTCCAAATTACTAACAAGACAAAAAAACAACAAACACTCATAAAGCATCATTAGAATTTACTGGGACAGGATGATCTGAAGTTGAACCTGGGGATAGCGAGGGTTTGATCTCATAATGGACGTGACCCTCCATGTGTGCCAGCTGAGATTCCAACCTGTCCAATTGCTCCTGAATGTGCCATTATCCTCGCCATAGACTAACCATTATGTCGTGCATCTCCCATAGATTCCGTTGGATGTGGTTCATGAAGTCAAAGACATTGTTATGGTCATTTTGCCACGCCCTATTGAATTGGTCCAACGAGTTATGCATCTGTTGAAAAGAGTTCACATGGTCATCCATAGAGGGAGTGTTTCCACCAAAGGGATGGGTTAGGGAAACAGAGGATCCAATGTTTCTCCTTGTCCCTACTCCTATTGTTGTTGTTGTTGTTGATGTCTTTGAACACTTCACATCTCCAACCCACGACGCGCCCTGCCATTTTGAGCATCCATGTTCTCCTTCTTTCCTGTAGACACTTGTTCCTCCACAAACTCTTTATTGATGCACCCTTTGGACTTGTGAGTGGACAATGGAGGATTCTCAAACTACACAATGTCACAACCACCCTTGTCTCCCTATGCGCACGAAGCTGACCACTAAGAAGTTCCATGTTCACCATAGATCTAAGCAGCACGAGTAGACTAACACTAACCCAATCAACACATTCTTACCACTTTATATTATTAAAGAATGATTTTTTTATGGGTAAATATTCAGAGGGGGTTTTGAACCTTGAATCTCACAATTTATATAATACTTCATAACAAGGCGATCACCAATTGAGCTACCCCTATGGAATTAATGATTTTTAATAATTATTACAAGTGACAAGTTGAAAATTTAACATCTACACAAGAAAAAATCAAAGATACGAACTTCGTGATACTTTAGATCCATTTGTTTAACTCAATTCCCTTGAAAAAAAAGCGTTGCACGATAGCATAGTCCCTACCATTCAAGTGGAAATTATGTTTTAAAAAAAATTGCAAATTGATATATGAAGTGAAAAAACTACATTTCTAGTTGTTAATAATAGTGTGCTCTTACCTTAACAAATTTAAATACTAAGAGATTAGATACTTCAAAATTTTGTTTATTTCTAGAATAAATTTTTGAAAAACCCTTTTGCAATAGCAACTCATGAGATGTTTAAAATTGTTTAAAAATTTATAGAATTTTATTTTCTCTATCAAACAAAAATGTAGATACTTTTCTAGTTCATAATTAAATGAGACCTTTGAATATGTAAGTGAAACTAAAACTTAAATTACTAAGTCATTCAATTTTATATCCATAATGAAAATACTCTTTACAAGCATGTAAATTTGTTAATTACATATAATAAATTTGTTAATCTCTCACAAAATTACTTAATATTTTAGAAAATTATACATATAAATTCTTATTTCTAATAGTTTTTATTTATCTATATATAAACAAACATTATATACATAACGCAAGTGCATGATGTGACGGTCGGGCAGGTTGGTTTGCACGCCCCCCGGCCGGTTTCGATTCCTGTGGAGCTGCGCGAATGCTGCAGCGTATGTTGATCCATGGAGACCCTAGTGATGACGATTAAGTTTCGATGTAACGGCTGTCAACTTGCTCTGACACGCATATGTACCAATATATATGTAAGAAAAGAAGGCCCATAATGCTTCTAAAGGGAGCTAGCCCCTCCCATTTAAATATATGAAAAATTTCAACCCCGTGCAATGTAATACAAAAAAAACACGCTAAACTGGTTGAAGAAAGTTCAAAGTAATACAAAGAGAAAATGCTAAGCCGATTGAAGAAAATATACAATGTAACGTTCTTTAAAGAATTTTACACTCGAAAATGTGAAGCATGATTATGATTAGAAGGAAATAGGTTAAACCAGGTGATAAATGTGCAAAGTTTTGAGGGATAAGAAATTAGAGTGTAAATGGGCAAAACTATACTATGATCCAAAGGAAATTTCCATGGGAACAAACATTCGTCTAATTTAAGAATGGATTCAAATTTTAAGCTTATTCACTCTTCTCAAACTACCTTTTAAGTTGGAAAAATATGCATATCTTTAAAGCAAACAACAAAACCTCACAATATAAGGAAATGTATAAGACCTTTTGGGTTTCTAGAACTGTCAAGCTTTGCTGGAACGAAAGTTAAAACAAAACTATAAATTAACCATCTAATAATTCTTACAGGTTTGATGACATTCAATTGTATCTATATCCATCTAATAATTCTTACAGGTTTGATGACATTCAATTGTATCTATATCTATTTGGAACTAGAGTTACAAGATCATTTTGAAAAAGCTGTTGCCAAAAGCATGATGCTGAGTGCTGAGGCTTAACAAATTTTATTGGTGACATGGGATAGGTGCAACTAAGTCTCAAATAAGAGATCTAAAATTTTGTGTAATTAAATGTTAATCATTAATTTTTTCAATAATAATAATAAATACTTTATTCATTTTTAAAATTAAACATTATAATTACACTTGTCAATATTAAATTAATAATAATCAACAAATCTATGTAATAAAGGAACATATAATATCATATATTTATACATAATAAGATAATTTAACAATAAACTAAAAACAATACAAAACTGTAATTTTAACATAATTTAAAATTTATGTTAATTTTCTTTTCATAAGTATGATATTTTAATAATGTTTATTTTATTATAAGTGTGATATTTTAATAGTATTTATTTTATTATTATAAATTGAAAATTATATGAGGTATTGTATTTATTGGAAAAGTTATATATATTCTAATTTATTGGAAAAGTTATATATATTCTAATTTATTGATGAAATAACTTTTTTCATGACATTTTTCCTTGTTAATTTTCACTAAAATCTCTCGGTCATTTTTTAAAATTTGAGTTTAAGTTGTTTAATTTGTAAGAATCTAGTGCCCCAACATTTTTTCAGGGTGCTGAATTTATTTCTGCATTCAAAAAAAGCAATTTAAATAACAAATAATCACATTCTTTCTTGAAATAATTATTTTGCTTGATTCAGGTGAAAAAGTATATTTGGTCTATAAGTTACACTATGCCTATATATATATATATATATATATATATGTGTGTGTGTGTGTGATGATGATGGTTAGCGTCCACTGAGACCAAACTTTGGTCCATCGGACGAATTATTTACTTTGACTTGAGATTTTATTCCTATGCTCAAAAAGCTTAGAGAGAAGCCTCCCGAGCTCACTATAGTTTTGACATCGTAAGAGTCTAGGAAGGTCAGTATTGCAACAAAGACAGTTTGATTTAAGATTTTATTCCTATGCTCAAAAAGCTTAGAGAGAAGCTTCCAAAGCTCACTATAATTTTGACATCGTAAGAGGCTAAGAAGGTCAGCATTGCAACAAAGATTATGAAATTGAGATCTAATGCGGTTGTACGCGAGGCACTCTAAGAGAAAGTGATTTTCATCCTCGATGTTCATATTCTCACAGAGATGGCAGATCCTTTCCATCCATGGTGTTTTAGGAACTGGCCAACGACCGGTTTCACTTGGAGCTCATGAGAGTTTGTTCTAATCTTGGCTATATTAATTTCTTCTTTGAGCTAGCTAAAACAGAGAGATACTTTTGATCTTCTAAGTTGGGGTTGATGACCTCCTTATGATATCTTAATTTTTTTTTAGCTACTAAATCTTTCGCACACCATATTTTTTCTTTGAACTTATAAGTAACAATATTTTTAATGTTATTAATGTTTTGCAATGCAACATTCGTGTCAATTTCCCAATGGTTTAACTAGGCCCTGGTGTCTTTATACCAACCTATTTGAGCCTTAGGTGGTTTTGGCTGGAATTTCTGGTGTCTTTATACCAACCTTGTTTGAGCCTTAGGTGGTTTTGGATGGAATTTAAAGCTAGCTTAAGAAGTCTATGGTCTCCTATGTTATTGAGTTCGTGCTTGTACAACAGAAGCCTAGTCATAGCTAGGCTCTCGACAAGGGAAATACTCACTTCTATAAGGAGAATATGATAGAGTGTATTGCTTTTAATTTTGAGGTTATACGTTATAAAACGCTTTTGGATTTGCTCAATCTTTCTCCAAGATTCTCTAGAGATGCTGCAACCCCAAACCTCACATCCATATAAGATAACATAAGTGACTAAAGTTTCAAAGAGGAACTTCTTTCTATCCCACATTACGAGGTTTGTGGTCTTACAATTATTTTCAAGACAAAAATAAGCTTTCCACCCCTCATTAATCCTTTTCTCAATGCTATAATTCCAGTTGAGCTTGTGATGAATATCAATTCCTAGGTACTTGTAAGAATACACTTGTCCTTCTTGGATTTGATAATCATAACTTTTGTTTTGTCAGTGTATGGTAGAACAAAAATCCTTAAGATATATTATTATTTACAAAGTTAAAATTATAAAAACTAAACCTAGATCCATCTTAACTCTGGATTTACCAAGCCCCATATGGGTCAAATCTCCTTTCACTCTAAAAGAGGTTTGCATCTTAAGAGTTTTGATTTGATCCCTCTTAGCACTTGGTAGATCCAAAGTTAAGATGCATCCAGGCTGATTTTATTATTAATTATAATTATAATTTTTAATTATAATTGTAATTATAATTGTAATTATATTTTTTAATTATAATTATAATTATAATTTTTAATTATAATTATAATTATAATTTTTAGTTTTATGTAATTTGACCAAGTCAAAATGTTTTATTTTATTTTGACCTAATCAAAATGTTTGTAGAGCATTACAACATCTCTACATACTGGTGTAAATGCTTACAAACATTTACACCACTACAACATCTCTTCCATAGCCTTTTGCTTTTAAATTTAATTTAAAAAATGTTATAAAATAAAATATTTTGATTTTGAAACGAGTTATGGTTTTTGGGCAAGGGGTTGATAAGCCATGGTATTGGCCCATGGTATTATACCAAAGCCTCTTTACAAGTTAATAATATCTATGGTAAACCGAGGGTGAATATCCATGGTTAAGAACTTTGTTATATTGTAGGTTTACTCTAATTAAAGTTTTAATTTAAAAAATGTTATAAAATTAAATTAAAGTAAAATATTTATAATTTTTTATTTTTATTTTGATATGAGTTATGGATTTTGGGTACGTGGTATTGATAAGCCATGGTATTGACCCATGGTATTGTAAGAAAGCCATGGTATAATGTTAAACATTGAATCTTGTTTTATAGTAAATATTAAAATTTTATGTGCTTATTAATTAAATGTTATCCGACCTTAAGAAAATAAAAGATTAATTGAAACTCTTTAATATTTTATTTTTATAATAAAAAAGAAAAGAAGTATTCCTTAATCACTATAGTTTAGTTTTGCTAATTTAACAAATAAAAATTGTTAAAATATTAATTTAACCTAATAAAAAATTATATTAATTTAAAACCATATAAAATTGAGTGCAACAATTTTTATGTTTTATAAATTCCTTCCATTTTCAATCCCTCACCTAGAATATAAATAAATAATTCAATAAAAACTAAATATTACATAAGCCAACTAATCTACATTTCCTAAATCGGCCTGGAGTATGCCGTAAAACTGCTTCTGCTTGGCTAAGAGCTCGTCTTCCTCGGACGTAAGGAAACAGGTTAACGGCCCAAGACCCAGAGGCATCTGGCAGGAGTGAAAGCCTGCTCCCTTACGGACCACCAGCGGGTTATTACAGGTGGCGTGGTTTTCCTTGATAACGGTGATGAGTCAAATCGACATTCGCGGATAGCAACCAGAGATGGTTGTCCTCACTGTTGGTTTGACACCTGAGTTTGATAGGTTTTGCCACCTTCGGAAAAAAAATCTACATTTCCTAAATAAATCTACACTTTCAATTATTTCAAATAACTTAATACAAATATACAACCACATATCCAAATTTTAAAACCCTACCCAACTGGAACGCTGTTTAGATTCGGTATAAAAATTAAACCAAATAACTAGCCAAAAAAAACCCTACCAAACCATGAGGCTCAACGACCAAGGTTGGTAACTATGTCGCAAATTGTAAGATATACATCATACATTCAATATACATAATACTATACATTAGTTTAATATACATTAAACTATCAATTATAAATATGGTCAATATTGTAATGTGCTCTCTATCATCGTCACCCAATCAAGGCATACAGACCATATAAGAACCAACGGCCACGATAGCTGGACAGCAGCATCTCCATAAAATCAACTGTCAAGATTTCAGCTTTGAGTCAGAATATTCTTGAAAGCATATGCTCGGGTTTTGGGGGTTTATGCTCTTCATTCCGTCTTCTGCCATTCTCCGCCCACTGTCTCGTCTCGAGGACCTAACGATCAGGTAACAACGCCTTTCTTCTATCAATCGCCAATGTTGCAGACCTTTTTCTGGTGCAATTTCATGGATATTTTAGGTTCAGTGAAATTGCTTTGGTTATGAGTCTTGGAGATTTTTCAACGGTGAAGGGAAATCCCTGTTTGATAACCATATGTTTTCTTATTCTTCTATTGTGTCGTCGTTAGTAGAATCTTTATCTTGGGCTTTTCTGCCGTGTAAAACATTTTAATGCAGGTTTTGTTAACGGGTTGTGGACTCGCAACAATGGTGAAGGGACCTGGTTTGTTCTCTGACATTGGCAAGAAAAGCCGAGGTTAGATGCTATTGGAGTGTACTGCTTTTTTTAGCATGCTGGTTTTGTTTTGAGCGAATACAGTTATTATTTTTCCAACATGTGGGGATTGCGTGCCCATTTTATTGATGGTGGACGTTGGAACTTTTCTATGAACTGGTAGTAGTAGTTTTCATTGATGTGCTATTATGTTTCAAGAGCTTGCAAAATGAATTTCAGTGGGTTGTTGAGAGTTTATATCTCTTAGGTATATTGGGTTTTTTCAAAGAGTATACAAAATGAGTTTCAGTGGGTTGGCGAGAGTTCATATCTCTTAGGCATATTGGGTTGTTGAGAGTTCATATCTTTTAGGCATATTGGGTTGTTGAGAGTTCATATCTTTTAGGCATATTGGGTTGTCGGGGGTTCAAATCTCTCGGGCACCTTCAAGTAGCGGGGTTCAATCCCAATATATATGTGCTTTATTAAGGGCTCTCTTTGTTTTGAGCAATGGGACTTATGAACCCCATTACTGCATTATCACGGGCCACTTCAACGTGGGGAGCCATGGACCACATTTCTGCATTATTATGGCCCGTTCTAACGGGGGGAGCCATTACAATCGACCAACATGCATCTGTTCACAGGGTCAACCTGGGCCATGGCACCCTCTCTCAATAACTAAATCACAGCCATATGAACTATTCCCAACTTGTTTTTTTATTAACAGTAACTGGGTAAATATTAGAAAAAGGCTGCAGCAAATGCTACAGCAGAGATTACATCATAGTAAAGTTCAGTAATAATAAAAGCAGGTACACAGTCTATACAAAAACTTACCACAGGCCCAAAACAGAGAATACCCTTATTCCTGCCAAAAATAACTTGGTGTTTCTTTTATTAATAACAATAATAATTTTAAGGTTGCCAATCAGACACCAAATTGGTGTATGAGGCACCTTTGTTTGTGGGACCAGGGATCCATCTCTGTGCAGCAATTTGACTGCTAAGGTCTACAGAGGCATACATATTCTTTGCCTTCTGGATTTGAACTTATGACCTCTTATGATGAAACACATGCTTTAACCTCCAAAAAAAAACTCGAAATCAACCCTCTTGCATAGCAGCTAGCAGCAACTTCCAAACCTGTATTGGCTGCTTCACCTTCCTGACTCACAGATTCCATTTCGTCGGATTCATCCTCTTTAATATTTTCTCTGAGTGAATTCACGAAGGTTTTTTGTTTTGATGCCATTACATGGTCTCCTTTTGGAAGATTGAAAATCTTGTTACGAAGAAGATTGCATTCAGCATCTACCACTGCCAACTGTTGCGTTAATGCCACCAGAGCTCCTTTGATTTCCGCTGCTTGTGCTACAAATTGATGCTCTATCTCACGAATTTCGGCAGCCAGGTTGAGGAGAGAGGCCCTAGCACAATGATTAGGCTCTTCATGCCTTTGCAACACTATGAATTTCTTGCAAGTCTCTCGAATCCATCTGTTAACTGGTAAAAAGGTTGCCCTCCTTTGAAGATTTTACGTGCCTGGACTATAAAACCCACTAAATTATGTTCCTCCCAAAAACTTTGCAAGCTTCTCAATGCTTGAGTTTTGTTCAGTGCTTGCTGCTTCAAAGTACAATTCGATGGATGTTGGGTTCCTGAAACCACAAATTGAAATTGCCCAAAGTTTCCCTATGTTACAATGCGCTATGACAGACGTATGGCCTTCCAGTTCCAGCGAGGCGGTTCCCTTGGTGGGTTTGAGCCAAAGATCAAATACAGAGCAACATAAATACTTGCTTGGCTGAAATATTTCACAATCACTTGGTCTCTGCCCTCATTTAACACTATTTAGTATTATCCCATAGTGGCTTGGGAGGTTGGGAGTGACAAAACAAAAGCATGCGATAAAGGATTTGAGGGCATGCAAGCATAGGAGGACAATCTCATTGCATTGATTTGCAAATGTTTGAAGGATTGAAAGTTCTTATAATCAATGTGAAGGGTGGTGGTTCCTATGGTACTCAGCTCTTGATAATGGATCTGTGCTATTCATGTCAAAGGGCTCATTAATTAAGGGATAATTTTAAAGGTTAACGCTCCATTAACCAAAATTCCCCCCTCCTTTTGGCTTGAACCATTTTTGCCCACCTACTTGCTTCCTTATCCTGATCTTGAAGGATATCATGGTAATATATGTCAATAAAAGATCCAAGATTGAGGCAAGATAATTGTCTTCAAACAAATTCTTATTGCCCATATTATTGGTGATCATCCAGGAATCTCCAACCACCTTGACTGTATCCTTTGTTTATGGCAATGTAAGTCGTCTTGACTATATTATTGATGATCATCTTGGAATCTCCAACCATGTTGATTGTATACCTTTGTTTATGGCAATGTTGAGTCTTTGCCAGAATGCATAAACATCTACCTATTATTTGAAGTTATACTTATTCCCCATGTGAAACTAATTTCAGTTCTCCGTTTGGGGTCAGTGGTAAACTTGCCACCCCCCTCGTTGTTCGTTTTTTCTAATGGCCCCGCGTCTCACTTTCCCATGTATGGCCGTCTAAGGGGCTATAATCCCTACTTGTTAATCCTGAGGCATTTTATGTTTTTCTTTCCTCGAAGGTACAATGGGAAGAATAAATACTTCTTACGGTGGGAAACATGCGAGCGAAAATGTAGGAAACTTGTCCCAAAATCCTCCATTGTATCATGTACATTTGAAGAAGAGTGTGTATTTATGAATGAATCATGTACATTGGAAAAAGAGTCCGTATTTATGGATACTCTTATAACTTGATGGTAGTTATCAAATAATATTTAGGACTAGCATAGATCCAATTTAATTTTGGATTTATCAAGCACCAAGAAGATTAACAAAGAAGATTAACAATGGATCATTCTAAAACTAGCGTAGATTTATTACGACCTCTAACATATTAAGTATTGTTAGGATCAAAAAGTTCGATGTTAAAATCTCAATCATTTTGCACACTTTTGTCATATTCAAGAGATATTGCAGTTTACATTTTTGTTTTTGTTTTTTGATACCTTATGACATAATAGGATCCAAGGTTAAGATGGATTTATGCTAATATGGTTGTTAGTTAAATATAGCAAATAAGATAATTAACTATGTCATGTTAATTAAATAAATAAAATGTTGACTCTTTTCTTAGTTTATGTTAATAATGTTACACACATGGAGGCCTCCACCACCTTAGGCTATATAGTGTTGCCATTTAATACTACCCTTGTCACCAACATAAGATGATAATATACGTTGCATATTATATAACATTAATACCAATATGCCTATTTAATCATTTCCTCCTTGACCAAGAGGAAATTATTGGCATTTCTCCTATAAATTTGAGAAATCACATTGTAGTTTTTTCTTTTGTATATTTGTATAATTAGAGATTGCCACTTATAACAACATTATTGTGCGTAAATAAGCTAGCAAATCAAAATAAAAAGTTGTTGATCTGATAGTTTGATTGATTGTGTATGGTCAATATTGGATAGGTTTAGGTTATGGTAATGTTGTTTATTGGGCATTTGTTTGTTTAAACATAACTAAACTTTGGCTTTGAAACTCAAGTTTGATTTGTGAATTGGTATCCAAAATTGCATTTACATGTAATTTCTTGAAAACCAGAACAATTCTCAAAGGGTAAGGGGTTAGGGCCTAGTCATAATAATGTTGGATCACATGATGATCTATGTCCCATTGATATGAAGGGAACTTGTAAGGGTTTACTTAACAATTTTGTTTGCCCATATGTTTGTAGGATGAATGGATGTAAAGAGTTTTCGCAGATAACCCAATATTTTCTACAAGGCTTGCTAGAAAAAGTTGAGGAAATGAGAGACTTGATTAGAAATAATGGGAAGAGTAATACAAAATGTGATTCCATATGTTGAAAAGACAATTCCAATACTTTGGGTACAATAATGGGCTTTTGGCATGGATTGAGATTGCCATTTTTAGAGAATGTGTAAAATCACCTCACTTGTTTATGTAAAAGGCTATTTGATGATGAAAGGTTAATTGTTAATTTTAGTTAACAATGGTATGTTCTATGCTTAGCACAATTTACTTCAATGTTCCTTAGCAACCCAATAACAATTTCTAATTTCCAATAGCAATCATAATAATCACATTGACAATAAAAGCAGATAGAATATGAAACAAAGCGCAGAAGACAAGCCAAGACAAGAGGACACCAGATTTTGCGGATGCCAATGAAAAACCCCAATGTGGGAAAACCCCCATTATGGGGAAAACCCTTTGATCAATTCTTCTTATCATTAAATCAAAAGTTCAATAGAGAGAGAGAGTACAAAAGTCAAATTGACTTGCCCAATACAAAGTCAAAACAACCTTGTAAATTTCTGTAGTCAAACTGCAGCCCTAACCAGAAAGTCAACATTGGTTAAAACAAAAAAAAATTGTCCTCAAAGCAACTCGGTCTTCCTTGGTCAAACTTGACCTGATCAGGAGGATAAATCTAGCCCAAAACAACTCGGTCAAACTCAGTCAAAGGAGAGAAAAAATTGTTGTAATTTTTTGCGGTCAAACAACAGTCAACCCTGAAGTCAACACATGTCAAACAACCCAAAATTTCTCAGTTTTTGTGCCCAAAGATGCGGGCTAGAAAAATCAAACCTTTGACCCCAAAAACACAGTCAAACTCGGTCAGCAAGTCCTTGGTGAACGCTGGTCAAACTCGTCCCAGAACTCTGAAATTTCGACCTGTAATTCTGACTAGAAACTTGTCCTGCTTACCACACGTGTGAGAGAGAGACGCTGTTCAATGTTGTATGACTATGAACCAATCAGATGAAGAGAGAGAAGAATGTGCCAAATGAGGTGTGAGGTATTTTGTATTTATACAATTTGTTGTGGGTGAAGAGACATATCCATTGGTCTTCTTGAGCCTACATGATGATGAGGTTGACTCGAACAATTTGCCCATGTGAGGGCATAAATTCGAAATCACACTTCTGCTTTTCTGAATGAGATGTTCTTTATATCAATCTTGGACCTCTCAAAAAAAGGAATCCAATGCAATCATCATCTCCATCAAATGAGTTGTCCCAAGGTGGAATTTGGCCCTAGTTGCCAATTTTAACACTCCCTCTCAACTAGGGAGAATTCCACTTGCTAATCAATTTGTCGTCATCATGCCATCTTGTCGTCATATGCCATCTCTGTCATCTCATCTCTGCTCTGCTGAACCATGAAGTAATAATGAAGAAGAATCGATCGAGAGTGAGTCACAAGACCTTACCACTCTCCACTGACAAAAGTCAGTCCAGAGGTAGAACCTCAAATGATCCTAGATCAAGTTGTTGAACACCATGCATCCTAGACATAGGGAGTACGACAGTACACGATGCGTCCATTGGTAGTGCTATGGTCCCTATCCATGTTTCCCAACTCATTGGCCAGATGAGAGGTACTTCCCATGAGTCCCAGACTACATGGGTAGGATGTATGTTGGGGCATCAATAGGAGAAGGTGAACCACTCATCCTGCTCATATGCCATAGGAGAAGGTGAACCACTCATCCTATGCATATGTCATTTGTAGGGGAAGGTGAACCACTCACACTACATACATGTGTCTAGTAGGGGAAGGTGAACCACTCACCCTAGGGCCTACACATGTCATCATGGGGTATCACAGGGGAAGGTGGACCACTCACCCTGAACATAGCGTACCACATAGGGGAAGGTGAGCCACTCACCCCATGGTCGTTCATAGCTCCAAGAAGTACCCCAAGCCCCCTAGGAGCTCCCAGAGTTCAATGTCCAACTCAAGCGGGACCCTCATAGGAGGGTCTTTCCACGACTCCAAGTCTCTCTCGGAAGGCTAAGAATTTGACCTTCCCCAAAGGCTTCGTGAGGATATTTGCGACCTGCTCACTAGTCCTAATGTGTTGGAGCTAATCCAGATTTAAATAGGAATGCAACAAATTACAGAGATAACCATAAATATAGAGATGTAGCGGAAATAATACTTCATTTCATTAATATAAAATACTGAAATATGCTTACAAACAAAAATGGAAATAAACCAGATAGGGTGATGGTAGCTTATCTCTCAGAAGAGATGTGGTGGCTACATGCCTCTGAATTGTGTTACAATGAGGCTCGAAGGCCTATTTATTGTTGAGAAACATTGGAAAACCTTAAACATCCAAAAACCTAACCCTAGAAGATGAAACGCCAAACTGTGGGCCCTGTTTGGGTAAATTGGTACATCAACTTCCTAGGGTCGTAACTTTGGCATACGATCTCCGTTTGACGCGCACAATATCTCACTAGAAAGATCTATTCGAGAACTACAACTTTGGGAAGAGCAACATCGGTCTATGGACCCATGTTGCTACCAGCTTTCCCAAAAACGTCGTTTAGGGCCTCAAAACAGTTTTGGAAGTTCAGGACCCGAAAAACTACTAAAAATAGTAAATTGTGCTACAATTAAGGAAACTGAAAAACTTGAAAGAGACAGTTGTGGGGGTCCAAGTGGGATAGGTGGGTGGCCATCAACATCCCACCTGGATCATTCCTCCCCCCTTAAGAAGCAAAGGTCCCCATTGCTTTGAGTTCCTCCATCTGTTGAACTTGGTCCTTGGTGAGCTGTTTTCCAATCTCTGATGTGTCCAGTAATGGTGGGAAGTATGGTAGAGGGCAGTCCACATTGAACACTCGGTGCAAGCGAAGGAATGGAGGAATGCTATGCTCCAAAGCATTGTTTCCCATAGCCTTGGGATGGGCTCTTATAAGGTGTTCTTTCTGCAAATGCAACCCGACTTTCTCGCCACTTGAAACTTGTGTGGTACTTGACGCTGATCATGTCGCTGCTTGTACTTGGCAATTTCCAGAATGGAGTGGCGATATCTCGACCCGTTGGGTAGAGGCGCTCTAGGAGTTAGATCGAATGAATGCTTGACCTGATAATGCAACAGTGTCCTTTTGGGTGAGGAGAAGATGTTCCTGTCTGCTTTCATGACCGTATGCATCTGCTGCTGCTGCTGTGTGGAGGAACCCTTCGCGGGGGTCATGGATGTGGCGACAGTCTTCCCCTTACTTTGAGAGCGAACCAAACAAAAAATAAATTTCCCAGTCTGGGAGATGAGCTTTCTGTGTTTCTTAGTAGTGATTAAAGAGGTGGCGGTAGGTGGGGCTACCTCCAGTATCCTGTATAATGAATTACACAAAGAAATAATGACAGCGCGAGGCCTCGACTTATACACAACATGTCTCCTCCACAAGTATGGCTGGCCTAATTGATCTGATATTTACCCTATGTGACATCAGTTAAAGATTTATTAAACAAAGGTATTACAAACTCATGTGCTGGTGTGTGTTCTGTGTTATTGAAGCAACGGATCGATCAGATTGCCAATACACAGACATTTAAATGGAAAGACAACAGAGAAATACAGTAAGCAAACACAAAGACACAAGAAATTAATAAGGAGTTCACCCTATTCTCCAGGGCTACATCTCCGGTCCAGCTTTCAGTGGTGGCCTTGTTTTATTGTGTCTTTAAGCAGAGAATTATAATGCAGGGACTCAAAGTGAGTTCTCCTGAAGCAGATTTGCTTGGCAGGGTGGTTCTTGGATTCCCCAAGCCACTTGAGTACACAGACTTCTTCTTCCTACCAGCTTTGTGACCTTCTGGTCTACAGTGGAGAGCCCAATGTGGTGCTCAGCCCGGACAGATCCTCTCTGGGATGGCTCGGATCTCTCAAGCCTCTGGTGCTCGACACTGCCTCTGGTCAGCTCGACCCTCTGTTCTATTTCTGCTTTGCTTTATTGCTTCTTTCTTTGTGTTCTGTCCTCCTCACGGGATTCTGGTCTCTCTGTCTCTCGTCCTCCTCTCGTGATTCACTGTTAACTGTGTATTCTGTCTCTGTTCATGGCTTTTAGCCATTCGTTCCAAGACTGTTCGGTTCCTCTTCCGCCTCTGTCGATTCACCTTCTGCAGTTGCGCTTGGAGTCCCCTGTTCGGCGTCATCATTAGCGCTCAAGGAGTGGCCACATGTCCTCCTTTAAACGTCGCCAGCCTGTTTTGTCGGTTCATTTCTTCAGTTACGTCGTGGATGAAGTCTTCCTCCACCGTGGCGGTTAAACGGATTCCAAATGCTTTTAAATCGCGGCTCATTCCTTCGTCGATTCCCCTTCCTCCATAGGGCGCGATCTTAGTTGTCTGATCTTGGTCCCCCCAGATCCGACGCCATATGCACATTTCGCGCGGTTGAATTGCTCGACCATTATTGTGTGATCAACGACTGTTTTCTCTCACCTCTGCTTGACACGTGTTGATCGTTGAGTGGGATCGCTCCGCTTCTGTCCAAAACCACTTACCATTTGAGGGCGCCCCGATCAATACCGCCGATTTTTAGAGTGCGGGTCCTGCCTTTGTCCTTTTAGCGCTTTTGCTTTTTCGCCCGCGATTCTTCGGCTCCCCATGCGTCCGAGTGCTCAGGCTTCCTCCATTATGGCTCTGTTCGCCCAACGATGCGCATCAAAAATCACCTCCTTTTCCCGTTCCGGGGCTCCCAGGGGCTATTTTGACCTCCCGCGCAGTCTCCATGGGCCTCGGTCAGCGCGCTTTGACCGAGGTCCTCGTCGTTCCACGCTGGCTGCCATTGCCATTGGTTCAGGGTGTTTTTGATCGCTGTTTTGGAATTCTTAGAGATTTGTCCGACTTGATACAGTCATGGTTCTTTGACAGTCTTTTATGGATCCAATTCGGATCACGACCTTCCCACTGAAAAAGCTTTTGGACCACCAAAAGTTGGTTTTAAAGCATCGACTAAGTGAGGGTATTGTTTTCTCACTTATCCAATCTCAATCCACTTTGCACTGCTCGACTTTGAACCTTTGAGCCCAATCCTGAGGTACTCAACATCTCCCCTGTGCGTCGTCCTCACCTTCTTGTCTAGCACTGTGTCTTCCTGCAATTCATTAAGATATTCAGGTAGCAGGTTATCAATAGAAGGTAATTGACTCTGCTCTTCAGGGTCCTCAACCATTGAAGGTTCAAACAATCTCAAGCAATTTGCATTTACGACTGAGTAAATGTGCATGTAAGCTGGTAGATCAAGGCGAAAATCATTTTTACCAATCTTCTCAAGTATCCTAAAAGGTCCATACCTGATAGGCTTTAGCTTTTTACCTTCACCTTCCATCCCGTCCTTGCTGATATACAGCCAGACTTGGTCTCCAACTTGAAAACTATGCTCCATCCGATGCTTGTCATGCCTAGCCTTGTACTTGGCTTGGCTCTTTTCCAGCTATTCCTGTACTGCCTGGTGGATCTCCTGGATCTATTCAATGAACCTAGTTGCCTTGTCCACATCACTGTGTCCATCAACCATGGTATCTTTACCAAAGACAAAATCCAAAGGAGACCTTGGTGTGAAACCAAAACAAGTCTCAAAAGGAGATCTCTGTGTAGAAGAATGCTTTGCTCTGTTGTAAGCATGCTGCACATAACACAAGTGTTCATCCCAAAGCTTAGGATGTTTGCTGCAATATCCTCTCAGTAACTGGATCACTGTCTTGTTAACTACTTCTGTCTGGCCATCTGTTTGTGGATGAAAAGCTGTGCTTTTCTTCAGTTTGGTGTCCATCAGTTCCCACAGACTCGACCAAAACTTCCCCACAAATCGGGTGTCTCGATCAGATACAATGGAAGTGGGTAATCCAAAATGAACCCATACATGTTCAAAGAACAATTTTGTAGTCTGTTCAGCTATAATTTGTTTATTACAAGGTATCAAAATACACATTTTGCTGAACCTATCCACAACAACATATAGATAATCATGACCTTTCCTAGATTTAGGCAGTCCTCCAACAAAATCCATGGCACACTTTCCCAAGGGTGAGAAGGAACTGGCAATGGAGTGTACAAGCCTAGTTTTCTATTATTGGGCTTGCTTTTAGCACACATGGCACACCCTCTTACATATCTAGAAACCGTCTCATTCATTTTCGGCCAATAGCAAAATATTTGCAGCTGTACAACTGTTTTACTTACCCCAAAGTGACCTGATATCAGAGAAGTGTGTGCTTCCCTAATTATCTTTACTCTCTCAGTTTGTGGAATGCAGAGTTTCCCACAATGGTATAAGAGTCGGTTCTTCATATGATAATCCAATTCTTCTACTCTTTTGCCTTGACTCAAATTTGCATGTACATCTTTAAAGTCCATATCTTGAGCATATTGTTATATGTAGCTTTCATGTAGCACAAAATTATGCTTAAGTATGGTAGATGCAGTTATAATAGGTCTAGATAACATGTCTGCAACCTTGTTATGTATGCCCTTTTTATATCTGATGACTAAATGAAATTGTTGTAGAAAACCCATCCATCTGTAATGCCTTGATTGCTGCAACTTAGTTTGGGAGTGTAGATATTGAAGTGGTTGATAATCAGTATGTATTATTGTCTCTTTGCCCGTTAAATAATGTTTCCACTTTTTCACACTCTGAACTAATGCATACAATTCTTTATCATATGTAGGATAGTTAACTACTGCAGGATTAAAAGTCTCAGAATGATAACATATGGGTTTACTGTGCTGTGTTGACACCGCTCCCATGGCATAGTCACTGGCATCAGTTTGGATCTCAAAAGCTCTTTGTAGATCTGGCAGTGCTAGTACAGGTGTTGTACTAGTCTTTTCTTTCAAGGTGTCGAAGGCTTTCTGATGTTTGCCTCCCCACTGAAACACCTTATTCAATCTTTTTAAAGCATGTAAAGGAGCTGCAATCGAGGAGAAGTTAGAAATGAACTTCCTCCAATATTGTGCTGCTCCTAAGAAGCTTCTCACTTCTGTAGCAGACCTGGGTTTAGGCCAGTTCACAATGACTGCCACTTTAGAGGGATCTATTTTCAATTCACCTCCCCCTACTATATGACCCAAGTAATTTAGAGACATTTTGCCAAATTCACATTTTGAGAGTTTAACATAAAGTTTTTTCTCTTTTCAAAACATCTAATGTCTGCTTAACATGCTTTAAATGTTCTTCCCACGTTTTACTAAAAATCAGAATGTCATCCAGATACACCATAACAAAATCATCAAGAAAAGGTGTGAGTACATCATTCATTAATCTCATGAAAGTAGTAGGAGCATTAGTTAAGCCAAAATGCATAACTAGCCATTCATACAATCCCTGCTTTGTTTTGAAAGCAGTCTTCCATGCATCTTGCTTTGCAACTCTGACCTGATGGTATCCACTGTGCAAATCCAGCTTGGTGAAATAAACAACGTCCTTCAATTGATCTAAAAGATCATCTATGCGAGGAAGGGGATAACGATTTTTGATTGTTATCTTATTCAGTGCTCGGTAATCAATGCACATTCTCCACGAGCCATCTTTCTTTCTCACCAAAACGATTGGTGACCCACATGGTGATGTGCTAGGCCTGATGAAGCCCTTCTCGAGCAACTCCTGCATCTGCTTCTTGATTTCAGCATTCTCTAAAGCAGACAACCTGTACATCCCAATGTTAGGCAATAGAACATCTTGCCGCAAAATAATATCATGTACTATTCCCTTTTTGGGTGGCAGACCTTTAGGTTCTTGAAACAAGACATCATATTCTGAAACAACCTTTTCTATATCAGCTTGTTGTTCAGCATTACAACTCCCAAATATATTTGTTTTATCAGGTTTCTTTTCCTTTACAACCATTAGTAAGAATTGTTTGCATGAATTTATCATTCTTTTCATCTGTCCTGAGTTTATGAGAGTATAATTATTCTTGAGCTTATGAGCTCTTACAAAGTATTCGATTCCATCTTTAACAAGCAAATACTTGTTCTCGGCTCTATAGAAAATAGCCTTTCTATCATACAAGTAAGGACTTCCTAAAACAATTCCACATATGTCCAAAGGAATTATGTCTAACTCAACTTCATCTACAAATGCTGACCCAAAAGAAAACTTGAGTTTGCACTATATAGTCACTTGTAGTTGTGCTTTATCATTCAACCATACTAATGGGTATGGTTTTTGTGAGGTGTAGTTGCTAATCCCAATTTCTTTACAATTGCTTCAGAAATTAGATTTACTTGTGAGCCACTATCAAACAAAGTATCAATCTTTTGATTTTTGGAAATAACTCGAATATGGAAAAGCTTATGTCTTTTTCTCTCATTTTCTTCATCAATAACAGATTGAGCAGAATTACTAGTAGATGCTTCAGAATCTTACCTTTTATACCTGTTGCTGCTATAGTTGTTTCATCTCCTGAGTTTGACCCCAAATCTTTTTGAATAGCTGCAGTAGTCTTCTTCTTCTTTCCCTCGGACTTCTTAGGTCTCAGCTTTGGATGAAGAATCTAATAATGCTCATCATCATGCCCATCTTTTTTACTGTGAGTGCATGAAGCTTTGCTTTTCTATGCAGTGTTAGCCTTCCTTGCTTTCCATTTCTACTTTCTTTTCTCCTTGCTCTTGCTTACAGTGGGTTGGGATGGTCCCCCAACTTCTGGATTTCCATTCTTTCCTCTAGCTTGTATATGAGTAGCTTGTACAGATACCTCATCTATACTACTGGGATTAAACATGAGGATGGTATGCCTCATGTAGCTGTGTAGACCACCAATTTACTTCAAAAGAGTCTCTGGTGAGTCTAATGAGATACCCAACATCAATGCTCTCTTTCTGAATTCTTGAGTATACCCTTGCACACTTTGCCCTTTCAACTGCCGAAGAGTTTGCCAACTCATCATGGCTTGTTGCATGTAGGCCAATGGATAGAACTGCTTTTTGATTGCAGCAACAAATTCACTCCAGACAGAGATGGTCTTACCATGTCTTTTCATATCAGCTTGGGTTCTGCCTTCCCACCAAACCAAGGCAGTGCCTCCTAGGCGTAGGCTTGCCAGCTGAATCTTACTCTTGTCTGAGTCTATGTTCTGTACCCTGCAATACACATCAATTTGTCTAATCCAATTGTCCAACTTTTCAGCATTTAGCTCTCCATCATATATAGGAAAATCAAATTTAACATCTAGCTTAATCAAAGATGCTTTCTTATTATGCACAGGGCTATTAGGAGGTGTGAGAAAGCTTTCCTCTTTCCCCTTTCCTTTGGAGTGGTCATGGAAGTGAGACTCATCTTCTTCTTTATCTTGTTTAGAACCTGATGAATCCTCCACCTTATGCTTTCTAAAGTCTCTGTACATTTCTTCAACCATAGACTCTATAGCTAGGAAACTCTCTATGAATTGAGGGTCTGGCCCCACAGAACCTTCCTCTGATATTGTCTTTCGAGAATAGACTCTCCCAATTTTAGGATTAGTTTCCAGGGCGCCCCAATCAATACCGCCGGTTTCCAGAGTGCGGGTCCTGCCTTTGTCTTTTTAGCGCTTTTGCTTTTTCGCCCGCGGTTCTCCGGCTCCCCATGTGTCCGAGTGCTCAGGCTTCCTCCAATTTGGCCTTGTTCGCTAATCGCGCATCAAAAATCACCTCCTTTTCCCGTTCTGGGGCTCCCAGGGGCTATTTTGACCTCCCGCGTAGTGTCCATGGGCCTCGGTCAACGCGCTTTGACCGAGGTCTCGTCGTTCCACGTTGGCTACCATTGCTACTGGTTCAGGGTGTTTTTGATTGCTGTTTTGGAATTCTTAGAGATTTGTCTGACCTGATACAGTCATGGTTCTTTGACAGTCTTTTATGGATCCAATTCGGATCACTAATAATACATCACAAACATCCAGAGGTGCAACATCACACAATACCTCGTCCGTGAAGGGTTCGATGCTGTAAGGAAGGCGACGTTGCCGGCTAACTCGGAGATCATGTCCTTGGTGAAGCCACCCAATACTGTACGACTACGAGTGAGGTGTAGTCGGTAGGCCGAACCACTTCATGACCTCTGTTGAAATGAGGTTCTTTTGGCTCCCACTGTCAACAATGAATTGCAGTGGCAAACCCTTCACCCACATGTGTGAGTGGAAAAAACGCTCTCCCTCCTCTGGATCTTCGGGCTCATTCTTCTGGATCTGGCGGTGGCTACAATGGCACTTCGCTCCGCGTTAATGATCTGCTTCCCTTTGCCATTCCCCTTGTTGGATTCTGACCCAAGGTTGGAACATGCATCTGATTCTGAAGCCTTCAACTCGGCCACCAGCGACTGCTTGGTCCGACACTCACTTGTGTTGTGAGTGGGGCTCTTGTGGAACTCACACCACTTTCCTGTGTCCTTCGACTTCGTGGTGTTGTTCTTTTCTTGCGGCTTCGACGGGTTGTCTTGGGTCACCCCGCCGTGGCTTTGTCCTTTGGTCTTCGGATTTGCAGATCCAAAGTCTCGCTTCTTCTTTTTAAACTTTTGCTCAATTTTGACAGCTTATTGGTGCGCCGTGCCGAGTGAGGAGATGTTTAGGAACTCCATATTTTCCTGGATGTACCTGCGTAGGGAGCCGCGGTATTTGAGTACCAAATGTAGTTCAGAATCCTTGATACTTAACTGTGTGCGAAGGGTATGAAAAATGTTTGTGAACTCTGGCACATCTTGGTCCCTTCCTTGCCGCAGTGTGGTCCACTCTATGTCTTTGTTCTCATAGCTTTTTGACAAGGTAATACTACTCCTTAATGGCATCTCGGAATGAATTCCAAGTGGGTGCGGTCGAAAATAGTGAGCTCGTACTTTCATCCTTTTTCTCGCAGTAGGTTTCCCACTAGTCCTTGACGTGGGGGGCTGCTTTGAGAAGAGCAAAAATAATCTTTTCCCGACTAGAAAAATCATGAACAGAAAACTACCCATCTAGCAGATTTAACCATTTATCTACGACATTTGCGTCTATTTGACCCTCGAATATGGTGATTTCAAAATTAACTTCTACCTTAAAGGGTGTGGTGTTTCCAGAGTAGTTGTTGGAAGCTGATGCGTTGCCTCTGGGTAGCGGTTGAAGGATCTGGGCGAAGTTTTCCATCATCGCGTTCCTTTGACGCTCAAGGGCTTCTTCGAGCAAGATTTTGATAGGATCTCCTGCCCCCTCGTCTTTCTTGTCTTCCGCCATGGGAGGCCGTCGGGATTTGCGAGGCTGGTCTTGCAAAGGTTCGACCAGTTCAAGCCCTAACTCCTTATATCCCGACCTCGTTGGGGACATGCAAAGAAAAACAGAGAAAGAGCAGACCGCTCTGATACCACTGATCCAGATTTAAACAGGGATGCAACAAATTACAGAGATAACCGTAAATACAGAGATGCAACGGAAATAATGCTTCATTTCATTAATGTAAAATACTGAAATATGCTTACAAACAGAAATGGAAATAAACCAGCTAGGGTGATGGTAGCTTATCTCTGAGAAGAGATGTGGCGGCTACATGCCTCTCAACTATGTTACAATGAGGCTTGAAGGCCTATTTATTGTTGAGAAACAATGGAAAGCCCTAAACATCCAAAAACCTAACCCTAGAAGATGAAACGCCAAACTGTGGCCCCGTTTGGGTAAATTGGTACATCAACTTCCCGGGGTCGTAACTTTGGCATATGATCTTCATTTGACGCTCACAATATCTCGTTAGAAAGATCTATCCGAGAACTACAACTTTGGGAAGAGCAACATCGGTCCATGGACCCATGTTGCTTCCAGTTTTCCCAAAAACGTCTTTAATGGCCTCAAAACGGCTCTGGAAGTTTAGGACCCAAAAAACTGCTAAAAATAGTAAATTGTGCTACAATTAAGGAAACTGAAAGAGATAGTTGTGGGGGTCCAAGTGGGATAGGTGGGTGGCCACCAACATCCACCTGGATCAGGAGCCTTATTGCTACCTGTTGTACCATATCCCGGATAAAGTGGTACTTGATATCAATGTGCTTGGAGCGGTCGTGGAACAGAAGATTCTTTGAAAGGCGAATCCCACTCTAGTTATCGCAAAAGATCACAGTGGTATCCAGTACGTGCTCAAATAGCTTACTGAAGAGCTTCCTCAACCAAACAGCCTCAAAACAGGCCATACTGGCTGTAATGTATTCGGCCTCGGCGATGCTTAGTGCAACCAATTTTTGCTTCTTGCTCATCCAAGAAATTGAAGCAGACCCCAATGAGAAGAAACATCTAGACATGCTCTTATGATCCACCACACTGCCAACCCAGTCAGTGTCTGTATATCCATGCAGCTTCAAATTCCTGGCAGTGTATCTAAGTCCATAATAGATTGTGCCCCAAAGATATCTCAAGAGATTCTTAGCAGCAATCCAATGTATGTGATGAGGCTCGACCATAAATTTACTCAACGTGTTCACAACGAAGCATATGTTAGGATGGGAGTTTACCAAGAACATCAGGCCCCCTACAAGTTGTCTAGATTCCGAAGGATTTCCCAACTCGGGCCCAACAACACTTCCACATAGCTTTTTGAAGTTGAGTTCCATCGAAGTAGACACGTCCTTGCAATCCACCATCCCACATCTCTCGAGTAACTTTACAATGTATTTTCTTTGAGAAAGGAAAATCTCACTTGGTTTTTGCTAGACCTCCAGGCCTAGGGAGTAGTGCATCCGTCCTAGGTCCTTGACTCGGAAGACAACTCCCTCTTGCATTGATAAATGAGAGGGTTTGCACCTGTCAGAAAGTGATCAGCCACGTAGAGGACCAGAATGAGAGACATGTCATTCTCAACCTTGAAATATAGGTTAGGGTTAGCTTCGCTCCTTGTGAATCCCAACTTCATAAGATAGCTATCAATCCTCTCATACCAAGCCCTAGGGGCTTGCTTCAACCCATAAAGGGATTTCTTCAATCTGCATACGTATGTCCTTCGATTCTGTACTTCGAACCCCTCAGGTTGTTCCAAGTAGACTTCCTCCTTAAGCGAGCCATGCAAGAAAACAATATTCACATCCATTTGGTGTAGGTTCCATCCTTGAGAGATAGTAAGAGCAATAATCGAATAGATAGTGGTATATCGAGCAATTGGTGCAAATATCCCATCATAGTCCACCCCTTCCTTTTGAGAGAAGCCTTGAGCAACGAACCTAGCCTTTTATTTTTCAACACTCCCATTAGCTTCATGTTTGATTTTGTAAAGCCATTTAGACGTGACCATAGACTTGTCCTTGGGTTTAGGAACCACATCCCAGACATCATTCTTCATGATGGATTCATCTTCCTCATTCATTGCATCCTTCCACACTTGGTGTTTTACGACTTCTTCGAATGTACAAGGCTCAGATTGAACAATGGTACTCACAGCAGCAAGGTACCCTTGATACCTAGTGGGCTTCTTACTTTTACGAAATGGCCCTCTTGGAGCAATATGCTTTTCAACATATTTGAGAGTGTCTTTGAGCCACAATGATCTTCTCTTTGAGGTAGAGGGATCACTAGGAGGTGGATCAATGGGATCCATCAGGCCTTCAACATCGGGCATAGGCTCATCGGACGAAGGTTCATCCCGCTTTCCTGTAGCATCATCATTTTCATTTCCTGGAATGGGGAGATCTTTGGCTTTCCCGAGAGCAGTATCTTCATCAAATGTAACATCATGGTTTACTTCTACATCTCGTTGACCAGACACAGATTCTATATTCCTTTGAATTTTCACTATAGGCCACAAAAGTTCTTTTCTTCCCGCATGCTTCCAACTTGTTTCTCTTCTCTTTAGGCACATGAAAATATACGGGACAATCAAATATTCTAAAATGAGAAACATTAGGTTTCTTACCAGTAAAAACTTCTTCGGGTGGCTTGAAGTTCAATGCTTGATGTGGACACTTGTTTTGAACATATACGACAATATTTGTGGCTTCTCCCCGTAAGAATTTTGGTAGACCTAGATCATGAAGCATGGCATGGGTGGCTTCCATGATCGTTCGATTCTTTCATTCAACACCTCCATTTTGTTCAGGGGTGTATGCAACTATTGTCTCCCTCTTAATCCCATCTTTACAATAGTCATTGAATTCATTTGATTCATATTTGGTCCCATTATCAGTCCTCAATATTTTGATCTTCTTTCCTGTTTGATTCTCCACCAAGGCTTTGAAATCACAAAACCATTTGAAAACTTCATCCTTCTTCTTCAAGAAATATATCCATGTTTTGCGAGAGAAGTCATCCACAAAGATAACATGATATAAGTATCCTCCTAATGATGGTACGGGCAACATACTAGATAGGTCAAAATGGACCAGTTGAAGAATATCATAAGTTTTTCTTTCGCTTGAGGGGAACCCCCTTGTAAGTTTCCTCGCTGCACAATCCTGACAAGCACCTTCATGATTCATGTTGAAATCGGGCATACCCTAGGTAAGGCTTTGTAATGAAGGTGGGCAAATCTCCGGTGCCATAATTCGGAGAAGAGAAGTGTCGCAAGACATGGCTCCCAGAGGACTTCCTCCAACTTGATAAAGACCATCAACCTTAAATAAGTGTAAATGCATCTTTAGGGTTTCTTTGCCAAAGACGTACCTTTCCATCAATGAATGCTATCTTGAAGCCTTTATCTTCCATCATAGAAATAGATACCAAGTTCTTCTTCAAATCGGGCACATACAATACTTCTTGTCGATGAATGGTTTGACCTTGATTCAAGTGAAGAGTGACGATACCTATTCCTTTCACGAGATAGGTGGCATTATCTCTAAGTATGATTTGCAAGTTAGTCTTCTTTTCAACCAAATTTGAGAGGGCCTCTTTGTACCCAGTGAAGTGCCTTGAGGATCCACCATCCATCAGGAAATGATCCAATGTATCCGGAGGAGAGGCAGTAGATAAAGTGGAAATAAGATAAAATTCATTTTGTTTTTCTACAACATTACTTTCTTCATAATTGGAATTTCTTAATCTTTTGGGAGGACGACCATTTGCATATCGAGCAGCGGGAGCATTCCTCTTTCCCTTGTTGTTGAACACGTTGTTCCTTTGATTACCATTGCTTTTGTAGTTGTTGTTGTCATCATCCTTTGGAGTATCCTTCTTGTGAGGACACTCTCTAGCATAGTGGCCAAACCTGTTACAATTGTAGCATCTGCCTTTTCTTCCTTCTTTGAATCCCCGACTTAAATCCTTGACTTTGTCTCCTTGGACCAACATTGTTCTTCCTTTTAGCATGAGCGGAGAAAGTAGTAGGATCATTTCCATTTGAGGGCTTATCTCTCTCCATCATCCTTATTTCTTCTTGAGTGCATCTAGCCAATAATTCATCAAAACCCAGAATCCTGTCATTGTTGAGGATGGTGGTGTTAAACACATCCCATGCTCTTGTAAGACCTCCAAGTGCAATAAGAGTGAGCTCCCTATCACCAACAACTTCTCCAATAGATAGAAGACCATTCTTGATTTCGGTAATCCTCATGAAGTAGGATTGAATGGACTCTCCTCTATCCATCTTGATGTCTTTCAACTCGTTCTTGAGAAAGTTTACTTGATTTGCATTGTTTACTTTGAACATCCTAACCAATTTATCATACATCTCCTTGGATGTTTCCAAATCAGAGATATAGGCAACCAAATGCTTTTGAATAGAGTCTACAATATTTTTTTTTAGCTTTGACCTCACCTTTATTGTACTTTGTTTTTGCAGCAGTAGGTGCATTTGAAGGAGGCTCCACCACTCTTCCTTGTACATAGTGCATAGCACATTCTCTTCCAAAGCCATCTTCCATGCATGATAGTTGGATTTGTCCTTGAGCTTACCCTTGGATTTGAAGTATGATGTAGTCGTCATTGAAGCTAGACCAATATTCTTGTCCAACAACTTTCCTTAGTGATTGCTTTTCTCACTCTTGTTTGGGCTTTGTCTTCGTTTGAGCTCTGATACCATGTTAATTTTAGTTAACAATGGCATGTTCTATGCCTAGCACAATTTACTTCAATGTTCCTTAGCAACCTAATAATAATTTCCAATTTCCAATAGCAATCGCAATCATCACATTGACAGTAAAAGTAGATAGAACATGAAACAAAGTGCAGAAGACAAGCCAAGACAAGAGGACACCAAATTTTGCGGATGCCAGGGAAAAACTCCAATGTGGGGAAAACCCTTTGACCAATTCTTCTTATTATTAAATCAAAAGTTCAATAGAGAGAGAGAGAGAGTACAAAAGTCAAATTGACTGGCCCAAAAAAAGTCAAAACAACCCTGTAAATTTCTGCAGTCAAACTTCAGCCCTAACCAGAAAGTCAATGTTGGTCAAAACAACAAAAAATCGTCCTCAAAGCAACTCGGTCTTCCTTGGTCAAACTCGGCTTGATCAGGAGGATAAATTCAGCCCAAAAGAGGTCGGTCAAACTCATTCAAAGGAGAGAGAAAATCGCTGTAATTTTTTGTGGTCAACAATAGTTAACCCTGATGTCAACGCAATTTAAACAACCCAGAATTACTAAGTTTTTGTGCCCAGAGATGCGACCTAGAAAAAATTGAACCTTTGACCCCAAAAACATAATCAAACTCGGTCAACAAGTCCTTGGTCAACGCTGGTCGAACCTGTCCTAGAACTCTAAAATTTCGGCCTATAATTCTGCCCAGAAACTCATCCTCCTTGCCACACGCATAAGAGAGAGAAGCTGCCCAATGTTGTACGAACCAATCAGATGAAGAGAGAGAAAAATGTGTGAGTGATGAATGTGCCAATGAGGTGTGAGGTCTCTTGTATTTATACAATTCGTTGTGGGTGAAGATGTTGGAAATAACACTGAGAGGGGGGGTGAATCAATATTTACAATTCAATAATATTTCATTTCCCAATCAGATTTATATATGCTACTTCAATGAAGTGAACTTGCATGTGTACGCTTCTGTGATTAAAGAAACCGGCATATACCCAGAGAACTTATGATTTAGTTAGTTTATCACCTGTTGATCTTTAATCAGTGCATCAGTATCTTATTATACAGTGATTATATGCAGTAATAAACCATCACACATAAGCAACACACATGAACACCAAGATTTAAGGTGGAAACCCAATGTGGGAGAAAAACTACCTGCTGCTGTCGTCTTTGTCTTCTTAATATAAAGAAAATCGGTTTACAATCTTGTACTGGTGTAGACTCATACCAGTACGCAAGCACCCACCTGTAGAAGGCTACAACCTTCTCTCGTTTTCCAGCTTCTACTGGAAGGGAGCTACAACCCCCTAGCTCTTGTACTAGCCGATATGTTTACTAGTACGTAGGCGCCGGCCTACAGAAGGCTACGACCTTCTCTCTTCCTCCAGGGACCACGTTTCATTAATTTTCAGACTGGATACTCCTAGTACACAACAACACAATATGAAGGCCTCGTTTCATCAAATTTTCACATTGGACCCATCATAAACTTTGAAGCTCAAACTCTATAATAATAACTACATCAACTAACAACCAATCAATCTGAACAATCAGATCACTGTCACCAGAACACTGTGTTGAACCCAGAAACCTGCATCATCATTCAGAACCAGCTGCAACCTCAAAAATCATACATCAGAATGTATATGCTACTTTAATGAACCCAACCTGCGTGTATACGCTACTTCCTGTAACAAAACCTGTGTATACCTCCAAACTATTGAATCATACAAACTTCTAAATCAAATCTGTACCAACCAGTAATATTCTGAACATCTACTGTCAATTTACAGAGATCCAGACAGTCAGCAGCAAAGATAACCCTTCTCACTTAATCAATCAATCAATCAGACACAAACTCCTTATGCATTCAGTTTTACTTTCAGATCTAAGAAGACTTCATTGACAGACAACAGTAAAACAGCAGCACTGATCAGATAGATCAGTCATTTCTGAACAATAGGCTTTTCTTTTGCATATGCTACTTGGAAGAGTCGAACTTGTGTGTATATGTGCCTTTACCAAGGCGAACCAACGTATAGATCTGCAAATATTAACTTACAACTTTGCTGCTATTCCAGACTTCAAACATACCCAGATCATGACATTTAAAGAATAAAACATGCGTAAGCAATCAGATCTAGCCCAACCAATATCAGATCATACAATGATAAGTCATTTCAGGTCTCATGATCCTGATCCAACATTGTATCCAAGGTGCACAAAATATTTTAGATCATATCATAATCATAGCCCCTGCAACATAAAATATACTTCAGATAGAAGTATTCCTTAGAAACCCTTTCACTTGCACCACTTGGCCCTTTGATCTTCTCCTCATTCTATAGTTTTTGGCTTTTCTCAATACCTCAGACCAAAACAACACTTAGAACCTGTGGTATTCTTGGCCGGGATTAAATAGTTGTTACTCGCACAATATTGTGGGCTAATACCATGGTATTGACCCTTGGTATTTTAATGTAGAATTTCCTTGATTTTCCAACCTATATGCGTTTTTCCTCTTGTGAAAGTGCATGCATACGTATACGCTCTTTTTGTTTTGTTAACCCGCGTGTATATGCTTCTTTGTCAAAGTGAACCTGCGTATACAGCTTACAACATTTCTTTCCTTCAACTTCTTGATTTTGATCAGTAGACCCTTGTTCCAACTTCTTGTTCTTCTGTACCAATGTCCAGTTACCTCTGAATTGACCTGTTACAATGTGAGTTTCCTTTTATCAAATCTGATTTGACCTGTGAGTGAGTTTCCATCAAGGACAACACTTGTATCATAATGGCAACATAAGAGACACATCCATTGGGCTTCTTGAGCCTACATGATGATGAGGTCGACCTGAACAATTTGCACTTGTGAGGGCATAAATTCAAAATCACACTTCTGCTTGTCCGAATGAGATGATCTTTATATCAATCTTGGACCTCTCGAAAAGAGGAATCCAATGCAATCATCATCTCCATCAAATGAGTTGTCCCAAGGTGGAATTTGGCCCTAGTTGCCAATTTTAACATTAATGCTATCTACATGAAAGATAATTCATTAATGGAATCCATAGGAATCAATGATGTCTATATCAAAAGTAATCCATTGAAGGTATCAAAGGCATTAGAAGACGTTGATACGACTCAAACATTTGGTGAGAAGGCTTCAACTGGGTACAAAGTGCACAATGTTAAATATAGTCTTCAACTTTTTTTCTTCTCATGACTATTTAATAAAATATAATCTAAAATGCTAAAGTTTTTTTTTATAAATATGACAATATCCCTCATAGTAGGCAATGGTGTGCCTCTTGAAGAAGTTGATTATGTGTAGCGCATGTTGGAACACATAATTGTTTTCGCGTAAATAACAATCCATGTGAGATGATAATCCAAGAAAGGCCATTGGTCACCCATTCTAGGTTGTTGTGAAGTCGAGAGAAGTGACTTGTGTAGCATACACTAAAGACAAGAAAGCTATATACTAGCACAACCATATAATTAAAATCATAAATGTTGATAGGCATCAATCCATAATAAGCATCAAAACACTTAGTCCATTATACATCTCACGATGCTAAAATAAAATTAAAAAAAATCATAAAAACTAACTAAACACTTATTCATAATACATCTCACAATAGGATTTGTTACAACGCCGTGGACCAATATCGTGGCTTATTAATACCACTTGCCCAAAAAACCATAACTCACTTCATATGATGTTTTTTTAAATTAATCAATTTAATTAGAAAGGCAAAAATTCCATTTCACATGTTGTATATAAAATTAACTTGAAAAATGTATTACAATGTTATGCAACTTGATGTCCTTCCTACTTAAGAATGATGCCTAAGTGAGTGTGTACTTAAAAAGGTTGTTGTAGGTCAAAGGTGATTGAGCATCTATGCAACAACTTATACATGCTTGAGTTTCCCTAGAAGCTTTCTTCAATTCTAAGGATGGTTTGTGATTCGTTTTAATTTAATGAAGAAGAGAAGCAATATGAGAAGAATGATTAATGAAAAAGTTTTTTCTCCCATAAAAGTTTTCAAACAAATGATATGTGAGTAGGCCATTCTAATAGTACTCGACAATTTTGGGATCATCATATACTCCTATATTCAAATAAAAAAATAGGAAATGTATTCTTATCTCAATAAACATTATTTAGTTTTGGATTAGTGTTTATGTTGCACAAGAAGTTTGAGCAAACCTTGAACTCATTGAGGGGTGGTAGGACCGGGTGGAGGGTTGGTCATTCTTTGCCCCAATAAAACAATAGATTTAACCTTTGCCTAGGGCTCAGGAACTTGATCAAACAACCATGCAGAAGTATATGCTCTCCTTCCAGGCTTATTGCTCACTCAGGAATGAAATATCACTAGCGTTTCAGTTCTTGGAGACTCCAGATTTATAATTCAAAATTTGGTCAAGAAGAATCTTCCTAAAGACATGAATCTAAAAGCCATATTAACAAAAATATGGGGGACTCTAAAATTTTTTACTTCCTTTAGACACATCATATTTTGAGGTAGTATAATAAATATTCTGACTATTGGCTAATAGTGTTTGCTCTTTATAATTATGAGTGGTCAAAGTTAGTAACATTGAGAAGCATTGCCCCATCCCATAATCTTATGGCAATTAAAACTATATACAAAACTCAAATAATGTGCAATTGCCAAATGGCACTAAAGTGGAGGGCTTGACATGTGGGGAATGAATAAAAAAGGTGGGGGAGCAAATGGTTCATGTTGCATCCTCCTTTGTTATGCTCTGAAGGGTGGTGGATGTATTTTTCCCCCCTTGGTCAGGGTATGTCACGTGTGCTCTATCTTCTAAAATGGTTGCGATGGGTAATCTTCCGACAGAGCTCATTTGTTGTGTAAGCATTGGTGAGCTGGTTCTGGTACACTAGAGTGAATTTTGGACTTGCATGGTTTCTTGGCAGACTGTATGTGGTGCTTATTTGCACTTGCGGTGTTGTATTGGGGATTATTAGCATGCTCCCTCGGTGCTTTGATTGGGAGTGCAGATTTGGAGTGGTTGTGTCACCCATATGGATGCTCTTGGTATCTTTGAAGGGAACCATTTTAGTTACCTTTCTAATTATTATTCAACACTTTTCATTATAAAGCTCTTAGAAGGTGGTTGATTAGGAAGTTTTGCTTGTATGACATGTTGAATTAACTTCAAAGCAAAAAGACCCCATGTTCTCCAAAAACATCAAACAAAGATAGGAAAGCTTTGCCATTTTACATGTATGTGGAAACTGGAAACACATCATAAATCTTTTTGCTTGTCAAATTATGCAAAAAGAATGATCTTTTTGAACAAAGCTTCCTTTAGTTCAAAAAAATGTGGCTCGCTTATGCAGCCTTTATAAGCATAGCTCAAAAAGCTTTAATACAAAAAACGTTTGTTAAAAAAATATTCTTTGTTCAAGGCTTTAACACAAAATAGGTGGCCTGCATATATAATCTCCACAATCATATCTCAAAAAACAAATTAAATAGGTTGGCTTAATCCAAAGCACCCATGAACTAAAAGCCAACAAAATAATATGGGATGGCTTAGGCCATAACACCCAAAGTTGTGATGTCATAAACTATTTAGAAACTAAAAATCTAATATAACAAAATACAATGGGCAAAAGCTCGTTAAAAGGTTTTAACTTTTAACCAGAGGTTTTTAAACTGGAACCGGGTTACGAATTAGCTACCTACCTAACCGTGATTGAATCAGAATTAGATCGAATCGGATTCAATAAACTGGAATTGGAAAAAATGCACAAATTAATTAAATTTTAATGAAAAAAAAATATTTTTAAGATTACAAACCATGATTCCAAACCATTAGAGACAAAATATGAAAAGTATTCTCATCTATGTACCATGTAAGGGTGCATATATCAAAATGGCATCGAGTGCAATACATATCAATGATATCATTGACAAAATAGTAAATATATAACCAATGAGGCTCTAAATGGCCTTTATAGTGAAAAAACAATGCTACAACGAGGCTATAAATGGCCTCTTGAGTCGAAAAACAATGCTACAACTCAAGCTATTAGGCCACTAGCCTACTACAAATCACTAATTGACATGATCACTCATCAAACTCATCACTACTACTACACATGGGATCATCACCAGGAGCTATATAAACATCATCTAGCTCGAGTTTGAGGACTCTTCAAACTCCTCTCCACCCTCAATAGCAGTGCTAGTAGTAGCATGAGCAACAACACTAGGCCAAACAAAATTAAAAGCACGAGTTCACTGAGTTGCATGACTATAGCTTCCCTCACGAGTCACCATGTGCCATGCTTGGTCTCGTTGGTTCACTTTCTTTAGCTCTTTGTTCAACTACCAGATTTGCATTGGGATCAACGACCCCAACTCCACTAGACAACTCCAAACTAGCTCCAAGATGACAAAGAACCTCCAACCTTCTTGTTGTTGCTCCAAAAGTCAATGTTGGTGCAGAACTGTCCAAGCTCTCATATGCATACAAACACTAGAAATCAAATGTGTGAGGCAAATAGGAGCTTAGGCATTCTTTTATAAGCTCAGGGGGCCATATTTAGAAGAGAACCTACCATGGTTTGCTAAAAACCACCTCCAAAAACCACCTGGGAGTCCCATCAAAATGCCCAACCATGTGGCTTCCTAACCGACCGTTTTTTTACAAAATTCGGCCGGTCAGTTACCCAATTGGTCCTGACCAACCAGCCAACCAATCAGATTTGTTAGGCCGGTTTGATATCTTAGGAAGCTAACTGGCCGGTTTGACTAGTTTTTAAAACTAGGGTTTTAACACCCTATACCTCTCCAACAATCACAACCAACCGACAACCTTAAGCAATAGAGGCAAGCCCTAAACCTATCCAATTAGAGATAAGTTTGATAGTGTCTTGGGTGGATGTAACTGGAGGGCTGACAATGACCAGAAGTTGACTAGTTAGTGTGAGGTTGGTGGAGATAACCTTGAACAAGATAAAGACAAGACTTTATGTCATCTAAAGGTCAGGTGGCAGCCTTAACTGAATCTTAATAGAAACAAGAAGATAAGAAAAAAGGGACCGATGCCAAGGGAGTGGATGCAACCCCATTGAAAGCAAAATATCAGCTCCACCAGTAATGACTTCAAGCAAAAGTCAGAGAGGATGCAACCCCATTGAAAGCAAAATATCAGCTCCACCAGTAATGACTTCAAGCAAAAGTCAGAGAGGATGCAACCCCATTGAAAGCAAAATATCAGCTCCACCAGTAATGACTTCAAGCAAAAGTCAGAGTGGGGGAAACAAACGCATAACTGGTTGACTAGTAAGAGTTGGAACAATCAGATGGATAGTCCTAGTAGAAAAATTCTTGCCCTCTGAGTTCTTGAACACACTTGATTGTGTAACTATCACCAAATTCCCAAATTTCCAGGTTCTGCCCAGGACATTGGGCACAAAGGTGTACAAGGGACTTGGGAGCAACTCAACTCCAAGTTTTGTGGTTGGTGTGATACCCTTAGCGCAAAGATGTCTAATAGGTTGGAGCTTTAGCATGTCATTAAGAGAACATAGGAGGCCTTAAAGGACGTGGAGAAAATGAAGTGCAGATGTAGTTTGCTTTGCAAGATGTACATGAAGTTTTCAAGTATTTGTCAAAGTCAAGGATCTTAAATGACTTGGCGAATTTTATCAAGTTTTTCTTTTTGTTAGTTTATTGTTTTGAGAAATACATGTTGTAGAGTCTCTTTTGCTAGACCACAGCAGTATGAAGGGCATATCTATTCCATCAAAGTCACCCAGCACTTGCATCTGTCCTCATCTGCACCCACTTAGGGGGTTGTAATACAAGCTTGATTGCCTTGCTGCTAGAGCACACTACATTCTCTTGTCAAGTTAATTTTTGTAAGGGTCTGCCCAACTGTGAAAAGAGATATTTTCTTGAAGGGAAGAAGAGATAAAAAACTTAAACATGGAGTACGAGGCCAGATTTGAGAAAGAAATTGGAACCTTGGATAACTCCAATTAGGCTTATGAACAAAAGAACAAGAAATATAAAAGATTTGACAGGGTTTTGTATTGCGGAATGAATTTGTGGAGCAGGAAGAAAAACTCCTGCTGACCAAAAAGCTAGTGGCACAGAGGATACCAAGGCAACACACCTGGCCGTGACAACTCAGAACTTTGTACAAAGCTAAAATTTCCTCTGTTAGCTTTGTACCTAGATCTTTTTCTGCTTTTCATAGAGAAGCATGAGGAGCTGCTCTCACACTCCCACTATTACTGATACTGGATGTAACTTTGAGTCTCATTGAAACAATGTAATTTTTTAGACATTAATTCAATTATCTTATCTTATCAGAATGTGGACACGGTAAGAGTCTATTAGTTGAATTTCAGATTTGGCAGTTTTAGTATATCAGATTGAAGGTAGGAGGTTGGCAAATGATTGGTCATTATGCAAGCTTAGAAGATGCTGTGACAAGAGTGAGGAGGATCAACACTTGGTTGCAATGGCAGGACCAAGTTTTAACCCATGTGGTGCCAAAAGAAGGTGAAATGAAGTGGAAGGTAAACTGTCTTGTGCCTATATTAAGCTGGTCTAAGGTACAGAGGAGGACTTGAATGTGGAACTCAGTAAAGATGGAAATAACCTATGTTGCACTGGTTTTCGGGATGGCGGGAACAGATCCCTAGGATGGCTAGAGCGCACCCCCAAATTTTTCAGGGGAGGTTGGGGACAGGAACTATAATAATAATAATAATTTATACTTCACTGTAAAGTTTAAACATTTATAGTTGCTTCAAGCTTGTAAGCAATAACAAGCTATATTATATAGAGTTATGCACAGCCCCTACAGTTGCCAATTCTGAAAAAGATCGAGCAAGTTAAAAAAGGCCTGCATGACATTCCATTATTGGCACTGCTAGACATGAGTAACATGTAGTTTAGCTTTAGGAAACTCAAGTGTAACTGTTTGCAATTTGCAATAAGGTCCACAAAGGGTCTATTAGACAGAACTGTCTCTATGGCAGCTTTTCTTGTTAATGATGATTATGTTAAAACATAGAAGGCGTTCCCTTCGCAATAGCTTATTTTAATAACTGTGTTGAAAACCAATATAAAACACTTTGGTTCTGTAAACATATTAGATTCATATTTCAGATTAAGAAGGTGATTGAATAGGAACTAAGTCACATGACACGAGGACACAGGACATGTAAATACGAGTATTCGACATAAGACACAACAAACCTGGAAACATGACACATATCATATCAATAATTAAAACCTAGTGACTGCAATGCAGTTGGTTTAAACAAGCCCCGGTTTACTGGCAAATTTAAATATGTTTGACTGGTTGGAGTTTTCTAACCATGTTATGCCTTTACTATTGGCGGGGATGAAGAAACTACCATACCATGGCAAAGGTGGACCTTGGATGTTAATTGCACTTTAGAGAGATGCACCAAAATCATTGTCTTATTTCAAAACTTGAGTGGGAGCTCTTTAATTATGAGTCAAGAGGAATGATGCGAAGACGCATAGATGAGGTTTGAATAATAAGTTTTCAGATTGGTGCTTACTTGGTGAGGTATGCAAGCCAAAAGGTACCTCTAGTCTGCTTATGAATCCCTTAGTCGCACGCTCAGCCCTGTCTAAAATCTCTTAGTCGCATGCTTAGCCCTACGAATCCCTTAGTTGCACGCTCAACATGGTCCAACTTTGTTGATGTCCAAACACTGAAAACACAAGGCAACTCCAGCAAGATGTGAACATTGAACAGTGAAAACACAAAGCAAATTCAACTCTGGTGGAATACCTCACGAACAAAGATGAAAAAACTGAAAAAAAATCAAGTTGTGTGCTTTAAAGAAGGGATTTCCGTGGGACATGTCCTAAAATTGAAATACGCTACGACACGTTTTCGCCACGATGCAAATACGTGTCATGATTTTAGGACACAATAAAAATTGTATTCGACAGGTTTTATACATCGTGTCATGTCTGACACGTGGAATACATGACATGAGACCCTAAGGGATGTGTCCTATGACTGAGAATAGGAATTTATTCAAACATTTAGTACCTGATCTAAGTGACTACTATCTGCCTGTTTTCACAATGCTTGAGATTGGGATGGTGGAAGCATTGGATCTGAATGACTCGTGTTGAATTTTGGTGGCTACAGTCGGTATTCAAGTTGACTCTCAAAAGGAATTAAAAGGAAGAAATTTATAATTTAAATTTGGATTTAATTTACCTCTAAAATGCTCAAGTCAGCCCCAAAAGTTCAGGTCGACTCAACCATAAAGACACGTCTATTCGAGCACCCTCAATCACTATATAAAGGCACTTGACCTCATCACTTGGAGACCAATTCGACCATCACAACACCTAATTTTCTGTTCACACGTGCAAGTTTAGGAGAAGATTTTGAGGCAGTTTGACCAAGTCTGTTTTCACCAGAGTCGAGCGAATTTCTGAGGTAGTTGCAAGAGGCTGAAATTCGGTCTTGTTGACCAGAGTTGATCGAATTTCAGAGGAGTTGCAGGAGGCCGAAAAAAGTGGTTTGTTTGACCAGGTTTGACGTATTAAGTTTTGTGGTCAATCTGACATATTTTGATTGGAAAAATCATATTGTATCTCTTGTTGAATTGGACAATATTTCTTTAAGAAAAGGTTGCTTGGTTTTTCCCTAGTTAGGGTTTTCCCAGGGTTAAAATTTGTGTCTTGTGTTTGTTTGTCTCTTCATGACCCTACTGTCATTATTTTAATCATTGTTGAGATTTTTTATGTGTAATTGCTTAATGATGTAATTAGTGAAGAAGTCATTGGAAGTAATTATCAGATTAGAAGATCGTGAAAAATCAACATGGTTTCAGAGCGAGGTTAAAGAGCAACCACTAAAGAGACTTGAAGAAAGGCAAGTGACTTGCTTGAAAGAGGCTAAATGAGAAGGAGAAGCTGCCATGTTTGTATCTATGTCTAATAAGTATCTCTATCCTATGAGGGTCAAGCTCTACTTGTAGTTGTGTGTGGACCAGGGATGGAGGGCTGAAGCCCTAGTCCTAACTCTGGTTGTGACTAAAAGGAGGCTCTCATTTGAAGTCTTGTTATTCTATTTTTGAGAGTCTGAAAATTGTTTATAATTACGGATGAAACTCCTCATCCGAGTTTTGTTATTAAGAACACTGAATCCCTAAGCACGGAGTTCTGAGTAAAACAAGTTAAAGAATAGGACATGCGGAGGTTGGTATCAGGCCTGTTCATGGCTATTTGTGATCAAGAGTGAAGATTAGGGTGGGCTGTAGGCTGCCCTTGCCCTAAGTTTAGGGTTGCAAGATGATTAAGTAAGTCAAGGGCCTTAGGGCTAATTCAACAAGGCCGAAAAGCTTCAGGACAAGGCCGCAACTTATTTGAGGAAGGTCGTAGGCAGAAGGAGGCCGAGAGAACTCAGAAGGGTGAACAAAAGAAGTTGAGAGGCCTCAAAAGTTTATGAAACAAAGGAAGGACCAATTTAGATTGGGTAAACAAATATTCGCTAAAATGACTTGTTTGTGAAATCTGTTAGAGGAAGAAAAGCTCAACAACAAGAGTCATGATAGTGTAAAGTTATCCCACAATGAATAGTTGAAAGGAGCCCTTGCATAAGCATTGGAGGATAGTCTTATATGCAATGAGAAGAGAATGCTGAGCGTCTGCTCTTATTGATCAGGGTTTAGACATTGGAATGCCATATTCCCTTTTGAAAGGGACATCTTACTTTCATGGAGCATTCTTTATTGAATATTTGTTTTTGTTGACATAGAAGTTGGTAAAGAAGCAGAATACAAACTATATTTGCTTGGATTGATATTGGTGGTTTGACCAAGATGGAACATCCTTGATTGATTGATAATATGATGGAATAGGGCAATCACACTTTCATCTTATATGTAGAGACATGAGGACTCTATGGCACATTCTTTTCACTTATGGCTTTGGACAAATTGGTTATGTTCTACATTGACTACAATAGGATAATTTGTGCATGTCAGGTTTAATAAATTTTTGGGCTTAGGGTTTGTAAACTCTAGAAGGTCTGAAGGTTATGATAACGGTTTGCAAAATCCTAGAACATGGCCAAGTATGCTAATGTCATTAGCTTGTAGCTGATTTGTGGATGAAGAACCCTAGCTCATGCAAGGAAGAAAAGGAAAGCAACATGCATTAGTAGTTGATGAAGAGAATAAGGATGATGAGTTTGCAAATGGATTCCAATGATTTCTGCAAGAAGGTAAGGATCGAGAGGGAGTTGACAAAATTCCCCACTATCCTTAGATCAAATGATAAGCACTTTTATCTTTCTTTCATGATTATTGTTCTTATTTTTTTTTGGTCAACCTCTTGTCTTTGTATCTTTTGCTTGGTTATAATCGTTTCTTCCATGACCTCCTAATGAGGGTTGCAGGTGCATCGTGAAGACAACGAAAGCTCTTGCAACAGATGGAAGCATCGGGAAGAACGGAGAAACATTTGTGACAAGAGGATTTTCCTAGGATTGAGTGACTCGTGTTCAAGAGGGAGAAATTGTATTGATGATTGGAAGAGCTCCTAGTTCAGAGAGAGTAGGCGGGCCAACAAGTTTGAAGAATGCCATGATGGAGAAACTTGTGTCGAAAAGAAGTCAATGGTGACTTCCAAGTGGATCTACAAGATGAAGTACGCAGTAGATGGCAACAAAGAGAAGTACAAAGCAAGATTCACAAGGATTCTCCCAGAAAGAGGGAGAGGACTATGAGGATACATTTGCTTTAGTTGTTAGGCACATTTGTGTTAGAACTATTATTTCTGTTGCTTCTATTATGGGTGGATGTGAAGACCCCTTTCCTCAATGGAGTAATTGAGGAGGAAGTGTACATAGAGGTACTTCAAGGCTTTGAGGTACATGAGAGGGAATCTCATGTTTGCAGACTAAAGAAGGCTTTGTATGAACCTTGAGCATTTCTCATATTGATGATTATCTGATGAGTCTTGGTGGATCTTGTTATTTGACTTATTTCTGATGGAAGTAGAAGGACTCACGTGACAAAGAAAGCAACAATGGAAGGAAGATTTGCCTGTGTGATAGAGGGAGCAATCATGGACTGCTTTAGTGTCAGAGGGAGTTAACCTTTGAGTTCAAGATGAAGGATCTTGGTTAGATACATTATTTCTTGGACTAGAAGTATAGCAAAAGCCGGGTAAGATCTTCCTTTGTCAAAAGGAAGTACATTGTTCTGATTCTTCAGAGATTTGGGATGATGAACAACAAGTCCATGTCCATTCCCATGGTTACCAATCTGAAGAAGTTAAGTGGCAGAGGGAGAAGCCAGGATTGCCACAACAAGATCTGTCAAGGTGACCTAAAAGCAGCTGTGGTGATGGATCTAGTGAAAGAAGCCAGTCAATTTATGGTTGAGTTGAGGCATGCAACACGTGTGTTGAGGTACTAACAGGATACAATTGGATATGAATTGAAATAATGAAGTACGACTGCAGGGATAAACAATTTCAGTTTGGGTAGAGAGTGCAGGAGACAGGAAGAGTACATCAAGATGATGCTTCAGTTTTGGGTTCTGTTATGATATTCTAGATGAGCAAGAAGTAGACATATGTTGCACTCAACGCTGCAGAAACCAAGCATATTGCAACTAGTTTAGCGAGTTGTGAAGCAGTGTAGCATCAAAAGCTACTCCCAGGATTTCTTGGAATAGGTGTAGGAGACGACCATGATGATAAATCGAAGCACATTGAGATCTAGTACCAGTATATTCGAGATATGGTATAGAAGGGAGCAGTAAGGCTCCAATGCATTTCTACAGATGAGTAGGATGCTAACATTCTCACAAAGCCTCTGTCCTAGGGTGAAGTTTGTATACTTCAGGGACAAGCTTAGAGTAGTTGAGAATGCTTCCCTCAGTTAGAGGGAGTGTTGATGTTGTAGCATCAAGGGGCAAACATTCTCCCTAGGTCAGGATATTGATAGGTCAAAGTTATTGACTAGGGGCAATGTAATGTGGCTAGGGAGAATGGCCTCGAGAGCATCAAGGTCCAGAATGCTCCCCTAGATTTGCCAAGAAGTACTTGGTTAATGGGTAGAGTGAGCGCCTTTAGCATTGAGCAAACATATTACCATTCAATTGGCATGCAGGTATGATAATTGCCTAGGGTTTCACCATACGTCGTAGGTGTTGACCAAGTTCCAGGTGATGATTTGGATAATTGGTGACCTAGGACTAGTCTTATAAACCCCAAAAGGCCAAAAGGGCAGTGGGACACTAGAAGGCCTTTGGCCAATGGGTTACTAGATCCATTTGCAAAGGAGAGTTGACTGGTAGGTAATGAGATCCCTTTGCATGATGTTGATGTAGGATGCTTTCCACGTGAAGTGGATGGATACATTAACATAGTAATCTCATTCGATCTTTTCTTTGGATGGAGAAATTGTTCAACAAAGAAGACATTTGAGAAAGTCAAAGTTGAATACCTCCCTAGCCAAGAGGTAGTGTTGATTTTTGGTGGCTACGGTTGGTATTCAAGTCGGTCCTCAAGACGAATTAAAAGGAAGAAATTTATAATTTAAATTTGGAATTAATTTACCTCCAAAATGCTCAAGTCGGCCCCAAAAGTTCAGTTTGGCTCAGCCATAAAGACACCTATTCGGGCACCCTCAATCACTATATGAAGGCACTCGACCTCATCACTCGGAGACCAATTCGACCATCACAACATCTTCTGATTATCTGTTCACACGCCATATTCTGATTATCTGTTCACACGTGTGATTTAAGGAGGAGATTCTGAGGCCATTTGACCAAGTCTGTTTCCACCAGAGTTGACCGAATTTCTGAGGCAGTTGCAGGAGGCTGAAATTTGGCCCTGTTGACCAGAGTTGACCGAATTTCTGGGACAGTTGCAAGAGGCTGAAATTTGGCCCTGTTGACCAGAGTTGACTGAATTTCAGAAGAGTTGCAGGAGGCGGAAAAAGTGGTCTGTTTGACCAGGTTTGACCTATTAAGTTTTGTGGTCAGTCTGACATATTTTGATTGGAAAAATCAGATTGTATATCTTGTATTGGACAAAATTTCTCTAAGAAAAGGTTGCTGGGTTTTTTCCTAGTTAAGGATTTCCCAGGGTAAAAATTTGTGTCTTGTGTTTGGCTCTCTTCATGATCCTACGTCATTATTGTTGTTATTGTTGAGATTTTCTATGTATAATTTCTTAATGATGTACGTGACATTAGATGAATTCATGAAGAAATCATTGGAAGTAATTATCAGATTAGAAGATCATGAAAAATCAACATCTTTTAAACCTATGTACAATATGTAAAAGCTGTGATGACCCAAAAAATGAGAAGAACAAGGGCAATAACAAAAAAAATTAGCCCTTTGGAATTTTGCATTTCCTTTTTTATGGACATGGAGACCTTCCTTGTAAATTGTTGTTGAATATATAATATTAAAGTTACCAGAAGTACAAATCGAAACCCATCATACGAAACCAATGTTTTGGGTTGCAGTTTGTACAATAGATTTAGATTCAGTGCAATGCAAAAATAAGAAAAATGGTCATATTGTCCAATCATCAATGTCCATGATTGTGAAAACTGAAGATATTGCCTAGGATATTCTTAAAATCTGCCCAAAAAATCCGTGTAATCTGCCAAAAATATCTCTGAAATTTGTTTGGAACGTTCCTGAAACCTGCTTGGAATATCTTGGGGATGCCCAGCAAGCCCCCAAGTCTCTATTAAGTCCCTAGCAGTCTGGGGACATTTTGTAAGGGTCCGTAAGATAAGATAATTTTATAATTTATTAATGTCTTTGGGTGACCACAAAATGTGGAAATGGTGGGTATGCTGGGTTTTTGGGGGGAGGAGTCCCGGTGGAACACAGGAAATAACCTTCCCACCATGCCTCTAATATTCTAAATTCAGTAAGCCATTGGTCCTGGTCCCAACAGCAGCAGACATCAACTTCCTTACCAAGGAGGTCTTACTTGTGATGATTATATCTTGATTCTTTATTACTAAGGAAAAATGCCTGTGGATTTTCTCTAATCTCCTTTTTCAAGGATAGGCATGTTAAATTGGTAACTTATACCCTAAGCTCCTAATGTTCTAGTGGCAATTCTTCCCCCAGGATTTATAATCAATTCAATCAGTTTCTTCCTTTGGGTGACAGCCCAAGTTTAACAATGTAAAAATGTCAATCAATGCTTTTCTGATTTTAATTCATCATGTGTAAGAAAAGATAATGCTGTATTGCAGAAGTTAAAATGATATGAAATGGCTTTATAATTATTTCAGTCAGTCTCAGTATTTTTAAGCATTTTTTGATAACGTCTATATTTACTATTTTTAAAAGTAAAGATTTTGTGATATGCAGATCTCCTTTATAAGGATTTCCTGGTTGACCAAAAGTTTAGTCTAACCACCTACACTCCCACCGGATTGGTAAGCTGTTTTCTATTTTCTTATTTGAATTTTGATTAATCTGTTGATTGAACAAAGATCCAACTTTGCAGTAGTGAGTGCCAGTGCCCTAGTGCACAATTCCATTTTTTTTGCCACATAGTACTGAGAGTTGGTTGCTTGCATGGCTGTGACAAGCAGGTCTTTACATCCACTGGTACCAAGAAAGGGGAGCTTTTTCTTGGGGATCTCACGACACAGTTGAAGAATAAAAATGTTACAACTGATATTAAAGTGGACACAAGCTCCAATGTATGGAATTGCTACAGTAATTGATTCACTAAGATTTATGCAAAATTGCTTTTGAATGTCTTTTTAAGTCAGAGTGCCATTAACTTTGTTTTTTTCGGTCTTACATTTCTATTATGATGTTGTGCTTGATGAAACATACGTGGTTGCTGATAGGGTGCTATTCAATCTTTTATCCTATATGTCATTGCATGGATTTGAACTTGAAGTAGCTAATTTACAGTTCATTTTGGAGTCTTAAGTAACTTTATTTGTTTTCTTTACTCAATTGGGAAGAAAATGATATGTGTTAACATGATTAATCTTTTTCTGAATAGTTATTTGCAACTGTGACAATCGATGAACCCACACCAGGATTGAAAGCTATTCTTAGCTTCACTGTCCCAGATCAGAGATCTGGCAAGGTACGAGTCCCCCGCTTCCCAACTAACTCTCAACCTCTGAAATTATTTGGGAATTTTAATTTGTTCTTCAAATTTTATCTGTGATATAGTGTACGAGTGGCAGGGGTACTGCGATTATATTTATTTTATTCCTATATATGGTGATATTCTGCTGTTTGTTTGGATGTTTTTTTGCTTTGTTTTTGTTGGTTTAAAAACTTTATTTGGGAGATGTTGCAGCTGAGGGCTCGAATGTAAGTGTAAATATGCTCTTTGGGAATCCATGTTCTCACTGCAGCTTGGGCCAGGAATCTGTATATGGTCCAGGTGATCTAGGACATGCTTCAAAGTTCAAATGCACTCTTTAAGATTGTATCTGAGCTTCGTCAGGAGAGGGTGAAACGGACTACAGTAACAGCTTATTATCACACCTCGGTGGGGTTTGAGGAGGGGGCAGGTCCTTACCATGTGGTTTTGGTTCATTGTGGATAGAAAACATGCATTAGACACAACGTTTGGTTTTAGTTGTGCATGACATCTTATTTGACGTAAGCTTGATTATATTTGTTTGACTGTAGCCAATGAGAGGTTAACTGGTTGGGTGAAAGGAGGGAATATCTTATCCTCCACCAGGGTTCACAAAAGTTGCTGCTTGACCCCCACAAGGGTCACCAAAGGCAGTAGAACCATCATGGGTCAAGTGGTCTCACAGCCCTTTAGGGTAAAACCCACGAATGGCGTCCTACCTTTGGGTGATGGCCTTAGGTTTCTGGGATTGTGGATCTTGGATGATTCCCCTGGAAGTATTCTTGATTCCACATTTGTTTCACAGCACTGTAAAGGTTGCTTGGTTTAACCTAAATTATTTTGATAGTTTCTCTTGAGCGAATCAATATTATATTGATGCTGACTAATTGTTTAGGTCCAAGGATTACTGGTAGTGTTGGTGGTGGGTTTATCGGTCAGCTTAATAAATAGTGATTTCACATAGATGGAACTCAGAGAGAATACTTAATTGAAGATGCTCCTTGTGTTTAAGTATGAATTTTAAGGAAAATTTTGAGGATGGGAGTTTATCTTAAAGTTTAGAAACCTTGGCGAATCTTACTAGTCCCTAATATGCAAATTGTAAAATTTTGGTGATATTTTTGTAGAAATATTTAGATTTCCTATGATTTTATATTAGTTGATATAATATTTTGGCGATTTTTAATGTAAAGTAATGGTGCACTATAAAATTTGGGCGAATCAATTTAGAAAAAAATAGAAATCGGCGAATCTTTTTTTGGAAAAGGCATGGAAATTTAGCCCACCAGCAAATATTAGCCCCTAAAATTTTCCGAGTATGATCCAATAGTTACATGTGTTTTGCTGTACTCTTTTGTATTGGTACAGTTGGAGTTAGTTTCAAATGAAAAGGCATTTGGGTCTCTTCTGGTTTAAGCACAATCTTATTGTCATATGTACATCGATGCACTCTTTTTGTATCCTGGCTAATTGTGCTTCTTGTTTTCCATTGAGGGACATTTTTTAAGCACAAGTTGAATGTTATATGAGCTTTGATGCATTCTTTTATAATTGCAGCTGTTTGTTTCAAACACAAGGACACCTTGTTTCAACAGAAATCTTAGGAAAATGCTTGCAGTATAATTGCTAACTAGATCTTAGGATTAATAGGTATGCTGTTTTTTCGTTGCTATCTTGTGTAGTACACAGAATGAAGGGGTTTATGAGGAGAGCTTTATAAAAATAATAGGGTAAACATAAAATAATCCTACACCCAAGCATTGGTGCACTCTCGTCAGCATAATTGCAGTTGTTTGTTTCAAATATAAAGAGACAGTCTCAACCCAGATATTATAATTTTTTTGCAGTGTAGTTGGTGATTATTTATTTAGTGTAATGGCTATGTTGTTTTTCCGTGGCTCTATTGTGTAGTACACGATGAAGGGGTTTTGTAAGAAAAAATGGAGCAGTTTAATCATGGAGTAATCTTCCCTCCCCCTGCTGTAATCTGGTGATCCCCTGCGAAGTTACTATTCTGATTAATCCGGAATTCTGATTGATTTTTTGAGCATCTGAGTTGGTTTAGAATGGGGAATAACCCCTTGGGGCAAAATTCCAACATGCATTAAACCTGGATCTTTGTGGAACTCTGCCTGTTCCCACAAATTTGGCTGGATTCATCTTAAATTTATCACTGAAAATGGAGTCTGATTGCTATGAGTTTAGCTTACTCCAGAAAAAATTATAACAATAAGACAGAAGAATCCCACACCCAAATGTCTTCCGTGCTTCACTGATAGAGATAGACTACTCTCTATTTTTCTACTTTTACTGCTAAATGTTCAAAGACGAGTGCCATTAAGTAGTTCATTAGAAAGAATAATCCAGAAAAAATAAACCAAATTTGGTAATGACTTACTTGGATCACAACATTATTGCTCTTTTGTTGCATAAGAATACATCCTTTGGGAGAATAACCTAAAGGACCTTGATTGCACCTGATTGATATGAAAGTTGAGCCTCATTCTTGTTTCTGTTGCTATGTGTCAGGTTGAGCTTCAATACTTTCATGATTATGCCGGGATCAGTACAAGTATAGGCTTAACAGCAACTCCTGTTGTGGAGACTTCTGTAGTCATCGGGAATGAAAGTGTTGCTCTTGGGGGCGAGTTTGCTTTTGATACTGCATCAAGCAACTTTACGAAATACAATGCAGGCTTAAACTTTGTGCAGCCAGATTTCATTTCTTCTTTGAATTTGTATGTGCACTTCTCTAGTCTTTGACTCCCTCTTTTTCTTTAGATAGGGAGTTCAACTAGAGTTTCATATACAATATGTAATTACTATATACTGAATCTTGTATAAACTATGCAGAACGGACAGAGGTGATACATTGAAGGCATCTTACTTGCACATTGTGAGCACAAAGACTGCAGTTGGAGCCGAGATTGCCCACAGTATTTCAAGGAATGAGAATATTTTCACCATGGGTACTCAACATGCTTTGGATCCCTTTACAACTGTAAAGGCACGCTTGAATAACCACGGAAAAATTGCTGCCCTTGTCCAGCATGAATGGAGGCCAAAGTCTTTGATAACTCTTTCCGGGGAAGTAGACAGCAAGGCTCTTGATAACAGTTCTAAGATGGGTCTATCTCTGGTTTTGAAACCATGAAAGGAGTCTTGAAAATTACTTCATAATTGTTTTTCATAAACCATGGACTACGGACTTTACTATGCTCTGTGGTCCATTTGAGACTGCATCCTATTTAGTGCCCACATTTTGTGTTGTAGGCTGGCACTGTAGCGACATTGTTCAGTGCTTGGTAGTTTGCACTTATAGATTCCCGTAATTATCTTACAAGTTTGAGACTGGTGAGGTTTGAAGATGTCCGTTGGAGAATATTATGGCAGGTTAATAACATATGACTGCTATGTGCAGTGAAGTCAGCAGAAGTAAAAAAATCTGATGTTTCAACTACCAAAAGAAAGAGAAGGGGCAATTTCCTAATTTTTTTGTCCTGCTTATTGTTGAACGTTGTTTTGACATGATTGAAGTTTTATTTTCTTGAAAAGCTCGGACTGTGTAAATGTTATAATTATGTTTCATGCACTAGTGTACTCCTTTGACTGATCAAGAATAGTAGGATATGGGGTGTTTTCCATGTCTTAAGAAGGCTTCAATCTGATACTAGATGTTTGTCATATTATGCATTTGGAGGGTACAATGACACTATCCCATTTTATATAGATATTTTGGCCAGCCTTCTTTGATAAGGTTAGATTTTTTTTCCATATTATGCATTTGGAGGATACAATGACTATCCCATAGTTCAAGATTCTGCTCCCAGCATGTTCAGTGGTACCTGGAGTTTTTTGTCTTATGAGTGCTTTGGCTAATAAACTATGCGATTGAATTATAGGCGGACATTGTGAAGGATCCTGAACACTGGGTTGTGTACTGTGTGCAATTTCTCATCCCAGAATTTATTTTCGATGGGTACTCTGTACAACTAAGTGGAAAATCCAATCGAAACCCCTTGCACAAATCCACCCTGCGTTTTATATCCCGCTGTTGATTGAGGTAAAGCTTTCGTTGGTATTGGACCCTCAGTTGTAGGATTTTACAGATAGCACTATATCCTTGAGTGTGTGAACGTCTAAAAGGAATGTTTGAAGTTTTATTCCCACGTTGATGCTTAGCAGCTAGAAGCGTTACCTTAGGGTTTCTTATCTTGGATGTTAGAGATGAAAAAAGTTTCGTCATAAACAAAACAGCATTTTTAGTATAATGAACCCTCTGATTTCAATTAAATCCCGGAAATATTGAAGCTGAATGCGAGAAGTCAGAAAGTTGCTATCGCTGAATTCCTGTTGAGTATTGGAGTAAAATGGAGGCGTTTTAGGACGGTCTGTCCCCCACCCCCCACTGATTAAGTTCATCGTTTACGTTCGGAATCATTTTCAGAACGCAATCAGTAGATTTGGAACCTAGTGGATTTATCGCTAACTGTAATTCTTTGTAATTTTTTTTAAGATATCCTTTGCGTCTTCAAGGTCGCTGCATGAAGCAGTGCAGCTCAGAAGCTTCTGTGTGGGGACTAGTACCGAGAATTAGTTTTGTCCAATTTTGAGATTTTGTTCAGAATTGTTATGTCACTGCTAGTGACATTTAGTGATCGCATTTTGGTATTAATCAAACAAAATTTTCAAATTTTTTTTTTCCTCATAGTTTAACATTGGGTTTTGGTTTTCCCAAAATGGTGACGTTGGCACGCCGCCACCAGGGCTCTGTTTCCCAAATCCTATCGTCAGCACTGTTCAATCGTATTATTCCGGAAGGTATGAGGTTTACCTGTGTACTGTTCTGTCTTCAATGTGTATCTGCACCCACATGCTGGCCGATTGTGCACTCTGCTCAATTAAAGTTTGCTGACGGTGAAAATATATGTCCAAGGTTCGTCAAACATGTTTTCAGGCTGCGAAAGGTGTCACGGTCTCACCAGAGATCTCTGCACGATTGCCAGCCACATTAGAGCAATCCGATAAAACCCTTGACAGGAGAGCAATCAGATAAAACCCTTGAGACATAGCAAATAGGAGTCCTTTACAGAGGCGGAGGAGGAATTGCCCCGAGGAATTGACTGGACGGCTAGAAGTGGTTGGGTTAAAAACTTCAAAGGTGTTTGAATCTGTTTTTGATGGTGTAAATGGATTCCGCACTATCAAAAATTTCTCGGGCACTTAAAATTATGAAGTTTGACAACTTTTACCTGGATTTACAAAATTCCACAAAATTCCCTGCTGGATTTTTTCAAAATATAGCCGGAATTTCCATAACTTTGAAGACATTTTTTTTTTCCCATAACTTTTGGGGCAAAAAAGCATGATCGTTAGACTACGGCTAGCAAATGGAGTTGTCTAACAAGGCAGAGGAATTGCCTGGACGGCCAAAAGTGGCTGGAATCCGGGCAAAAAAATTTCAAAAAATCTTGTAGAGGCAGTATTTGAATCGTGTTGTTGATGGTGGAAATGGATTCAGCACCATCAAAAACGTCCAGTACACCTAAAATTTCGAAGTTTAACAACTATAACTTGGATTTACAAAAATCCTTGCTGGATTTTCTCTAAATATTACTGGAATTTCCATAACTTTCCGGGCAATTCCTCCGCCTCATTAGACTGCATTAGACTGCGCACTAGCGGATACAGATGGTGCCCAGAAAAGGTGAGAGTCCAGTGGCTCAATCTTCACACGTTCCGGTCTCACCAGAGATCTCTGCACAATTGCCAGCCACATTAAAGCAATCAGATGAAACACTCAAGACATAGCAAATACAGATGGCGCCCAGAAAAGGTGAGAGTCGAGTAGCTCAATCTTCACACGTTCCAGAGTGGTAGTTCGCTTTGAATTTGAGAGCGCATTGGGAAGCGGGGATACCCCAAACGATTGTTCAGATTGCAATTTCCCTTGTGTTTTGACGACTCAGAATGAAAGGAAGCTCTGATCAATGCACTAGATGATATAAAAACTCTGTTGATCAAGATTTCTTCGAATTAGTGGCATAACCATTGTAATTAAATCAATCCCTCCGACATTATTAGCGTTGAAGGGGCTGCAAATTTTGCAGAAATGGTCTCCTGCAGGTTCCAAGTTCGATACACGCAGTGTTCCAAAGATGGCTGGGAGCTGATTTTATTTTTGGGTAGCCGATGTCAGAAAGTCTCCGCCAACTCGAGGTATGGATTTACTATAAAGCGGTTTTGTGTCAAAGTTTAGAAATGCTATATTTGTTTCATTTTTGTTTGTAAAGTCGAAAAGCCCGGACGGCCCGGTTCTATGTAACACGAAGTGTGGGTTCTTTGGCAGCTCAGCCATCATGAATATGGCTCGAAATGCTATAGAGATAATTTCTTGGCCTAAGCACAGGCATCTGCCATTAAATCCGCGGTCGAGATATCCCTGTCGGTCGACATCGATCGTAGTGAGGCCTTGAGATTCGATGTTTCTATGCTTCGAAACCTTGGGGAAGTTGTTGGATCATCCTTAGATAATGGGAATTCTGTGCCTTCCAAAGAGCCGCGAGGGTTCCGAACTCATGCCAATCTTGCTGGAAGCTAGTGGGATTGACCCCAAATTCCTGTTTATTTATATTATAAACCATTGTTAATTTAATTCCAAAGCCAAATACCAACCACAATGCATCTGATTCTCATAAGCACACCGAGGAATCTTTTTCCAGGGACATGTGTAAACAATAAACTAGCAATTGCATCGAGAGAACATGAGTGGTACCACTTACCAATCGATTTCACTTACAAATCGATTTCACTTATCAAAAGAGAATCGATTTCACTTGCAAATCGATTTCAAATATCAAAAGAGGTGCAAAGGAACGGCGAAAAAGGAATGTGGAAAGAAACTATTTCCGAACCTGGAATGTGGAAAGAAACTATCTCTAGCTAGCATTAGTACTCTAGCTGACACTTTGGCTCCATTGATTAAGGAATTGCGTTTTGACCTTCAAAATTTTGTCTGCATTAAAGAAAATGCACAAATTGGAAGTGCTATCCTTGGCAAGGATACCATGTATTAAGGATGACTGTGACTTGAGATATCTTTCTCTAGCACACTATAGTGTTGTAGAAGTAATAGTTGATAGGTGTCGTAAAATTATTTATTTTTTAATGTACAAATTATAAAATATTTGGTATTTTTTTAATATTTAATATTTTAATTGTTTTTAATAATTTATATACTATTTTGAAAGTAAAATTGTACAGGGAAAATTTATATTGGTCATAAACCACATAACCCCAAACCGAGGCAATAAATGGCGTAATAAATTTACAAGGCCTCTGTACAGGCTAGTATGATGCAGAGTATTGAAATTCTTAAAAATTTCCTTAATTTGATTAATTTCTATGAAATTATGAACAAAATATATTAAAAAAAATGCACAAAGAGATAATTTTTTGCTTTGTTTTTTTTTTTCGGGCGTTGCTAGTTTTAATCACTTTTGAAAAGCTTATCAATAACTTGTTACCAAAAATGGGCAAGTGCTAAATTCTTATCTTTTTTTTTTAATGTGGAAAACTATAAACTGAGCTTACAAGGTCGATTACTATGTTTATTCAAAACTATGATCACATGTAGTTTGTACTAAAGATAGATTTCCAATTAGAATCAAAGGACATTACAAGATAAAGGAACTGCCGGAGAGAAAAAAAAAAAACATAAATTTGAAAACGATACTCAGAATGTTTAAAATGTTTAACATAGCAATGTAAAAGGCAAAGGCATGCTGTGTGCATACCACATCTTCACCCAAACTTCATGTCAGGCATTGGTTCAAATGTCATGAAATAACTCATCCATATATCGTTAGTAATGTCATCATCTAAAGAACAACCAGGAAGCCAACTCAATGTATTTTCACTTTCACTGTAAACAACCACTTCTATCGTACGCATGCTTCCATTGATTATAAAACATGTGCAATCCCCTATTCCTACGCAGCAAATAAATGGACAACCCTTACCATCCAAACACCTATTAACACGCTCACAGGGATGGAGACATTCTAGAGGATTCCACCTTCGCCTTTTCAAACTCCCATATAATGACATCCTGCAAAAGGTTCTTCCTATATATGATGTCCCATTGCTCATTAATGATTGTCAAATACTATAAGGACCCTAGACAGAAAACCACACGCATCTCCTTCCCCATCCCCGTTCCCAATGCCTGCACATCTTCTGGCAGGTGTCCTGCAATTCTCCATGATTTCTCAGTGGAGTTGTAGATTTCGACTACATGTGCATTCCCAGAACTTGACTTTCCTACCGCCACGACTTTGTATGTATCTCCATTGTCACCATCCCCACCAACTATGCCTATGGCAAATATGTGCCGAATGGATGACAATGGGGGAAGTTGCAAGGACTCTTGTGAGAGGATTGGAAACACCAAATGCAAAGTAGTCCCCACCAAGAAGATCCCTGTGCTTGATCCATTACAATGAATGGGAAAAATTCCCTTTAATTCTCACTGTAAGAAAAATGAAATTCCCTTTAATTCTCACTGTAAGAAAAATGAAAGGGAGATAGAGGAGGTTTTCTTAGGAGGCTTTCTTCCAGGTCTGTGTGAAGAAGCAGTGAACCAGAGAACTGGGAATTTTAGATTCACTTGCAAAACCTCCCAATCTCAGTCCTCTTCTTTCTTGCAAAACCCACGACTGCACAACCAACCATGGTTTTCTATTGGGATGTTTCTTTGCCCATTTGCTTGTTATGAATTTGGTTGAGGAAATTAGGGCATCCCATTTCTGGCAAACACTGCGAAATCTGCACAAGGTTTAGAGTCGAACCATGACAATATCTCTATGCAATTCAAAACATTGCAAGTGCTTTTTTTGTTCTATATCCCTATAATCCCCCATTTTTCTTTAAACCTAACCCGAAACTAAAGTCACCAAAAAATCTTGTATGTTCATTGTTATTGACTTCTGCATACAATTGGAAAAACTCACAGACATGTTACACTGGCGTTCCACGAATTTCACACTTGGAACGGATTTCACACTGCTAGTTGTTGTAGGGGAGCAATTCGGGAGGTTTGAAAACGGGGATTTCAGAGGGAGCAGAAAATTGCCTTGAATGTCAGAGTTTTTGGGGTTCCAGTGATAGGCTATCAGAACATTAATTTTTGAAGCTCTTCGGCCTGCAGGGGTTTCTATTCAGCATAGGAGCTTAGAAAATCCGAGTTTCCTTTTATCCGAAGAGCTCAGGAGTTTCTTTTTATGCGACGTTTCGAAATTACATAGAACGAGGAACAAAGACGACAAACAAAAACGTTGATAAAAAGGTTCCACGTGTTGATTTTTGATTAGATAGAACAACGAAAATGAAGCGAGGAGATTGGCTGGATAGAACAACGAAAATGAAGCGAGGAGATTGGCTGGGTTGAACAGTGTTGGCCCAACCAACTCTATATAGAAAATGCTTTTTGGCGTAAATATGGCAGTTTACAAAATAGTGGCAAAATAGTACTATTGGAGGGTTATTTTTGTGAGGTTGATGTGTTCATGACTGAAATAAACCAATGTTATATAGTAGTTAATGCTTGCCACTTAATTTAAATATAGCTAAATAATGTTATATCGGAACAAAGTGATTAACTATTGTGTGCAAAATTGGATTATTTTACCCAAAGAATCTGTCATGTAGTCCACTATACCATTGAATTTATTGATTTAAACCAAGTAGATTGACTAGGGTACTGTGAAATTGACCCACTATACCATTGAATTTATTGAGTAAGAGTAAACCAAGTAGATTGACTATTGTAGTGTGAAATTGGCCCTTTTTATCTTCTACCCAATGAGATTATATTAAAGAAAAATATTAATATATATAATTCTCAAGATCAATGCCTTAAAAGCTCTACATGGTGTCTTAGAGAATATCATAGACGTGTATTGATGTATTGTCACTGATCGAAAAACGAATGTTATCTTATTAAATATGACAAAAATTGAGATGTATTGTCATTGACCGAAAAACAAATGTTATCTTATTAAATATGACAAAAAATGAGCTTTGAGCATGGGTTGTACCTTGTGGCCACTGTTATGTGATTAAGTAAAGTATTGCCCAAAAATGAATGTTATCTTATTAAATATGACAAAAATTGAATTTTGAGCATGGGTTTAAATTTATGTAAAATGTTGTTTGGAAATATATTTAATGAATATTGCCGATACAATCTGTACATACTATGATATACACCTTTACTCCACCATTCATTTTGTTACACATGAACTCTTCCATCTTGGAGAGATCGCTGAGCGGACCAAAGTGGCGGATTGCTAATCCATAGTACGGATCATCCGTACCGAGGGTTCAAATGCCTCTCTCTCCGTTCGTCCACTATTGATCCTGAAAACGAATAACACCGAATCTTTCTACGGAACGGAAAAGGCCCATTAACCTAGAGACTTCCTATTTTGACCTTTTTTTTCATTGCATAGCACAAAATGATAAAGTTCTCATTTTGACTTGAGCATTTGAACTCAGGTAGTAAAGTATTACTGTTTATGGAACAATAATAGCTCCATTATGATATGCAGGTGTTTTTTAATAATTTATATAATATAATAAAATATAGGGATAGGTGGTTTTTTTAAAGGTTAAGTTTAAATTTAAAGAAGCGAAATATATAGTTAATAAATTAGGTTTTTTATTTTACCGATAAAGAAAATTCATAATCATTAATTTTTGGTTGATGTTAAGATTTTATTATTATTATTATACAAAAATTATTAATTTAATAATAATAAATATAAATGGCCAATCAAATTAAAGTACATTGAGCCAAAAATAATTAAAAAGTAACAATGTTTAAAAATAAATGAAAAGACTATTTTAATTTTACTTTAATATAATTGTTAAATTTAAAAGTTAAAATTACATATAAATATATATTTTTAAACGTGACAAATAACTCTTACTTTAACTTATTATTTAATGTAATCCATAAAATTCTAATTTATTGTCAATATGAAAAAGTTACATTTAAAAAAAATTGTTAAATTAAAAAAAAGCTTCAAAACCAAATAAATATTTAAAAAAAATAATAGATAACCTTTATAAAAATTAAAATAATATTATATTTAATAAAAAATAAAAAATAAATCTTAATTTCTTTTTTAAAGCATTCATGTTCAAATATTTTTACCATTAAAAAATATGAATAACTTTTCATAAAGTTTTTATTAATTAAAACAAAAGAAAGTTGTAAAACCAGATTTATTTCCATCACTATTATAAGAAACCAGTTAATGGCTACTTTAACTCATTATTAAATGCCATCCATATGCAAATATTCTAATTATAAAATAATAAATAATTAGTTTTTATATAATTAAACATAATTATTTTATAAATTTTAATATGTAATTTAAATAAAAAATTAATTGATACTTTTATAGAATAATATAAAATTTGAATCTCAGAAATACATCTCTGTAAAAGAAATTATAATATAAACACTAATTATATATAAATATTTTTTTTAGTAGATTTAAAGCCGATGCAAAGTTTAAACATTGCATTTCTTTTTACCACGGGGAAAGAACACACTGACGAATCAAGGTGCGCGCACGTCACAAGTCAAAGGGAAAATAAAATAAAATATTTGACTATAGACCGAATTCGCTCTTTTAACGCTATGGTAACAAATCATAAAACGACGATTAGCGTCTCCCATTAAATGTGAAGGGGCATAAAACGACGATTAGCGTCTCCCATTAAATGTGAAGGGGAGAGAAGATGAGATGATGATTTAGCATTAAATGTTAACATTAAATTCGTTCGGCCTTTCGCAAAGAGTTGGCAGACTTTTTTAATTAATTCATTATACAATCTTCAGTGCACGCTGCATTTGACTTTAGACAACCTCGCTTAACTATTGATGGCTCCTCATTTATGTAACTTGCAATATAACATTTCAAGATGTAAATAAAGCACATGAATTGAAACGTCCATGCCACAAAAATAAAGAATTGACGACGACATGTAATGAGTAACATAATAGGCTGACAACTCAACATAAAAGTTTTAAATACATAATACAGATCTCCAACCAATAACATGTTTAATTTAATAACCAATCAAATTGAAGAAAAATACCCATGACAAGCAGGCCTAGAATTTCAAAACCTTTTTGCTTGTAGAATACAAATTTTATGACGTTTTTACATTTTCTATGTTCACGTTTTTACATTTTCTATGCCCTTCATTTTACGTTTTAAGTAAATTTGGAAATGTTAACCTCCTTAATTAGGCAACCACTTTCCACACTCTTTCATAAAGTGAAAGATGCCAACTAAAACCTGCGGCCTCCTCGTTTTCACAAATGTTGAGCGCATTGAATATTTTCCCTACACACATTGTTAATCAAGAAATTAAATAAATGGATACAAAGGAGTTATCAATTTCTATTGCTTTGAAACCCGAGTGTAAATCTATTCGAGTTATAGGGCAAGGAAAGCCTTCATCGGCATAGAAACCATTGGAACTTGGCCCAATGACTACATAATTATAAATTGCCAAATGTTTATTTCAGTTTTGAAGTATCATCAATTTAAAGCTTTACAAGTCCATAATTAAAGCTAATGCCTTTGACCTTTAACCTGTCAACACTAAACAATTAAGCCCAAAATTTTCTCTCCAGTTGAACGTGAAAGAACAATGAATCATTTATGTAAGCCCAAAATTTTCTCTCCAGTTGAACGTGAAAGAACAATGAATCGTTTATGCGGAACTGTGAAACGATAATAAAAAATATATCTAACGATAATCAAACATGTATCTAACTGCGCATTCATGTTATATCCAAAATAATGGCCGAGACTTTCTAAGAGTATATCCCTTTACAGTTATCCCTAAAACGCTTTCATTACTTTATGTAAATAGAGGCTGAGAAATAATAAAGAGAAATCAAACATTCAGTCTAAGGAAATACACATGAATAGTTTAGCGAATAAAAGTCAAACATTCCAAAGAATTATGCATGATGAAAATCTAATAGTTAGGGAAAATACTCATCGAGCACAAACCTGGGATTATTGAATTCGTATAACTTTCCTATTGAGGAGAAAATTAGAAGTCCCACTTTAGCATTGTAGAGCACAGAGAGCTCATAAGCTTTCTTCAACAGCACATTTCCTGAGCAAGGTGGCAAGGATGCATAGAAGGATGGAACTGTGAACTTACTATTTCTGTGCACATTCCAGATCAAATTGAAACCCAATATTGGTTGATGATAACTAAACAAGCTCTTGGACCCCAAAAGTTCAGAATGAGGTATCATAATATTTTACTGTAGGCTACCTTCACTGTCACTTAAGGTATTATAGATTTTGATGGTTTAACTTTGAAATTGAAAGTCATTTTGAAAGTTTACCTAATATAGCGCATGTCAAATTTGACGGTTTGAGCAACTGTCAAATATGTTCTGAAATCCAAAATACGTCCTGTGAGACGTCACGTTCTGAAATCCAAAATCGGTTTAACTTTGAAATTGAAAGTCATTTTAACAGTTGACCTATTATAGCACACGCCAAATTTGACGGTGAAAAATTTTGAGCAACTGTCAAATACGTTCTGAAATCCAAAATACGTCATGTGAGACGTCACGTTCTAAAATCCAAACTGTCAAATACGTTCTGAAATCCAAAATACGTCATGTGAGACGTCACGTTCTAAAATCCAAAATATGTCTCACGTTGTGAAATTGCAAAATATGTCCTATAAAACGTCACGTTCTGAAATCCAAAATATGTCCTGTGAGAGGTTAAATTCTAGACCTGATGACAAGGATAATAAAGATAATGTGGAAAATATAAATGATGTGCTATGATATTTTATTTAATATTCTTACTATCTAAATAAAGAATGAGAAACATATTATTTATAATCTTTCTTTTGAATTGAAGAGGTATGACTTTGATGAATACAAACTTCATTTTTTTTTTAGTTTTACTGATCAATGAGAACAATTTTTAATTATATTTTTAAAATTATTGATGGATATTTATGGCGGCTGGTTATTTAATGTAGATATATTATGAATTGGTTTATCTGGTCCTCTAAAAATGATGGTTTTAATTATTTCAAATAAAAAAGAAATATTTTAAATCATTGAAGTTATAGTTTGAATTTTATGTGTTTTTAAAAGAGAGTATAAATCGTTCAAAAATCAGGTGGTTGTAATGTCCAATAAAGATAAAGACAGTGACATTGCCACCATGTAACTCTTATTTTTCTAATTTCTCTCTTAACCTATTACCTCATAATACAATTTATATTCATATTACTTTCTTCCTATAATATAATTTAGGTTTATTTAAATACATACCTACACCTTTTTTCTTCACCCTTTTTTTTAACAAATTAGATAACTAAAGTATTATGTAGCTGATTATTACAAGTCCCATATATGGTATACGGGTAACAATAATGGTTGTATTTATTAAAAAAATGAATTTACATTAAAATAAAATTAATTTAAAAATATAAAAAAACAAAATTTTGACGAAAATCTTTTGATTTTTTATGTGTAAATACAAAATCTAAATTTAATTATATAATTAAAATTTGAAAATATTTAAAAGAAATATATTTATTTTATTTTAATTATAGTTTAAGAGATTTAAGAACAATTATAATTTCAAAATAAATGAATAAGAAAAATATTTTTAGTTTTGTTAATATATTTTTAAAATACAAAACTTTGATGGATAATCTTTTGATTTTTTTTTTCAATGTAAATACAAAATTTAAATTTAATTATATAACTAAAATTTGAAAATATATAAAAGGAATATATTTATTTATTATAATTTCAAAATAAATGAATAAGAAATATATTTTTAGTTTTGTTAATATTTTTTTTTAAATTTTTAAATAAATGTGTTTGGTTAATTTTTAAAATTTTATATACTAGTATAAATCCATCTTAACTACACACTTGAGAGAGATTAAATGGTTTGAGGTGAAAAATTCTTTTAAAGTGTAAAATTTGAATAAAATGTTTACACCTCGATATATTTAATTAAGTGAATATATATATATATATATATATATATATATATATATATATATAGCTGTAGTCTAGCAATTATGCTTTTTTGCCTGGAAAGTTATGGAAATTCCGATTATATTTTGAAAAAATATGGTAGGGATTTTTGTAAATCCAAGTAAACGCTGTCAAAATTTATAATTTTAGGTGCTTTAGAAGTTTTTGATGGTGCTGAATCTATTTCCACCATCAAAAACATTATTCAAACACTGCCTCTACAAGATTTTTTGAAATTTTTTTGCCCAAATTCTTGGCCGTTTGGGCAATTGGCAATTCCTCCCTGGACGACTCCATATATATATATATATATATATATATATATATATATATATATATATAAATATAATTTTTCATTGTTTATGTTACATTTCTGAATGGATAAAATGGATCAAAATTTACTTGGGCATAATATAACGCTTAAAATGTTTTAATTGTAAAATCATTTTTTTTCCAATTGCTTTATATAATGTATATATAGTTTTTTTTTTTTGAAACTTTAACTACTTCATTTTATGGTTGAGAGTGAGAAATAATTTTTTTAACTTCTCTAGAGTGTGGTAGTGAGATTAGTAATGTTTTATATTACTTTTAATTAAACGAACTAAACACATATTCATTTTTGTTTTTTATTATATCTGGCGTTTATTATTATTATATATATATATTTAAAATTTTAAAAGTGACACATGTTAACTCTAAATTGAACACAAACATACTTACACATCTCTCTCATACTAGGCTGTAGAATGAGCCTCATGGCTCAATGTTGTGAATTGAGTTTAATGCACAACTCTTTGCCTTTGGACATTATCATGTCAAAGAGTTACATTGTCTAAAAAAAGTTTGCTTATGGTCTGCCTAGTGGGAAGATAGACTAGAAGCTAAGATTTAGACTCTTGAGGTTATGGAAACCCCTTCTAATTAGAGCCATTTGATAGACAAAAAAAATTATACATAAAGTGAAAGTAACAAGAACTAGCATGCCATAGTCTGGATGAGTAGAGATCATTATAAAATATACTATCCAAAAGCTAGTGATGCATAAAGATTACTAATCTAAGTTAGCTGGTTTCAAAGTGTGCTGAGAGCCATTCCCCTTGAAGGAGTGAGGGTGGTTGATTGTTCTACTGATAAGGATGTCTAACTTATGATCAATTCCTTCAAGTTTCTCCTCCAATTCTTCAAATGTAATGTTGTTTTTTGTGTCGTGTGGCTATTGGCGAGGACACAACCCATAAGTACTTAATATGCTAGTAAATATTGATAGTGTACATATAGCTCTGAGAAACATGAGTGGGTGGAAGTGCCAATGTTGGGAATCCAATCCTTGGTGTCTACATTGACATAATGCTTAGGAGTACAATGCCTCTCATGACGAGCCTCATCTTCAACTCTTGATTTCTCAATGAACCAATTCAGGAATAATTTCCTCATAGTGAGCCAAGAATTCTCGTGCTTCTGCTTGGGCACACAACTGCGAGGTGGCATCAATGTTGCTAACAATAAGATTTGAGGCAGAGGAGTGCCCCTTACCTCGCCCACGACAAGTGGCAATAGAACACCAATAGAACGACCACGCGGCATAGTTAACCAGGGGACGATCCACAAAGACCTGACAAAGGTTGACACAACAACAAGATGCGGGAGCGACACAAAGTAGAGTGAATAACAAAGGGTTGGGAGGGGTTGAGAATGGATGAAACACAAAAAGGCTAGAATGAATTAGAGATGTGGGATGAAAAATCAAATCCAAAGAGAAGATTGAATAAAGATGGAAAGAGAGTTAGGGATACACAGGGCACATGAGACTGATTTTGATTGTGGTACTCAGAAAAGAAAGGCGAGTCCAATATCCAAACATGAAGCAATTTTATCGGTCGATACACATAAAAAATAGGAAAATGAAGAGGTAGATGACAAAAGGGCTTACCTTGAGTGAGGTGAAACATCTATCTAGGTCGGATCCATGGAAATTGAGAAAAGATGATGGGAATTTGCTGGCAAAGAACCAAATAAAACCAGTGAAGCACGTCATAACGAGAATTGCTTTCCTTGAAATGTTCAAATTTTCCAAATTTGAAGAGATTCATATTAATTGAAATTAGGAGCCTGCCAATATAAGAGATATAAGAGTCCCACCCCAACTCAGTCTAATAATTACATCGAGTACTACCACGCGTGAGGGGAGGAGTCCCCATTATGACTATTTCCCATGAATTGCAAGTAGGGAGAACCAAGGAGTTCACAAGAACTATCAGGTCTTGAAGAGATTTACCAACCGCCACCCTTGGTAATGAACACTGCTTGTGTGACATGGTATTTTCCTTTTTCATCCACCAACATTTATGCTTGCGTCAAAAACCTGTGTAATGTGATGAGATGATTTGCAAATATGCAGGGTGCTAGGTTACCTTTATGTCTTCATGAAGGCTGTCATTAAATCAAGGCAAGGGGTCCCGCTCCAGGGCACCCTCAATGGGAGTTTAATGCACATCTTTAAAGTCCCAGGAAAAACTCAAATTAATATAGGCACTAATTCAAACACTCAAAAAAGTTTTAATTTAAGATTGAAAAATTTCATGTTCTTGCAAGTTTTAATTCTAGTCTCGAAAAGCTTATGTTAATGTAAACATTAGTTTAATTTATGAAAAAGGTCATGTTAGTGCAAATCTTACCTTAAAAAAAAACAACTTGTGTTAATGTAGGGAATACCTCAAATTTTACAAGCAAACATGGCTTCCAACTACATCAAACAAATCTCATGCCATTTACTTGATTTGATGAGAGTAGAAAATAAAAATGTTTTATGAGATTTTTTTTAAATATTTGAAAATAAAAATATTTTATATAATCATATTTTCATATATATATATATATATAAATAATATAAATATAAATAAAATAAGTGGTGGTAAATTTTATTACAATTCAATTTTCAGTTATTAGTAAAGATAATTCTCATTTATTATTGTTGATATGGTTATTATTTATTATTGTTAGTAAATACATGATAATTTATAATTATTATTAAAAAAAACCTTACCACTTAAAATAGTTGGTCTTTGTTTTTAAAATATTGAAACGGATTAAAAAGTTTTGCCATTTTAAACCTTACCACTTATAATTTGTCTTTATATAAAACGTCTTTAAAATATTAAAATAGATTAAAAAGTTTTGCGATTCTAAACCTTTTAGATCTTTTTTATAGTGAAGGTAGATTATCACAATACATTATAATTCGTACAAATTCCTAAATATTGTTGGATTAATCTTTGGGTTTCATATAATGATATCCAAATATTAACACAATGATATTAAAAAACTTTCATTTATTCAACAAATGTGTGGACCAAATGTCATTAAGTTTATCCATAATTTACGCTTATGATAAAAATGATATTTAAATTTAAGAAAAATGTGAATTTGAATTTAGAATACAATATATGGAATGGAGAGAAGTAAAAGTGGTCATATTAAGAATTATTTAAAAAAAATAAAATATAGTTATATTTAGGAGGAAAATACTCAAAGTTAGATTAATGATTATAGTGAGAAAAAATCAATTTTGAGCAATTTGCAACTCTTACATTGACCAAATATTATTATAATTTTCTACAATTTTTTTTTATTTTCCCTGAGGAAAATCTAAGCAGATCCACCTGAAGGGACCACATCCTGCTAACCAAACTAATCAGAGCCTAACCCCAAGGGCATCAAGGAGAATTGATCCTATGACCTCCCAATGGCAAGGTACTTTAGAAACGGGACCTCAACCATTTGAGCTAACCCTTACGTATGTGCATGGTAAAATTTACAAAAATAGGGTGTAATTTTTTCTCATGGTTTTTTTATTCCTAAAGGTGATTTCCCAAATTATAAGATAAAATTATTTTACCTTAAAATCTCAATGTTTCATAGAAACTAATATAATTTTTTTAGAAATTTGATTTTTTATAACAAAATTATTGCCAAGTATTTTACAGTGTATATATTAAGGACTATCCACTCTCTCCCTTCCACTCCCAATGCCACTTGCGACCATGCCAATGAGTGGCAGGTTTGGAACCCACCACTTTAAGGAGCCCATAGGTTCCAAAGTAAAATCCCTAGAAAGGATTTCCATACCTTATTCAACATAGGGATTTTATAGGGGTTTCTCTCTCAAGTTCTTGAGTTTGGATTATGTCACCTTGAGCCATGCCAAACTACCTGAAAGAAGTTGTACCTTTATCCCAAAGGAAGGGAACCTCTCTACAATTATTGAATAACTGATCTACAAATTCCCCTTCTACTCTACACATCAAACATATGGACCTTCATAACCTTAATTTGGTAAGATAATCCCAAGTTAACTATTTCTCACTAGCCACTAAACATAGAAAGGATGAGATTTTTGGCCATAGATCAAGATTCTAAATTTTCACCCATATTTCTTTTTTATCTAAGGTGTCCAAAACAACAACTACCTTGGAGGCTCGCTTGACCTTAGAATTTCCATTACTCCCACTGCCACTCCCCTCCCTCTATCCCCATCATAGGATATCTTTTGTTTAGTCCTAAATTTTATTTGCATGGATTGTAGTTAAGCCTTCACTCCCTTTCCAACTTTTATTTCCCATGTTATCGACTAGGACCTCACAATGTTTCCATGATCTCTCCAAGGCTTGGATTGGACTAGAAAATTCTTCCCAATCGTGGAATACCTTTCTACACCTCTTTACAATCATATAATCCTTTAATTATTGGAAAAGGTCCATCCTACTAATACCGGGTTCTTCCTCCCACACATCCTCTCAGAAGAGAGAAAAATGGCAGTTTAGAATTTCCCTAAAACGATGATCATAAACAAAAACTTTGTTGATCCAAGTGTTATTCCATATTAGAGAATATGAGCGCTCACCTTCCATATGAACCAACTCTTCAGGTGGGATGTGGGTTGCATGCTCATCTCTCCATACCTTTGCCCATAACTCTCCTAGTTCTTTATCCATCTTCACCAAGTTTTCTCTTCCAAGGAGTTTGATGCCAAGCTCCCCAAATTCCTTTGGAGCAAAAACCTTATTTTAGGCCACCAAAGTCCATTTCGTTTCTTTAGTCCCCCAGAGGAAAGCCTTTTTCAAATTATAGGCCTACTTAATTATTTTCGTACGAGCAACAAAGGAGTACTTATTTTAATAGGAGAAATAAAGGATCCTCAAGGTATTTAGAGGGAAAAGAATATACAAGCAACAAAGGAGTACTTATTTTAATAGGAGAAATAAAGGATCCTCAAGGTATTTAGAGGGAAAAGAATCCCTTTGGAAGCCCAAGATTATGAAGGTGTTTCATTGGATCAACAAAGGAGTATTGAAGAAAAAATTGTGATTTGGAGATGTTGATAAGGGCTCCATAGGCTTTCATAAATAGATCCATAGTGGACTTGAAGACTCAAGCTTCTTGAAATGTAGGTTGAACCGAAAATGAGAATACCATCCACAAATTGTAAATGAGATAGTGGGGTAGCATTAGGATGAAGGGAGATCCCTTTGATAGGCTCATTTAACAAGGTTGATTTGATGAATCTATTCTATCTTACAACCATGATAATATATAAGAAAGGGGTGAGGGCATCCCCTTATTATTCCCTTATGACAGGTTGAAGGTGAGAGGGTTTTCCATTAATCAAGATAGAAGAAAAGGTAGAGGAGATTAGGTTCTTGAACCAAAGGATCCAATCTTGACAAAATATAAAGGTGGCCAATATACTTTGGATACAGGTCCAATTTAGGTGATCATACAGTTTCAACATATCATGTTTAATCAACATTCCAGTCTCTTAATTCATTTTAAGAAAATGGATTAACTCATGTGCTGAAATAATACCATGAAGAATTTGTTTCCCCTCTACAAAACCTCCTTGTTATATAGATATGATATTATTCAAAATTGGCTTTTAGTTAACAATTGCTTTTGTAATTACTTTGTAAATAACATTGCATAATTATATGGGTCTAAAATTATTTTCCTTATTTGCTTCCCTCTCCTTTGGGATTAAGGTGATGAATGTTGTGTTGAAATCCTAGAGGATTGTACCAAATACCATTGAATCCTCGACTACCTCCAAAATCTCCTTGCCAATGATATTCTAACAAGCCTAGAATAAATCAATTGTGAATCCATCCGGTCTCGGGGATTATCTTGTTTCCATATCTTTGATGGTTTGTTCCACCTCTTCCATAGATATGAGAGGGGTCAAACTAAAGTTATGCCTAGGGAAAACTAAGGCCAAAATATCATTAATGATTGTCTAGATTGCTTCCCCTTGATTAGCTATTGGTTCTTTTAAAAGTTGCTTGGTGTGGTTTGTCAACTCATTTTCAATGCCTTCATGATGTTCTAATTTTTTTCATGTTTTAGTTTGTAAGGATGTGATTTAAATTTTGCTTCTTTTCTTAATGAGGCAGTTATGAAAAGGAAACATGTTCTTATCTCTTCCTTCAATCACTGAATGCATGATTATTGCTTCCATAATATTTCTTAATTATCCCTTTGACTGATCTCCAATTAACTAGATAATCTAATTGATTTCTTGTAATGATGATTCTTTGGAATGATTCTAATCCTTTTCCATTTTGATATTTTCCTTAAAGATGTTTCCAAAGGCATTTGTTCCATGTTTTAATTTTGGCCTTAATGTACCTTAGTTTTTGTTGTAACTGGTACATCTTTGTATCATAATGATTTGATCATTCTTTCCACTTGTTTGTAATGTTTTGCATTAAACCTAGGTGATCCATATAGAAATTTTCAATTATAAATAGTTTTATTCTTGACTTGAGATCAAAGTTCCCATGAGACGAGGATCAAAATTTTAGTTGAAATGGTTTGCTAAGTTTGGAACGTCACTTCCGAAACTAAGAATCCATGTAATCATTCAACAATTTGGTGGCTACCCCATCTTTTTTAATTCTAGGCATGGATTCCATTATTTGTTGGTATTTCAATTAGTTGGAGCTTCTTAATGCAGTCTTTAAAACACTTCATTCTTTTCATCCATCCTTTAATCTCCACCTTTTATTTCCTTCAAGAGAAGTAATCATGCTGAAGTACCCTTTAATAATCCATGGGTTGTTTTAAATGGTTGTTCCTAACAGGAGGATAATATCTAAGAATTACATGTTCATAGCCAATGAAAGGTGGGAATATGCAATGTTTATGTAGCCCTCTTTCCAAAGATCCCAAGATCCAATATCTAGCTGATATAATCTTGGGTTTTGACGAATGGATGTTTAAGTAGATTGGGATTCCATAAAATTACTAGTCCCCTGGAATCCCTATAATTGGCTTCCACCAAATATACCTCACAATTCATCCATTCTTCTAGGTGGTCCAAAGCATGGATTCCTGATCACACTTAGTTTCCTATAACAACAAAATTCCATATGACAGTTGGTAGTGATATGTGGTACCATGTGGAACAAGTGGTGCCACGAGGAGTCGAAATGGATTCTATCTGTCAAGAGTCCACGTCAGTGTGGGGTTTGGTTCCTTGGAGCGATGGCACGGTTGACAAAAGGCGTCAGACGTGAATCCTTCCCGACAATTGATGTAGAATTCCCCATCGTTATGCAAAATAAATTAAGTTGAGCAATGGTGCAACTTGACAAGAGCATTAGATGGGAGTTGCTTCCAATAACTAACATAAACTTCCCGGTCATGCCGTGGAAGGTTTATGTGAAGCATTTCATAAGGCATGGCGACATGGCATTATGGTGTTATGGACCTGAAATTTGAGATGAGGTGGAAAGTGCCATGGATATTTGGATATGCTACATGGTTTCTAGGTAAGCTTTGTAGATGATGTGGCAGATCCATGTGGGTGCCCCATGGAATTTTCTTGTTTATGTGGAAGGAGTTAATTGGAAAGTTTTGAAAGGGCATAAATTTCAATTTGGGCGTCAATTAAGATAAAATTTATGTCGCTAGAAAGCTCTCGATGAGTTGAACACAATGGAAACATCTATTTTGGATTTGAAAAAATTGGAAAAATGAAGAATTTTGTAAGCCCATCTTCATATTATGAACACAGAGGTCGAGTTAGTTTAAATTAACACCTCCCATCATCTGAGAATAATCAAAGGGGGTGGAAGGGGTTGTTACATTACCTGTCAAAATGTCGACAAGATGCAACTCTACAATGAAAATTTTCAAGGATGTACTATCCAAATAAAGTCTTCTCAGACCTCATCTTTTTTTTCCTATAGTAAGGTATACATACCGAAGTCACTCCCTAACAGGTAGGGATGCTTTTTTGTTGGACCTTTCAAAGCTTTAAGAAATTAAATGATCCATAAACTACTGTGGATATTCCACTAGAACTGTTTGTCATAACAAATCCAATAAAATATTGAAATATTTACCGTGAAGGTTAATTTCCTTTAAATTTCACATTCTTCGATTAATAATTTTATACTTAAATGTATGAAATAGACGAAATGCAAAAATTAGAGAACAAAAAAAACTCACACACCACCCACAAATAAACACAAGGTTTACCCTAGAAAACCTAGCTCGAAGGTGAGGTCGCTCTGCTCTCTTTTCTTTAGTATGGAAATACGAAAATACAAAGAAAGGGGTACTCTCTGTAGAGTTAATTGATAATTGTGGCCTATAGGGATGTTATAGAATCTTATCCCCCTCTATTCTTCTCTTTAAATTCCCACATGTAGATGTTGTCCTTAACTATGGAACAAATACAATGACATAGAACCTGATAGCCTTCTAGGGGTAGGTTTTTGGCTCCCTCAACCAATAGTTAGATTTATAGTTTTAGAACTTATATTATATTCTTAAAACTCTACACATGGTTATCCTAATATGCATGAGTAATGGGGGCTGACGTGGCATCCTTTCATACCATGGTGGTGAACAAGATAGGTCAATCTGCGGGAGGTGTAACTTTTTCATACAAGCTTTGATTGAAATTATTCTTAAGTTGTTGGAAATGTCTTCGAGTGTATATCAATATCAAAGGGACAATGGTGAGAAATTTTTGACCCCCAAAAATGCCATTTGTTGCCTCAAAATGGATTAGGAGGTTTCAAACACAAATTTTCCAAGTTAGTACTTGCCATTAAAATGACCTTGCAATTTGTTTCCTCCAATTTTTTACACTTAAAAAGCATCGAGGTAGATGCCAAATAATACAAATATCCAATCCAGATCATTCAAGAAGGAAAGTTTATAGGAGGGAATAAGTGGCCCATAAACATTTGCAAGGGAACCATGCAAATTATAATCAACAAATATGAAGTGTGAGGAGTCAAAACTATTGGCGAGGCAAATGATAGTTGGATTCTAGAGAATGGCTAGGCCCTCAGAGAAACCATTGGATGAGACTACAAAATATCAAGAGAGGAACAAAAACTCTCGGGAAAGAGTGGCAAGATAGTTTGAATTACTTTTTGTGAAGAATAACCACCAAGGGATTCTCTTGATTTATCTTTTGCTTCAACATGAAATGTTTCCTAGGGGCATTGATGTCTTTTATATTCCATGAAACAATCTTCATTTTAACATTCAGGTTGAGAGGAGAGGCACTTATCCATAAGGGAAATAGCCTTCCTAGGTATCAGGCTAATTTATAGACCTAAATTAGGACACAATATTCATATCAATCTAGTGTTCATAAACTTCGAAGCACACTACAATATGTTAATGAGTTAAATTATATTAACTGTCACTTCTAGGTTGGAGTAAAATTTAAATTCAAAACTAAAGACTAAGTCAAGAAAGCATGAAACAACACTCTATTCTAATCTCATAACCTTGAAATGTAAGACACACCTTGATCTGTAAACTGCCGTGGATATTCCACTGGACAATTCGTCACAACATATATGATAATATTATATTATAAATATGAAATTCTACACTATTACATTTTAATTTAATTTCTAGATTTGTAGATTTTACTGTAATTAGTGCATGCATGCGAATAGAAATTATGCAGAAAAATAGAGAACGATAAAATAAACACACACACACACACATAAGACAAAAAATATGCTATGGGAAACCCTTTCGGGAGAACACCCAGCTGGAAGGTGAGGTCGCTTCACTCTCTTTCTCTATATGGCTGCAGGTACAAAGAAGTAATGCCTCTAGCCCGTGGGCTACTACAATGCACATATCCTCTCTATGTGCTCTACCCCCTATCTCTCCTGGCTATCTTTTCTCAGCTATGGAACATAATTCTCTCGAAAGAATGGAATGGCGCTTCCTCCTAGTGGCCCGATTATAACACAACCCGATAGCCTATTAATGGTTAAGTTTGACTACATCAACTCTTAAATAAAGTTACAAAATAGACTCTTCTAGATTATTTTATGTTATGAAACCAGCTCACAAAAAGATAGAAAAGAGAGATCCACGCCTTAGAATTCAGCCTCTTCGAGGGGGCAACCTCCTTTACATTACATAAATGAACAATTCTTGGATGATACAAATGAAAATACCTCCTTTCTATATATAGGAGTCTAAGTGGTCCCAATACAATCAAAGCCTACATAACAATAATATTGTAGGGCACAACAATAACAATAGTGGGCTTCTATGTGGCACAATAGTAACAATATGGGCACTACATGGGTACATCAATATAATAAGTGGGTTGTACTAATAACAATAAGGGGTTACACTAGTAGTATAGGGGCCTAACATGCCCCTCTCCTTCAAAAAGCGTTGTCCTCAACGCTTGAGTAGTTCTTGATGCTTCTGTATAAAATTCTTGTCCTCCCATGTGGAATCTTCAGTAGGTAAGTTCTTCCACTTGATGAGATACTCTGAAATTGATCGATTTCGTAGCTGTCGGGTTCTTGTCTCTGTGACTACTCCAGGTTCCAATATGATTTTTCCTTCCTCTTCAATTTCTGGCAATATTGCTTGAATTGGGATCTTTTGCAACTTTTGAATTAGTGGCCATACTTCTTCGTCCTTCTTCCATTCTTCCCTTGCTTCGTTTATCCAATTTGGTTGGATAATATAAATAGCACAAAACAATGCTTCCACATCCTCATCCTTGAAGCGTCTTCCCATTCGGTAAGGTCGCCATTTTTTAAGTGCATGTAGTATTGCCAACATTTCCTTCTCATAGATAGCTTGCTTGAGATGTAGCAGTAAAAATACCCAATCACTTACATCAAAACATTTTTCACTACGATGTTGACCTACCTGTTGTTTCATTTGATTTTGCACCGAAGTGGCGTTATCCTTTAAAAGTTGGAGAACTTGCTGTTGATGCTCGATGTGATCTTTCTCTGCTTGAACCTTTTTCTTCTTGATATGTCTTTCTATCTTTTGAGGAGTGGTAATTTCTTCGAGTCCTTTACAAGATATGGTCGGATTCATTTCTTGATGCTCGATGTGATCTTTCACTTCTTGAACATTTTTCTTCTTGATGTGTCCTTCTATCTTGATAGTTTGAGGAGTGGTAATTTCATCCATTGAATTACAAGATATGGTTGGATTCATTTCTTCTTTCTCTGGGATGGGGTCCTGGCACATATCTTCTTCTTTTGATGTTTCTTGATCCTTTTCTTCCTCCTCTTCATACTCTATGTAAAATAATTTCTTCTCAGCACACTTATGACCTTTAATGCATTTTCTATCACAATTGTAACAAAGCCCTTTTTCTCTTTTTTCTTCCAATTGTTGTGGTGTAACCCTTGTAGGTTGTGGAAGGCTAGGAGAAACAATACTTCCATCTTTATAGTTGTGAGGGGTATGCTTCCTGGTTTCCATAATTTTGCTTTCCACTATGTCACAAAGCCCTTTTACACTTTCCAATTGTTGTGGTGTTGCTCTAAAGAAGGTGTTGCTCTTTGTATCCTCATAATGTGCTATCATTTCCTCCGTGAAAATTGACCACGTAACAAGTTTTTTACGAGAACAAATCCCTTTGTACCATAAAAATTGATCTGGTTCTAAATATGAAGATGCAATACATACCTTTTGTAACAGTTGTACACCATTTATATCAAAATATTGCTCCATCTGAAGTATCCAATTTACCGGATCCTTGCCATCAAACTTCCTCATCTTGCTTTTTCTTGATTTTAGGAGCTCTACCTTGAAACGACTGTAACTCTGTACTTGCAGATCTTTAAGTTCTGAAATTCTGGCCTGTAGTAGCCCTCTGTGTCCTCTTTCCAATGCCACCAATCTGATCCAAATTGGATTCTCCAAGAAAGAGTTATGCACAATATCCCAAGATGACCGGATTATAGACTAGTTCAGTAGAGTGAACTTGTACGACGTGCCACGAGTCACTGTTTCAACCTTTGAATCTGAAACACACACACAAGAAACTACTGTCCGTCCTCTTTCTGTACCTTTTTACGAAATTTCAATCCGATCTTCAGAGAGAGAGTTATGACGATTTTCCCCAGGTCACCTGTTTTGAATGTAATTCAGGAGTCTGCAAAAAGGCCAACTTCCTCAGATCATATCTCCGAAAATATCGTGCGAAAAGCTCTGAAATTCGGACCCAAGGTTCACCGCCAATTCTTCTCAAATGGGTTTTTTTTGCGACTTCTGAAACGTCACAGAAAAAACGTTATAGCGAAAATGCCACGATGACCTGTTTGGAGCAGCGAAACCCTAGAATCCAAAGCTCTGATACCAAATGTTATGAAACCAGTTCACAAAAAGATAGAAAAGAGAGATCCACGCCTTAGAATTCAGCCTCTTTGAGGGGGCAACCTCCTTTACATTACATAAATGAACAATTCTTGGATGATACAAATGAAAATACCTCCTTTCTATATATAGGAGTCTAAGTGGTCCCAATACAATCAAAGCCTACATAACAATAATATTGTAGGGCACAACAATAACAATAGTGGGCTTCTATGTGGCACAATAGTAACAATATGGGCACTACATGGGTACATCAATATAATAAGTGGGTTGTACTAATAACAATAAGGGGTTACACTAGTAGTATAGGGGCCTAACATTTTACATCAAAAACACATGGATAGCCCCTTTTCCATGAATAATGGGGGTTGATGCGGCACCCCCCCGAATTATAGGTGTGAAAATAGGAAGGTCAATTTATGAGTGGCATATCTTTTGCATATAGACTCCGATTGACACAATTCCTATGCCACTAGAAAGATCTCTGTGTACAAAAACATGAAATGTTGCTATGATAAAGAGGAAACGTTTTACCCCAAAAAAATGTTGTTTGATGCCTCAAAAACGCTTCTGGAAGGTTTCAGACCCCGTTTTGCCAAACTGGGCCTTGCTGGTAAAAACGGTCCCATGAGCTGATTCCTCCACTTTTTCCACTCCAAATGAATCAATATGGATGAAAAACAATATAATGATCCAATCTGGATCACACCTCCCCATTTTGGGAGGATTTTTGTCCCCAAAAGCTTCTATTGAATGAGGTGAGGAAATTTTTCCTCCACCTTCTCTCTGGTGTACCATTTAGCTTTGTCTGGAAGTTGTCCCTTCAACCCAATCTGCCAAAGGTCATGCTACCCTTGTCTTATAGTTTTGGACCTTTTCTACAAAATTGTATCTTTTTTCAACTCTTCTTGAGCATTTGGTGCCAAATCCTCCATAGAAGGTAAACCTTGTTCCTCTTCCTGGTATAACATGGAAGGTTCATAGAGTTTGAAATTATCTACATTCACAACTGAGTAAATGTGCATATATGGTGGTAAACTGAGTCGATAGGCATTATCACCCCAAGTATCTCAAAGGGACCATTCCTCAGAGCCTTGATTTTCTTACTAGGCCCTTGTAACCTCTCGTTATTCAACTGTAACCATACTCTGTCTCCCACCTTGAATGAATTCTATGTCTCGTGTTGATCATGCTAGGCCTTATACTTCTCTTTTGACTACTACAGTGTTTCTTGTACCTGTAGATGGATCTACCCAATCTTCTATATAAATTTTTCAGCCCTCAAAGCATCTCCTGTAATATCTTCCCTCACTCCTCCTTGCTGCCCATATGCAATATCCAAAGATGAAGGTGGAAAATATCAAAAAAAAGTTTCAAATGGGGACTTTCTTGCATAATTGTGGACTTCTTTGTTATAAGAATGTTGTATATATACCAAATTTTCATCCCAGCTCTTCAGATGCTTCTGGTTGTACCCCTCATAAGTTGCACCAAAGTCCTGTTGACTACTTCTGTCTGCCCATTTGTCTATGGATGGAAAACTGTAGATCTCTTCAACTTTGTGGCCATATTCTCCCACAATGTAGTCCAAAATGCACTGAGAAATATTATATCCCTGTATGAAATGATGCTTCTTGGTATCCCAAAGTGCCCCCAAACCTGTCCAAAGAATAAGTTTGTTTCTTCTAGTATGCTAATGGTCTTTTTATAGGGCATCAAAACACACATATTGCTAAACATGTCAACTACCACAAACATGTAGTCATGTCCCTTCCTGGTTTTTGGTAAAACTCCCACAAATTCCATGGAAATGCTTTCCCAAGGAAAAGTAGGTACAAGTAAGTGATGATATAGACCTCGTTTCCTATTACTAGGCTTGATGGTACAACAAAACATGCATCCTCTTATGAACCTAGCTACCTGCTCTTGCATATTGGGCCATTACACGTACCCTTGCAAATTAGCCATGATCTTCCCTACACCAAAGTGCTCTGCAACCTTGGAGGTGCGAGGCTCTCTAATCAACTGCAATTTCTCACCTTTAGGAACACATAGATTATCGAGCTTGTAGAGTAACCCATATTGGAGATGGTAGTCAACACTGCTGTCGTCATCGTGCACATGGCTCTGACTTGCCACTGCTGATATACCTCATTGAATTCCTCATCCTCTGAATATGCCTCTTTTTATGAATCATGGGTGAATCATTCCATGTGCATAAGAGTCCCCAAACATGTAATATTTTATGTGGGTGGCCTTGAAAGGATGTCGGCCAGCTTGTTTTTGCCACCCTTATACTTGATCACCAAATGAAATTGTTGTAAAAACCCCATCCACTTGTGATTCCTGGTCTGTTGTAGCTTCCTTCGGGCCTGCAAGGGCTGTAATGACTCGTGATCTGTGTGGATTACTATCTCGTTTCCCATCAGATTATGCTTTTGCTTCTTCACAACTTGCACCATGGCATTGAGCTCCTTGTCGTAAGTAGGGTAGTTAAGGATTGTCCCATGAAATAATTCAGAATGGTAACATACAAGCCTTCCTCCCTGCATCAAGACAACTCCCATAGCATACCCACTCACATCTGTCTCCACTTCGAAGGGTCGCTGTAAGTTTGGTAATGCTAGAACTGTTGCTTGCCTGATCTTCTTTTTTAGCTCCTCGAAAGCCTTCTGCTGACCTTTTCCCCATTGGAAACTTTTTCCACTTGCTGTTATGGCATGGAGCAGTGCTGCTACCGTTGAAAACGAGATATGAATTTCCTCAGGTACTGTGATGCGCCAATGAAACTCCTGACCTCAGAAACATTAGTAGGAATCGACCATTTCATGATGGCCTCCATCTTGGAATGATATATCTTTAGCTCTCTTGCACCGATCACATACCCCAGATACACCAAAGATTGCTGCACAAATTCACACTTCTTGAGATTTGCTAGTAGCTCATGCTTCTTCAATGTTTCTAGCATCTGCGTTAGATGTGAAAGATGCTCCTCCTAGGTAGAACTATATGCCAGTGTATCATCAAAATATACAATAAAAAATGAATCTATAAAGGGGCGCAATACATCATTCATTAATCTCATAAACGTAGCTGGTGCATTACATAGATCAAATAGCATGACTAACCACTCATACAAACCTTGCCTAGTTTTGATGGCGAGTTTCCAGGTGTCCTCTTCTTTGACTCGAACTTGGCAATATCCAGACTTCAAGTCCAACTTGGTGAAGTATTTTTCTTTCTGCAACTGATCTAACAAATCATCTATTCTGGGTAGGGGGTATATTTTCTTGAGCGTGATTTTGTTCAAACCCTTGTAATACACATCCGCTAAGTCCCATCCTTCTTTGACACAATGATGACAAGTGACCCACATGGTGATGTACTTGGTTGAATGACACCATGTTACAGTAGTTGCTGCAACTGTTTCTTCACCTCACTTGCTTCTATAACAGACTGCCTGTACAACCGAATATTTGGTAATGGGGAGTCTGGAAGTAGCTGGATCTAGTGCTCCACTTCTATCTTAGGTGGTAGTCCTTTAGGCTTTTGGAACACATCCTTGCATGCCTATAACAAATCCGCCAATTTTTGTTTCTTTTTAATAGTACACCTATCCATGGATTCCTTATCTCTTATAGACTCCTCTATAGATTGAATTTCTCTTAAAAACAATAAAACATACTTCTTGCTAGAACTGATCAAATTTCTTGGCTTGGTTGGAACTTACCAGCGTTTTTTTTGACTTTCCTTTGTGTGCATTGATGATGCATGATTTTCCATCCTTGACGAGCCGATACTGGTTAACTCTCCTCATGAATATTACATCGCGCATGTACATGTATGGATTACCAAACATGAGTCCACATACATCAAGGGAAACCACATATAGGTCTACTTCATCAATAAAAACAACATTAATAGCAATCTATTTTTACAATGTTTTGTTACCTTCAGCTTGGCATCCTTATTTACCCATCTCAGTGGATATGGATTTGGATGATCACGAAATTCCAACCCCAACTTCTTGACCAACTCTACTGCAATGAGCTTTGCCTGCGATCTTAAGTCAAACAGAGCATTAATCTTTGTCTTCTTGACTTGTATCTTTATATGGAAGAGTTTGGTCATTTCTTTGTCTTCCTGTTGCTGAAGAATACTCAGATTCACCTTCTTTTGCACTGATGTATAGACGATGTTATCATCCATGTCCGAGTTTCTTTCAACTTGCTTGCTCGAATCAATGACCACGAGATTCTTCTTCTTGTTCTTTGGGTTTAGCTCTGGATGCAACTTCCATCATTTTTCCTCTGTATGGCCATCGATGTTGCAGTGGTTTGAGTAGTTGCTAGGATATTTGCACTGATGTTCTGTGGCTGTCGTCTTCTTATATTTTATCCCTTTTTTCTTCTTCTTCCCCTCCTTAGACGCTTCTTGTTGCTCCTGCTTTGATCCACTTGATTTTACTCTCTTGAGGCCTATGTTCTCCAGGTACTGTGCCTGTACATAAGCCTCATCCACCGATTTGGGCTTGAACAACATCACTTGCTCAGGAAGATGGTGGTGCAGACCCCCAAAATACTTGAGGAGTACATCTGGGTTCTTTGGAGAGATACCCAACATTATAGCCATCTTCTTGAATTTCGTGGTGTACTCCTGCATGCTTTGGCCCAAATTTTGCTTGAAGTAATGCCACCGGATCCGCTGGTCCTCCATGTAACTAATGTGATAAAACTGTGAATTAATGGGGGTTTTGAAATCCTCCCACTTAGTCACTTGATGTTCTCCCTCCAACCTCAGGGTTTCCGTGTGGCTCTCCCACCAATTTAGTGCATGGCCCTCTAATTTCAACTGCGTGAATGAGTTCTTTTTCCTTTCCCCGATCTGATGGACATTGAAATAAACTTCCAGTTGCTGCAACTAGTGGTTCAGCTTCAGAGCGTCGATCTCACCGTGGTATGGCTTGATATTGACTTTTTCTTCCATTTTAAATAGGGACTATGATTGGTTCATGACACTCGAACTGGATTGATCTTTTTCGGGTCCTTTCTTCGATTGGTTCTCCATTTCTCCCCAATCTCCTGATCGCCATTCTGATTTTTCCTTTGCATTCGAACCCCCATATTCTCCAAATATCCCCATCTTTCTATTCAAGGCCGCCATGAGGAGACTTACATTGTAGTTTAGATCTGCGACTTTTTGTTCCAATTGTGTAAACCTCAACTCTTCAGGATCACGAGGTTCATTTACAGATTTGTTGGCCATGATTAGGGTTTTACGACTTTCGGCCCTGCCGAAATAGATCCATGTAATCTCTAAAAAATACCCAAATAAACATGATCTGATACCAAATCATCCGTAAACTACCGTGGATATTCCACTGGACAATTTGTCACAACAAATTTGATAATATTATATTAGAAATATCAAATTCTACGTTATTACAATTTTATTCATTTTCTAGATTTGTAGATTTCACTGTAATTAGTGCATGCATGAGAATGGAAATTATCCAGAAAAATAGAGAATGACAAAATAAGCTCACACACACACCTAAGACACAAAATATGCTCTAGGAAACCCTTTCAGGAGAAAACCCGGTTGGAAGGTGAGGCTGCTTCACTCTCTTTCTCTGTCTGGAAATATGGATGCAGGTACAAAGAAGTAATGTCTGTGGCCCATGGGCGGCTACAGTGCACATATCCTCTCTGTGTGATCTACCTCCTATATTACCTGGATATCTTTGCTCAGATATGGAACAAAATTCCCCCGAAAGAGTGGAATGTCTCTTCCTCCTAGTGGCCCGGTTATAACACAACCCGATAGCCTATTAGTGTAGATAGATGTCTTTTCGATTAATCACATTATTAGGATTTGGTCAACGTTTCGAACCTGTCGGGCCAGGAGGTAACTCCTAAAATCAATTGTGCTTATTCATTAAGATTACTCATGGTTATATACATGAGGGAGTGACTCTTGGGTTTCACCTCCCCATGACTCTTCGTTTTCCATTATTTGCTATTTACATTATTTACAAGGGTTCACCCAATCCCCATGATTAGGTGTCAACATTCCCCCCTTTAATCTGAAGGGATGTTGGTGAGTCCAAGCATCATTCTGAATCTTTCAAGCTTTTCTCTTCCAAGCGCTTTGGTGAATATGTTTGCAATCTATTCATTAGTGGAACAATGTGACGGATGTCGTAGATGGATTGTCTTGGCCTCAACATGATGTTGAATCAGATGGTATTTTGTATTGATGTGCTTCGTTCGATCATGGAACTTTGGGTCCTTGGCAACCTTATTGTAGAGGTGTTGTCAATCATGAGTGGAGTTGAATGTACTTGTTTTACCTGCAAATCTTCTAGAATTTTCTTGAGCCACACAATTTCTTTTGTTGCCTCAATTGCTGCCACATATTCTGCCTCTGTTGTGGAATCTGCTGGAATTGATTGTTTGTGTGATCTCCAGGAGACAACTCCTGATCCAAGACTCATAGCATAACCAAAAGTAGATGCCCTAGTTTCTTTGTCTCCATCGAAGTTTGAACCAAAGTATCCAATAAAGATGAAGTCACCCACCTTTGTATACTTGAGTCCAAAATCTTGAGTTCCCTTCAAGTACTTTAGAAATATTTTTGCAGTAGGCCAATGTCCCTCACAAGGCTTTTGCATAAACCTAGAGAGGATTCCAACAACGAACAAAATGTCTGGTCTGGTAGTAGTCACGTAGTTGAGACTTCTTACAAGCTGTCTATACTTTGTTGCATCCTCAAATTCTTTTCCTTTAATGGATGTGAGCTTCAAGTTTTGTTCCATTGGAGTAGTTAGAAGATTGCACTCAGCCATGCCAAAGCTGTTCAACAGATCTCCAATGTACTTCTTTTGAGAAAGGAATATAGACTTTGGATGTTGAGTTACTTCAATACCAAGATAGTAGTGAACACAACCCAAGTCAGTCATTTAAAAACCTTTCCTCAATTCCTTATTTATGGATGAAATGTAGCTCTCATTGTCCCCTGTCATCAAAAGATCATCTACATATACCACAAGATATACAAGTGTTTTGCCAACTTTCTTGACAAACGAAGTTGCATCATCAAGATCATAATGTTTGAAGTTGAGTTTCAGAAGATGCTTAGTTAACTTTTCATACGAGGCTTACGGTGCTTGCTTGAGGCCATACAAGGATTTCACAAGTTTGAATAATTTATGTTCATGTCCCTTCACATCAAATCCTCCAGGTTGGGACATAAAAACATTCTCTTTCATATCCCCATTCAAGAAAGAAGTTTTTACATCCATTTGATAGATTTCCAACTGTTCAGAGCTGCTAGGGAAAAGAGTGTCTAGATGGTAGCCCATTTTTCTGTGGGGGAAAAAGTCTCCTCATAATCGACCCATTCCTTCTGTGCAAAACCTTTTGCCACAAGCCTGGCTTTGTGCTTGTCAAGTGAGCCATCAACTTTATACTTTTTCTTGTAGACCCACTTGCAGCCAATTGGTTTGGTTCCCATTGGAGGATCAACCAGCTTCCAAGTGTCATTCTTTATCAAGGCATCATACTCCTTTTGCATCACTTCTTTCCATTCATTATGAAAAGCAACTTCTTTGAAGGAACTTGGTTCAAAATCTATAGACAAATTCATTTCACAATCATAAGAAAAATCCATATCAACGGTGAATCATAATCATCTACATCACCTCCATTTTGCCTTGGTGAATTTCTTGTTCTCGTCTTTCCAGCTTCATGAGGATGAACACTTTCAAGTGTCTTTTTCAGCCACTTTGGGGGACCTTTCTGAGATGGTCCAGGCTGCTCAGTTGATTGAGTTGGGACTGAATCAAGATTGAGTCTCCCAATTTTGTCAATCACATCACTCAAAGTATCATCAGTCGTTGGAGTTTCATGTGGGGGAGAGAGTGATTGATCCAGTATAGGATTCCATAGGTTGTGGCTCAGGCTTGCTTGATGTGGCTTTGAAGCTCGTAGATGACCATCACTTCCCCCCCGTCAAATACAAGGTGAGATGATGGAGAAAAATCAACTGTAATATTGTTCAATACTCTAGAAAAAGTTCTGACATATGATTGAAATATCTTCTTGGTTGTTGAAGCCCATTGTCAAGTAGCGATCCATCCAAGATGAATCTTTGTTCTTGCAGCAGGCTTGTTTTTGAAGCATTTGTTTGAAGAATGAGTGATTTTATGACAATGCTGACATGGATGAAGATCAAAACAATGATCTTTCATATGGACAACTCGGTCACAGTGTTGGCATTTAACAAATTTTGGTTGCGAATGTGGAGGAGCAAAATATGGAACAGGTGAAGGTGAACTGTCATGAAGGAATCCAACACTCTGAAACTGGATGGGCTTTGAGTAATTTGGAATGTGAAAGGAAACCTCCTTATCATATCCAAGACATGTTCTGTTCTTGTTATGGACAATCTCTTCCCAAGGTCTGATGACCAACTTGGGAAGTGCAGGCTAAATTTCGCCATCTGCATGCAATTATGCTGCTTCATTGGGTACTGGATCTAAATCAACCTCAATCTTACTAATTTCATCACTTGCTGGTTGTTGATGGGTGTTTATTTTAACCTTGAACAAATGATTGTTTTGAGAAAAAAACAATTTAGAATGACAAATCTGTTGAAACTCATCTTGTTGGAACTGAGATTCAAGTTGCAAAAAATCAATCTATTCTTGTGCATCTTGTACACAAATTATAATATCAGACATAATATCCTTGCTAATTTTTACCATCCCATCAACACTGGAATGTATTAGAGTATTCAAAAACTCTAATATTCCATCAAGTTTGGCCATATTTCTAAAAAATCAAGAATAAAAATAGTGGAACAACTAAAAATATCAAAGGCTTCAAATCAATGTCACCAAAAAATAAACTTTTACAAAAAAATACTCCATTTTTTTTTGCAGATTGCAAACTCTTCTCCGTGTCAGTGATTTCAAATTCTAGGAGCACAGTTCTTCAGAGTCTAGAAGCGGTAGCAGCCATAAATGGAACAAACCTTCAATGCAACAACCAACCAAACAACCTTTTCAATGCAACACAGACGCACAGAGAGACATAGGAATTTCACAAATTTTTACTGTGACTGTGGAGGAGCAAGATTATGAACCAATGCATCAATATACAACTCCATTTAATAACTCCATTCGACATTCAATGCACAAAGAACTATGAGAATCCACCAACATAGATGAAACTATTATTCGTGTCACAAACAACTTTTAAAATATAAATCTTCGTTCAAAATAAAAGAGAATTAGAAATGTCAACTGTCACTAATGAAAGTAGTATAATTAAGCCAACATTTATTATAAATACCATGGGAAAAATGTCATTGCAATGGATGGATGAAATCTTGGTGAAATTTTTCTTTCTCACATATTTCCTCTCCAGCTCTCACACTCACACTCTCAGAGCTCAGGTCTATCAAAAATTTGAAATCAAGATAAGATGTCTCATATAAATATCATTAATAATGTGCACACTGCAATGATTGAAAATCCATCCATATTTAATGTCCAATAGATGACTATAGCATCTCCAACTATGTTCTTTCAATAATTCATTCCAAAACGTGGTTGGCTACACAAGGCTTCTCGCAATTCTAACCTGTTAAACTTCACTGGTTCTAAGATAGAAAATTGTTTCTGCCCAAATTTCCTTTCCGAAGAAAGTGACCAAATGTCCTTTCATGTAAATAAATCACATTGAAAATTATCCTCCTTAAAGTCGAAGTTCTGTTCCAAAATAATGTTCAGGCTTCAGTCTGTCCACAACCACTATACGTTAAATGCAAATATAATGCTCGTTAAACAAAAATAGCCATAAAACTGATTAGGTCAAACACCTTGCAAAAGCATAGGAACAAATACAATAAAAAGGGATGGAATTTAGCAGGCCGAGATATAAAACTCCTATACTTATACTCAGTAAAATGTCATGAATCCAAAACATATATAAACAACTTTCAATCCCAGATAAATTATTTGTGACCGCACTGATATACTCCACTAAATTACAAACATTACTGAAAGGATCCTGGCAACATTTTGAAGCTGATCATTTTTTTCACTTGCTCCTTCATCAAACCATTTTGAATCTGAGTCTTGATAGCTGTTTCCATGAAATAACACCCTTCTGAATCCGAGTCTTGATAGCCGTTTCCATTAAATAACACCCTTCTGAATCCGATTGCCAGGGATTCAAAAAATTGCGATGTGTTGATAGGAAACACAGGCGTAGTCTCATGAGCCGAGCAAATGACAGAGGAACGTTGAGTAGAATGGCACGCAGAGAAAATAAATAATTTACCATACAAACACTGAGGTGGATCAGAGTAACATTATTTTTATAGCTGACAAGCCAAATAGAGAAATGGAAGACAAGTTATGGAAACGATGCAGAGCTGACAGAATCTAAAATTGCCCAGGGCATACGCTCTGATATCATGTTAAACTCACATGGAATGAAAACAACAAATATGAAAGATAAGCATTGATTGCATATATTATTGACATGATATACATTTATAGTACATAGTGTGACCCTTGGATTCATATTCTAAGTGGTCTCTTGGACTCCTGTGGCTGTTCACATTCCACATCAATCCATAGAGGATTAGGTGTCCAACAAAACCAACTAATGTGGTCCATGCTCAGGACAAGGTGAAGAATCAGTCGATCTTAAGGAATAAATAGCATGGATGCATCATTGCCCAAAATTAGATGTTGAAAATTAGTCGTTGGTAAATTAGTTAATAAGGTAAGCAAAGTATTAAAAATTAGAGCTAAGGAGTTATCTATTAAAATAATATATATTTAGTTAAAACTAGCTCTTAGGAATACAAATATAAAATATTTTAATAATTAATTATTTAATAAGGTAAGTAAAATATTATTTAGAAATCCAAGGTAAGGAGTAATCGATTAATATATTATATATTTAGTTAAAAACTAGATGTTAGGAATAAATAAATAAAAAATATTTTAATCCAATATTTTAATAATTAATTAATAAGGTAAGTAAAATATTAATTAAAATACGAGGTAAGGAAAAATATTATATATTTATTTAAAACTAGTTGTTATAAAATATTTTATTTCAATATTTTACTAATTAATCAATAAGGTAAGCAAAATATTATTTAAAGTCCGAGGTAAGGAGATTTTTTTTAAGCTGTGATTCACGGTCATTGAGTGGCCGCTACATCCATGGTAAATATCGAGGCAGTTCCACCCGAAGGGATCTGCCTGTCGGCCAATCTTAACAGGCCTAACCCCGAGGGCGTCGAGGAGATTTGACCCCGTGACCTCCCAACTGGGAAAGTTCTTAGCAAGAGAACTCGATCATTTGAACTATCGCTTGGGGCTATCCGAGGTAAGGAGTTATCTATTAAAATATTATATATTTTGGAGTAAATAAAATATTTTATTCTAATGTTTTAGTAACTAATTATGTAGTGAGAGATAATTAGTTACTAAAACATTAGAATAAAATATTTTATTTACTCCGAAATATATAATATTTTAATAGATAACTCCTTACCTCAGACTTTAAATAATATTTTACTTACCTTGTTAATTAATTATGAAAATATTGGAATAAAATATTTTATAACGACTAGTTTTTAAATAAATATATAATATTTTTCCTTACCTCGGATTTTAAATAATATTTTACTTACCTTATTAATTAATTATTAAAATATTGGATTAAATTTTTTTATATTTATTTATCCCTAACAACTAGTTTTTAAATAAATATATAATATTTTAACAGATTAGTCCTTACCTTGGATTTCTAAATAATATTTTACTTACCTTATTAAATAATTAATTATTAAAATATTTTATATTTATATTCCTAATAGCTAGTTTTTAACTAAATATATATTATTTTAATAGATAACTCCTTACCTCTAATTTTTAAATAATATTTTACTTACCTTATTAACTAATTTACCAACGGCTAATTTTCAACAGCTAATTCTGGGCAATGATGCATCCATGCTATTTATTCCTTAAGATCGATTGATTCTTCACCTTGTCTTGAGGATGGACCACATTAATTGGTTCGAAACATCGATCAAATCCTAATAATGTGATTAATCCGAAAGATATCTATCTACATTATGGATCACAAAAGTCTTAGATCTAGCCTCTTAGTGGTTAAGTTTGACTGCATCAACTCTTAACTAGAGCTACAAAATACACTATTCTAGAGACTTTTACATCAAAAACACGTGGCTATCCCCTTTTCCATGAATAATGGAGGCTGACGTGACATCCTCTCGAATTATAGGTGTGAAAACATGAAGGTCAACTTCTGAGTAGGATAAATTTTGCATACGGTCTCCGATTGATGTGCTTCTTGTGTCGTTGGAAATATCTCTATGTGTAGAAAAACATGAAATGGTGCAGCTCTAAAGAGGCAAAGTGATCTAGGTGGATGTTGGTGGCCACCCACCTATCCCATCTGGACCCCCACAACTGTCTCTTTCAGTTTTTCAGTTTTCGTAATTGCAGCAAAATTTACTATTTTTAGCAGTTTTTTTGGGCCCTGAACTTCCGGAGCCGTTTTGAGGCCCTAAACGACGTTTTTTGGGAAATCTGGGAGCAACATGCATCCATGGACCGATGTTTCTCTACCCAAAGTTGTAGTGCTCGGATAGATCTTTCTAACGAGCTATTGTATGCGTCAAATGGAGATCGTATGCCAAAGTTACGACCCCAGGAAGTTGATGTACCAACTTACCCAAAACGATGCCCACAGTTTGGCGTTTCATCTTCTAGGGTTAGGTTTTTGGATGTTTAGGGTTTTCCATTGTTTCTCAACAATAAATAGGCCTTCGAGCCTCATTGTAACAGAGTTCAGAGGCATGTAGCCGCCACATCTCTTCTCAGAGATAAGCTACCATCGCCCTAGCTGGTTTATTTCCATTGCTGTTTGTAAGCATATTTCAGTGTTTTACGTTAATGAAATGAAGTATTATTTTCGCTGCATCTCTGTGTTTATGGTTATCTCTGTAATTTGTTGTGTTCTTGTTTAAATCTGGATCAGTGGTATCAGAGCGGTCTACTTTTTCTCCGTTTTTCTTTGCATGTCCCCAACGAGGTCGGGATATAAGGAGTTAGGGCTTGAACTGGTCGAACCTTTGCAAGACCAGCCTCGCAAATCCTGACGGTCTCCCATGGTGGATGAAAAGAAAGACGAGGGGGCATGAGATCCTATCAAAATCTTGCTCGAAGAAGCCCTCGAGCGACAAAGGAACGCGATGATGGACAACTTTGCGTAGATCCTTCAGCGGCTATCTAGAGGTGACGCATCGGCTTCCAGCAGCTACTCTGGAAACGCCACGCCCTTTAAGGTACAAGTTAATTTTGAAACCCCCATATTTGAGGGTCAGATAGACGCAGATGCTATAGATAAATGGTTAAATCTGCTAGATGGGTATTTTTTTGTTCATGAATTTTCGAGTCGGGAAAAGATTGTTTTCGCTCTTCTCAAAGTGGCTCCCCACGTCAAGGACTGGTGGGAAACCTACTGCGAGCAGAAGAATGAAAGTACGGGCTCACTATTTTTAGCCGCACCCACTTGGGATTCATTTCGAGATGCCGTCAAGGAGCAGTACTACCCTGTCAAAGGCTATGAGGACAAATACATCAAATGGACCACACTACGGCAGGGAAGGGACCAAGATGTGCCCGAGTTCACAAACATGTTTCATACCCTTCGCACAGAGTTGGGTATCAAGGACTCTGAGCTGCATTTGGTACTCAAATACCGTGGCTACCTACACAGATACATCCAAGAAGAGATGGAGTTCCTGAACATCTCCTCGCTCCGCACGACATACTGATACACTGTCAAAATCGAGCAAAAGTTCAAACAGAAGAAGCGATACTTTGGATCTACAAATCCGAAGAACAAAGGACAAAGCCAAGGCGGGGTGACCCAAGACAACTCGTCGAAGCCGAAAGAAAAGAACAACACCACGAAGTCGAAGAAGGACACCGGAAAGTGGTGTGAGTTCCACAAGAGTCCCACTCATAACACAAGTGAGTGTCGAACCAAGCAGTCATTGGTGGCCGAGTTGAAGGCTTCAGAATCAGATGCATGTTCCGACCCTGAGTCAGAACCTGACAAGGGGAATGGCAAAGGGAAGCAGATCATTGATGCGGAGCCCAGCGTCACTGTTGCCACCACCAAGATCTAGAAGAATGAGCCTGAAGACCCAGAGGAGGGGGAGCGTCTTTTCCACTCACAGATGTGGGTGAAGGGTTCACCGCTGCAATTCATTGTCGACAGTGGCAGCCAAAAGAACCTCATTTCAGCAAGGGTCATGAAGCGGTTGGGCCTACCGACTACACCACACCCGCAGCCGTGCAATATCGGGTGGCTTCATGAAGGACGAGATCTCAAAGTTCGCCAGTAGTGCCGCTTTCCCTACAGCATCAAGCCCTTCACAGACGAGGTATTGTGTGATGTTACACCTTTGGATGTTTGTGATGTACTATTAGGCCAGCCATACTTGTGGATGCAACATGCTGTGTATGAGTCAAGGCCTTGCGCTGTCATTATTTCTTTGGGTAATTCATTATATAGGATACCGGAGGTAGCCTCACCTATCGTCACCTCTTTGATCACTACCAAGAAAGACAGCAAGCTCATCTCACAGACTAGGAAATTTATTTTCTGTTTGGTTCGCTCCCAAAGTAAGGGGAAGATCGTTGCTACATCCATGACCCCCGTAAAGGGTTCCTCCACGCAGCAGCAGCGACAAAGGGATACGGTCATGACAGGACACATGAACAACTTCTCCTCACCCACAGGGGTACCACAAAAGTTTCAGGTGGGCGACAAAGTTTGGTTACATCTGCATAAAGAACACCTTACAAGAGCCCATCAGAAGCTCAGACCACTCCGAAATGGTCCTTACAGTAGCACCAAGGCTGTGGGGAACAATGCTTTGGATCACAACATTCGTCCATCCCTTCACCTACACCAAGTTTTCAATGGGGACTGTCGTCGACCATGCTTCCCACCATTAGTGGACACATCAGAGATTGCAGAACAAGTTCAGCAGATGGAGGAACTCAACGCAATGGGAAACATTGCTTCCTAAGGGTGGAGGAATGATCCAGGTGGATGTTGGTGGCCACCCACCTATCCCATCTGTACCCCCACAACTGTCTCTTTCAGTTTTTTAGTTTCCGTAATTGCAGCAAAATTTACTATTTTAAGCAGTTTTTTCGGGTCTTGAACTTCCGGAGCCGTTTTGAAAACGAAGTTTTTTGGGAAATCTGGGAGCAACATGGGTCCATGGACTGATGTTTCTCTTCTCAAAGTTGTAGTTCTCGGATAGATCTTTCTAACGAGCTATTTTACGTGTCAAACAAAGATTGTATGCCAAAGTTATGACCCCGGGAAGTTGATGTACCAACTTACCCAAAACGGGGCCCACAGTTTGGCGTTTCATCTTCTAGGCTTAGGTTTTTGGATGTTTAGAGTTTTACATTATTTCTCAACAATAAATAGGCCTTCGAACCTCATTGTAACAGAGTTCAGAGGCATGTAGCCGCCACAACTCTTCTCAGAGATAAGCTACCATCGCCCTAGCTGGTTTATTTCCATTGCTGTTTGTAAGCATATTTCAATATTTTACATTAATGAAATGAAGTATTATTTCCGTTACATCTCTGTGTTTATGGTTATCTCTGTAATTTGTTGCATTCCTGTTTAAATCCGGATCACAAAGTTTTACCCAAAAAAAATCTTTTGATGCCTCAAAATGCTCCTAGAAGGTTTCAGACCATGTTTTGCCAAACTGGGCCCCACTGGTAAAAATAGTCCCATGAGTTGATTCCTCCACTTTTTTCACTCCAAATGTATCGAGATGGATGAAAAACAATATAATTATCCAATTTGGCTCACACCTACTTGATTTATGAACACTTTGGACTAGGAATTCACTTTAAGACTTCTTACACAAGTTAAAGTTCTCTACGCGATCATGTTCAAGATATCAAGTTCACACTCAATTGCTTGGAAATGGAGATTGTAGTGCCCCATTCTGGTTGACTGAATTTGATATTATCTTAACCTTGATATAACCTTTTATTAAGAAATTAAGAAAATATTTTTAGGAGAGCTTTGGTAAGAGGCTGACACATGGATAAATGAATAAACAAAATATTAGAATAAAGAAAACAATTATTTTGCATGAGGTGACAAGTGTCGTTATTGAAACCTTCTATAAAAGAAGGAGTAAGTTATGTTAAAGGGGACTCTCTCTTTACCCTACAGTTGGATGATTATCTTAATGCCATTGTGTAATTAGAGTGATTATTGAGATATATGGTGAGTTCGGCAGAGGAGGTAGATCTGTGAGTGGGAACTCTTGAGCTTGGGTGATCTTCTCCACTTGCTAGTGATTTTTTCTTCCATATAGCCCCATAAAAAATCCGGGGTCTATGGGGAAGAAGAATTCCCAAGGAAAGGGTAGGAGGTCAACCGATGAGTCAATGATATTCGATCGGGACATAAGAATTCCATGCATGCATGAGGACCACATCAAAAGAGCACATGGAATCAACAAATTCGAGTTTCAAGTTCAATCCCCTTGGTGCACAATATCAATGGTATCTTAGAAAATTTTATATATGCATTATCATCATTTGTCTTGTGCTATGCAATAGGCTTTAGGAATATATTGATATATTATTAATTCCTAGTTACTGATTCTAGAGGTTTGAAGGAATGTTTTATAATTAAAAAATCTCTAATTTATGGTATATGTACCTTGAGTAACTTATACATGTATAATCCTTTATGTCAGTTGTCGACCCAATAGTAATTTAGAAGCTGAGAATGTATTGCGACCTTTCCCATTTGTGACAGTGAAAATGGACAATCACTCATAGTCTTCCACTCATCCTCTTAATTAGTATGTTCCCAAAGTAGTAATCTAATATATGGAAACCAAGAAATGAAAATATGGAATTGTGGTGTTTGTTATCCCAAGACTAAGTGGAAAGATAATTGGGGATTTCTACAATCTAATATGAGAGTGATTATGTAGTGGTGTAAATGTTTGTAAACATTTATGTGTCAACTAAATTAAAACATAATAAAAGGTTAAAAGTAATATAGAGCCCAATATGGGGGAGATGTAGTGGTGTCTATAAATTAGTGCAAACATTTAAATGTTGACTCAGTTGGCAATAAAAAGTTAAAAGTAATAACTTTAATAAAATTCAATTTGTTATATTGTAATTTTGTTCTTATTAATAAAATTACAAGCAATTTTTTTAGATAAAAGAAAATCATAATATACACATCACATTTGAAATATATAACATATACATAGTAGCAATAAATTATAATCAATTTTACCATAGAAATAAGATAATGATTCTTAACCATATTTAAATATAATTCATAAGCACATACAAACTTAATACATACAATAAAATTACAATATAACATGATTCTTAACCATGGATATTCACCCCCACTTTACCAAGGATAGTTACAATACCATGGGCCAATACCATGTCTTATCAATACCACATGCCCAAAAACCATAACCTATTTCACAATCAAAATATTTAATAAATATTTCATTTTAACTTAATTTTATAACATTATTTTAATTAAATCTAGAAGCAAAAGGGTTATAATTAATTTTGAGATATATTTAAACACTCTATCGTCAGGGTTTTGATAAAATTAAAAATAAGAATACTTTTATATATAGAGATGTGAAATTTATACTAGCCTAGGTCCATCTTAACTCTGGATAACTCTGGATCTATCAACTGTCCAGAGGGATCAAATTTCTTGAGGTGCAAACCTTTCAAGTTTTGAACTCAAAAATATATTTACACCTAGAGAGATTTGATCGCTCTCGATGCTTGATAGATCGAGAGTTAATAATATATTAATGAATGTGGCTGATTTGATATACTAATGCAACATAGTTACAATATCTAGTGATATGTAGCTTATGATGTTTAGTGAGATCACTCTAAGAATAAACTGATGTAACTAAATCAAAACAACATTGAAAACACTAAAAAATAAATGATATAATCATGGTATAACCAAAAAATAATTCTCATAAACAATGGATTTAAAACTAGTTGTAAACATAACTACACAACAACTAGGAAACTAGTTTTATGAAAAAATTTACACATGAATATACAAAATATAATCTGAGCATATAAACAAGATAAATATGACAATAAATAGTATTAAAAAGAAAATTTATAAGAAACTTATACATAGCAATAAAATAGTGCACCAACTTGAGTGGTGGGGGCCTTTCCACAACTCAGCAAGCACACTTAGGTTTTATTAGTGATTGAAACTCCAAGGCACTCCATGAATTTATTAAAATAGACTAAATATAGACATGGAAACAAATTTTGAGCTCTCAAGCAAGGAAAATTTTAAGAACACCCCCAAAATTTATATGTATAATAAATGGGCGAATCTCCATGGTATATAGGAAAAATGGAAGGCGATTTTATCAATAATACAATATGTATATATAATTTTTTGGCGAATCTCTCACTAGGCATGGCGAATATTTTACTCAATTATAAAATCTTATAAGATCTTGGCGAGTCTTTCACTAAATAATAAAACTTTGTAAGGTCCTAGTGAATCTTAGCATTGTGAACTCTTAGAGAATTTTTTGAAAAAGTATAAAACCATATATGACAAGAGCCACATGGTGGCAATATCACTGTTTTTTTCACATTTTCACGACATGGAACTTGTTTATAAAATTATAAAAAAGCCAACCAAGTCCCTTATAATATGCAGCTAAGCTTATAACAGAGTCTGATACATCTACTATGCTTGTCTTCATTCAAGTGTCATAGTTGCTATACTTAACATTGTGAATCACAACTCTCTCAGAACTCAACTCTATAGTGTAATTAAAACCTTTGGAAATTGAATCTGACAACTCTATAAAAAGGATTAGTGAAATATAAGCTTTTGTGAATGAGCCCACTAATTATCACTGCTAAACAATCAATCTAGACTATGAAGTCTTCCATCTTGATCACAATCGTGCTCACGATCAAGGGAGTGCGACCACCTGGCCTGACATAATGGCCATTATAGCTTCCAATAAGCAACAACCACCTTGCAAGGACATCCTAGCTCATGTCTCATGAATTTTATTCATCAATCTTAACTGATATAAATCTTATAAAGATAATATTAGAATCCTCTCCAGATTCACTGTTAATACAAGGGTAAAGGAAATTTTCTAGCTCAAGGCACTAGCCAATACCAACTTTGGTATTTGTGACCCCTTTGTGGGGATGCATCTACCCTGCCCCATTGGGTTTCTGCCTTGTAACATAGTTCAAGGATCACAAGACTTTCCAATCTTCCTACTCCATTAGACACACTTTATATGCTATACATAGTGAATGGAAAAGAAGCATTATAGAACACACAATTTCATAGAAGGAAGAAAAATCTTAGCTAGTTCAATATCAAAATCTTAACCACTGATTAATAAAGAATAACAAGTAGTTTAATGAATTGTTCCGAGTTATTTATTTACAAGCTGTAAAGAATGTAGTGGAATGGAAAATATTACTTAGGCAACCCTTCAATATTTTCTACTAATATGTCTATGCATGTACATATGAAATTAAGAGCATTGTTGAATACAAAGTTTCCTTTTCTCTTGCCTACATTTTGACAAATCAGTGTGAAATCAGTGTCACTTTGAATCTCCTTTCCCGTGTGGATGTTTTGACAAATCAATGTGAAATCAAAGTCACTTTGAATTTCCTTTCCTACGAGGGATCACATCCATAGTTAATTAGTAAAATATAATCTACTATATATTATGTTCAAGAAACTGATTGCAATCTACAGTGGAAACGAGACCTCAATTCTTATTCTGAATTTGAATATCTCAGGACAACATAAGAGATAAAAATGCATATGGCCTTAGTAGCTACAAAAAAATCACTCCATCATTACAAGACCACCTAGATTTCGGCACTTAATCTAAATAATGGCACTAGTTGCAGTGCTTATTTGCATTAACACCATGGAAAAGCAACAACAATGTTTCAAAGCACACTTACTGGAAAAGTTGTAACGTTCCGAGAATATTTAATGATAACGTCTGAACCTCGTAGCTATGGTGGGGAAACTAGGGAACCCAAATATTGGAAGATATCTCATACCAAATCTAAGAAAAAAATAAAAAAGGGAAAAAATCAAAATCTATAAATCAAGTAATGAATTGTTTACAAATCAAATACAATTCCTTTAACTAACAGTTAAATTGTGGTGATATATTTAAATATTTAGTAAGAGGGTAACTTCAAACCATGGAATATTACCTTTGTCATTACTGTCATCCCTCAGTGACTGAGATTACAAATCAATACTTATGGAAAGATTGTAAGCAATTCTGTAAAATAGTAAAGTGTAACCTCTATTTTCAAGCAACAAAATCAAGACATTGTTACATCAAGAGCCATAATTGATACATAATCAATGAATCAAGTCCTTGTATTGCACAAGCTTGTTTCACAACCTCTATTTTCTCAATAACAAAATCAAGACATTGTATTTGGTTATTGCCAAAAGGAAACTGCGTTCTAATTTGGAAGAGGATCTTATCAAAAGACATGGATTTATTCAAAGCTACAAAGCCTAATGGGTTACTGAAAAATAAGTTGGAATATGGGATCATGATACTTAAATTGAAAAAATATGCTTTCCATTTAGAAACATTACAGTTATACAATGTTATTTGAAAGCATTAGAATTTGAAATTGGGCCTTTCTATCAAGACAAATTTTCATTAACAGAATGTACTTTCCTATCTGAAATGTTGTAGATATCCAAGAAAAACTTAAAAAGCATAAGAGAACTTAGCATAATGTACTTTCTTTCCTTCCTTAACATTCTTAAAGAGTTGAGGTTCCCCAAGTTATCAGGTAACTTTCGAAGGAAATGACAGTTAGTAATAGTCCAATTCACAACTGAAGATGTGTCACAAATACGAGGGGGCATCTCCTCCAAATCACAAAAGTTCTCCAGGTTAAATCTAGCATTATTGGAAGCTTAATGCTTGATTGGTTGTTATTGAACCCAAACATTTTTCCATTCTTCACTAAAAGCTTAAAGATAGCTTCTCTAAGTTCTACATGACTTTACTACGCTCTTGAAGTGGGGGCACATGGAGGCTCTCCAAGTGAATAGTCTTAAACTAAGTGAAGATAAGGCCGATAGATGATTGAGTGTGGATCTCTTTAACCCATAATTGAATATTATGTCTCCCTTGAACCCATAATTGAATACTATTAGGACTTTCAAATTTTTCATGGAACTCAAAAATGTTGGAAGAAAGTATTTTCATCCAAAAAGAGTAAAACTAAAGCCTCTGCTTGAGGACAATTGATGTCACACCACTAGCACTTCTCCATGGAATCTATATAGGTAAACCACAAATGCAGAATTCCATTAGAATATTGTGTTTATTGAATACACAAATGAAATCATTGCATTTCTTTAAAATATCTTTTGAAATAAAAATTATTGAAATTACATATTGATAACCTAGTGGGTGTAGGATAAAATTCACCCGTGTCATTCACAGAAAGCATGAGAAAAAACCTAATACTATATATAAAACCAAGAAAAATTCAAATTCATCACTTCTAGGGACCTCGTAACCACCCTGCCAATACACAAGTATGTTCCTGTTTGCAGTTAGAAAAATTACCCAAATTACAATCTGTTTACTCCAGCATATGTTGGAAAGTTATAGAAGGATGACTAGTGCAATCAATCCATTCCTTTTAGCATATGTTGGAAAGTTATAGAAGGATGACTAGTGCAATCAATCCATTCCTTTTAGCCTTGGATTTGTTTCAGTTTAAAATAGAAGTATACAAATATACTTGTCCAATGTCTATGCTTTAACCATTCACCTTAAGATGTTTTTACAATATAATTTCCTAAGTCTATTTAATATCTTCATTATCATAAAAACCAACCTATATCCATCTTAACGCCACATCTACCACTCTTAGGGGGATGAAATCTATTTATCCCTCTGAGCACTTGGTAGACCCAAAATTAATATGGATCTAAGATGATATGATTTCCCCTTTAAATAGTCTATGCTCACATGAATACCATGGGTCAATACCATGGGTTATCATAAACCTGGAGCTTAAAAATTACTATTAGTAATTTATAAAAATTAATAAAATTAATAGTTGAATTTTATTTCATTTTTTATTTTAACCAAGCTAAAATGTTTAACATACATTAAATTACAACATCCATTTTTACTCTTGATCCACTCGAGAGGGATCAAATATTTTTTCACTCTATGCTAGTTTGCATATCATGATATTTGATACCTCTCGGGGGTTAGTAGATCCAGAGTAAAGATGGATCTATGCTAGTTTAATTCCCCCATTTAAATAGCCTACATTCCAGGTGAATACCATGGGTCAATACGATGTGCCATTTTGGTGAATACCATGGGTCAATACCATGTGCCATGCTGGTTTAATTCCCCCATTTAAATAGCCTACATTCCAGGTGAATACCATGGGTCAATACGATGTGCCATTTTGGTGAATACCATGGGTCAATACCATGTGCTATTTTTATTTTTATTAATACTAATATTAGGGTTAATAATGTTTTTTGCATGGTATTAATAACAATCTAGTCCATGGTATTTGTCCCTTAGTATTTTGCCCATAGGTTTCACCTAAATATAACACATTTTTTGAGTGTTCGTAAATATAAGGTGACTTATGAAGCAAATATAAAAAAATATTTTATTTGTTTAGCATACCTCTCGTTTATTTATATTTTTATTAATTTACCATACCTCTTTTACAAATATGGTATTTGGCCCATAGGATTCACTTAAATAAAACCTCTTTCTTGAGCCTTCATAAATAGAATGAGGGTTATGGACTAAATATAAAAAGAGGTTTTATTTATTTACCATACGTCTAGTTTATTTATATTTTTATTTATTTACCATACCTTTTGAGTAAGTATAAAAATACGTTTTATTTATTTACCATACCTCCACTTTACTTATATTTTTGTTTGTTTACACCCTTGAATGTATATAAGGTGACTTATGGAGTAAATAAAAAAAGTGTTTTATTTATTTACCATACCTCTCATTTATTTATATTTTTATTAATTTACCATACCTCTTTTATAAATATGGTATTTGGCCCATAGGATTCACTTAAATAAAACCTATTCTTGAAAATGGATGAATGGATTCACTTAAATAAAGCCTATTCTTGAAAATGGGCGAATGGAAGGTTGTAACTCCTAGTTTCAAGGGCTAAATTTACCTTTTTTACCCTCTCCCTTAAAATAAGGTGGGCTATTTGAGGTGATTTGTAAAAATGTGCTATGATACAAAATATTCGCCCACTAAAAACTTAAAACCCCTTAATTCCCCCAAAGGGCGAACATTCACCCCTAAAATTTTCTATGCTCTCAAGTCGTAATCTAAAGTATCAACAATAATAACATGTATTGGTAAACAAGTTTTGCTTACCTTTATAGGCAAAAACTTAATAAAATGCCCAAAAATATAACTAACTATTAACTGCATCTTATTTTAGAGATGAAATATGATCAATTTGACCTTAATGGTGCTTAAATTGTGGGTTGGATCTTGAAAAATCAGACCTGAGTTGATTTTCCAACTAGTGTTGCATTTTTCTTGTTGGAGTACTCACATTAACCACACATTGATTGGATATTTCAAAGTTGTTTTAAGTTGGTAAAATAGGAATCTCATAATGTTAGGACATCCAAAACCAAAACCCATGCCTTAGAATTTACTTATAACTCTTGCAAGTACCATAATAAAGGAAAATTTTGAATTCTATTGAAATCTGTAAATTTATTTTACAATGAAATTATTTATATAAAATTTTAAAAATATTAATATCAATAAAATAATTTTGGAAAGTGATTATATTGGAAAAATATCAGAAAATGTTATCATGAATGATTAAGGGAGGTGTATCTAAGGCCAAAGAAGCCAAAACCATATCAAAATTCTATCAAAAGAGAGGATTGGCACTAGGATTTACCAGGACTACCCCCACTTCCTCTAGCCTTTTCTTAACTATTCTTTGACCTCTTTTTTCTTCTTATGCATTTAAATCTTTTGGAGCCTTGAGTGAGGTTCAAACTCATAATCCTTTCGATTGGCTAGGGTGTGAGACTATCTTGCCTACTTTCAGGCTTTCTCCTTAACAAGTCTCAATGTATATATTATAACTGGGTCATTTGAAAATTTGATAACTTTGATTCTCCACAATCTCCTATGAGGGTTGAGAAGTAATTTTCCAAGGCTTCATTTTCCATTTCTATCAACTTAGGATCTCCCCCTCAGCTCAATAGATATTTCTCTTCGATTTCCATTGTTTGGTCCCTTGACACCTTTCCAAGGGAATCAAGAGTAGGGTTGTTGGGGTTTTTTTGGTGTTTAGATGCCTCTTTAGTTAGGGGAGTTGGTCTAGAGATAGGCTAGGAATATTAGTTACCTCCTTATTTTGTGGGGCTTAACAGGATCAATGAAGTTTATGGTTTCAAAGCTATTTTTAGTGCTTAGTGGATGATTGGAATATCTAGGGTTAAAAGGTTTCTTGGTGGATTTCTTTTTATTAGGGGCCTTGGTGAACTTTCCATACTAGAAGATTTGTTGGCCTTACCTTCAATTCTCTTCACATTTAGGGTAAAAGTTCTAAAGCGGTGACCATGTTCATGACATTTTTGATAGTGGAAAGGAATGCGTTTGCAACCTACAGTTTGTACCCACTTGGAGTCATGATACCAAATGGAAATAGAGTCTTGAAAGGTGCCTATGACATTCTTATGAACACACATTTTAACATAGGTAAAATATACATCTTAACATAGGATATGTAGTGCACTCTTGTTTGGAGGCCTTTGAAACTCCTTGACAAAGAACCAAAATAATTGTCAATGCTTTCTAAATTTTGGAGCTCTAAAAATTCCCAAAGCAAAAAAATAGAAACAAATCCAGATTGTAGCCTCTTTGAAGATTTCCTCCTTGGATCTAAATCAATCTATCCAATATTTCAATGAAGACCTACATAATTGAAATAAGGACCTTTTTCAAAACCATTCTCTATGCATGTAAATATTGCTTTAAAAATAAGGGTGATAGCTATATAGTCCCCGCCTCTTTGTGCGGGGTCCATGTTTTGTCATTATTTGAGAACGCTTCATTTCCGCAATAAATTTTTGCAAGTTGCACCTTCATACTCCGCATAATGAAAGTGATCCAGGAGGATCTTCAGTTGCTCTAATTTCAAAGGTTTTAGTTGTTCTCGAAAAGAATGCCAAATGGTAGAGCCCGTCGTTCTAAATTCGACAATACTTTTGATTTCTCATTTGGTCATCGGATGAAGGAGAAATTGTCTGTCAAAGTTTAGGTGCCAAAGGGGCCTTGCTGGCCATGTGGCGTTTCTGCAGTTTGACACATGGCATCAAGTCAAATGTCATTTCCAGTGCATATCTCCAGGTTGAATGGTGAGATTATGGGTTTTGGTTCATATTGGTGAGATTATGGGTTTTTGGTTCATATTGGTGAGATTATGGGTTTTGGTTAATATGACACATAAATTTGGTGCAAATTTATTAGACCCAAGGCTCTAAACCTAGGACCAAGGTAAGCACAAGAGTTATTAACCTATGGTCTAAAACCATATGAAAAAACTTTATGATGTGTTAACTTAAGGGTCATGGCCAAAGGGAGCAGAAATACATTACAAGGTGGGAACATATATGTTCATGGTTATAAACTATGGAACAAACCTTCGCGTAAATGGTATATGTCAAATTTCATTTTATATATATATATATATATATATATATATATATATATATATATATATACCTAAGTTCTATGGTGCAAAGTTTGGAGCGGATATATGTTAAAAAACCATGTAAAGCAAACCATGGAGCGGAGAAGATGTATGAAACATATGGTAAAATTATGGAGCGGACATATACTATGGTGTGGTGAAGAATTATTATCAAGACAAAACCATATGTTAAACTATGGCGGAGATATAAATTTTTATAACAAACAGTTTAATGGCAGAGTATTCAGGATGTAAACAGGTTCATGTGGCGGATAATGCGATGGCCCATGTGGCATGGTGGTACACCGAGTCAGCTGGAAATCCAGCAATGCAAGCCACTGTCGGACTTCAGAGCCAACAGGTATACGGAAGCGGAGGTGTTAGGTACTCAACCCAGTTTCGATTTCCACGGGAGTCGCGATCGCCAGGGTTAGATGCCACGGGTCGGGGTTCCTGTTGACTGCCGAGTTCACTCTATCCATCCAACAACCTTCATTAATTATAAGCCACGTGGTATGATTTGTTTGCGCTAAGGCTTTGGTAAAGGTTGTAATGTATTAAGTTAATGCGCCATGTAATTAACTATGTGCCAAAATGTCTGGATAAGGTGGGTTGATGTTAATGTGACAACCTAAGTTTTAGTATGGCGTTAAAACCTTATTGTACCGAGACTAAGTTGTTCAACCTAAAACCAAACAGATGCTATGTATAGCCCGGGAGGTTCGATACTGGAACCTACCCGAGGCTTATAAAAATTTCAACCATTACACCAGTGCGTTAGAGGAAATAGTGAGTTGCAGAACTGACATGTATTATTGACTATTTTTGTTCATGTAATCATATATTGGCCATCCTTGAGCCAAATTGAGAACGAAGACATGCATGGGAAAGCTGAGACAGAAGGATTTATTTTTACAGTAACTAGCAGTGCCTGAGTGCACAAATCAGTTGGTGAAATTTCATGTAAATAAAATCTTTGGAGAATTTCCTAATAAAACAGACGCCCACTTGGAAGCGGACCCGTAGACATAGTCCAGGAGGGATGGACTCCGTCAACAATTTTTTGTGTTTTCTTATTCTCTTTCAGCTGTTATGTTATTTGTTGCTCTCAAGTGTATGTTTAAGGCGTATTAATAATCAGTTTCCCGCTTTCATTCACACATATGCAACCTTAGTTAATGTTAGTAAAGTTGCACAAATAATCAATCTTGTAGATTTCAAATCATATTTTGGTATCATAGCGAGGTTGATCATGTTTAAGCAAGATATTTTCCAATGTGAATGTTGACTAGATCCAGGTCGCAACGTGGAGAAGGGAAACTTGAAGAGGCCAATCCAGACATTGGAAAGAGGAAAGTCATTCACAAGATGTCGAGTGAAAACGAAGGAGAAGCTCTTGAGCCCAAGTCAGAGGAGCAATTTCAGCAGATGTTCCTTAATATGCAACGAATGATTGCGAATCCTTATGAAGACAAGAAGACTAGAGATGCATCTTCATCTTCAAAAAGTAAGAATGATAAAAAGGGTAAGGCGAAAGCTGATGGTGACGAATCTCCTCCTTCTCCATATTCGTCTTCTAAAGGCATGGAAGAGAAAAAGGATGAGAAGAAAACTGATGGTAATGAACCACCTTCTCCTCCATCTTCATCTTCTTCTTCTGATGATTCAAGTTCAGATTTTGAATCAAAGAAGAAACATAAGAAATCTCCTTTTTTGAAGCTTGATGTTAAGTTTGAATTGCCGAAATATGATGGTGAATTGAATCCTGAAAAGTTAGATAACTGGATTAAACAACTTGAAGTTTATTGTAGAATTCAGAATATTGTTGATGATTCTACAAAAATTCAGTTAGCTACACTTAGAATGGGGGGAACAACTTTGATTTGGTGGGAAAGTAAAACACAGTCAGATTTAAAGCATAAAGGTAAAATTATCTCTTCATGGTCTAAGTTTATTAAAGCTCTTAGAAAGCAGTTCTATCCTTTAGGATATATGCAACAGGCTGTAATAGATTGGCAGCATTTGAGGCAGGGTAAAGGACAGAGTGTGCAAGAGTTTACTCAGGATTCAGGAAAAATGCATTAGCACCTGATATTCCATTAAACACATGGGACACTTTGTTAAAGTAGATTGGAAGTTTGCATTCTTATTTACAACATACATTGGTTATGTTTAATCCAAATGAATATGATGAAGTATGCGTGCAAGCCATTAATATTGAATTAGGTGGAAAACCATTTTAGTGGAAACCATTCAAACAACCAGAACACAAAGACTCCAAATAAGGCAAAGGAAAGGGTAAGTTTAAAGGAAAGAAATCAACGACAACAAAGAAAGAAGGGGAAAGACCTACATGTACTCATTTTCAGAGGGTCAAACATGATGAGTCCAAGTGTTGGAAGCCAAATAAGTTCCTTAAGGAGAAGGGTGAAATGAAAGCGAATGCTGCAGTCTAACAAGATTTGGGATCTGACTCCGGTGACGAACAAAAGATTACCACAATGAGTCTAACAAGTATACTTTTTGAAGCTAGTTCTAGTTCTAGTTACTCTGCATCATCTTCAAAATCTAATGATGTGATTGATGAAAAGAAGAGGGTTTAACTTTTTCACATAAGGATTATTTCCAAGCACACTAAGATAGACACATTATTTGACAGTGGGTCACAAGCAAACTTAATATTTGAGGAACTAGTAAGGAAATTGGAATTAGAAACTAAAAATCATCCAAAACCATACCCTTTAGGATGGTTGAAAGAAAACACTCAGATGCATGTCACAAAATAGTGTTGTTTAAGGTTTGCAATTACAACTAATTTTGTTGATGAAGTTGAGCTAGATGTGATTCCTCTGGATATATGTGGAGTTGTGTTGGGTAGTTCGTATATTTATGATAGACATGCTATTTTTCATAGAAGGGAGAAAAAGTATCATATTTTTAAAGAAGGAATTGAATACATTGTTAGGGCACACAAAAGTAAGTCAAATTTGGATTTAATCAATGCCAGTCATTTGAAAAGGTTAATAAATTCAAGTAAAAGGTATTTTCTCATGATTGTTAAAAAACAACCTAAAGACAAGTATGATGCTTTTCAAGGGTGTGATTCTCAGTTTAAGGAAAAATTGGTTGAAATGGTAGATTCTTATGAAGAATTGTTTAAAGAACCAAAAAGTCTCCTTCCAAAATGAGAAATACAACATGGGAATCAATTACTATCTATTGCACCTCTTCTGAATATTGGCATGAATAATATATTAGTCATTAAACTGGATTTAAGAAATGGTTATCATCAGATGTGTATTGCAGAGAATGATGTTTGGAAAACTGCATGTGAGACTAGACAGGGGCTTGATGAATGGTTGGTTATGCCGTTTGATTTATGCGATGCTCCAACAACTTTAATGAGAATGATGAATGATGTGTTTCGTTATTTTCTTGATAAGTTTGTCATAGTCGATCTGGATGATATTCTTACTTTTAGTTCAAGTTGGGAAGTTAGAAGTTTCGTGGGTGCAGATTAGTATTGGAGGAATTTTGTTTTTAATTTCTCTTTTATTGCATCACAACTTCATGCTTTAACAAGTTTTAAAGCCTCATCTCAGTGGGGAGGAAAACAACAAAAAACATGTGAAACTTTAAAGCATAAAATTGTAACAGCTCCACCAGACCTTCAACAACCATTTGAAATAGAAACTGATGCTAGTAGGTATGCAATGAGTGCAGTTTTGTTTCAGAAAGAGAAGCCTATTTGTTTTCATTTCGAAGCATTTTCTAAAGCAGTTTCAAACTATTCAATTGATGATAAGAAATTATGTGCATTAATGGAAAGTGTTAAACAATGGAAACATTATTTAATGGAAAAAGAAACAGTGATTCAAACAGATCATCAACCACTTCAATACCTTCAAACTCAAACTAAGTTGCAACAGTCTCAACATTATAGATGGATGGGTTTTTTGCAGCAGGTCCACTTAGTAGTCAAGTATAAGGAAGGTACAACAAACAAAGTAGCTGATATGTTGTCAAAATTTTCTTTGAATATTTCAGTTATTCTGCAAAATAGTTCTTTAGCACATGAAAGTTATATAGAACAATATGCTACAGACACTGTTTTCAAAGATATTTGTGAATCACTAACTCATGATTCACAGGTGAAGAAGTACATTACCATGTTCATAACAGGTTATTTAATCATCTTGGCTAGACAGTGGCACAACTACAAAGGTTTTGATATTTTCCGCAGATGAATGGAACAATTCACAGGTTCAAAATGTGCCATGACAAGCATCAGAAGGGTCATCACTTTCAAGTTGGTGATCAAGTATGGCTTTACATCAGCACGGTAAGGATGAAAGGTGAAGGTAAAAGGAAGGTACGCACTTTCTTGCATGGAGATGTCAAGCATCGTCAAGTGAGACTTAAAGGCATGAATCCAGGTAAAATAAGGTGGATGGAGATAGGAAGGGTGAGGGAGCTGTACCCTCACCTCATGTCAGATTTAAACCAAAATTTTCATGGTCCAAAAGCTTCCAGTGGAGAGGAATGATCCAGGAGGATCTTCAATTGCTCCAAGTTCAAAGGTTTCAGTTGTTCCCGAAAATAATGCCAAGCGGTAGAGCCCGTCGTTCTGAATCTGATAGTACTTTTAGTTTCTCATTTGGTCTCCGATGAAGGAGAAATCGTCCGTCAAAGTTTAGGTGCCAAAGGGGCCTTGCTGGTCATGTGGCGTTTCTGCAGTTCAACACGTGGCATCAAGTCAAATCTCATTTCTAGTGCATATCTCTAGGTTGAATGGTGAGATTATGGGTTTTGGTTCATATTGGAAGTCATGGATACATTAATATGGCACATAAATTTTGTGCAAAAATGTTTATTAGACCTAAGGCTCTAAACCTAGGAATAAGGTAAGCACAAAAGTTATTAACCTATGGTCTAAAACCATATGACAAAACTTTATGATGTGTTAACCTAAGGGTCATGGCACAAAGGGAGCATATATACATTACAAGGTGGGCGCATATATGTTCATGGTTATAAACTATGGAACAAAACTTAGCGAAAATGGTATATGTCAAAGTTCATGATATATATATATATATATATATATATATATATATATATATGGTGTAAAGTTTGGAGCATATATATGTTAAAAAACAATGTAAATAAAACCATGAAGTGGAGAATATGTATCAAACCTATGGTAAAATGATGGAGCAGACATATACTATGGTGTGGTGCAGAATTATAATCAAGACGAAACCATATGTTAAACTATGGCGGAGATATAGATTGTTATAACAAACAGTCTAATGGCGGAGTATTCAGGTTGTAAACAGGTTCATGTGGTGGATAATGCGACGACCCATGTGGCACGACGGTAAACCGAGTCAGCTGGAAATATAGCAATGCAAACCACCGTCGGACTTCGGAGCCAACAGGTATATGGAAGCAGAGGTTTCAGGTACTCAACGCAGTTTTGATTGCCACTGGAGTTGAGACTGCCAGGGTTAGATTCCACGGGTTGGGGTTCCTGTTGACCGCCGAGTTCACTCTATCTGTCCAACAACCTTCATTAATGTTAACCCATGTGGTATTATTTGTTTGGGCTGATGTTTTCGTAAAGGTTGTAATGTATTAAGTTAATGCACCATATAATTAACCATGCACCAAAGTTTTTGGATAAGGTGGTTTGATGTTAATGCGACAACCTAAGTTCTAGAATATGGTGTTAAAACCTTATTGCACCGAGACTAGGTTGTTCAACCTAAAACCAAAACATATGCTATGTGTAGCTCGAGAGGTTTGATCCTGGAACTTGGCCAAGGATTATAAAATACTCAACCATTACACCAGTGGGTTAAGAGTGAATGGTGAGTTGCAGAATTGGGACATATTATTGATGGTTTTGGTTCATGTAATCATATCTTGGCCATTCTTGAGGCAAATTGAGAATGGAGACATGTGTGGGAAAACTGAGACATAAGGCTTTATTTTTATAGTAGCCAACAATGCCTGCGTGGATAGATCAATTGGTGAAATTTCATGTAAAGAAAATCTTTGGAGTATTAGGAAAAGAACAAACGCTTACTTGGAAGCGGACCCAGAGACGTAGTCATGAGGGACGAACTCCGTCAAAAATTTGTTGTGGTTGCTTCTTCTCTCTACTATTATGTTATTTGTTTCTCTCAAGTTTATGTTTAAGGCGTATTAATAATCAATTTGTCTCTTTCATTCACACATATACAACTTTAGTTAATGTTGATAAAATTGCACAAATAATCAATCCTGTAGATTTCAGATTAGAAAGCCAACTCCTTACCTCTGCACTCCGAGGATCGTTGTGTAAAATGCAAAGGTGACTAGCCAACTCCTTACCTCTGCACTCCGAGGATCGTTGTGTAAAATGCAAAGGTGACTTTCATTCCCATAATGATATCAACCTACTTGCTGATTACATAAGCATTTAGTATAAACTTCACATGAGAGTGCCTCGATTAACAAATCCTAGATTGATAAACTACAGTTGTCTCAGAAATTTGGCATTTTGTCATTATTTAGAAATGCTCCGTTTCCACGATCATTTCGCAAGACACACATCCGTACTCCGCACAATGAAAGATACTTCCGCTCTCTGCACAACAGATTCAAATATATCTTGCATATGTTCGTGACTTCTACAAAGAAATCATGGAGCGCCTTGAAGTGGATTGCGGGGCCGAACAACATTGTGTCGGGCGCCCGATTCTTCACAATCCCACACTTCCACTCGATCAAAAAATTGTCGTTTAAATGCTCGCTGGTTAATGAATTTATGTCAAGTACAAATCTTGAAAAGCATTTGTTTGGTAAGTTGTTCTAATTAATTCTTAGAGAGAAAATGTGGAAACATAATCGTTAAAACTAGAGAGACAAGACATCACTGAAACACAGTTATCTGTCATAGGACAATAAAAAAACACATGAAATGAAATGAAAAAACACATGAAATGAAATGAAAAGAAAATATATATATATATATATAGTATGACCAAAGTGCTATGATAACATAGAACATCTCATTTTAATATTCGTGGAATGAGGCTGGTTAAATGGCACTTCCTCTGCATATGCTAAGTCGTTATAGTTTTGAATTGTATATTTCGTTGACTAGCTCTTGTTCCGATTATGGACACCTTGTCTCTACACACTGCGTCCTCAGATCGAATGTCTTAAATTGTGTTAAGGGAAAAATTTTACTCATTTTTGAAATATTGTTAATGGGCGACGTAATCCATCATGCTCACTATTTTACTTCTTATTTTGTTTCTTCGCGTTATCGCCTAGTGCGTTGAGAATCGAATACAGAAACAATAATTTTGGAAGCTAGAAACTCGTTTAACATACTTGTTAAGACTGCACTGAAATAAGGTTTTCTTTAAGATTATTTCTATATACATGAAACTGTCATTAAACTGAAAGGATCATTTGTTTGCGACAAGTTGAAATAGGATGATGATTTGCAGTGATTTTCTTTAACGAGAACATAATTATAATTATAATTATTTTACTATAAAGAATTATGTAACCTTGTTAATAAAATTTTTTATTTCAATATAATAATTATCAAACCATATCAAACCAGATGAATCGAGATTTAAACCAAAGTAAGTGACATTAAGAACTACCCAATGATATCAACAATTTTTTTAATCTTATTTTCTAAACGATATCAATAATTTTTTTTTATCTTACTATATTATCTTATTTTCTAAACGATTTCAACAAGAAGAAAAAAAAAAAGCCTCTTCTCAATATTATTAATTAAAAAAGTATGGCCGCTAGCTTTCCCTCTAAAAAATCTGGCTACATTTCATCTTAAACCAGAGGAACATAATGGAAATTGTGTCATGGATCACCAAGTGAACGCATTTGAGGCTGACATGATAGCAGATTTGTCTTTTCCTAGTTTCATTAATTCATTTCAATAGTCAGATAAGAGTTTGATAATTTTTTGGTTGATGTTATGGTAATTTTATTCAAATTCTAGGAAAATTGTAATTTTAAATTATTGAATTTACTCAGTTTGAGTGTTTTAGAATATTTTTGAGAATTAACTAGATAAAAACCAAATAGAGAACTGTATCATAAAGTCCATGTTTAATATTTCTAATGTCGATATTTGTAGTTTGGGAGGTACTTCAAACCCTAGGCTAGAGGGTTTTTGGAAGAATGAGCTTCACAAATATCATTTGTGGGATTAGAATTCAAGGTTGGGGTTTTGTACCCAAAGGTGTGGGGCCAAAAAGATGAAGAGATTTGTTGATTTGAATTATGGAGATGGAAGAGGACCTAAAAGGAACTAGGGACCGTAAAGAAAAGGGAAAAAGGAGGTCTACAATGCAAGATAATAATTTTTATATGTTATGTGTGGTTATGATAATAAAGATGAAAAGTAGGCCTAGTTGGAGGAGTGACCTCAAGGGCGTAGAGTCACACCACACAAGAACATATAAATAGAGAGAGTGTAGACCTAATTTTGTCATCCAACAAGGGAATATATCTCTTGAGAAAGACTTCACATGCCTCTAGAATCCGAGCATATCAAAATTTGAAGGAAGGACATGTTTTGTCTTTGGTTTGGGTATATTTTGGCACATGTAAAGGAGGAAGAGAAATCGACTTTTGTGAGAGCCTTCAACTGGAATATAAGCCGCGTTTAGTGCCTCTGTTCTAACGTGGGGAAGACTCATACAAATCCGAGATTACACTCTATCTTCTCTATGATATGAAATGATAATTGGGTCGAAAATATGAAGGTGACCTAGTGCAGGACCAAGTCACAACAAGGCTGGTTGTAGGGATCATACACTTGGAAAACTTGTGGATTAGTAGGCCTAGTTCAATCATTGAAGGGACGAGGTATTGTGTAAAGAAAAATAGGTTTTTTTGGACATGTAGAAGCAACGACGGTGTGAAGTTCGGACCTATGGTTCCTAAAAATTTCAGAGAGGGCTGAAGGTAGAAAAAAATGTTGCAAGGATGTGAAGCTTGTGGAGAAAGTTTGTAGGTTGGAGGGATGTTCCTAAAGGATCTGGAGCAACAGTTTGGAAGATCATCCAAAGAAAAAACACCAAACATCTTTGTGATTGTGCCAGATCTATAGGAATCCTAGCGAAGATAAGAAGAAGGTCTACTTGACGTGGTTCTTCTATTGACTATTGGGATGAGTAGGAGAGAGTTGACAATGAAGTTTTAAGGGAAAAATTAGGGCAGACGTAAGACCTAACTAGAGCCACATTAGAATTCAGAAGTAGAATAGGCTGGGACTTCAAGAAACAACAAAAAGAAACTAATTGAGGTATGTATGTTGATGTGTTGCTAGTGGATGTTGTCCTAGTGTAGGACAAAGTTGGAGCAACCAAAAGAGCAGGTGTTAGGAGGGGTGTAGTGGCTTACTCCAAGCCCTAATTACAACTTCTTGAAGGACTAATAGGACTGTAAAAAAAGGTAGAATTGGGTGAGCTCAGGAATGATTCTTGAAGGGAAAAAAATGAGGTCAAGGGAGAAGATCACATCAAACCAAGTTCATTTTTAGAGAAGGAATTTTGATAGTGATAGGTGGCAGCCCTCCATGCCCTAAGTGTGTCTTCATCGAGCAGTAGAAGAAGGCACTAGTGGGAAGAAGTCGCTAAGATTTGTGTCCTTGAAGGACTAAGGAGTAGTTAGTGGGTAAGAAGTCCCAAAGGAGTTGAGGAGCAATGATGGGAAGTTGAGAGTTGTTCACAAACAAAGTTATGAACAACTCCATAGGAGTCCTGATGTGTTGATGCGTTGAAGGACTAACGATTAGGTAGAGAGAAGTTGGAGCCGTGCTCAATGACCTAATGGAGTTAGTTCATTGATAGAGGCAAAGCTGTGTTGCTGTAGATCGGGAGAAAAAGGACCAAATAGGTGTGTTCATATGACCGAGGGGAGATGAGAGAGCGAACTACATGTTGAGCCTCATAATTGCTTCTTTTTGACACCCTTTTTCACCTATATTCTTCTTCTTTGACCATCATAGTCACTCAATGGGCATCAAATCACAATATTTATGGCATGACGGGTATATAATTGTCTTGTATTTCATAAATTGATAATGTTCTTTATTATTAGTCTAATATTTGATTTAGTTACCGAATTGGGATGATTCTGCAGCTAATGTCTAATTCCGCAGCCAAGTCCATGGTTTGATAGATTCCAAGATTATAGTTGGAGAGAAAAACATATGGAAAGGTGGCGATCAATGCATTAAATGATTCCCTCCTACCTTCATGAACCAGATTGATAAACGAAGCTTCCAGTTACGTGGTCAAGGATAAAGTCAACTTTATCAGCTATAACAAGCGAGCGAGGAACGATATATACACCTCACGATTTGGTTTGTTAATAGAAAACCGTGAGAAAATTTTGTTATGTTATCTTTTCATAGTTAATTTTAGCATTTTGTTAGCGAGGATAGGCATAGAGCTCTGAACATTTAATGATACAGGATTTATAAAAAGACCTTGCAACAGACATAAACAAAGTGATTTTTATGTATGCATAGTGAAGACTTAAAACTTTGTTTTAATTCAATTTATGAAGAACCTTTTCATTTCCATGCGTGGTTGACTGTTTGATCGATAGCTTGATTACCTGCTTCTCGTGGAGGGCCCCCTCAAGCAGTAAGGATTTTTTTTCATTTTCAGTAGATAGAATTTATGTATAATTTCATAAGCTTTCTGTTCTGTTCAATTGAGTAGATGCGTTTTTAATTTCTTTTAGATTCAAATTATGATGGATTTACTAACCTTCTCTTTTGTTTATAAATGCACATGAATTAAGTTTAACAGTAGTGACAACAATAGTGTGAGTTTGTACTTAGAATAAAAACTGTATTTCGTAAAACAGAGGATTTGTTTGCAGGTTATATTTCAAGCATGAGTGATTTATAAGAAATGAGCAAGTGTGAACATAGTTAAGAAGAGATTCAATTTACTTTGGTTTTTCATGCAAGAGTGTTATCTTGATAGATGAGTTGATTCTTACATAGCATATTTTAGATATATAACAGTGTGTGTGTGTTATGAATTGAATTTCATTTTACAAGTGTGAGATTGATTTATAAGTCTGAGATTTTTATTGGTTGTGTGGATTTCATAATTAGTTATAATTTTTATAAGAGTGCAATTAATTTTCATTTACAATAGGTGTGGGATTGATTTACTTATATGCAGAGTTGTGAGATTTTCTTTTGAAGCAAAGTGAGATTTTCCATAAGTAGTCTTTGATAAAAGAGTGTGATCATTTTATTTTCTAGGAATAGTTTCTTTACTCATGTGCATTTCAATAACTTAATTTAGAATTTATATTTCAATAACTCAGCTTAATTTAGAATTGGTGTGAATAACCAAGGACTTCTAGCACATACAATGCACTTACACTTCATCAGCTTACTAGCCCTAGACGATAATTTATGCAAGTAATTTAAGGTTAATTAAATTACCAAACATTTTGGCACCATTGTCGGGGAAGTGTAAATAGGAGTCTTTTCTTTTTATTAAAAAAAAATAAAATGAAAATGATATGCATAGGGAAAGATATTTTAGAGGTAGATTTGTAGGTAGAGGTAAATTTTTAATTCCAACCTCATTACACACCTCACCATGACCTTGTAGTTCCACACCACCCACTCAAACTCACATTCCATCATTTGCAGGAAAACATAAACTTCCCTAGGTACTTAGATATGAAATCCAACCTAGAGATTCACCAACCTCATCAACTGAAGTAGTAATAGAAGAAGAAGATCCTACATCCCCAACATGAGTAGTTTTCCTATCTTCAACTGGAGAAATACTTCTAGGACAAGAGCTAGAGATCCATAGTGAAGAAGAAGAGGAGTAAACTTATTTTAACTTACCAATGATAGAAGAACATGAACTAGAAGAGCTAGAATAAGAATTGGAAAACCTAATTTTGGAACCCTATATTAGTTTTGAAGAATACACAGTCGCTGGAGAAGGGGAAGGAGAAGTACATAATGTTAATGGTGAACAACCTATGATTGGAGGAGGAAGAGGAGGAAATAGAGGTGGAGAAAGAGGGAGAGGTGGAGGAAGAGGGAAAGGAGGAGGTGGAGGAGATCCAAAACCTTTGGATTTCCTATCCTTGATGAAGATACAACAGCTACAATGAAAAACATCTCACCCTTCATCCTTTCAAATTTTCATGGATTAAGAAGTGAGGATCCTGAAACATTTCTCTTTGAGTTTTAAGTCTTGTGTAGATCTTATGATTACTTACTTGATCTTAAAAAGTTGAAATTGTTTCCAACAACTCTTAAAGATGCAACATTAAAATGGTTCATGGGCTTAGGAGCACATTCTATAAGAGCATGGGAAGAAATGACAATTACATTCTTAGAGAAATATAAGGATTATTGTATGCCTCATAATATTAAGGATGAAGCATTTAAAATGATGCAGAAAGAAGATGAAAATATTGAAGATTTCATTGAAATATTTTCTTATAATGTTAAAAGGGCTAAAATGCATGAAATATATGAATAAACTTTGAAAACTCTCTTATTAAAATCCATCAGAGATGAGTGGATTGATCTCCTCAATTTGATGGGTAAGGGAGATATTTATCAGTTATCAATTGGAGCAATTTGTGAGTTATGCATACACATTTCAAGAGGTAAGGAAAGAATTGGGAAAAATCCAAGAGATCCTCTCATGTCTAGAATTAATAAATCTGCAGCTGGGACTGTAAGTAGGGTTGAATTAGGCAATTTTCTTGACAATTTTAAAACAGACATTTTGGGAAGTCTTAGTGAACAAAATAGATACCCTTAAAGTGAAAAAAAGCAAAATGTTGAAAATGTTGCATTGTCAATCTTTTGTCCCAAATGTAGAAAGAAAAATGCCCTGAGAGAATTCCATCTTGACTTAAAAAGTGTAGAAACCTGTGTTATATGTGTAGAAAATCATGATACAAAATAATGTCCTTCAATACCAGGTCTTAAAGCTGTTTATCAAGAGGAAATAATACCAAATCAAATAGATCCCCTCTATTTTATTGCTAAGAGACCATGGAAAAATTCACAACCAAATATGACTCAGGGATTTAACACTCAAGCATTTGCACAACCATCACAAAACAATTGGACTGCACCCATGCCTTGGAAATCTTGGCCTCAACCTTGGGCACAAGGATGGAAAAATCCTTATGGAAAATATCCTCAATATCCTCAATATCAATGTTAGATGATCCAAAATAAAATATTATCATAGGTTATAAAGTTAGAATAAAATAATTATTAATTTAAGATATTAAATTAATAATTATTAATCTTGACTATTTAATTATTAAATGTAGACATTTAGAATTAGAATATTGTTGTAAAAAGATATGACTCTACAAATGTGTCGTATCTTAGGCTCTAATTTAGGAGAAATGTTAGTAAGTTGTTTGAATAGATTTTATTGTAAATGGACACTTGTTATTTTATAAGTGATCCATAATGAGAGGTAGTTAGGACATTGAGCTTATAAATAGCTCATTGCAAGAGAGTTTTGTTGTTCGGGTGTAAACTCTTGCAAAATTCCAGATGTAATTACTTTTCTTATTAATAAAATTACATGTCTGAGGACACTTCTGCATTATTGTGGTATTGGAGCTCTGGTAATGCTGCAGCTGATGTGAGGAGGAGATTCCAGCTCTACAGGCACATGGAAAACTCCATTAATTTGGTGAGTTAATATTTGGTATCTAATTTTTTTTTCTTGGAAAAGAAATTTAATTATATCATTGATTTTAGATTTTTAAAATCTGCAAATCATTTTCTTTATTATTCTCGGGCCTCTTCCAATTCAGATTTGCTGAGCACAACCCTTTTCCAATTGAGACTTGCTGAGCACAATCCTTTTCCGGTCCTTGAAATTCCTTAAAGAAGCAAAATTGTGAAATTTTCCAAAGTCCAGGATTTTGGGGTTTCATAGTTCATCCATTTGCTAGAGAATCTCCCTGCAGTGGTTGAGGCTTCCATGTCGATGATAGTATAAAGTTTTATTCCTTCACCCAGTGCTAAATTTATGGTTTCCGCTTTTTCTTTGGATACATTTACAGTGTTCTCCAAACCTCCCAATCGTAGCCCTTCCTGATTGGGAAACAAAGATTTATACGTCGTCCCCCCACTTATCATTTCTTCAGATAATATACTCCGAACAAACCCTGATTTACCAAATCATTCAAACTGGTTTCTAATGATTCCCAGTTGAAAGTGACGTAACCCTGATCGGTTGGATTGTGAGAAGTTCAACCCATTAAAAGCAAAAACAAATGGCCTCCGCCAAGCATCTCCTTTGCACGGGATTTGAGAAACGTGTTGAAGTCCTTTTGAAATTGAAGAAAATACGCTTCCCCGACTGCCCGGGATCCTCCTTCGCAGAATATTTTTCCCTTGTTCCATGTCGCTAATTTTTTCTCCAAAATCTAAGCAGGAGCTTGGGAAAGCCAGTGAAGACCAAACAAAGAATGAATGAAATGGAGAGCCTTGTCTGGAAATAGCCTGCCGTAGAACGAACCTGGTACGCCTGCTGCAAAATATGATCTGTCCGCGACTCCCTCTTCATTCTGATAATCAGTATCTACTGAAAGAGAACGCAAAATTTTAAAGAGTGAGTTGAAATCTGAAGTAGGAAGATCGTTGAAGAATACTTGGCACTGCGGAGGAGGAATTCCCGCAGCCCTATATTTAGCTTTGAGGGCCTGCGTTATATTTTGGGCGGTGAAGAGAGCATTGGGGCCAGACGAACAACCAAGGTCTGCGATGCAAAAAGTGTTGCATTCCATCATCATGTTCATTGATAAATTTCTAGCCCACTCCTCTGTGAAAAGTTTATGGAGAGATTTTTTTTTTTTGGTAATGGGGTGATAGAGTTTTTTGTTGTAATGGAGAAATAAGGTGAGTTGGATAATTTCTCAAAGAAGTGATTTTTTATTTAAAATCTGTAAATTTGGGTTCATCACATTGTAACTCAAAGTAATTTTACTTTGAAGGGGGGTGACATTTTTTTTTTACCAGGATTTGCAAGAGTATTGTAAAAGTTAAATTTTGAAAGTTACTTTGTAAATATTTGAGAAATTGACTAGAGCCAAGTGCAAAGCTCAGTCATTTTTCTCCTGTTTCAACGACTATATGAGGGTCAAGGCCAAGCCTTGATAGATCGTTTTTGTGTAGTGTGTTGCATGTTGTGTTGCCCATCTTGATATTTTTTTTGAGCCTGATTCTTGGTGTGAAGCTTCAACACTACAATGTCAAAGTTGATTAATTTGTTTTCTGATTTTGACAAACTTGAAGGCACAAAATCTTACAAAACATGGAAACGCCTCATCGAAAGCACTCTCATTTATAATGAAATTTGGCATGATATATGTGATGGTGATATTAAGCCAAATAAACCCACAAATGCAGCTGCACTAGCAAAATGGGAAGTTAAGAATTCCAAAGCATTAGCTCTCATTAAATCTTTTGTTAATGATGAAATGTATGTCCATGTAGTGAATGCTACAGATGCATGGTCTGCTTTGCGAATTTTTAAAGACTTCTTTGATACTCACCCTGAATCAAAGAAAGTTGATCTACGATTAAAATTGTTGCACAAAAATTGACTGAAGGAGGTGATGTTCTTGAATACATCTCCAGATTTAAGAATATTAAGCAGGAAATCATTAATGTTTGTTTTCAAGCAGTAGATGATAGTTTTATGGTCACAATTTTAATTGCTAGACTTCCTTCTTCCTACACACATTTTTTGGAAACTCTACAATTAACTGGAAAGTTAGAGAAGCTAAAGTTTGATGAGATATGAGAAATGTTGACCCAACATGATAAAACCTTTGGGAAGAAAAAGAAAGTTGGTGAAGATGTTTTTTTCACAGAGGCCAGCACTAGTAAATCATCAATTGACAGTTCTAGAAGCAAAGATAGAGGGAATTTCAATTAGAATCAAGAAGCACATAATGTACAAAGTCGAGGTCGAAGCCAAGCTTCATACAATTCGCTGCTTCATGCATCATCTTTTCCATTTCGAGGAGGGAAGAGAAAGAACCCATTTCAGATAGTAGGGAAATAAGAAGCTTCTTAAAGATAAGCATGTGGCATTCGTTCCGAGATCTCTTTTGGCTAAGTATAATGATTCTCTTCACCCGCCTAGCAGAGAATGCTTACAGAGAGAAAATGCATAAGTGTGTGAGTGTGGAGAAGTGGAGAGGATTCGCCATTCTCTACAATCCCTCACTTCTGCACTCAGTCAGGTGCTCATCTGATATCTGCGAGCAAAAAAATCCTAACCTTTCGTTGCACCCAACTACCTTTTCCAACTCGGCCTCGGCTTATTTCCATTTCTCTGGATTGTATACGAGTTTCACCATCACCCACTCAATTGTCTTCATAGTGGTGTCATTTCCTGTCACAAATATATCGTGTACAAGTAATTAACCATAAGAGATTAGTTTCGTAGAGTATGAATTCACTGGGTAATCACAATAATTCAAAGTAATATACTATCTATCATTAATTACATCAACCTTCTTGTATGATGCCAATAACAGAGAACGCAAATAATAATTACAACTATGTAGATTCTGATATCTGTGAGAGTAAAAACATCACTTCTCATTTCCAGCAAAGCATCCAACAGATCCTTAGGAGCATCACTCATGTCCATGGTTTTTCCTCTTCTGACCAGGTGGTCCTCTACGAATTTGTCAAGAATGTCATATAACAAGCTTAACATACATTCACATGTTACATACCACACCATGAATGTCCAAACACTGAGGAAATGAAAAGTAGTCCCCTAAATTGAGAGCTCTTGCATTCAATGCCATTTGCTGAATACTATCATTAAATACAACAGCCTTTTTGTCAAGAATGTCATATAACTTCTTTCATATATATTTGTGTGTTACATACCACACCTAGAGAGTCCAAACTCACCAAGAGAGTCCAAACAATGAAGAAAGGGGAAGTAGTTTACTAAATTGAGAGCTCGTGCATTCAATGCCATTTGCCAAATACTATCATTAAATACATGAACCTTCTTGTATGTTGCCAACGATAAAGAATGAAAATAATTATTACATCTATGTAGATTCTAATATCTATGAGAGTAAAAACATCGCTTGTCATTTCCAACAAACTGTCCAACATATCCTTGGGAGCATCACTCTTGTTCGCATCCTCTCAATATGGATTTGTTTAAGATAGAAATTCAGCAAGAAGTCATGTTCACAATTGAATGAAATAATTATTATTACTCACAGATGTTGATAAGATAGAAATTCAGCAAAAAGTCATGTTCACAATTGAATACCAACTGAAAATAATTATTATTACTCACAAATGTTGATATATTGTGCAAAGTGTGGAGGTGGGGAGAAAAAAAGTTTCCTCTGCAGCTTTACACTCCGCATAATGTTTCCACGTTATATTTATTTATTCAATCTCCCCTCCCACACGCTCGTTTCTTTCTTCGCACCTCGTTTCTTTCTTCGCACCTCCACACTGCGCAAAATATAATCAGAATAGAACTGTTCCATAAGATGAGGATATAGAGCAAGAAAATAATATGCATATTATGCTTATTTAATGACTGTTTACTATTTATCGATTACATCAATTTCCTAGTTGGACACTTCAACAGTTCTTACTTAGGATTATGCTGGCCTAAGAGTAGTCTTGAGCGCTCAGGGAATGTGGTTTATAATCCTTATGCTAGTTGTGGCTAATCCTCTAGAGAGAGAGTTTTAATCCCCAGGCGATAGTCATTCATTGGTGTGTAATTTTGGTCCACAACAAAAAAACGAGTTGTTGTGTTTCGACTACAATTTAAGGTGATTTTGACACTGGAAATTACGGTATATTGCGACGAACAACCAAACATAAGAGCAAACTTCGTTTGGTGGAATCGGACAATCTTGCTATCAGCTCTGTGAGTGAGGAAGGGGGAAAGAAAAGCGTTCCTTCTTAAATGAAAGGAATGTGCCATTACAGGTTTGGTTTCACTGCAACAATGAATCACGCTAGTTAACGCATAGGTTTGACTGGAATATCCTGACCAGGCCGGGAGCTGTCTCCATTTGTGACCGAAACTCCTGCTTTAAGAGTGAGTAGTTTGAATTAGGGTTCACTTGCGCCTTTCAACTGGACGCAGGATCTGGAGTTAAACGATGTAATATATCTGAGTGGATGTCGTTCGACTTGAACAAAATATATTCACTCATCAAATCTGAGGAACATGGATTGTAGTTGGTTTATGAATCGATCAGTTGGGATTTCATAAATGAATGATGTGAACATAAAAGCACTACTGAACTTAATGCATTTCCACTTCCTATATTATGTTATATCTTGTAGTTGGGCACATGTGAGGTCCATAATGAATTGGTTACACATGGTGCTATGTTTGGCACATGTGAGGTCCATAATGAATTGGTTACGCATGGTGCTGTCTTGTTCACTGCTTTTAGTAGCCGAGCATTGTGTACCCTCGCACTAAAAACGTGAAATAATTTCTTTAGTAAGCTGGAAATAGAGATATTGATCGAAATAGTTTCTTTACTGAGTGGTTGTATCTCCCCAAACTTGGAACATGTTTACTGTGAGATTCAAATCTTCACCAATTATAAATCTATTTCTTTAATCCCTGCAAAGTGAAAATATTATCCTAAAATGACTACTCATTCATCATGGTAAGAGGTGTGAGAGTGTGGAGAAGTGCGGAGGAATGACCCTTCTCTGCACTCCCGCACTAGGTCAAGTGCTCAGTTGATATCTGCTAGCGAAAAGCTTCTACCCTTCCGTTGTGCCCAACTACCTCGTCCAACTTGGTCCGGGCTTGTTTTATTTTATCCGGATGGCATATGAGTTCCGCCCACTCAATTGTCTTCAGAGTGGTCTCACTTCACCTATCCCTTCTCATTTGCAGCAGATTGTCTCATAGATCTTCAGAGTCTCAGGAGTCACTCTGGTTCACATTTTTTCAATATAGACTCGTTTAAGATAGAAATTCACTATAGAATACCCACTGAAAATTTCCATTATCAACCAAAGAAAATATTACTACATTGTGTGGAGTGGGAGTTGTATTAAATTTTTTTCCTCTACATTTTATGAAATGAAATGATATTTTAACATTCACTAGACTAAAAATATTTTTTGGGACTAAATAAGTTAATTTGATTTTTGAACTTAGATTTGTTCAATAATTTTCAAGAAATTAATGATGCAAATGCGGTAGAAGGAGGGCTTGAACCTTTGAACTTGTGTTTAACAAGCACAGGGTTTACACAATGTATCAATGCTATGAAGATTTGTTTATCTCCTTCCACCTCTTTCTTTCTTCCTTTGCACCTCACCCAATGTATCAAGGTTATGGAGATTCGTTCAGCCGCCTTCCCCTCTCCTTTATTCTTCCCCCTCCCCCTGGCTAAAGGCACATAGAACCTATTTTAACATTATTGACCAAAGCTAGAGGCATAACACTATTAATGTAAGCCTCATTCATTGATGGAATAACTTACAAAATTAGTTTTTTTATTTTATTTCAAAATGATTTATAAGACATTGACAAATATTGAAAATAAATGTCTTCCACCATAACAATTATGTCACATCAAAACTGGCCCATCTAACATAAAATTTCCCAAAAAAATTTAAATTTTTAACGACCAAATAATAAAATCAACACACATTTACAACCAGGCGAATGCTTGAATGAGAGGGAGCGACTAAAAATAACTATACCATTGCTTATAGCACGTTAAGCGAATCCAACCTACCCAAATTTTTGGAAGGACAAGATGTCCATGAATTTGCTCATCACCGCATGACGGGGCATGTATTGAATATAGTGTCAATATTAGAAAAATAAATTTCATACGTGGGGTTGGCGCTGCCGTTTAGGGCCAGCAATACTGGATTGGGAGTATTGGACTCCGCGAGTGCGTTCTTGAAGGATCTAGCGTCAGACTTACGCTGGTGGTTTGTCCTCATGCTGCAGAGGAGCGCTGACGAGAAAGGTTTCGAACAGGGTGTCAGTGCAGCGCTGACGAGAAAGGTTTCGAACAGGGTGTCAGTGCAGGTGGAGAAAAGTTTCTCTAAATTTTATCAAAATCATTATTTTCTAGGGAAAAGGTGGCCTCTTCAGAGTACACGTTGTCCCATGACACCAAAGTATTGAAGAAGTAAATGGCGACAGACAGCGAAAAAACCTCATTGGTACATCTTGACGTGCACAACCTTATACATGGTCTTCACGTGCTAAACTGTCGCATACTTTGGAGAAGCATAGCACTGACATCACAGTCTCCCACTGACGTTTTGAAGTTTTAGAAAATCTCGTCTCCAGATAAATAACGCCTGTTCTATGTACAGACAGGCCATATGCAGCTCTTTGGTTGTCTAGATTCAAGAGCACTCCTGCAAAGCCTCTCGACCTTTCAAATCTCGGCTAATTCAGGAATATAAAACGAAATTGCTGTAAAATATTGTTTGATTTGCATGATAAATTACAGTGTTTGCATGGTCAAGTCGGGCTCAGGGGCACAAACACCGAGGATCCTCTGAGTTCGTGCAATTTAAAAAACCTAATTTTATCAGATTCTTCCTGGCTTCTCAAACTGAGATAATAACATTATGTACCTAATATTTTATTTTTTAGTTTTTGGAACTCACATTTATAATTTTAACATATATTTATTAAATTTTGAATAAAATTAATATATTAAAAAACTTTCAACATATAGAAAATTACATTATAATTTATAAATTTTATTAGATGTATATAAGATATTTCTTTAAGATTTTATTTTAAATTTTTATTTCAAACCATTAAAATTATTAATTTAATTTTTATTAATACAATGATAAGTTTTTGGTTTATATATATATTTAATCGGAAAAAAATATTAATTGAAATTATTAGTTTAGTTTTTAAAATGATGATGATTAAAATTTATGGTTTATTTAATTTTAATGATGATTATAAAGTAAGTGATTAGTTAAGGTTTTTTAATATTTTATTTTTATGATAAAAAAAGGAGATAGTTGTAGGTTTTTAATCTATTTTTTTGTCCCAAGGTGTTTTGGGAATAGACCAATGCCTAGTTTCACTTCGAAGTTCATGAGAATTAGTCTTTATTTTTGCAATGTTCATTTTCTTCTCACCACTAGTCAATACTAAAAGATAATTCTGGTTAGCAAAAGTGGGGCTGATCACCTCCTTATATTACCTTAGCTTCCTTTTTCCGTCTAACTCCTTATCATCCCACAACTTATCCTTAAATTTAGAAGTAATAATATTTTTAATAATATCCTTATTCTCCAAGATGATCTCCTCCTTTAACCCACAATGATGGAGCCATGACTGGACATCCTTATTCCAACTTCCCTTGAGCTGAAGGTGGGGGTTTTGACTAGAGTTAAAAGAAATTTTGGTGAACCTCTTGGCTTCCATGTTGTAAAACTTCTTCTTATACATCAGATACCTAAACATAGCCATGCTTTCAATGGGAGAAAGGCTAGTTTCAATCAAGAGAATATGGTAGGGTGTATTTCCTTTAATCTTTTCAGGTTGTAAGTTATCTTCCTATGAAATTTTCTAGATATAATGCAACACCAAATCTCATATCCATATAAATAATAGGGGTGACTAGAGTCTCGAAGATAAATTTTTTTTATGCCATACCCAAAATAGTTATTTTCAAGCTCATAGTAAGCTTTGGAGTCTCCTATAATCTTTCTTTCAATGTTATAGTTCCAGTTGAGTTAATGAAGAATGTCAGTATCTAAATATTTGTATGAGGAAACCTTCTCCAAATAATTGTTATCATAAATGAAATTATCATAGTTGATCTTTTTTGATTTAATTATCATGACTTTAGTGTTCTAAGCTGCTTGTTAGATTAACTTAAAAGAAAAGAAATAACTATACCAAGGTACTTAAGCCCACACCATCATATAATTTGAAAATTCTACATCATAAATAAATTTAAAGTTATTAATTTTGTTTTATTATTATTAAGACAAACTAATTTTTATAAATAAAAAATTTTTATATTTAAATTTATTAAATATTTAATATATATATATATATATATATATATATATATAGGCAACAAATTTAATTACAAATTTATAATTTTTTTTATGATAATTTATATAATATATATTTAATAATCAAATTTTTATAATTTAATCTTTTAATAAAATTTAATGATATCACAAATTAGATTTTTTATGAGTAGGATTTAGATTGAGTCAAAACTTTTATATATATTATAAGTTAATAGACCAGCTATATTTAATTAATACCCAAATTCTGAATAATCGTAAAGTTATAATGTTTGATTTTTTTAGAGAACTTATATGAAATCAGTTGCGAGAAAAAGGAATTGTTCTAACTAGCGCAGTTTCTTGCGTGCACACTTAAATTGAAAATATGCTCGGGAGAAAAGGCTAAGTTGTCATTACAGCCCACAATTATTTGTATTGTTACATGAGAGTTTCCTTTTGAATACTTTCATCCATCAATTAGATGTAATTGAATGTAGACATTATTTATTATTTGAGTTTAGCGTAAAGATGTTTTAATACTAATTAAATATAATTGAATGTAAACATTATTTATTATTTGAGTTTAGGGTAAATATGTTTTAATACTAAGTAAATATATAATTTTAATGTTTTAATAATAAATATATTTTTTAATTATTTGTTAGGTAGATATATATGTTTATTTTGGAATAAGGTTTTATAAATTTTAATTTAACCATTAACATAAAGTGATAGATAGAGATTTAACTTCTAAATAATATTTTAGAACATTTTCAATAATAGTCATATGTTAAAGATTGAGATTTATTTTAAAAATAGTTATTTTTTGTTTTTTTAATTAAATTGATTAATTAAAAAAATTCATATAATTAATTTATGATTTTTTGTGAGTATAATATTAATAAATCATGATATTAACTCATAATATTATTAAAAAACCTATTTGCAACTAAAAAATTCTCCATGATTAAAAATATTATTATTATTAGTTAATTTTTATGTTTGTTTTGTTTGTTTTATTTTAATATGAAATGTATCATTAAATATCTATTATATGACTGTGAGCTTGTAAGTAAATTGAAAAATATTAATCTTGACATATTAGATATTGAAAAAATGTTTTATTATTTTAATTTTGTTTTTATTTAAACATTTTATATGCTAAGGAAATATTTTTTTGTTTTAATTTTTTATTGAAAATTATTTAAATAATAAATCTAAGTTTCAAATAAAGTGTTTTTACAATTTTCAAAATTTAAATTTATTTATATACTTAAAAAAATAAAAAATAACCACTTTATTAAAATTTACTAAAATAAAATAAAAACATATAATCATTAAACTTTAAAAATACCCACATATAAATTTAAAAAAATTAAGACCCAAACACTTTCCACCCACCATATGCTTTCTAAACTTGCATGTTCATTTTTCCACCCACCATATGCTTTCTAAAGTTGCATGTTCATTTTTAGCTGATATATACAAGGAAATATTAACAGATTTTAACTTGACATACCTTATGGGCTCTTCCTCAACTTGCTATTTAGTTGTATTTTCTGGGCAACTTGCCTATATTTTGAGTGGAGTGTAATTTTTTTAAGTTTTGATTATTTTAGATTTCTAGCTGTTGTTATCTAATTGTATTGTGAGTTGTTTATTATTTGGTTGTTTAATTGTATTTTTCTGAATGGTTTATTATTTTGGTGAGGGTAATATAATTTTATTTTAAAGTAAGTTAATTTAAAGAATTGTTAAAATTGTAAATTTAATTGGTATAATTTAAGCGTTTTTTTTATAATTTATAATTTCTAAATCTCTTTATATATTTAAAAATATAATCTAAAAACCAAAATCTACCAAAAACAAGTTAAAATTCTAAATTAAAAAATAATAGAAAACAAAATTCAACCAAGCTAAAATTCAAAATTATAAAAAATGATAGAAAGCAAAATCCAACCAAGCAAAAATCCTATATTAAAAAATGATAGAAAACAAAATTTATAAAAGTTAGACTGCCACATTATTTTTTGCTTTGTGGGAAATGGTGCCATTGGCCATCACACGACAGATATAAAATATTCGTGACTCTAGTCAAGCGAAGTTTCCATGTTCACAGCAAATCCAACGCAATAGTGAAAAAAATACATCTGGCCATCCTGTATCAATATTGATGGCCTGGCAAGCTCTATAAATACCCACCTCGACCTAGAAACCCTACTCAACTTCCCTATCTCTATCTCACAGAAAGAGAGAGTCTTTCCTAAGAGCCGAGGCGCCTATGGAGATGACGATGAAGAAAGCAGTATACGCCAGCCTCCTCCTGCTGGCTTTATTGCTTGCCATTTCATGCCAAGTAGGTTTTCATATTCATCACAATATTATCATTACTATTAGTGTGTTGTGGGTTTTGTATGCCAGTTGGTTTTTTTTTTCTAGGTAAACCAATAATTTCTGTTAAACAAAAATAAGTAGCACTAACAGTAGTTTATTCACTCAGAAGGCAACCAGCATCACAGTTGCAGACAATGAGAAGGAAGGAGCCATCCCTGGCCCTGATAACTTTGGTAAGTTCCAGCATCTAGGAGTGGACTAATGAGTAGGCAAAGTTGGCAATTTTAAAAGTGGGTGTATAAATTTCCAGTATAAAGTTATGAAGGCTTAATCTTAATCCCTTTTAAATATATGAAGGTGTTAAGATTTTTCTTATTACTGCAAGATCTGAAACTCATTCATTATTTCATTGATATTATACATTATGATTCTTACAATGGTTATTGTTAATTTTTTTTGTTTGTCTGTCTGTTAACAGGTTGCAATGGAAAATGCAATACTAGGTGCGAGAATGCTAAAGCCCGCCCGCAGCGATGCATGAAGTACTGCAATATTTGTTGCAATAAATGTGCTGGTTGTGTTCCCAGCGGTCACTATGGCAACAAGGATGAGTGCCCCTGCTACAGAGATATGAAGTCCGCAGCCGGCAAGCCCAAGTGTCCCTGATCTTAGCACTTCAGTCCAGTCGCTCACTTCTTTCAGTGTCTTTTGTTCTCTTTTTTTATAAAAGTGACAAGGCCGTATTTCTTGTGCTTGGTGGCCATATGTAGAGCGGTGGCTACTTCTCCTGTGTAAGGAAATGTTGCAGTACTAATAATAAGAACTTCTTTGGCATCTGGCTGTTTGTAATAGTTATCATTATTTCGTTGGAAACATTTTCTCATAGATTTTATAAAATAATATTTTATTTTTATAATTTAATTAATAAACTGTTTGTGTTTGAATTAGTTTAATAGTTAATATTATCTATTTTTAAACTTAAATTGTGTATTTAGTTTTAAAAATATTAAAATGTAAATTATGTAATATTCAACAACTTAATCTTAGGGATACACTGTCATATTTTAAATTTGATTTAGAAGGTTAATGTTTATTAAAAAGTATAATATATGTTTTGATATTTATTGGATATATTTTTTTAGTTGATTTTGTTAATATTTTTTTAGAGAGTGGTTGGAAATGTAAAATTGAATGGTGTAATTTATATATCTAAATTTAAATGTATAATAGTTGTTTTAGGATATTAAATTTATTTATATATTTAAAAATATAATTAAATTAAAACAAATTATAATTTTATAGATATTAGATTTTTAATCACGAAGATTTATTACGAAGATTTTTATACGTAAATAGGCTTTCCTATAATATTATAAACTAATATCATAATTTATCAATACCACATGCTCAAAAATCATAATTCAGCCCATAAAACTTATTCATATAACATAATTTTAATTAATCAATTTAATTAAAAAAATAATATAACTATTTTTAATTAATCAATTTAATAAAAAATAAAAACTACATAACTACTCTGAAAAAAATATCAATTATTAATTTATAAATATTACTGTAAATATTTTAAAAAATGTAAAATAATTATTAATAATTAAAATCAAATTCTTAAAAACCTTATTATAAAATAAAGCCAGACCAAAATAACATGTTGTTACCATATATCCAGTGGAGTATCAGCACTAGACTTTGAATATCATAATCTGGTATGCGTGTAGCCAGCCTAACCGGCAATAATCAAGTAATATAATTAGGAGTTGTCTATAATGCGACTTTTTGAGATTCCGCTGACGGAATCCGGCGGAAGAAATTGAGATGAAATCATGATTTGTTGCAGTTAAAATGGTTTTTTAACTACATATTCGGATTCAGCACCCTGAAAAACCCCTGGGACGCTTTCATTGTGCAGAAACTAGTTATCAAACTTGGATTCCAATAAATTACTGCCGGATTTTCACCGGAAAAAATCGCCGAAAAGGCTTTCAAAAAGTCGCGTTAAAGACTACGGCATATAATTAAGAAAAAATTATGTTGTATGTAACTATATACTGCAGCCTCGAAGGATGGAGTGGAGGATATCGATAGATATAATTTATTTACAAGTAAATTGTTTTGGTTTACGCTGCAGTGATGTGGTCTCCTCCGGCTCGGAATTAGAGCCTTATTTAAAACCAGACAATCTTTTATATTTTAAAGTCTTGTTTGCTGGATCGCAGTGCTGTGGCTCGAGGGGATGATTAGATAACTCCTAGATGATTACTCCAGCCTTCTTTTTTTGTATTTATGCAGGTCACCCAGTCCGTGGTGGCAAGCTGGAATCCCCACCTCTCCCTTCTATTGCGTTTTTCCCAATATATATTTCCTTGATTTTGATAAAATATTATAATTAAATTCAGCGTTGATATCTGTTAGGAATGAAATCCATATTAAGCTGATTAAAACACCGGAATCTATTCATGTGTAACTAAGTTTGATCAAGGTGTTTGTAAGGTGTTCGCATATAACATATTTTTTTGTTGTGTAAATCATGTTTATGTTTATTTATTAAAAATTGAGTATATCAATGTTAAAAGGTGAGTATTCTTATTTTGATTAGGTTTGTTGATTATTAGTAGTATTGGGCATAATTAGAGAGAGAGTCTATAACTTAATAGGTCAAAAATATTGAAGATAAATAAAATTAGTAGAACATATGTAACCATGCTCAGTCATCAAAGATAATAGAGGCATGATTATCTAGTCGAGTCCCTGGAGGGGGTGGGGGACGGTAGGTGCACTGAATATACTACTCAAAATGAGCCATCCAAGTTTTCAGTTTTTCCACCTTTTCAGATAGCATATTATGACTGCGCCAAACTACCATAATCCTTTTCCTGACTTGGAATTGAAAGTAATGCAATTGGTTGAGCGTGGCAATGACAGTTTCATGTTCTTCCTTCCTAGCCTTATCATATTTTTTCAAATGATCTAGGACAAATTGGACCAGGTCCCGACAATCCTCAGAGCACTACTGCTGGCCAGCAGCCTTTGCACGCCTAGACCAATGCTTTCTGCCTCAACCACCTGCTCCATCCCCACGCGACACACTACCCTACTTGCCCTTCCCCGCTGCACACCCACCATGAGCTGCTCTCGAGCCACCCTTGCCACCACGGGCCCCTCACGCTGCCCAACCCATGTTTCCAACAGTTCTACCACCCCACACAGACTGCTCAAACAATTGGTCTGCCGCCACCACCTTCAAATTATTATAACACCCTCCCTGATTGGCCGAGGTTACCCTCAACTAGGGATTGGAATGAGAATTACGCGACGTAGGTCACATTGTGAAAGCCTAAGGAAATTACTCACTGACATGAACACCAACAAACAACTTCACCTCCCAACTCTCTGAGACACCCAATAGAGCAACAAACAACCCCAATTTAGCCAAGAGAGTTCTACGACGAGGAACTGCAGTCCTACTCTCTCTAGCTCAAGGAGTTACAAGTGAAACCACAACTAGACACCACACCAACGAGAGCAAAGTCTGACCAAATCCTTTGCTAGAGGAAGCATCAAGAAGCTAAGATGCAGGCCAAACGACTAGACACCAACCACAAACACACTAGGAAGGAACTCCACCTGAGAACAAGTACCATAGACAACTTAATACAATTTTCCCACAACCAACCCCAAAATCTGCTCACCCAACAGTGAGTTGCAAACTTCCACAGAAAAGCCACAAAAATAAGAGAGCCTAGAATAAGACTGGTTAACATGAAACATAGATGCCCCCACAGACTTAAAAGCGATCCAGGAAGAGAATTAACTAACAACATAATAAAGGGCTTAATAACTGACCTGATAACCATACATAATTCACGCAGACCTATGATTAAATAGGAAACCATGCACAGAGAAGGGAACTTAAATTTTTTGTAATCTAGAGGCTAAGGAGGAGACGACGAAGGTGAAATATCCACCATTCCCAAACAAGCCACATGCTAGAGAAACTTGTGAGACTACCATAGCTCAGTCCTCGGAAAGTTAACCACCAAATTGACACAACATAATGGAAAACGTGAAGATCGACAAGCGCCATATACCAATGACCCTCACCCGCTCTCAATCCTGAAGAGATCGATTGAAACATCACACGCCACACTATTTATTTCCTTGTACTACAAACGTAATAGGAGGACGAGGTGACTGACCTCCATACCATCTGCCAGATTTTCACCGTCATGACACACGCGTAAAAGTAAAAAGTAGCCTCCATGTTTGACACCCCATCAAAAAAGTGTTCGTAGACAAATTTGTATTTTAAAAAAAAAGTTATATATATATAAAATTGGTGTACTGATTTATTAACATTTTGTTAAAATTAATTTCAAAATAGTATTAAAAATATATAAAATTAACATATAGTTAATTTTAATTAAAAAAAGTGTGATTCTCAATATGTTAAAGATAATTATCATGAAAAAGAATTTGTTGACAAAAGTGTAAATTTAGATGTTTAGCTTTTTAATGAGATTGTTAATTTGAGATATTGTGTTCAAAGCAATAAAATAAATTCCATTGTGGTGAAGTCATTTTTTTATTTATTTTTTATTTTTTTAATACAAGTGTTTTGTTTAAATTTTTTTTTCACATAAAGTTTGATTTTTATTTTTATACATCATTTAATGTAGTATGTGTTTTTGTTAATATTTTGTTGTGAATATAATTTTTTTTTTAATATAAGTGTTATGTTTTAATTTAGTAATTTTTCTAATTCTAGTTTGACTTTACAATATACTTCAAACAATATCTTAGATGTATATATTTTTATTATTTTAGAAATTTTAAACATATTCAACCATGTTTTTTTGTTTTTGTGAGTCAAAGTTCAATCATTGTATTAAAATAAAAGTGTAGAGTACAAAATGCATTTCAACAAGCCTATTTCTCTCAATCCAACCAGACTTGTTGAGATTGGGACCTGGAGGATTCAATCATTGTATTAAAATCAAAGGGTAGAGTACAAAATGCATCTCAACAAGCCTCTTTCTCTCAATCCAACTAGACTTGTTGAGATTGGGACTTGAAGGATAATATGAGTTACCAACTTCATGCATTATTTTTCGGTGGCCTAGGAGCCATGACATACATACTGTAAACAAAAAGAGAAACATAACAGAAAGAAACATATTAAGGAGGGGGGTTGGGGGGGATTACAGGGGGAGCTGTGAAATAGCTAGCATATTCGTGCATATGAAAATCAATATGCTCCACCCTCGCTTCCAGACTGCGAAGGTGGTCATTGGTGCACCTTTGTTGGTGTTGCAGATTATCCAATTGTTCCATGATTTCACTTTGGCCAAATTGAATGTCATTGACGAAAGCTACCAACTTGTTACGATCATCATACCCTTGGTTCTTGAGGTTGTCCATGTTCACTTGAATGTTCCGAATTTGAGCAGCGATAGAATCCAGTGTTGCTGGAGAAACCACATGCTTAGGGGAGCCATCAAATCTCTCCTCTGTCTCACGACTTCCTAACGAACCTGACAAGGTGTCATTGTCCCACTCCGGCTGATCTGCTTGTCATGGATTGCCACCCCCATGGCGTGGTCTCCCTCGGTGGTGAGGCATCCCTGCGTAGCCAAAACACCTGAAAGGGAGACGGATGCAAACATCCTCCCAACCCCACACAACAACAAAAAACAATGTAACTTTTACCACTGCCCCCAAACAGAATTGAGGGGCTATCCTGCACCGGTCGTCATTGTAATCAAGTCTCCATACCCAAGCAAAGTGGGATGACAATTCCGCAACATAGGGCTTCAGACACTGAACAAGGTTTCCCGCCACCTCTTCTACACTTGCCTCTACGTATTTCCTCTAGCTAGCCGAGCCCTTCCCAACTGTAATTCCTCGCGGGTCCTGGAGAAACCAAAGTCTTGTTGCAGGTGCCAATTAGTCCCAAACCACCAGTCTCCTGAACAAGTTCCCCACCTCTCACGAACCAAAAGAGGATAATTCACCAGCGCTTGGCCAAGGCCTTTCGGCCCTGGCTCTTCTCCTCTCCCCTGCACTGCATCACACAAATGAATTGGGCCAATGAGAATTCCAACCGATTCATTCTCCCTGGACATTTCAGGGTCCCAAGGATCATCCAACGCTACCAACACACCCTGCATTGTGCACCAATTGCTGACTTCTCCATCTCTGCCCCAAGGCCTAGACCTTAATGAAGCGTACAGGAGCTCCACAACCCTTACCCCACTGCACAGCGCTACCATCTCCCACCACGACCAACCAATGTGTAACCATCTCCAAGGATGGGATTTAATATCCATTATCGTGGGTGACAACCTCGCACGTTGGCCCTTGCTATCACGTCTATTAAACATGGGGGTGGGGTGTGCGTGGAGGACGACTAGGCTCTGCCATCGAATCTTCCATCACTTGTCCAACAATTAAGGCATCCCCATCGGGGAAACCATGTTTAAGCTTATTGCCAAAGTAACTAATGATTTGGTATGATTTGGTGCAATTAGATATAGTCATTATTTATGTAATTTCAACGATTTTACAAATTATTCCAAAGCATTCTTGAAAAGTTTTCAAGTAGTTTGGTTAAACCCATTAACTATAATAATTTTTTTAAGAGAAACAATGAATCTCATCTTTCAATATGATGAGTTACTATAATGAATTTTTGAAGGGAAACAATGGATCTCATCCTTCAATGTGTTGAATTGGACTGAAGGAGGATTATAAATAATAAGACTAGTTTGAACCCACTTATAAATAGGAATGTGGGAGAATCTTAACATGCCAAGTAATAGCAATATACATAGTTACACAAATGCATTTTGAAGAAATGTATAATTTTCTCACAACAAGAAGAATAAAGCTCTTGCACCCAAACACTAACACTTAAAAGACTCAAATCCAACTGTGTTTAAATTCAAGTATGAATATCACAGCCTTTATAACCACACATTTGAAATTTTCATATCTAGCCACAAAATAGACTTGTTTTCTAATCAAACTAATAAATATACTCATTTTATAAAAACTAAGATGTATCACCAATATAACAACACTAAATAAAAAACAAAAAAACTATCAAGATCAAAAGGAAAACTGCTATTTCTTCCACAAAGACAAAGGAAATTCATTTAGTGTTTTATCTAGAATATTAATTGGGTATTCATATGGAGTCGTGTGACTTCCAACTTTTAAGTTTTAGGCTTCAATGTTTAAGATTTGAGCTTAAGTGTGTACAACGCTGAATTGGAGTCATGTGACTCCAACTTTTAAGTTTTAGGTTTCAATGTTTAGGATTTAAGCTTAAGTGTGTAGAATTCCGGATTGCATGGTATGAGTGAAGAATGAGACAAACTTTTTCTAATAAGTCCACAAACCTACTACTAGTGAGCCTATGCTTATGTTGAAGTCAGAATCTATACTTATCTTTAAGTCTCAACACTATTGGAGCATTCTATGCTTATCTTGGAGTCTCAACAAATAAAACCAACTTATTTTATTTTTTAATATTTTATTTAAAATTACATATATATATATAAAATTCATCAAATTAAATATTTAAAATATTAAACCATTATATTTATAAAAAAAATATGTACAAATACCTCTCAAATTTAACCCTTCATTTAAAAAAATTATGTCCTCGAATCGTGATACTTTCAACCTTTTAAAATAGGTTTTGTTAAAAATGGATACCAACCTTTCTTATCCGTGTCAGATTCCTTAACTTAATAGGCCAAAAATATTGAAGACAAATAAAATTAGTAAAACACATGTAACCATGCTCAGTCATCAAATATAATAGAGGCATGATTATCTAGTCGAGTCTCTGGAGGGGGTGGGGGATGGTAGGTGCACTGGATATACTACTCGAAATGAGCCATCCATGTTTTCAGTTTTTCCACCTTTTCAGATAGCATATTATGACCGCGCCAAACTACCATAATCCTTTTCCTGACTTGGAATTGAAAGTAATGCAATTGGTTGAGCGTGGCAATGACAGTTTCATGTTCTTCCTTCCTAGCCTTATCATATTTTTTCAAACGATCTAGGACAAATTGGACCAGGTCCCGACAAGCCTCAGAGCACTACTGCTGGCTAGCAGCCTTTGCACGCCTAGACCAACGCTTTCTGCCTCGACCACCTGCTCCATCCCCACGTGACACACTACCCTACTTGCCCTTCCCCGCTGCACACCCACCATGAGCTACTCTCGAGCCACCCCTGCCACCGCGGGCCCCTCAAGCTGCCCAACCCATGTTTCCAACAGTTCTACCACCCCACACAGACTGCTCAAACAATTGGTCCGCCGCCACCACCTTCAAATTATTACAACACCCTCCCTGATTGGCCGAGGTTATCCTCAACTAGGGATTGGAATGAGAATTACGCGACATAGGTCACATTGTGAAAGCCTAAGGAAATTACTCACTGACATGAACACCAACAAACAACTTCACCTCCCAACTCTCTGAGACACCCAATAGAGCAACAAACAACCCCAATTTAGCCAAGAGAGTTCTACGACGAGGAACTTCCGACCTACTCTCTCTAGCTCAGGGAGTTACAAGTGAAACCACAACTAGACACCATACCAACGAGACCAAAGTCTGACCAAATCCTTTGCTAGAGGAAGCGTCAAGAAGCTAAGATGCAGGCCAAACGACTAGACACCCAACCACAAACACACTAGGAAGGAACTCCACCTGAGAACAAGTTACCATAGATAGCTTAATACAATTTTCCCACAACCAACCCCAAAATCTGCTCACCCAACAGTGAGTTGCAAACTTCCACAGAAAAGCCACAAAAATAAGAGAGCCTAGAATAAAACTGGTTAACATGAAACACAGACGCCCTCGCAGAGTCAAAAGGGATCCAGGGAGAGAATTAACTAACAACATAATAAAGGGCTTAATGACCGACCTGATAACCATACATAATTCACGCAGACCTATGATTAAATAGGAAACCATGCACAAAGAAGGGAACTTAAATTTTTTGTAATCTAGAGGCTAAGGAGGAGATGACGAAGGTGAAATATCCACCTTTCCCAAACAAGCCACAGGCTAGAGAAACTTGTGTGACTACCATAGCTCGGTCCTCGGAAAGTTAACCACCAAATTGACACAACATAATGGAAAACGTGAAGATCGACAAGTTCCATATACCAATGACCCTCACTCGCTCTCAATCCTGAAGAGATCGATTGAAACATCACAAGCCACACTATTTATTTCCTTGTACTACAAACATAATAGGAGGACGAGGTGACTGACCTCCATACCATCTGCCAAATTTTCACCGTCATGACACACGCGTCAAAGTAGCCTCCATGTCCAACACCCCATCAAAAAGGTGTTCGTAGACAAATTTGTATTTTAAAAAAGAAGATATATATATATATATATATAAAATTGGTATACTGATTTATTAACATTTTGTTAAAATTACTTTAAAAATAGTATTAAAAATATATAAAATTAACACATAGTTAATTTTAATTAAAAAATGTGTGATTCTCAATATGTTAAAGATAATTATCATGAAAAAGAATTTGTTGACAAAAGTGTAAATTTAGATGTTTAGCTTTTTTTTAATGAGATTGTTAATTTGAGTTCAAAGCAATAAAATAAATTCCATTGTGGTGAAGTCATTTTTTCATTTTTTTTAATACAAGTGTTTTTTTTTAAATTTCTTTTCACATAAAGTTTGATTTTTATTTTTATACATCATTTAATGTAGTATGTGTTTTTGTTAATATTTTGTTGTGAATATAATATTTTTTTAATATAAGTGTTATGTTTTAATTTAGTAAATTTTCTAATCCTGGTTTGACTTTACAATACACTTCAAACAATATCTTAGATGTATATATTTTTATTATTTTAGAAATTTTAAACATATTCAACCATGTCTTTTTTTTGTTTTTGTGAGTCAAAGTTCAATCATTGTATTAAAATAAAAGTGTAGAGTACAAAATGCATCTCAACAAGCCTCTTTCTCTCAATCCAACCAGACTTGTTGAGATTGGGACCTGGACGATTCAATCATTGTATTAAAATCAAAGGGTAGAGTACAAAATGCATCTCAACAAGCCTCTTTCTCTCATTCCAACTAGACTTGTTGAGATTGGGACCTGGAGGATAATATGAGTTACCAACTTCATGCATTATTTTTCGGCGGCCTAGGAGCCATGACATACATACTGTAAATAAAAAGAGAAACATAACATAAAGAAATGTATTAAGGAGAGGGGTTGGGGGGGATTACAGGGGAGCTGTGAAATAGCTAGCATATTCGTGCATATGAAAATCAATATGCTCCACCCTCCCTTCCAGACTGCGAAGGTGGTCATTGGTGCACCTTTGTTGGTGTTGCAGATTATCCAATTGTTCCATGATTTCACTTTGGCCAAATTGAATGTCATTGACGAAAGCTATCAGCTTGTTACGATCATCATACCCTTGGTTCTTGAGGTTGTCCATGTTCACTTGAATGTTCCGAATTTGAGCAGCGATAGACTCCAGTGTTGCTGGAGAAACCACATGCTCAGGGGAGCCATCAAATCTCTCCTCTGTCTCACGACTTCCTAACGAACCTGACAAGGTGTCATTGTCCCACTCCGGCTGATCTGCTTGTCATGGATTGCCACCCCCATGGCGTGGTCTCCCTCGGTGGTGAGGCATCCCTGCGTAGCCAAAACACCTGAAAGGGAGATGGATGCAAACATCCTCCCAACCCCACACAACAACAAAAAACAATGTAACTTTTACCACTGCCCCCAAACAGAATTGAGGGGCTATCCTACACCGGTCGTCACTATAATCAACTCTACATACCCAAGCAAATCGGGGTGACAATTCCTCAACACAGGGCTTCAGACACTGAACAAGGTTTCCCGCCACCTCTTCTACACTTGCCTCTACGTATTTCCTCCAGCTAGCCGAGCCCTTCCCAACTGTAATTCCTCGCGGGTCCCTGAGAAACCAAAGTCTTGTTGCAGGTGCCAATTAGTCCCAAACCACCAGTCTCCTGAACATGTTCCCCACCTCTCACGAACCAAAAGAGGATAATTCACCAGCGCTTGGCCAAGGCCTTTCAGCCCTGGCTCTTCTCCTCTCCCCTGCACCGTATCACACAAATGAATTGAGCCAACGAGAATTCCAACCAATTCATTCTCCCTGGACATTTCAGGGTCCCAAGGATCATCCAACGCTACCAACACACCTTGCATTGCGCACCAATTGCTGACTTCTCCATCTCTCCCCCAAGGCCTAGACCTTAGTGAAGCGTACAGGAGCTCCACAACACTTACCACATTGCACAACGCTACCATCTCCCACCACGACCAACCAATGTGTAACCATCTCCAAGGACGGGATTTAATATCCATTATTGTGGGTGACAACCTCGCACATTGGCCCTTGCTATCACGTCTATTAAACATGGGGGTGGGGTGTGCGTGGAGTACGACTAGGCTCTGCCATCGAATCTTCCATCACTTGTCCAACAATTAAGGCATCCCCATCGAGGAAACCATGTTTAAGCTTATTGCCAAAGTAACTAATGATTTGGTATGATTTGGTGCAATTAGATATAGTCATTATTTATGTAATTTCAACGATTTTACAAATTATTCCAAAGCATTCTTGAAAAGTTTTCAAGTAGTTTGGTTAAACCCATTAACTATAATAATTTTTTTAAGAGAAACAATGAATCTCATCTTTCAATATGATGAGTTACTATAATGAATTTTTGAAGGGAAACAATGGATCTCATCCTTCAATGTGTTGAATTGGACTGAAGGAGGATTATAAATAATAAGACTAGTTTGAACCCACTTATAAATAAGAATGTGGGAGAATCTTAACATGCCAAGTAATAGCAATATACATAGTTACATAAATGCATTTTGAAGAAATGTATAATTTTCTCACAAGAAGAATAAAGCTCTTGCACCCAAACACTAGCACTCAAAAGACTCAAATCCAACTGTGTTTAAATTCAAGTATGAATATCACAGCCTTTATAACCACACATTTGAAATTTCCATATCTAGCCACAAAATAGACCTGTTTTCTAATCAAACTAGTAAATATACTCATTTTATAAAAACTAAGATGTATCACCAATATAACAACACTAAATAAAAAACAAAAAAACTATCAAGATCAAAAGGAAAACTGCTATTTCTTCCACAAAGACAAAGGAAATTCATTTAGTGTTTTATCTAGAATATTAATTGGGTATGCGTTTGGAGTCGTGTGACTTCCAACTTTTAAGTTTTAGGCTTCAATGTTTAGGATTTGAGCTTAAGTGTGTACAATGCTGAATTGGAGTCATGTGACTCCAACTTTTAAGTTTTAGGTTTCAATGTTTAGGATTTAAGCTTAAGTGTGTAGAATTCCAGATTGCATGGTATGAGTGAAGAATGAGACAAACTTTTTCTAATAAGTCCACAAACTTACTACTAGTGAGCCTATGCTTATGTTGAAGTCCGAGTCTATACTTATCTTTAAGTCTCAACACTATTGGAACATTTTATGCTTATCTTGAAATCTCAACAAATAAAACCAACTTATTTTATTTTTTAATGTTTTATTTGAAATTGCATATATATATATAGATATAATTCATCAAATTAAATATTTAAAATATTAAACAATTATATTTATAAAAAAATATGTACAAATACCTCTCACATTTAACCCTTCATTTAAAAAAATGATGTCCTCAAATTGTGATACTTTCAACCTTTTAAAATAGGTTTGGTTAAAAATGAATACCAACCTTTCTTATCCGTGTCAGATTTCTGAAATATCTTGGAATCTTATATTCAGATTTTAAGATATTGTTGAAATCTACAATTTACATAAGTTTAGCGATTTCTCATCCAAGTTGGGAATCCATTATAGTAAAAATAAGCATTGTTTTAGCCCGGCCAGATTGCAAAACTCCTTGGAATTTAATAATAAAATATATTAACAATCACAATTAAAAAATTTAATTAATATCATGAATGATAAATAGTTTTAAAGTGTTTTTAATTAAAAAATATTAAAGTATTCTTTGCAAGTTGATTTTCTTACTCACAATTAACTAATCTTTCTTGTTATTACTTGAGATTAAAAAACTTGCATGGGTCATTAAATGTCTGCAAGATAGCGACATTTAAACTACTAGATATTCGATCAAATAACCTCGCTGAATAATTAATATTTCATCAATTCAACGTGTGTCTACCCACCCATAAACCGAGAGCATAGTAGTCTCCAATGCCCATATTCTCCTGTTCGCCATCGAATTCTCTATTGAGTTTTGATACCAATTCCTGTGTTCAGAGAGTGAGCTTTGCGTTTTTGTTGAGTTTTTTCTGTTGTTATCAACAATAGTGGGCAGAAAAAGAAAAACCAACATAGAATAAACCTGCTGAGAAGAAGCCCGTTCCAGCGAAACTAATTCAGAGAAAAAGTTGGTTCCCAAGGCTGACAGACCAAAAAGATAAGAAGAGACATGAGAGGATTGTTGGTTCTCTAGCAGGTTGGCTCTGATATTGGTATTTCCAGCCAGGCTATGGGAATCATGAACAACTTTATTAATGATATTTTTAAGAAAATGGCAAAAGAAGCCTCACGGGAGTTTCAACCACTGCCAGGGGAAGCTCACCAATTAAAGCATTTAAGTTGCATTATCCATGATAAATTGATTTAAATGAATTTACTAAAAAAATATTAAAGTGCTCTTTGCAAGATGTTGTTTTTGTGTATAAAGATGATGTTGTGTGATAGTTAAGTATATGGATGATGTTGTGTGATTCTTTTACCGATATTTATTTTTCAAATTAAAAAAACCATTTAATTAATAAAAACATTTTGAATAAAATATATATAGCAAAAATATTTTGAATTATCCATATATTAATTTTTTTTTTGAATTATCTATATATTAAAGTTAATGGTTCAATTTTCTCGATATTTTTTGGTCAAGCTTTTTAATTAAGTTGATAAAAAATGATTGATATTTTGAGTAAGTATATATGATACAAATATTCTTAAACTAATACCCCTCCTCGCCCCCAACACACACACATATATTATCCAATTTTAAGGTCACAGCAAATCTAGACACCAAATTGGTGTATGAGGCCCCTTGCTTGTTTCACTGCTAAGTCTACAAAGGCATACATACTATACCCCTCAGTTTTGAACTTGTGACCTCTTAGTAAGAAACACATGCTCTTAACCGTCAACTTGGAATATGTGTCTTATGATTGTGGTCTTATATTTTTATACATGAGACTGTGGTCTTATATTTTTATTTTTTTATACTCTTAGCCCTGGTTAAACAATCCATGTAAATATAAAAATATAAAACCACAGTCATTAGACACATATTCCAAACTGAATGGTGGGAAAAACATCGTAGTAGGGTGTTTACTTCGGTTTAATATGGCTAAGGAAATTGACAAAACCAATGGAAAAGACTTTGGAAAGGCAAAGAGACATTAATTGATATTAATAAACATCAAATCATAACAAGTATCAAAACACTTATTTCACTGTACATCTAACTTTCCTAATATTAAAAAATTATAAAAGATAATTAAATTATAATTTTATTTTAAATTAATCAAACCATAACAAGTATCAAAACACTTATTTCACTGTACATCTAACTTTCCTAATATTAAAAAATTATAAAAGGTAATTAAATTATAATTTTATTTTAAATTAATATTAAATATAAAAAATATATAATTTATTCATATATGTATTTGAAAAAACTTTGAAACAAGATTCTTACTCACGAAAATTTATTATGAAGATTTTTATATGTAAATAGGCTTTGTTATAATATTATGAACTAATATCATAATTTATCAATACCAAATGTTCAAAACCATAATTCAACTCATAACACTTATCCGTATAACATATCTTTAATTAATCAATTTAATTAAAAAATAATATAACTATTTTTAATTAATTAATTTAATAAAAAAATAAAAACTACATAAAAAAATATCCATTATTAATTTATAAATATTACTATAAATATCAATTATTAATTTATAAATATTACTATAAACATTTTAAAATATGTAAAATAATTATTAATAACTAAAATAAAATTCTTAAAAACGTTATTATAAAATAAAGGCAGACCAAAATAACATGTTGTTACCATATCTCCAGTGGAGTATCAGCACTAGACTTCGAATATCATAATCTGGTATGCGTGTAGCCAGCCTAACCTGCAATAACCAAGTAATATAATTAAGAAAAATTTATGTCGTATGTAACTATATACTGCAGCCTCGAAGGATGGAGTGGAGGATATCGATAAATATAATTTATTTACAAGTAAATTGTTTTGGTTTACGCTGGAGTGATGTGGTCTCGTCTGGCTCGGACTTAGAGCCTTATTTAAAACCAGACAATCTTTTATATTTTAAAGTCTTGTTTGCTGGATCGCAGTGCAGTGGCTCCAGGGGATGATCAGATAACTCTTAGATGATTACTCCAGCCTTCAGCATTTTTTTTTTTGCATTTATGCACGTCTCCCAGTCCGTGGTGGCAAGCTGGAATCCCCACCTCTCCCTTCTATTGCGTTTTTCCCCATATATATTTCCTTATTTTGATAAAATATTATAATTAAATTCAGCGTTGATATCTGTTATGAATGAAATCCATATTAAGCTGATTAAAACACCGGAATCTATTCCTGTGTAACTAAGTTTGATCAAGATGTTTGTAAGGTGTTCGCATATAACATTTTTTTGTTGTTGTGTAAATCATGGTTATGTTTATTTATTAAAAATTGAGTATATCAATGTTAAAATATAAGTAGTCTTATTTTTATTAGGTTTGTGAATTACTAGTAGTATGTGGCAAATCAACAGAAGTACAATTAGAGACACAATCCATAATTTAATAGGCCAAAAATATTAAAGACAAATAAAATTAGTAGAACACATGTAATCATGTTCAATGATCAAAGATAATAGAGGCATGATTATCTAGTCGAGTCCCGGGAGGGGGTGAGGGACAGTAGGTGCACTGGATATACTGCTTGAAATGAGCCATCCATGTTTCTAGTTTTTCTATCTTTTCAGATAGCGTATTATGACCGCGCCAAACTACCATAATCCTTTTCCTGATTTGGAATTGAATGTAATGCAATTGGTTGAGCGTGGCAATGACAGTTTCATGTTTTTCCTTCCTAGCCTTATGATATTTTTTCAAATGATCTAGGACAAATTGGACCAGGGCCCGACAAGCCTCAGAGCACTGCTGTCGGCCAACAGCCTTTGCACGCCCAGACCAACGCTTTCTGCCTCGACCACCTGCTCCCTCCCCACGCGACACACTACCCTACTTGCCCTTCCCTGCTGCACGCCCACCATGAGTTGCTCTCGAGCCACTCCTGCCACCACGGGCCCCTCAAGCCGCCCAACCCATGTTTCCAACAGTTCTACCACCCCTCGCAGACTGCTCAAACAATTGGTCCGCCACCACCACCTTCAAATTATTACAACACCCTCCCTGGTTGGCTGAGGTTACCCTCAACTGGGGATTGGAACGAGAATTACGCGACATAGGTCATATTGTGAAAGCCTAAGGAAATTACTCACTGACATGAACACCAACAAACAACTTCACCTCCCAACTCTCTGAGACATCCAAATTATTACAACACCCTCCCTGGTTAGCTGAGGTTACCCTCAACTGGGGATTGGAACGAGAATTACGCGACATAGGTCACATTGTGAAAGCCTAAGGAAATTACTCACTGACATGAACACCAACAAACGACTTCACCTCCCAACTCTCTGAGACACCCAATAGAGCAACAAACAACCCCAATTTAGCCAAGAGAGTTCTACGACGAGGAACTGCCGACCTACTCTCTCTAGCTTAGGGAGTTACAAGTGAAACCACAACTAGACAACATACCAATGAGACCAAAGTTCGACCAAATCCTCTACCAGAGGAAGTGTCAAGAAGATAAGATGCAGGCTAGACGACTAGACACCCAACCACAAACACACTAGGAAGGAACTCCACCTGAGAACAAGTTACCATAGACACCTTAATACAATTTTCCCACAACCAGCCCCAAAATCTGCTCACCCAATAGTGATTTTCAAACGTCCACAGAAAAGCCACAAAAATAAGAGAGCCTAGAAGAAGACCGGTTAACATGAAACACAGATGCCCCCGCAGACTCAAAAGCGATCCAGGAAGAGAATTAACTAACAACATAATAAAGGGCTCAATGACCGACTTGATAACCATACATAATTCACGCAGTCCTCTAATTAAATAGGAAACCATGCACAGAGAAGGGAACTTAAATTTTTTGTAATCCAGAGGCTAAGGAGGAGACGATGAAGGTGAAATATCCACCATTCCCAAACAAGCCACAGGCTAGAGAAACTTGTGAGACTACCATAGCTTGGTTGTCGGAAAGTTAACCACCAAATTGACACAACATAATGGAAAACGTGAAGATTGACAAGTGCCATATACCAATGACCCTCACCCGCTCTCAATCTTGAAGAGACCGAATGAAACATCACACACCACATTGTTTATTTCCTTGTACTACAAACGTAATAGGACAAGGTGACCGACCTCCATACCATCTGCCGGATGTTCACCGTAATGACGCACGCATCAAAGTAACCTCCATGTTCAACATCCCATCAAAAAAAGTGTTAACATTTTATTAAAATTAATTTCAAAATAGTATTAAAAAATAAAATTAACATATAATTAATTTTAATTAAAAAAAATGTGTGATTCTCAATATGTTAAAGATAATTATCATGAAAAAGAATTTGTTGACAAAAGTGGAAATTTAGATGTTTAGCTTTTTTTAATGAGATTGTTAATTTGAGATATTGTGTTTAAAGTAATAAAATAAATTTCACTGTGGTGAAGTAATTTTTTTTTATTAACATAAAGTTTGATTTTTATTTTTGTTCATCATTTAATGTAGTATGTGTTTTTGTTAATATTTTGTTGTGAATATAATTTATTTATTTATTTTTTAGTAATTTTTCTAATCCTAGTTTGACTTTACAATACACTTCAAACAATATCATAGATGTATATATTTTTAATATTTTAGAAATTTTAAACATATTCAACCATGTTTTTTTTTTTTGTTTTTCTGAGTCAAAGTTCAATCATTGTATTAAAATCAAAGTGTAGAGTACAAAATGCATCTCAACAAGCCTCATTCTCTCAATCCAACCAGACTTCTTAAGATTGGGACCTGGAGGATAACATGAGTTACCAACTTCATGCATTATTTTTCGGCGGCCTAGGAGCCATGACATACATACTGTAAACAAAAAGAGAAACATAACAGAAAGAAACTTATTAAGGAGAGGGGTTGGGGGGGATTACAGGGGGAGCTGCGAAATATCTAGCATATTCGTGCATAAGAAAATCAATATGCTGCACCCTCACTTCGAGGCTGCGAAGGTGGTCATTGGTGCACCTTTGTTGGCGTCGCAGATTATCCAATTGTTCCATGATTTCGCTTTGGCCAAATTGAATGTCATTGACGAAAGCTACCAGCTCGTTACGATCATCCTACCTTTGGTTCTTGAGGTTGTCCATGTTCACTTGAATGTTCCAGATTTGAGCAGCGATAGACTCCAGTGTTGCTGGAGAAACCACATGCCTAGGGGAGCCATCAAATATCTCCTCTGTCTCATGACTTCCTAACGAACCTGACAAGGTGTCATTGTCCCACTCCGGTTGATCTGCTTGTCATGGATTGCCACCCCCACGGCGTGGTCTCCCTCAGTGGCGAGGCATCCATATGTAGCCAAAACATCTGAAAGGGAGATGGATGCAAACATCCTCCCAACCCCACACAACAAAAAAAAACAATGTAACTTCTACTGCTGCCCCCAAACATAATTGAGGATAGACCCCCAAACATAATTGAGGGGCTATCCTGCACCAGTCGTCACTGTAATCAACTCTCCATACCCAAGCAAAGCAGGATGACGATTCCTCAGTATAGGGCTTCAAAAGTTAAACAAAGTTTCCCGCCACCTCTTCTACACTTGGCTTTACGTATTTCCTCCAGTGAGCCGAGCCCTTCCCAACTATAATTCCTCACGGGGGCCCTGAGAAACCAAAGTCTTGTTGTAGGTGCCAATCAGTCCCAAACCACTAGTCTCCTGAACAAGTTCCCCACCGCTCACAAACCAAAAGAGGATAATTCACCAGTGCTTGGCCAAGGCCTTTCAGCCCTGGCTCTTCTCCTCTCCCATGCACCGTCACACAAATGAATTGGGCCAACGAGAATTCCAACCGATTCATTCTCCTTGGACATTCCAGGGTCCCAAGGATCATCCAACGCTACCAACACACCCCGCATTGCGCACCAATTGTTGACTTCTCCATCTCTCCCCCAAGGCCTAGACCTTAGTGAAGCATACACGAGCTCCACAACCCTTACCGTACTACACAACGTTACCATATCCCACCACGACCAACCAATGTGTAACCATCTCCAAGGACGGGATTTAATAGCCATTATCGTCGGTGACAACCTTGCACGTTGGCCCTTGCTATCACGTCTATTAAACATGGGGGAGGGGTGTGCATGAAGGACAGCTAGGCTCTGCCATCAAATCCTCCATCACTTGTCCAACAATTAAGGCATCCCCATCGGGGAAGCCATGTTTAATCTTATTGCCAAAGTAACTAATGATTTGGTATGATTTGGTGCAATTAGATATAGTCATTCCAAAGCATTCTTGAAAAGTTTTCAAGTAGTTTGGTTAAACCCATTAACTATAATAATTTTTTAAAAAGAAACAATGAATCTCATCTTTCAATATGATGAGTTACTATAATGAATTTTTGAAGGGAAACAATGGATCTCATCCTTCAATGTGTTGAATTGGATAAGACTAGTTTGAACCCACCTATAAATAGGAATGTGGGAGAATCTTAACATGCCAAGTAATAGCAATATACATAGTTACACAAATGCATTTTGAAGAAATTTATAATTTTCTCACAACAAGAAGAATAAAGCTCTTGCACCCAAACACTAACACTTAAAAGACTCAAATCCAATTGTGTTTAAATTCAAGTATGAATATCACAACCTTTATAACCACACATTTGAAATTTCCATATCCAGCCACAAAATAGACTTGTTTTCTAATCAAACTAATAAATATACTCATTTTATAAAAACTAAGATGTATCACCAATATAACCACACTAAATAAACAACAAAAAAACTATCAAGATCAAAAGGAAATCTGCTATTTCATCCACAAAGACAAAGGCAATTCATTTAGTGTTTTATATAGAATATTAATTAGGTATGTGTATGGAGTCGTGTGACTTCCAACTTTTAAGTTTTAGGCTTCAATGTTTAGGATTTGAGCTTAAGTGTGTAGAATGCTGAATTGGAGTCATGTGACTCCAACTTTTAAGTTTTAGGTTTCAATGTTTAGGATTTTAGCTTAAGTGTGTAGAATGCTGAATTGCATGGTATGAGTGAAGAATGAGACAAACTTTTTCTAATAAGTCCACAAACCTACTACTAGTGAGTCTATGCTTATGTTGAAATTGGAGTTATACTTATCTTGAAATCTCAACACTATTGGAACATTCTATGCTTATCTTGGAGTCTCAACAAACAAATAAAACTAACGTATTTTATTTTTTAATATTTTATTTGAAATTATATATATATATATATATATATATATATATATATAATTCATCAAATTAAATAATTAAAATATTAATCAACTATATTTATAAAAAAATATGTACAAATACCTCTCAAATTTAATCCTTCATTTAAAAAAATTATGTCCAAAAAATTGTGATACTTTCACACTTTTAAGATTAAGGAATTTAGACTTCTGTGATCCATAACATTGTTCAGAAAATCTTCGGCAAAATCACATAACCAATCTTTTGTCGACGCGTTTCGAACCAACCAGTGTGTTTCATCGACGCGTTTAAAGTGTTTTTAATTAAAAATATTAAAGTACTCTTTGCAAGTTGATTTTCTTACCACAATTAACTAATCTTACTTGTTATTACTTGAGATTAAAAAACTTGCATGGGTCATAAAATGTCTGCAAGACAACGACATTTAAATTATTATGTATTCGCTCAATTAACCTCGCTGAATAATTAATATTTCATAAACTCAATGTGTGTCCACCCACCCATAAACAGAGAGCCTAGTGGTCTCCAATGCCCATATTCTCCTGTTCGTCATCGAATTCTCTATTCAGTTTTGATACTAATTCAGTGTGCATAGAATTAGCTGTGCGTTTATGTTCAGAGAGTGAGCTTTGCGTTTTTGTTGAGTGTTTTCTGTTGTTATCAACAATAGTGGGCAGAAAAAGAAAAACCAACAGAGAATAAACCTGCTGAGAAGAAGCCCGTTCCAGAGAAACTAATTCAGAGAAAAAGTTGGTTCCCAAGGCTGACAGACCAAAAAGATAAGAAGAGACATGAGAGGATTGTTGGTTCTCTAGCAGGTTGGCTCTGATATTGGTATTTCCAGCCCGGCTATGGGAATCATGAACAACTTTATTAATGATATTTTTAAGAAAATGGCAAAAGAAGCCTCACGGGAGTTTCAACCACTGCCAGGGAAAGCTCACCAATTAAAGCATTTAAGTTGCATTATCCATGATAAATCGATTTAAATGAATTTACTAAAAAAATATTAAAGTGCTCTTTGCAAGATGTTGTTTTTGTGTTGAGAAGATATCCTATAGTCAAGTATAAAGATGATGTTGTGTGATAGTTAAGTATATAGATGATGTTGTGTGATTCTCTTCATGATATTTATTTTTGAAACTAGAAAAACTATTTAATTAATAAAAACATTTTGAATAAAATATATATCACAAAAATATTTTGAACTATATATATGTTAATTTTTTTTCTAAAATTATCTATATATATTAAAGTTAATGATTCAATTCTCTCAATATTTTTTGGTCAAGCTTTTTAATTGAGTTGATAAAAAATGATATTTTGAGTAAGTATATATGATACAAATATTCTTAAACTAATAGTAACCGATTAGAAACAATAACCACCCCCCCCCCCCCCCCCCCCCCCCCCCAACACACATATAAACAAACCCTCCCCTCCCCCCCACACACACACATATATAGACAATAAACCACCACATAAATATATATATATATAGATAATAACCCCCCGTCCTCGCCTCCAACACACACACATATTATCCAATTTTAAGGTCACGGCAAATCCAGACACCAAATTGGTGTATAAGGCCCCTTGCTTGTGGGACAAGGGACCCACATCCACACAGTGATTTCACTGCTAAGTCTACGAAGGCATACATACTATACCCCCTCTAGTTTTGAACTTGTGACCTCTTAGTAAGAAACACATGCTCTTAACCATCAACTTGGAATATGTGTCTTATGACCATGGTCTTATATTTTTATACATAAGACTGTGGTGTTATATTTTTATTTTTTTTATGCTCTTAGCCCTGGTTAAACAATCGATGTAAATATAATAATATAAAACCACAGTCATGAGACACATATTCCAAACTGAATGGTGGGAAAAACATCGTAGTGGGGTGTTTACTTTGGTTTAATATGGCTAAGGAAATTGACAAAGCCAATGGAAAAGACTTTGGAAAGGCAAAGAGACATTAATTGATATTTTATTTGTGAAAATAATGTAAATTAACATAAAAAGAAGATGAGAGGTCACATGTTACATGTGAGGAGGAAAATGAAGAAAATAGAGGCCTCATTGGTAAAAGGGCTTTTGAGGATCAATTCATGGACTTTTTCTGGTTCAACTTTGGAGCTCTCTCTCTATTCTCTCTCTCTCATACTCTTGGAGCACTTTTGGAAGAGTGTGGCACACTTAGAGTTTTGGAGCAAGAAGGCAAAGGAAGAGCAGGAAAGCACAAGAGGACATCAAGATTAACAGCTACAACGAGTTTTTCTTGCAGGTACCTCATTGCATATATGTTTCCATCACTAGTTTTGTAATGCATGACATATGCATGTGGTTTAGTGGTCATGATCTGTCATTGGCATGGAGGATTGCCTAGATTGACAGTGGATTTTCCCAGCCTTGCTATTTCGTGGATAGACATGGTGTTGTGGGTTCATTTCTATATTTTTCTAGTTGGTTCTCATGTATCCTTTATCTTGGGTTGAGTTACTTGTCCTAGAGCCTTGGTTGGACAAACAATATGGGGCCCTTGGTGGGTTGAGTTACTAGTCCTGGAACCTTGGTTGGAAAAATGCTCTGGAGTCTTGTATAAGTTGTGGGTTGAGTTACTAGTCCTTGAAGCCTTGGTTGGAACAAATGCACTGGAGCCCTAGAAGGCTTGGGTAGATATCAATCTAGTGATGGTTGTGATGTTTGACCGTGAGGTGGAATCATTTTTTGAACGGTTGAGGTGGTTTGATCTTTGGAAGCCCTGAATGGTTTCGATTGATGTGTTTTATGAGATCCCACATTCATGCTTGGAATATGGCACGGGGGTGACTAGCTAAAGAGAGATTTGGCTCAGCCATGTCTACAGTCGGGTGGTTTGTGGAAGTCTCGAACCTGGTTGGACTTTGCATCATTAATATGTTGTTATTTTTCATTTTTTTTTCATGAGTATTGTACTGGTTTATATGTGGATTATATGGTTGTTGTTTCCTTGGTATTTCTATTATTATTATGCTAGTTATGAGCATGTATTATGGCAGTGGCTGTGTATGACGCTCATCATGTTTTTACTTGTAAATGAATGAACAATGTATCTATGGCCTATTGGATGAAATGGAAGCTAATGTGTTGAGGCATCAATGATTTTTAGTGAATCTCAAATGAGTACGAGACCCTATGCTCAAATATGTTGTTTAAACCTGTAGATTACATATTTGTGTCATGTTTGACGAAATTCCTGTCATGGATAGTAGGGGTCCAGTCAAGTCCTTGTTCAAGTAATTTCATTTGTATCATTGTTCCTTTGTTATATTTCAGTTCTGAAAGTGTCATTTAGTTTTGGGCATTGACTCTGGATCTAAACCTAAAAAAGTGGCTAAAATCCCAGGGATGCAAACACAATACTGAGAAGAAAAGTCCCTAGACACATGCATACCCATGTTGTGGGAGTGTCTGGAGTCTCCTGGACACATGATTTCCCATATCAAGGGAGCATCTAGGGGTTTAATGGTCTAAAAACTCAGTGGGACTGAAGGGATGGTTACCTGAATGGTTTGGATGGATCCTGAGAGTTCTGTTGCTAATGTGGAAGGTTTTTATGGTGTGTTTCTATCGGTTCCACTTCATTAACTAACTCATAGGGGTTCAAATCATATCATAGTAACTTCTCGTCAGATGTTTACCCTGGTTGGCTGGTTACTTGGGTAGATGTGGGAGGAGGGTGTTACAAAGTGGTGTCAGAGCATGGTTCACCCCTCAGACTTGATGGACGGTGTGTTGATCATGCATTCATGTTGGTTGCGTACGTGTTCCTTATGCTTGTATTCCATATTCTTGTTGTATTTGCATGGTGTTGATCATGGTTGTAGTGATGTCACCATGTGAAGGTTGATGTTGTTGTTGTTGGGATGCTTTATTCATGAATGCATGTCAGTTGTATATGCATTTGTTATGCATGTCAATGTCCATATGTTATTATGTATGCATCGTCATGGTTATAGTTATGCATGGATAGTATGTTAAAGATGCCTTGTGAGGTCATTATCTGTAGTTTGTGTCATGATGATGTTGTTGTTATGTTATGATGCTGATGTGTTGGCTGAGAAAGAGAAGGAGATGTAGATCATCAAAGTGAGCTTGCAGCACTAGACTTCAGGATAAGAGTAGATCGTTATATAGATTTGTATGTTGGGCATACATGTATGTGGTTAATGGTTGTTATAAGAATTAGGGTTACTTATATGCTTGTCATTCTATTGTTGTTGTGGTTACATGCATGGTAGATGCTAGTTGATCAATGTAGTTATATGCACACGTGTTGCATAGTCATGCATGATAGTAACTTGTAGTTGTTTTATGTTAGTTAAATTGACGATTATGTTATATGTCGTTGATGAGTATGCTATATGTTAACTTCTTGTTGTTATATGTTAGTTAAATTGATGATTAGGGTTATTTCATTTAATATATTGATGTTATATGTATTGCGTTAACCTGGATTGACCTATGCAAATGGTTATGGTTACGATATTCATGTATGAGCTAACATTTTTGTTGTACTAATCTAGATTGACTATGCATATGTGATTGTTAGGCATGAAGGACAATTGTTTATGAGTTTATGATGTGAACATGTTAGCTAGTTACTATTATGGAAATCATGACTTTATTTATGTTTGAGTTGATATGTTGTGAAGTTATATTGTGTTAATCTAGATTGATTGTGAAGACAAGATAGCCTCCCTTGAGATAAATCAAGGTATGAGTTTTCTTATGTCGTATACTTGCTGCTTGAATTTTTGATTATGTCATTTATTTGGTGTTTGAGTGTTTGGTGTCTATTATGTCGTCTATCTGTTGTTTGAATGTTTGATTACTTGAATGATATGAGTATGTGTATATAACATTTCTTGGAAAAATGATCTTGTTTTAAGATGGTTATACTAATACGTATGTGTCGAGACAACTGATATGTATTTGAGTGTAAGTAGGTGATAATGGCAGCATTATGTATTATGACTGATGAATATGAGTTGGTTGTTGAGTATGACATTGTTGTTAGACTTGGTAAAGGTTTATTTCAAATTAATATACATAATGTCTTGATCGTTGGAACGTGAAGCTGGCATGTGTGAGCAGTTGCAGGGAAACATGATTGGTATTAGCTTAACAAGATAATAATTGATTTGTTTATAGAACTAACAGTTGGGTGATGTGACAATGCATAGTAAGATTCAATTGCAATAAGAAAATGGTAAAAGAAAGGAATTGGGTGAAAATTCCTCTGGCTATGTTTGGAAACCACAATTCCAAACTAATGAGTGTTTTCCATATAAGAAGTCTTCTTAACTTTGAATTTATTTGACAACATGAAGATACATGTTATATTTACAAAAAGTAATTAAATTATAATTTTATTTTAAATTAATGTTAAATATAAAATATATATAAGTTAATCATATATGTATTTGAAAAACTTTTGAAACAATATTCTTAATCACTAAGATTTATTATAAAGATTTTTATATATAAATAAACTTTAATTAATCAATTTAATAAAAAATAAAAACCACGTAACTACTTTTAAATAAATATCCATTATTAATTTATAAATATTACTATAAATATTTCACAATATCAATTCCTTACCATCCACCTAAAATAATGGTTAATAATTAAAATAAAATCCTTAAAAACCTTATTATAAAATAAAGGCATACCAAAATAACATGTTGTTACCATATATCCAGTGGAGTATCAGCAGTGGACTTCGAAGATCATAATCTGGTATGCGTGTAGCCAGCCTAACCTGCAATAACCAAGTAATATAATTAAGAAAAAATTATGTCGTATGTAACTATATACTGCAGCCTCGAAGGATGGAGTGGAGGATATCGATAGATATAATTTATTTACAAGTAAATTGTTTTGGTCTACACTGCAGTGACGTGGTCTCCTCTGGCTCGGTCTTAGAGCCTTATTTAAAACCAGACAATCTTTTATATTTTAAAGTCTGGTTTGCTGGATCGCACTGCAGTGGCTCGAGGGGATGATTAGATAACTCCTAGATGATTACTCCAGCCTTCTTTTTTTGTATTTATGCAGGTCACCCAGTCCGTGGTGGCAAGCTAGAATCCCCACCTCACACTTCTATTGCGTTTTTCCCAACATATATTTCCTTGATTTTGATAAAATATTATAATTAAATTCAGCGTTGATAACATATTTTTTGTTTTGTAAATCATGGTTATGTTTATTTATTAAAAATTGAGTATATCAATCTTAAAAGGTAAGTAGTCTTACTTTGATTAGGTTGGTTGATTACTATGTGGAAAATAAATAGAAGCACAATTAGAGACACAATCCATAATTTCATAGGCCAAAAATACTAAAATACAAATAAAATTAGTAGAACACATGTAATCATGCTCAGTCATAAAAGATAATAGAGGCAGGATTATCTAGTCGAGTCCCTGGAGGGGACGAGGAGCGGTAGGTGCACTGGACATACTGCTCGAAATGAGCCAGCCATGTTTCCAGTTTTTCCACCTTTTCAGATAGAATATTATGACCACGCCAAACCACCATACTCCTTTTCATGACATGGAATTGAAAGCAATGCAATTGGTTGAGCATGGCAATGATAGTATCATGTTCTTCCTTCCTAGCATTATCATAATTTTTCAAGAGGGCAAATTGGACCAGGTCCCGACAAGCCTCAGAGCACTGCTGCCAGCCAGCAACCCTTGCACGCTCAGACCAACATTTTCTGCCTCGACCACCTGCTCCATCCCCACGTGACACACTGCCCTACTTGCCCTTCCCCGTTGCATGCCCACCACAAGCTACTCTCGAGCCACCCCTACCACCATGGGCCCCTCAAGCCGCCCAACCCATGCTTCAAACAGTTCTACCACCCTACGCAGACCGCTCAAACAATTGGTCCGCCACCACCACCTTCAAATTATTACAGCACCCTTCGTGGTTGGTCGAGGTTACACTCAACTGAAGATTGGAACGAGAATTACGCGACATAGGTCACATAAAGCCCAAGGAAATTACTCACTAACACGAACACCAAAAAACAACTTCACCTCCCAACTCTATGAGACACCCAACAGAGCAAAAAACAACCCCAATTTAGCCAAGAGACTTCTACGATGAGGAATTGCCGATCTACTCTCTCTAGCTCGGGGAGTTACAAGTGAAACCACAACTAGACAACACACCAACGAGACCAAAGTCCGACCAAATCCTCTGCCAGAGGAAGCGTCAAGAAGCTAAGATGCAGGCCAGGTGACTGGACACCCAACTGCAAACACACTAGGAAGGAACTCCACTTGAAAACTGGTTATCGTAGACACCTTAATACAATTTTCCCACAGCTAGTCCCAAAATTTGCTCACCGAACAGTGAGTCGCAAACTTCCACAAATAAGCCACGAAAATAAGAGAGCCTAGAATAGGACCAGTTAACATGAAACACAAATGCCCCCGCAGACTCAAAAGTGATCCAGGAAGAGAATTAACTAACAAAATAATACAGGGCTCAATGACCGACCTGATAACCGACCTGATAACCATACATAATTCATGCAGACCTCTGATTAAATAGGAAACCATGCACACAGAAGGGAACTTAAATTTTTTGTAATCCAGAGGCTAGGAGACGATGATGGTGAAATATCCACCATTCCCAAACAAGCCACAGGCTAGAGAAACCTGTGAGACTACCATAGCTCGGTCCTCGGAAAGTTAACCACCAAATTGACACAACATAATGGAAAAAATGAAGATCGACAAGTGCCATATACCAATGATCCTCACCCGCTTTCAATCCCAAAGAGAGTGATTGAAACATCGCACGCCACACTGTTTATTTCCTTGTACTACAAACGTAATAGGAGGACAAGGTGACCGACTCCATACCATTTGCCAGATGTTCACTGTCATGACACACGCATTAAAGTAGCCTCCATGTTCAGCACCCCATCAGAAAAGGTGTTCGTAGACGAATTTGTATTTAAAAAAAGTTATATATATCTCTATATATCTAGATATAGATATACTTTGATTTATTAACCTTTTATTAAAATTAATTTGAAAATACTATTAAAAATATACAAAATTAATATATTGTTAATTTTAATTAAAAAAATGTGTGCTTCTCAATATGTTAAAAATAATTATCATGAAAAAGAATTTGTTTACAAAAATGGCAATTTAGATGTTTAGCTTTTTTAATGAGATTGTTAATTTGGGATATTGTGTTTAAAGCAATACAATAAATTTCGCTGTGGTTATATATTTATATCTATATATATATATATATATTTTTTTTTTATTACAACTGTTTTTTTAAAACTTATTTTCACATGAAGTTTGATTTTTATTTTTATTCATCATTTAATGTAGTATGTGTTTTTGTTAATATTTTGTTGTGAATATATATATATATTTTTAAATATAAGTGTTGTGTTTTAATTTAGTAATTTTTCTAATCCTAGTTTGACTTTACAATACACTTCAAACAATATCATAGATGTATATATTTTTATTACTTTAGAAAATTTAAACATATTCAACCATGTTTTTTGTTTTTGTTTTTGTGAGTCAAAGTTCAATCATTGTATTAAAATCAAAGTGTAGAGTACAAAATGCATCTCAACAAGCCTCTTTCTCTCAATCCAACTAGACTTGTTGAGATTGGTACCTCGAGGATAACATGAGCTACCAACTTCATGCATTATTTTTCGGCGGCCTAGGAGCCATGATATACATATTGTAAACAAAAAGAGAAACATAACAAAAAGCAACATATTAAGGAGGGGGGTTGGGGGGATTACAGGGGGAGCTACAAAATAGCCAGCATATTCATGCATATGAAAATCAATATGCTCCACCCTCACTTCCAGATTGCGAAGGTGGTCGTTGGTGCACCTTTGTTGGCGTTGCAGATTATCCAATTGTTCCATGATTTCACTTTGGCCAAATTGAATGTCATTGACGAAAGCTACCAGCTCGTTACGATCATCATACCTTTGGTTCTTGAGGTTGTCCATGTTCACTTGAATGTTCCGGATTTGAGCAGTGATAGACTCCATCGTCGCTGGAGAAACCACATGCCCCAGGCAGCCATCAAATCTCCCCTCTGTCTCATGACTTCATAACGAACCTGACAAGGTGTCATTGTCCCACTCTCGCTGATCTGCTTGCCATGGATTTCCACCCCCACGACGTGGTCTCCCTCGGTGGTGAGGCATCCCGGCGTACCCAAAACACCTAAAAGGGAGACAGATGCAAACACCCTCCCAACCCCACACAACAACAAAAAACAATGTAACTTCTACCACTACCCCCAAAGAGAATTGAGGGGCTATCCTGCACTGGTCGTCATTGTAATCAACTCTCCATGCCCAGGCAAAGTGGGATGACGATTCCTCAACACAGGGCTTTAGAATCTGAACAAGGTTTCCCGCCACCTCTTATACACTTGCCTCTATGTATTTCCTCCAGCTAGCTGAGCCCTTCCCAACTGTAATTCCTCACAAGGGACCTGAGAAACCAAAGTCTTGCTGTAGGTGCCAATCAGTCCCAAACTACCAGTCTCCCGAACAAGTTCCCCACTGCTCATGAACCAGAAAAGGATAATTCACCAGTGCTTGGCCAAGGTATTTTAGCCCTGGCTCTTCTCCTCTCCCTTACACTGAGTCACACAAATGAATTGGGCCGATGAGAATTCCAACCGATTCATTCTCCCTGGATGTTCCAGGGTCCCAAGGATCATCCAATGCTTCCAACACACCCTGCACTATGCACCAGTTCCTGACTTCTCCATCTCTCCCCCAAGCTCCACAACCCTTACCGCACTGCACAACACTACCATCTCCCACCACGACCAACCAATGTGTAACCATCTCCAAGAACAGGATTTAATAGCCATTATCGTGGGTGACAACCTCACACGTTGGCCCTTGCTATCACGTCTATAAAACATGAAGATGGGGTGTGCGTGGAGGACGGCCAGGCTTCGCCATTGAATCCTCCATCACTTGTCAACAATTAAGGCATACCCATCGAGGAAACCATGTTTATTCTTATTGCCAAAGTAACTAATGATTTGGTATGATTTAGTGCAATTAGATATAGTCATTATTTATGTAATTTCAATGATTTTACAAATTATTCCAAAACATTCTTGAAAAGTTTTGAAGTAGTTTGGTTAAACCCATTAACTATAATAATTTTTTTAAGAGAAAAAATGAATCTCATCTTTCAATATGATGAGTTACTATAATGAATTTTTGAAGGGAAAAAATGGATCTCATCCTTCAATGTGTTGAATTGGATTGAAGGAGGATTATAAATAATAAGACTAGTTTGAACCCACTTATAAATTGGAATGTGGGAGAATCTTAACATGCCAAGTAATAGCAATATACATAGTTACACAAATGCATTTTGAAGAAATTTATAATTTTCTCACAACAAGAAGAATAAAGCTCTTGCACCCAAACACTAACACTTAAAAGACTCAAATTCAATTGTGTTTAAATTCAAGTATGAATATCACAGCCTTTATAACCGCACATTTGAAATTTCTATATCGAACCACAAAATAGACTTGTTTTCTAATCAAACTAATAAATATACTCATTTTATAAAAACTAAGATGTATCACCAATATAACAACACTAAATAAACAACAAAAAAAACTATCAAGATCAAAAGGAAAACTACTATTTCATCCACAAAGACAAAGGAAATTCATTTAGTGTTTTATATAGAATATTAATTGGGTATGCGTATGGAGTCGTGTGACTTCCAACTTTTAAGTTTTAGGCTTCAATGTTTAGGATTTGAGCTTAAGTGTGTACAATGCTGAATTGGTGTTATGTGACTCCAACTTTTAAGTTTTAGGTTTCAATGTTTAGGATTTGAGCTTAAGTGTGTAGAATGCCGGATTTCATGGTATGAGTGAAGAATGAGACAAACTTTTTCTAATAAGTCCACAAACCTACTACTAGTGAGTCTATGCTTATGTTGAAGTCGGAGTCTATACTTATCTTGAAGTCTCAACACTATTGGAGCATTCTATGCTTATCTTGGAGTCTCAACAAATAAAACTAACTTATTTTATTTTTTAATATTTTATTTGAAATTGCACACATATATATAATTCATCAAATTAAATATTTAAAATATTAAACAATTATATTTATAAAAAATATGTACAAATACCTCTCAAATTTAACCCTTCATTTAAAAAAATTATGTCCTCAAATTGTGATACTTTCAACCTTTTCAGATAGGTTTTGTTAAAAATGAACACCGACCTTTCTTATCCGTGTCAGATTTCTGAAATATCTTGGAATCTAATATTCTTGAAATCTACAATTTACATAAGTTTAGCGATTTCTTATCCAAGTTTGGAATCTAGTATAGTAAAAATAAGCATGGTTTTAGCCCGGCCAGATTACAAAACTCCTTGGAATTTAATAATAAAATATATTAACCTATGTTGCCAGGAAACATGGGTGCGGGGACAGGGACGGGGACGGGGACGACATTTTTGGAAACAGGGTGCGTGGGTTCGTCGGGTAATATAATAATATTAAATTTTAATAATTATATTTTATATGTGAGAGAGCTCAAGGCTACTACTAAAACTGAAAATTCAAAATACATACTAGGATAAATGCTAGGCTCAACGATTTTGGTGAAACTTGGGACATATTTTGTCACACACAGCTCACTGAGATACACTAGCCAAGTTTCCTACAAACTCAAGAGTACGCTCAAAAATCCTAAAGTATTCTGAGTTCTCAAAGACTCAACATTTTAAACTTTATTTTATTGGGCTGCCTTGTGTGTTTGGTGGGACAACAGTGAAATATATGCTGCCAGCATCCATAATTTATACTTTAATGTAGCCACAAGCCTAAAAGAAAACCACAGAATTTATATGTTAATGACAAATGTAATGATTCAATTTTTCAAAAATTAAAATATATATACTATGAACTATTTTTTCAGAACAAATTCTGAACCATTTATTGGATTTTGTTGATCCATGGTGAAACTACATTGCAAGGGCAAGCAACACCATTGTTAGAGGGTAGATAATGAACTGGCTTGAATGTTGTGTAGATGATTGAGTTGAAAATTTGAAATACATTCTCACTGAACGGTTTATATTGTAAAGAATAGCACAGAGCTATATTCAGTGTATGAATGCATTTATGTAATGCCATTCATTAATGCAAAAAATGATGAAGATTCTTTGCGCTTTATTAATCTAATTGCAACTATTTCAAGTTAAAAGAACTGAAACATATACTTCTCATATTATAGTATATAGTATAAAAAATTAAAAATTTAACAAGTCTGGGCTGAGTAGAGGTAAGTTTGTGGCATTGTCATTTCTATTCAGGGCTTCGGTTGGGTACAAGAGTCTGCATAGGGAGGCCAAGGTCTGTTCCTTAGTAAACAGTGAGCTGTTTTGTGTAAACAGTGGCATGAATCAAGCCCTATAGCTTAGCGTTTGACAACAACAAGGAAGAGGGACTATGCCGCAGCTGTAGGAGGCAAATTGAGTGTATAAAAGTGGACTGACAGTTGTGGCTCATGTTGCAGACAATCCAAAACAGCAAGAAATTGTGACATTCATTCTGGCAATTCTGCTTAATGTAGTTGAGCCCCTGTGGGTGTTCACTGTTCAAATGTTAATATAATGCATGTATATTTTTCACACGTGGGTCTTGTGAAACTTTTTCATGGAATAATAAAATTGAAAACGAAAACTTGTAAATACCACTGCCGTTGAAGCTGCTCTGTCCACTGCCGCTGAAGCTGCCCACTGCTGCTGAAGCTGCCCACTGCCCACTGCTGCTAAACGGGGACGGCTCAAGCCTCAACCAAATGGAAAAAAGTTAAAAGTTAAATGAAATCAGTAATCACGTATCAGATATTTGCTTGTGTGCGTTCATAAAGAGTTAAAGTCTTAAAGATTTAGGGTTTTTTAAGTTTTTTACCTTTGTTATAAGTTATTTTTAAAATTTCAATAAAAAAAATTATTTGAAAATTAAATTTTTAATATAGTTTTTTTTTATGAAGAAGCCAAAGAACCCGAAGAACCCAAAGAACCCAATCTGAAGAACCCGAAGAACCGAAGAACCCGTTAAAGGAAGAAAACCCAATTTTTTTTTGAAGAACCCGGTTCTTCTGGGTTCGTTTGGGAATAATTCGTATCCGAATCCAGTACTTGGGTGTGGGAACCCGGGACAGGTTCGAGAACCCCACCCCTGGGTGCGGGTACCTGTGCAACATAGATATTAACAATCACAATTAAAAAAATTAATTAATATTATGGATGATAAATAGTTTTAAAGTGTTTTTAATTAAAAATATTAAAGTATTCTTTGCAAGTTGATTTTCTTACTCACAATTAACTAATCTTTCTTGTTATCACTTGAGATTAAAAAACTTGCATGCGTCATAAAATGTCTGCAAGATAGCGACATTTAAACTACTAGATATTCGCTCAAATAACCTCGCTGAATAATTAATATTTCATCAATTCAACGTGTGTCTACCCACCCATAAACAGAGAGCCTAGTAGTCTCCAATTGCCATATTCTCCTGTTCGCCATCGAATTCTCTTTTGAGTTTTGATACCAATTCTGTGTGCATAGAAATAGCTGTGCGTTTATGTTCTGTTTTGGTTCCGTGTTCAGAGAGTGAGCTTTGCGTTTTTGTTGAGTGTTTTCTGTTGTTATCAATAATAGTGGGCAGAAAAAGAAAAACCAACAGAGAATAAACCTGCTGAGAAGAAGCCCGTTCCAGAGAAACTAATTGAAAGAAAAAGTTGGTTCCCAAGGCTGACAGACCAAAAAGATAAGAAGAGACATGAGAGGATGGTTGGTTCTCTAGCAGGTTGGCTCTGATATTGGTATTTCCGGCCAGGCTATGGGAATCATGAACAACTTTATTAGTGATATTTTTAAGAAAATGGCAAAAGAAGCCTCACGGGAGTTTCAACCACTGCCAGGGGAAGCTCACCAATTAAAGCATTTAAGTTGCATTATCCATGATAAATTGATTTAAATGAATTTACTAAAAAAATATTAAAGTGCTCTTTGCAAGATGTTGTTTTTGTGTTGAGAAGATATCCTATAGTCAAGTATAAAGATGATGTTGTGTGATAGTTAAGTATATGGATGATGTTGTGTGATTCTCTTACTGATGTTTATTTTTCAAATTAAAAAAACCATTTAATTAATAAAAAGATTTTGAATAAAATATATATCGCAAAAATATTTTGAATTATTTATATATTATATATATATTTTTAATTATCTATATATATTAAAGTTAATGGTTCAATTCTCTCGATATTTTTGGTCAAGCTTTTTAATTGAGTTGATAAAAAATGATATTTTGAGTAAGTATATATGATACAAATATTCTTAAACTAATAGTCACGGATTAGAAACAATAAACCACACACACACACACATATATATATAAACAAACCCCCCCCCCCCCCCCCCCACACACACACATATATTATATATAGACAATAAACCATCACATAAATAAATATATGTAGATAATAACCCCCCCCTCCTCGCCCCCAACACACACACACACACACACATATATTATATCCAATTTTAAGGTCACGACAAATCTAGACACCAAATTGGTGTATGAGGCCCCTTGCTTGTGGGACAAGGGACCCACATCCGGACAGTGATTTCATTGCTAAGTTGACGAAGGCATACATACTATACCCCCCCTAGTTTTGAACTTGTGACCTCTTAGTAAGAAACACATGCTCTTAACCATCAACTTGGAACATGTGTCATATGACCATGGTATTATATTTTTATTTTTTTATGCTCTTAGCCCTAGTTAAACAATCCATGTAAATATAACAATATAAGACCACAGTCATGAGACACATATTCCAAACTGAATGGTGGGAAAAACATCGTAGTGGGGTGTTTACTTTGGTTTAATATGGATAAGGAAATTGACAAAGCCAATGGAAAAGACTTTGGAAAGGCAAAGAGACATTAATTGATATTTTATTTATGAAAATAATGTAAATTAACATAAAAAGAAGGTGAGAGGTCACATGTTACATGTGAGGAGGAAAATGAAAAAAATAGATGCCTCATTGGTAAAAAGGCTTTTGAGGATCAATTCATGGACTTTTTTCAGTTCAACTTTGGAGCTCTCTTTCTATTCTCTCTCTCTCATACTCTTGGAGCACTTTTGGAAGAGTGTGGCACACTTAGAGTTTTGGAGCAAGAAGGCAAAGGAAGAGCAGGAAAGCACAAGAGGACATCAAGATTAATAGCTACAACGAGTTTTTGTTGCAGGTACTGTGTTGCATATATGTTTTCATCACTAGTTTTGGCATGCATGACATATGCATGTGGTTTATTGGTCATGATATGTCATTGGCATGGAGGATTGCCTAGATTGACAATGGATGTTCCTGGCCTTTCTATTTCGTGGATAGACATGGTGTTGTGGGTTCATTTTTTTATTTTTCTAGTTGGTTCTCATGTTTCCTTTATCTTGGGTTGAGTTACTTGTCCTAGAGCCTTGGTTGGACAAACAATATGGGTCCCTTGGTGGGTTGAGTTACTAGTCCTAGAAACTTGGTTGGAAAAATGCTCTGGAGCCTTGTATAAGCTGTGGGTTGAGTTACTAGTCCTGGAAGCCTTGGTTGGAACAAATGCACTGGAGTCGTAGAAGGCTTGGGTAGATATCAATCTAGTGATGGTTGTGATGTCTGACCGTGAGGTGGAATCACTGTTTGATAGGTTGAGGTGGTTTGATCTCTGGAATCCTTGGATGGTTTCGATTGATGTGTTTTATGAGATCCCACATTCATGTTTGGAATGTGGCACGGGGGTGACTAGCTGAAGAGAGATTTGGCTCAACCATGTCTACAGTCAGGTGGTTTGTGGAAGTCTCGAACCTGGTTGGACTTTGCATCATTAATTGCAGTTATTTCTCTTTTTATTTCATGATATTGTACTGGTTTATATGTGGATTATATGGTTGTTGTTTCCTTGGTATTT